>OY728127.1:1280666686-1283166686 GCA_963277665.1 Viscum album
AAAATCCAAAAAATTTGATATTGGGATTTGACTAGAGTTGAGATGCCAGGTATGGAACTTAGACCTGTAGACTTATAATCAGGTGCTTCATAAGGCCCTTATGATTGATAAGATTCTGGAAGAGGATAGAGATACATGTATTATTTCATCTTTCATTAGATTTACCAGTGATACTTATAGTATTAATATGAGAAAGATAGAACAGTCACATCAGAGTATTAGTAGAAAAACAGAGTATAGGAGAGGATATTTAGTACCTTCTATGTGGAGTGGAGGTTTTTAGTATTTTGACTATGGAAATTGGGGAAATTATCAAACATTATTCCCAAAACTCATATCAAGTGTCATAGATATGGAAGGATGTGGAAAATGCATCATTTTTTCTTGAAGTCATCACAAATAAGGTCTTGTGAGGGTTCCATTTATAAATAAGCATTGATCCATGGGATAAGTCTGAATCCTCAGTAGCAAGATCGGATGAAAATGACTCAAGTGATTCATGTGCCTTAGGGTTAGGTTCATGGAGTTAAGGGGGTGATTTTATAAAGTGGATAAAACTCTAGTGGATTGTGGTGGGGGACCATCTACTATACAAGGTATGGTCTTGATCACTTCTACATTATATACTACTTTTTTATATTGGTGCTTCACATTACTTTATATTTTCGCAAGTTGTTTCTAAACTTGACTTACCGATCAAATTTTATTCTGAGTTACTTTCCCTCAATATACCATTTGGAATGAAAATGGACTGTCTTTAGTGATTCCTAGAGTTTCATGTAGTAATTTCTAATCTTCGATATCTATGGGACTTCATGGTTCTGAAGATGACAAGATTTTATGTGATTATTAGAATGGAATGGACAAAAAATTTATGAGCTCACATTGATTGTTATTAGAGAAGGGTATATTTTAGATCACCCAAAGAAGAAAAGTATGTTTAAAATAGTGAATGGGAGTTGGGAGAAGGTGAGTGGGTTCAGACATGATCAAGCTTAGGAAAACCACGACATAGATTACGCACTTTTCTCTTTCAGCAGGGTTAGTGGAAGTCCCCTCATATTTTCCTCTAGTTGTGGATCTCTATCATGATATATTACCAAATAAATTCATAGAACTACCCCCTAATATAGAAGTTTAGTTTGATATATAACTCATTATAGGTACAAACAATTTTGATAACCCTTATCATATGGAATCAACCAAGTTGAAGGAGCTCAAGGTATAGCTCAATGACATGGAGTATAAGGGCATTATCAGGCTAACTACTTCACCATGGGGTGCACCTGTTTTGTTTTATAAGAAGGAAGGTGGTGGCCTTTGAATTAGTGTACATTACTAAAATATGAATCAATTGATGGTGAAGAATTTATATGCCTTTCCCAACACTGATGATTACTATGATCAATTATAGGGATCTCAATGGTTCTCCAAGATTGATCTCCTATTGGGATATAACCTATTATGAGTTACAGAGGAAGGTGTCCCGAAGATAGTATTTTAGAGTATATATGGGATATATGAGTACCTGGTGATTTTTTTTGGACTATTAAATGCACAAGTAGTGTTTATGGAACTCGTGAAAAATATATTCCTACCATATCTTGACTTGTTAATTATTATACTTGTTGATAACATACTCATCTACTCACCAACCCGAGAGCAACATACTGAACATATCAAGATGTACTTGAGTATGTTTAGAGCACATCATCTTTACACCAAGCTGTCAAAGTGTAAATTTTAGAATAATGAGGTGAAATTCTTGGGATATTTGGTGTTTGAGACTAGTATATCATGGACTCAGATAAAGATGAAGTAGTGATTTCCTATACACATCCCTAGAATTTGTTTGAGATCATGAGCTTTCTAGGTTTAGTGGGATATAATCGACTCTTTATCTAAGACTTCTCTCATTTATTAGCATCCATGGTTTCATTGATGAAAATGGGAGTTAAGTTCTAGTCTTCAGGATAGTGTGAAGTGGCATTTCTTGATCCTAAGTGTAGGTTGACTACAGATCCAATATTGGTCTTTCCTAATCCATGGAATAGATATGACATATACTCTGATGATTTAGGAATTGGTTTGGGAGAATTACTTAGGCATATGGAGTGAATAGTAGATTATGAGTCACGTTAGTTGTGATCCCATGAGTGGAACTATCTTTCCCACAAATTAGAGTAAAAAATCATGGTTCATGATTTAAAGTGTTGGTGAAACTACCTCCTTGTTGAGAAGATTATCTTCTACATGGAACACAAGAATCTTATCTATATCTTCACACAACATGACCTTTATTTGAGGAAGAAGTACTGGGTATAATATCTACATATGTTTTACATTGAGATAGCTTATACAATAGGTAAAGGTAATGTCATTGAAAATGCTATTAGTTATGAGACTCAGGTAGCATAGGATCTTGGTGAATGGCCTTTGGAGGAATATTAGCACCTAATGAACTTGTTGTATGGTTAGAGGATATATTATTCTAAGGATTAATGATTTATGATGTTCTCTTCTTTAGTTATCATATATTCTCTAGTATACCGGGTGAAGTTTGGTTAGAAATATGAACTAGAGTGTGATATGATGCAGGAACAACTAATAGGTGGTTAACCAATACTTTTGTGGTCGATAGATGATGATGATGTGATCCTAGTACATGGGATAGTTGTATTCCAAGCTTCTATCAGGGAAGAGTTGATGAGTGACTTAGATACCTCTAATTGGGTGGTGCATCCTAGAGAAAAAAAGTTTTACCGCGACTTTAGAAGACAATTTTAGAGGTTAGGGATGAAGAGGGACATTTCTAGATTTTTTCACCAATGCCGTACCTTCTAGTGGATAAAGTTTGGGCACTAACATCATAGTGGTTTACTCTAGCCACTTCCTATTCCCTTTTGGAAGTGGAAGGATTTCATGATGAACTTTGTGATGGGGTTACCAAGGACCATGAGGATGTGTGGCACTATTTGGGTGATTGTTGATTGGTTTATGAAATTTTCTCATTTTTTATTAATCTATGATACTCACTCAATATATGAACATGGAAAGTTGTATTTCCATGATATATTATGATTTCATAGAGTTCCCATGAGCATATTATCTAACAGTGACACACATTTTACATCACAAATTTAGAAGGTCTTGTAGAAGGCCTTATGGACTCAACTGAGGTTCAGCATAGTGTACCATCCCTACAAAAATGGAAAATTAGTGTTGAAGATCCTTGAATTAGAGGATATTCTTTGAGGATGTGTTTTAGACTTTAATGTAGTATGGTATGATAACCTATCCTTGGTTTAGTTTTCCTATGAAAATAGTTAGCAGGATTTTATTCAAATGGCTCCTTATGAGGCTCTTTATGGTAGGCCATGTTGTTCATCACATTGTTGGAATGAGGCTAGTGAGGTAGAAGAATGGAGCCCATTATAGTACAAGATACCTCTAAGAGTTTACAGCTGATAAAAAATAATTTTATCACATATCGGAGAATAAAAATATCTTATGTTAACCACTAGAGGATACCTGTAGATTTTTCTGTAGGAAAACAGATTTTTTTGAGAGTGACTCCTCAATTAATCCACCAATGTCTGAAGAAATTGGGAAAGTTATCCTTGAATTATGTTTTACCCTTTTATATCACTAAGTGGGTTGGGAAAATGGTGTATCATCTGAATATTACTTTAGTTTAATGAGGTATGTAATATTTGTTTCATGTGTCTAAGATTTGGAGTTCTATGTCTAATCCCACACATGTCTTCGACTGTGTGGATGTTAAGTTGGATCCTAATGCACCGTACTTGGAGTGCCCAGTGTGAATTATAGACCATAGTGGGAAATTCCTATGAGGGAATATAGTACCACTTTTTTGGATTCTTTGGAAGCATGGGTGAATCCAGGAGGAGACTTGGGAATGGGAGGTAGATGTTCAGGCTTAATGGCATGAGTTGTTCGACTAGGATCCTTAGATATTCTTCCCAAGTATTTGAAGCCTTTAAAAGGTTATAATGTAATAGACTAGGAATTTTTATGGTAATTTATGAGTTAATTTAATACTTTAATCATATGTTTTTAAGATATTAATTGATTGGTTTGTGTTCCATGGGTTTTCAAATGGTTTTAAAAAAATTTAAGGCATTTTTAAGGGCGCATGGTTTGAGCACGGTTGTCCTAAACTATGGAGATTCTATAGGAATATATGAAACTAGAGGCAGTGGTTGAATGGGTGATGCATGATTAAGGAACATGGATTGGTAAACCATGTTACCTCACATGAAAATTCCTATGGTAACCTCCAAATTCCAACAACAATATTGGCATATGGTTTGACAAACCGTGCAACCAAACTCTGTGTCTATTCCAGAATCTCATAAAGGGCACACAGTTGGTGCTTGGTTTTTCAAAATGTGCATCCAAACCAAGCATGTGTAGCTTTAATGATTGTATTACATCTTTAATGTCCATTTAGTGTCAATTTTTACTTGTTCTTATTTTTATAGGAAGATCTATAAATTTTTGAGACTCCTCTTGACATCCTTGATAAAATCCTCTCCTCTAAAGATAGATTATGGTGAATCCAAGTGAGTTTAATGTTTTGTTCTGAGGTATGTGATGTAAATCCTACCATTATTTAGTTTTATTATTTATTTTACTAATTTCAATTAAGACTATACAACAATATGTAATTTTAATATTCAATTTTATGAATTACAATTCCAATTAATGATGGATTCTTGGATTATTTCTAGAATGGTGGAGGTTTTGATGTGTCATTAACATCTCATTTAACCAAACCTTATAACTCTAAATAATGATGGGTGTTTCTATGAATGTTTCCATGGATCCATCATATTGATACCTTATTATTCTTGAATCTCATATGGGATATCTTTTCCAATGATGGATTGATAATGAATCAATGTTCATTGGCTAGACTCTAGGTTCACTTATATAATCGATAATAAATTCACAATATGTTATTCCTTTGACAATGTATTCTATTAACTAACATCTTCTCCTCCGACATACCTCAAAATTGGTTTCACTGAAAAACTTCATAAGGAACGTGATTTTAGAACCCCCCTTATTGACATAGAATTTCTTCAGTTTCTTTTCTAAACCTCTTCCTTGATGAACTAAAATCTGGGTTAGGAATCCTTAACATATGAGATAGTTCTATTTGGGTGTGAAATGTTATTTGATCTTCATTTCCTTGATTAACCATAGATTTATTCATAAAAACCCACAATTAAGGAAGTTAATTACTATATAGAAGTCGTATATATTATTGTTAGCAAGATATAATGTTGTGTATTGATATGCATTAGACCATATTGAGTTTGATCACATGTATGCATATTTTGGTTATTGTTGTTCACTCATGATACGTTATGTTGTGACTCTCTATGATATTCCCTATTACCATGTGTTTTTATTAGTATATATATTTATTCTATTCTGTTAATGGTACCCCAAGTTATAGATGGTTCCATTATAGCTTGGTTTCCCTAGAGGGGGAGCGTGTTTAGGTGATATAAAGGATATGATGACAGGACTAGGTTAGATTATGGGGAATGATGTTCTATGTGACCTAACCTGGGGGAAATATGGTCTATGTGGTATGACATATGAGGCGACAATGGGTAATGATGGTCTATCTAATATGACGTGGGGACATGATGGTCTATGTGATCTGACCCATGAGGTGATAGTGGTGCATGATAATATATGTGACCTAACTCAAGAGATAGAAATATTGAATGGAGGATTATTATGTTCTGGGATAGGATCTTAGGTCTTGTATGGATATTTATAATCTTCAAGGCTGGCTCCTACATTTGTAACATTTCCAATACTACTCAGTTTTTTTCCTGTATGGAGTCAAAATAGAAACTTATAGTTTTTGTGGTGGATTGATTAGCATATGGACACTCAGTATGGTATTTATTTTTATTTGAAAATTTATTTATTATCATGAATTACACTATTATACACATGAAATCATGTTAAGGAAACATTTTTAATGTCCTACTGTGTTTTATTACTCACACCCTACACATGAATCTCGATGTGCATACATACTTCCTGGATGAGGACACAAGAAAAAGAAAGGGGCTCATAGAAGATGGTTGATACATGGAGAACAGAGCTGGGAGCTATACTAGGATGTACTATGGAGTATTCCATAGTTTTATTTATCGGTTTACTTTCACTTTATATACTCTGGTTTGGCTTTCCATGCTGGGAGAAAGTTCATTTATTTGAATAACATGTGTTCCATTTGATATCATATTATGATGTTTTATTCTTCTATTTGTTTATACTAAGTTGTATTATATTTTATTTGTATTATTGGTGCAAGGATATGATACAGAGGGTATAATTTTAACACTGATGTTGTTCATACCCTCAATGCTAGTCAGTGGCCTCTTCATGCACTACTAAAAAAGGAGGTTTGGAGACCCTTTACACGGGCGACCTCCATTGGCGGTCGCTAGGCTTCCTGAAAAAAAAAATCATCGGCGCACCCCCCCCCACTCTCACACCCAATCTCAAAACCCTACCCACCACAGCCGCTCATCCCCTCCCTCACTGCACTGCCACCATCGCATGTCCCCTCCCTCACTGCATCGCTGACACCACACTGTCTCCACCTCCAGCTCTCTATCGATGTCATTTTTCGTCCCCTCCCTCACCTCATCACCCATCCCCTCCCTCGTTACACCACCACCACCTCACCGCCTCCTCCTTTGGATCCCTGCCACCTCCCATCCCATCCCTCACTACACTGCCTTCGAATCTAGATCCCCTCCGCTGGCCCTCCTCTCCCTCACAGCACCACCTATGGCTCCCCTCCCATTCAAAATTGTCGTGCTATTAGGTATTCCCTAATTTCTATTTTAGGGTTTTGATTTTGGGAAATTTATAGCACAAATTTGTCATGCATGAAGATTATATGAATATTTTTTGTGAATAAAAAGTGTGTAAATGTATGTTCATGTGTATACGGGATTATGTGCATGAATAATTATGAAACAATGTATGTTGATGATGTGTGTATGAGAATAATTCACACTTTACTTGAGGTTGTAAGTTATATACAATATATATATTCCATGTATATGATTAAAGGATTGATATTAAGTTGTGTTTTTATTTGATTTATATCATTCTTGAGTTTATCACATGTATCTGTGTTTGTGTGTGTATCCCATGAGAAAATGTTTGAGGTTTGACCACATCTGTGTGCGTGCATAGCCCATGAGACCCATTTTTGAGTTTGATCACATGTGTGTGTTTCAATATTATATGTTATTATTAATATTATATTTTTTTCCTCTATATGATATTCCAGGTTTCAATGTGATGTACTTTTTATATTTTATATTGTGTTGTTATATGCATGGTACCAATGTTACTGGTGTACTCATCATGGCTCAGTATCCTTTAAGGGGGGGTGTGATAAGATGATTTATGTTCCATGAATATTGTATTTTTTTAGCCTCACTTAGGGTCATGGTAGACTTATGTGATATGAACCTTGAGGTGACAATGGGGATGATGGTATTCAAGGACATGACTTGAGATGAAGTTTTGGGATATGAAGGCCCAAGGGAGTGTACAAATGTGTTTCCCTTGCGGATTAACTGAGATAGATATGGGGATTAGTGGCCTTATATGGTTTGACTTGATACTCTTACCTTTTTTATGTTTTAGAATACATGACATGACATTGTGGTTGACTAAGTTCATGAATTTTGTTATAACTACATTTCCATCACGAAGCCAAAGTTTTTTTAGCACATGACCACTCTAAACATGGTTGTGTGTTTTATTTCATGCAAATTTATTTATTTTCAAAACATAAACTCTTATACCATTTCACATGTGTTAAGGACAAATTATTTATTTCCTACTACTTTCATATTCCCACCATGCATGGGCATCTCGATGCATGTGAAGAATTTATAGTTTGGGATACAAGAAAGGGAAATACCCTAATGATAGGGGCTAAGATACAGAGAATGGTGTTTTGAGGTATAATTGGGATGGAATTTAGAGTGATGTGTCCATATTTTTTCACATTCTTGTTATTTCCCACACTTTTATTAACCTAAAACTTTAGAGGTATTTAAGTTTTTACTATATAACAAGAGATACCTACCATGGATTATGATTTTTCATTATTTATTGACTATATTATGTTATTTTTTATCCTTTTATTTATTGATACCAAGAGTATATTTTCTGCACTGATGAAATCCATACCCTTACTACTAGTAAAAAACATCTTGCATAAAAGGATACTTGCTTGAGGCCATGAGGAAAACTTTCTTAGACCCTGTGATTCAGCATGGGGCATCACATTCATTATCCCACTTATTCTCTATAGATAACATAAGTCAAGATAGATTGGTATTTTTTTGTTCTGGAATTGTATATATTTGATGTTATCCTTGATATAGATTAGTTAGTTTTACATAAATTAGAGATTTATTGATATCTTTGATGGTTAATATTTACTGCCTTTGATGGCACAAAGGTAGTGTGAATCCAAGTGGTAGTGAGACATTATTTGTACAAAGATACAATTTCTCTAAGTTTGAGAAGGCTGTACATATTCTTGTGTGAATTATTCATTGTTTGATCAAGATTGCAAAAGGCACATGGTTTGAAAAGGTATCATGCATACCTATTTAGGTTAATGCATAAGAAAGAGGATATGCGCACATAAATATAGATGTGCATTGAAAATTATAAGTGGAAAATGTGTGCATAGAAGGTGTGTGTGTGAATAAATTAATAAGTGGAAAATGTGTGTGAACTAGGTGTGTGTGTGTGTGAATAAAATAAGAAGTGAACAACGTCTTATACACACCCTGTGAAAATTAAAGATTTGTATTGTACATATATAGAATACACATTCATGTGAGGACATGCATACTTGAAAATATAATTTCCATCATACATGTATGAATGACATACAATGTACATGTATGTAGAAATCTAAAATTGGAACTTTCACCACTAATTGATTTTTGGAACTTTCATCACAAATTATATTTGTTGATTTATTGGTAGGCATTAACTTAATGGCGTGACTTAGTTACATATTGGTCTATTGAGGCTGTTGCAGTTAGTATATTTATTTTGGTATATATATCTTCAAGAATGTGTGACATTATATTTGTTTGAAATGTGAATTAATTGAATGTTGGAGGTGTTGGACCACCATTATGAGAATCGAGCATTGCAGGGACCACCTCACATGCTCGGGACTCGTCACGTGTCTCAAATCTGACATTATGTATTTATTATTAATTTTTTAATTTAGTATTTAATATAGTTTTGTGTTATATTTTTATATTTTATTGGTATATAGTTACGGGAGCAAGGTGCCCCGACTGATAAAATGTCGGTGTGGATGAGAACTCCTGATCGAAATGATCTAGAGGCTGCAGCTCTTATAGTAAGTTCTTGTACTCATTAGAAATACTTAAATTCATCTATATATAAACATATATATGTATATATATTAAAATATTACACATGATCAATTTGAAGCTGAGTTAGAATAGCGACCAGAGGACCAGCGACAGGTTCCCATGCGAAGGGATGAGATATTCCATCACATTATAGGTCATTAAAGGAAAAAATATAGTTTGAACTATGGAAGAGGGATTCCCTTTTCTTGTAGTATCATGTGTTGAGGTTGTCGGTACTACTATCTCTCAGATGACATAGTACCTGTCATATTTCGATGCACGGTTGCGCGCTTCTGAGGAGGTAAATGTGTAATTGTTCACTGAGGTTAGAACATTGTGGGAATATGTGCATATAGGTTATGGTTCAGGGGATCATATGATTCAGGTTTATACTGAATTTATTTATTTACTTTATATTATTTTCATTATTAAAATCTTTATAATTTTTATTTGTTGTAGGCCCATGTCACACCGGATGGAGGTAGTAGCCATGACCACGAATGACGTATCATATTCACGAGGTGTGTTTCTTTTATATTTATTATTGAATTAATGTTATATATTGATTTAGACTATAAATTTATAATTTTTTGAGATTAGAACAATTTATGTTTTTAAAAACTCCAATTTTTTTAATTTTAAGAGTATGATCAATAACTGGAAACTTTATTGTGATAGATAATTTCTTAGAATCCCCATTGGAGGATAAGAATGGGTTAGGTGGCCTAATGGACTAATGGACCAATGGCCTTATGTCCCAATGTCTGTATGGCCCAATGGCCTAATGGCCTATTAGCCTAAGGTCTGAATGGCCTACTGGCCTATTGGCCTAATGGCTGAATGTCTGAATGGCCCAACGACCTAAATGGATAAATGCCCCCAATGGCCTAAATGGCCTAAAGCCACAACGGCCTAATTCTCCAAAGGCTTAATTACCCAATATCCTAATGTCCCAATATACTAACGGCCCAATGGCCTAATGAACCAACGACCTAATAGCCCAATGACCTAAGGGACCAATTACTGAATGGCCTAACAACCCAATGGAAAAATTGGCCAAATGGACTAATGTCTTAATTACCTAATGTCTTATTAGACTAATGGAATATTAGCCTATTTTCCTAATTACAAAATGGCCTAATGGCCTTTTCCCCAAATGAAAAAATGACCTAATATCCTAATGGCCAATATTGTTGCTTTATACCATGATAACAGTTTTCCTACTATGTTGCTAGTCAGTGTACAATATATACAATTATTGTTAGTATGTTTTGTTATGCAGTGGATTATCTTGTTGTTCTTGATAGAAATTGATAAATAATGTAAATATTGAATTTATTGATAATTAATTGGAAAGAGAATTAAGATTCATGTTTACTGGATCTCGTGTTGGTTATAATTTGATAATAATGAAATTGACCCATTGCGCATGTGTAATTGAAAATGAATTTGTTTTTGGGGGTCGCAGGGTTAAGGGGGAGGATCTATGCATGGGTGGGATATCCGGGGAAAGTTTTTTTTAGGGGGGGATGTCTGGGGGTGTGGGGGGGGCTTGAGAGTGGGGTTGTTTGGGGGCTATCCAGGGGTGTGTTCGGGGGTGGGGGTGTTTGGGGGTGGGGGCTGTTCCGGGTGAGTGTGGGGGGTGTACAGGGGTGGGGTGGCTGGGGGGTGTACAGGGGGGGTTGTCCAAGGGGGGGAGTGGGGGTTGTTCGGTGTGAGTGGGGGGGGTGTCCGAGGGGAGTTATTTTTTGGGGGTGACTATCTGGGGCTGGGGTGCTGCCCAAGGGGGGGATGTCCGGGGGTGGGGGGCTATGGAGGGATGTCCAGGGGGACTGTCCAAGGGGGATATCCAGGGGGGGTGGGAGTGGTGGTTGTCTGGGGGTGGGGGGGCTGTCCAAGGTGAGTGGGGGGCTGTCCAAGGGTTGGGGTTGGGAGTGGGGGGCTATCCGGGGTGAGTGTGTGTGTGGGGGGGGGGGGGGGGGTTGTTTGTGGTTAGGGATCGTCCAAGGAGCGGTTTTTCAGGGGTGGGGGCTAGGGGGGATGTCTAGGGATTGGGGGATGGGGGTTGTCCAGGTGGGGAGTGGGGGCTGTTTGAGGGTGGGGGAGCTATTCGGGGGGTGTGGGGGTGTCAGGGGCTGGGGGTTCATCCAAGGGGGGCTATCCGGGGGTGGGGGGATAGGTTGGGAGTGGGACTACCCAAGGGGGGATGTCCAAGGGGGGTGGTTTGGGAGTTGGTGATGTATGGGGGATGTCTAAGGGGTTTTGGGTGGAGGGGAGCTGTCTGGGGGGGATTTCTATGGGGGGGTTTGGGGGGGTGTTTGGGGTGTGTGTGGAGGGGGGGAGTGGGGCTATTCAGGGGGGATTTTCAGGGGTTGGGAGTGGGGGATTTCGGGGGGTTGTTTGGGGTGAGTGGGGGGAGGTATGGGGGGAGTTTTTGGTGGGGAACTGTCTAAGGGGGGGTTGGGAGTGGAGGGTTGGGGGCTGGGGGTGTTGTCCGGTGGGGGGGGGTTGTTCAGGGTGGGGGCTGTCCGGGGGGGTGGGGGCTATCCAGGGAGAGTTCTTTTGGGGGGGGGGGTTCTAGGGGGAGTGTGGGGGATACAGGGGTTGGGGGGGTTGTCCAGGGTGGATGGGTTAGGGGGATATTTATAACTGAACTTTACTCTATATAGTTCAATATCGCGTGAACACAACTGAATGGTTGTCCAAACCTCTTTACAAACCACATCATCACGTACGAGTAGCACAGTAGGTCACTACTAAGTAATTTATTGAGCCTAATGGACTAATGGACTAATGGGTTAATGTCAAAATTGGCCTAATGGACAATTGGATAAATAGAAACTTATCCAAATTCCCAAATTTTTTAATGTACTAATTCCCTAACACACTAATGCCCTAACGCCTGAATGCCCTAACGGCCTAACGACCGAAGGGACAATTGGCCAAATGGTCTACTATCCAAATTACCTAATGTCCTAATTAGCTAATGTCCTATTTTACTAATGTTATATTATCCTATTATTCTAATGACCAAATGGCCTAGTGACATATTAGACTATTGTTCTAATGGCCAATTGGATAAGTGGAGACTTGGCCAACTAGCCAAATTCACAAATGCCCAAATGGCCAAATGCCCAAATGGCATAACGCCCTAATGCCCTAACAACCTAACTCTCTAATTCCCTAATTACCTAATGGCCTAACTCCCTAACGTAAAAATGCCCTAATGGCCTAATGGACCAATGGCCTAATAGCCCAATGGTCTAATGGCCCAAAGTCCTAATGACCCAATGGCTTAACGACCCAAAGTCATAATGGCCTAATGGATAATTGGACAAATAGACTACTATCCTAATTACCTAATGTCCTATTGGACTAATGGAATATTATCCTACTGGACTAATGGCCAATTGGCCAAATTCACAAATAACCAAATGCCCTAACAGCCTAATGGATTAATTTTATTATTATATATATATATACTAACTGAATAAATATGTCCAATTTTCATTTTCTTTGTTTATTTGTTTCTTTTTTATCTTTTTGTAGGTTTATTAAAGCATGATATTGGAATGAATTAGAGCCATTTGGATCATTGGATATGTGAAGAAGTATGTCTCTCATTTATTATTTTTGAGAATGTTGGTGTTTGTGCTATTTGGAATTGATGTTTTTTTCTTCTGATTTTAGCTCTGTTTCTATTGTTCGATAAGCAGCATTGTAATTTTTTTTTAAAACAATCCCAGGTTAGAACTGACTATGGCGGTTGCTAATTGGTGGATTTTTTTCATAGCCCAATGACCGCCATTAGCGATCTCTATAGGCCTATTTTTAAGTTATCTTTAGTGACTGCCAATGGAGGTCTCTATAGATCTACTCAATAGAATATAATATTACGTCGAGCATTAGGTCACCTACATCTACCTCCAATGGCGGTCACTCTATCCCTACAACGATGGGCCTAATGAAACTGCCATTGGTGCCCATAAGGCCGTCACTCAAGACCATTAGCGACCGCCAATGAAGGTCTCTAATAGTGAAATTTATAGTAGTGATGGGGAGGTGTGTGAGAGGTCATGTGTAACTCTAGAATATATCCAGTGGTTTATTTTAGGGTCTTACATTCTATAAAATAAAGATAAGAGGATGATAAAAAATCATGAAAATTATATATGATTCATTCCAATAAGTCCACTGAAATTGAATAATCTAATGTAATTTTAAAAATAGATATGAGGATGGATATAAACTCTTCTATACCTAGGGTTTATGCATGTACCTCCCCTCGATGGTGATGACAGTGGTGCTTAAATTCTACAAGTCTTCACTCCTTAGTATGGTGGTGTTTTGTTACTGATCCTATTAGTCTCAGTCCTGGTGAGTGATTCAGCTCCCCTTTATGGCCATCAACATTTATGTGCTTAGATCTAATTTAGATCTATTATTTCTGACCAGATCTGGTTAGGATTTCTTATGTGAGGTTTTAATTCCATCAAATTCATGTCATGGTCATAGAATCGATGCTAGAGAAGGGAAGTGGCATCTATGTCTCTAGATGGCAGCATCATCCATGTATCTGATCAGTAATGGTGGATCGGTACTGGAAGATAAATGGGATAGGGGCAGTTTCTTATGGAATCATGCAGTAACAACAATATGTATTCTTACAGTGACAGAAGCATGGTAGGGAAGATGGCGGTAGAGGTTATGGTGCATGTGGTTTTGGGAGGCTGTGTACCTGTAACTAGACTAGTCTTCCATTAGTGCTCATAGCTTTGAGTGGTGGAGGCGGTGTAGTCACAGTGGTGACATCAGCTTCCTCTAGTGTATGAGGTAGGAACATAGGGATACAGTGTCTTGGGATCACATCGGGTAGCCATATTTGGGTTTAAATATACCCTTGTCCATCAGTATCATTTGGTATCTAACCATTGGGAATTCAGGTCATCTCTAGGCTTTTGTATCACTAGTACACTAGGGCATTCTGAGTTTCAGGTGACATGATGGGACTAAAATATGTCTTAGTTCATTTTTAAGGTGGTACAACACATTTTAAAAGTTCTATCAGGTGGGAGACATTGAAATATGGATGGGTCTATTGAAACCCATCATTAATCCATCTATCTTAAGGAATGGATGTATACCCAGCCTTGTGGATCTCTATATTTCTTTTAAGTTAGATGGTGTGGATCATTGGGTTGATGTTGTAGTGTGAATATAAGAATCATCTGGTGGGTGGCTCAAAAGAGTGATGGGTTTGATGGCACCCATTGTCTGGACGTCTCCCACACTACAATGTGGGATGAATGGGTGCCCATCTATGTTGTTTCAGATGAACATGGAGAAAATTTTGGTTGGTTTAATGCGGCATCCTTGACTGACATCATTGATGTAGTATCTTAGACATAGTGGGAATGACATGTCTGACTGGTGCTTTTCATGATACTTGCTATCCCTTGGAACTTCAGGTCATTCCCTTTATTAGGGTGTTTTTCTATACCAACAAGTCAATGGGTTCATTATACCATGTTAGGGTCTTCATTTCAGGTATCTCTAAGGCCTTTGTGCCTCTAAACCAATGGTCCATGTATTTGGTTCCCCCTTAACATAGTTCAAAAGATTTTTTTCTTTTTTTTTAATAAAATAGGGATTTCCCATCAACCTATTTAAAAAAATATTGTTCAAACTTTTTTCCTTGAAATAAATCCTTTTAATTTTTGAAAAATGATATTTTTACTCATTGAACCTGAAATATAATAAAAAAATTAATAGACTCAAAACTACTCCTTATAAATATAAAATAAGATATCCATATACTTACATTTATAAATTTTAAAAAAATTCAATCTCATGATTCTTATACCTAAAATCTCATTAATAAATCAGATAATAAATATTCAACCCCATAAATTCAATTAAAATTTTATATATATTATTATTTCAATATATATAGGTCTAACTAGGCCTATCATGGAGTTTTTAAATGGATACATAGCCCCCAAAGGGGTATCCCAGTGATAGATTGTTATTCTCATTTCAGGGATATTATAGATTTAATTCTTACTGGTTATCATAATACCACAATTGAATCATATGTTAATTTAAAATCTCTAACAATGGTTGAGTTGGGTATCCTTGTTAGTGTAATAGCCCAAAACCCACACTCCCAGATCTAGTGTCAAAACATACTTTATATATATATATATATATATATTATAAAATATTTAACTGAAAATATAGAGACCAAGGATAATTTCAATTTAGGGATTTTAAGGATTATTAAAACCTTAATACATATTAGAGTTTTATAAAAAATAAAATAAAAAACTTTATATAGCTTCACTTGAGCTATATCCTTCATCCAAACCAATCACCATCGATTTTCTAGTCATTACCAATCCTATGAAAAAAAATTTAAACATAGGGTGATCAAAAAATTTCTCAATTTGGGGTTTTAAAACTATATGTGAAATCCTTTCTTATATTATAAATATTCCTTCAAATAAAAATATTTTCTTTTATATAAAAAATAAAACATTTTATAAAATAAATATATTTTCCCTAAATAAACATTTAGGTTTTTTATCATAATCGATAACAAAAATTTTTTTTAAAATTTTGAAATATATATTATATTATTTTATTTTTTATTTTATTTTCATTTTTATTTTTTAAAATACATTTTAATTCAAAACATAATAACCTTCTTAACAAACTTTTATTTTTACTTGAAATCTTTAAGACTTCAAAACTTTACTTGAAAGTATTAAATTTTTAGGTAACATAATTTTAACTAGAAAATGTTAAGAAAACCATGTGGACATTAGGATTATTTACATCTAAAAATCACTTAGGATCACAGTCCCCTTGATTTCATGGGTTCTATTCCTTATTCCTCATCATCATAACCAATATCTAAGTTCCAAAATTTTAAAATAAAACATTTTTTAAATATTTCCTTTCTCATTATTAATCCATTAAAAATAACCTTTCAAAACACTATATATTTGTAATTTATTTTTAAAAAAAGTAAATTAATTAAAAATATAATAAACTTAACCAAAGTTACATTTAAAGTAGAAATACATACTTCAATAAATATTAGAGATAATATAAACATCCATAGGAAACACTTGTAAATAATTCTTGTAAATTTAAGAAAAATCATAACATATATGGAATGACAATAATAACTATAGTGTGAGAACAAACCTATAATTGTGAATTACATTTATAGAAATAAAAGAAAATTTATATGTGAAATGATAAACTATATAACTTTAAAATCAATATTTAATTCAAAAAAATCCATTTTTAATACCTTGTATAATTATAACATGGGAATTTTTAAGAAATAAATGATTTCAAATCATTCAAAAAATAATCTTATTAAAATATGGATTAATAGAAATAAATATCTCTTACTTAGTGTTTTTTAAACTGTAAAACTTAAAAATAAATTGCCCTTATATTAAGGGTTTTAGTAAAATGAAATATAAGTTAAAAAAATTCCTTTACATGAAAATGGGATCTAATGAAATTGAAATATAAATAAATTCATTTTTCCCTTACATTATTACTTATGTTGTATACTATAACTAAACAGAGCTTTGGCATTGATATTTTCCACTTTGTAGTGTTTGTAAACAAAATTATGGAATGAGTAATGGGTAAATAGAGAACCTGGGTTGTAGGGGTTGGGGTTTTTCGAGGAGCAAAGATAAATCCAAGGCCTTCATATAGAAGTTCAAACACTTAAAATTTATTTTCATATTTCCAAATTTCATCACATAGTCAAGATAACCAGCACCCGATGCATGGAAAAATTGATATCCACTATATGTAGTAGGCATTGGGATCTTGATTCGATTTAGTTAAAATCTTGAAAATCTTATCTAGTTTAGAAATTTTAGCTTGAATATCTTCATAAGATTCATATTTATACATCAAACATATCTTGATAAAGATTAGATATAAATACCAAATTAGTTACAAGGATTCGTATCACCACTATATAGATATACTGATAGAGAAGTCACTATGGTAAGTTCCCACCACTTGCTTTTTTTTTCTTACTCGTTAGTTTAAGGACACATATACCGATGGAGAATATTATATATATATATATCTTCATCATTCTAATGGGTGAATACCTAAAGAGGAATCCAAAAATGATAAGAAATCTAAACTGAGACTTAATTGATATTATGTGATAAATCAACTACTTAGATGCTGAATATATAATTATTTATGATGAACCTAAAATCCCCTATCAAAGAATGATGGATAGTAGATTATGATTTTATATATATCCTAGATGGATGGATCTTCAAAGATGGTGAAAATGGATTTTATCTTAAGATAAAACTGAAGGCGATGTTGTTATCAATGATGGTAGAACCATACTTCATCAAATATTTCTTCTTCTGATAGTATCCTTATGGAAGTTAAGGCCAAAGGAGAAAATGGTGTGATCTAACATCAGGGTCCATGTATTTTTCATATAAACTTGTAAATTCATGGTGTGGTTTGTATATTGGAGGTAGAAGGTGATAATGAATTAGGTCGTTTGAAGGTTATGCATATGGGGATAAGGATGAGTCATGAATCATAGGAAGAATAAAATGAAGACATTGAGGTGGCTTGGTTGCACATGAGGTTGAAGAAGATTCACAAGAATATTGGATGTCCGGCATCAATTTTATTAAACAACCCATGTTATTTGCAGATGTTTCTAAGAAGATATACATGTCCATATCCTATGTTCCCACATCGAAGATTCATCCAGTCAGGAACTCCCATATATTATTATGTGTTCCATTGTGGATCTATGTGAGTAGCATGAGGTCTGCTTCTAGAACCATGTTGCACCCACCACCTACACTCCATTGTTTCAACCCACATGATGGCTCCAACCCCCCCCCCCCCATGAACATGACCATGTGTGTCTGTGCACCTATGTGTGTATTCCTACCTACCTAAACAAGGTTTAAACCATGATTACATGAGAGATCTTGGGCTATCTCTCCCCTATGTTTGATATTTCTCCCACAATAGGGTAGATCAACTGGCCCTTGGCTTGTGGGGTTGGCCAATTTTTTACACTGAGTGAATTTTGAATTTATAAAAATAAAAAAAAAATCAGAATTATTTAATACATTAAACATTTTTATTTCTCAAATAAATTTATTTTAATATTTTTATAAATGTATTTTGTTCAACCTATTACAAAACTATTTATATTATTAAAACATTATGTCTATCTCATGTTACAATTTATCACCAATCAATTATAAAATAATAAATATTATACTTTGCGTATTACATTTCTTGGGTGATAACTAAAATTATATTTTAACTATAAAATTTATAAACATTTCAAAATTGAATCATATCTTATTCCCATTTTAAAATATTTCAAAAGTTATCTGAAAATGGTAATATCCTTATTCTTTAAATACCCACTTATCATATATTTCTTTTAATGATCCAAAAAACTACACAATATAGCTTTTCACACTCATAAGGATGCTTAATATATTCTTGTTATTCTTCATTCTTACTCTCATTGTCTTTGGTGGATTACTGTTAGTTGATGATCCAAACAAAGTGTGTTATGATTTTGGTTTTATGATTTTTATTTTATATGGTCTTATTTTAATACTGATGATCATTGTAAATTATATCTTTCTAGCTCCTTAGTTTGTAGCAAGCTTCTTGAAATATGTTATTTTTTCATAGTTAGTATATTTTTTTCAATAAAATGTACTTCTTATTGTTTTAGTTTTAGAAGACTTATTTATTTATAGCATTTATTTAAAATAAAAAAAATACATTGAAATTTTGGGATGTTACATTCTACCCCCATTAAAGGGATTGCGCCCTCGCAATTATTTGATATATAATTAAACCCTAAATATTACTTCTCAAGATCCAGTATTAAAGTTTATCGTCCTTTAAAAATAACTTCATTAACTTCACCATGCACTAAAATTATATGTAATAATTTTCTAGAAACAACTTATACCTTTATCAAAGTCTTTTATTTCCCTATGAGAATCTCTCATGAAGGGAAAGGGTATAAGAGTGGAAATGGTACCCTAAGATATTTTCAAAATATTCTCTTTCTATTATACAAATACAACTTTGTATTTTATATTTAATTAATGTAAACATTGGAAAACACTTCAAAAATTAATACTATTAATATATAATTTCAAAAAAATGGTTCAGACTTAATATTTATAAAATAATATTACAGTTTCATTTTCAAAAGTCTCAAAATTGTCTTAGGAATTCCCAAAAAGATTAAAATTTAAAATTTGATACACATAGGCTATGATAAGGTCTCTCTCTTCCACATATTCTATAAAATATCCCAGTGTTTCACATATTTTAAATATAGTGATAAATTAAAAAATAAATTCATGGTATTTTCCATGCCAAGAATGATGAGAGAGTTGAGAGTGAAAGAGTTTCCAATATAAGATCCATGACCCATGAAAATAATTTCATATTTTTTAGGAATTAGATACCATATAGAGTTTCATTCAAGTAATTTTTATGTTGTAAAAAGTTTCCAATTCATATGAGCATGATTTTAGAATATTGTTTGCAAGATGGTCATCCAAAAGGGGTAGAAGGGTTGTTTGTGATATCCCTCCTTTAATCTTGAGATTGATCCTCAAAATAAAAAATTTTCATGATAGATACTTTACTAAGAATAAATATACATATATTAATAAACTAACCTTAACAAAAACATCCTAATTTCCAACATTATATAAACCTTTTCTCTGATAACAAAAGTAACAATCTCAAACCCACACTCTCAGATCTAGTGCTAGAAACACATTTTAAATATATATATATATATATATTAAATTATTTAACTAAAAATATATATAATGATTAAAATTTAATTTTAGAGTTTTTAAGGATTTTTAAAACCTTAATACACATCATAGTTTTATTAAAAAAGCTACAAACATTCATCTGAGTTTACTTGAGTGATATCATTAGTCAAAACCAAACAACATAGATCTTATTTTCATTATTAATACAGTGACAAGAACATTTTAAAATATATATTAAACACAAAATTTCTCAGTAAGGGGTTTTAAAACTAAATGTAAAATCATTTCTAATATTATAAAGATACTATCAAATAAAAACATTTTCTTTTATATCATGCATAAAACATTTTATAAAATAAATAACTTTTCCCTAAATAAAAATTTAGGGTTTTTATAAAAAATAATAACCAAAAATGATTTTCAAAACATTAAAAAATATATTTTTTAAATCTATTTTAATTTAGTGCATGATAGCATTTTGATAAGCTCATATTTTTCCTTGAAAACTTCAAGAATTCAAAACTTTACTTGAAAGTAATATCTTTTTACGGAATATAATGTTAGTTGTAAAACTTTAAGAAAACCATGTGGCCACTAGGATTATTTACATTTAAACATCATATAGGATTACATCACTCAAAATCAACATTAATTCTCTAAGGGAAGTCGAAACAAAAAATTCAAAGTCACCTGATTACACTAACTATTTGAATGTCGAATAGTGGGAAGATAGGATCGATCCCATGAGGAAAAGGTTTATAATATCTTAATAATTTCATAATTTGTCTTGATTTTTGAATAAAATTAATATAATTAAACTACTTTGAGAGGTAATTTTAGACTGTCTAAAAAGAATGAAATAGGATAAAGAGAAAAGAGTTGATGTCGTGGATGGTTTTTCATAAATTTACATCAAACCCATCAGCTCTGAGAATTGTTGGGGTTACTAATGATGATTCTCAGCCTTAACTAAAACTATCTAAATTAGTCAGATCCCCTCTCAAGGTTTCTTATAACCAATTTATATGCATGATGTTTATTCCAAAAATTTAAGGTGAAGTTAGGCTCGACTCTAACTCTCCCACTCCCCTTTATCACATTGAGGTTTTTCCTCTAAATTCTATAAATCTTTATAGAAAATTAGAGAATATAATTTGATTAAATTTAAATTGGTACTAATAAAAATATTATCTAAAATTTTATATACTCATCCTTTATCAAACTCACACTTCCCTTGAATACTTAGTTATTCAAATCCAGTATCTCAATTTAAATGAATACTATGCATTTTATGGAAAGCAATAGAAATTTGGATCTAAAAATTTTATATGAAAAAATGAAAACATATTCTTATTAAACTCACACAAACATATGAATTCAATGTTACACAATGAAATAAAAGAAAATTAAAAATGAAATCCCCAATTATAATGTATCGTGGTTGATGATGACCCTTCTCCTCCACTCTTTATTTGAAGGACGGATAAAGATACTCCACTTTTATCCTACATTATAATATTAAATAGAAGTGAAAACTCTATAGGTTCAATCAAATTCTTGGTTCTGTGTCCATTGGGATATAGATATCCATTTTTATAGCAACAATAATCCTCTATTTATAGGTAGTATACCCTATTCAATACTCCCACTTATCTTTTGTTTGTAAACTTCTCTTCCCTCCTGTATTTTTCTTTCTTTGAATATTTATTCATACTTTCTATCTCTTGGGTTTTGAGTTTTTTTCTGAATCTTCTACTATCAAAAATCCCAAAATGAATGTATTTTTAAATCTTATAGTTCCCTCTTGATCTTCTCCTCTTTTATTGAATGTTTCCAACTCCTCCTTGTTATGTGGAGTGTTTTAAAATCTATCATAAGTAGGTGATACCACCATATATTACCTTCTATTAAAAATACCAAAATCTTAGCCATTGGATAGCACAAAATCATTTGGTATTTATAAGTTCATAAGTATAGAACCCTACGACATGGGTTTTTTCCCAATGGGATAGCTTGCTTTAACACATGTATAATCATTTATGGCCTACGACGTTGCCCAAAACCCATGGTAATAGCCTTTATTTCTCTCCAAACTTCACTAATATCATTTTATCCACCTCCCTAATATAAGAGAAACCCTACGACATTGAATCCTCCTTCAATTCTCTTATTTTTCCTGGTTGTGTCATATCTGGTTTTCCACAATGCATTTATCTTCTTCCTAAAAACCCACCTTTATTCCATTATTGAACCATCTATAAAAGATCTATAGGCCTACACTACACCCTTATTCTTCCATTTTTATCTAATAGGGAACCACGACACATAAGTTTGGATAACATCAGATCCTCACTCTCTAACTTCAAGCCAACAATAGAGATGTTGCAGCCTCATGCACTATAAAACATCATATTTCTCATCATAAAATCTTTGAAACTAAAATTTTTCACACCCCAACAGTATAGTGGTAATACCACAATGTAACCAAAATTTCCATTGTGATCCCATGACATGAATGTGGTGGAAGCAGTGTAAGTCTTCTCCTTAAGAAATCTGGCCTTCACAGTGGTAGGATAAAGCTCATGTCACCAAGTAGAGCATTTATTTCTTCTGT
The DNA here is from genome assembly GCA_963277665.1 of Viscum album. Classification (NCBI taxonomy): domain Eukaryota; kingdom Viridiplantae; phylum Streptophyta; class Magnoliopsida; order Santalales; family Viscaceae; genus Viscum; species Viscum album. The sequence goes on from OY728127.1 coordinate 1,280,689,648, forward strand.
TTGGTCTTCATGGTAGTCATACTAGGATCTAGTGGTCATCTATAGTGATTTTGGACCATAACAGTGGTTCTTAACTAGATTTTGAGCTTTTTAGGCATCATCCATGGTGGTTCTTGGCGATTTTGTTAGTGGTCTAGTGATGTGGAGTGGTGGAGGTGGCATCCAGGGTGTGCTTGATGAGGATGAAGCATGAGAGACTCTGGATGATGGTGTTTTGGTTAGTAATGAAAAATTACTACAAAATTATTATCCCACATCAGAGATCTAATTAGTTGACCTATCTAATATAAATATTTCTATGTCACTTTTAGCTCAAAATACTACTGTGTGGCAGTTATCCCACTACAACATCCCATGTTTTTAACTGGGTTTTTTTGAAAATTAATTTCAGTTTTATGTTTGGTGGATAGTAAAATATGTAAACAGAATTTTGGAATGAAATTATGAGAGTTGGAACACTTAAATGTGGTTTTTTACATCGGTTTTAAGCCTCAATAGGTGTCTTGGAAATTTGAATGAGTCTAGAGAGCATTAAGATTTGAAATCTAGATTTTTATAAAGATAGGGGAGGTGTATAATTATTTCTAATCATGAACCTCAACTGTGAATCCCTATAAGGATTTCAAATAGTTTATAAAACTATGCACCTGAGGCTTTAGGGCCATGGTAATCCACTAAAATAAATTGAAGATAAGAAACACACATCTTGTACATGATTTTTCAAACTGTGTGCCTAGCCGTGCGAGGGGGTGTCCCTTTATAAAATGGATCCACGTGATTGGTGCATGGCTATCTAAACCATGAAACTCATTAAAGGGATGAAAATTACTCTTTATCCCATCCATCCTTTAACCTTTTTTTCCCTATTCCTTTTCCTCTTCTCCCATTCACAGCAGTCCACTCAAGATCCCCTCTCATTCCTCATTAGACTTTGATGGATCTCTATTATTTTGAGCTTGTAATCAACCATAATTTGTCTCATTGGATGACTCTCATTATTATATTATTCCTCTACCATATTATATCACTTTCTATCATTTCCTTCGACATTATCTCAGTGTAAGCTAATATACCCTATTTTTAGTGTGGTTATCTATTTCTTATTCTTATATCATTCCGGATTGAATAAAACCTCAATAATGGATGAGTTAAGCATCCTTGTCATGAGGTAGTTGGTTTATATGTTTTTTCTTTAAAGTTTCATCATTTAAAAAATGAATCATTATGTCACATGCCATACCTTCCTCACATTGCTTATAAAATGTAATTTATCTTAAATTAAATCCTTAGTTCCCAACCTTGATGTCCCTTACACACATTGAATGGTTGGAGGTTGATGGCCTCAACACAAACCACCTATTAATGTGAGTATTATTACATGCTAATACTTAATTTCATTTCCATGTAATTAAACCACCACTTAGGTGTGTTTCTTAAATTCCTTAGCACATTTATAAATGCCTATATTGCCAAACCAAATATTCAGGTGAGTTTGGATTTTTAATTGAGATGAAAAAAAATTAAATGAAATTAGAATTTTTTAATAAAATGTATCATATTGATTTTCATTGAGGTATGGGTGCTTCACATGGCCTTCTTGTTTGTTTATAAATGGAATGGTTTAATTTCATGGTTTGAATTGATAATGTAATGGACTGGGTTCCTTTTCCTTGATCTATATTATGGAAAGTATGTTCTAATTGAATGTATTTAAATATTAAATGCAACATGAAAATGAAATACCACTATTCCTTGAGCGATACCAAGTTCATCTTTATGGAACGTCTCGATTACAAGATCATTGGGAAAGTGGGATTAATTTATTTTGGATTATCAATGAGAGACCTTGGTTAGGGTTGATAGACATAATTCTTCACACGCCCTTGGTCTAGAATATTGTACATGGTGTTTTACATCATTTTGGGTTGTTGGACATAACGTTTCACACACCTTTATTAGGATTTTGTACATGATGCTCCACATAATTGATTGGGATTGTCGGGAATGGTGCTTCATATCCCCTATTTTGATGTTCGGGCTTATGTACCTTTATCCCTTTATTAAATATGTGACCCTTATTGTATTATCATTATGTGTACACCCTGGTCTTATGCCTCAGGTCCTCGATGGTTCATGCATATATATATAATGGAAAATTTTTAGAGACATTTTAGCTTAGTCTGAATTAGGTATGGTCATCCATATGTCTTTTGAGGATCTTTAGCCCAACTTTATTACATTTACTTATTATTTACTGATTGTTTATTATACCTACACACTGTTTATTTTATACTTATGGACTGGATTACATTATACTCCATTGGTGGTGGCCTACTGAGTTTGTCTCACAGCCTGTTCATTACATTTCTTGGTACATGAATAGACATCATGATTTCTGGTTAAAAACTAGAGCGTGCTTTGTGTTGCTTTCATTTAAGTACTAGTACTATACTTGGGGGATTGGGAGTGGTAATTAGTTATATACTTATGATACTTTTCATTTTTGGAACCTTTTATTTATTTATTCCCTTTTTCTGTTTAGTCATGTTTTACAAACTATATACTTTGTGTTGAAAGTTAGTATTATGAGACAGTATGTTCATGCATGGTTTGATATTTATTTGAAACTTTCTTGATTATCTATTATCGTTATCTATCATATATTTATTTTTTATCTTATAATATTTATATTATTACTTCATTTATCCAATGTCTTATTACTAATCTATAGGTTATAGTCTCTCCACTAAACCACCTTCATACCCTTTCTGTAAGTTTAAAGCCTCTAGCGTACAGAGAGGCATGCTTGAGGGCATGTGACTAAATGGTATGGTTACTCTTTATAGAGTGATATAGGTCAGAACATTACAAAATGGTGTCAGAACCACTTATTCCCTTATCTTACTATTTTGGTTTGGTAGATAGGACACTATGAATGTGTCAGGACATGGTAAATAGCTCATTTCTAGGACTGGTCAACCCACACATGTGGGAAAGATCAAGTTTCCATGGATGAGACTTTTGTTAATGATTATCATTATTATATATAATTATTATTTCTACTTGATTGATTGATGTAATTTTATATTGGATATTAATATATGAGTTTTACTTATTGTACTGATATAACAATAAAAGGGGTGTGTTCATGCATTATCATAGGCAGGTAGAGATTCACATGCCATGTATATATAATGCCTTGTAGATTTCATTGCTTAACAACCTAATATTTGTTGTACATGCCTTGGGTAATTATTAATAATGATTATCCATATACCATGATTTGTGATTATTTATCATGCTTATCTATATACCCTTCTTAGGTGTTTTTTCCATGGTTACCTACATTCTATACTTCTGTAGTTTCTTGTCATACCTACTCTTATTCATTTCTCTTTCATTGTAGGAACTATTATAGTTATGATATATGGTTGGTTAAATAAAGTTTATACATCAACCAAAATGGTGTTTTCCCATATAGATTTATGGTTTAATTTTATTTTACTAACAGATTATGACATGTTTGAGCCATAGAACATTGGTTTCATGGACTGAGACATTTATGGTTGCAATTAAATGGGGTCCAATTTTCAATTTATAAAGTGTATGGGCCTTTGTAAATTGGTAATGGTAACTCATATAATTGAACCATCCTAGATGGACTTTTTATATTATGATACCAATGGTAAAAACCTAGTTGTAGTTACATGGATTTCATTTTTAACTTATAAAGGCAAGTACCTTTATAACTTGGGAATAGTATTGCATCTAACTAAACCATGATATAAGTATAAAGGTTGAAATGTAATTCTTATGGAAAAAGGTTTCCATCAAATGAAGGTGTAAATTAAAAATTATAAAGGCATATGCCACAATAACTTTGGCATAACGATGATTATAATTGAATCCTTATATGATTCACTCGACCCTTGTAGGTGAGTTTTAACATTGTGTTCCTATGATATAAACTCATTAAGAGTGTGTTAAATATTTAATAAAATAACTATGAATGGGATACACTTAAATGAGACATATATTGTAATTTATTTTTTATTGACTCTATAAATTTGGAATGTTTGACCATATAACTGAGCCCAGGATGGATTGAAGGGAACCTCATAGGTTTCCTTATTCTTTATATGCCTTGGAACTTAATCCCATGGTGAAATGGTTGTGATAAATAGATATGGTTATTTAAAGTGTCAGGATCCACTTATATAGTGTTACATATAAATATATAGAGGTATATTACTTAATTGATCCCATTAAATTAATAAAAGAACTTTTAGTTGCTTTTGAGTTATATATATATGAGGTGTCTTTTAATTAAAATTTCAGTTATAACCTAAAGAGTTATTTTCTCTACAGATTGGAATTGAAATTTTCTGTAACTAAGTTGGATGTGAGAACTTGTTAATGGGTAATGGTTGAAAATAAATTATAAGATAATTTTCCTTGTGTTACATAGCGCTAGTTAAATAAAGTGATTAGTATAGTTTTCCTTTATAACTGATGCTTGATATACCTTATGTATGAGCTTATTTAAATTTTTTAATAAATGATCATCAATTAAATTCCAAAACAAATGAAACCTTTCATAGGTGTTATAGCATGGACAGTCATGTAAGGGTTAGCTTTAGATTTTCCTTAGGAGATGCTTGAAATGGGAACATGTGAATTTATTGTAGATATTAGTTGGATTATTTTATATTGTTTATTGAACCTAATATTTAGGCAATAGAACATAGTGACCTTTTCAATTATCCTTGTCTTGAACCGGGATAAAATGTGAAGGTTTTTTTAACTTTTTCATTTACTGAATGGCTCATTTTTAAAACTGAGCCTCAAAACATATTTCTAAGAGTTGGGTCACTTCAAAGCAATGTTTTGGGATTGGGAGAAGGATTTCTAAGTTTTTTGGGTGGATCGATAAGTCTCGAGAGCACTGGACCTAAAATACATCATGTTTTGAAAGACAATAGAGGGTGCATAGTTTGTGCATGGTATTTTAAACTATGTTGCCCACTATAGGTAATCGTGTGGAAATATTTTTAGGAGATATAGGCATTTCTCTTGGGCTATGCATGGTTTTCCAAATTGTTTGCCTAGCCTGTGTGAGGGGAGTCTCTTAAGAAGAGGGGTTACATATGTTTGGCACACAATTTGCCAAACCTTGCATCTTAACCCTGCACGACACACAATTTTGGGAATTTTATTATTTTAAAATTTAATTAAATTAAAATAAAAAACAAAAACAAAAACACTCTCCCTCTCCCCTCTCATTTCGATGCATCACCCCCAAGTGGTCTTCCCTAATATGCGTACTCAACCCCCCTTCCCAGACCCTCCTCTATTATCTGATTTTCCACCATTACTTCAAGATTTCTCTCTAAAACTCCATGATAAGGTCTTATTACTTAGTCTCCCTCCATTTCTGGCTGGATTTCGGCCACTTTGTTTCCTGGTGAGAATCAACTGAACCCTTGGGCTTTGGGGGTAATCAGATTTTTGGTTTTCTTTTTTTTCTAGGTTGGTGCAGAAGGCCTCTCAGGTTCTTTGGTGCATGTTCTGGAAACCACTGCAAAAGGAATGGTTGTTTGGGTGGTTTCGGTATGCTGACTTTTTGGGGGGGGCATTGGTTGGTTTCATGTGGTTTCACTTCATTTTGTTCATCACCACCACCTGAGTACGTTGAAATCCATTGTGTGGTTTCGAGTCTCCAAGTCTAGGTAGACTCGCCTGTGTATTCATAGGTATGTATATATATGTATATGTGGGTTCCGTAATTATGTTAAATTCAACCATGGTAGTGAATGAACATGTATGGGGATAGGTTTTCCAATTTATATATATAAAATGCATGTGAAGGTGAGTGGAGACTGGTATATGCATATAATCATACCTTTAAGGATCCCCTTGCACATGTTCATGGGCTATGTGTATGTATTCATTGGGGCTAGGTGTCCTTGCATGTGTGTGAAGTTGCATATGCCCAAAGGTGGAGAAATAGCATTTAGTTAGAAATCTCCAAGAGTCGAAGGGGATGGCTTGGTTCCACTTTGAGGTAGGATCCCTTTACTTTCTATTTTAATTTATAAAAGCCTTAATTAATTAATTTCATTCTTAATTAATGTTTTCTAAGTATGATAATTCATTTTAGAATGTTTTCTATTATAAATTCAATTTAATCCTTAAAAGGGATAAATTAGTTGTCTGATAAAAAGACAAGTTTTTGTAATAAAATCCCCCAACAGAGGTGTGCTTCCTTCAAGATAAAAATGCAGTGATAAACCTTTTTATTTCTTACCTTAATTCCATGATGTTTCTTTATGATTGGGATTATAACGGTTAAATGGAATGTTAGGTTGTGTGGCCCCTTTATGTTTCTTTTTTCCCAAGTAGATACATTCCTTATGTTAAATGGTTTAAAATGTAATGGCTTCCTTGAAATGGAATTGAATATGGCTAAAAACATAATTGAGAAGGTATTTCCTCTTAGCATGTTTTAAAGGTTACTAATCCCTTGTTGTTTGTTTAATTTAAATCATTAAGATGGTTTGACTTAAGTATAAATGTGAATGATCCTGGTTATGTGAAATATGGTATGGCTATTGGAAATTCATGATAGGTATTGCCTTATTAATTATATATTGAATTATAAATAAGTGATCATATACTGAGGCCACTTAGTGAACAAATATTGATACACTTACAGGGATTTGTGGCCTATTGAGCGTTGTCCCAGCTATTTATACACATACATGGATGTGTGGCCTATTTATCATCATCTAAGATATTGATACACTTATAGGGATGTGTGACCTATTGGGAATCGTCCAACCTATTGATACACTTACCAGAATGTGCTGCCTATTAAGCGTTGTCCCAGCTATTTATACACTTACAGTGATGTGTGGCCTATTCAGTGTCATCCTAACTATTTATACAATTACTGGGATGTGTGGCCTATTGAACGCCACCCCAGCTATTGATACACTTATATGGATGTGTGGCCTATTGAGCATCATCCCATCTATTGCTACACTTACAGGGATGTGTGGCCTATTGAGTGTCATCCAATCTATTTATACACTTATAAGGATGTGTGTCCTATTTAGCGTTGTCCCTGCTACCAGGTTAATGGTCAGTCAGGATGGGACATTACAACCTTTTTAGAATTAATATAGTTTAAAATTAAACACCATATATTAAAATTTGGGGTTTTACATTGTGGTGGCACCTTTAGAAATGAAAAACTGGTAGTCTTATGAGTTGAGTTTCTAGGAAAGCTAAATTCTATATGAAAGATTATTTGAGTTGGGTAGGACTCCTTGTTAATGAAATGAAACCCTAGGTAGATTAGTGGTTTCTTTGTGAGTTGAACCTCAAGGGGGTATACCATATGCAGATACCAAGTGAGTGTTATCTCTCTATCCTTTTTTGTTGGTGATGTGACCATCTAACAAGAACTTCCCTATGAGGATGCTCATAGAGGATCAAGAACTAGTAGGTTGGTGCTTGATAAATTTTGACCCTCATGGGTCGATGATTTCATTACTTCCTTAAGTTTTATCTCTTTTAGGGAGATTTTACAACTAATTTAGATATTTTCTGATAGAGGCTCCTAATGTGGATATGGGTCTCATGTGAAAGACCTTAGGAATAGGTGGACGGACCTATAATTCCTTTGAATTTACTCGAGATTTCATGATATGACCATTGGTTTGATCAAGGGAAACCTGCGAAAGAGGTTTTCCTAGGGGATATGGATTACATAAAGGTAATTATCATGGTTTCACATTTTTTTCAACACAAATTGATGGAGGGTGATTGGGTTTTGCAATATTGGTGTGATGATGCCTTCAGTTTTTAAGAAAGTACCTAGAGTGTTTGTGTGTCAGAACTAGCTTAGAAATTCAAGATAGTTTTGGTACTTTACCCAATTAAAAATTGGTTGTACTTTATGATTTAATTTATGAAATTAAATCATGAGGTGGGAATTTGTTCGATAAATCATGGCATAGATGATGTTCTCAATTTTGAAGAGGAGTTCTAAGGGAGATTCGGGTGTGGTTTAATACTAACATGTCATACAACACGGTCTTCTTGGCCTTGATGATAGATGACTCATGGAAGAATAAGATGGGTGGTATGATCAGGTATTATAATATTTACACCCTTTACATGGAAAATTGTATACATGTTGGTCATGCATGGAAATTTTTTGTACATGGTACAATTTAAATTGTTAACGGATGAGAAATTGAGTTCAAGCCGGGGACGGATGGTTAAAAGAGTGTGATGCTTACAGGCATATAAATCGATTTTCATGAGACTGTTGACCCAAGGTTTGACTTGGACACACATTCTTAGGAGACGCGGTGTCAGGAGTTGGTTAAAGGAAGGTATATCTTGTTTGATATGAGTATGGCTCAGGAGGAGTAATACATGCATATCAATAGAATCAAAGTGTAATACTAGTTGAGATATGGAATTACCAATATATTAACATTATCTTTACTATTCCTTGAGATCATAAATTATATGACAACTACCTATCCAATTTCCTCTTTTGTTTTGATGAAAGAACCCCTAGGAAGTTACACTAAATGAGTGATTTAAGGTATTTGAAATGGTGGGGAGTACACCATTGGTTTTTTGAGGGTAGTAACATTATTTGTGGTTACAATTTAGAGTTTTCCATAGAAAAAATTCTCATAAAGTGATAAAAGGTAATGTATGATGATTACATTAGCACTCGGGGATGAGCGGGCTCTTATATATGCCACTTGGTATGTTTAGGGAGTGATGGGGAATGGATTGTGGTTATTAGGAAAATCGTTTTTCTGATGTTATGGTATGGATAATCCTAAGTTGGAGAGTAGTACTTAGGCCACTAGTGGTAAATCATCATATGAGAAGGTTCGTGGGATCTTCATACAATTCATATAATTGTCATTTGGATCTTGTGTGATGTTGACTAAATGAATAATTGTGCCCTGTTTTTCTTGGTAATTTCCATATACAAGATCAGATATGGACTTGGGTGGAGTATGAGTGTATGTGTTAATCCTAGGGTAGCTTGTTATGATTCATTGGTGTTGGGTAAAATATGTACTAGTGTTTGTCTTGTGACATGACAACGGTTTCGAATAGGGGATGTTTCGACCGGGAGACGTCACCAAAATTTGTTTATAGGATTCATCGAGAAAGATCAGAATAGTCTTAGTATGCATTTTAATAAAGTCATTGAGATATATTTTTGATGAAATTCTGGTTTTTAAGGATTTGTGCTACTCTAAATTAGTTATCTAGAAGAATTTATATTTTAGTTTCTTCAAATAGTGTTACACAGTCGGTGAGGAACCACAAAGGACACATCATTGGTATGGGATAGGTGCAGTCCAAAGGGTCGGTTGAGGTTTTTCAAAAAAATGATGACATGACCAGGCTAATTTGGTCCAATTAGAATTTTATATTTTTGTTTAAAATGGTAAACATGTCGAAAGTTTCATTAGGATGATAAGGATGTTCTTTAATAGGAAATTCTGATGGTGGGAGAACCATGACTCTGAATTGGCCATGGGAAATATAGAACCTATGGTGGGAATCACCATAGACTTGTTGGCGAAATAGATGATGACTTGATCATTTCATGGGTCAGAAGGACTTAGATAACCTCTGTCTTGATGTTTTGACATTGGTTATGAGCGTTGGATCAAGTTTTGTGTTGCATAAGTACTTTACACTTAAAGTAACCATTTAAGGTGCATTGGGTGTTAGAAATGTAACATGATCATTTGAATGAAACTTCATGATATGAGTAGTTAAGGTGATGTTTTTTTGTTCCCCAACAATTCTTGGTGATGATAATTTCTAAGGTGGGGAGGTTTTAGCATCCCATGTTTTGAATTGGGTTACTTTTTTTGAACAAACTTGAGTTTTATGTTTTGTGGATGATCCAACTTGTAAACTGATTTTCAGAATGAAATTTCAAGACTTTTAACACTTAAAAGTGTTGTTTTTATAAGGGGTTTAAGGATTGAGATTTTCCTCAATATCCTGAATGAATATCAGGAGTCTCAGTCTTTGAAATCCTATTTTTTGGAAAGACATGGGAGGCTCCTGATTAGTGCACAGTTAGTGATAACTATGCCCCTCAACCATGTGGCCCTATAGGGGTGTCACACAGTTTGTAAAACTATAAAACTAATTCCACATGACCATGTGAATTTTATGAAATAAATTACAGAGGAGAATCGAATAGCTTTCAGATGGTTCTTCAAACCTTGTGCCTAGCTGTGTGAGGAGGGTGTCATATTGGGAAATGGCATTTCATAGTTGGTGCACGGTTAGATAAACTATGCAAAAAAATTGTGTGTCTCATTAAAGGGCTAGAAATTTCTATTTCCCCCTGAAATCATTTATCCCTTATCCCCCATTTATTTTTCCTATTCTCTCATGTACAAAAATCCACTCAATACCTCTTCACCTTCCTCCATAGTCTTTGAGGGGTTTCCCTCTTTTTAGATTGGAATCAACCATCTTTCATCTTGTTGGATCACTCTTGGTTAATATATGATTCTTATTCCTTATAATCTCTCTTTCTATTTTCATATTTTACATTATCTTTATACAAGATAATATTCCCATTTTTGTGTGTGTTGGTCTATTTATTTATTTTCTCTCATTTTAGCTTGAATCAAATCCTATGAATGGATGAGTTAAGAATAATTAGTATAAGGTAGGTGGTATTCATGTTTTCCCTTAAAGATTCATCATTTATAAAATTAATCATTATTGCACATGCCATAACTTTTTCATTTTTCTTATAAAATGTGAATTACCTTAAATTAAATCCTTAAATCACAGCCTTGATGGTCTATAGACCCCTTGAATGGTTATAGGTTGGTGACCTCAACCCGAATAACCTCTTAAAGTGAGATTGATTACATGTTAATGTTTACTATCATTGAATTATAATTAAACCACCCCTTGGGTTTGTTCTTTAAATAACTTAGAATGTTTATAAATGCCTACATGACTAAACCACCTATGTAGGTAAGTTTGGATTGTCAATTGAGTTACAACAGAAAAAACTGAATTAAATTGGATTTGTTCGATGAATTGTATCATGATGATCTATATTGAGGCATGGATACTTCCCATGGACTTATTGTTTGTTTATAAATGAAATGGTCTAATTGTATGGTATGAATTGATAATGGCATGGATTGTGTTCATTTTACTTGATTTGTATTATGTCATGGATGTTCTCATGGAACGTATTTAAATATTAAATGCAACATGAAAATTAAATTACATTATACATTGTGTTATATGAGGTTCTTCCTTACGGAACACCTTGGTTATAGGATCAGAAGGTAAGTATAATTGATTTATTCTAGATTATTATTAAGAGACCATGGTTAGGGTTGATGGATAGGATTCTTCATAACCCCTTGGTCTATGATGTTGGACATGACACTTCACATCATTTTCAATTGTTGAGCATGATGTTTCATTCCCCTTGATTAGGATATTGGACATGACACTTCTAGTCATTTATTAGGATGTTGTACATGACACTTCACATCATTTATTTGTATTTTTGTCATGGAACTTTATATCCTCTATTTATATGCTTGGGCTTATGCCCCTTTATTAAATATGATAACCTCATTGTATTATCATAATGTGTACTCCCAAGTCTTATACCTGAAGTCCTCATCGGTGCATTTATATATTTGATTATATGTGTGTGTGTGTGTTTATATATATACATATACCTATATATATATATACCTATATATATATATATATATGATGAAACATGTTCAGAGACATTCCAACTTAGGCCAGAACAGGTATGGTTGGCCATGTTTCTTTTGAGGATCCTAATATCAACTTGATTACATTTATTTATTATTTGTTGTTTGTTTATTATACCTACACACTAATTATTTTATACTCATGGACTGGATTTCATTATACGTCGTTGGTGGTGGCCTACTGAGTTTATCTCACACCTTGTTCAGGTTTATGTTTGGTACACTGACAGAGATCTTGATTGAAGGTTAGGAACATGACTATGCTTTTTTTCTATTTTTATTTAAGGACTGGACTAAACATGGGGGTCTGGGAGTAGAAGTTGATAATTTACTCAGGCTTCATTCTAGAGTTGGAGTCTTTAATTATTTATTACCTTTTTCAATTTATTCTTGTTGTACATACTATCTTTTGTGTGTTTACTAATTTGTATTGTGACACAATATGTTTATGAATGGTTGGATATTTATTTAGAACTTTTCAGGTTATCTATTATCATTATATAACATATATTTATTATTTATATTATTCATTTATTTCCACAAAGTTTTATTACAAATATAAAGGGTATTGTATCCCCATTGAAACATCCTTAGAACCTCATTGCTAGTCGGCAGCCTCTGACATACTGGGAAGCATGCTTGAGGACATGTGATCGATCAGTACAATTATTTTTTATAGAGTGGGATAGGTTGGTATGTTACATCCTCTACACACACACCATATACATGGGCCTAATATGACATGAACAGGCCTAGAAGGCTTTGTCCCAACCTTTTCATGTGCATTGTGTTCATCCCTGCCTTCATATACTGCTCAAACTAGACTTTTGGTCGGGCTTTATTGACCGAAAGGCCCTTCTTGTACCTGATAAGTGGATCATAGGCCCTTCAATTGAGGACTTGTTAGGCTAGGCAAATTTTTTTTTGATAAGTCCCCTATTATCCCTTTATCATTTCATACACAACTCATAAAAATACTCTAAATAATAAAAAAAGTTAAATAAGTATATTTTCCATCTTTTTATTTAGTTTTTCACAAATGTTATTCAAATATACATAATACCAAAAAATGATTATTAAAAGTTAAAACATGAGTATTATCCATTAAAAACATAATAAATTTAATAATCAAAATTTCAAAATTGTATGAAAAATATGAACTAATCATAGGATCAAAGTCCCCTTGAGTTCATGGGTTCACTCCCCATTCTTCATCATCATAACCAACATCCAAGTTCCATAATTTTAAAATAAGACATTTTTTATAAATATTGTCTTTCTCATTATTAATCCATTAAAAATAACTTTTCAAAACTTCATATCTATTTAATTTATTTTCAAACTGTAAATTAATTACATATCTAATAAACTTTAAAAAAGTTAAATTTAAAGGATAAAATTCATACTTCCATAAATATTAGATATAATCTAAACATCCATAGGAAACTCTTAAAAATAATTCTTATAAATTAAACAAATGATTTTCATAATATATATGTAATGTTGATGATAATTATTATCCATGACCATTCCTATAATCATGAATGACATTAATTGAAATAAAAGAAAATTTTATACATAAAATGATAAACTATGTGACCTTAAAATCAACCTTGAATTTAGAAAACAAAAATATATTTTTAACAATTTTTATAATTTTAAAATGTGTAGTTTTATGAAATAATTGAATTAAGATCCTTCAAAATATACTCCCATACAAAGAGGAACTGGTAAAAATAAATCTTCAAAGCTTACAATTTTTTTAAATCATAAAACTTAAAAATAAATTTCCATTACATTAAGGGTTGTAGGAACATGAAATATGAGTTTCTAAAGATAAAAATTCCTTTTCATGAAAACGGTTTCCAAAGAAACATAAATTTAAATAAAATCATTTTCTTCCCTTACCTTATGACTTTTGTTGAATACTAAAACTATTGTGAGCTTTAGTAGGGATATTTTCCACTTTCCAGTGTTTGGAAGTGAAAAGATGTAATGTGTAATAGGTAAATAGAGAACCTAGGTTGTAGGCATTGGGGTTTTTCAAGTAGCAAAGATATATCCAAAACCATTATACAATAGTTCGAATATTAATAGTTAATTTTCATATTACTAAATTTCTTACATTTTCAAGTTAAAAAGTACCCAACACAAAAATAAATTGATATAAAATGTATGTATTAGGCTCTAGGATCTTGATACAATTCAACTAATATCTTGAATGTATTGTCTAGTTTGGAAATTTCTACTTAAATATCTACATAAGATTCATATTTATACATAAAACTTAGAATAATAAAAATTAGATACAAACATCAACTTAGATATAGGGATTCACATCACCCCTATATACATATACTGATGGAGAATATTATATTATATTATATTATATTATATATATATATATATATATATATCGTTGCAACTGGTGCAGACTTGAGGAGGAAGATGATGAATCTTGGAAATCTAAACCGAGCCATAGTCAATCTTCTTTGATAAATCGAGTGCTTAGATAAAAAATATTTAATTGTTTATGATGACCCTGCAAACTCTCATTGAATAATGATGGATAGTTGATTTATATTTTTATATATATCCTAGATAGATAGATCTTTGAAGATAGTGACAACTAATTTACATATTATGATAAAATTGAAGGTGATTTCTATTGATGATTACAGATGAGAACTTAATAAAATATTTCCAATTATGACAGTAAATCTATAGAATCTAAGGCCAAGGGATAAAATGAGACAAGCTAACATTAGGGACTCAAGGGTTTTCATCTAACCTTATGAATTCATAGTGTGGTTTGTACAGTGGAGGTAGAAGGTGATAATGAATTGGTCATCTGAAGGTCATGCATGTAGGGTTGAGGAAAAATCATGCATTAGAGGAGGAATAAAAAGAATACATTGGAATGGCTAGGTTGTATGTGAGGTTGAATATGACACTCAATAAGATTAGACAACCAACATCGATTTGTTCGAAATATCCATCTTAATTACAGATATTTTTAAGCAAAGCTATAGTGTCTGCATACCACATTCCCACATTGGAGATTCTTCTCATTGAGCACTTCCTTATATTATTCCATGTTCCATATTGGTTCAAAATCAGTAGTTTGGGATACAGTCTTGGAACCACACTAGACCCACAACATAGAGGTTGTTTTGTTGACCCACACAGTGTCTCTAGTACCCCCATTCACATTCCTTTTCATTCCTCTGCACCTCTGTATGCACGCCTACCTTCCTACAGGGGAATTCACCCAAGATACCCTACGTGCTCCCAAGCTGGATCATCCATGTGGTTGATCTTTCTCCTATAATAGGGTAGATGATCTTGCTCTTATAATAGGGTAGATGATCTGACCCTTGGCTTGTGGTATTGACCAATTTTTTACAAGTTAATTTTAAATGTCTAAAAACAACACCAAACTAAATTTCATGACTATATTATACGTTAGAAATTTTTATATAAAAAATACATTAATTTTAACTTTTTATAAATATATTCCTTTCAACCTATTAAAAAAATATTTATATTATTGAAATTTTACATTCGTCTTATGTTATTATTTATCACCAAGAAATTATAAAATAATAAATATTTCACTTTTCACATTACATTTATTGGGTGAAATATAAAATTACATTTTAACTAACACTCTTATAAAAATTTAAAAATTGATTCATACCTTATTCCTATTTAAAAAGATTTCAATGTCTTTGTTATAATGGTCAAATATCTATTATTTAAATACCTGCTTCACGGACATTTCTTGTAATAATACAAAATTTATGCATTTTAGTTTTTCTCACTCACAAGAATGGTTCCTATATTCCCACTATTCATAATTTTTACTCTCATCATCTTTCATGGATTCATCCTTATGACTGATCTGAATGAATCATGTTGTAATTATGGTGTTATCATGTTTTTTTTTTTTTGCTCTCTTTTATTACTGATGATTATTATAAATTTATTCTTATATACACTCTAGTTTTTAAAATAATTTTGGAAAATATGTTCCTCTGTCAAAGTCAGTTCATTTTTTCAACAAAATATACTTCATTTTGTTTTAGTTATATAGGAATTATTTATTTATAACATTTATTTAAAATAAAAAAAACATTAAAATTGTGGGATGATACAGTTGGTCATAGGGTAAGCCACACAAACCCATTGATTTGATCTTATGTTGGATGTGTTTATGTAGGTTTTATTAAGAGGTTCTCCTTTAGGCTAAAAAAGATTCCTCTGCATAATTTTAAATTTGAAGGATTGGTTTACGAAAATTGAAACCATGGGGATCAAATTTTTAATAGAGAAAAAGTTTGAGGAATAGAAATTCCCCCCCCCCATAATTATAATAAACATTTTAACTAATTTTTTCGGTACACCAGACGAATCCTGAAACTCATTCACGCTTCCTTCATGGAAGTCACAAAGGAGGTGTGAACGGGGTTCATCCCTCCTGTCGGCTGAAAATCTATTAAAGGAGGCCCCTCACCCCCTCCAAAATTCATTCTCCTATAGATTTCATTGTGAAGCTCTGCTGGAATTCTCTTTCAACATATATTTGTGATTTTAATAAGGTAACATTTATATATCAAATTTTAATTGCCTAATTTTTTTATTTATTTGTATGATTTATTTATTTAATGTGTATGGATTCATGAATTAGTGACTTTTTTTATTTAATTTCTAAATGAGTTATTTTTTGTTGGATTATATAATTAATATTGAATGCTTAGGAAATTTAAATGTGGTTTTTATTTAATTAAAATGTTATGTATAAAATGTAATTTATATTTAGGTAAATAATATTGTTTTAAAAAATGTAAATATTTCTAATTTAAATTTTGGGTAATTAGAATTGAAAAGATTTATATTTATATAAAATATGTTATATCTAGTGTAACATAAATTTAAAAACACATAGGTAATTAGCTAAATATTTTAATAAAAATTAATTATTAAACATATATTATTAAAATTTTATTAGTTATATTAAGTGTCATATTTAAAGTTATTAAAATATATATATAATATTATTTTTCATAATGGTGTAAATTTTTTTTACAATAAATAATAATTTTAAATTACATTAAATATAAATAATTTTATTTCAAGTGATAAAAATATAATTACTTAAATTTTTGAAAGTAGAAATATGAAATATATATATATATATATATGTAATTTTATAAAATTGAAATAACATTATTTTATAGTATTTTAATGGTTATTATGTAAGTGTAAAGTATATTTCTTTTATTTACTATAAATAATAATTTTAATTAATAAATTTAAATTATATTAAGTATAAATAATTATTCTTCTAATTAATAATGTATGAAAAATAAGTAATTATATTTTAGAAATTAGAAGAATAAAAAAATATTATATATACATATGAAATTTTATAAAATTGAAAATAACATAAATGTACAGTATTTCAATGGTTATAATGTAAGTGTAAATTTATTACTTTTATTAATTAAATTTAATAAAAATTATTATATATATATACATTCACACATTGAAAATTTAAAATTTTGGAAAATTGGTATGGATATTTATTATATATTACATCTAGTTAGAGGTGAAGTTATATAATATGTAGAACATAATAAGTATACCAAAAAAACATGTTAAGAGTATTGTATGATGAGTGATCTTGAGATGACTAACCAATGCATAATTGAAATTTCATGTCTTTTTTCTGTATGTGGTTATATAATTTGTAATAATTGCATTTTCTTTTCAACATTGATTATCTATGAGTCAACCCTCTCTAAGTATGTAAGGATATGCATGTACACCTAAATTTTTTTATTTATTTCATACCCCTAGACCCCCTCACTTTCATGTGAGTAACTTTGTAATAAAAAGGAATTCGACAAGAGGTGTTTGACAAGAGGCTTTGTTGTTTGAAAGGAGACTACTGGTTGTTGAAATATGTGATAATAGAGACTCTAAGAGTTCACCCATAGGTTTTGGTTAGTTTATCAGATAATGATAAAATAATCCAAAGAAAAAATATCAAGATCAAGTCATAGTTATTTATTCATAAAAATTTAATTTTTTTGAAATAGTTGATAATGTGGTATAAACACATATAATGTTTTATTAAATTTTCATTGGTAATAATATCACCATCAATATACTTCAATAGTGAGATTATTTATATCGATCAAGGTTTTAGTTTTAGTTTGTCACATGTAATAGTGTAAAATATTCAAAATAGTATGAATATAAATATATTTATATATATATATTATTTATCAACCGTATTATGTAAAGTGACAAGATTTAGAACATAATAAATATCTCAAACAACCATGATATAAATCTATAATTTTTACTGATCTTGAGATTACCATCTAATGTATGATTGAGATTTCATGTTGTATGTTTTTTTATATAATGATTTAATTTATAATATATTGGAAGAACTTGAGATGACCAACCAGTGTATGATTGAAAATGAATGTTGTGTTTTTTTAGTAATATAATTTGTAATTATTTTATTTTATTTTCCTCATTAATTAAATGTGTTTCATCCCTCTCTCTAAGTATTGTGTGTCCACTCAAAAAAATTTATGTATCTGAAACCCCTAAACACCCTCACATTCTTGTGAGTATCATTGTAATAAATGGGTGTTCAACAAAAATTGTTTCTATTGGGAGATGATTATTTACACCATGCCTGATAAGAGACATATGGTAACTGAAATATGAGCTAATAGACATACAAGGATCCCCCTTAGGTTTTCATTAGTTTATCAAATAATGATAAAACAATCCATAGAAAACTTTTCCAGATCAAGTCATTTGTTCAATCATAAGAAATTTAAATAATTCAAAATTTTCATGATTTAGTATATAATATTTTATTAATTATTTTTTTTCTAGGTAATCATGTCTGCAAAAATATATTGCAAAGGTGATGTAATTTATACAAACTAGGGTTTAAGCTATATTTTTTCACCTCCAAGAGTGGAATAAACTTCCTGATTTTGTGACATTGGATGAAATGCGCAATAATATTCATAGTCAATTAAAACTAAGATATGATCAATCAATTACTTCAATAACATATAGACATCTTAAATATCCTGAAAATTTATGTCACACTGAGTATCCTCTAGTCGATGATGAGTATTGTATGGATGCATCATTTTTATTCAGGAAATTGTGTAGTAATGGTTTAATGGAATTACATGTGGTGGTTTTTGAAATTTATGTGGTGAACCCTACAACTACAGAACCATGTGTTATGAGATCTATAGAATTCAGTCCTTTATAATACTTTCTTTCATTTCCCAATCATATGAATCCTGTGATAAAACCAAATTATAAACAAGATGATCATTATTTGGAATGAAATATAGGGGACATCCCTATGTGTACTCTTGATATACTGAATTATAGTTTATATGAGGATGATAATATGATGAGTAATTAGGAGATGAAGAGGGAGATTGTGATGTGGGGAATGGTCCTTATGAGGTTCTTATGATAGATAGGCATCCACTAGTTAGTGGTAATCATCCTTCAGTATTGACTTTATTAGTCGAAGGAATTTCGTGTGAACAAGATTTTGATTGGGATGTTATTACAACGACTATTTAATTCCCAGGAATTTTAGGGAATATATCTGCATCAACAGATAACACCATTTATGTCAGGAAGGAGTTTGAAAGTAAAGTTTCCATGAAAAATGTGATAAAAAATACCACATAGATCGGAATTTCACATTTGTGGTTGATGAGTCGAAGAAGGAAAAATATCTCATTCAAACTAAAATATGTGGTCCATAATGTAAATTCTAATTCAGGGAAATATATGATAAATATGTTTCATGTTGGAATATGTAAGAACCCGGAGCTTCAGTTTTAGGTACGGATCTCTTTTATGGGATTTTTAAGGAAAAATGGAGAATCTAGAAATTTTCAGAGTACACGCCGTGTACTTTATGAGCACACGTCGTGTACTCCTCGGCCACTCTAAGCCGTGTGTTGGCCGAGACTGGGCCACACACACGGTGTGTATCTGGAATTTTCAGAGTACACGTCGTGTACTTTATGAGCACACACCGTGTATTCTGGGTCACTAGAAGTTGTGTGTTGGCCGAGACTAGGCCACACACACAGTGTGTAGGGCTGATGTGGAGGCCGATTTTGGCAGAGTACGGAAAAACCCACTACACGCCGTGTACTTTAAGAGTACATGCCGTGTACTTTTTTTATTTCATTAATCGACCCGGGGTCACGGCTAATGATGGAAAACATCTTCTTCTCCACCTAATTTCGTCCAGAACATCTGAGGAGGCTGTTTCTTCTCCGAGCCACTGATACATCACCGGTTTTCTGAATCAAACTCTGTCGGTTGAAGAAGAATCGCAGCGGTGAGTTCTTGGTTCTTCTTTAGCCTCGTTTCCTGATTCTTCCTCTCGTGTGAGTTATCTGAGGTTGAACATTTTAGAAGTTTTTGCAGATCTACTCCGTTCTAGGCCAATTCACAGGCCTAGGTTCAAGTATATTGATCTCCTAGGATCGAGGTAGGTGGTTTGTTTCCCTACGTTGAAGTTCTTTGAGTTTTGGTTTCAAAAATGTCGGATACCCATGTATCGGGTATCCAGGGTTAGGGTTTTGATCCTGTTTATTTATCTGCCTTAGATTGCATGTATTCTTGAGGTTACTAGATGATTGATAATTGCTTGTTAGCATGTTTGAGGATCACCCCATGGGTGTTTTCCCTTGTTTTGGCTGCTGTTTTCTGGTTGTCCTGGTTTTCCTACAAGGTAACCCTTATTGCGTTGCTAGTATGCCTGTTGACTTGATTGCATGTATTGCATGTTGTTTATATTCTTATGGATGCATTTTTGTATATTTTATCCAAGTAGTTGTTTAACTTACTTAGGGATTCTAACAGTCGATTATGCACGACTGGACTGCTCAGGGTCGTGAGAACCTGGTGTGGGAGATCAAAGAGGGAATAGACAATTAAGTGATTCCCTAGAGGGTCTTTTGGTTTCAGTTTCATATGCAGGACCTACGGGAATCGGACTTTGTGCTTCCCAATAGTGTTCTTAGTTTACCCACGCATTGGGACCACAGGAGGAATTAGACGTAAGTGCTTCCTCAGAGAGTCTGTAGCTATTATTGCAAGACCATAGGGTAATTAACGTAAGAGCTTCCCAGAGTGTATATGCCTTGTTTGATTACTGGACTATAGGGGTCTGATAGTTTAAGCCACCCATAGAGTCAGTGTGTTTTCTTGTTGGTTGGTTGTGATGAGTCCACCAAGACAAAGAACAAGCTTGGGTTTTATATTTCTTGTATTAGGTAGTATTTTTAGATACATGTTATGTTACTAGCTTATCCTGGAATAAGAAACTTTGCTGGTTTTTCCTGGTTGTGTAATTGAATGAATGTGAATGGTAATTGGTATAATTGTTTACTGCATTGTTTACCTTTACTTTTGCTATATCACTCACTGACAGTAGGGCACAAATCTTTCGGTGGTTGCCTACTGGGATTAGTCTCACACCCTATTTGGGTCCTACTTTTTGGCCCAAACAAATTATATGTTTGCAGGTTTTGGTAGGGATTGTGTCCCTTCCACCTCAGGTACTTGATTACTGGTCGGAGCTGGAGAGCATGGGACCGGGTCTTGGCTCGCGATGCTGCTGGAGTTGCTATTTACTTTTAGTACTTTGGTTTTAGTTGTATTTCAGCATGTTTTTTTCTTACTGCTTTCCATAGACACATGTACCATCCTGCATCATTGTTATATCAGACCTTGATTTTACTTTAAGTTCAGTTATTGCATGCTATTTACTGCTTCCGCTATTGTGTATGTTTATTTCTTTGCTGCATACTTTTCCAAATGAGGGCATAGTTTCCCCCACTGACTCACTAAGGCCCTCACTGCTAGTCAGAAGCCTCTGGCGTTTGGGGAAATGCGCTTGAGGTCATGTGGTGAACCGGGTACGGGGTGCCAGTGGAAGGGCTTCGGATTCGGGTTGTTACAAAGTGGTATCAGAGGAAGGTTTTTCTTTCTTTACTATTGTTTAATATTTTGCAACAATATCCTGGGATAGGAAGGAATTGGTAGTTAGTACTTAACTATGCCCGGGAGTAATTAACCCGTGTACAGGGAAAAGCTATATTACCTCGTGATTGCAATTTTCAGTTTTTGCAAGTGTTACAGTTTATTATATTTCACCGTTTGGTGGTGTACATGTTTTGTGTTATTACAGTTTATATTATTATGGTTCTATTTGGTTGCAACCCGATGAGATGAGGGTGTGCCATCTCATTCATCATATAGGCACTGGGTAGGAAGTCACTGGTCATACATTTTACCATGCCATCTAGGGTGCATTAGAATTGCATGTTGTTGTGATAGATGCAGTGATATATTATTCATGCTGTTGTGGTAGTTGCTGTGATAGAAATACTTGTTGCGCTGGTAGAGTATTACTTCTTTTACAGCCTGTTAGCATGGGCACCAAGCTCTGGTCTTGGAGGTGTTACGGGCCCTTGAGGATCGGAATTTGGTGGATAATTGTTGTTATGCTGGTTACTTGTTGTGTGCATTGTTATGATGCCAAGATTTGATTCGCGGGGAGTATGGGCCCCCACGGATCGGAATTTGGCACATAGCTGGTTGTTTTTCAGTGTTTCTGGCATTCAGAGCAATTTCAGAGCTACTGCCTGGAAAAACCCAGAATACACGGCGTGTACTTTATTTATACATGCCATGTAGTTTTAAAACCATGTTACTATCTGTGTAAACAAAAACACAGGGTGTCGGAGAATCTTCGGGGACACGCCGTGTACTGTAAGTACACGTCGTGTAGTAGTCAACCGTGTACCTGGTCCTGTCACTAACAACACGGGTCGGGAAAACTCGTGTAGTACACACCGTGTGTTATAAGAACACGCCGTGTAGGGTTCTTTAGGGTACCCAACCGTGTCACGAACAACACGGGTCAGTGTTATCCATGCTTATACATGTCGTGTTTGTTCGGAACATGCCGTGTAGGGGTCAGCCGTGTAGTCGGCCGTGTAACCTGCTACACGGGTCGTCGAGCCTATCTAGTACACGCTGTGTGTTATAAAGAACATGTCGTGTAGTTTTCTCCTAGGTACCCGGCTGTGTCACGAACAACACGGGTCGGTGTGATCTATCCTTATACACGTCGTGTTTGTTCGGAACACTCCGTGTAGTTTAGAATTAGGAAGGCCGTGTGGGTTAGCCGTGCAAAGAGACTCGGGCAGGGGAGTGGAGTTCAAGTACACATCGTGTTTTGGGACAACACGTCGTGTAGTCTGGAACGTTATACAACCAGTGGTGGAAGAATTTCACACCATGTAAATGGCTTTAACAAACACACCGTGTAGTTTAAATACATGCTATGTAGTTCAGTTTTTAAAAATTTAAGTGTTTCTCTCTCATGTTCCCGTTTTGTACTCTTGTGTTTTCTGTCCTTATTAATCCTAAATCTGGAGTGTGCTTTTGACCTTTAAGGTTTATGGCACCAAGACGTCCTCTCGTTGCATGCCAGGAACCAGGCAGTGACCGTATGCCTGATACGGCAGACCAGGGACTACCAGTAGTTCCGCCGATTGTTCCGGATATGGCACCTGTAGTGATTCCAGACACTGGTGCAGACGCTCAGTTCAGAGAGGGTTTCATGAGGTTCATGCAGACCTTCTAGGGAGCTCAGCATCCGGCCCCGTCTATGGCAGAGCTGACGCGAGTCTTCCAGTAGCAGTATCCTCCCACTTTCACAGGGGATGGAGGACCTCAGGTTACAGAGTCATGGATAGAAACCATTACTTCCATCTTTGAGCATCTGGAGACACCCCCAGACATATGGGTGAAGCTCGCGACTTACATTCTGCGAGATTCTTCCAAGATATGGTGGGATGTAGTCTCACAGGTAGGGCGACAGTGGACTATGGCTTGGGACGAATTCCAGCATATGTTCTATGACTACTTCTATCCAGTGACGTTGAGGGCCGACAGGGCCAGGGAGTTCATGAACCTGTAGCAATGTACTCTTTTGATTATGGAGTATTCCTCCCGCTTCACTGAGTTACAGCGTTTCTCTCCCGTTCTGGGAAATGACGAGCTGTTTTTGGCGAGGAAGTTTGAGGAAGGCCTCAAACCAGAGATCAGATCACAGGTGAACATTTTCCAGTTGACTTCTATTACCCTGATAGTCAACCAGGCGCTGATCACCGAAAGAAATCTGAGGGTGACTGGAGCTGTTGACCAGGGCGGTTCAGCATCCAAGGCTGAGTCATTTCATACTGACAACAGGAAGCGCCATCGAGAGTCTACTCGAGGTGACTCGAGGAAGCAAGGTATATCTTCTGGTAGACGATATCTTCCTTCTAGGAACTAGGTGGTGTGATATCAGTGCGGAAAAAGAAAGCATAAGAAGCCTCAGTGCCCAAGGGATCCAGTGGAGTGCCGAGCTTGTGGCAATATGGGTCACCTGTAGCGTTTTTTCAGGGTTCTTCTTCCAGCGGCTAGTGAAGGAGGATCTGTTTCTACCCCTCGTTCAGGAGCTGGATTACCAGTTCCGCAGCAGACTGGGGGGTGGAGTTCTTCAGGTCGTTCAGGCCAGGGTAGAGGTCGCGGATGCCATGGTCAGGCTCAAGGGGGATCAGCTCAGGGATATCAGGCTGCTACACAGGGCCGTGGTGCTGGCCAGACGTTTGTGGTAGAGCAGATTCATCGGGAGAAGGATCCTGGACCTTCCACAGTTCAAGGTACAATCCTAGTAGCCTCAGTTTTATCTTCTGCACTTTTCGATATCAGATATTCTCATAGATTTATTTCTGTGCACACAGTGGAGAGCCTTAGACTCATTGTCCTTAATTCTGAGGATACCTTGGCACTAGACACTCCCTTGGGACATAGAACTGTTAATGCGCGTCAGTGCAGGGAGTGCCCCCTTGAGGTTGGTGTGTGTCACTTCATGTGGGATCTTTATGTCCTGGAGATGATAGGTTATGATGTCATTCTCATAATGGACTGGATAGTTCCTCTTCGGTACTTTTTCGACTATTATCGCCGCAGGGTGAGTTTCATGTCACTGGAGGGTAGGTCTTTTCATCACAAGGGTGAATGGGATGTCCAGGCAAGCAGAGCTGGACCAGAGCATCATGGGTTGGGCAGTGTTACGGCCCAGATTGCTAGTTTATATATGGATGATCAGGGGACCTCTCTGATGGATTTTCCTCCAGTGGTTGATCGCTTTCTAGACGTCTTTCCAGAATACTTCTCAGGCTTTCCTTTGGGGTGTGAGGTAGAATTCTCGATCAAGCTTGTTCCAGGAGCTGCACTGGTGTCCATACCTCCTTATAGGATGGCTACGCCTGAGTTGCAAGAGCTCAAGAAGCAGTTTGAGGATTTGTAGGCTAAGGGTTTCATTCGACCCAGTACTTCCCCTTTGGGTTCACCTGTGTTGTTTGCAAAGAAGGCGGATTGTACCTTACGACTTTGCGTGGATTATCGGAAGTTGAACCATTTGAAGGTCAAGAACCGATATCCCTTACTGAGGATTGATGATATTTTTGATCAACTTCTAGGATCCAGGGTGTTCTCGAAGATCGACTTGAGATCCGTCTAACATTAGCTGCACGTTAGGCCTTCAGATATACCCCTGACAGCCTTCAAAAGTAGGTATGGCCTCTACGAGTATACAGTCATGTCGTTCGGTCTTACGAATGCACCAGCAGTTTTCATGGCACTGATGAACCGAGTGTTCCATCCTTACTTGGATTCCTTCGTCTTGGTCTTCATGGATGATATCTTGGTGTAATCTCATACTCGACACGACCATGCAACCCATCTTGAGATCATTTTGAGTACACTGAGGGAGCATTGGATTTATACTAAACTCTCAAAGTGCTACTTTTGGATGGATGAGATTCACTTCCTGGGTCATGTCATCTCAGAGACAGGAGTATCAGTAGACCCAGATAAGGTGAGAGCAGTAGTCACCTAGGAGCAGCCGAAGAATGTCTTCGAGGTACGTATTTTCTTGGGGATGGCTGGTTACTAAAGGCGGTTTATACAAGACTTCTCACGCTTAGCAGTGCCTTTGAAGGGCTTGACTAAGAAGGGTATGAAGTACGTTTGGACAGAAGCTTGCGACTCAGCCTTCCAGGAGCTAAAGAGGAGATTGACTTCAGCACTGATTCTAGTTCTGCCAGAGCTGGGAAAGAGTTATACAGTTTTTTGTGATGCATCTGGCATCGGTCTTGGAGCATTTCTTATGCAGGAAGATCGTGTTGTCGCAAACGGATCTCGGCAGTTGAGTCCACATGAGAAGAATTATCCTACGCACGACCGGGAGTTGGTTGCCGTTGTTCATGCTTTGCGATGTTAGAGGCATTATCTCATGGGAGAGCATTTATTGGTATATACTGACCACAAGAGCCTCAGGTACATATTAACGCAGTGTGATTTGAATCTGAGACAGCGAAGGTGGGTCGAGTACCTAGAGTCCTTTGATTTCGAGCTTTCTCACACGCCTGGGAAAGGCAATGTTGTGGCAGACGCACTGAGCAGGAGGACTCAATTGCAGGTAGTTCAGGAAGCCAACAGTGAGTGGCAGCTCATGGCTCTGTTCTCTGAGATGCATTTGGAGGTGCACGACAGACAGGGTCAGACGGTTCTTTCTTCTGTAGCTGTTACCTCTACCCTTTTTGATCGAGTTATAATGAGGTATCTATCAGACCTTGAGGGTCTAGTCCTACAGGAGGGTGTGTCAGATGGAGACCCTACTCCAGGGTGTACGGTGGGCGATAACGAGGTGATACGTTTTCATGGCCACGTATGGGTTTTAGCAGACATACGTGAGGAGCTGATGCGGGAGTTTCATGCTTCAGCTTGGGCAGTTCGTCCTGGTGTCACCAAAATGTACCGAGACTTGCACCGTCAATATTGGTGGCTAGGAATGAAGAAGGATGTGGCTAGTTTTGTTATGCGGTGTTCCACCTGTCAGTAGGTGAAGGTAGAGCATCAGTGACCGGTGGTGCTTTTGCAGCAGTTACCCATTTCTAAGGGGAAATGGAATGATGTCGTGATGGACTTCATGACAGGTTTACCGAGATCTCCTCGAAGAAATGATGCAGTTTGGGTTGTAGTGGACGGGCTCATGAAGGTTTCACACTTATTGTTGATAAAGGAGACCTTCAGTGTTGATGATCTGGGATGGTTGTACATCTGAGAGATTGTACGTCTGCATGGAGTTCCACACTCCATTGTTTCAAACAAGGATGTGTGTTTTACTTCGCACTTCTAGCAGGGGCTGCAGATGGCGTTGGGTACGCAGCTACTTTTGAGTACAGCATACCATCCCTAGACTAATGGCCAATCCGAGCGCACGATCCAGGTGCTTGAGTATATGCTCCGAGCATGCATTCTAGACTTTGGCGGTTCTTGGGAGAAGCATATTCCTTTGGTGGAGTTTGCCTACAACAACAGTTTTCAGGCAACTATTCAGATGGCACCTTATGAGGCTTTGTATGGTAGGCCATGCCGATCACCTTTATGATGGCTAGAGACAGCTTTGCTGGGACCTCATCTTGTTCAGGAGACTTCAGAACAGATAGAGTTGATTCGGAAGAGGATGGCGACAGCACAGTCTCGGCAGAAGTCTTATGCGGATCAGTGGAGACGACCTCTGGAGTTCGAGGTCGGGGATCAGGTTTTCCTGCATGTCACACCGAGGTTGGGACACAAGAGGATTCGGAGACAAGGTAAGCTTTCACTAAGATACGTCAGGTCGTTTGAGGTTCTGAAGAGAGTCGGGATGGTTGCTTACAGGTTGCAGTTACCTCAGAGATACCAGGCTATGCACGACGTCTTTCATGTTTCTCAGCTTTGACGGTATTTTCTCATACCCATCTCATGTTTTTCAACCTGAGGAGGTTGAGTTAGAGCAGGATACATCTTTCGAGGAGCATCCTATCGGGATTGTGGATCGTAGTGCAAAGGTACTTCGGGGTCGGTCCGTTCCTCTGGTACGGTTGCCATGGAAGCATAGCCGTATACAGGATGAGACTTGGAAGAGGGAGGCTGATATGCGATCACAGTGGCCAGACTTGTTCGAGGTTCCTTCTTCTACGCCTTACTAGGGAAATTCAGGGATGAATTTCTTTAAGGGGGGAAGTTTGTAAGAACCCAGAGCTTCGGTTTTAGGTATGGATCTCTTTTATGGGATTTTTAAGGAAAAATGGAGAATCTGTAAATTTTCATAGTACACGTCGTGTACTTTATGAGAACACGTTGTGTACTCCTCGGCCACTCTAAGCCGTGTGTTGGCCGAGACCGGGCCACACACACAGTGTGTATCTGGAATTTTCAGAGTACACGTCGTGTACTTTATGAGCACACGCCGTGTATTCTGGGTCACTCGAAACCGTGTGTTGGCCGAGACCGGGCCACACACATGGTGTGTAGGGGTAACGTGGAGGCCGATTTTGGCGGAGTACAGAAAAACCCACTACACGTTGTGTACTTTAAGATTACACGCCGTGTACTTTTTTTATTTCATTAATCGACCCGGGGTCACGGCTAATGACGGAAAACGTCTTCTTCTCCACCTAATTTCGTCTAGAAC
Organism: Viscum album; assembly: GCA_963277665.1. Lineage (NCBI taxonomy): Eukaryota > Viridiplantae > Streptophyta > Magnoliopsida > Santalales > Viscaceae > Viscum > Viscum album. Next base: position 1,280,718,145 of record OY728127.1, read on the forward strand.
GTCTGAGGAGGCCGTTTCTTCTCCGAGCCACCGATCTGTCACCGGTTGTCTGAATCAAACTCCATTGGTTGCAGAAGAATCGTAGCGGTGAGTTCTTGGTTCTTCTTTAGCCTCGTTTCCTGATTCTTCCTCTTATGTGAGTTATCTGAGGTTAAACGTTTTAGACGTTTTTGCAGATCTACTCTGTTCTAGGACGATTCACAGGCCGAGGTTCAAGTATATTGATCTCCTAGGATCGAGGTAGGTGGTTTGTTTCCCTACATTGAAGTTCTTTGAGTTTTGGTTTCAAAAATGCCGGATACCCATGTATCAGGTATCCCAGGTTAGGTTTTTGATCCTATTTATTTATCTGCCTTAGATTGCATGTATGCTTGAGGTTACTAGATGATTGATAATTGCATGTTAGCACGTTTGAGGATCACCCCATGGGTGTTTTCCCTTGTTTTGGTTGTTGTCTGCCGGTTGGCCTGGTTTCCCTACGAGGTAACCCCTATTGCATTTCTAGTATGCCTGTTGACTTGATTGCATGTATTGCCTGCTGTTTATATGCTTGTGGATTCATTTTTTTTTATCTTTTAGCCAAGTAGTTGTTTAACTTACTTAGGGCTGCTAACAGTCGATTACGCACGACTAGACTGCTCAGGGCCGTGAGAACCTGGTGCGGGAGATCAAAGAGGGAATAGACGATTAAGTGCTTCCCTAGAGGGTCTGTTGGTTTTAGTTTCATATGCAGGACCTACGGGAATCAGACTTTGTGCTTCCCAAGACTGTTCTTAGTTTACCCACGCATCGAGACCACAGGAGGAATTAGACATAAGTGCTTCCTTAGAGAGTCTATAGCTATTATTGGAAGACCATAGGGGAATTGACGTAAGAGCTTCCCAGAGTGTCAGTGCCTTGTTTGATTGCTGGACTATAGGGTTCTACTAGTTTAAGCCACCCAGAGAGTCAGTTTGTTTTCTTGTTGGTTGGTTGTGATGAGTCCACCAAGCCAAATAACAAGCTTGGGTTTTGTACTGCTTGTATTACACAGTCTTTTTAGAATACTGTTGTGTTACTAGATTATCCTGGAATAAGAAACTTTGCTGGCTTTTCCTGGTTGTGTAATTGAATGAATGTGAATGTTAATTGGTAGAATTGTTTACTGCATTGTTTACCTTTAATTTTTCTATATCACTCACTGACATTAGGGCACAAATCTTGTGGTGGTTGCCTACTGGGATTAGTCTCACACCTTGTTTGGGTCCTGCTTTTCTGCCCAAACAAATTATATGGTTGCAGGTTTTGGTAGGGATTGTGGCCCTTCCACCTCAGGTACTTGATTTCTAGTCGGAGCTGGAGAGCATGGGACTGGGTCTTGGCCCGCGATGCTGCTGGAGTTGCTGTTTACTTTTAATACTTTGGTTTCAGTTGTATTTCAGCATGTTGTTTGCTTACATCTTTCCATAGACACATGTACCATCCTGCATCATTGTTATATCAGACCTTTCTTTTACTTTAAGTTCAGTTGTTGCATGATATTTACTGCTTCCGCTATTGTGTATGTTTATTTCTCCGCTGCATACTTTACCAAATGAGGGCATAGTTTCCTCACTGACTCACCAAGGCCCTCACTGCTAGTCGGCAGCCTCTGGCATTTGGGGAAACGCGCTTGAGGTCATGTGACGAACCGGGTACGGGGCGCCAGTGGAAGGGCTCCGGATTCGGGTCATTATAGAATACATCCAAATAATAAGGCCCACACACTTGTGTGTATCCAATATTGTCGTAGGATCACTCTTCACTTGATGCGGAGTTTATATCAACTGTTATTATAGAGATGATATGAATGTGTCAGGATGTTATCATTTCCCATGTTCAAGAACAAATACAACTATAGTTTAACTATTAGATATCCTGTGGAAAATCTTAGAATGAAAAACAAAAGGCAACTATAAAAGAGTATGGTGATTGGGATGAATCATATGTAATGTTTCCACAACTTATGTAATTGTTGTATATCAACAATTAGATTATGCATCTTTGGAAATTTTTGAGTATCTTTCCCCTAATCACTGAGTAGATCAATCAATGGGGAAGTTCAATAGGATTCTTTAGGCATTCAGGCCATCCATTTCTACTTTTCCTTATTGCAATCAATTCATTCAGCTTGATGTCACTTTCCTTTATAAAAATTATACATGTGTCCTACTTATTGCTACCACATAGGATGGTAATCATGCTCCTCTACCACTTAAATTTTCTATGGTTGAAAAGGACAATTTTAAATCCTAGAGTTGGTTTTTGGCATGTATATTCATTCATGTCACACAAAACCAGGGAGTGTGTCTGATATATTATCATCATGTAGTGATTATAGAGGTCATTAATAATGATTGTATTTCATGGGGAGAGATATATTCCTACCATCAATGTAAAGACCTGGAAATTTCAAGGAAAATTTTTTCTTAATTTTCTTTGGAATTTTACAGGAACTTAGTTTCTGACGGCGCCTGATTCCGAGGCCCGGTGTGCCCGGAATTAATTTCCAAAGTTTGGCTCAGGTACGTTCAGTGAACGAGCGAGCGGGAATTTCTATCTTTTGAACCGGTGCCCGGAATCGAATTCTGAGGGTACCGATGGAACTGCAGCGCCGGTAATTACTTAGGAACTCCTGTTCTGGAGTTGCGTTTACACGAGTGTTGATAATAAAAATTGTGGAAGTTTATTTTATAACTACACTACAATTTTTATTAACTTACTCTAAGTGTTAGCTCATGGTGGAAGTTGGGTAACCACCCAACCTCCCTTGGGAGGTTATGAGGGTGGTGGGGCCCACACGAACCCCACCTCTTCATATCCTCTAAAACCCCTCAACTCCCACTTAAATGATTTTAACTTAGTTTTAACTTATGTCTTAAATGAGTTGATTTTAATGTGGTGAGTTGTGTGAGTCTTTTGAATTTCAAACACTTGAATTTCAAAAGCCATGTGAAGTTAATTAAATAAGTGGAGAACTTATTTCTTTTGGTTGGGTTGTGTTGTTTGAGAGCTTTTGGAAAGAAGTCTTAGAAGTCTTGAAGTTTCTTCATCCTCTTGACAAAGAATGCGAAGAACAATCGGACATCGATGAAGAACGCCACGTTCTCGGGAACCGTCTTCCGCGACGCCATACCCGCAATACCGACGACGTCTTCTTCCGCGACATCTCTTTTCGCGACGCCGAATCTCGTCACCTCTTAAATCAAGGTAGGGGTTTTAACTTTATAAAGTTATGTGGATCTCTCTTTCGAACTTGAAGGTTTATATTTGTCGGGCCATGATTCCAAATCTTTTTATTTAATTTAAAAGATTGTGAAAGTCTATCATTCATTAAAGGCTGATTGTTAGCAAATAACGTGAGGGGGGTGGACCGCACGAACACGGCCGACCCTCCTCCTTTCATGTTGATTTTGTTGTGGATTGAAACGGGTGTGGCGCGGTGTCGTCGCACTGCGCAGGATCATGCAGCAAGAAACGTGCGGCGCCGTCGCGCCGCGTCGTTAAATAATGCAAGGACGCGACGCCGTCGCGCCGCGTCGAAGAAAGTTGAAGGCGCCGCGGCCGGAGCAGGGCCGCGGCGGAAAGATAAGACCGGCGGCCAGCCGGGCCGCCGGTGTCGGAAGCCGGAAGGGGGACCGGCCTTGCCGGTCCCTTTGAGGAAGAACCGGCCGGCCAGGTCGGGCCGGCCGGAAGGGAGAAAACCGGGGGAAATAATTTCCCCCGGCCAGCCTTAATGGTCCCCCCCCCCATTATGAGGGGGGGCGGTTTCACAAAGGGGGGGCAGGCGGCCCCCCGTTTTCTCGAAGGCAGGCCCCCACGTGAGGGGGCCGTTTTTCTTTAGGCGCGGCAGGTTGTCGTGCCGCCAGCTGAGGAAAGGCGGGGGCTTTTCCCCCCGCGCGCGGCACACGAACGGCGCCCAGGTCGCGCCGCCGTGCCGGCCCGCGCCACCGCACCGGACCGCGCCGCCACGCCGGACCGCGCCGCTGCGCCGCACCGGCCCGCGCCGCCGCGCCGGGCCAGGTTTTCCGAGCCGGGCCGGGGCGTCGGGCCGGGTCGCCGCCCGAGGCGAGTCGACCCGGTTTGGCCGACCCAAGGGGGGTCGGGCCGGGTCGGCCCGGGCCCAGACCCCCAGTTTCGGACCACTTTTGGTCAAATGCTCGTATCTTGGGCTACGGGCCCCCAAACGACTCGCTGTCAGCGGCAACGCGTTCCTTGGATCGAGACGGTCGTTTCGGTATACTATACTCAAGGTGCACCTTCCTTTTTGGGAGCCTACGTGGTTAAAACTTCATAGTTAACCGTGCTTGGCCAAGAGTAGTGATCAGGATGGGTGACCTCCTGGGAAGTTTCCCAGGGTGGGTGTGAGACGGAAAGGCCAATAACTAACAGATCGGGCGTCCGATTTACGCGCCGTCTGTTTCGTTGAATTCCTCTTGATGAGACGGATCTTTTGGCATACTCCGCCTGAGGTTTGGACGCAGGTGGAGTACGGTCGGGTTGGTTTTGCCTTAAAAACCAACCGGGCCCCTGGAACGAAAAGGCCAATAACTCTCAGACCGGGCGTCCGATTGACGCGCCGTCTGTTGCGTTGAGTTCCTGTTGACGATACGGAACTTTTGGCATTCTCCGCCCGAGATTTGGATGTAGATGGATAGTGGCCAGGTTGGATCTCACATAAATCCAATCGGGCCCCTGGAACGGAAAAGATGATACCTTTCTGACAGAACATCCGTTTGACGAACCGTCAGCGGCGTTGGTGGTCTCGTTGAGAAACGGTCCCTATGAGTATACCCTATGAGAGTTCGGGGTACAGTTGAGATACAGTCGGGTTTGGTTCGCTCACGAAACCAACCGGGCCCCTGGGACGAAAAGGCTAATAACTCACAGACCGGGTGTCCTATTGACGCGTCGTCTGTTGTGTTGAGACCCCTATGACGAGGCGGTCCTTTGAGATACTTCTTTGTGGGAATTTGAGATACTTGGAGTATCGACTTGTAGCACGTGGAACGGACCCTCCCAGTGACGAGCGTGCGGAGTACGGAGACCGTGTAACTGGCTGAGACCTGACGAATGCTTGACCGACTCGACTTGGAGTGAGTCGACTAGCCCAGTGGACGGAGCACTACTTTCTGAGGTGCAGACCAATGGCGGACGGAGCACTACCTGTGTGACAGTGCAGACCCGCGGTACTCGTCCGGAGAGTACCTCAGTAGGCTACTAGGGGGTGTGCACTACTGTGTTTGGGTGACATACCTCGGCGGGAAGCACTACTGTGTCTAGGTGGCTGACCCGCGGTACTCGACGGGAGGAGTACTTCAGCAGTCTTAGGTTAGTGAGCAGTACCTCGGAGTCGTGACAGGACCACTGTACACTGTAGAGACGGAGCTCTTCAGCAGTTACGGTTTCGATAATGAAAATCCTGGTTTGAGCTGAGACTTTTTACCTTTGTGTTTACCTCATGATTGAGATGGGTCACTTGATAACTTAGGTATATGTATGGGCATATACCTGGGTAGTAGTTATCCGTTGATTTCACAATCCTTGTGTTTCCTTATGATTGAGATGGGTTACTTGATAACTTAGGTATATGTATGGGCATATACCTAAGTAGAGGTTATCTGTTGAGATCTTATATGTGGTTATCCTTGTTGGTTTTAGTGAGACCTTGAGGGTCTCGGGGTCCCTAATGAGTATCGTTATACTCACCCCTGCACGGGCTATGCCCGCACCTCATTGTGTTGGTTGCAGACGACGGGCAGTGCTGACAGAGGTTGAGTGTTCGAGGACTGGACGGTACCTGGAGGTGGACTATACGATGAGATGGTACCCGGAGGAGGACCTCACGACGAGACGGTACCCAGAGGTGGACCTGACGACGAGGCGGTACCCGGAGGTGGACCACTGGGCGGGACATACTCGGAGCAGACGGCGGGACCCGAGGAGCAGAGGAGCTATCTATACCCACCCTTCAGGTGGGATTTCCAGTTGACAGCTCGGCGTAGCAGCTTTACTTTTCAGTTTCTGTTTTCCCTTTCGAGTTGTACTTTATAGTTGGGCTTGTATTTCCGTCCCCTTTTTACTTTCCACACTTACTGTTGTACTCAGTTTTTACTTAGTGTTTACTTCTTCCGCTTGTACTCTATGTGATTGTTTACTTTACAAAGGAAATGCCTTCCCTTTTTACCAGGATTTACGCCTTGGTGCTAGTCGCCAGCCCCTGGCCTATGGAAGGCGGGCTTGGGGTAGTCACGGCACGGGCCCCGAGGACGGGTCGTGACAATCAATATTGTGTTAGAGATATTTCAAGTAATGCGTATGAGTAGTTCAAAGTTGAGGCAATAAATTGGGTGATCCTCAAGTTGGGTATGTTTTTCTAAAATTATTTTTTTAAAATTAAATTTATTATCCTTTTAAATACACTATTCTCTTATGATTTCAGCATATATGCCCCTACAATAAAGATTTGATCAATGTATTTAAGATATTAAATGGGTTAATGTATATGTTTATGAATATATGATGCAAATTTAAAAGGAAAAATGGTCATTAAAATATGATGGTGGTAGGAGATATGACCATATGACCACTAATATAATGGAGTGTATAAATGGTTCTTCCAGGGTGTGTGAAAATGTCAAATCATAGGGTTAGTGTAAGATACATTTTATAGATGTGTGCACTACTTTATTGAATAGTCCCAACAAGACAGTCAGAGGATGGAAAATAGAATGCTTTTTACTCAGCATTTCTAAAGTGTCATTGATCAGATAATACATGACACAACAGGATTGCGTGTTCTAACCTTTGACTTGGTACAAAGCCTCTTTAAGGTAAGGGAATACTACAACCAGGTTTCATGAAACAGTGGTCCATTACTGGTGTTCATGTTAGATAACAGGTACTATGATTTTGGAAACTTCGATCCATTGAGATATCCATGTTCACATGTTGTTGCAACTTGTGCATCAGTAAAGATATCATGGGATCCCTATGTTGACCCCGTGTATCACATAAGCACTCTAGTTAACTCTTATAGTACATCTCAAATGCATTTTGGTGACCTTCATTCTATCACATTTCCTTCTGATCAACTTACTATCATCCCTGATATTTTCATGTTCCATAATTTTTGTTTCTTTCAGGTATGCTTTTTTCAATTTCTATCATTTTTTATATTATTGGGTTCATATTTATGGGTTTTTCTCTTGGGGAAGACCAATGTATAATAGAATTAGAAATGATATGGACTGGTCTTGGCAATGGGGAGGGGGACTACAATTCATCATTTTTCATGCATAAGGGAATACTCGTAAGAGATGTCCCCAAGTGGCAGGACAGAGCTCCACTTCCCATCATCCATGATTGAGTCTATGTATTTTATCATGACTGTGTATATTTTTTCATATATAGGTGTTTCATTAATGAATCCTTTTATTTCTGACTTGATCCATTTATGACATGTTTCAACTCTGGTTTGTTTCATTTTTGTATTCTATCAGAAAGAATTTTGTGATACTATAACTATTAAAAAAATAAAAAAACAAAAATGAATATATCATACAGCCACTTATTTTATGCGGGTTTTTCATCAAGGATGATTTATATAAAAAATATAATAAATTAAACTTCTTTGTAGATAAATAAAACAAGAAATTGATATACTAAACCAACAACATCGTCCATATATATACATGTTTACCTCTTTTTTCATCATAATTCTAAATTATACATGTTAATTATCTACCGAATTTTTCTTGTTGTAGTTTTCTTTAAAAAAATGGTACAAATTTTATTGAATTTACTATAAAAAATGTAACAATGATATCATTTTCATAGATGGAAGGTCCTCCATTGCTCACATTCTAGGATAGGAATGTTTCACGAATGGTTTTAGAGAGATGTCCAATGCCTCCTTTGAGTGTATAGCCTAAATGGGCAAAATTCCTTCTTTTTTATTTAATTATAGATAATCACCCTTTAAGTATTGAAGGGGAACCTGACCATGACCCGTAGGCCCAAGGCACAAGGCCCGAAAAACCTGAAATACATGACCTGAAGGCCCAGAGGCATACCATGCCCAATACATGACCTGTAGGCTCAGCCCCCTTGAACTGCCCCTCCCCAGTTTTCTGTGTCATTGATCTCCTAGAACTCCACCTTGCATTGCTGATCGGATATCATTGCCCCATACAAAGCTGCATGGTGCCTGGTCCCGATGGCGGCTGTCATACCCTCTCATTCTTCCAATCCGATTAGCTCTGCATCTGGTGGCTGCTACTCCTATTGCTCTGATCCTCTTCTGGGGCCTGTTCTATGTGAACTGGGCTACTCCATGGTCTATGTGACCCGAAGGCCCTTTGTCCTGAAGGCCTTTGATGACCTGAAGGCCCAGGAGACCCATAGGCCCAAACCGGTGGCCTGAAGTCCCAAATCGGGTGAATAGTTCGGCTGCTACAGTACTGAACAGTAATTGCTACAGTGCTGCTACAAATACTGCTACAGTACTACTACAGTACTCGGAAATTTTCCTCCACCCGGTTTTGAACCCGGGTCTCTTGGATGACAAGTAGGAGCCCATACCACTCAGTTACGGGCTCGTTGGCTCCTTTGAGTGTATAGAGATCTCATCATTTCCATCATACTATACCACCTCCCGCTATCATGTCACATCTTCATCATGTTGGGTTATATGGCGTAGTGATGTGAAAATTAACCTTTCTCGACCATAAATCCATTGTTGTGCTCATAGAGATATTAAGGATAGATTCACATACATTCCATTTTACATAGGGGGAGATTACTTTTACACTATAGGATGTCTCCATTATGTTGGGCATCCCCCATCGATAGTGCGGTTGTGATAGGCCAAATTGGAGAAGATTTGTTTCTGTTGGTTCATAGATTAATCAACATTGAGGTCAATGATGGTGGAAGATCCATCGTTAGTAGTATATTATGTATGTCATGGATAGGCTATCACTTTTCACATCTATCAAAGGATATCAAAGAGATCATCTTGCTGCAAAATTCACGTGCATACATTTTGAGGTTTATCGATGTCATAATTTTAATTGATCATTCCACTACATTTTAACATCTAATTTATTTACCTTTACTAGAGAACTTGGACTAGGTAGGCTGGTATAGCTGAGGTTCTACCTGTCTTTCATATAAATATAGGGAATTGGGCAGTGAATGTTGAATTGATAAGATTTATATCATAGGGTGTGTTATTTATATATGGATGTGGATATAAGATCACCTCTCTCACTTAGCTCCACATGCTCATGTGTCATTGCCTACTGATATTGTAGTAGAGTCTCCGTGTGGATGATGGTATGTTATTACTTCCTTTTAATTTCTAAATCAATTGTATAACTTTACATGAAAAAATATAACTATAATAATGTTATCTATAGGTGGATACAGTCACATCAAAGTTCAGATATTGCTAGACATGATGTCCACTCCTACAAACTTATGTTGGACAGTCTTTGGATAGATGAATTAAGTGGTTATTATTTATATAGTTAAATATTTATTCTATACTATACATGCCTTCATTTATTAATATATTATTCATTGTATTCAGATTACATGGATTTCATATACTGATCATGTCGACTAGAGTCTTCCATAGTATTGTATGGTGATGCTTTCTACCAGCTCCTACATCATTACTTTGATTCATTTTTATATTGTTTAGTGGAGTCATACTAATAGGGTTATGAGGTAGTTCATATTATTTTAACCCATTCCTTTACCACCCAGTCAGTTACCTTCACTTCATTCCTTGAAGATTTTAGGGAAGTGAGACTTTGATTGGAGGAGGTATCATGTAGAATATATTGATCTATGGGATAAGTGACAAGAGTACCGATTATGAGGGGTGGTGATATTAAGTATGAATTTATTCAATAATTTGGATTATGCACCCTGATACTATAGGTCCCCAGTCAGATTTCTTATGTGACATGGATGGGGATTTCATAACTTAGTAATTATTCTTCCTTCAACTATTGAAAAAAAATTATTATAATTACTTAAAAATAGAATTATTTCTCATAATATGCTCATATCACTCGTCTTTTTCACATCTATGATCCAATAGAGGGAGGCTCATTTGAGTAGGAAATTTTTCATAGAGTTGTGACAGAGTTGGTTTCTCCCATGGACGAGATTTATTATGAAATTTTCTTTAATCTTCCATGTGATGTTGAGACAGTTGAGCCTAATATAGATGTGTCATGGGGTGACGACCCTGTTATGGATGTTGATGTTGTACAGGAGGAGGGTGTTCATCATGATCATCCAGATGAACCTCTAGATCCTCAGTCATAGCCAGTGGCATATACATAGATAGGGGATGCTTCCATGACATATTTTTTTGCATAGATAGACTTTGACTAGACTGAATTTGAAACTTTATTATCCTATAATTTGTAGACATTCACAACACAATAGTTATATTATTCATATGTTAGTGAGAGTTACAGTCAGCAGTAGCCACTATCCTTAGAGGTAGGATAGGGTATAGGCGGTGAGACTATACATCCACCACCTTCCACACAAGATGATTTAGTAGAGGGTGTCGATGATGATATACAAGAGCCGCATACGCCAGAGCAGAGACGTAGAAAGATATGATGTGGATGCATCATATACACATATGTTTGTGGCACAGAGGCGTATCCAAGCCACATACGTAGATTAGATTGATGATACATGTTGTATGTTTTTGAAATCGTTATTTTTACATTATTTAAAAACATGCTAATATATTATATAATGTTGTATAAATCAATTAATTGATATAATTGTAAATTCATGAAAATAATTTTCAAAGAATACAAAACATTAATATTAATAACTACATTGGTAATACTAATAATTATTATTTTTTATTCATATTAATAATTAGTATTTTTATCTATATTATGTATAATAAATAATATTGTTAAATTTATTATTAAATATTAATAATATTATTATATCTTCAGCGGGTTCATGCTTTTCCAGACCCAATTTTTAAAGTACCGTAAACCCTATCCATTTAAAAAAAATCAAAAACACATTTAAAATTGTTACCCCATAAAGGGTCTTCATAAATTGTAGGTAGAATCACTTTTGAAGCCTAGTGTGTCTTTAAAAGTGACCTCCTTTCTCTCATGCATTGGGGAAGTAGTCTCATGGTATCGAGATGGGGGGAGAACGTTGCAATGGTGTGGCATAGTGGTGTGAAGGGTCCTCATGAATATGTGTTATGCCACTATCATCTCATCGCTAATGGAATCTCTAGATCCAGTGCTCTGCAGAAGGGGGGACAAGTGGACAAGAAGAGGGAAGCAGTTCATGGAATCATTTAGTAAGTGTATGCCTAACATATATAGGACCAGAGATCGATTCAAGGAAAATGTGGAGATCACAGGTCAACCCCATGGCCTCTCACTTATAAATTCATGTGAGTTTTCTGACCTCCCCCATTGTGTATTTCTAGTGATCCTGTTTTCTTGTTGAATAAATTTTCTTTTGCATATTGCTTTTGGAATATGTGGGATATGGTCGGGCCCAAGCCAGGTATTTTTTGTTCACTAGATACATGATTTTAGGTAACACTTTTTTTTAATTGAAATACAAATAGCAGACTGTATAGGATAAGTAGAAATGAAGACCCTTATTGAGGAATATACATATTTTTTTAGGTTTCATCAAATTCTACCTTAAGATAATTAGGGTGTATATATAAATCTATTAGATAACAGAGTTGCAATTCCCTATTATTAGAATGAATCATAAAATAAAAAATAAGAAGAGAATAATATAATTTTAGGGTCTTTGTAAATTTCATGAACCACGCATCCTATATTTATAATCTTTGAACGGATATGTTTTAGTAATTACACCTCTCTGGTAAAACAAATGAATGTGTGTGTCTTTCCAAGAAACTTAAAATATATTTAGTAAATATAAAGAAAATGACTAATCAATTCATAAATGAAAATTAAAAAAAATGATTATAATTTATTTTTATTTTTATTGAATAATGTAGTTATTAAAATAAATGAAATTATTTATTTCAAAATCATCCAATTTTTGGGGTGATTTTCAATAGATATAGGAGAGAAACACATTCAAGTCCATATCATTTCTTATAATTTAATTTTACTCAACCAACTAAGGAGAATAAATTTTTATCTTCCTATTTCTTTTCATTTCTCACTAAATCACCTCTATCTGTCATCCTAGGAAAATTATATTGGTTTATATGGAAAATAAAAACATAGTATTTCAAAACAGTGCATTTTTTACTAGGTTACTAATGACTCTTGGTGATTCATGATGAAGCTGGGAAGTTCATTATACAAGTGTATCATATTGGTAACCTCTTGTTGAATCATGGAAAATCCATGATGTATGTTCCTTTGGAAAAGGTATTATGTGTAATGCATGCTTAAATCACCAATTCACCTTTGTTCATGTGCATGTGGTGCTAGTATTATAGAGTCATTTAAAGTTTTTCTCATCTAAGATCATGCACTCATTTTTTATTAAATATAAAAGTTTTTCTTAATTCATTTTTAATGTGAGACTCAGAGTAATATCGAGTTATATGGAAAATAAAAAATAAAATTTTCCCATCAAGTTGAATATAGAATAAAATTTTTGTTAAAATTTTGATTTTAAAAAATCCTGATTTCAACAACCCGACGTTGACTTTTTACCTTTCTATTTTATTTTTGAGATCAAGGCATTGCTTTAGTGTGAGTCTGTGATTTTTTAATGGGTTTTTGAATAAAAATTTTTATCCATGGATTTGTTCAATTTTAGTTTTTATTGGTCTTGTTTAGGCCATTCAATTTCCCTTTATATTCTATTTACATACTATAAAAGTAGGAAATATCTATCTCATCAAAGGAATAATTATCCTCCTCAATGTTTTTGGGGCTTCAAAGAGGTCATAAACTGGACAAGTGGGGTGACTATGATAGATAGTATCAAACTACATCCCTAGTATCTATGATCACTTATGTGAGAAACATAGAATTATTGTGAAATTATCCCATGACTTAATTACACAAATGAAGTGATTGATTTTGGTCATCTTTATGTATTTCACTAACATGCATAACTAATAAGTTTTCATTTCATGATCTAGTCACGGGTTAATTTTTTTCTTTTTTTGGGATTGTTGAGTTTTAGTGTCTTGAGGCCGAGTTTGGAGACTTTTCATCCCCAAATTTCTAAAAAAGTGAACCCTTTATCCTATCCTTAGATAAAAATCTACTAAAGTACCTTACTATCACTTTCTCAATCCAACAAACCACATTTCTTTGGGATCAAACAATCTATTTGTGTGGCATAATATGATGTGTAAGATTGAAAAATTAACCAACTAAAACAATTGTAACCATATCTTCTTCATTTTCTCCCAGCATGTGAAAATTAATGGTGATTTAGACATTTTTTATGCCTTTTTAAGTTTTAATAGAGTTCAATTCATTTATATCCATGATTATATTCTAAAGTTGTTTCGGTTTGATTTATTTTACTAAAATCATTGTTTTGTTGGTAAGTTTTATTTTTTATGATAAATATTGAAAGTCTTGGTTTCTATTTTTAACATTACAGGAAAAAAATATTTATAATGGATTTTTTATTTTGAAATGCATTCAAATGAAAATATTCTTTTTAAGACTATCAAAATGGATTATAATGATTCATAATGGTGTCAAATCCATCATTTATATGGATATTTTTCCAATATCTAGTAATTAAATATTATTTGATCTTATGTTAAAATCTTAAATAATGAATTTGAGGTCCTAAATTCTGTCAAAGATGCATTTTTAATGAATTCATTTACAATTTCAAGATTTCAAGTCAATAAAAAAATGTTCAAAATCATGTTATGTTAGAAGAGAAATTTTCTATATTACATGATATTTATGCAACCATGATGATAGAAATAAAGAGGTGATTCCTGGATTTTTATTATTTTAAGTGAATATTGAGAGTTTTAATCAGTGTCTCCCGGGGGTTCTCTATCAGGTTTATGTGCAAGAATCTCATGTAAAACTAACTTGATTCTTGATTGGACTCAAGAACCATGAAAAATATACCCAAAAAATATAAATGAACTCAAAATTAAAAGTATACCCCTAGCCCAACCCAAAATAGTAAAATTCACCCTTCAACATGCTCTGATCAATTCCCCCCCCCTTATTTTCCACCTAATCATCAATGTGGGAGTCAGAGAACTATGACGTAATAACTGCAACATCCTCCCAAGTAGCTTCACCCACAATTTAGCCCTACCATTACACTAACCAATGGATTCTGTCCTCAGAACCATTTATCCAGGATCTTCTTTGAAGAAATTACCTCATTGGTAAAACCCCTAGGTAGAGAAAATGATTCCTTTGAAATTCCCCCAATAACATGTAATTGAGAAGCATGGAACACGGGATTCACCTATCTATTCTCAGGAACAGATAGTCTGTAAGAAATTTCACCAACCCACCTTCCACTATAAATGGGCCAATGTACCTGAAATATAATTTCTGATGAGCATGTGATTTAAAATTTTCCATATTCTGTCATAAATTCACCTAAACATGATCACCTTTTTATATTTCACATCATGTCATTGAATATTTTCATAATTAATCATAAGTTGTTGGGCATAGTGAAAATTTTCCCAAAGTTGTTTCGAAGATTCATCTCTTCCAACTAATGTCACAACAACTACTAGAAATAAGCTCTATACTCATGGATCTATACCCACTGTTTAAATAAATCGTGGTTATAGACATTCTTCCCAAACCTATACGCATAGTTTTAAAATACCATTGGTATAGATTGATCTATACTAACATTTATTTAAAACATGTGGGTTTAGCCCCTGATATAGCTGAACCTGATTAGGATCCCATCCCCTCCCCATTTAAAGCCCTAGTTCTCTCCCCTCCCCTCCTCAGGAGACTTCGGAGTCCCCCCTCCCCTCTTATGCAGTTTTTTTGTTATGATCTTTGAGAGGTAATATTTATTTTTCTATTATTTATTCTCTTGTATTGTAAGATCCTGGTTTTTGGAAAGGTATGTTTTCATTATGTTTTGGTTGAATCCCTTGTTTCAGGCTTCAAGGTATGTCTTCTGAAATTATGAGAGGCCTTGGGGGTGTTTCGGGGGCTTGGGGCACGAAAGAAAGGAAATATGGGCAAGACAAGGTTGGGCGCACAGCCTGCGCATGGCCAGGGCAAACCGTGCGGCCTACCCAGGCAAACCATGTGACCCCTCCTCCTCTGGATAGTAGCATGCGCATGGTTTGTGCATGGTCTGTCAAACTGTGCGGCCACTTAAAGTTTGGAAAAATTACAAAATTTCCACCCTAGGATTTTAAGAACCCACTTGGGTTTTCCTCTCATTTCCTCCCTCTTCACCCTAGGAACGAACCAAATCTCCCAAGAGCTCCAAGAGATCGATCTCACTCATTTCTAAGGAATTTTTGGTGCTGTTGGACGTAGATCGAAGCTCCGGGTAAGACTAATCCCATCCTTGATTCTCTTTTTGTTTTAGGGTTTGTATCTTCTCTCCCTTTTGTTCTGAATCTCTAAAACCCAATCTTTTGGGTGATTTTTAGGTTGAAGCTCCAAAGGTTGGTCGGATTGAGGTCTAAGGACTCGATTGAATGTACGTTCAACCACGGTTTCAAGGTAGGTGGTCTACAAAAATTATCCCATATTTTTATGGTGGATTTATGCATGTATGGCTTTGCTTATGGTTTCATTGGGGATCTTTGATCAACCTTGATGTGTTTTGGTAAAAATGATGCTTGAAAATGGTAAATGGGAACTATCACAATCCCCATGGGATTCATTGATAATAACTTGACCTAATTGGGTCTATCCATGGGATGTGCCAGATTTTCCTAGGTTTAGGGATTGTTATTAAACAAGTGACCTTGTTGTAATAAATGGTAGAGCCCTTGAAGAAAATATTGGCATGATTGGTTGAACTTGGAATAGAAGTTAGGTGGTGTGCCTAGACTTGGAAATGACCTAAGGGTTTTGTGAAATGGGTTAAATGGTTGATTCACAAAAATGATGAATGGGTTGAATGGGTTGATGTGTAAACTGATTAAAGACCATAACGGGATAGGTTATGGGTCTAGTGTTGAATGCTTAGTGAGATAGGCATAACACATGGGAATCGAGTGAATGGTTAAATGATGTGAAATGGTAATGTGTTAATGGGTTAAGGCATAATGTGAATTCCCATGTGGTTTTTTGTGAATGGTGTTTTTAAAAGGGCAATGGTATGATGGGTTGATGGTTACTTATATATATAAGCATGTGCACATGGCTTGGTAGAGTGGGTTATGACTTGAGGATCTACGTCCACAGGTCAAGTGAAGACTGATGCTCTGAACTCCACCCTAAATGCACAGGTTAGGAATGAGGGCTGATGATCTATTTTCCTAACAGTTGTATCCTCCCGGACTGATGCTTCGAGGTGAGGGTATGGTTATCCACTAGGACTATTGCTCTGAGGTGAGGGTATGGTTATCCACTTGGACTGAGGCTTCGAGGTGAGGTATGGTTTCTATGAGGGAGTTAATCCTAGTAATATAGGATAACGATGTGTTTACCCTCTTACATGTGATTGTTGGCCTTAGACCCTTGTAACATAATGTATGTGATTAACCCATGGAGATGGGATGAAATGGTAATTAATGATAATTGGTGTGAAATAAATGGTAATGAAAGTGGGAATGTCTTTGGATCTGAACTGGTTAATGGCACCTTAAATAAGTACTTGGAAATTATCATTCATTTTCCTTTTTCATGCACTATCTATTTATACTGGATATTTTGTAGACACCGTTGGTGGTGGCCTACTGAGTTGTACTCACACCCTACTCGGGCCACTATTGGGTACCCGAGCAGACTTCATGTTTGCAGGTCAGGAGAAGGGAAAGGGTCCTTGGTAGATAGTTGAGTGGACATGGGTAGCACTTGGTGGAGGATCCGGACTTGGAGTCGGGACCATTTGGGGATTTTGTCCATTGTCTTTATTTTGGGTTTTTGTTCACTCATGCACTTGTAGTATGACATGGCATATTTATTGTTGGAAATGGTTATTATACACGTTCATTGTTTATTATTTATTGTTTCCGCTTTTGGTTTATTTCTTTTGTGGCTTACTCTGATAAAAAGGGGGTATAGTCTCCCCACTTGACTCCATAGACCGCCGCTGCTAGTCGGCAGCCTTTGGCGTATGGGGAGGCGCGTTTAAGGTAATATAACCATCTGGCTTGAAGCACCAGCTTAGTGGCTTCTGGGTCAGGGATATTACAAAGTGGTATCAGAGGAGGTGTTTATTCTCCTTCTCTGAGTTCTTGTTATTTGGGATTGGTATCCAAGGGTTATGATGTGTCGGGGCTTGGTAATGAGCTCGTTCTTGGGAGTAGCTAACCCAGGTACGGGGGAAACCCAATTCACACTGGGTGGGAAAAGTTGTTTTTGGTTGTGTGTTGTTACAGTTGATGATATTTCACCGTTGGGTGATGCACATGTGGTTTGATGTGACTATTTTGTGATATTTGGCTTGTGGCCTTAACAGCACGGGGATTTTCATTCATGCATCATTGTAGGCACCTAGGGAGATAGGTGACATGCATTGTGTTATGCACATTCATGGGGTGGGTGTGTCAGGCAGGAAAGTAGGGTGCATCATGCATTTCATGAAACCAAGAAATAATGAGAAGAATGAAATAAAACAAGTGGGTAAATGATGTTTAATGAAATGTAAGGGTTTGAAATGGAGTGGAAAATGTTTTGTGAAATTTTGTGTGAGCTTGGTCGTAGTGTATGGTTGGTTACCCCATGTGGACCATGGCCCACAGTAGGGATGGTTGGGGAGGTGAAATTGAGGTGCTAATGTTGTTGAATTAGCATATGAAAATGGGTTGTTGTAGCTAGTAAAGAGCTTTTGAGGAATTCGTGAATGTTTTATGGTACGTGTTCTAAATCTCATGCTTGGAATTGTAGAGAGATGCCACCATGATGGCGGTTACCAGTTGGGAAATGGGAGGATGTTGCTGAGAACACTCCCCCGATAGAAGAGAAAAAAAATGTGGTGATCAATGAAGGTAGAGAAGACCTGTTCTAGGAGAACTTGGATCGCCTTCTACAGATGATGGATCGGGGCCCAGGGTGGGTTGTACCGAGTATGTTTGAGCTGAACAGGGAGTTCCAGCTACAAAACCCTCCGACCTTCACCTGAGAGAGTGGGCCAAAGGTAGCGGAGTTCTGGTTAGAGTCAGTCCAAACAATACTGGATCATCTAGATACCCACATTGAAAAGAGAGTAAAGCTGGTCGTTTATATATTGTGGGTCCAGGCAAGGCTTTGGGGGGACATTCAAGCTCAGACCGAGTAGGCAGAGGGGATGTCATGGAAGGTTTTCCAAGAGAAGTTTCTGGAGCATTTCTACCCAGAGACTTTGAGGTAGGAGCAAGCTGCAGAGTTTATGAGCCTGACTCAGGGATCACTATCAGTGATGGACTATGTGATTTGCTTCAATTATTTGAGAGGCTTTGTCCCAATGTTAGCAGGGGATGAGGCAGCAGTGGCAAGGTGTTTCTAGAATGGGTTGAGACATGAGATCAGGTCTCAAGTAAATATCTTCTGCTTGAAGAGGTTTGCAGAGGTGATGGATCAGGCACTCATCTCTGAAGGGAACCTGAAGGGAGATTCGAGTGGTGGGATTGTTGTGCCATTTGGGTAGACAAGTGTTGCAACTTCCAAAGGTCGGAAGAGTCGTTTGGAAATTTTTCAGCAAGGTGGTCAGAAGGGAGGGTCAGCCTCTCAGAGTGGGAACCGGGTGTTCTGTTATCAGTGCGGTAGGCCAGGGAATTTTCAGGGACAGTGTCCTCAACCTCCAATTGAGTGCCCTTCGTGCGGTAGGATGGGACATGTGTAGAGGTTCTGCAGGAAACCTCGGAAGGTGGGTGAGTATGATGGTGAAAAGCAGGTATCGGGTACGGGAAGGGGATCAATGGCCCCGTATCAGGAAAACGGTTGGAGCTCCATGGTTCGTACAGGAAGGATCAGTGGACATGGAACTCTGGGGCAAGATCACTCATGCTAGTAGGGTAGTGCAGCACAGGGTGCTCTGGCCAGAGCCCAGGGTAGAGGGGCAGGTCAGCTTCAGGCAGTTCAGTTTGCACCTGGTGATGGCGAGGTCGGACCGTCAACTGTTCGAGGTACAATCCTTGTAGCTTCTACATTATCTAGTGCATTGTTTGACACAAGTGCCACATACTCTTTTTTTTCTCAACTTGTGGTAGCGCTGGGTTTACCTGCGGAGAGGCTCTGTGGAGTTATGTCAATTGACACTCTGTTGGGGGTGCATGTTGAGGATATAATGCAGTGCAAGGGATGTGACTTGGAAGTTGGTGGGTATAGTTTTTTGTGGGACTTGTTCGTTCTCAAGATTTCAGGGTTTGAACTAATCTTGGGAATGGATTGGTTGGTGTTTTATTGGGGGCACATAGACTGTTATCGTCGTAGAGTATCATTCAGGTCACTTGAGGGTGATGTTTATGTCCACCGTGGTGAATGGGATGTTCGAGTCGGGCATGCAGGATCGTTTGGTCAGTGGTTTAGTGGACTCATGGCTCGAGTGGCATGCCTCATGCTGGATGATAGTGAAAGAGTAGAACAGTCTATTTTCCCTCCTATGGTGGATCGATTTCAGGATGTGTTTCCTGAGGATTTCTCGGGGTTACCCCCCAAGAGGGATGTTGAGTTCACGATTGAGTTGCTCCTCGGAGCAGATCCCATTTTTATTCCTCCATACCGAATGGAACCAGAAAAAACTCCAAGAAATGAAGGTTCAACTTGAGGAGCTGGAGCATAAGGGGTTTATCCGTCCTAGTATTTCTCCTTGGGGATCTCCAGTTCTTTTTGCAAAGAAGGACGATGGGTTGTTGAGGCTGCGTGTTGAATATCGAAAGTTGAATCAATTGAGGGGTAAATCAGTGTTTTCTAAGATTGATCTGAGGTCGGTTTATCACCAATTGAGTGTGAGGTCTTCTGACGTACTGCGGACATCTTTCCGGAGTCGGTACGGGTTGTTTGAGTTTGTGGTAATGCCTTTTGGCTTGACCAATGCACCGGTAGTGTTTATGGATTTAATGAACTAGATCTTTCATCCCTATCTAGATCAGTTTGTGGTCGTCTTTGTTGAAGATATCTTGGTGTACTTGAAAACTCACGACGATCATTCCCAACATCTTGAAATCGTCTTGGGTGCGCTAAGAGAGCATCGTCTATACGCCAATATATCAAAGTGTCAATTCTGGATAGGTGAGGTGCATTTTATGGGCTACATCATCTTGAAGGAAGGTGTTTCAGTGGATCTAGAAAAAGTGTAGATAGTTGTATCTTGGGAGAATCCCAAGAGTGTTTCTGATGTTCGGAGTTTTCTGGGTTTGGTCAGGTATTACCGAAGGTTCATTCAGTATTTCTCTCGCTTGGAAGCACCACTCTAGAGCTTGACCAAGAAAGGAATCAGGTTAGAGTGGTCTAAGGCTTGTGAGAATGCTTTTCAAGATTTGTAGAAGAGGTTGACGACCGAACCAATCTTGATCTTACCTGATCCAGGTAAGAAGTACATTGTGTTTTGTGATGCGTTAGGAATCGGACTTGGGGCTGTGTTGATGCAGGATGAGCAGGTTGTGGCTTATGGGTTGAGGCAGTTGAGACCCCATGAGTAGAACTATCCCACTCATGACCTTGAGTTGGATGCAGTGGTGTAGGACTTGAAGTGCTAGAGGCACTATCTATTGGGATAACGGTTTACTGTGTTTACCGAACATAAGGGTTTAAAGTACATCTTCTCACAGTGGGATTTGAATCTCCGACAATGAAGATGGGTTGAATATCTCCAGTCTTTTGACTTTGAGTTGGTGTACATGCTGGGAAAGGAAAACATTTTTGTTGATGCTCTGAGCAGGAAGGTTCAGAATCAGGTGGTTCAGGAGTCCAGCACCGAGTGGAAGGTGATGGCCTTGTTTGTAGAGATGCACCAGGAGGTGCAGGAGGAGAGTGGTCAGATCACTCTTGCTTCCTTAACGATGGAGTCGACACTTTTGAGCCAAGTTAAGGATAGTCAGCTTGATGATCCTGAGTGTTTGATAGCTTAAAGGTGGGGAGATACCTTCTGGTTGGGCCTTCAGCGTGGATGGTGTTGTTCATGTTGGTGATCGTGTGCTTGTGCCAGAGTGTATGTAGGAAGAGTTGATGCGTGAGTTCCATGCATCAAAGTGGGTAGTGCATCCTAGTTTGACCAAGATGTACCATGATCTCTGAATGTAGTTTTGGTGGCCTGGAATGAAGAAGGGAGTTGTGGGCCTTGTGACACGGTACCTTACCTGTCAGCAGGTGAAGGCCAAGAATCAACGCCCATGTGGTTTGTTGCATCAATTTCCCATTCCAGAATGGAAGTGGGATGATGTAATAATGGATTTTGTCGTGGGTCGTCCAAGGATTCTGCGGAATAAAGATGCAATCTAGGTGGTTGTGGATCGGTTAATGAAAGTGGCTCATTTCATACCGATTCAAGAGACCTATACAGTCGACCAGTTGGGTGAGATGTACATTTGGGAAATAGTGTGGTTGCATGGTGTTCTATAGACCATAGTTTCGGACTGAGATCCGCATTTCACATTGTGTTTCTAGCAATGGTTTTAGAAGGCGCTTGGTACGCAGGTGTTTTTGAGTACGGCTTTCCACCTGCAGATGGACGGGCAGTCAGAGCATACGATCCAAGTGTTAGAATAAATGTTGAGAGCTTGTGTCTTGGACTTTGGTGGTTCTTGGGATAGGAACCTATCATTAGTTGAGTTTTCCTATAACAACAGTTTTCAGGCTATGATTCAGATGGCACCGTTTGATGCGCTCTATGGGAGGCCATGTAGATCTCCGTTGTGTTGGCTAGAGGCCGGTGAATCTGAGTTGTTGGGGCCAAGTCTCATACAGGAGACTTCAGAGAGAGTTAAATTGATCAGGAAGCGGATGGCTACGGCTCAGAGTAGGCAGAAGTCATATGCATATTGGAGGATTAGACCTCTTGAGTTTGCGATGGGTGATAAAGTTTTCCTTCGGGTGTCGCCAAGGTTGGGTCACCATTGGATACAAAAGCAGGGTAAGTTGGCACCCAGGTATGTGGGACCTTTTAAGATTGTGGAGAGGATCAGAATAGTGGCTTACCGATTGGCTCTTCCAAAGCGGTACGGTGGGATGCATGATGTGTTTCATGTGTCACAGCTTCGACAGTATCACCCTGACCCATATCAGGTGGTTGATGTGGAGGATGTGGAGCTAGAGGCTGATGCGTCATTTGAGGAGCATCTGGTTCGTGTGGTGGATCGTAGTGAAAAGGTCTTGTGAGACAAGGTTGTTCCATTATTGCGATTACTATGGCAGCATGGGAATGTTCAGGAAGAAACATTGTAGTGGGAATCGGATATGCGGGCTCAGTGGCCCGAACTCTTCTCTTCAGTGGATCAATGAGGCTTGGGAGCTCGGCTCGAGGACGAGCTGTTATAAGGTGGGGAGGTTTTAAGATCCTGGTTTTTGGAAAGGTATGTTTTCTTTATGTTTTGGTTGAATCCCTTGTTTTGGGCTTCAAGGGATGTCTTCTGAAAGTATGAGAGGCCTTGGGGGTGTTTCGGGGACTTGGGGCATGAAAGAAAGGAAATCTGGGCAAGACAAGGCTGGGCGCACGGCCTGCGCACGGCTAGGGAAAACCGTGCGGCCTGCCCAAGAAAACTGTGTGACCCCTCCTCCTCTGGATAGTAGCATCCGCACGGTTTGCGCACGGTTTGTCAAACCATGCGGCCAAACCATGTGGCCTCTTAATGTTTGGAAAAATTACAAAATTGCCACCCCAGGATTTTAAGAACCCACTTGGGTTTTCATCTCATTTCCTCCCTCTTCACCCTAGGAACAAACCAGATCACCCTAGAGCTCCAATAGATCTATCTCCCTTGTTTCTAAGGAATTTTTGGTGCTGTTGGATGCGGATCGAAGCTCCAGGTAAGGATAATCCCATCCTTGCTTCTCTTTTTGGTTTAGGGTTTGTATCTTCTCTCCCTTTTGTTTCGAAGCTCTAAAACCCTATCTTTTGGGTGATTTTTAGGTTGAATCTCCAAAGGTTGGTCAGATCGAGGTCTAAGGACTCTATTTAGTGTGGGTTCAACCATGGTTTCAAGGTAGGTGGTCTAAAAAAGTTATCCCATAGTTTTATGGTGGATTTATGCTTGTGTGTCTTTTCTTATGGTTTCATTGGCGAGATTTGATCAACCTTGATGTGTTTTGGTAAAAATGATGATTGAAAATGGTAAATGGGAACTCTCACAATCCCCAAGGGATGCGTTGAGAATGACTTGACCTAATTGGGGACATCCATGGGATGTGCTAGCTTTTCCCGAGTTTATGGATTGTTATTAAACAAGTGACCTTGTTGTAATAAATGGTAGAGCCCTTGACATATATGTTGGCATGATTGGTTGAACTTGGAATAGAAGTTAGGTGGTTCACCTAGACTTGGCAATGACCTCAGGGTTATGTGGAATGGGTTAAATGGTTGATTCATGGAAATGATGAATGGGTTGAATGGGTTGATGTGTAAACTAATTAAAGACCATAACGTGATAGGTTATGGGTCTAGTGTTGAATGATTAGTGAGATAGGCATAACACATGGGAATCAGGTGAATGGTTAAATGATGTGAAATGGTAATGTGTTAATGGTTTTAGGAATAATGTGAATTCCCATGTGGTTTGTTGTGAATGGTGTTTGTAAAAGGGAAATGGTATGATGGGTTGATGGTTACTTATATATATAAGCATGTGCACATGGCTTGGTAGAGTGGGGTATGACTTGAGGATCTATGCCCACGGGTCGAGTGAAGACTGATGCTCTGAACTCCACCCTAAATTCTCGGGTTAGGAATAGGGACTGATGATCTATTCTCCTAACGGTTGCATCCACCCAGACTGATGCTTCGAGGTGAGGGTATGGTTATCCACCCGGACTGATGCTCCGAGATGAGGGTATGGTTATCCACCCAGACTGAGGCTTCGAGGTGAGGTATGGTTGCTATGAGGGAGTTAATCCTAGTGAGATAGGATAACGATGTGTTTACCCTCTTACATGTGATTGTTGTCCTTAGACCCTTGTATGTGATTAACCCATAGAGATGGGGTGAAATGGTAAGTGATGATAATTGGTGTGAAATGAATGGTAATGGAAGTGGCAATGGATTTGGCTCTGAACTGATTAATGGAACCTTAAATAAGTACTTGTCAATTATCATTCATATTCCTTTTGCATGCACTATCTATTTATACTGGATATTTTGTAGACACAGTTGGCGGTGGCCTTCTGAGTTGTACTCACACCCTGCTCGAGCCGTCGTTGGGCACCCGAGAAGACTTCAAGTTTTCAGGTCAGGAGAAGGGAAATGGTCCTTGGTAGATAGTTGAGTGGACATGGGTAGCACATGGTGGAGGATCCGAACTTGGAGTCAGGACCATTTGGAGATTTTATCCATTGTCTTTATTTTGGGTTTTTGTTCACTCTTGCACTTGTAGTATGACATGGAATATTTATTGTTGGAAATTGTTGTTATACATGTTCGTTGTTTATTGGTTATTGTTTCCACTTTTGGTTTATTTCTATTATTGATTACTCTGATAAAAGGGGGTATAGTCTCCCCACTTGACTCCATAGACCCCCGCTGCTAGTCGGCATCCTTTGGCGTACGAGGAGGCGCATTTAAGGTCATGTAACCACCCGGCTTGGAGCACCGTCTTAGTGGATTTTGGTTCGGGGACGTTACATGTATTATCTAGTGACTAGGTGTTCTTTCTATCATAATGCCTCGAGTAAGGTTGTGGCATGTTATGATTTTTCCATTGTTGCAAAAAAATGGATTTGTTTGTGTGAAAAATGGATTCCATTATATAATTGTTTTTTGTTTGATCTAATTCCATAGAGTTTGTTTGTGAAATTAAATATGTTTATAGTAATATTTGGTATTTTCTTGCAAAGGAAATTATACCCTATTAAAGGGTATTTCAAGATTGGTTATTTTTAACATGTAAAGTGTAGGGGTGTTTTAGTATTAAACTAGTTGGAAATGCTATGAAATAGAAATAGATTATTATAAGAGATTTTATAATGGTAATCAGTTTCATAATCTAGATACAATGGCGTTTTCAAAAAACTTACCTTGAAATTAATATTTATAAAAAATTGGTGATTTTAAGAATTATATTTTTCAGCATGATGAAAATTTATCCCATTAGTGGGTGGTTTTAAATTGTTTGAAAATTCTAATGTTTTTTAATTAAACAAGGTGGCTATTTTTTTATTTTTTTTCAATGGTGTATCCTCTTTGATGGTTTAATTTTTGGTATTTATCACTTATTTGGGTTTGGAACTCATTGAATAAGGGGGTCCATAATTTTAAAAGGAGAAATTTTTTTAAATCATTTTGATTATTTTAGAGAGTAGTTCGATTTAGGGGGAATAACTATGTTGGGTTGATTTCTCATGTTGATTTAACATAGGCCTCCTAGAATGGTCTATTATGAAGATGAAATACCTGTCTTTGGGGGTCATTACAACATTTAGTTTTAATATTTCCCTAACTTATAATATATTTCCATGTTCTATATTCTATTATTTTTCTAGTATCATGTATAGTTATATATAGGTGATATCTATTGAGCATATAGATAAACGATATAGTTCAATTGCCTTAAACCATCATCCTAGTCCTGATAATTTAATTGGTGAGGTCTATTTTTCAAAGATACTTAAATGTGTTCAAGAGTTTTGGAATCATTTCTATGAGTATACCATGGTTTTTGGTTATGATTTGACTTATTCTTGGTCAGTATGGATAGTAAGTTATTCTATAATGGTCACTTACATCATAAATTGTAATCAATTTGGTTTCCTAGTAGTGTTATTTAATTTGCTATACACTACACTTTTAATTTTCATTTTAATTTGGATATCATTTTAATAATGGTTTACATTGTTGATTGGAACAAAAAAAATTCCCATAATAGAATGGATAGTTTTTTGATGTATCATACCGATCCGATTTCAACTGAGTTTTAGTAGAATTTGGAAACTTTTTTTGATTTTTTATATAACAATGCTTCAGATTGAGGTCGTATATAGTGTCCATGTTATAATTGTATTGGAAGAACATGGTTAAGTTTGGAAGAAGTTATCTACCATATAAAGAAATCTAGATTTAAAACAAACTATTATGTTTTGGGTCACAATGGAGATATGAACCAATATTCTACCATTCATGAATAGAAAGAAATAGGTTGTATAGGGAATTGAATATTTGATTATTTTTCATTTGTGCATCATCATGATAGATAGTATCAAGTGCCAGAAGACAATGATATCAATAGACAAGAGGTAAATATTGAAGAATATGTTAAGAGAGTGAAAATTTTAATGGATGATGTCAGAACTCATGTATATCAAGAATGTACTAAAATGAAAAAGTTTTGATTTTTAATGTGGTTATATAATGGAAAAACCATGTATGGAATTTATAATACCACGATTTATTATATTATTACCTTTATGGAGGACTTTCTTCCTGATGGTGCATATATTCCCTCAAATCATTATAACATATGGAAGTTAATTAAGTATCTCATATTTTCTACTAATAAAATTTATACTTCTCTGAAAGATTGTAGTTTATTTTGGGAGAAAACAACTGACCTAAATTATTATTATACCAGTCATGAGAGGTGATAAACAAATGAAAACCTATCTAATTTCTCATAGTAAGTATCAAAACCAAGACAAACACCACCACCGGACGTAAAGACTAGGTTGCACCCATGGGGATAAAAACTAACCTAAATGGATATAAAGAATGTGGTAAATATCGATGGAAGGAAAATGTATATGGAACACCATCTCGTGTGCCACAAAAATTCATGTGGCACTTTCCATTTATTCTTAGGCTTCAAAATATATTCATGTCTAAAGAAATCTCAGCCAATATGACATGGAATAATACTAAGAGAATTAAAGGTAATGATAAGTTGTTTCACCCTATAGATGGAAGATCACGGAGGTCATTTGATTCACAACATATCTATTTTTTAGTTGAGGTGTGTAATGGAAGGTTGGGTCTATCACAGGATGATTTTAATCCTTTTGGTTAGATCCTTACTGCACACAGCACGTGGCCTGTTTTTATTCAAGTTTATAATCTTCTTCCATAGATGTGTATGAAAAAACCTTTCAATTTCTTGAGTATACTAATATATGGACCTTATGATCACTGAGATTATATAGAAATCTACTTAAAACCATTCATAAGATATTTTAAGTAACTTTAGGGTATGATTTTGGGCACATTCAATTATTCTACCAAAAATATATTCCAGATGTGTGATGCCCTTCTATGGATAATAAAAGATGTCTCTAATTATGCAATTATGTATGTTTGAAGAATGAAGTTAAATATATCATGTCTTATTTATATGAATAATACACAATTGATAAGGCTTCAATATCATCATAGTTTCAGTTTCATGGGGCATTGACGACTCCTTCCAATTTATCATCAATACAGGAATAATCATTGAAGGTTTGATAATATTATTAACATTGAACAGACACCACAACATTTGTTAGAACTAATGTGCTTAATGAATTGGAAGATTTCAATTTTTATTTGGGAAAGGTCAGATTAAATATAAAAATAGGAAAATTTTGACACTGAAGCCACTTAGAATTGGAAAAAGTGAAGTATATTTTTTGAGTTACCATATTTTTCTACCAATTTGTAATGTCATTGTTTAGATGTAATGCACATTGAGAAAAATATATGTGAAATTTTATTTTCAATTATTTTAAATATCAATGGGAAGACCAAATATGACCTCTAATCTAGATAAGACTTTTTGGATTTAGGTATTTGAGCAGAACTGCATCATATGTGTATTAGTGAAAACAAATAGAAAGTTAGTTGTGCTTCTTATGTGATGACACCTTTAGGGAAAAATAAATTTCTGTAAGTGGTGGAGAATATCAAGGTTACATGTGGCCATTCCAATAATATATCTAAAAGATTCAATAGGAGGTATTTGAAACTAAAATCCCTAAAACTTATGATTGTCACATCCTTCATCAGGAATTGATTTTAAGAGTAATATGACATTTTATATCCAATAATGTAAGGGTGATAGTGATTTACTTATTCCATTTTTTATAGAACTTTATGCTAAAATTTTATCGAATAATTTCTTGATAAAAATGTATCAAGAGAAACCATTAATGTTTATGAGTTGGAAATAATTTTTCTTCAATCATTTTTCACCCACATGATGCATTTAACAGTTCATCTTCCAACTGAAACACTTCTTTGGGGACCACTTTATTTTCTGTCGATGTATCCTACAGAAAGAAATATGTAAAAAATGAAATATTATATCCAAAAAAAACATCCTTAAGGTTTAATTGTGTTAGGTTATCTGAATCAAGAATGTATGGATTTTTTTCAATGTATTTGTCTAATTTGAGCACAATACATAACCAGCCAATGAGAAATGAAGATGAGAAGTATGAGGAAATTGAGCCCTTATTTCCATCTATTCCCCAAACAGAATGAATTATTGGGTCATATACATTGGATACATTGAGCCTTCAAGAGAGGGATATGGAACATCACACAATCTTGTTTAACTGTGGTTTGTTCGATGAATATATCAAGTAAGTAATTTTAATATTTATATTTTATCTCATACTACGTCATTTCACATATACCATAAATTTTTTATCATCATTTTATGTAGGAAACATAAAGAATTTATAAGTATAGTTCATCGATCATTTCCTTTGAGAAAGAGAGATTCTTTTCATATCCAAGAGTTTCTTTATTGGTTGAAATCAATGGTATGACCAAAACTTTAATTAACATAAAATATAGATATCCATTTAATTTTATTATTCATATATATTTCATGTATTGATTTTAAGAATATTAAAACGTATTATATTATAGGAAAACTCTAATTTAACATTATTTCAAGTTGGCTATAAAAATGTACACACACACACACATAGATATATATATATATATATTGAAGAGTAATGATAATAGACCTCTCAAAGTAAAAAATTTGACTTATCTGTAACTAATGTTCAACATGGATTATTGTAGTTTATGATGATATGATAAGGTTAGCATGATTATTATTCTTATATGGAGATACATAAGATGATCATGAGGCACAAAAAAAGAATATGATTGTTTGTGTGCATAGTATGACCTACTAAGTATTCCATATAGAGTGTTATAAAAATGGATTTGGAATACTAGGGGTTCATGGATCACATTTGAGACCCACTACCTAAGGTTAGTGAGATACCTAGAATACAAACCTTCATAATTTGATACCCTACTTACACAAGTCTAAATATTTACCTAGTTAATACAAGGGTGGTTGGATATATTGCTGATCATGTCATCAGTTAGAGATTAACCAATATTGGATTTTCCCTCTTGTATGATGATCATGACACATGTTCCCTCGATTGAGGTAAACTCTGGGAGTGTGTTTCCAAACCAATATATATCCAGATAAGGTATATGTGATGTGTTTAACCATAAGGATGAATAAAATATGATGTATTCATCAATTATATCAGTCCACACTCTAAGAATCATGAATAGCTGAGTTGGTTATATGGGATTGGCATGCTTCTTGTTGGATAACATATTTCTCTTATGAATCGCCCCCTCTCTATCATCACCACCTAGGGTTTCATCCTAAAACCCCTTACCAAGGGGTTGGCAGTGCATCTAAGAACTGTTATTGTTATTTTCATTCCTTTCTTTCAATTATTTCAGGTCCTCCTACCTTCTACCTATTTTGACAATGCTACTTCTCCATGGGATCTTCCCCTTGTGTTTCTTTTTTAGCTAGTCCATGCCTTGTTTCTGTATTCTTTAATTGGTCCTAATACTTTATCCTCATATAGGATGAGGGTATTTTTTTATGAATATTCCATTTTTTAATCCCATATATTGTTCCTTTTTCAATGGAAATATTTTGAAGGTGTCTGATGTTCTGTATGTTTCATGTTCATAAGTGACCTTATATCTCAATTGTGGACCTTCCAAATGAGATCTGCACCAATTTGTCTCCTTAACCTGGTGGTCCCTTATGTTTTATTGATCATTTCCTCAACTCAAAGCATAGGTGAGGTTCTTTTTATGGATTCTTATTGCACCATCATTTTGTAGTGAGTTCACTATGGGTTTTTTGGTTTGTTCTTATTCCCCCTTCCTTGTCTTATTCCCCTTTCTTTAGGTGCTCTAGTTTATTTGGAGTTGGATTTCTATGGGGGTTTTCCTCAAGCTATGTTGGTATCACCTTCTTTGTTATGGTCTATTTAGATTTTTGGTTTAGTAATTATGGTTAATTTTTTAGTTGTTGGTTGTGTTCTATGAGCGGTTCAGATGAACACTCATCGGCGTATGGTTTTCACTTGAAATTATGTTAATTTTGAGGTTGTGGTGGTTGATTTTTTGTGAAGGTCAGCCAAATTTGGTTGTTTTAGAGATTTTTGGGTGAATATTAAGGCATTTATGGGATTTATAATGTTTGAAGTTATGGTTTTTGCGAATTGATGAATATGGAAGTTGATGTGATAAAGGCTTAGTTGCCTATTGTGGAACTAGGCTTGATGCTAACATGGGTGATCTGGTCCTCCTCAAGTGGTTCTCTTAACAATCTATCCCTATTTAAAAATTTAAAGTATTGAAATTTTAATCTTTCATTGTGGGGTTTTCTAAGTTGTTTGTAATCTTGTAGAATTTATTTGGATTGAATTATTTTTTTCTAGGTTTCCACTCAACCTCAAAAGTAGGTTTTTTAAAAAAAAGATTTTTAGGTACATGATTTATGTCCCATGGTCACTCAATGTCTTGGACAAATACAAAATATAAGAATGAACATTTTCATCAGATGCATACTAATGGACACATGTATATAGATAATGTGTTTGATGAAGATCATTTCAGGCCCCTTTATAGATTTAGTAATATTGATTCTCTTCTAAAGGCTTATCTTTTCTTAAATATATGGATCCATAGATTTGTATTTGTTGTAAATGTTATAAATTCCGATGGGGTCATAATTTTTGGTTTACTGAATGGGGATTTTGTTTGAATTAGAGAGCTACTCTAAAAGTGTTTTAGAGTTAATACAAAATTATTTTTGATGAGTATTCATAAGGTATTTCATATCATGTAATACAAGGTGAAGTCAATGATAACTTTCTAAAAGAATTTTGAATGATATTCAAATGGATTTATGGATATGGTTTCACAAGTAATTTTATATGACACAAGATAAATGTGAAACTACACATCACCTTTTAGGATCTATTATAAGTGGGATATTGAAAAAGATATATTCCATAAATCCTCATATATATATATATGTATTATGGATTGGATTAAATTTTTATTTTCATGAATAATGGATTATATATTATGTTATACTTCTTGTGATGGTAGTATTGTCTGGATAATCAATCAACTTACCACCTAACCTAGCATTTATTAAATTTTCTCATGACATGAAATGTATGAGAGGTGAACAATTCATAAAATGAATTTATATATTGGTCGGAGAATTTATTAATTTATTATAATTCATTAATAAATTCAAGATATTGAGGAGAATATTCTAAATCCTATATAAACTACTATCATGTGATGATAGTGTGTGGTGCTTACACAATTCTTGGTCGAACCTCCTTGAAATTAGACACTCTCTTATTCTTCCTCTTTTCATTCAAGATAATAGAACATCATTAATGGAATAATTATCCTATCTAAACATTATATGATTTAACTTATCTTATGGTCACACTATAGAGTTGGGATGTCATTTGGATACCACTTAGTGAACTATATTAAACCCATGTGATGGAATTCAAATATTATGTGTTGGATTCTTCAGCATATGTTAAATATGTTTAAAATAGTATTCTTCATTTCAATTTATATGTAGCTCTCATATTATCTTGTATGGGTGATCCTAATAAAAGTGTATAAATTGATTTTTTATATTCTAATGATCATTAGAAGACTATAATAAAACCCTCAATTCCATCCTAAAAATCTATTTCATGGTACTTTCTTTTACACTCTAAGGATAATGCCTTTTAAATCCAAATATTTTACCTTAATAAAATTATTTCTCAAAAAGTATATCATCATTTAGAATAATTATCATCCTCTTTAACAAAGGATTATCCTCTTTGTCAATATCTTTATTTTCCACTAATGTTCTCCTTTATAATTGGAAACCTAATTATCTATTATCCCATTAGACCACTATATTTCTCATCGCCTCTTTTAGAAAGGAATATTTGTCACTAATTTTATGATGTGGGGTTTCAATAAAGATATTTAAAAATATTTAAAAGGATTTCTATCCTTTCAAAATAAAATGTATTATATTTCACACAAAAATTATCTTAATAACCTTTATATTTTTTAAAGGATATATTATTGGTGTTTATTATTCAAAATTAAATGTTTTCAATGTTTTCACTACACTTTTTTTGAAAATTACTTTTGGAAGTGACCCATAACTTCATCTTTTTACGATAATGATAAAAATTTCTTATAAAATATATTTTTTAGTCTTTATTCCATGTGAAAACATCTTTCCACTATCATTATATTTTATATAAAACATCCCCTCTACACCTTCATGGTTTCTCAAATAAATTCTTACTCTCCTTGTTTTATAAAATAATATTTTCAAATGCTCAAGGATATTTCTTATTTCCAAATAATATTCTTAATTCTATAAAAAAAGTATTTTAAATATATATCAACACCCTATATTAATTCCTATGATATTATCTTATGATACCATCCACCCAGTTTCTCTATATGGCTTATTCTTATATTATTCATTATCATGTAACCCATTTACTTCTTGGGTTAACTATGATTTGATCGAATTATGTATGATTTCCTTATTTAGTTCACACAATGTTAAAAATATGAAGGGTGTTCCATAATAGTTCTCTAATTCATTGGGTAAATAATTAATCTTTAGAGGTGACTTTTTTATGTTAACTTGGAAATATTACTTGGTAATGTTTTATTATACCTTAGTGAACAACCATGGTAATATGAATGGTGCACCCTAATAGTGATTCAATGCATTGGGTAAAGAATTAATATCTAAATATGAAATTTTCAAGCTACCTTATAAGCATGTCTTGGTAATTTTTTATGATACCACGTTGACTAACATTGGTAATATGGTTTTATGACACCTTCATGATAAAAATTGGTGATATACTTAGGAATTTTTCTTGTTTATGTTGTACCCACATTTCATGTTACGATTCATGTACTTATAATTGTGTTATTCCTCATGTTCTTATGTTAATATTCTTATGTTATTCCTCAAGTCTTACCCATGTTATGTTTTGATTTCATTGTTTACCCCTAATGAGCATCGGAGCTCGCCCCTTTCCTATGTTCCCATTTTCTCAGGTTATGATGAAAAGTAATATTTATTATCTATATAGAAGAGTATCTTATGTGGAGAATTTTTTCAGAAATGTTAAATACTTATTATGGATTAATAAGAAGCTTATATAATGGGAAAATTTATGTTATTTTAAAAATAAATTTGTTTTGTGAGATAATGTTTCATCCTAACTTTCTAAAACTCTAACACTAAAACATATAGAAAATTCATTTAAAAACACTATTTTTTAAGTCATTTAATTATTATATGGACATGTTATGAGGCATTATAGTGTTAGAATTATCTCTTTGTGAAATCCTATTGGAAAGTAGTGAGTTAAAGATAGTAAGTGGTAATGGACCTTGGTTAAGTATTGAGCTTGTCCTAAACATTATAATAAAAAATAAATAAAGTAGTGATTATTTGGAATATCAATACATCATTCATATGTGATCTATGGATATATCCTAATGTGGGTGAACCTAGTAAAATACATGTGTTTATTCTTATTTAGTTTTTTTATTTGGTTGTGATTTTGTGTGATCGCTATGATAGATTCATGGTGACTTTGAAAATATAAGGAAAAGATCCAATAAAAATTAGATAAGAAGAAATTTATAGTAACCCTAATTCCCCCCCCCCCCCCATATTAGGGTGTATATTAATTGGAACATGGGATGAAGTGGATGTTTGAAACACATGTAATTTAAAATTTTAGAATTGAATTAATGTTAAAAACATTGAATCCATGAAACCAATTTCCCATATTTCTCAAAGGATCATGTGTAATTAAATTTAATCTTGAAAAAAAAAGATCAAGAAAAACTATAAATGGTGTCCTGTTTTTTTGAAATCACCAATATGATTCACTCTCTATCAGCCTTCCATGGAATAAAGGTGCCATGATATGTGTCCTTTGTATATTTTGAGTACAACGGAAGTCTCTGTATGTAATTAACACCTTGGATTTTATTCTTAATTTATGAATAATGATTTCAAAAAAAAGATGAATGATGTCATGACTAATGAATTTAAATCATATATTAAATTAATTTTTTAAACAATAAAACTATATGAGAAGGATCATCACATGAAATTTATAATTAATTTATAATAAGATCTATAATTACCTAAACTTGTAATTCTTTCTGCATTGATAATCTGATTGACCTGATATCATCATATCAATATTGAATTTTAGGATACAATTGTAGAATCCCTCTAGAGGTGATCCATATATGCACTAAAATATTTGAATATCATTGTAGAATCATCATGTAGTAGAACA
The DNA here is from genome assembly GCA_963277665.1 of Viscum album. Taxonomy (NCBI): domain Eukaryota; kingdom Viridiplantae; phylum Streptophyta; class Magnoliopsida; order Santalales; family Viscaceae; genus Viscum; species Viscum album. The sequence goes on from OY728127.1 coordinate 1,280,753,091, forward strand.
GTCAATCCCAATCAATTTTTTTATTCATGGTTGATCATATTAGAATTACTTTCAAACAATTCTTGGTGTTCTCTTGATGTCTTGGGAGAATAGGAGGATAGAGCATATTATATATCTCTAGAAATTTATATAGATATTTAGAAATTTTCTCTCCATATATTTTTCACAAAAATTGTGTATATATAAAGTGATATAATAAGATATTTATTATGGTCGGTTTATGGTTGATAACTTTCACACAATCCCCTTTCCTATTACTTAATTCTTAGTGAACCCCATATCTTAATAATAATATAATTATTATTAAATTTACATGTGTATCACCTAAGAATAAATAAATATCATTTATATTATTTCAAATTATACCATTAAATATAGCCCACTTATCCTCCTCTATATTTATCGAACCTTGAATAATACTATTTAGTTAATAAATAAACATACCTTTAATATTCATTGATAAAAAAAATAAAAATTATATTCTTCAAACCATGAAAATAAATATTTATTATTATTATTATTAAACCCACTTATCCTTTCAAATAAATTTTGATTAAATATTATTGATAAACCAAACATGAATAAATATTAAACCATAAAGTAGGAATAATATTTATTCTAACTAGTTAAATTCAATAGTGAATTTATCCTATATTTTGAATACACTTATTATGAGACTCTATAGGATCATTTATCAATGGAATTAGGTAGAACCTCCTGAAGTTCAAGATTAGTTACTAGAAAAACACCAAGGAACCCATAGAGAAATAAGTTAATATTGTGATGACATACAACCTCCTATGAACACTTATTATGTAATATAATCCCTTTATCATGATATCTATAATCAATTAGGCTTCGTACTGTTTTCATAAAGCTATGTGATCAATGTATCTTTCTTTTAATTCCCATAAATGTACATTACCATATAAAACCATGTCCATGGATTTATCCAGGAAGTTTCATTCCCATAAAAGAGCTTGAGATATCAACTTCCATTAATGGAGAGAAGGGATAAATCTTTCTCACATTATCCATTAATGCCATATCACTCGTAACATACCCAACATATCCCAATTTAATGAGAGCATATTTCATCATGGTTTTTACCAATAAATCCAATTATGTGACTTATGATATTTATTAATTATAATATTAAATTCTAAGGATAAATACACACGTCCCCAAATACAAATATCCAATGACACAAACAAATGTGGATTTCCTACTGGTTGGTCTCATTCACATAATATCTTGGTCTAGAAATTACCAAGGGAGAACATAATGAAAGGGTACCTCAAAGTCCTCTGAGTCACCACCTATGATAGCCAATATCATTTGTGTCCTGTTAAATGATATCATCTTGATGAATAGCATTTATTTAAGAATATTATCATGTAACCTCTTGGTTCTCATCATAGTGGGGAACTTATATGACCTTTCAGTACAACATATATTCTTAGTAAATTATCACATATTTTTTAATGTATAGGAACAATCATGGTGTGATAATAGACTCCATTAATAATAAAAATAATTAATACATGTAATCATCAAGTATTTAGAAGTTAGTTCTAGGGAACCAACTTTAATAAACTCTCACTTTAACTAAATCCAACTATTAACAACCATTAGTCCACTATCTCTCACATGATGATCATGCCTCTGTTGAGATAGATACATCATCAAAGGTTCCACTATACTTTCCCCCATGGATAATATTCTCACTAAAACTTCCCCTCATTAAGAAAAATCCCTCAAGAGATAAAACTTCTGAATTATATGCTTTATTCATTGATGAAAACTTGGATCTTCAGAAAAATCCACCATTGTAGTGTTATCATAGTAAATTGTGATTGGGTTATAAATATTAAAAACCATATAAATATCTTGGTCAAAATTGTGAATCCAAATTGCCTCCTCAAATTCATCGTAAGCTATGATATACTTGTATTTCACTAGAGAATTAGCAACAATTGGTACTTATAATGTTACTTGCTTCACCTAAGTCCTTCATAGAAAAGAACTTATTTAACAATTCCTTAACCTATTTTAAGGATGGTATCTCATTTCCAATTAGTAATATGTCATCAAAATATATTAATATGAAAATAACCATACCCCCACTAAACCACTTGTAAATAGATGGATCATATTCATTCAATATGAAACCAAATTATTTTATAACAGTATTGAACTGAATTTTACATGACCTCAGTGATCATTAATCTATAAATGGGTCTCTTTTACTTGTATACCTTTATAAAATTTTCTATAGATACAAAACCTTATATTTGTTTCATATTAAAATCTTTCTAAAGGTTCCTATTAAGGAAACTAGTTTTGAAATACATCTTTTAAATATCATAGTCATGGAAAGTTGATATAGTTAGTAAAATTCTTATGGAATTAAACATGGAAACTGGAGAAAAGGTTCATTCATAGTTAATTTGTTGATGTTGACTAAACCCTTTAGCCACTATCCATAATTTATAGGTACTCAACCAACCTTCCATGTCTATCTTTATCTTGAATACCCATTTACACCCAACAAGCTTTACATCTTCTAGCCGGTTGACTAAAACCCAAAATTTGTTTTGATATATGAAATTTGTCTCAGAATTCATGGATTCTTTCCATCTTACAAATTTTGAGCACTCTCCTACCTCCTTATAGGATATAGGGTCCTTATTTTCAACCAATAATGATTTACTCTCTATGGTAATTCTATATAGTACTTTTGTTTTTGGAATAATTTCTCCTATAAGGACTTGTGGAATTTGTTCATGTGATAACTCTTGTGTATCATGAGCACTAGCTTCTTGGAATTTTATTTTTCTCACATTATCCTTCTTAAGTATGTGTTCCCTATCAAGGAATATAGATTTCATATAAATTATAACCTTTTTTACATAGATCATATAGTTATTATCCCCTTGTTTCCTTTAACTAACCAATAAATATAAACTTCATACCCCAGGGTGATAGTTTATTTCTTAATATATCCTTAACAAACATCTCAAACCCCTATGAAAGTATATGTGACAAAACATGTTTTTTCCCACCCTATAACTCAAAGGTAATACCATTTTACACTTTATTTGGTACTCAGTTTAGTAAGTACATTTTCATGTGCAATTTATATCCCCAAAAGAATAATGGAAGGCTCGTATGAATCATCATTGACTTCACCATATCTATCAATGTATAGTATCTCCTATCACTAATACCATTCCATTGTAATGTATAATGTGGTGTGAGTTGAGATAAAATCCCAAAATCCCATAAAAATTTGATAAACTCTTCATTAATATATTTACAACCTCTTTCTGATTAAATTTTATTTAAATTATTACCAAGTTGATTCTCAACTTCATTATTAAAGTCCTTGACCTTATAAATTGATTAAAACTTATACCTCGTCAATAAAATGTAATCATACCTACTCAAGTAATTGGTAAAGGTAATAAAGTATGAGAATCTAACTCTAGCTTCTAGTTAAAAATATATGAAAAAATCAATGTGTACTAATACTAGAATCTCTATGGCCCTTTCACCTTATCCACCAAATATTGTTTTTTTCATCTTTCTATGTAAATAATAATGAAATATTTCAAGTGTTTTAAGATTAAAATATTATAAGTAACCATATTGATAAATATTTTTCAAATGATTCTCATTTATGTGGCCAAGATAGTGATTCCATAACTGGGTGTGAAATGATTAATGTGAATTTTATTTTTTATCAATTTCCAATATTTTGTTTTCATAATTTAATACATAAATATTATTATTAAACTATTATAAACACTAACATATTCTATCTCTATAAAAGTAACGTCTCTTATTTATAAAACTAAAAAAATCCCTCCATGTCTAAACAAGAAATAGAGATTATGCACTCAGAAAATCTAAGAAAAAAATAATAGTTATTTAAAACAAAAATCAATCATGTTCGTGACTTGAGATAGTAGTCTCCAATGGATAGAGTAGCTGGCCTTTCCCTATTGGTATCCCATAGATCAACCTCATCTCTATCAACCTTCTGAAATCCACTTGGTTCCTATATTTTGATGGAAATGTGAGCACCAAATGTATATTATAATGCTCAATTTGTATAAATGGAGAGATTTTACTTGATAATGAATGTACTGGAAGCTTCCCCTTGCTTATTTGGATGGGTTTAGTTCCTCTTCTAGTGGTATTTCCTTCCACATGAAAAAAACAGTGTGTTTTTCTCCTTTACTTTCTACTAGATCGTATTCTTTTTGGAAGGATGGTGCTCTAAAGACTTAGACTTGGAATGAGTCTTTGAGATATTTCCTTCTTCTTATTTTTCTTATTCACCATAAGAATCATGAGTTTATCATTCCCCATTTATTTGATAAAATTGAAAGTAAGAGTAATATGTTCCAAAAGATTATTCTTGTTATTAATCATATTATAATTCACAATGAAACTAGAGAATATTTTAGGTAGTGAGGAAAATTTTGATATGTGTGAAACTCATCAGGTATATTAAACACCAAGATGCCTAAGCATTTTATATATCCATATCCAAGATTTCACATGAACAGTTCATTATAGATCTCATATATCTCTATCTCTCCTTCTACTTATAAAGATCATGAAGGTGAGAAATGATTCTATAAGTATCCATTATCCTCATACTACTTTGAATATCATTATACATGGAGTATAGTATGACAAATTGGAAATAAATTGTATTTTAAACATGTTTTAGATAGATAGATACTTATTCCTCACTAGCCTCTTTAGAAAGTGACTCGAGAAGTGGGGTTTCCAACATGTATAATTTCAATTCATGGAATAGTATAATGTGTAAGTACCTATACCATTCCTATAAATTCACATTGGTGATAAGGTTATCCTTATCAAGTATAGATCATAGTTACATGGTCAAAGTTATGTGGTTTTAAATTTCTAAAAAATTAAGAGTAAATTATTATTACTTCCTGGATTACTAAATTAGATTAATAAATTTAAATTTTTTTAAACTCCCAATATTTTTTAAAAACCTAATATCACTCACAATTAGTTTCTAAATATCTTGTTGAATAGATATTCAAGTAAAAATGACCCATATTCCCCTTTTATAACCCATAAATAGGTCTGAAAAGTTATTTAAAGGGTTTTTGGTAGTTGTACCTTGCCAACTATATTGAATCCCAATTACTTCATCTGTTGAGTGGACTCCCCAATACAAAAATACTAGATAATTTTTTCCTCAATCCTTACCTCTCAATTACACCAATTAATACTTGGGAAATCAACCATTGATGTGAACCAAGTTAAGTAAACACAGAAATTCAAGCTAAAATTTCCCTGATGATTGAAAGAAATCTGATTTGGGCCATTTAGACACTTTGAACTATGGGTTTGACTTCTAACTTAAGTAAGGGAAGTCTATGTAGACTTAATATTTTAGTTGATGGGTTTTTATACTTCTTCATAAAAACATAGTTTTATCTTATCACATGCCTTTTTAATATTAAATGTATTTTTTTAAGTGATTAACCATGTTTGATAAAATTTACGCATGATCTGATTTTATTTTATTTTTCATATTTCATGATTGTTATTTAATTTATTAAGTGATCACATAGAATTCAAAAACATAATTAATCAACCATATAACTTATTGAAATAAAATATGAGTGGATTGATCATGCGGTTCTATAATGGTTTGTTTATCTAGTGGATGATAAACTAATCCTCTGCCCTAGAGACAAACACCTTGAATTGTATCTTTTTTTTGTGTTTAGACATTCCAAATCGGCTCCTATGTATTACCTAAATTATTTTCACCTCATATACAATACTTATACCATCTCCTCTCACCTAGTAACTCTATCCTTACATGATATTTTACTAATATAAAAGTGAGAGGATCCATTGGATTGGATAAGGCATTTACATAAAGGAAACCATGGGCATGCATACCCTTTCATAATAAGGAGGGGATGACTAAAAAATATAATTTTAATTTAATTAATTACAAGTAAACCAAATGAATATACATGTCTGGATAATCTCATGATCATCCACATAGCATTAAACAAACTTAAATATTCAATTTATAAGTAAATTAATTCAATTTGTTCATGAATTAACATAAATCTTCGCAAATAAATCCAATTAATTAAATTTATCATAATTTCATCTGTGCATCCTTAAAATTTCATCGTTCATAAGTTTAAAAAATTAAAAAAATTAATTTTATTTAAAATTAATTTTATTTAAAATTAATAGAGTAAATAAGTTTACTTAGAAGAAACAGTATGTGAACATCCAAACTACTGGGCATGATCCTTGTACTTGTGTATTCCCTTGGAATCTAACACGTTTTTTATGATAAGTAATTACATGCCATGTACTTTCAAACAAATGACACACAAAACATATGTTAATTGCACAACATGTGATGCTCTTGATGTGTATGGAGTTCACCATAACAAAAGACCATACGCAACTTATAATTTTAGAATTTAACACCAAAACTAATTCAATATATAATTAACAATATTATGACATAGCATATAATTTAAAATGGATAAAAAATATAAAAAATGTGAATATGTTTAATTATATATTTAATTCTTCTCTCTAAATTAAATTGAGTGAACTAGATACATCAGACTATACAACCTATACTTGGTTACACAATGTGTATTCTATTCACTCTATGTCTGTGATAAATGCCTAGGAACTAGGCATGTACCACTACCACATACAAAAATGAGGTACATGGTGTGTAATGTTCCTACATGATATTTTTCCTTGAAGTTTCATAGTCTTTCAGTCCCTTTGTCATGTAGTAGATACATGACATGATTGGACCCCCATGTTCTCCATCATGAAGACGCAAGGACTTCCCACTTGTATGTATGTTATACAGTGTGTGGTTCTTCAAATTGTATGTCATCCTATTAAGATCTATGAGATGATCTTCTTTTTATAGATCACTAATCTAATTTTATTTAATAGATTTGATATCAATTAAAGATATTCATGAGATACACGGGTACACAATATGTAGATTGTGGTATACATTATGTATTGTTTTGTTATACGAACAAAACCTTTGGAATCTCCAGGTGGAATTTGTGGATGTATCTTTGTTTTAACATAACCAATTTATATGTTATGTGAGTGGGAATGAAAAGAGGGAAGGAAAAACAATATTATGATTCCAATAAGAAATATATTTTAAGTAAAATAAATTACAAACACATACCATTCAATCATAAATTAATAAATAATTATAAATTAACCATGTGGCCACTCTAATACCACATATAGGTTCTGAGTATAGTGAAAGTGCCTGTATTGAATGGAAAAAATGACTTTTTATCTTAACTTATGAATAATCATTACTGTACATAATGAATGAAATCATGTCTAATAGATTTAAATCATATATTACTTGACTTGTTTAAACACCAAAACTAGGAGAGAAGGATCATCACATGTAATTTTTAAGAAGATCTATAATTACCTAAACTTGTAACTATTTATTTTTGATGATATGGTTGAATAAATCACATCATGCTAGTGTTTCATTGAAGGATCCAAGTACATAATCCATAAAGTGATGATTCATACATTCACAAAAATCTTTGAACATCATTGTATAATCATTGGGTTCTATCATGGTCAATCCCAATAGCTTGCGTCATTTGTGGTTACTCAAAGTAGAATTCTCTTAACAGAATTAATGGTGTTCTCTTGGTGGTTTGAGATAGGAGGATGAGAGAGTATAATATAGATCTCTATAACTCTCTCTAGGGATTGAGAGAGATTCCCTCTATCTTTTTTTCACAAGTATGTCTATGGAAAGTGATATAGTAAGATAATTATTATGACAGTTTTAGGCTTGGAAACTTTCACACAATCCCCTTTCCTATTAGTTAATTCTTAATGAAACCCATGTATTGATAATAATATAATTGTTATTAACTTTACATGTGAATCAACAAATATTAAATATATATCATTTATATTATTTCTAATTATACCATTTAACTTTGTCCGCTTATCCTCCTCGATATTTATTGAACCCTGACTAATAACTATTCATTTAATAAATAAATAGAACTTAATTATTCATTGATAAATATAATAAATATTATATTTACCAAACCTTACAAATAAATATTTATTATTATTATTATTTAACTCACTTATCCTTTAGAATAGCTTATGATTAACTATTGAATATCAACCAAACCTAAATAAATATTAAACAATAAAGTAGGAATAATATTTATTCTAAATTGTTAAATTGAATATTGAGTTTAACCAACATTATAGATGCACTTAATGTGTAACCCTCTAGGACCCTTTATCAGTGGAATTATCCATAACTACCTAAATTCCAATCTTATCATCAAGAAATACACCAAGGAACCCATAGAGAAGGATGTTACTATTGAAATAAAATAAAACCTCTTAAGAATACTTAATGTTTAATATAATCCCTTAATCGTGATATCTCTAATCAACCTGTTTGTATACTAGTGTGATCAACCTATGTGCTTGAGGTATTTTTCATTGACTTCCCATAAATGGACATGCTCATAGAAAACCATGAATGTGGATTCATCCAAGCAGTTTTGTTCCAATCAAAGGGAATGAGATATCAACTTCCATTAATTTACATAAGGGATAAATCCTTTCAATCATTATCTATTAATCCCATATCACTTTTGGCATAACCAACAAATTATACTTCATCTCAAGTCTCTATCATCATATTTTTCAATAATACATCAAACTATGTGACTTATGATATTCATTAATAATAATATTAAAGTCCAAGGATCAATATGAATGTCCGCAAATAGGAACATCCAATGATACTAACAAATGTATATTTTATATTGGTGGTTCATACTCTTATAATCTCTTGATATTTAAATTACCAAGGGTTCATGACATGAGAGGGTGCCTCAAAGTCCTATGAGTCTCCACCCCTAATAGCATGCATCATCTGTATCCCATAAAATGATACCATCCCGATATAGAACATTTATTCAAGAATACTATTGCGGAACCTCCATTTTCTCATCATAACAGGGAATTATTGTGATGTTTTAGTGTGGAATATATTAACATTATCACATATTATGTATTTCAAAGTAATAATCATGATGTGATAAGAATATTCCTTAATATTCAAGATACTGAATAAATGTAATCATCAAGTACTTAGAAGTTGGTTCTAGAGAACCCACTAAAAAATCCTCTAGATCATCCACACATGCACCAAAACTCTTTGATCATTGATATTTTATTCATGGGTGCTATTATGGGAAAAAAAGTTCTTTATAGTGTCTCTTTGATCTTGTATTGAATGAAAACTGGATCAAGGAAGCGGTATCGATCCAACCCAGATCTTTCTTCAGTTTCTCACTCTAAAATTTGAGAGTTAAGGAGAGAGCACTCAAAATTCATCCAAATGATTGAGATCTCTATTTTTTATTCTATAATTCACTTATATGCCTAGTTTATACTTTCTAAATTTGCACATCGGTCACTAAAAAGTTATAACCCTCATTTTAGACCTATGTGAACACTTATAAATCAATTAAAGTTTTCATAAATTTCATAAACATTTTATCACTCAATTGTGACACTTTAACATGTTATATGATATAATATTAAGAATTTACCAACCTTATAATATCCCCAAGTAATTTAACAAACCTTTAACATGTTATGTTCATTTAAAAATCTATATTTTCTTGTATTCGCTTTTATTATCAAACAACCTGTCAATACCTTAAGAAATAATTTCAATCATCCTTATTTTAAAATTGAATAATATAATTTAATTATTTTACTATGATCATTCAAACTTGAATTTTTTTTTGGCCTTAGCACATGTGGATCACTTTGCCCTAAATTTATATTCACTTTAATGGATGGAACATGTGGATACATAGATTGCATGTCCCTTTAGGACCTTATCATGATAGTAATGAGTTCTACCCAAAAACCAAGAGTAGTATCTAATAACACATCACATCCCTAAGGAGATAAATAATTTTATATCAATGATTACCCCTTACAAATATGAATCGTTCAATATAATATTTTTGTCTCATTATATCTCATAAAGTAGAATTCACACTTGTTTCATTATCCTTTTGACGCTTTATATATTTCATGACCTTATCATATGGATATACCTATTATTACATGTCCATGGCTTTAATTATGGTAATACCATCCTTGTCAACCTAGTACCATGTGATATCTCTTAATCAATTTAGAAGAGACAAATTCTATCTTGATCATTCAACCAATTCCATACCACTAATGACACCCAACACAAGAGACCTCACCATTAATTCATAGTCATGGTTTTTACCTTGCATTAAATCACAAGATAAAATGGTACACATTGGTAATAATCTCAAGTTAGGAGACCAATACACATATTCATATATAGGAACAACCAATGAAACCTAAAACATTTGGTTATTGGTAGGTCAATCATTATGATCTCATTAGCTCGAGATCACTAAGTGAAAACATCATGAGAAGAGGTCTCAAAGCTTATGATCCATCATCACCTCATATTCATAAAACATCTCTGTACCGGCAGTATAATGTATATAAACTGTATGACATATGTTAAAGATTATTTTCATGGTATCTTGAGGTTCTCATTATAGCTGGGGACTACCATAAACTTTTGATATGACATGTAATCTAAGGTCATTATCATATAAAAATTGGATGCAAAAGTATCAACACTACTATGGTAACAATAAACAAATTTATATATACAAATATATACAAGTAATGGTAATCAATGTACAAAAAGGAGTTAGGTCTAGATAACCCACTAATAATACTCCCACATTCAATATATCCAAATACTAATAATTCTCAACCTATAAACTCTCACATGAGTATTATTCTCTATTGAGATATGGATTTAGCTAGGGATTATTCTATATTATTCTCTTTGGATACTCTATTAATTGTGAATTCACCTCTATGATTAAAATCTCTAGAGAGATGAAACATTTGAAGTATATTATTTATCCTCTAGTGTGACCTGAGCTCCTCGGAAAGCACCACCACTGTAGTATTATCACAATATACTATAATGGGATCTAAATTTATAGGTAGAAAACTAAGATAGGAAAGATATATATATATCTGAAAAACTTTCTTAGTTGTATTGGAATCCACAATATACTCAAATTTTAATGTATAATCAGTGACCATAAACTAATTCAAGTTTATCCAGCTCCCAACACCACTATTCAGGGAAAACACATACCATGAATGAGAATTTAGATCGTTATGATAAATCTGGAAGCTAATATTAGTGTATCCCCTCACCCGTAGATCCTCATCTCCTTCATACACCAATAAAATTTCTTTTGTATGTCTCAAGTACTTTAGGATGGTTTTTAAATCTTCCCAATATATCTCTTCTATATTGGATTATATATTCCCATTATTCTTAAAGTAAATGAAACATAAAACCTAATACATGATAGATCCCACTGTTGAAGAATAAGGGAATATACTCATTCTTTTAATATCCTCATATGTATGTGGGTATATTTTCTTAAAGATATTGATTCCATGTGACATTGGAAATAATCCTCTCTTAGATTCCTCCATATTGTACCTTTTGAGTATCTTGTTAATATATATATTTTGAATTAGCCTAAAAAACCTCTGAGTTATATATGAATATATATTTATCCCAAGAAAATAGGCTTCTTCACATAATTCTCTCATAGAGAAGTATTCATTTGACTAAGTATTCAGTGAATGTAATACATTTTATTCATTTTATTTTAATAAGTTGTCATCAACATATAGTAATAGAAAAATGATTGCACTCCCACTAACCTTATTCTAGACACATTTATTACTTTCATTCTTGATGAAACTAAATTCTCCAATGGTCTCATCAAAATGAACATTTCATGATCGCTATGTTTGGTTCAATCCATAAATGGATCTTTGCATCTTACATAATTTATTGGAACAATTTAACATAATTAACTTTAAAAGTTATGTTATGTATATGTCTTTAACCAACTTCTCATTTAGAAAATTAGTTTTTAAATCCATTTTCCAATCTTAATAATCATGGAATGACACTATTTTAAGTAATATTATGATGGATTTTAATGTTGCAACTGGATAGAAGGTTTTATCATAGTCTATGCCTTGAAGTTTCATGAAACTTGTCATTATTAGCCATGCCTTATAGGTTCTCACATGATTATCCATTTCTATATTTTTATTGAATACTCATTTACACCCAATATGTTTTTCATCGTCGGGTGGGTCTACCAAAATCCAAACCTGATTTTGGAATATGGACCCTATTTCAGAATGTATAGATTCTTTCCATTTAGAAACATCCATGTCATATATTACTTCATTATAAGTTAAAGTAATTTCAGTATCTAGTTTTAATGTTCCACCTAACTCGATGATAATAAAACCATATCTCTTAGGTTCTCTAACCTCTATAGTTGACTCACGTAGTATTATATCTCCAGAACTTCTTCATATTCCACTATCTCTTGTAGAGACTATTCCCATACCAACTATTATGCATAAAGATCATTTACTTTATAGAAGTCAATATTTCTATAACTACTTAAATTAGAAATGTGTTCAATTTCTAGAAATATATAATGTATTTCTACAATCACTTTTCTATATTTAGGCTTATATAGGTAATATATTTTAGTCTCCTTAGGATAACCTATAAATATTCACCTAGTGATCTGAGATGTTAATTTGTTACTGGATATAGTATTTAAAAACCCCTCATATCACTATACACATATGTTTGAAATACTGGGCTTATTTCTATACTAGAACACATATATAATATCATATTCTAATTTATTTAGTACTCAGTTTAGTTTATATAACATTGTATACAATGAATATCCCCAAAAAGAGAAAGGTAGAGTTATGTGAATCTTCATAGATCTGACCATGTCAAGAAGGGTCTGATTCCACCTTTAACTAGGACCATTCCACTAAGGTGTATAAGTAATAGTTATTTGGGAGACTATCCCATGCTCCTTTAAATGATTGTTTAAATCTTGGTTAATATATTATCCACCATGGTCTGAGTAGAGTTTCTTAATGTTCTTACCAAGTTGATTCTCAACTTCATTATGATATTCCTTAAACATTCTAAAGGAATTTAACTTATACCATATTAAGTAGGTAAATCCATATCTACTATATTCATCAGTAAAAGTAATGAAGTAAGAAAAACCACCATTTTCCTATATTATAAAAAGATCACATACATCAGTATAAACCAATTACAATAGTTCTTTGGCTCTTTCTCCCTTCCCACTGAAAGGCAATTTAATAATTTTACCCTGTAGACAATCATAACATGCTTCCAAAGGTTTTAAATCAATAGAGTCTAAAAAACCTTATTGATGTAGTTTTCTTAAATACTTTTCATTTACATGACCTAGCCTGAAGTGACATATATGGGTAGGATATGAGTCATTCTTGATATTTTTTCATTTATTAAAAAAATAGTATGTTTCAAGTTCAAGTATATACAACCCTTTGTTAAGATGTTCCACATGATAACATATTTTACCCAAATAAAAGTGACAAAATTTATTTCTACAAATGATATAAAATAACACAATGTCTAAAATTGACACTGAGATTTTTTTCTATTAATAAATAGCCATAATAACAATTATTTAATATAAGAACCAAACCACTAAGCAATGTGAAAGGATAATATCACATTTCTAATGTCTCTAGTATTGTACTAGATTCTACTCAAAGATTGACATCATATTTTTTTAATTGTCTTGAATATACTTGGACCATATATTTGAATACGAATTTGTGAGCCACACACAATGTCCAATACCCAACTTGTAGTTATAGACGTATTTCATTTAATGAAAAATATAACTAATGTGATGCCCTGAACATATTTATTTTTTTAATAATAATATTTTATTAATTATTGGTATTAATATTTTTTTTAATAATGGTTCCATCCAAAATAAATACTTTCAGAATCAAAAATAAAGACATGTTTTATTCAATATAAATGTTGAAACTTTACATTTCCATAAGGCCAAAAGACCCTCACTAACCTTGAATACCTACTAGGAGACCTATCAGGATCACAAGGAGACCACTAAACACAACAAGTAGACCAAGAAAATAGTGAAATTCCTTCAAGTCGGTCACAATGAAAAACATTATGGAAAGAAAAATGGAAAGTGTACTAAGCATCAAGGGGGTGTAGATCACCATCTTCACCAAATTGTTTTTTGAAGTATGGAACACCCTAAACAAGTATTTATAAGGCCTTGAAGTTAAATATGTATTTTTTGTCCTTTGAGGTCTTTAGATGACCGTTGGGTTTTGTAATGGTCATAAAATATTATAACCTATAAGAATTTTAAGTATTTTTATTATTTTAAGTATAATAATTATTCAATTATGTTGATAATTTCAAATTTTTTTAAACGTTTTAAATTTATCAAAGTGCTATCTTTAGTTAAAAGAAAATATGGTTTCAAATTGAAGATGTATTTTATATTTTTATTTTAAAAATAAAATACTGATAACCATGGTGTTTCTTTCAAAACGAGTTAAAATGAATGTTTTAATTGAATTTGTAATTTAGATTTTGAAAATTAGTGTTTTGAAACTTATAATGAATATAAACATATTAAATTAATGGCATTTGGGAAAAATAAATAATATATGTATACATAATCATTAATATATAAGTAATGTTTTTTGGGTTTCTACCAAAAAATGGCCTTTGGATGGCCAACCCAACTAGCCAAATGTGGGAGGCACACGCACCACTGTGAGTGGGGTGGTCGAGCCTTGACTCCCCAGCCAGCCAGCATAGGCTGGCTGTGTGGGGCACTAGTGCACACCCACAGGATGTGCAAGGAGGATCTGATGTGGTGCCACCATGTGGGGTGGCACGACGGAATAGGCTGGGTGTAGAGCTTGCATGTAAGAGAATCAGTATGGGACGGTACCGGGGAGTGAGAAGGGGGTACATTGCCATGTCGCTGCCGCGTCGAGGTATATAAGTTGGTCCTGGATCACTCTTTGTTTCGATGTGGGATGCATTTTTTCAAGGTAGATCTAATTTGGGCCGTTCAATCTTGCCGTACGAGATATCGACCATCCGATCCAGTCTCTCCTTAAAAATCCACCAGCCACTTCTTTTCTCCACATTTTTTATGATCCATTTGATCGATATGTGTATGATCCTAGCCGCTCAACTCTTTTTAAAAACTCACAATTTCCATGATCGTCCAATCACTCCATGACTGATCTCCACCACCCATCCATTTTTTAACCCACGGAACTCTCCTTAGTCTTTTGATCGATCCACACCTAATCATGGTCATCCATTATTTTCCTCATCTTCTCTCTTTCTTATTCTTCTTCCTCACACTTCACCAATACCCATCGCCGTCCTCCCCACTTTTCTTTCCTCGCCCATGATTCCTCATATCCCTCTTCATGACCCGGTTTTCCTCCTTTCACATTTCCACAAGTATTCAAGGGGTTTTATTTTAATAAAAACCCAAACTATTTCTATTAATGTTTTCCAATATATATATATTATCAACTAACAAACCCTTAATATTTGGGTTGATTAGAGTTTTTGTTTTGTCTAACTAATTGAATTCGAATTGATTTAGGCCAATTTGTTTTTATTTTCCTGTTTAACCATTTTATATAAAATTATATATATATATATATATAGATTTTATAAACTGGTTATTTAAACCCTCATTTTCACCTTATCCCTAAGGGTTTCTCTCTTCTCAAAGTCCCTCCAACCACTTCTCAACTTGATCTCACTTGAAGATATGTAAGGGATTATTTTTTCTTTGTGTTTAATTTTACCATACATATATACACTTATATATGTATATAAGTTTAATTATAAAACAAACCTATTCTATATTTATGATTTTCGAATGCTGAACATTTGTTTTTTAATGGTTTTCTTAAATGCATGTAAATCAAGTAGGGGTTTTGTTTTCAGTTTGGTGTTTGATTAACCCTTATATATATATTTGTGTGTGTGTGTATGTTTATATATATATAATAAGCCTATTCTATTTCATATTATTTTTGAGTGATGAATATTAGTATGATATTCTTTACTCATGTAATACATTTAAGGGTTATTTTAGTTTCAAATTTGATATGTAAAACCCATATATACACTTTGTGTATATACGGTTATATGTATATATACATATAGATTTTAATTATAATCTGATTTAGGTTTTCATAAAACTTATTTTAGTGATTAAATTATGATTTTGGAAGTGTATGAAACTTATAATGATTGATTAAAACTTTTTTTGATAATGAAAATTCCATGTATACACTTTTTGTATATATGGTTTTATATACTTTTCAAACCCACATGTATATACATATAAGAACCGAAATTACACATATGAATGTCTTGATTTATTTAAAGAAGATTTTATGGTTTTAACCTGGTAACGATTTTATGTTTGAAAGTTATATTTTGATTTGTTCAAAATGTTTTATACAATACACATGATACAATTTTATATTGGAAACCAATAACAAAACCTTGTTTTGATATTGTGTGCCTAAAAGTTTTAATAATTCATCACCTTGATATTACATGCATGCATTACCAATTTATAAATATTAGGATAGAGGGTTGGAATAATCTTTTTTTCAATACACATGATTATATATACATGCATAAACACATGTAGTGATATGTGTTTAATTATTTTTTTATGCATTAATACCTCACATGAAATAATTTTTTTACATTTTTACTAATTCATGATGAATTTGCCATAATTAATGCTATTGGTTATTAAAGGTTATGATCTAATCTGTTTAGCTCTACTATTTATCAGTGTATGGAAAATATGAATCTTAAATTCAAAAACATGTATTTTTGTACATTAAATGTTTAATTTAATGAAATAAGGGTTTTGAATTTAACTTTTATTATTTTATGTGACAAATCCAAAAAAATAGTTATTTTATGTGCACCAGTTATCATCACTTATACAAATGTATGTCTATGTTTCCATGTAGTCTTTAGTTTAGTGTTTATAGTTAATGCATGATTCATTTATGGATATGGTCATAATTGAAAAATTAAATTATTTACCTTCTTCACCTAATTCCTTCATAGAAAAGAACTTATTTAACAATTCCTTAACCTGTTTTAAGGATGGTATCTCATTTCCAATTAGTAATATGTCATAAACATATATTAATATGAAAATAACCATACCCCCACTAAACCACTTGTAAATACATGGATCATATTCATTCAATATGAAACCAAATTATTTTATAACTTTACTGGACTGAATTTTACATGACCTTAGTGATCTTTAATCCATAAATGGGTCTCTTTAACTTGTATACCTTTATAGAATTTTCTAAAGATACAAAACCTTCTATTTGTTTCATATTAAAATATTCTTAAAGGTTCCTATTAAGGAAACTAGTTTTGAAATACATCTTTTAAATCTCATAGTCATGGAAAGTTGATATAGTTAGTAAAATTCTTATGGAACTAAACATGGAAACTGGAGAAAAGGTTAATTCATAGTTAATTTGTTGATTTTGACTAAACCCTTTAGACACTATCCATAATTTATAGGTACTTAACCAACCTTCCCTGTCTATCTTTATCTTAAATACCCATTTACAACCAACAAGATTTACATCTTCTAGCCGGTTGACTAAAACCCAAAATTTGTTTTGATATATGAAATTTGTCTCATAATTCATGGATTCTTTCCATCTTACAAATTTTGAGCACTCTCCTACCTCCTTATAGGATATAGGGTCCTTATTTTCAACCAATAATGATTTACTCTCTATGGTAATTCTATATAGTACTTTTGTTTTTGGAATAATTTCTCCTATAAGGACTTGTGGAATTTGTACATGTGCCAACTCTTGTGTATCATGAGCACTAGCTTCTTGGAATTTTATTTTTCTCACATTATCCTTCTTAAGGATGTGTTTCCTGTCAAGGAATATATATTTACTAGAAATTATAACCTTTTTTACATAGATCATATAGTTATTATCCCTTCGTTTCCTTTAACTAACCAATAAATATAAACTTCATACCCCAGGGTGATAGTTTATTTCTTAATATATCCTTGACAAACATCTCAAAACCCTATGAAAGTATAGGTGACAAAGCATGTTTTTTTCCACTATATAACTCAAAGGGAATACCATTTTACTTTTATTTGGTACTCAGTTTAGTAAGTATATTTTCATGTGTAATTTATATCCCCAAAAGAATAATGGAAGGCTTGTATGAATCATCATTGACTTCACCATATCTATCAATGTATAGTATCTCCTATCACTAATACCATTCCACTGTAGTGTATAATGTGGTGTGAGTTGAGATAAAATCCCAAAATCCCATAAAATTTTGATAAACTCTTCTTTAATATATTTACAACCTCTTTCTGATTAAATTTTCTTTAAATTATTACCAAGTTGATTCTCAACTTCATTATTAAAGTCCTTGACCTTATAAATGGATTAAAACTTATACCTCATCAAGAAAATGTAATCATACCTACTCAAGTCATTGGTAAAGGTAATAAAGTATGAGAATCTACCTCTAGCTTCTACTTAAAAAGATATGAAAAAATCAATGTGTACTAATACTAGAATCTCTATGGCCCTTTCACCTTGGCCACCAAATAGTGTTTTTTTCATCTTTCTATGTAAACAAGAATGATATATTTCAAGTGTTTTAAGATTAAAAGATTATAAGTAACCATATTGATAAACATTATAGAAGCACTTAATGTGTAACCCTCTAGGCCCCTTTCTCAGTGGAATTATCTATAACTTCCTAAATTCCAATGTTATCATCAAGAAATACACCAAGGAACCCATAGAGAAGGATGTTACTATTGAAATAAAATAAAACCTCTTAAGAATACTTAATGTTTAATATAATCCCTTAATCATGATATCTCTAATCAACCAGGTTGCATACTAGTGTGATCGACCTATGTGCTTGATGTATTTTTCATTGACTTCCCATAAATGGACATGCTCATAGAAAACCATGAATGTGGATTCATCCAAGCATTTTTGTTCCAATCAAAGGGAATGAGATATCAACTTCCATTAATTCACATAAGGGATAAATCCTTTCAATCATTATCTATTAATCCCATATCACTTTTGGCATAACCAACAAATCCTACTTCATCTCAAGTCTCTATCATCATATTTTTCAATAATACATCAAATTATGTGACTTATGATATTCATTAATAATAATATTAAAGTCCAAGGATCAATATGAATGTCCGCAAATAGGAACATCCAATGATACTAGAAAATGTATATTTTATATTGGTGGTTCATACTCTTATAATCTCTTGATATTTAAATTACCAAGGGTTCACACCATGAGAGGGTGCCTCAAAGTCCTATGAGTCTCCACCCCTAATATCATGCATCATCTGTGTCCCATAAAATAATAACATCCCGCTATAGAACATTTATTCAATAATACTATTTTGGAACCTCCATTTTCTCATCCTTACAGGGAATTATTGTGAAGTTTTAGTGTGACATATATTAACATTATCACATATTATGTATTTCAAAGTAATAATCATGGTGTGATAAGAATATTACTTAATATTCAAGATACTGAATAAATGTAATCATCAAGTACTTAGAAGTTGGTTCTAGATAACCCACTAAAACATCCTCTAGATCATCCACACATGCACCAAAACTCTTGGATCATTGATATTTTATTCAAGGGTGCTATTATGGGAAAAAAAATTCTTTATAGTGTCTCTTTGATCTTGTGTTGAATGAAAACTGGATCAAGGAAGCGGTATCGATCCAACCCAGATCTTTCTTCAGTTTCTCACTCTAAAATTTGAGAGTTAAGTAGAGAGCACTCAAAATTCATCCAAATGATTGAGATCACTATTTTTTATTCTATAATTCACTTATATGCCTAGTTTATACTTTCTAAATTTGCACATAGGTCACTAAAAAGTTATAACCTTCATTTTAGACATATGTGAACTCTTATAAATCAATTAAAGTTTTCATAAATTTCATGAACATTTTATCACTCAATTATGACACTTTAACATGTTATATGATATAATATTAAGAATTTACCCACCTTATAAGATCCCCAAGTAATTTAACAAACCTTTAACATGTTATTTTCATTTAAAAATTTATATTTTCTTGTATTCACTTTTATTATCAGACAACCTGTCAATACCTTAAGAAATAAATTCAATCATCCTTATTTTAAACATGAATAATATAATTTATTTATTTTACTATGATCATTCAAACTTGAATTTTTTTTGGCCTTAGCACATGGGGATCACTTTGTCCTAAATTCATTTTCACTTTAATGGGTGGAACACGTGGATACATAGATTCCTTTTCCCTTTAGGACCTTATCTTGATAGTAATGAGTCCTGCCCAAAAACCAAGAGTATTATGTAGTAACACATCACATCCCTAAGGAGATAAATAATTTTATATCTATGATTACCCCTTAAAAATATGAATCGTTCAATATAATATTTTTGTCTCATTATATCTCATAAAGTATAATTCACACTTGTTTCATTATCCTTTTGACGCTTTATATATTTCATGACCTTACCATATGGACATACCTATTATTACATGTCCATGGCTTTAATTATGGTAATACCATCCTTGTCAACCTAGGCCCATGTAATATCTCTTAATAAATTTAGAAGATACAAATTATATCTTGATCATTCAACCAATTCCATACCACTAATGACACCCAACACAGGAGACCTCACCATTAATTCATTGTAATGGTTTTTACCTTGCATTAAATCATAAGATAAAATGGTACACATTGGTAATAATCTCAAGTTAGGAGACCAATACACATATTCGTATATAGGAACAACCAATGAAACTCGAAACATTTGGTTATTGGTAGTTCATTCATTATGATATCATTAGCTCGAGATCACTAAGTGAAAACTCCATGAGAAGAGGTCTCAAATCTTATGAGCCCCCATCACCTCATATTCATAAAACATCTCTGTACCAGAAGTATAATGTATATAAACCATATGACATGTGTTAATGATTATTTTCATGGTATCTCGAGGTTCTCATTATAGTTGGGGACTACCATAAACTTTTGATATGACATGTAATCTAAGGACATTATCATATAAAAATTAGATGAAAAAGTATCAACACTACTATGGTAACAATAAACAAATTTATATATACAAATATATACAAGTAATGGTAATCAATGTACAAAAAGGAGTTGGGTCTAGATAACCCACTAACAATACTCCCACTTTCAATATAGCCAAATACTAGTAATTATGAACCAAGTAACTCCCACATGAGTATTATTCTCTATTGAGATATGGATTTAGCTAGGGAGTATTCTATATTATTCTCTTTGGATACTCTATTAATTATGAATTCACCTCTATGATTAAAATCTCTTGAGAGATGAAACTTTTAAAGTATATTATTTATCCTCTAGTGTGACTTGAGCTCCTCAAAAAGCACCACCATTGTAGTATTATCACAATATACTATAATGGGATATAAATTTCTAGGTAGAAAACTAAGATAGGAAATATATATATATATCTGAAAAACTTTCTTAGTTATATTGGAAGCCAAAATATACTCAAATTCTAATGTATAATCAGTGACTGTAGAGTAATTCAAGCTTATCCAGCTCACAACACCGCTATTTAGGGAAAACACATACCATGAATGTGAATATAGATTGTTATGATATATATGGAATCTAGTATTAGTGTATCCCCTCACCCGTAGATCCTCATCTCCTTCATACACCAATAACATTTCTTTTGTATGTCTCAAGTACTTTAGGATGGTTTTTAAATCTTCCCAATATAGCTCTTCTATATTGGATTATATATTCCCATTATTCTTAAAGTAAATGAAACATAAAACCTAATACATATCATTTAATACATGATAGATCCCACTGCTGAAGAATAAGGAAATATACTCATTCTTTTAATATCCTCATATGTATGTGGGCATATTTTCTTAAAGATATTGATTCCATGTGACATTGGAAATAATCCTCTCTTAGATTCTTCCATATTGTACCTTTTGAGTACTTTGTTAATATATATATTTTGAATTAGCCCAAAAAACCTCTGAGTTATATATGAATATATATTTATCCCAAGAAAATAGGCTTCTTCACATAATTCTCTCATAGAGAAGTATTCATTTGACTAAGTCTTCAGTGAATGTAATACATTTAATTAATTTTATTTTAATAAGTTGTCATCAACATATAATACTAGAAAAATGACAGCACTCCCACTAACCTTATTCTAGACACATTTATTACTTTCATTCTTGATGAAACTAAATTCTCCAATGGTCTCATAAAAATGAATATTTCATGATCGTGATGTTTGGTTCAATCCATAAATGGATCTTTGCATCTTACATAATTTATTGGAACAATTTAACATAATTAACTTTAAAAGTTATGTTATGTATATGTCTTTAACCAACTTCCCATTTAGAAAAGTAGTTTTTAAATCCATTTTCCAAACTTAATAATCATGGAATGACACTGTTTCAAGTAATATTATGATGTATTTTAATGTTGCAACTGGAGAGAAGGTTTTATCATAGTCTATGCCTTGAAGTTTCATGAAAATTGTTATTATTATACATGCCTTATAGGTTCTCACATGATTATCCATTTCTACATTTTTATTGAATACTCATTTACACCCAATATGTTTTTCATCGTCGGGTGGGTCTACCAAAATCCAAACCTGATTTTGGAATATGGACCCTGTTTCAGAATGTATAGATTCTTTCCATTTAGAAACATCCATGTCATATATTACTTCATTATAAGTTAAATTAATTTCAGTATCTTGGGTTAATGTTCCACCTAACTCGATGATAATAAAACCATATCTCTTAGGTTCTCTAACCTCTATATTTGACTCACGTAGTATTATATCTCCAGAACTTCTTCATATTCCACTATCTCTTGTAGAGACTATTCCCATACCAACTATTATGCATACAGATCATTAACTTTATAGAAATCAATATTTCTACAACTATTTAAATTAGAAATGTGTTCACTTTCTAGAAATATATAATGTATTTCTACAATCACCTTTCTATATTTAGGTTTATATAGGTAATATATTTTAATCTCCTTAGGATAACCTATAAAGATTCACCTAGTGATCTGAGGTGTTAATTTGTTACTGGGTATAGTATTTAAAAACCCCTCATATCACTATACACATATGTTTGAAATACTGGGCTTATTTCAATACTAGAACACATATATAATAACATATTATACTTTAGTTAGTACTCAGTTTAGTTTATATAACATTGTATACAATGAATATCCCCAAAAGAAGAAAGGTAGAGTTGTGTGAATCTGTATAGATCTGACCATGTCGAGAAGGGTCTGATTCCACCTTTCACTAGCACCATTCAACTAAGGTGTATAAGTAATAGTTATTTGGGAGATTATCCCATGCTCATTTAAATTATTGTTTAAATCTTGGTTAATATATTATCCACCATGGTCTGAGTAGAGTTTCTTAATCTTCTTACCAAGTTGATTCTCAACTTCATTATGATATTCCTCAAACATTCTAAAGGAATTTAACTTATACCATATTAAGTAGGTAAATCCATATCTACTATATTCATCAGTAAAAGTAATGAAGTAAGAAAAACCACCATTTTCCTATATTATAAAAAGATCACATACATCAGTATAAACCAATTACAATAGTTCTTTGGCTCTTTCTCCCTTCCCACTGAAAGGCAATTTAATAATTTTACCCTGTAGACAATCATAACATGCTTCCAAAGGTTTTAAATCAATAGAGTCTAAAAAACCTTATTGATGTAGTTTTCTTAAATACTTTTCATTTACATGACCTAGCCTGAAGTGACATATATGGGTAGGATATGAGTCATTCTTGATATTTTTTCATTTATTAAAAAAATAGTATGTTTCAAGTTCAAGTATATACAACCCTTTGTTAAGATGTTCCACATGATAACATATTTTACCCAAATAAAAGTGACAAAATTTATTTCTACAAATGATATAAAATAACACAATGTCTAAAATTGACACTGAGATTTTTTTCTATTAATAAATAGCCATAATAACAATTATTTAATATAAGAACCAAACCACTAAGCAATGTGAAAGGATAATATCACATTTCTAATGTCTCTAGTATTGTACTAGATTCTACTCAAAGATTGACATCATATTTTTTTAATTGTCTTGAATATACTTGGACCATATATTTGAATACGAATTTGTGAGCCACACACAATGTCCAATACCCAACTTGTAGTTATAGACGTATTTCATTTAATGAAAAATATAACTAATGTGATGCCCTGAACATATTTATTTTTTTTAAAATAATATTTTATTAATTATTGGTATTAATATTTATATTTTTTAATAATGTTTCCATCCAAAATAAATACTTGCAGAATAAAAAATAAAGACATGTTTTATTCAATATAAATGTTGAAACCGTACATTTCCATAAGGCCAAAAGACCCTCACTAACCTAGAATACTTACTAGGAGACCTATCAGGATCACAAGGAGACCACCAAACACAACAAGTAGACTAATAAAATAGTGAAATTCCTTCGATTCGGTCACAATGAAAAACATTATGGAAAGAAAAATGGAAATTGTACTAAGAATCAAGGGGGTGTAGATCACCATCTTCACCGAATTGGTTTTTGAAGTATGGAACACCCTAAACATGTATTTATATGGCCTTGAAGTTAAATATGGATTTTTTTGTCCTTTGAGGTCTTTAGATGGCCGATGGGTTTTGTAATGGTCATAAAATATTATAACCTTTAAGAATTTTAAGTATTTTTATTATTTTAAGTATACTAATTATTCAATTATATTGATAATTTCAAATGTTTTTAAACGTCTTAAATTTATCAAAGTGTTATATTTAGTTAAAAGAAAATATGGTCTCAAATTGAAGATGTATTTTATATTTGGATTTTAAATATAAAATACTGATAACCATGGTGTTTCTTTCAAAACGAGTTAAAATGAATGTTTTAATTGAATTTGTAATTTAGATTTTGAGAATTAGTGTTTTGAAACTTATAATGAATACAAACATATTAAATTAATGGCATTTGGGATAAATAAATAATATATGTATACATAATCATTAATATATAAGTAATGTTTTTTGGGTTTCTACCAAAAAATGGCCTTTGGCTGGCCAACCCAACTAGCCAACTGGGGGAGGAAGCACGCACCACTGTGAGTGGGGTGGCTGAGCCTTGACTCCCCAACTAGCCATCATAGGCCGGCTGTGTGGGGCACTAGTGCACGCCCATAGGATGTGCAAGGAGGATCTGAGGTGGTGCCAACTTGTGGGGTGGCACGACGGAATAGGGTGGGCATAGAGCTTGCATGTAAGATAATCAGTATGGGACGGTACCAGGGAGTGAGAAGGGGGTACATTTCCATGTCGCTGACATATTGAGGTATATAAGTTGGTCCTGGATCACTCTCTGTTTCGATGTGGGATGCATTTTTTAAAGGTAGATATAATTTGGGTCGTTCAAACTCACCGCACGAGATATCGACCATCCGATCCAGTCTCTCCTTCGAACTCCACCAGCCACTTCTTTTCTCCACATTTTTCATGAGCCATTTGATCGAGATGTGTCTAATCTTAGCCACTCAACTCTTTTTAAAAACTCACAATTTCCATGATCGTCCAATCACTCCATGACTGATCTCCACCATCTATCCATTTTTAAACCCACGGAACTCTCCTTAGTCTTTCGATGGATCCACACCTAATCATGGTCATCCATTATTTTCCTCATCTTCTCTCTTTCTTATTCTTCTTCCTCACATTGCACCAATACCCATTGCCATCCTCTCCACTTTTCTTTCCTCACCCATGTTTCCTCATATCCCTCTCCATGACCGAGTTTTCCTCCTTTCACCTTTCCACAAGTATTCAAGGGGTTTTATTTTAATAAAAAACCAAACTATTTCTATTAATGTTTTCCAATATATATATATATATATATATATATATATATATTATCAACTACCAAACCCTTAATATTTGGGTTTATTAGAGTTTTTGTTTTGTCTAACTAATTGAATTCGAATTGATTTACGCCACTTTGTTTTTATTTTCATGTTGAACCATTTTATATAAAATTATATATATATATAGATTTTATAAACTGGTTATTTAAACCTTCATTTTCACCTTAACCCTAAGGGTTTATCTCTTCTCAAAGTCCCTCCAACCACTTCTCAACTCGATCTCACTTGAAGATATGTAAGGGATTCTTTTTTCTTTGTGTTTAATTTTACCCTACATATATACACTTATATATGTATATAAGTTCAATTATAAAACAAACCTATTCTATTTTTATGATTTTCAAATGCTAAACATTTGTTTTTTAATGGTTTTCTTAAATGCATGTAAAACAAGTAGGGGTTTTATTTTCAGTTTTGTGTTTGATTAACCCTTATATATATATTTGTGTGTGTGTGTATGTTTATATATATATATATAATAAGCCTATTCTATTTCATATTATTTTCGAGTGATGAATATTAGTATGATATTCTTTACTCATGTAATACATGTAAGGGTTATTTTAGTTTCAAATTTGATATGTAAAACCCATATTTACACTTTGTGTATATACGGTTATATGTATATATACAAATAGATTTTAATTATAATCTGAGTTAGGTTTTCATAAAACTTATTTTAGTGATTAAATTATGATTTTGGAAGTGTATGAAACTTATAATGATTGATTAAAACTTTTTTTGATAATGAAAATTCCATGTATACACTTTTTGTATATATGGTTTTATATAATTTTCAAACCCACATGTATATACATATAAGAACCAAAATTACACATATGCATGTCTTGATTTATTTTAAGAAGATTTGATGGTTTTAAACTGGTAACTATTTTATGTTTGAATGTTATATTTTGATTTGTTCAAAAAAAATTATACAATACACATGATAAAATTTTATATTGGAAAACAATAACAAAACCTTGTTTTGATATTGTGTGCCTAAAATTTTTAATAATTCATCACCTTGATATTACATGCATGCATTACCAATTTATAAATATTAGGATAGAGGGTTGGAATAATCTTTTGTTCAATACACATGATTATATATACATGCATAAACACATGTAGTGATATGTTTTTAATTATTTTTTTATGCATTAATACCTCACATGAAATAATTTTTTTACATTTTTACTTATTATATTTCAATTCATGATGAATCTACCATAATTAACGCTATTGGTTATTAAAGATTATGATCTAATCTGTTTAGCTCTACTATTTATCAATGTATAGAAAATATGAATCTTAAATTCAAAAACATGTATTTTTGTATATTAAATGTTTAATTTAATGAAATAAGGGTTTTGAATTTAACTTTTATTATTTTATGTGAAAAATCCAAACAAACAGTTATTTTATGTGCACCAGTTATCATCACTTATACAAATGTATGTCTATGTGTCCATGCAGTCTTTAGTTTAGTGATTATAGTTAATGCATGATTCATTTATAGATATATTCATAATTGAAAAATTGAATTATCTATTATAATATATTATGGATTAATAATTTAATTATTATAATTGGTATGAGACACTTCGAATAAAATACATAAATAAATTCTTCTAAGTGGTATGGGACACTTTGAATAAAAGACATAAATTAATTATTCGAAGTGGTATGGGACAATTCGAAAAAAGAAATAATTTAATAAGTCAAAGTGGTATAGAACACTTTTATTTAATACATTTAGACATATGAGTAATTCATTGAACCTATATGTGATGGTTGAGGCCTGAAATAGCCTCTTGATACATCGTTAGGTCTCATGAGATAAACTAGGTCATGGCATGAGGCCTTGACAGAATGATTATGTATAGTCTTGGCATGAGACCTCGACAAATTATTATGATTGTCCAAAATTATGCAATTCTTCAATATGTGATTAGTATTTAACCAACCATGTGATAATTTGACTAGTAAAATATCTTGGGTTAAGAATATTTTGCTTATGATAATTGTAATAAATGCACATGGCATAATAAAGTATGTACTTGTTAAGTCATTATGAAGGAAGTGTATCATCCATTTTCATAACTTTGATACATATGTTAATATTTCATTTCATGAATTTCATTTTATGTGTTACGTGAATTATTACATTGTTCTTTTTCAATTCCAAGCATGTATTCTTACATGTGTTAATTCATACCTACACCCTTTCATGTCACCCTTAAATTAGTTTGATAAATTTTCTGGTTTATATATTGCATTCCAAGAATTTTTTTACATGTATGTGCACATTGAAATGTGTTTTATCTATATATTTTAGATAAATATATAAATTCTTATGTAAGAGACTTACCTAAAAAAAATTTCAAGTAACCTTTGAAAAATGTTGATGGTGTGCTTCAAGAACTGTTATTTTCCTTTTAAGAAAATGTTTTGTAATTATTTAAATGGTTTTTTTAAAAAGGAATTTCATTAATTTGTTTTAAAACCCCTTACTAGGCATTATTATACTCACCCTATGTTTTAATTTTTTTTTACAGGGTTAGTATATTTGTCAAGCATTGAGTACTCCTTTGTGATGGAAAAAATATGAAGCTTATCTTTGTCAAGATTTTAAAGAAATGTATCAGTAGTATCTAGTCTTTTAGAACCTAAACCGGGAAGATTCTCAGTGATGGAATGTGATGTTTAATTTTATCAGCATGTTGTTAAAAAGAAATTGCACACCATATTTTAGGTATCGACTCTTTGTTTCTAGGGATGGGTCTTCACAACTAAATAAAAAGAATCACCTTGATTATTCTTCCCAGCTATGAAATTATTCTTCAAGTGGCCTTTATTTCCACATTAAAAGGCATACTGCTTCCTAATCGATACTCTATATGTATATTTTTGTCTTCTCAGAAGGGTGGCGCATCAATTTCTTTAAATGTGTCTTAGAATCTGATACCTTTCCCTTATCATTCCTCCTCTTTTTCACTATATGGACCCAAGATTTTGAAATCTACATATCCATATCTACTTAGTGAACTAAAGATAACAAGTTTGATAGTGACTTATTAATGTTATTCATATTGTAATTAATGATGAATTTTGAGAAGATATGTGGTAAAGAGGTAATAATGAGATTAGTTTCTAGTTCTTGGTTCAGTTTGAACCCAAGGGTCTCTAGTCTCTCAATGATCCAACCCATCTTGAGTATATGAGGGCCTACCCATGTCTCTTTTGATAGCCTGTTCCTATATAATTCACTAGATATATGATATATTTCTTATCAAGTGTTATCTTGGTATAACACTTTGATATGAGATAGTATCATCTAGGAAACTTTTTCCTTGTATATTTTCTTCAGTTCATGGGAAATAGATGATATCATGAGACACTAAAAATTTGGTGCATCATACACATTATTCTTGTATCTATCTTTACCCAGCCTACTACTCCTTGAGGAAGCTCAATAGGAATTAGGTATTCTAAAACATAAAGCTTCTTTTCTTGGAATAGTAAAATGTGAAAACATTTGTACAACTCTTGAAAGTTATTGTTGGTCAGGATATTCTCTTTATCCAATATTGATCATAGTAAAATTGAATTTGAGGATGTTACTATTTTATCTAAAATAAGTAAATTTAAAATATTAGTACTTTATCTTTATTAACAATAGACAATTTTAAATTGTTAATTGAAATTATCTCCCACTATTTTACCAAATTCTAGTAACCCTCATCTACTAGATTCAGAATACTTAGTATCTTGAGTATTTTATTGGAAATTATGTATAAACCTCTATTCATTGCTCGATCTATGACATCGCCACTACTCTAAGAATCTAAGGGAGGTTTTTTGGATGGAAAACTACATTAACTCGTATATCCTAGATCTATTGAGTGAATTCTAATCTCCTAAAAAGTATTACATTCAATTTCTCAGTGATTTCCCTCAAGAGTTTCAACAATCTATATATGGATACTTATTTGATTTCAAATTTAGTTAAGTTACCCAACGATCTTGTCAGAACTCTCTGGTAGTAAGAGGCACCTTCAAATATGGATAATGAGCACCTTGAATAATCAATTGTGTCTAAATTAATGTTATGGAAGACATTTATTGACTTAATATTAGATTTTAGGGATTTGTTAATTTATATCAGTGAATTAAATACCTTTATATTTAACATGATTATTCTAGGTGATCACACTCATAACTTAACCATGATTTAAATATAAATTATTCACCACATAAGTTAATTTTATCTATGCATGCTTGTTTATTATTATATTATGTGATAACACATAATAAATACACATTTACAAAATAATAAACCATGAATTTGATAAAATAAATAAATAATAATGTGATAATGAGAAATTAACTATTGGTTAATCCAACAAGTGGATAATAGATTAACTCAGACCATATGGGAATTACTTAATTCAATGCCTGACATAAATTGTATCACTTGAAACTCTCATGTAATTTACTTGTTTGGTTTACACTGGCTCTTAACTTGAACTGTATCACCATGAACTCCTCCAAACTTTACAATGTATACTCACATGCAAATGAGGGGAACTCAGTGTGCGAAATTACATTTTATCACACAAAATGTGGATATGAAATCCCTTATATATTTAAAGTGGTAGGTAAAATACAAGGATCATCAAAATAAAAACAATTATAAAATTTTAATACTTAAATGAAACAATTAAATTAAATAAATAATAAACCAAATATGTATGGGTCAATCTCAGCTCAAGACCAGTCAACATAAAATTATATTATATAACAAAAATTAATTTTTTTAGAATTAAACTTTATGGTATTTTTAATATTTTAACTTGCATTAAAATAATTTTAATTAATTATTAATACATACCATGAAACCCAAAATAATTTTATTAAATTTCAAATAATTAAAATTAATTCCTCAAATATTTCTACAATTTTTCAGGCCCAATTGGTCTAAAATCATGTCCAAAAATATAAATTTAGGGCATGCAGTGGGTCAAATGGTCTGGTCAAGTTGGATCATGACTGAACTACTCTTTTTCAGGGCATGATGACCCCACAAAAAGTAGGGTTGGGTTTAAATTGCATGCCCAAAAAAGAGGCACCATTTTTAGACAACATGCATGTATATCTATATATGACCATGGGCTACCCTAATAAATGGGGTGGCCATTTGGTCTATGTGGGTGGATTTATACAACCTTCATGGTAATTTTTTTCTCATGTAATGATGAGAAGGAATGATAAATCCCTACCTCATCTCTATCAATATCCAAACAAACCAATTCACCCATATATATATATATATATATAAACATGTAAATGAATAAAATCCCATCACAATTAATGGTTAAAAATATCCAGCCACTGATCGACCATATCCTGGTCATATGAACTCAAATCAATGCTCCATCAGTTATGTTAGGATTGTATCAAAACTCTCTTTTTGAATATTATAAAAATTAATCAAAATTTTGAATTTTTAGACTAAAATAATTGCATTTTCATTCTGATACAAATTAAAGGAACTTCGGGTGTAGTGGAAGTATGAAACATGATGAATTTAAATTTGTGGGTTCAGATTCATTTTAAAAACACTTAATGCACAAAAAGACTTACCTGTATTTATTTAAGGTTCACATAAAATTCAATTTATGTATGAAAAACAAGATTTAACAAAACCAAAAAATTTACCATGTTCATTTGAAATTTCCAAATTTATTCGCTTACCGACGGTGTGTCATGGCTTAAAGGTGCTAAGCTAGGATTCCCCTATATCATCCACACATTCACCACATCCCATGTATCATAAATATTTTATTCTTGGGTTCTATCACAAGAAATAAAAATGATTAAAACATCCCTTCAATCACATCAAGATTATAGACTCAATCATGGAAGATGTATTGATCCAATATTTTTCATCCTTCGATTTCTCCCTCTAGAACTTCAGAGAAGAGGGAGCACTAAAAATTTATCTTAATGACTGATAGAATGGATATTGAGTCTAAATTTCACTTATATGCATAGATTATAATTTCTAAAATTTCACTTTGGTCCCTAGAAAGTTATAACATTCATTTCAGACCCATGTGAACACTTATGGATTCATTAAACTTATCACTTTAATATCTTAAGTGATAAAATATGAAACATTAACTCTGTTCGTAATATCCCATAATAATTTAACAACCAATGAACATGATATGTTCATCTGAATAATTATATTTTCTTATATTCACTTTTATGATCAAACTACTTGTGAATAAATTGAGAAATAAATTCATGAATCATTATTTTAAACATTAAAATAACATAATTGAATTATTTTACTATGATCATTCACACATGGAAATTCACAGGCCTCTGCACATGGGTCCCACTTTTTCTTAAACTACTTTTTATCCAAATTGGTGAAACTTGTGGATATGCTTAGTATGTGGCCCTCTAAATCATTTTCTCTATAATAGTGAGTCCTGTACACAAACTAAAAGTGATATCTAACAACACATCATGGCCCCTAAAAATATAAGGAATGTCATAGTTATGACATCCTTCTATAAATGTGCTCTATGTAATATAGTCTCTTTGTTTTGATATATCTTATAAAGAAGTATGCACTCTTTTTCAAACATCTTTTTGATGCTTTATATATTTTGTGACCATACCAAACGGACCTATTTTATTGTACCTTGACCATGGATTTAATGAAGGTATTTTCATCCTAGTCAATTAGGTCCCATGATATATCTCTTCTTTAAATCATAAGTGACAACTTCTATCTTGATCATTCAACCAATTCCATACCACTAAGGATGAAACCAACACATGCTACCTTATCAAATCATCATTTTCATTTCTTTCCTTACATAAAATCATGTGATCAAATGGTACTCATTGATAATGATCTCAAGTCAAGAGACCAATACACATGTTCATAGATAATAACAACCAATGACACATGAAACATGTGGTGTTTCTATTGGCAGGTAGTCCTCGTGATCTCATCTACTCAAGATCACCAAGTATGAACTTCAAGAGAAGAAGTCACGATTATTATGAGCCATCAAAACCTAATAGTCAAACGTCATTCATGTCCCATCATTATGATGTATCTAGATTATAGGACATATGTAAAATATTATTATCACGGTACCTCTAGGTTCTCATTCTAGTTGAGAACTATTATAACCTTTTGATATGACATGTAATCTAAAGACACTTCCCTTTAAATAGTGGATGTAGAAGTATAAAATCTATTATGGTAAGAATAAAAACAATTATATATCAAATTTTATTCACATAATGGAAATAAGAGTACATAAAGGGGTTAGATCTACAACATTAAATCATAATAATATTAAGACCTGAGGTTATAATAGAATCAATTATCTAGAAAATGTTAATGGTTATGGCCTAATATTTAGATAAACACCCAAAAATTATTGTATTTACCAAATTCATGCAATAACACACTTGGGTAAAGACATGAATTGTCCTTTTTAACTTGAATCATGAATCTAACATGTAAATTGAAAGGCTAAAAATGCACAGGAGCAAGTGAGATGATAAAAATTCTCCTCACAATAGAAAAGACAAACATAATAATATATTTTCATTATAATATTGAATGTCTTATAAGTACAATGGTAATGGTTATTTAGAGACAAAGGATGAAACTAAAGTTAAGAGTCTAGTCCCATGAAGTTATAAAACCCAAATTCACTTGTCCCTTTAAGATTAAAAAAGGTAGATTATAATGTGGACTTTTAAGTGTTATAGTATATAGATTTAACCCATGAATTTTGAATATTGTAGAAAAAAATTAACGCATTCATATTAAATTTTTATTTTATCTTAAAATTAGATCTTGATAAGATATATTATGGTTTATTTTAACCATACAAGCAAAAGGAAATTATTAGATCCTCTAATTTATTGAAATGTGTTCTCATTCCATCTTATAACCTTTTTACTCATTAATGCGTGATTAGACCATGCAACCCCAAGATCTCCATTAGAGTTATCAATATGGTATATTAGACTAATCTTTCATCAACATTCAATAAATAAGATAATTTCCTATAAAAAAGTTCCAAACATATTATTTGAAGATAATGGTTATTATACCACTTATATAAAGGAAAGTTTCATCAAGAGTTTTCAAAAAAATGAATATCACTAAATTTTTTAAAAATTTTACAATAAATTATAAAAAATAAATATATTGATGAATATTATGTTAGATCAAGTGATAATATGGATGATCTTAATTGGATTTTTTCAAAAGTGACTTCAAATTTTGTAAAATTTTATATCATGCAAGTTTGATAGAGGGCTTACTGGATTATATTTTTTTCTTTATCTGATTTTTATCCAATATGGTTTTTTTGGATATGGTTTTTAATGATAATATATCTAAAAAATTATATCTAGATAAGGTTGTATTTTTTTCTTCATCTTATTTTTATCCCATATAGTTTTTTAAGATGATATTTTTAATGAGACATTATCAAAATATGTTTGTCTGGATAAGAAATCATGGATTGTGTACATTTAAATAGAGAGCATTAGAAAATAAACTATAATGAGTTAATAGTACACAATAACCACCATTTTTTGGGAAATTGGATGCTCACCATTCCATGCCATTATATTATAAAATACTAAATCTCCCTACCCTTGAGGATGTTGAGAGGTGAAATTTCCTCTCTCTCTTATTATGGTTTTTTAATTTATTTTTCTAGTTTTATAAAAAAATAACTAATATATGGTTCCATTAAAAGAAAAAAAGAAACAATATTTATGTGCACTAAATCTAATGATTATTTTTATCAACTTGAAATGAGATTTGTGGCTTTATATGTTTTAAAATTCTAGAGTGTTTTAATGGACGTTTCATGGAATAGTTCCATGTGTATTTATTTCCTATGTAAATTAAATATATGAACATAGCAATGTTATACTTATAAAATATTAGACAAATTATTATTTTATAGATAATAATATATTTAAAAATATAATTAAACTTTAAATAAATCATATTTTGTAACAAAATTTATTGATTTCAATACATGCAATGTAACAGCCTTAGATTTTTTTAGGTGTTCTATGAGATAATTTAATCCTTTAATATTTTTTTAAGATATGAATTGATTAGGGAGATTTAAAAGGATTTTTGGATGGTTTTGAAGAGTTTTTTTGGATTTTTGAGGATTCACAATTTGAGCATGGTATTCACAAACCATACATATTCTCTAGGAAACTGTGCAACTAGAGATGGTGGATCAAGGGGTAGTGTGCAGTTAACAAACATGGTTTGAAAAAATATGTGGACTCACCTAGAAAGGTTTATTATAATCTCCATAGTGAAATATAAAGGTTATTACATGGCTTGAAAAATCATGTGACTAAACTATGAAACTTTTCTAGAATCCCTGAAACGGCATACGTTTGGTGCACAATTTGTCAAACCGTGTGGCCAAACCATGCACACATAACTTTAGTGATCTGATATCCTCCTTAATTCCCATTTATGGTCTATTTAACTCATTATTATTTATATAGGAAAATATCCTGGTTTTTAGAATGGTTTTCCCTCTCTGATGAATTCCCCTCCTCCAAAGCTAGATCCTAAAGAATCCAAGTGAGTTGAAGGTTTGATTTTGACGTACGTGATGTAAATACCTTTTTTGTTGGATTTCTTCTTGATTTACATACTCTATATTAAGATAATTAATATATCCATTATTTTTATTCTCGATCCATGAATTATAATTCCAAATAATGATAGATTCTTGGATCGTTGCTAGAATAGTGGTGGTTTCGACATGTCATCGACATATATTTTTACCAAAGTATGAAACTCTCAAGAAAAATGGATATTTATAGGTAAGTTAAAATATAAAAACTATATAAAGACCTTATTATTCTTGAATATCATATTTTATATCTTTTTAGATGATATATTGATGATATATTGATCTTCTTTGGCTAGACCTGGTGTTCACTTCTAGAATCAACACGGAATTCATGATCAGTTATTCCTTTGATAATGGATCCAGTGAATTGGCATACTCTCCTATCACATACCTCAGAATTGGTTATATTAAAAACCTCCATAAGTTATATGATTCTAGAACCAAACTTCTCGAAAAGGAATCTCTTCGGTTTCTTTTCTAAACCTCTTCATTATTAAACTGGAATCTGATTTAGGCATCCTTGATGTGCAAGCTAGTTCTACTTGGGTGCACATTATGATTCAGTCTTAATTTACTTGATAAAACTTGGATTTCTTCATCAACAACCACAAATTAGAATGTTCCTTACCGCATATAGGTTATTTATATGATCATTATCCTGATATGATGTTGTGTGTTAATATTCTATAGACCATATTAAGTTTGATCACATGTGTACATGTTTTGGATATTGTTCTTTACTCATGATATGTTATGTTTTGAATATATATGATAGTAACTATTTCAATTTTTTTATTCATATATGTAGTTTTAATATTATATGAATGGTACACGAGTGACATGTGGACCCATTACATCTCAGTGTTCCTTGAGCGGGACATGTTTAGGAATTGCATATGACATGATGACAGGATCGGGTTGGACAATAGGGCATGATGGTCTATGTGACCAAACCATAGGGGTATGATAGTCTATGTGATCTGACTTGTGAGGAGATAGTGGGGAATGATGATCTATGTGACCTGACCTAGGGGGATGATGGTCTATCAGATCTGACCCATGAGGAGTTATTGGGGCATGATGATCTATGTCACCTAACATGAGAGACAGCAACAGGGATTGATAGCCTATTGTATTATGGCCTAGGGGCCTAGGGCCTATACAAATATTGAAAAACTTCAAGGATAGATCCTACATTCATGATGTTACCATCACCACTTAGATTTTTTTCTAGCATGGATCCAAAGAAGTTACTTTTAGGGTTTGTGACATCTTGTTTTGTTCACAAACGCTTGGTATGGTTTGTTTTCTTATGTGAACTTTTATTTATTATCATGAATTACACTCTTATGCATGTGAACTAAAGTTAAGGATGAATTACTGGTTCCATAATGGGTTTTATTACTCACACCTAGCATGGTCACCTTGATAAGCATGAAAACTTCACATATAGTGATCCAAGAAAGGTAAAGGGGGCCATGGAAGGTGGTTGAGACGAGGAGCATGGAGATGGGATTGATACCAAGATATACTCTGGATGATTCCATAGTTTTATTTATTTATTTACTTTCACTATTTATAATTTTTTTTGGATTTACACACTAGGATCCCATTTATTTATTTGTTTTACATGTGTACAATTTAATATCATATAATGATGTTTTATTCTTACACTTATTTAAACTATGTTTTATTAAATTTTATTTATAATATTGGTGCGAAGATATGATATTGAGGGTATAGTCTCTCTAGTGACAGTGTTTAGTCCCTCCCTACAAGTTTAATGCTTCTTACATGTGGGTAAGTGCACATGTGGTCATGTGGTGTTATGACTCATACCTAGTGATTCAAGATGGCGCATTACAAAATAGTATTAGAGAACATATTTATTCATCTATTTTGACTAAATTGAAAAATAGTAAAACTAAAATATCTTTTTTGGGGCTTGGTAGGGGGAGTTACCATGTTCTTGTCCAGCTCATGTGTAATGGACCTTCGATTCACCATTGATGAGATTATTGTTACAGTTTTATGAGATTGTGGGTGCATTCATACTTCATGGCTAGGAATGTAGTTTCACACACCATATATGTGTGTGTGTGTGTGTGTGTGTGTGTTGTATGCTATATAAAAATTATTTAATTTAATGTCTAGATTTGTTATATCTATTATAGATAGACTTATATTCCTTGATTGAGTGAAATATATGTTTTTGATGCTCTTGTGATATATTTTTTGAATTAATTAGTTAAACCTGAGCATGTTTTTTATGTTGTGTGTGTGTGACTATTAATAGCATCCAGGGATGGAGGACTTGGTTAGTTATAGGTTGTTTATGCCTTAGGTTTTGGGTATCCTCATAATATAACCTTTTGTGATCCCATAGAATGGCTAGTGTCTACCAAAAACTAATGCCTTTGATGTTCTAAATGTTTCCTTTTCATTTAAGAAAATTCCACCTCAAAGATTCTTGGATGGACCGCTTGGTGGAGGAAGAAAAAATGCTCTTTTTAGGTAGGATGTTCCTATTCTACAACTAGTCATGCAGGAGAATACTCCCATACCCATCCCAGTGGTTCAGGAAGAGGGTCCACTACATACAGGAGTCTTTTGCCTATTGCCTATCTAAGGAGGGGACTTGATAAGACTATGGTTGACTATTCTTGATACTTTTAACACCAACATACTCCATTTTTACAGGCAATTAGAGGCCCTCAGGATGCAGAGAATTGTATATAGATCATCGATATGATCTTTGACTTGGTATAGACCCTGACGGATTGAAATCTTAATATTGAAACCTTTATACTTCAGGGAAATGTTTTATTCTAGTGGGACATTAAGCTTTAGGTTGAAAGATGTGAGGGTATTATGTGGGAGACATTAAAATACCTTTTCTTCAAGGATTTATTTATAGGGATGATGAAGTTGGACCTATTTCACAAGTTCATGTAACTTTTGTAACACCCTAATCTTTTACAGTACATTTCCTTTTGAATAATACAGTAGCATGTGTTGTATGCAACTTCGAGTTCAAACAGACCACAACCAATCAAACTAGCCGTTATAAATAGTAATACCCAATTTTTGAAATTTTATAAATTTTATCTTTCAAAATGGAATTCATTTTTGGATTCATAATATCGAAATTATCTTAGGGTGAATTTTAGGTATTTTTCTGAAAACTTTCATTTTTTGATGAATAGTGAAAAACAGTGAGTTATTTTTTAAAACCGACTTTTTATTTAAATATTTATTTATTTTATTTAAATTTATTTAAGGTCAAAATAGATACATAATACCTATATAAGTTCAATTTAATTCATTAGAGTCATTTTGTAATAAGATTAGATATATAAAAAGTTTATTGAACTTTTTACCGTCTTTTACCCACCTCCTAGGAGCATTTGAAAATTTGTATAAAACTAAATTTTACCACTTGTGTGAATTGAATTTCCAAAATCCAATAGACACAGTTTATATCATTAAGTAAAATATGTTTCAATAAGATAAAAATAATTTTTGGTGAATAGTAACTTTTGACTTTTATTTACCACGATTAAAAGTAAATAAGGTAATTAATGGTAAAAATGATATTATTATTACCCTAAAACATGTCCTAATTCTATTTTATAAGTGTAATTATACCATAAACAACCTTAGGAATAAAATATGATCCTTTAGGTCCACTTGGATTAGATTAGGACATTTATTATTATTTAATTCAAAGAATAGTTAAAAGTGTTAAATTCAAAGTTTAATAACTAAACCATTTTTAATATAGGGTTACACATAAGATAAATTAAACTATAAATATTAATTAGAAAGATAAAAATATTTTCTAAATAATGGTATTTTATTTATAATTTTTAGACATTAAATAATTTAATTTATTTATGACACAATGATGATACAGTAATTACCTTATTAATGAAATATTAAAATAATTGATATTATAAATACCTAAATAAATATAATTTGAGAATTTTTATTAATTACACTAATTTTATAGATTAATATGACATGTTATGGTTTATTAAATGAATTTTTTTCAAAGTAATAATGCTGTTATGAATTTAGAAAAAACAAAATACCAAATAGTGTCAAAATTGACATAAAAGAGTTTTTAAAACAGATATCATATTATTGATTGTTATTCTATTCCTAACAATATAAGGTTATTCCAAAGGGATTAAATAATATTATATATGTCATTAATTAACCACTTGGGGTTCTCTTTGAAGTTTATAGTAAGTTTATTAACCATGTAATATAAAAATACAAAGAGACATGGTAAATGTCAAACTATTTAACTAAGAGTTAAATCTAAAAGATAAGGTTAATATAGTGACCCAAACCTTTCTAACACCTATTGGTTGAGTGTTTTTTGACCCATCCGCACCTTATCCTTTAAAGAATTCATTTTTGAGCCATTAGAAACCGAAAATTATTTTATTATAAAATAATATTTCAATCTTTTCCTAAGGTGCCCCTCACCCCTCTTATATAAGGGTACTTCCCCTTATCTCAAATTCACACCTTAAAATCCATTTTTCTCGGCCAAAATCTGCCAAAATATCCTCCCAAATATCCTACCTTCATCCTAGAGGCCATCATTTAGTCAGAAAGCCAACCTAAGGAGCCCTTTTGATCAAATCAAAAGGAAGAATCTGAAAAAGAGGTAAATATTTCATCACCTCTTTCAAGTTCTTTTCTTATTCCACTTCCTCTTTATTTGTTGTTTACATTATAAAATAACAAATTCAGTATATTCTATATACTATGATTTTATTATAAAAATGGTACAACCATATTCATTATTCTATCCATCCTATAAATGAAAAAGTCACCATACGTGCATACATACGGATTACAGTCTCCACGTCGTGGTGTAGTTTGTTATTCAAATACTTAATCATTTTGATGGGTATAATAATGAGTATAAATGATGTAAATAATAATTATAACATGATAATTATTCTTTTTATATGATATAACATCCAATTATATATGATTTTAATATCAAAATAATGATATTGTCACTCGTGCGTACGTACGGATTACTGTCTCCACGAATGTGATGAGATTCATTCCCCATCATATCAATCATGACTAATTTTTATTTTATGATTAAAATAATATTTAAATACTTAATATCATTCTGAATATTAATAAGATATATCCTAACCGTAACAAACATTACTTACGTAACAAAGAATATAAAGGAAAATGAATCAGTTAACACCCGAAATGATGATACTACTGAAATATCATTAACAAAGAAATATTAGAAGATCATATATGATATAATATTAATGTATATGGTTCATTTATAATTTAATAATTATTATTTAACCATTATATAGGAGGTTAACCTACCCTCGACCAAAGAAAAGTACAAGGTAAGGGTTAATTTTGAAATATCTTTATCATCCGAGGTT
The DNA here is from genome assembly GCA_963277665.1 of Viscum album. Taxonomy (NCBI): domain Eukaryota; kingdom Viridiplantae; phylum Streptophyta; class Magnoliopsida; order Santalales; family Viscaceae; genus Viscum; species Viscum album. The sequence continues at coordinate 1,280,794,543 of OY728127.1, forward strand.
GTTTTTACGTAAGTATCTATGGGGACCTCTTTATCATCCACATCCATAATTCTTAAAATGTATTTAAAAACATTTTTACTATTTACTAGATAATGGTTTAAATTCATTTATACCCTTATTTTACCTTATATGTTTTGGAAGGAATCTTTCCGTCATTTTTCAAACAAGGTACTTTATGACCTTTTTGACAAAATTAAGGTAAGAATGTTTTTTTAACTTATACAGAGGGTGTGGTTATTATATGCCATTATAAAATCATTGAAGCTTCCCTTACAAGCTTATAAGAATATTTTAAGAATAAATGTTTTCTTTTATAATTACATGACTTTTAAATTATTTCAAAATAGAAAGATATATTCCTATTAAATAATTTTCCTTTCATGTATGTAAATATACTTTGATGGATTTTAAACTAGTTTTAAGTTGATCTATTATGATTCAAATATCCCATACTATATTATGTTTGAATGTGTATGTGTTATTTTTATACCATTCATGTTTTATGGTTAATGTATTGACATTTGTTATGCTAGTTTTAATATGAATGTTTATTTTATATTTCAACCCTTTCATATGAGGAATGTATTGGACTTAGTAAGTAACGGGTGGAGTCCGCTATAGCTCCTTGGTGCATCGGCAGGTCTCATGAGACAACTAGATGTGGAATTGGTCGAGGCCTTTCCCAATTTTCTATATGGTTTTGGATTAGGCCTAAATCATTTTTTAGACGTCTTGGCCTAGGCCTGGACAAAATGTTTCAGAATGTCTGGAATTATACTTTACCTCATTATGAAAATAATATTTATGGTTCATGTGGTCATTCATCTAAAATAATACCCATTATTATGTTTTATTATGGCATTATTTACTCAACTCATATTCCCGCCATAAAAGTTTTCATGTTTATTATTTGTAAAGGCATGTGTTTTCAATTATTCACCATGCTTAATATTTATGTTATCTTCCACTATATTGTTTACCCTTACTGAGCATTTGAGGTCACCCCTTTATTATGATTCATTTTCCCAAGATATGAAGGAGTTAGTTATGAGTGACTTGCAGGAATAATCTAGGAGGTTTATATGTTTCTAATGGAATAAATTAATATTGTATTTATTTTAAAGTTGTAAAGTTGAACTTATGTATGAATCTTGTTTCCAATAATACTAAACTGATCGGTCTTTCCGGACATTATTTCCTTGTGATCATGCCAATGTTATGTAATAATGCATCAACTCTGGGTAACTGGGGTCGGGGAGTTACAACTTTGTTAGGGGTTCATGATGGTGTTTTCTTACTTGACACATTTCACATAGTTTCTATAATTAAATCATCTATTGGTAGGGGATGAAGTGTAGAAATCTAGGAATTTTGATATTGCACTTAGACCAGATTTGAGATTCCACATCTGGAACTTAGACCAAAAGACTCATACTCAAGTACTTCACAAGTCCCAGACAATTGATAAGCTTCTAGAAGAGGATAGAGGTTCGGGTATTTTTTTCATCATTCAATATATTTCCTAGTGATACTTATATTTTTGGGAAGAGGAAGACAAAAGATTCTCATTATAGAAGTATAAAAAAATAGATATGAGAAGAGGATGTTCATTACCTTCAATATGGGGAGGATATTCTTTGTGTTTTGACTATAGAAATGGGGAATTTATCATACTTTATACCCAAAACCTTATATCAAGATTATTCAATGTGGAAGGATGGGGTATCTATAGTGTTTTAACTTTAAGGAATCATGAAAAAGGTCTTATGGGAGATTAATTTAAACATAGACATCAATCCATGGGATAGGTCGGGATCCTTATTAGTAGTCTTATATGACGATGACTCAGGTGAGTCGCATACCTCAGGGATAGGGTTATGGATTTGAGGTGGGATGATTTTATGCAGTCGATCAAACTCTAGTGGATTGTGGTGTGGTAACATATACTATACGAGGTGCATTCTTGATCACTTCTACAATATATACTACTTTGTTTGATACTGGTGATTCCCATTCCTTCACATTTATACAAGTTTTTGATGGACTTGAATTACCAGTCAAGTTCTCTTCTAAGTTACTTTCACTCAATAAACCATTGGGAATGAAAGTGGACCATATTTAGTGATTCCCATAGTGTCATGTAGTCATTTCTAGTTCTAGATATCTATGGGACTTCATAATTCTAGAGATGATAAGCTATGATGTGATTCTTGGCATGGACTGGATGACTAGTTTTTTATCTCACATTGGTCATTATCAAAGATTAGTTTCTCTTATATCTCCCAAGGGATAAAATTATGTGATGACTAATGAATGTGGGTTGGGAGCAGGTAGAGTGGGTCTATAAATGAGAAATATTAGGAAAATCATAACATAGATTGCATGCTTGGCACTTTTAGTAGGATCAGTGGAAGGCCCTTAATTTTTTCCTCCAGTTGTGGATCTCTATTTCAATGTATTCCAAAACAACTTCATATAACTACCCCTTGATGCAAGAGTTGATTTTGTGATATAACTCATGCTAGGTTTGTAGTCCATTTTGATACATCCTTATCGTATGACACCATACAAGTTTAAGGAGATCAAGGTATATCTTGGGGACTTAGATTAGAATGCATTTATGCGGATGAATACTTCAACATGGGGTGAACCTATTTTTTCACTAGAATTTTGGTGGTAGCCTTCGAATCTATGTACAATACCAGAAGGTGAATCGGGTGATAGTGAAGAATATATATCCTTTTCCTAGGATCGATGATCACTTTGATCAATTATAGGGATCCCAGTGGTTCTCCAGGATTAATCTTCAATTGGGATATCACCTATTTTTTGTTAGATATGAATTCATTTGGATGATAGTATTTTAGAGTAGATATGGGCTATATGAGTACATGGTGATTCCATTTGGACTGAAAAATGCATCGGTAATGTTCATGGAACTCATGAATAAGATATTCCAACCATATCTTAACTCATTCATCATTTCATTTTTGAAAATATCCTCATCTACTCACCAACACCTGTAACACCCCAAGATTTCATAATATGGTATTTCTTCAAAGTAATTCAATAACTTGCACTACACGCAATACTGAGTTCTAGCTCACCATGACATACCAAACTAGCTGTTCAAAAGCGGTTATGAATAGTATTAACTAAATTTTGAACTATATATAATCCTTATAATTTTAGAATCCATATTATGAGTTTATTAGACATGATGTAAGAACTAATTCATTTTTTTCAGATAAAAGATATATTTTTCAAAAAAAAATGCACTTTTACCGCCTTTTAATGGTGAACCTTTTTTAAATTCAATATTTGAAACTTTTATATATTCAATTTGACAAAATAAATTTCTTCTTTAGAATCGGGACATAAGAATTTAGTTTCAATAAATTTTTGGTGTTTTCTGATAACTTTCATATTTGGGTGAATAATGAAAAAAACTATATTTTAACTGAAAACAAATTTTTTAATCAAAATAATTTATAGTGTTAAATTATACATTTTAATGGTTTTTAAGTACAAATATATTATATTTTTACCATTTAATCCAATGTTGTTAATTTTAAGTAATTTCACTTTGATATTGGACATAAACAAGTGTCAATCTTTTGATAGTTATTATTTCTAAAAAATATGCCTTTTGGTTTTGAAAACCGGAATTAATTTTAAATTCATAAATGCAACTTATATGTTTTTAATTTGGTAAAATAGACTTCATTTTTGAATTTGTAATATCAAAATTATCTTAGGGTAAATTTTTGGTATTTTTCGAAAAACTATCATTTTTTGATGAATAGTGAAAACACTGAGTTATTGTTTAAAACAGAATTTTTATTTAAATAATTATTTATTTTATTTAAATTTATTTTATGTAAAAAAATATACATAATACCTATATATGTACAATTTAATTCATTGTAGTCATTTTGTAATAATATTATATATATAAAATTTTATTGAACTCTTCACTGTCTTTTACCCACCTCCTAGGAGAATTTGCAAATTCGCATAAAACCTAATTGTACTGATTTTGTGAGTGTAATTTTAAAAATATGAGAGACACGGTTGATATCAATAAGAAATATTTGGTTCAATAAGATAAAAATAATTTTTTGTGAATAGTAACTTTTTACTTTTATTTACCATGGTTAAAAGTAAATAGGGTAATTAAGGGTAAAAATGATATCATTATTACCCTAACACATGTAAAAATTCCATTGGATAAGTTTAATTAGACCAAAAAAAACTTAGAAATAAAATATGATCCTTTAGGTCCACTTGGATTAGATTAGGAAATTTATTATTATTTAATTCAAAGAAGAGTTAAAAGAGTTAAAATCAAAGTTTAATAACTAAAAAACTTTTAATATAGGGTTATACATAAGATAAATTCGACTATAAATATTAATTAGAAATATAAAAATATTTCCTTCATAATTTTATTTTATTTATAATTTTTAGACATTGAATAATTAAATTTATTTATGACACAATGGTGATGTAGTATTTTTTTTATTAATGAAGGAATCAAATAAATGGTATTATCAATGTTAAGATAAATATAATTGGAAAATTATGATGCCATAAACGAATTTTATAGGTTAATATGACATTTTATGATTCATTAAATGAATTTATTTTGAATTAATAAAGTTTTTAGGACTTTAAAAAATCAATTATTAAATAGTGTCAAAATTGACATAAAATAATTTTTAAAACAAATATTATATTATTAATTAGTATAATATTCTTAAAAATATAAGATTCAGTCAAAGTACTTATATAATGATATATATATCATTAATGAACCACTTGGGGTTATCTTGGTTGTTTATAGTAATTTTATTAACCATATAATATAAAAATACAAAGAGACATGGTAAATGTCAAACTAATTAACTAAGAGTTAAATCTAAAAGATAAGGTTAATATAATGACCCAAACATGTCTAAAAACTATTGTTTAAGTGGATACAGACTCATCCCCACTTTATACTCGAAATAAATCAATTTGTAGCCATTATAAACCGAATATGAATTTATTATAAAATAATATTTTAGGTTTTTCCTAAGGTTCCCCTCACCCTTCTTATAAAAGGGAAATTTCCCATCTCTCAAATTCAAACCTCCAAAGCCATTTGGTTCAGAAAAACCCTGCCCAATTATCCTCCCAACTATCCTAAATTCATCCTAGAGGCCTTACTTTGGTCAGAAAACCAACCTAAATAGACCTTTTGATCAAATCAAAAGGAAGAACCCGAAGAAGAGGTAATGATTTCACCACCCTCTTTCAAGTTCTTTTCTTCTTCCACTTACTCTTTCTTTGTTATTATCATAACAAAATAATTACTCCAGTACCATATATATACAGTGATGTTATTATAAATATGACACAACTATATTCATTATTCCATTTATCTTAGGAATGATAATGTCACCATGCGTGCGTACGTACGACTTATCGTCTCCACGCCGTGGTGTAACTTTTTATTCAACACTATGTTATTTGGATGGATATAATAATGAGTAATATGTATATAAATAATGAAAATAACATTCTAATGTCTCTGTAAAATTAATATACCATCCAATTCCACACCATTAAGTAAATGATATTGTCGCTCGTGCGTACGTACGGATTACCATCTCCACGAAGTGATGAGATTCATTTCAACATTCACCATTCAGCGAAGATTATAAAAATATATATTACTAAAAAGTATGTAATATATGACATAATAATTATACTGGATATATATATATATATATGTATTTATGTACTTACATATATCTTATTCACTTACTTCCGTTCAATACGATATGAAAATAGAAACATCGTTTATGCGTACGTACGGCGTACCGTCTCCATAAACAGTGTTTCCCTTTTCATATATCTATATATTATAAATATTTATATTCTAAATATATATGATATATGAATCAAGTTTTATATTCTGTAATTATTTAAATCATGACCTAAATGATACAATCATGAAAAACAAGTTAAGATACGTATGATAAAGAAAGCGATTGTTACCCGAAATATTAATTGAACATAAGAATCATTATTAAATGGGTAGTATAAAGTAATAAATGAATCATGTATGATATAATAAATATCAATATGGTTCTGGTATAATCTAATAACATACAATGGTCATTATACAGGAGGTTAAACGTACCCTTAACCAAAGGAAAGTGCAAGGTAAGGGTTAATTCCTCAATCCCATTATTATCCGAGATTGTTTATGTGTAAGTATTTACTGGGAAATTTTTATCATCCATGTCAATTTTTCATAAAAATGATTTCAAAATGAATATTTTAAGGATTTTTGAAAGGTAATCTTTATCAAGATAATAATTTTAAATGTTTTAAAGATTTATCTTTCTAAATATTTTTAATTAATGTCCATGTTTTCAAAATGATTTTAAGGACTTATTTATATAGACATGAATGTTTTGAAATGATAATTATTTTCAAAAGTTTCAAATTGGTATGTGACACTTTGATTCAAAAATATATTTTAAATTACTTCCTTTATAAATGTGTGACTTTTAAATGATTTTACAAAAAGGAATATTTCTCTCAAAAAGGTTTACTCATCACTTTCAACTATGTCAGCATCCTTTACTGGATGTTATTTTTGATTGAGGTTGATTTATTAGAATAAAATCATCCATATTGTATTGAATGAGTTATGATATTTTCTACTATGGATGTTCTATTTCTATACCATTCATGGTTTATGGTTAATTTAATGACATTTCGTATTCTAGTTTTAATACGAATGTTTATGTTATGTTTCAACTTTTTCATATGAGGAATGCAGTGGACTTAGTAAGTGACGGGTGGAGCCCGCTAAAGCTCCTCAAAGAATCAGTAGGTCTCATGAGACAAACTAGTGTCTTGGAACAATGCCTTGACAATATTTTTATTTGTAGTCTTGGCACAAGGCCTTGAATATGTGCTAACGATGTCTGGCGTTAGGCATTCCTTCATTATGAAATTAGTTATTACATGTGATTATTCGACTAGTAGAATATCCATGTGCATGTTTATATGGTAATGTTTGATTTAATTTTTTCATATTATGTTCATGTTTATGTTTAAAATAGCTGTTGTTTTTATCACACATCTTTCCTTAAAATTTTATAGCTTTCGCTAAATTATTTACCCTTACTGGGCATCTGATCTCACCCCTTTCTTATGTTTTATTTTCCCAGGATTCCAAGAAGTGTATTATGATTGATATAAAGGGTTAAGATAAATGGAATAATTGAATTCTCAAATAACTATATGTGTTGTGTTTTATGTTTTAAATTGTAATGTAAAGTTAATGTATGTAATCTATTTTCCAAGACTGCTAAATTGATCGATCCTTCAGGAATTGATTCCTTGTAACCATGCCAATGTATTAAAATAATGCACCGGCTCTGGGTAACTAGGGTCGGGGCATTACAGTTGGTATCAGAGGAAGTTTAAAAATAACCTTTGAAACTAGATTTATATAAACTCTAATTAGAGCACATTACCCTAAGATATAATTTGAGGATTAGTATAGAATAACTTCCTATAATTTTGGTAATGTAGAGATTTTATGAGTTTTCCAAGAAAATACATCCTTGTCTAGATATGAGTAGGTAGAGGTGGCCCTAGCACATATGTACCTAGGGGTAAAACCCCGAAAACATCGCTTTGAGCTAGACTCGAACGGAAACTGGTGCATGACAACGGATCTTGCTGCACTCTTGGTTACGACACTCTCGGGGTATATACTTAGGATAATTCTCATTTTCTTTAAAAATAATTATGAAGGATTTAAAAGTATAAAACTCCTCAAAGAAAATATTTTTATGGATTATATCCATAAACTTTTCAATTTACATTAGGTATTTTACAAGTTTGGAATTATTCATTGCAATTCATAAACTGACCTAGTGTATGTCATTGTATAGAAATGGTGCCCAGTAGAAGGAATGTGAACTCCAGCAATACGTATGATCCAAAGAGTAAGAAGGATCATATCTTTCATGGTATTAATCCAAAATTTAGAAGGGAAATAGTCTCCCATGTATTCTCAACATATGAAGAAATAGTATCATGTGTTAATAAGATAAGTAAATAATTCTCTGAGTCTTATGGATTTTAAGGGAAGCAAGAGAAGAAAATGATGGAAGAGAGAAATATGGATAAAGTGAAGATGGAAAAGAAGGATTTTCCCATATGTGATAACTATGGAAAGAATCACCTTGGTAAATTCTTGAATGGAATGAGAGTTTGTTATAAGTGTGGAGAAAAAAGACACCAAGTACGTGATTGAAAGGGTAAGAAAAAGGTTTCAAATGTACAATGCTTCATCTGCAAGGAGTTGGGACACTATGTGAATCAATGTCCAAATCATCAGAGTATACCCAAAATGCTGCTATTGGATAAGAATCAAGTTACGACACTACTGAAGATGAAGATTAATGACTAAGAGTTCTTATGTTGTTATTAAAGTATTGTGTCATTTGAGTGTTGTATCAACGATTTACTGGTTATATGAATTATGGAAATAAATAAGGATTGTATTGTAGTACTATTTCATTGGAATTTGAGATTATATTGTCCTAATACTAAGGTAGTAATTTTGGAATAAGAGATGGTATTTTGGATAAATTATATTTAATATTCTGGACTATCTTGGAACTGATTAATGGTTTGTTTATTTCATGATTGTTGGAATATTCAAAATGTTTGGATATAAGAAATATATCCAGTATTATATAAAGGATAAGGGAGCATGAATGTAATCAAAAAGGTTTTATGGTAATTTAGGGTGTTACAATGTTTTAAAATAATACATTATGAAGTTGTTCACATGTTATTCCATGGAAAAAAAGGATCTTCATTGTGTTTAACTTCCTTACAAATTTTGGACTGTGTGTTTGGATAGAATTATTTTGGATAATTCTAAAGGTTGTAATAGATTAAGTTTTAATTGGATATTATTGTTAAGGTTATTTTTGGATTGTTATAAAAAGGACAACACACAGACCGTGTGACAATCTGTCGCGTCGGACAAAGATGTGGGAATCGAACCCACACCATAGTGTGATTCGGATTTATCGCCTACCACTGGAATACATGAATTCCCTGGATAGTATAATCTAGTATTTTTAAAGGGTCTAATAGGTGAATTATAAATTCATTATTTTTGGAACCCTATATGATTAGGATAAATAGAATATATTTTTTTGAAATATTTTTGAGTAAAAGATGAGTTTTTGGTAGGAATTAGTTAAAGGATGTAACTCTACTTGTCAAGTATATGTATATATATATATATATATTCCCTCTTATTAAGACTAAAATTTATTAACCCAATTTCCGATATGAGTTCTCCACAAAGGTATTTTCTATTTTCAATATTTTATTTTCAAAGAGCAATCTCAAATTGTGAGGATGCAATTTACTGAAGGAGGAAAGAATGTAATACCCCAAGATTTTATAGTACTTTATTTCTTCAAAGTAATTCAATAAATTTCACTATACGCAATATTGAGTTCTAGCGCACCATGACTTACCAAACTAGTCGTTCAAAAGCAGTTATGAATAGTATTAACTGAATTTTGTACTATATATAATCCTTATAATTTCAGAATCCATATTATGTGTTTCTTAGACATGATGTAAGAAATAATTCATTTTTTTCAGATAAAAGAAGTATTTTTCAAAAAATGCACTTTTACCGCCTTTTAATGGTGAAACTTTTTTAAATCCAATATTTGAAACATTTATATATTCAATTTGACAAAATAAACTTCTTCTTTATAATTGGGACATAAGAATTTAGTTTCAATAAATTTTTGGTGTTTTTTTGATAACTTTTATATTTGGGTGAATAGTGAAAAAAACTATAATTTAACTGAAAAAAACTTTTTAATCAAAATAATGCATAGTGTTAATTTATACATTTTAATGGTTTGGAAGTAAAAATAGATTATATTTTTACCATTTAATCCAATTCTGGTCATTGTAAGTAATTTCACTTTGAGATTGGATATAAACAAGTGTCAATCTTTTGATAGTTATTATTTCTTAAAAATAAGCCTTTTGGTTTTGACAACGGGAATTAATTTTAAATTCATAAATGAAACTTCTATGTCTTGAATTTGGTAAAATAGACTTCATTTTTGAATTCAGAATATCAAAATTATCTTAGGGTGAATTTTTGGTATTTTTCTGAAAACTTTCAATTTTTGATGAATAGTGAAGAACATTGAGTTATTGTTTAAACCTGACTTTTTATTTAAATAATTATTTATTTTATTTAAATTTATATTAGGTCAAAATAGATACATAATACCTATATATGTTTAATGTAATTCATTGAGGTCATTTTTTAATAATATTAGATATATAAAAATTTATTGAACTTTTCACCGTCTTTTACCCACCTCCTAGGAGAATTTTCAAATTCACATAAAACCTAATTTCACCGCTTTTGTGAGTGTAATTTCAAAAATCCAAGAGATACGGTTGATATAAATAAGAAAAATATGGTTCAATAAGATAGAAATAATTTTTGGTGAATAGTAAATTTTTACTTTTATTTACCACAGTTAAAAGTAAATAGGGTAATTAAAAGTAAAAATGATATCATTATTATCATAACACATGTCCAAATTCTATTGTATAAGGGTAATTCGACCAAAAACAACCTTAAGAATAAAATATGATCATTTAGGTCCACATGGATTAGATTAGGACATTTATTATTATTTAATTCAAAGAAGAGTTAAAAGAGTTAAAATCAAAGTTTAATAACTATAAATATTCATTAGAAATATAAAAATATTTCATACCTAATGGTATTTTATTTATAATTTTTAGAAATTGAATAATTAAATTTATTTATGACACAATGGTGATACAGAATTTTCCTTATTAATGAAAGAATCAAATAAATGGTATTATAAATGTTAAAATAAATATAATTGGAAAGTTCTGATGCCATACACAAATTTTCTAGGTTAATATGACATTTATGGATTCATTAAATGAATTTATTTCGAATTAATAAAGTTATTAGGACTTTAACAAAAATCAATTATTAAATAGTGTCAAAATTGACATAAAATAATATTTAAACAAGTATTATATTAATAATTGATATAATATTTCTAAAAATCTAATATTCAGCCAAAGGACTTATATAATGATACATATATCATTAATGAACCACTTGGGGTTCTCTTGGTATATTATAGTAAGTTTATTAACCATATAATATAAAAATACAAAGAGACATGGTAAATGTCAAACTAATTAACTAAGAGTTAAATCTAAAAGATAAGGTTAATATAATGACCCAAACATGTCTAAAACCTATTTGTTAAGTGTATTTCGACTGATCCCCACCTTATACTTGAAATAAATTAATTTGGAGCCATTATAAATGGAATATGAATTTATTATAAAATAATATTTTAGGTTTTTCCTAAGGTGCCCCTCACCCCTCTTATAAAAGGGAACTTCCCCTTCTCTCAAATTCACACCTCCAAAGCCATTTGGATCCACCAAAACCTGCCCAAATATCCTCCCAACTATCCTACCTTCATCCTAGAGGCCTTACTTTGGTCAGAAAACCAACCTAAAGATCCCTTTTGATCAAATCAAAAGGAAGAATCCGAAGAAGAGGTAATGATTTCACCACCCTCTTTCAAGTTCTTTTCTTTTTCCACTTACTCTTTCTTTGTTATTATCAAAACAAAATAATTACTACCATACCCTATATATACTATGATGTTATTATAAATATTACACAACTATATTCATTATTATATCCATCTTATGAATGATAATGTCACCATGCGTGTGTACGTACGACTTATCGTCTCCACGTCGTGGTGTAATTTGTTTTTCAAAACTATGTTATTTGGATGGATATAATGATGAGTAATATGTATATAAATAATGAAAATAATATTCTAATGTCTCTATAAATTTAATATACCATCCAATTCAACACCAATAAGGAAATTATATTGTCACTCGTCTGTACGTACGGATTACCGTCTCCACGAAGTGATGAGATTCATTTCCACATTCACCATTCAACGACGATTATAAAAATATATATTACTAATAAGTATGTGATATATGAAATAATAATTATACTGGAGATATATATATTTATATATATATATGTGTGTGTATTTATGTACTTACATATATCTTATTCACTTACTTCCGTTCAATACGATATGAAAACAGAAACAGCGTTCATGCGTACGTACGGCGTACCATCTCCATAAAAGGTGTTTTTCATTTCATATATCTATATATTATAAATATTTATATTCTAAATATATATGATATATGAATCAAGTTTTATATTTTGGAATTATTTAAATAATTACCTAAATGATACGTTCAAGAATAACAAGTTAAGAAACGTATGATAAAGAAAGTGATTATTACCCGAAATGTTAATTTAACATAAAAATCATTATTAAATGGGTAGTATAAAGTCATAAATGAATCATTTATGATATAATAAGTATAAATATGGTTCTGGTATAATCTAATAACATACAATGGTCATTATACATGAGGTTAAACGTACCCTCGACCAATGAAAAGTGCAAGGTAAGGGTTAATTCCTCAATCTCATTATTATCCGAGATTGTTTATGTGTAAGTATTTACTGAGACATTTTTATCATCCATGTCCATTTTTCATAAAAATGATCTCAAAATGAATATTTTAAGGATTTTTTAAAGGTTCTCTTTATCAAGATAATAATTTTTAATGTTTTACAGATTTATCTTTCTAAATATTTTTAATTAATTTCCATGTTTTCAAAATGATTTTATAGACTTATTTATACGGACATGAATGTTTTGAAATGATAATTATTTTTGAAAGTTTCAAAGTGGAATGGGAAACTTTTATTCAAAAATCTCTTTTAAATTACTTCCTTTATAAATGTGTGACTTTTAAATGATTTTACAAAAAGGGATATTTCTCTTAAAAAGTTTTACTCATCATTTTCAACTATGTCAGCATCCTTTACTGGATGTTATTTTTTATTAAGGTTGATTTATTAGAATATAATCATCCATATTTTATTGAATGAGTTATCATATTTTTTACTATGGATGTTCTATTTCTATACCATTCATGTTTTATGGTTAATGTAATGACATTTCGTATGCTATTTTTAACACAAATGTTTATGTTATGTTTCAACTTTTTCATATGAGGAATGCAGTGGACTTAGTAAGTGACGGGTGGAACCCGCTATAGCTCCTTGATGCATTGGTAGGTCTCATGAGACAAACTAGTGTCTTGGAACAAGGCCTTGACAAAACTTTTATTTGTAGTCTTGGCATAATGCCTTGACTATGTGGTAATGATGTCCAGCGTTAGGCATTCCCTCATTATGAAATTAGTTATTACATGTGATTATTTGAATAGTAGAATATCCATGTGCATATTTATATGGTAATGTTTGATTTAATTTTTCCATATTATGTTCATGTTTATGTTTAAAAAGTTTGTTGTTTTTATCACACATCTTTCCTTAAAAGTTAATAAATTCCGCTAAATTATTTACCCTTACTGGGCGTCTGAGCTCACCCCTTTCTTATGTTTTATTTTCCCAGGATTCCAATAAGTGTATTATGATTCATATGTAGGGTTAATATAAATTGAATAATGGAATTCTCAAAGAACTATTTGTGTTTTGTTTTATGTTTGAAATTTTAATGTAAAGTTAATGTATGTAATCTATTTTCCAAGACTGCTAAACTAATCGGTCCTTTGGGAATTGATTCATTGTAATCATGCCAATGTATTAAAATAATGAATCGGATATGTGTAACTGTGGTTGGGGTGTTACAACACCAGAGTATCAAACTAGACATATCGTGATGTATTTGAGTACGCTTCATGAACATTGTCTTTACACCAAGCTGTCAAGGTGTAACTTTTGGATTCTGGATGTGAAATTATTAGGCCATGTGGTATCTGAGACTGGTATATCCATGGAATCATAGAGAGTTTAAGTATTTTTTTCCTATACACATCCCAAGAATGTGTTTGAGGTTAGGATTTTTTTGGATTTAGTGGGATACTATCATCATTTAATCAAATACTTCTCTTGTTTATCAGCATCCTAGTTGCACTGATGAAAAAGGGAGTAAAGTTCAAGTTGTCGGACTAGTGTGGAGAGGAATTTCTTGATCTGAAGTGTAGGTTGACTATAGCTCTAGTATTGATCCTTCCCGATCCTAGTATCAAATATTCCATATACTATGATGCATTAGGAATTGGTTTGGGAGAAACACTTATGCATAGGGAGTGGGTAGTATCTTATGTTTCATCTTAACTATTACCCCATTAATGGAACTAATCTTCCCATAACATGGAGACAGAATTCAAGGTTAATTCTTTAAAGTGTTGGTGAAACTACATCCTTATCAATAGGATTATATTCTACATGTACCACAAGATCCTCTTCTATATCTTCACATATCAGGACCTCAATTTGAGGAAGAGGCACTGGGTAGAGTACATACATCTATTTGACTTTCACATATTCTATTTACCAAGAAAATGTAATTTCATTGAAAATGATTTTAGTTATAAGACTCAGGTAGTATAGGAGCTTGGTGAATATACTTTAGAGGGATAATGGTGTATGGTGAACTTGTTGGATGATAATAGGATAGATGCTTCTCAGGATCAACAATTTATGATGTGTGCTTCTTTAGTGATCACATATTCTCTAGTATGTCAGGTGAAGGTTTGTTAGGAATATGACCCAGAGTGTGATATGATGTGGGAACAACTAGAAGTCAGTGACCCAATACTTGTATGGTCACAAGAAGAGGAATATGTGATCCTAGTACATGGTAGAGTTGTAGTCCCTAATTCTATCAGGGAATAACTGATGAGTGACTTACATACCACTAATTAGGTGGTGAAAACTGGAGTGAAAAAGATGTACAATTACTTTAGGGGAAAATTTTGGAGTCCAGGGATGGAGAGGGACATTGCTAGATTTGTTTACCAATACATTACCTTCTAGAGGATAAAGGTTGTTCACCAACATCCTAGTGGTTTACTCCATACACTTCTTATATCCTTATGGAAGTGGATGGATGTCATGATGAATTTTGTGAAGGGGATACACATGACCATAAGGATCTATGAAACTTCTATGATGATTGTCTATCGGTTTATGAAAGTTTCTCATTTTTTATTAATCCATGATACTCACTTAGTAGATGAACTAAGAAAGTTGTATGTCCCTGAGATAATATGATTTCATAGAGTTTCCTTGATAATCGTTTCTAATAAAGACACATATTTTAAATCATGGTTTTGTAAGGGCTTGGAGAAGGCCTTAGGGAATCAACTAAGGTTTAGTATATTGTACCATCCTTAGAAAGATGGATAGTTAGAGTCGAAGATCATTATATTAAAAGATATTCTTAGATCATGCATTTTAGATTTTTGTGGAGTATGGTATGATAACCTAGCCTTGGTTGAGTTCACCTATAGTAATAGTTACTAGGATTCTATTAAAATGGATTCTTATGATGATCCTTATGTTTGTACATGTTTTTCATCACTTTGATGGCATGAGGCTGGTGAGGTAGCAATCATGGGTCTTATTATGGTATAGGAGACCTCTGAGAGAGTTCAGCTGATTCAATAGGTTGATCACATCTCGATGTAGGAAAATATCTTATGTCAACAACTAGAGGATACCTCTATAGTTTTCTATAGGTGACCATTTTTTTCTGAAAGTGACTCCTTAATTAGGCTATTAATGACTAAGTAAAATGGGCAAGTTAGCCCTACATTATGTTGGACCATTTGAGATCACTAAGTAGATTGGGACAATGGTGTATCATCTAGATCTTCCTTAATACTACTAAGGTATGAATAATTTGTTTCATGTGTCTTAGATTTGGAGGTCCATGACTAATTCCATGGTTTTTATTGACTATGAGGATATTGAGATGGATCCTAATGCATCGTACTTGGAGTGTCTGGTGTGAATTGTATACCAAAGTGATAAAGTACTTTGAGGGAATATGGTACCACTTGTCCAAATTCTTTGGCAGTATGGGTTAATCCAGGAGGATACTTGGGAATAGTATGTAGATGTTTGGGATCAATGACCTAAGTTGTTCAAGTAGGATCTCTAGAGATGCTTCTTGAGGATGTGAATTCTTTAGAAGGAGATAATGTAATAGCCTTAGATTGTTTTTGGTGTGTTATTGATAAAACACTATTTTTTGGAATATTTTATTGATAATAAATGAAATACTTACCTCCCATTATGCTAAATATATTAATTTATATAATATTTGGGATTAGATCATTCATTTGAAAATTTGATAGAAATTCCAGTTTTACCCTTTTAAAATTCACTTTAGTTTTTCGGGCATAAATATTGTTTTTTAAAATATTTTGACTAATTATTTTGTAACTGTGTTACTGACCATTGGGATACAAATTATATTTAGTACATGGGAGCTGTATCGTGCATTTGAGTGGAGTAAATGGGCCCTGAAGACAAAGTTGGACTAAATTATCCAGATTGGGCATCACTTCACCATTTGGGCTATATATTCTTCATACGGACTTGGATTGTGCCCAAATTTGGAGGGAATATTGGGGACATGATGAGTAACAAATTATCATTATATAAGGCCATATAAATCACGATTTTTGGAGGTCAACTATGCAGTACAAATGGGATTAAACAATTTGGACGAATTTCCCTTCCACGTTTAAAAATGTTTTGTAACCCTAGCCTTCCCCAACTCTATTTAAAGGTTGTTTTAACTATTTGAGAGGGATGGTAAAGGAATTGGGAATGTTTTTCCAAAATGGATTCTCTTGGGATCCCCTCAAAACTCTTGGAATAGATAAGGCCTGGTGAAAATATCTCTTCCAAAAAGGCTCTCGTCTCCCACCTCCTCTTTGTTTCTCTTTGTTTTTATGCTTGTAAAATAAATTTTCTTCAATAAATCTTCTATGTTATTCTATTTTCATCTTCTTATTTTTCTTATTATTTTGGAATCTAAGAGTGGATATGATATTGGGTGTTCCCCTTTCAATCCATTTCTTATGAAAAAAGTCTCCACAATGACAACTCCACCCATGGAAGAGTGATTTCTTTCGTAGTTGATCTAATACCTACTCCCTTAATTTATTTATTTTTAATCCATAATAATACTGTAATTAAAACATTTTTATCAATTAATTGAGTTTTAATTTCTATGTTACTTGATCGACTTGCACTTGAACGTGTGGTCGGGCTTGTGTAAATCATGTGAGTGAAACCTCAATCGAAAAATCTAATGATCATGGGATATAATTATAGAGTTAAAGTCCCATCCCAAACTCAGTTAATTATCCACTCCAGTGAGGAGATGATTCCCCAATTTTCAACTTACTATAAGTTGGCTTTTGGATCATAATCAAAGCAGGGTGTTTTGATTGGAGGTCTCGAAGTTAACCTAGGGACAATTTTCACAAATATTTATGCTTGTGTTAATTTCCGTAGGGTTCGGAGGTTAATAAGGCTAGGGGATCATAATTTAATGAATAATAATTATATAGGATAAGGATAAATGAATGATGAAGTGGATATATTAGATCAACTACGTCTTCTTATATAAGTGTTTTTTTAAGAAATTGTCTCTTTATGGTTACTTCTCGTTTTCTTGTTTAGTTTACTATTCGAAAAGTCACAAAACAACCCCCCATATTTCTTTTCATTTGTTTTGAACTATTTTCTTACTTAATTCTTGCTTATTAATAGATTTTAATTCACTTCTTTCTTGGGAGAACGGCCTAGGTCAGCCACTGTGTTTCACTTAGTTAAATTAAAAACATTTTTTTGAGAGCGTGTGTGACAACGCTCATCAAATTGGCACCGTTTATAAGGAGGAAATTCTTTTATTTTACCAATTTTAAGAAAGTTATTTATTCTTATTTTTTATTTTGTTTCTCTTCTTCTCCTCCCTTTTCATTTCAGTTCTTTCTTCCCCACTTTTTTTTGGACCATCAATTGAAACCTCATTTAATGATATTGGTGTCCACTTATTTTAATTTCTCTATTTTCTATGATTTATGAAATGATACCATCTTGAGGATCTCCTTGATCTAGACTCTAAGATTGAGCGCAGCTTTAGGGCTCGAATCATAAAATCTCAGTCAATGGGAAGTGTCGGTATTTACCCAACTGGGGAATTCCTCCACTCTAGGAATTTTTAAATTAGAAACTCTTAAAAAAAATATCAAACAAGATACAATTTCTGAAAATAACAACAATGAACTCAATAGGACTATTTGAGAGTTGGTTGTACCTGATATTAATTATCAACCTACATGAATTGCATATCTGACTCTCGAATCAGACTTTGAACTAAAATCTAGGTTAATTCACCTTCTTCCAAAATTTCATAGATTATATGGTGAGGATCCAAACAAAAATTTAAAAGAATTCAATGTGGTATTCTCAACAATGAAACCAAGAAATGTCTCTAAAGATGAAATAAAACTTAGAGAATTCCCATTCTCACTTGATGGAGCTGCTAAGGATTGGATGTATTATTTACAACCTAAAGATGTAACTTATTGGAATGATTTGAAACGCCTTTTATTTCAAATATTTTTTAAGTATCAATGACCACTTCCATTCTTAAGGATATATTAGGGATCAAGAAAGCACAAGGGGAGTCAATTTATGAGTACTGGGAGCGATTCAACAAGTTCTGCACAAGCTGACCACATCACCAAATCAGTGATCAACTCCTCATCTAGTACATCTATGAAGGACTCACACCTATGGAGAGAATCATGGTGGTTTTCATGGTTGGAGGAGCATTGGTAGACAAGACACTGGTAGCTTCATGTGCATTGATTGACAAGATGGCACAAAACTCTCAACAATTTGGTGATCAATGTACACCACATGTTCAAGGAGTACATCAGGTCAGTACTTCTTCTCTTGAAATTCATTTGATTGATACCAAGTTGGAAGAATTAAAAACTATGGTGAGGCATATTTATTTGGATCAGAAGACAACCCAACCCCCTCCTTCAAGGCCTTGTGGCATTTTTACTAAGACAAGCCACCCAACTGACTGTTTCCCACAACTACAAGAGACAGAGGATTGCAAAACAGTATTCCCAGGGAGACCATATTAGCAGCAACAATAGACATAACCCCAAAATAAGTTTGATTCATTTTATCCAACATACAACCAAGGGTGGAAGGATCAATCGGACATGAGGTATGGCTCTAGAAAACAAAAAAGACCCCCTTTTCAACAAAACTTCTCGCAACCTCCCCCTTACCAATAGGGTTTCCAACAACCCCAAAGGATATTTGAAGCCTAAGAATCAACAAACCATAAACAAGGTAATCCACCACCCAAGGTAGATTCTAATAGTGATGATATTTTGAAACAAATTGTTCTTAATCAACAGAATGAGCTGAAGAGTCAAGGTTCAGAGCTGAGGGAGTTGAAGAATCAAATGACCCAGATTGCCACTACCCTCCATGAACTGGTAAGTAAGAAATATGGAAATCTACCATCCCAACCTACTCCAAATCCCAAGGGTAATGTCAGTTCCATCACATTGAGAAGTGGGAAGCAAACAAATGATACTTCTACACCCACCATTCCACTGGGATTCACCTCAACTCCAGAGAATCCTCATTCAAAACTAGCTGATGATCAACCCAAGGAGAAAGATAAAGGTAAGAAAAATATTAATGATGTTCCTCATAAACCCCTTCTTTTTCCAAATATATTTGTTCAAACCAAAAATATAGCTGAAGAGGCAATTCAAAAATAATTTTTGGATAAATTCAAGTGTGTGGAGATAAATATCCCTTTACTTGAAGCAGTTAAACAAATCCAAAGGTATGCCAAATTTTTAAAAGAACATTATACCAATCTAAGAGGGATTAAGGGAAATGAGAGGATCAATATTGGAAGGAATGTGTTAATTATCATTAAACCAACTCTAGAAATGCCAAAATAGTGTAAGGATCTTGGGACATTCACTATACCATGCACCATAGGGTAGTTGCACTATTCTGATGCTCTTTTTTATTTGGGAGCCTCCATAAATGTGATTCCTCAATCTGTATTCTCTTCTTTGTAGGTTGGTGATTTGAAACCGATGAGAGTAGTGATGTAGTTGGCAAATAGAGCTACGACATATCCAGTGGGAGTCCTTAAGGATGTACTTGTCTGGGTAAGAGATATGATCTTCCTAGCAGATTTCTACATGCTTAAAATGGAGTAAAATCAGGTAAGTTCACATGCTCTCATTAACTTAGGTAGGCCCTTCCTCAAAAATGAAAAAACTATCATAAATGTCCATGAGGGTACACTTTCCATGGAGTTTGGAGATGAATTTGTGATATTTAATATTATGGATTTCGTAAAGTACCCCTTAGAGGACCATTCTGCTTTTGTTATCCCCCATTTTGAACCACCAAATAAAAACAACATGGATTTTGATTATCCTATGCTTAGGGAGATTATGAATATTGGTTCTATTTTTATGTCTAAGAGTACTTCCACGCCTATTTATAATTCACAAGACTCTCTTTGATTTTATTTTTAAATGGAATCATATTCAGATTTTGATCATGTGAACTCTGATTATGACATGGTTGTCGAGTATGTTGATGGATTTGATGCTTTATTCTCTGATTTTGATGATGTATATTCTGATACTGATGCTATTTGTGAACATATTTCAGTTCCTTTGATGTCTCCATCCATACACCACCCCCTACACTATAACTCCATCCACTGCCACTAAATCTCAAATACACATACTTGTAGAGGGGTGAGAAATTACATGTTATCATTGATAAAAATCTCCCTTTTGAACATGAAGAAAAACTTTTGAATATTTTGAGGGAGAACATCGGGGAAATCAGGTGGACCTTGGCTGACATATCAGGTATTAGCCCCTCTATTTTCATGTATATGATTCTTTTGGAGGATGGGGCTAAACTGGTTAGGTAGCCACAAAGGAGACTCAATCCAACACTTTTAGAGGTTGTTAAAAAAGAGGTTGAAAATTGCTCGAGGCGGGTATAATCTATCCCATTTCAAATTCCAAATGGGTGAGTCCTATTCAGGTTATGCCTAAGAAAAGTGGTGATAGTGTTGTTAAAAATAATAAAGAGGAGTTAGTTCTGATGAGGGTACAAAATAGTTGGCGTGTATTTATTGATTATAGGAAAGTAAATCAGTCCACTCATAAGGACCATTTCCCCCTTCTATTTATTGATCAGATTCTTGAGAGACTATCTAGGAAAACACAATATTATTTCTTGGATGGATTTTATGGATATTTTCATGTTCCTATTTCTCTAAAGGATCAGAAGAAGACTACATTCACCTGTCCCTTCGGCACATTTACCTACTGGAGGATGCCATTTGGACTTTTCAATGCCCTAGGTACCTTCTAGAGATTCATGGTGAGTATTTTTTCTGATTTTATTGAGACCTTCATGGAGGTATTTATGGATGATTTTACAGTGTATGTATCCTCATTTGATGAATGTCTAATTATTTTTGGGAAAGTTGTTGAATCGTTGTATTGAGAATAATCTATTCATGAACTTTGAAAAGTGTCATTTCATGGTAGAGCATGGGATTGTCTTAGGGCATGTAGTGTCAAAACATGGGATAGAGGTTGATATATCTAAGGTAGATATTATTTCATCCTTACCATATCCTTCAAGTGTGTGTGATGTTAGATATTTCCAGTGATATACAGGATTTTATTGGCGCTTCATCAAAGATTTTAGTAAGATTTCTCTTCCTATGTCACGATTACTTCAAAAGGATTCTGGTTTTGTGTTTGATGATTCTTATAGGTCATCCTTTGATGAGATAAAGAATTTTATAACCACTCCACCAATCATACATACCCCACAATGGGACATTACTTTTGAGCTTATGTGTGATGCCTACAACTTCACATTTGGAGTTGTCTTATCTCAAAAGGTGGAGGGACGTTCACATGTGATTGTCTATGCATCGAGGACACTAGATTTATCCCAATCAAACTACAAAGCCATGGAAAATGATTTTCTTCCTGTCATATTTGATTTAGATAAATTCCATTCATATTTATTGTACTCTAAAGTAGTTGTTTTTTCTAACCATGCAACTCTGAGGTACCTCTTGAAGAAGCCAAACGCAAAGCCCGGACTTATCTGATGGATGCTCCTTCTTCAGGAATTTTATATTGAGATAAAGGAAAATAAGGGGTCAAAAAACTTGGTGTCGGACCACATGAGTAGGCTTACTCACACACTAGAGGATGACACACTAGACCAGGTACCACTTCGAGGCACTTTCCCTAATGAGCATCATTATTTCATCTCAGGTACACATCCTTGGTATGCTGATTTAGTTAACTACCTTGTTGCCTCTGAAATCCTTTCAAATTTAAATAAATATCAAGTCCAAAAGTTAAAGAGTGAGTCAATATTTTATGTTTGGGATGACCCATACCTATGGCGTATGTGTAGTGACCAATTTATTAGGAGGTGTGTTCCTGATCATGAGTTGGAGTCTGTTTTACATTTTTGTTATACAATTGCTTCTGGTGGAAACTTTGGACACCAATGGATATCTAGGAAAGTTTTGGACTCTCGATTATATAGTCATAGCTTATTCCATGATTTCCATGTGTTTTTTAAGTCATTCTCTCATTTCCAACACACTGGGAACATTTCTAGGAGACATGAGATACCCCAACAACCCATACTATTCTGTGAGATTTTTTATGTATGGGGCATCGATTTTATGGGTCCTTTTCCTAGTTCTTATGGTTTTTTGTATATTTTGGTTGTTGTTGATTATGTGAGTAAATGGGTTGAGGCTAAGGCCACCAGGACTGATGATTCTCATGTTGTAGTGGACTTTGTCAAGACATAGATTTTTTATAGGTTTGGAGTACCAAAGGTCATCATCAGTGACCAAGGGACACACTTCTACAATTGGAATTTGGCTTCCCTCCTTCAAAAGTATGGGGTGACACACAAAACCTCAACACCATACCACCCCAAACAAATGGCCAAGCTAAGGTTTCAAATCATGAGTTGAAACAAATTTTGGAGAAAATCGTACAGCCAAATAGGAAGGATTTGAACAAGCGCTTAGATGATGCATTGTGTGATTATAGGATAGTATACAAGACTCCCATTGGTATGTACCCATTTCAGATTGTCTTTGGTAAGGCATGTCATCTCCCCGTGAAAGTTGATCATCGGGCTTATTGGGATATAAATAAATGCAACATGGATTTGGACCAAGATGGAATTCAGAGGAAGTTGAAAATTCAAGAGCTTGAGGAGATTCGATTATCTTAATACGAGAACTCAAGGATCTACAAAGAAATATCAAAAGCATCTCCTAACAAAATGATCCAAAAAAGATAGTTTCAAGTTGGAGAGAAAGTCTTGCTCTATAGTTCACGACTGAAGCTGATGCCTAGTAAGTTGCATTTCGGGTGGTTAGGTCCTTATGTTGTGACTAATGTTTTTTATTATGGTGTAGTGGAGATCACACAAGAGGAAACAAAAAGGAAATTTACAGTCAATAGAAAACATTTGAAAAAAAATTGAGGGACTTCCTACTGACGCAGTAGATTTCATCACACTGCATGACCCCATCATCACTTGAGCATATCAGGTTATTCCTAACCCATTCACTTTTATATTATTTGTCATATTTAAAATTATGCATTTTATGTGCACATATCATCTCATGAGATCACATTGAGGACAATTCAATATTTTAATTGTGGGGTAGGGAACCTTTTAGTTTATTAATTTCAATTGTTTTCCTATTTTTCAAAAAAAATTGTGTGTTTTTCAAATTGTGTGTGTTTATTTTTCAATTTTTTTCATGTTTTTGAAACTTTTGAACTGAAATGATTTTCATAGTGATTTTTAAATCCATATCAATAATTGAAACAATTTATATCATGAAACTAAGCTTAAATGAATACTGAAAATGACATTGTTACAAGTTCAAATCTTTAGTAATTTCATGAAAAATACTCTAAATTTTGAATCCAATGCCACATATCACTGTCTTTATATTTGAAATCACTTTCCTATGAGGCTTATGAACCATTATTTTAATATTCTTTACAGTCATCTCACTTTTTGAGAGAACCAAACCATACGTGATTTAATAAGAATTTGATTTATTCCTGTCAAAACTTGAGGATTTGAGGTACTTTTGTTTTAAATGATTGAGGCATTTTTTTGGTATTAAAGCCCCTATTTCAAAGAATCCTTTTTATAATTTCCTACTTTGAACATTTAATCCTTGTATCCCTTAGAATACATGAACAACCTATTAGGTTAGCCACATTACAATCCAATTTTCCCTATCTAACCAACTCTTGAAGTGAAATTTCATAACCTAGATGAACTTAAGTGTGGGAGAAGTTGTCTTGGGTTGTGCTAACACATTATGTGATACTTTGGGTGGAAAATAAAATTTCAAATAGACGTGTTTGTTAATGAAAAAAATAATTCTATTGAAATTTGTGCCTTTCTGGAGCTTTCATGATAAAAGAAGTTGTGCCTTTCTGGAGCTTCTGATGAAGAAATAAAGGTGTGCCTATCTGGAGCTTTCATGAAAAACTATGTTTGAGACGACTGAAATTTTCTTTTGAAATTATGAATGGTGTAAACTTTCCATGATATTTCATGATTATGGTGCTGAATTGATACTAAGAGGAGTGAGGAGAATACCATACTTGAGTGACAATTAGATTAATGCAATTTTGCTTCAAAAAGAGTCAAGCCCTCCTCATTCAGCCTCAAAAAAAATTCACATATAAATCCTACCAAACGAAAGCCACAGAACAACCCTAAAAATTTCTCATGATAAATATATGTCCTTGACTCACATAGGGTAGAGATGTAGGAATTAATCAAGCCTATAGTGACCCTTGTATGAGTTTGGATGAGAAAGACATTGCTGAAAAATTGACATTTGTGTGATAAGAGAAAATTCAAGAGAGGTAAGTGGTTTGTGCATGGGAGGATAAATGAATTGGAAATATATTGAATGATATAAATGGAAAACTTGAAATAATAGTTTTTTATGAGGCATGATATCTTTTGTTTCTTGGTGTGTAATTGTTGGATCACAAGGATATGTGTTTTAAAATTTGTTTTGATTTGATATTGATGTTTACTTGATATGAGGTTTTACCCAGGAGTGAAAAAGGATAAGTATGGGGTAGTTGATAAAACACTATTTTTTTGAATATTTTTTTGATAATAAATGAAATAATTTCCTCACGTTTTTTTAAATATGTTAATTTATAGAATATTTGGGATTAGATCATTCATTTGAAAATTCGATTGAAATTCCAATTTTACCTTTTAAAATTCATTGTAGTATTTCGGGCATAAATATTTTTCTATAAAATATTTTGACTCAAAATTTGGAAATTGTGTTCCTAACTTAATGGTATAAAAATTCTATTTAGGACATGGGAGCTGGATCATGCATTTGAGTGGAGTAAATGGGCCATGAAGACAAATTTGGACTAAACTATTCAGATTGGACATCCCTTCACCATTTGAGTCATATATTCTACATAAGGACTTTTATTGAGC
Organism: Viscum album; assembly: GCA_963277665.1. NCBI lineage: Eukaryota > Viridiplantae > Streptophyta > Magnoliopsida > Santalales > Viscaceae > Viscum > Viscum album. The sequence continues at coordinate 1,280,820,257 of OY728127.1, forward strand.
CCAAAGTTTTAGGTAATATCAGGGAAATGATTAATAACAAATAATCCTTATGAAATGCCAGCTAATTTGTGTGTTTTTTATGTCAACTATGCATTGAAAATTGGATTAAACAATTTGGCCGAATTTCCCTTTCACATTTAAAAACGTTTTGTAACCCTAGCCCTCACCAAATCTATTTAAAGGATGTTTTCACTCTTTGGGAGGTTTGGTTGAGGAATTGGGAAGTTTTTTATGAAATTTTTTCTCTTGGGATCCCCTCACAACTATTGGAATAAGTAAGGCCTTGTGAAAATATCTCTTCCAAAAAGGCTCTCTTCTCCCACCTCCTCTTTGTTTCTCTTTGTTTTTATGATTGTAATGTAAAATTTATACAATAAATATTATTTTTTCTTCTATTTTAATCTTATTATTTTTCTTCTTGGTCTGGAATCTAAGAGTGGAGACGATATTGGGTGTTCCCCTTTCAATCCATTTCTTATGAAAAATGTCTCCATAATGACAAATCTGCCCATGGAAGAGTGATTTCATTCGTAGTTGATCTAATTAATACTCCCTTAATTTATTTATTTTGAATCAATAATAATACTTTAATTCAAAAAATTTGATCAATTAATTGATTTTTAATTTTTATGTTACTCGATCGACTTGCACTTGATTGCGTGGTCGGGATTTTGTAAATCGTGTGAGTGAAACCTCAATCGAAAAATATAATGAACATGGGATAAAATTGTAGGGTTCAAGTCTCATCCCAAACTCAATTAATTATCCACTCCAAGTAGGATATTATGAACTAATTATCCACTAAACATAAGTTGGATTTTTTATCACAATCAAAGTAGGGTTCTGCGATTGGAGGTCCCGAAGTTATCCTTGGGCCAAATTTCACAAATATTTGTGGTTGTGTTAATTTTCGTAGGGTTTGGAGGTTAACAAGGTTAGGGGATCATAATTGAATGAATTATAATTATATGGGATAAGGATAATGAATTATTAAGAGGGTATATTATATCAAATACGTCTTCTCATATAAGTTTTTTTTAAAGAAATTTTCTCTTGATTGTTACTTCTTGTTTTCTTGTTTAGTTTACTATTCAAAAAGTCACAAAACAACCCCCCATATTTCATTTAATTTGTTTTGAACTATTTTCTTACTTAATTCAAGCCTATTAATAGTTTTTTAATTAAATTCCTCCTTGATAGAACGACCTAGGTTAGCCACTGTGTTGCACTTAGTTAAATCACAAACATTTTTTTGAGAGTGTGTCCGACAATGCTCATCAATTATGAGTTAATTTCATCGTTTGATAAAAAAATTAATATATAAATTGATTGGTCTGAGTTCCTTGGGTTTTAAAATGGTTCTAAAAAATTTTTAAGACCTTTTTAAGGGCATATGGTTTAAGAACATTTTTTCAAAACAATTTAGATTCTCTAGGAAACCATGAAACTAGAGGTAGTGGATCAAGCGGTAAAAGATGATTAAGGAACACAGTTTGAAAAACCATTCTCCCTAACATTAAAAATCATGTGGTAAGATATAAAGGACAATAGTATAGTTGGTGAAGGGTTTGAAAAACTATACAACCAAACCCTCTAGTTTTTCTAGAATCCCAGAAAGGGCACATAGTTAGTTTATGGTTTTTTAAAATATGAAGCTGAATCATGCATGTGTAAATTTAATGATTTTATTTCCACCTTAATGTCCATTTATGGTCCATTTTTACTCTTTCTTCTTTTTATAGGTCCCTAAATTTTATGAGACTCTTATGTACTTTCCTGATGAATTCCTCTCCTGTAAAGCTAGATTCTAGTGAATTCAGGTGAGTTTAATGTCTAGTTTTGAGGTATGTGATGTATAACCATCAGTTCATCAATTTTCTTATTGATTTGACTCGTTTTTATTTAGTTTATTAATATATTAATAATTTAAATGTTGGATCAATGAATTAAAATTATAATTAATGATGGATTCTTGGAGTTTTTCTAGAATGGTGGTGGTTTCGACATGTCATTAACGTATCATTTAACCAATTCTTAAAACTCTCAAGAATGGTGGGTGTTTCCAGTTAAGTTTACATAGATCCATCCTCTTGAGACTGTATTCTTCTTGAATCTAATATTAGATATCTATCTGATGACATACTGATGATGAATCAATGTTCATTGGCTATACCGAAGGTTTACTTCTAGAATCAATAAGTAATTCAAAATTTTTTCTTCCTTTGACACTGAATTTAGTGAATTAGAATCCTCTCTTTTGAAAAACATCAAAATTGGTTCTGTTGAAATAATCGATAATGTATGTGATTATAGAACCACTCTTTATTACATGGAGTCTCCCTGGTTTATTTTCTAAACCTCTTCCTTGATGAACCAAGATCTAATTTAGGCATCCTTGACATGCGAGCTAGTTATACATGGGTGTGCAATGTGATTTTAAATTATTTTCCTTGAAAAAACTTAGATTTATTCATCAAAAACTATGAGGAAGTAAGTTACTTACTATATAGAGGTCTTGTATATTATTGTTAGCATAATATGATATTGTGTGTTGATATTATTTAGACCATGTTGAGTTTGATCATAAGTATGTGAGTTTTGGTTATTGTTCTTCAGTCATGATATTTTATGTTGCACCTCTATATGATATTCCATATTTCCATGTATTGTGCTTAGTATGAATATTTTTCTATTCTATACATGGTACCCAAGTGATAGGAGGATCCATTATATCTTGGTGGCCCTATAAGGGGATCATGTTTAGGTGTTTCATAGGATATGATGATAGGACCAGGTTAGATATTGGAGCATGATGGTCTATGTGACCTGACCTGTGGAAAATATGGTCCATGTGGTCTGACCTATGAGGTGATAGTGGGGTATGATGGTCTATCTAATCTGAACCAGGGGTATGATGGTCTATGTGATCTGACCCATGAGGCGATAGTAGATCATGATAATATTTTTGACCTGACCCTAGAGATAGAAACATGGAATGACAACCTATTATGGTTTGACTTAGGGGCCTAGGTACGGTATGGTTATTTAATAGCTTCGAGGCTGTATCCTATATTTTTTACATTCCCATGAACACTCATATTTTTTCTGATATGAGTTAAAATGGATACTTCTGGGTTTTTTGGAGGCTTTCTTAGCATATGGATACTCAGTATGGTTTGTTTTTTGTGTGTGAACATTTTTTTATTATCGTGAATTACACTATTATGCATGTGAACTCATGTTAACACTGCTAAAAAACTAGGTTTATCTAGTGCTAGCTAAAAGCACTATTAAGGACCCCCTTTGTCAGCACTAAAAAATCGATGTTAAAGGGGGGCCTTTATTAGCACTTTTTTACAAGCACTAATAAAGGTTCATCCTTTATAAGTGATTTTAAAAAATTATTTTAAATGGGTTCTTTTATTAGCGCTTATAAAAAACACTAATAGGGGGTATCAGTGCTTTTTTAGAAGTACTAATAATGACCCCCTTTATTAGTGATTTTTTAGTAGGACTGATAATGGTATAAGTAAAAAAATTATATTTCATTAAAAATAATATATTAATATATAAATATAAATATATTAAAATATATATAATATATTTTTTTTTAAATATGTTTTAGATAAGGTAAATAGGCATTTACAATTAATATATAAGATATTTAGTGAAAATGGATTATAAAATAATTATAAAATTAATTAGGATCAATGATCACTTTGATCAATTATAGGTATCCTAGTGGTTCTTCGAGATTGATCTTCGATTGGACTATACCTTTTGTGGGTTATAGAGGAAGGCATCTCGAAGAGAGTATTTTAGAGTATGTATGGGATATATGAGTACACGGTGATGTCGTTTGGACTGAAAAAATCATCGGTAATGTTTTTGGAACTCATGAACAAGATATTCCAACCATATTGAGATGTATTTGAGAATGATTTAAGCACATCAACTTTACGCCAATCTTCCAAAGTCTAACTTTTGGATTCATGTGGTCCAATTATTAGGCCATGTGCTATTTGAGAATAGTATATCCATGGACCCAAAGAAAGTTAAAGTAGTGATGTCTTATACACATCCCTGGAATGTGTTTTTGATTATATTCTTTATGGTTTTAGTGGGATACTATCAATGTTTTATCAATGAATTATCTTATTTATCATAATCCTAGTTTCAGTCATGAAAAAGGGAGTAAATTTCAAGTTTTCAGACCAGTGTGAATAGGAATTTATTGATCTAAAGTGTTTCTTGACTACATCTCTGGTATTGATGCTTCCCAGTCCTAGGATCAGATATTCCATATAATATGATTCATCAGGCATTGGTTTGAGAGTAGTATTTATGCATATGGAGTGGGTAGTGGCTTATGGTTCATTTCATCTATGACCTCATGAGTGGAACTATCATTCCCATTACCTATATATGAAATTATTGGTTAAAGATTTAAAGTGTGGGTGAAGCTACCTCCTTGTTGAGAGGATTATCTTATACATATACCACAATATACTCTACTATATATTCACATAGTAGGACCTCAATTTGAGTAAGAGGCACTGGGTAGAGTACCTACAACTGTTTGACTTTAAGATATACTATACACCAAGTAAATTTAATTTCATTGAAAATTATCGTAGATATAATACTCGGGTATCATAGGAGCTAGGTAAGTATCCTTAAGATGAAAAATGGTGTCTGGTGAACTTATTGGATGATTAGAGGATAAATTATTTTGAGGATCAAGGATTTATGATGTGTGCTTCTTTAGTGATCACAAATTCTCTAGTAGACCACTTGAATGTTGGTTAGGAATATGACATGGAGTGTGATATGATGTGGGAACAACTAGAAGGTGATGACCCAATACTTGGGTGGTCTATAGATGATGATGGTGTGATCCTAGTACATGGGAGAGTTATAGTCCCTACTTATATTAGGGAAGATATAATGAGAAACTTACATACCTCTAAGTAATTTTTGAATCCTAGAGTGACAAAGATATACCATGACTTTAGGTGAAAATTCTGGAGTCCATGGATGAAGAAGGACATTACTGGATTTTTTTACCAATACCTTAACTTCTAGAGGATAAAGGTTGATCACCATCATCCTATTGGTTTACTCCAGCCACTTCTTATTCCCTTATGGAAGTGGAAGAATGTCATGATGAACTTTGTGATGGGACCACCCAAGACCATAAGGATTTGTGACACTTTTGGGTGATTGTCTATAATTTTTTTAATTTTTCTCATTTTTATTGATCCATGAGACTCACTTGGTATATTAACTCAGAAAGTTGAATTTTCATGAGATAATATGCTTTCATATGGTTACCTTGAGAATCATATCTAACAGAGACACATGTTTTACATGGTGATTATGGTAGGGATTTTAGAAGGCCTTAGGGAATCATATGAGGTTGAGCATAGCCTACTATCCCTATAAATATGGATAGTAAGAGAAATAGATTCTTATAATAGAGGATATGATTTGAGTATGCATTTTAGATTTTAGTGGATCATGGTACGATCACCTAGCCTTGGTTGAGTTCTCCTACAATAATATTTACTAAGATTCGATTCAGATGGATCCTTATGAGTATCTTTATGGTTTTCCATGTTTTTAAACACTTTATTGGAATTAGGCCGGTGAGGTAGTAATTGTGGGTCCCAGTATGGTATAGGATACCTCTAAGAGATTTCATATATTTCAAAAGAGGTTGATCAGATCTCAGAGTAGGCAAAGATCTTATGTCAACAACTAGATGAGACCTCTAGATATTTCTATAGGCAACCAGGTTTTTATAATATTGACTCCTTGATTAGGTCACTAATAACTGAGGTAAAATAGAAAACTATCCCTATATTATGTTGGACCCTTCGAGGTCACTATGTGGGTTGGGACAATAGTGTATCACCTAGATCTTCTTTCATGCTACCAAGGTATGTATAATTTTTTTCATGTGTCTTATATCTGGAGTTCCATGCCTAATCCAATGAATTTTATCCACTATGATGATATTGAGATGGATACTAATGAATTGTACTTTGAGAACCTGGTGTGAATTATAGACTAGAGTGATAAATTCTATTGAGGGAAGATGATACCACTTGTATGAATTCTTTGGAAGCATGGGAAAATCCAGGAGGAGACTTGGGAACAGGATACAGATGTCTGGGCTCAATAGCCAAAGTTGTTTGAGTATAATACCTAGAGATTATTCTCAAGGATGTGAGGTATTTAGAAGGGGGTAATGTAACAAATTTAGATTTTTTATGGTGTGTTATGAGTTAATTTCATCCTCTAATCATATTTTTTATTATATGAATTGATTGGTCTGAGTTCTATGGGTTTTCAAATTTTTCTAAAAAGTTTTGAAGGCATTTTTAAGGGCATATGGTTTGAGAATAGTTTTTCCAAACCATTAGGATTCTATAGGAAACCATTCAACTAGAGGTAGTGGCTCAAGGGGTAACAGAATATTAAGGAACACAGTTTTAAAAACAATGCAACCCCACATGAAAAATCATGTGGTAACTCTAGAGGCCAACAGCATGGTTGGTGTAGGGTTTGATAAGTCATGCAACCAAACCCTATGGCTTTTCCAGAATCCCAGAAAGGGTGCATAGTTCGCACAAGTTTTTTCAAACTATGAATCCAAATTTTTCATGTGTAAATTTAATGATTTTATTTCCTACTTAATGGCCATTTATGGCCCGTTTTGAATCATTCTTCTTTGAATAGTAATCTATACCAATTTATGAGATTCCTTTGGGATTCCCTAATAAATTCCTTTCCTCCAAATCTAGATTCCAGTTAATCCAAGTGAGTTTAATATCTGTTTTTGAGTTATATGATGTAAAACCCTCTATTATTAATTTTTCTTATTGATTTACCACATTTTTATTATGATAATTCATATATCTAGAATGTTAATGTTCAATCTATGAATTACAATTCCAATTAATGATGGATTCCTGGATTGTATCCATAATTGTGGTTTCTAAATTTCATTAAGCTCTTATTTAATCAAATCTTAAAACTCTCAAGAATGGTGGTTGTTTCTAGTTATGTATCTATAGATCCATCATCTTGAGAATTTCTTCTTATAGAATCTAATATTTGAGATCTTTTCGGATGAAGGTTTGATGATGAATCAATGTTCGTTGGCTAGACCTGAGGTTCACTTCTAGAATCAACAAGGAATTCACAATTTTTTCTTCCTTTGAAAATGAATTTAGTGACATCATGTTCTCTCCTTAAACATACCTCATAATTGGTTCCATTGAAAGACTCCATAAGGTATGTGATTCTAGAACCACCATTCTTAACATGGAATCTCCTTGGTTTATTTTCTAAACCTATTCCTTAATGAACTGAAATCTAGGTTAGGCATCCTTGACATGTGATCTAGTTCTATATGGGTTCACAATGTGATTTTATCTTCTTTTCCTTGAATCCCCATAGAATTATTCATCAAAAACCATGATGTAGGAAGTTCCTTTATTTATAGAGTTCATGTATATTATTGTTATAATGATATGATGTTGTGTGTTGATATGCTTTAGACCATGTTAAGTTTGATCACAGGTATGTGTGTTTTGGTTATTGTTCTTAACTCTTGATATGTTATGTTACGCCTCTATATGATATTCCCTATTTCCATGTATTTCTCTTAGTATACATATTTTTTTATTCTATGTATAGTACCCAAGTGATAGGTGGATCCATCATAGCTTGTTATCCCTAGAGGGGGAGCATATTTAGGTGTTGCATAGGACATGATGATAGGTCCAGGTTAGATAATGGGGCATGATGGTCTATGTGACCTGAACTGGGGGAAATATGGTCCATGTGGTCTGACCTATGAGGTGATAGTGGGGAAAGATGGTATATCTGATCTAACCTAGGGGAATGATGGTCTATGTGATCTGAATCATGAGGTAATAGTGGGGCATGAAAATATATTTGACTAGACCTGAGAGATAGCAACGAGGAATAAAGGCCTATTATAGTCTGACTTGGGGGACCTAGGTCATGTATGGCTATTGAACAGCTTCAAGGAGAGATCCTAAATTTTTTAAATTTCTATGACCACTCATATTTTTTTCTGATATGGAGTCAAAATAGATATTTTCAGGTATTTTGGTGTCTTGATTAGCATATAGACACTCAGTATGGTTTGTTTTTTGTGTCAGAATTTATTTATAATCATTTATTACACTATTATTCATGTGAACTCGTGTTAAAGACACATTGGTGATGTCCTACTGTTTTGTATTACTCACACCCTGCACAGGCATTTCGATGTGCATGCAGACATCATGTATAGGGATCCAACCAAGGAAAAATGGCCCATAGAAGATAGTTGAGCCAGGGGGAATAGATCTAGGAGTGGTACCACGACACACTCTAGAGGATTTCATAATTTTATTTATTTATTTACTTGCACTCTATATACTCTAGTTTGGCTTGTTACATAGGGATCCAGTTTATTTATTTTGAATGACATGTGTGTTATTTGATATCATATTATGATGTTTTATTCCTCCACTTGATTACCCTAAGTTTTATTATATTTTATTTATATTATTGGTGCAAGGATATGATACTATGGGTAGAGTTTCCCATTGATGGTGTTCGGACCCCTGATGCTAGTTTGTAGCCTCTTGCATATGGGGAGGCATGCATTAGGTCATGTAGTACTCTGGCTCAGATCCGGTGGTTAGGGTCAGTGCATTACATGAAATAAAATAAATATAAGAGGATGATAACAATTTATACATATTATAGATGATACATCCCTATAATTATAATGAAATTGAATAATCTAATGTAATATTTAAAATAGTCATGAGGATGGAGCTATACTCCCCTAAACCTAGGGTTTTTGCACGCATCTCACCTTGACGATGATGACATAGGTGATTCAATTCTCTAGGTATTCACTCATTTTTTTATAGTGTTTTTGTGTTTCATATCCTATTAGTCTCATTCCCATTTAGTGATTCAATTCCCCTTAATGGCATTCATCATTTTTGTACTCAGATGTGGTTTAGATCTAGCATTTCTGACCTGATCTAGTTAGGAGTTATTTTTGTGAGGTTGGACTTCCATGGAGGGGGTGGTGTGGTCATGGAATTAGTGCTAGAGAAGGAAGGTGTTTTTTTATCTCTGGATGGTAGTGACATTTGTGTCTCCAATCATCAATAGTGTCTTGGTGCTAATAAGAAATAGGGATGGTGGTAGTATCTCATGGCCTCAGGCGGTAACAGAGGCATGGATTCTTGTAGTGATGGCAGTATGTATAGTGACCCTAGCCTTTTACACATAACATTTCATAATTTTAAGCATAATAAAACATCATATTACAATCCAATTATTGTGAAGTCTAGTGTCTTGGAAGACTAGGTACAAAAAATTAAAAAATTGGACTAAATAAAACATTTATTTATTTAATCTTAATAATTAGATTCTAACTTACATTGTTCTCGTACATCTTCATAGGTTAACCTAGGGATAACATGAACAAAGGGGTGATCTAAAAAACCCAGTAAGGGAATAATTATAAGAATAGATCTTTAGTACATGGGTTAGAAGGCATGACATAATGAAAATAAAAGGCATGGAACATATAGAATCATAACATATAAATATGGGATCATATAAAAATGGATTCATAGTAATGTTTAAACAATATAAAACACAACTTTAGCATGATTTAAGGCTTGTTTCATAGAGAGTAGTGCAAGTCAAGATTAACCACCAAGACTGTTGCACATGGTAGCACGAATCAAGGCTAACCGCAAAGACCGTTGCACATAAATTCTCATGAGACTCAACTTTACCCAATTCATTAGAGATCTAGTAACATCCATCAAAAAAATTTCATGAATATTCTTTCCATATATAGAATCATACATAATCAATCATAAATAATGTGACAACCGGGTCCCGGTGACAGCACAGACACCCCGCCTTAACATGGTCATCGGGTCCTGACCCACCAGGTACCACCAGTTTCCCCGTAGACACATGGGGCCCACCCCAGGGTCCACCCACATGCCTGAATGGGTCATCTGACTAATGACAGTCCCCATAGACCAACACATGTCCTTTCCAGTTTTCTTTGTCCTCACTCGCACACATCCTGGGAAACTTCCCAGAAGGTCACCCATCCTGATCACTACTCCAGGCCAAGCATGCTTAATTGTGGAGTTCTAATCAGACAGGCTCCCGAAAAGGAAGGTGCACCTTGTTGACATGAGTCATATCATTTAGTCATTTAACCCTTTATCATTTGGGGATGTTACAATCACCCCCCCCCCCCCCCTTTAGAGCACAACGCCCTCGTTGTGGGCCCTACATCTCAACCCAGGCAGTGCACCGCACTTAAGGCTGGGTACCACCTCTGATACCAAATGTGACAACCGGGTCCCGGTGACAGCACAGACACCCCGCCTTAACATGGTCGTCGGGTCCTGGCCCACCAGGTACCACCAGTTGCTCTGCAGACACATGGGGCCCACCCCAGGGTCCACCCACGTGCCTGAACAGGTTATCTGACTAATGATAGTCTCCACAGGCCAACACATGTCCTTTCCAGTGTGTTTTGTCCTCACTCGCACACATCCTGGGAAACTTCCCAAAAGGTCACCCATCCTGATCACTACTCTAGGCCAAGCACGCTTAACTGTGGAGTTCTAATCAGACAGACTCCTGAAAAGGAAGGTGCACTTTGTTTACATGAGTTATATCATTTAGTTATTTAACCCTTTATCATTTGGGGATGTTACAAATAAACAAAAGGGTACCCATGGAAAGAAATGGGTATCATAATCATGTCATAAAGCATAATAGATGGGTGTATCATACAAGTGTCCATGAAAGAAAGAAATTAAAAAATAAATGGAAATTGATGAGGTAAAATAGGCATATATCATGGTAAGTGATGTTAAAAAAAGTGACAAAATGTGAGAATATTATTTAAGAAATTTTAGCATTAAAACCTTTTAGTGCGGTTTTAAGGAAAATACTAAAGGGGATTTAAATTGAAAAGGGAATAATATTTTATATAAAACCATAAGTGAACCAAGAAGGTTTTCATAATAAAAAGACTGATTTTATAAAAAAAAATGGAGTCTTAAAACAGATGATAGTGTGAACTTTAAACAGGGTAAGAATTTGGAAGTTCCCTAAAAATGGGTTTTCATATTGTAAAGTATTGAGGAGGGAATCACTTAAAAACATTTATATCCCCAAAAGATAATGATTAATGGATATTGATACATGATTTTGGACATATAATCAGAAATTATAAGATTTACAAAAAACAGAATATATGATTTCATTTGGGTAAAAAGAGAGTAAGAATAACCCGAAGTAATAATGGAGGTTCGGGTAAAATCCCTTACCTTAAGTCTGAAGGTGTCCTCCCCTTAATTTTAATGACCTAAATAATAAAAATAGTTTTATTAATTAATAATTAAAAAACCTTTTTTACATTTAATTTATTTATTATAACCTTTTTGAGTTCATTTATAACCTTTTTGATTGGTTATGAGGTTCAATTTCATTATTCAGGTCTGTTTGTTTCATGATCAATTTACTTATATACATGAACGGATAATCATGTAGAATGAGGATGGTTATACAGAATTGGAGTTTTATTTTATTATTTAACATACATAAGGTTAAATGGTTACAAATTTAATTTGGTTACTTGTATTTAAGTTGAATCATTATATAAAACTTTAGTGATAACCTTTTGGGTTAATTGGCATTTTTTTATCACAATGAACACATTTTGATTTATAAATAAAAAACATGTGTAAAAAAGATTCCAAAATCATATATGTGACATTATACATATAATATATTCTGGTTAAAACATAAAAATGGTTTTTTGACCATAATTTAATAAGGTAAAAGAAATTTAAAACTCGTCATCCTTGAATGTTGTGAGTTAGCACATCTCGGATGGTGTTTTCATTTCTAGTATAACATAAGGTTAAATGAGAGACAATAATAAATTATTCAATTATAATAACAAAATTAAAGTACATGTAAGGTAATGTAGTTTTCCTAATATTTTTATGAGGAGCAGTAAGGATACAAAATAAAACAAAGGAACTAGAAAAGAAAGTAAATGAATTGAAAAGAGGAATTTACCTCTTGAGTTATCTTCCTTGAGAGCCTCTTAGGGGGAGAGGATTTTGTCTTTTGAGGAGACCAAGGGCTGATAAACGTGGTGGAGGAGATTGGGGAGATATTTGAGCAGAATTTAGGAAAAGAACAATGATTTATAGGAGTGAAGAGAAGAGGGGAGTGTGGGTGGTTTTTATAGTGGAGGGGAGGAGGGTTTTCTTAATATTTTAATCATTAGTTTATTATTTTTTCATAAGACAAGAAATATTGATGATTCCATGAAAAAAAATAGTAATATTTTCATGTGAGTTCTAACCAAGGTTTATTACCTCAGTTATTATGCTATGAATAGTGAATTTAACTTATAATGTATGTATACGGTAAATTACTGTATTTTACTATTCATAAAAAAATCAAGTAATTTAGAAAAATCCAAAAAATTCACCCTAACCATTCTTCAATATTTGGAATCCAAAAACTAAATTAATTTTTCAAAAAAAATTCTAAAAATTATTAATTTAATTTTTAATTAAAATCATAATTTACTTGAAAAATACAGATTTTAAAACTATAACTGATTTTATAATGATTTCAAAAATTAAATAAGGTCTTATAAAATTATCTTAAAACCAAAAGATATAAAAAAATTAATTTATGAACACATTTTAGGAAAAAAAAATCTTTTAAATTAATTAATTAATTTTAATTAATAATTTATGATTTACAAAAATAATAATACTTTTACTATGGTAATATTTACACTTATTAGATGTCTAAATTTTATTTATACATTCATGGGTTTGGTTACTATTCTTTTAGATGATTTACTATTTGTAAGGGTCATATTATTGTTCATAAGGGTAACTATTCATAAGGGTCAATTATTATTCACCAAAAATTAATTTTGTCATATCAGACTCCAAACATATTACTGATCACAACTGTGTATGTCATATTTTCAAGATTCAAATCATATAAGTGACAATATTATGTTTAAAGGTCACATAGTAATTAGTAGTTCATTGAGTTGTGATTTCATGTGGTTATATGACATAATTATAAGAAGGTAATTTCCATTGATAAAACATTGGGTTGTTACAGTATGGTAGGGAAGATGGTGGTGGAGGGTATGGAGCCCATGGTTTCAAGTGATTATGGACTTGGCATTGGATAAGTCTAGCATCAGTGCATGTTGCTTCGAGTAGCATAGGTAGTGTAGCCTCTATAGTGACGATGGATTCTTATGCCACGATAGGTAGGAAAGGAGGGTGTAAATGTCTTGGGATCACATAAGGTGTATAATTTTGTGTTCTCAAATCCCCTAGGCCATTAGGTGTCATTTTCTATTTAACTACAAGGAATTCAGGTCATATATGGTCCTTTAAGTCACTAGGCCTCTAATCCATTCTAATTTTTAGGTGACATGATGAGACCAGACTATGTATTAGTGCAATTGGAAGGTGGTACAACATGTTGTTAAAGTAATTTTAGGAGAGTGACCTCTAAAGAGGTATGAGTGTGTTGACACCCATCATTCAACCATCTATCTTGAGGAATGTATGGGTACCCAGCATTATGGATCTCTTCATCCATCCATCCAACAACTTGAAAGCCTTCAAATATTTTTTATTAAAAAATCCCCCTTTTAAGGGAATAAGGGGGAAATCCAAAGGACTTCATGGACATAGGTAAATCACACCCGAATGAAAAAAAGAGTGAAAATCATATTGAAAACCATAGGAGACCCTCCCCATCATAAAAACAATATGACGCACTCTAATGTTGCAAGGATAATAGGAAATCAAGTGTCATGTGTCATAGAATAGGCCCGGTCTGATGGTTGATGCCATACCCTCTCAAACAACTGAATCCTAAAAGCACTGAAAAGGTGAAACACTGGCTATGTATCCTCCTATGGGCCTGCTCTAAGGGATTGAGACCATCTACACTAACTTCCCACCTCTAGAATCGAAACAATAAAAAAAATAACTTCCACTGAACACATCAAAAACCAATAGTATCCAAGTAGAAAAACAAATGGGTAGATCTAAGTTGAACTCTCCCGTAGCAATCACAAATAGAACTGAAACTAGAAGAGCCTCAAAGCAACCACGTGGACCCTTCAAATACATACATAGGAGGAAAAACCAAAGATTATGAAGCCAAATCCTCATCAATAAGGACTGGAAGATCCAATATCACGTCGATGTAGCATCGCCAATAAGGGGAGTAGAGCAGGTCTGAGCTAGAAACGATGCTCTGGGCCAGAGCTGATTAGATCGCAGCCACAAAATAATGCAATTCGACTTCCAAATTAGTCGAACTGTAGGAGGCATAAGGGACCAGCAGGAAGGGATCCCACTAGAAACCATACCACCACAAGAACACCAATAGTGCAACAAAATCAAAGAAGAAAAACCAAAACCAAACCTAACCCCTCTGATTCACTTCAGAGAAAACTCTGAGCTACACCAGAATACACACAAATCTAGAATTCAATGAAGACTGAATTAGTCTGGAATCCATCTCCAAGCCACATCCACCCATGTTGAAGCCAAGCCTAGACCTTGAAGCCCTAAAGATATTCCATGCTGATGCCAAGCCGATATCTAGCCATTGGATGTTGCCGCTGAGATCAATACCACCAGATCCCACCAAGTTACACCATCTCCAAGCCGAGATCCAGACCACAGGAGTTGTTTCCAAGTCGCGCTATCAAAAATCCAAGAGATCTAGAGATATCCCAAGCAATACTGAAACCACAATGAAGTCGTCACTGATACACCACCTTCGAGATGAGATCTAGATGAAGTCGTCACTAAGACATGCCACCTTCAAGATGAGATCCAGATTAGGCTGATGTCGAGATGTTGATCCACATCGAAAGAGGGGAGTAGATGACTCCCATGACAAAAACCCTAGCTGCATCAAATAAGAGGAAAACCTGCCGCTAAGAGGCTCTCCTTGAAAAAGTACATAAGCATAGTGATTGATGGTGTTCATGGATCTCTTCATTATTTTTCAGTCATATGGTGTAGATCATTGGATTTACATTGTATTTTGAATGCAAGAATAATTAGGTGGGTGGCTCAAAAGAGTGATGGGTTTGCTGGAAACCATCTTCTAGTCCTCTCCCACACTATAATGTGGTATGGAGGGTTCCCCTCATGTTGTGTCGGACCAACATGGTGAAAATTTTGGAAGGGGGATATACATGATCCTTGACTGACAGTATTGGTGCAGTAGCTCTGGTGGGGGGGGTCATAAGATGTCTGACTGGTGCTTGGAATGATACTTGTTATCCCTTGGTCCTTTGGGTCATTCCAATTATGAGGATTTTTTCTATACCAATGGGTCACTGTGTCTATTAGACCATGTTAGGGTCTTTGGTTTATGTATCTATAAGTCTTATGTGCCTATGGGCCAATGGTCTGTGTATTGGGATCCCCCTTAACCTAGTTCAAAAGGGGTTTTTCTTTTTTTAATAAAATATGGTTTTCCCCACAGCCTATTTAAAAAAATATTTAATAATATTTTTACCTTGAAATAAATCCTTGTAATTTTTGAAAAAATAAATTTTTACTCATTAAACTTGAAATATATATAAAAAATTATAATTGACTCAAAACTACTCCTTATAAATATCAAATAAGGTATCCATATACTTAAATTTATAAATTTTAAAAAAATTCAATCGCGTGATTCTTGTACCTGAAATCTCATTAATAAATTAAATAATGATAACTAAATCCCACAAATTCAATTAAATTTTATTTATATATTATAATTTTAATATAAATAGGTACAATTAGGCCTATAATAGAGTTTGAAAATGAATACATATCCACCAAAGGGGTATCCTAGTGGTAGATTGTTCCATTAATTTCAGTGAGGTTGGAGATTTGATTCTTGCTAGTTATCACAATACCATAATTACATCATATATTAATTTAAAATCTCAGACATTTGGGGGCAGTTGAGCTAGGTATCAGGGTTAGTGTAACAGGCTTGAACCCACACTCCCAGATTTGATGCTAAAAACATACTTCATATATATATATATATACATTATAAAATATTTAACTAAAAATATACTAACCAAGGATATTTTCAATTTAGGGATGTTGAGGATTATGAAAACCTTAATACATATTAAAGTTTTATACAAAATACTACAAAAAAATTATCTAGCTTCACTCGAGCAAGATACTTAATCAAAACCAAACACCATTAATGTTCTACTCATTACTAATCCTGTGAAAAAACATTTTAAAACATAATTTGAGGATAAAATTTCTAAATAAGGGGTTTTAAAACTAGATGTGAAATCCATTATCATATTATAAATATGCATTCAAATAAAAATATTATCATTTATATTAAAAATAAAACATTTTATAAAATAAATAACTTTTCCCTAAATAAAAATTTAGGGTTTTTATCAAAATTCATATCCAAAAATCATTTTCATAACTTTAAAATATATATTATTTTTTTTAGTTTATTTTTATTTTATTTTATTTTTAAAAATCCATTTTAATTTAAAACATAATAACCTTTATAATGAACTTGTATATTTCCTTAAAAATATTAAGACTTAAAAACTTTAATTGAAAGTAATATCTTTTAATGTAATATAATGTTACTTGGAAAACATTAAGAAAACCATGCGGCCACTAGGAGTATTGACGTCTAAACATCACTTAGGATCATAGTCCCCTTGAGTTCATGGGTTCACTCTTTATTCATCATCATCATAACTAATATCTAAGTGCCAAAATTATCAAAGAAAACATTTTTTAAAATATTTCCTTTCTCGTGATTAATCCATTAAAAATAACCTTTCAAAACTCTATATCTGTGTAATTTATTTTCAAAAAGTAAATTAATTACATATCTAATAAACATTACCAAAGTAACTTCTAAAGGAGAAATACAAATTTTCATAAAGATTAGAGATAATCTAAACATCCATAGGAAACACTTATAAATAATTCAAGGAAATTAAAAAAAATGTTTTTAATAACATGCATGGAAGGTTGATGATAATTATAGTGAAAGTCCATACCTATGATCATGAATGAAATTTATAAAAATAAAAGAACATTTTATACATAAAATTATAAACTATATCACTTTAAATCAAACTTTAATTCATAAAAAAATACATTTTTAATATCTTTGATAATTTTAAAATGGGAATTTTTATAAAATAATTGAATTCAAAAATTCAAAACATACTCTTCTGTAAAGAGGTGTTAATAAAAATAAATCTCCCTTACTTAAGGTTTTGTAAACCATAAAACATAAAAATAATTTTCCCTTACAATAAGGGTTTTAGGAAAATAAAATATGAGTTTAAAAAATAAATTTACCTTAAATGAAAATGGGTTCCAAAGAAACAAAAAAATTAAATAAAATCATTTTTCCCTTGACTTATGAATTGTATTATTCACTTAAACTAAGGTGAGTTTTGGCATTGATATTTTCCACTTTTTAATGTTTTTAAATGAAAGGATGGAATGAGAATTGGGTAAAGAGATAACTTGGGTTACAGGGGTTGGAGTTTTATAAGGAGCAAAGAGAAATCCAAATCCTTTATATAGTAGTTCAAATACTGATAGTTTATTTTCATATTTCTAAATTTCCTCACATAGTCAAGATAAACATAACCCAATTCCCAACTAAATTTATATCCAATGTATGTATTTGGCATAGGTATATTGATTTTATTGATGTAAAATCCTAAAAATATCATCTCGTTTGGAAATGGTAGCTTGAATATCTATATAAGATTCAGATTTATACATAAAAATTATCTTGATAAAGATTGGATATAAATATTGAATCAACTACAAGGATTCACATCACCGCTATATACATATACTGAGGGATATTTTTTTATGAGAGGATCCCACCACTCGCTTTGTTTAACTTAATCATAAGTTTAAGGCCATATATACCAATGGAGAATATAATATATTTATATTAATAAATTTATTTTCATCATTCCAAATAGTGTAGACATGAATAAGAAGATGAAAAATATAGGAAATATAAAATGAGACATAATTGATCTTCTATGATAAATCAACTACATAGATATAGAATATATAATTGTTTGTGATGAACCAGCAAACTCCTATCAAATAATGATGGATATCTGGTTTCTATTTTTATATATATCCTAGATAGATGGATCTCCAAAGATGGTGAAAATAGATTTTATCTTATGATAAAACCGAATGTGATGTTACTATTGATGATTAAAGAATAAGTCTTTATCAAATGTTTTTGATTTATATGGTAACCTTGTGGAATTTAAGGACAAAGGAGAAAATGGTGTGAGCTAACATCAGGGTCCCTAGAGTTTTCATATAACCTTATGAATGTTAGAACCAAGGCTGTTATTTAATGTAAATGGAGTATGTTTTTTTATTCTTTTTCAATCCTCACATAGAATATTAGGGATTTTTCTAGGAAAGGGATCCTATAGTTCAAGCCAATAATAGTTTTGTAGGTGGAATTATTTCCTAGTTTTTTCCAAATTTTTGGGTCCAAAAATTAGATAATGGAGAAAAGTGTTTTTGGAAAAGGAAGTTGTGCATAAGTTTGAAGGTGGTTTGTAAATTTGTGTGCAATATATGTTTTGGGATCATAACACCAAAATATAGAAAAGGAAAAAAGTGCACAAGATATTTAAATTTGATTGAAAGACAAGGTTGTGTGAAAGAGACTTATTCACCCAATGCGACATCAAAATAAGTTTTGTATACTCGAAGGGAATCTTATGAACTCCAATGAAAAAGTTTCATAATATTATGTGTAGGGTCATCAAGGCCTATAAATATGTGGATACCCCCACTCAAGACTTAGAACTTTTCAATGAAGAACTGGTTCCTCTATCGTGTAAAGGATTTTCATGTGGAAGAGAATCAGAAAGAAAATATTTCCTGCAAAGTGTTCCTTTATTCTAAAAAGAAAAAGTGAACATTATGGTGTTATTTTGAAAAATATAAGGAGTGTGTGAGAAATAAGGGTTGGAAGAAATCCATCTTACATGACAATCCCAAAACTTGCATTCAAGAACCGGTGTTGCGTGAAAGTGAAGTATTAAACTTCTAACAGGCTTTGAATAAATGGTTTGGTTGATCAGTTATTCCAAGTGCATAAATTCAGGACTTTGATGTAAGAAGATTCTCATGTTGGATAGAGATAAATACTTAAATTAAAATATATTTAATAGGCCTTTATGACAATAAATTGAGTAATACTTCACCCAAGGCAGTGAGCTAGGGGATTCGATGGAAGTGTTTTGAGGGACATAGTGAGTTATCCCTAAAATATTGTAAAGGCAGTGTGTCTAGCATAGATTGACTATGACTGAACTCATGTACTCCATAACTAGTGAATATTAGTGGACTTTGGTATGAATGAAACACTGTTGTCGTATGCTTCTTAGACTATCCCTTAGTGGTGAACCATGTAAAATTGTTGTGTGTCATCTCTTTCCATGTGAATTTTTTATTTCTAATCTTATCCATCATATAGGTTTAAAAAGTTCCTACCAACAAAGGAACAATATCCATCGTATTAAAAGAAAAATCTGACACTCTATTTCACCCCTCTCCTCTCAGGGTGTTCTGGGGTCCTTTAGTGAATGCATGGTGTGGTTTGTGTAGTGGATGGAGAAGGTGATGATGAATTGAGTTGTTTGAAGGTTATGCATGAAAGGTTGAGTATGAGGCCTATATCATAGGAGGAATAAAAAAAATACATTGGGTTGGATAGGTTTCATGTGAGGTTCAGATGATACATAATAATATTAGATGTTTGAAATTGATTTGATCAAATGGACCTTTTTATTTTTGGATGTTTCTAAGCTGAGCTATTGTGCCCAAAAACTACATTCCCACATCAGAGATTCAATCAGTCAAGTTCTCCCTTATATAATTTCATGTTTCGTAGTGGTTATATGTAAGTAGCCTAGGTTCTGTTCCTAGAACCACACTGCACCCACCACCTATACCCCATTGTGCCGACCCACATGGTGGCTCCAACCCCCCCCCCCCCCATATTCACACTTGTGCGCCTTTGTGTGCATGCCTCGCTTCCTACACAAGTACTCACCCATGCTTCCATGAGAGATATCAACCTATATCTCCCATATAGTTTAGCTTTCTCCAATAATAGGGTAGATAAATTTTCCCTTGACTTATGGGGTTGGACAATTTTTTACACAAGTGAATTTTATATGTATAAAAATAACACCAAACTAAATTTAATGATTATTTCATACATTAAATATTTTTATTTCACAAATAAATTTATTTTAATATTTTTATAAATATATTTTGTTTAACCTATTACAAAATTATTTATATTATTAAAACTTTACGCTCTTCTCATGTTACTATTTATAACCAAGGAGTTCTAAAATAATAAATATTATACTTTTCACATTATATTTCTTAAGTGATAACTAAAATTACATTTTAACTAACGATTTTATAAACATTTTAAAAATAAATCATATCTTATTCCCCTTTCAAAAGATTTCAACAGCTATCTAAAAATGGTCATATTTGTATTCTTTAAATACCCCCTTAACATGTATTTCTTTTAATAATAAAAAATATACACATTCTATTTTTTCACACTAAAAAGGATGATTCATGTACTCTCGTTATTTTTAATTCTTACTCTCATCATATTTGGTATATTAATCCTTATTGTTGATCCAAAAAATGGATTATAATGTTGGTGTTATCATGTTTATTTTATATTGTCTTATTTTATTTATGATGATTATTGTAAATTAAATCTTTATGGATCCCTAGTTTGTATCAGGCTTTTAGAAATATGTTATTATGTTGAATTTAGTGTATTATTTTTAATAAAATGTACTTATTCTAGTTTTAGTTTTAGAAGACTTATTTATTGATAACATTTATTTAAAAGAAAAAATTACATTAGAATTTTGGGATGTTACATTCGACAGCCCTTAAAAGAATTATTAACTTGAAATTATTTTTAAACACAAGTAAACCCTAAATCCTATTTCCCAATCTTCATTTTTGAATTTTTTTCATCCTATAAAAATAACTTTATTACTTTCACTGAGAACTAAAATTATATTTAAAAATTTTCTAAAAACAACTCATACATTTATCAAAGTATTCAATTTCCCTATTAGCTTCTATCATGAATGTAAGGGTATAAAAGTGGAAATGGTACCTTAGGATATTTTCAAAATATCCTATTTCTCTAATCCAAATAAAACTTCTATAGTTTGGATAAAATTTATGTAAACATTGATAAACACATGAAAAATTACTATTATTAATATATAATTTCAAAACATTTTTTTGAGCTTAATCTTTAGAAAATAGTATTACAATGTCACTTTCAAAAGTATCAAAATTGTCTTCGATATTCCCAAAAAGATTAAATTTTAAAAGTTGATATATATAGGCTACTCTAAGGTCTCCCTCTTCCACATATTCTATAAAACACACAAAGTATTTCATTTGTTTTAGATAAAGTGAATAATTTAAAAATAACCTCATGGTATTCTCCATGCCTATCATAGAGTGAGATTTTTGGGTTAAAGATTTTACAATAGACAATCCATGACCCATGAAAAAAAAATGGGTATCATATAGGTATTACATACCTTTTATTCAAGTAATTTGGATGTTGGATAAAGTTTCAAAGTCATCTGAGCATGACTTTAGAATATTTTTTACAAGAAAATAATCTGAAAGTGATATAAGTGTTATTCATGATCATCCTCCTTTCATCTTGAGTTTGATCCTCAAAATGAAAAATTATTATAATAGGGAATTTACTAAAAAAATATACATATATTCTTAAACTATCCTTAACCAAAACATCACAATTTCAAATGTTAACTAAACCTTTTCTTCGATACCAACAATACCAGCCTCGAACCAGCACTATTATATATGATGCTAAAAATATATTGCACATATATATATAATAAAAATATTAAAATAAAAATATACATAATATGGATAATTTCTATTTAAATCTTTCAAGAATTAGGAAAAAATTAATATATATAATAGTTTTATAAAAAATTCTAGAAACATTTATCCGAATTTACTTAAGCTATATCCTTAATCAAAACCAAACATCATCGATCTTTTTCTCATTAATAACACTATGAAAAAAACATTTTAAAACATAGTGTGAACACAAAATTTCTCAGTCAGGGGTTTTAAAACTAGATTTGAAATCTTTTCTCATATTATAAATATACCTTAAAATAAAAACATTTAATTTTATATCAAACATAAAAAATTATAAAATAAATAACTTTTCTCTAAATAAAAATCTAGGGTTTTTATCAGAATTCATAGCCATAAATTATTTTCAAAACATTAATATATATATATATATATATATATTGAAAATACATTTCAATTAAATGCATAATAACCTTTTTAATAAGATCATATTTTTCCTTGAAAACTTCGAGACTTAAAAAATTACTTGAAAATAAAATATTTTTATGGAATATAATGTTACTTGGAAAACATTAAGAAAAACATTTGTCCACTAGAAGTATTAAAATCTAAACATCATATAGAATGACATCACCCAAAACCATCATTAATTATATTGGGGAAGTTAAAATACAAATTTAAAGTCACCCAACTACGTAAACTATTATAATGTAGAATAGTGGTAAGATAGGATCGATCCCACGAGGATAAGGGTTGTAATATTTCAATATTTTTAATGTTTTCATGATTTTTTAACAAAATTTAAATAACTATACTACTTTGAGAGTTTTTTTTTGGAATATCTCAAAAATAATGAAATAGGATAAATATAAGAGAGTTGATGTCGAGGATAGTTTTTCATAAATTTACATAAAATCCATTAGCTATGAGAATTCTTGGGGTTACTAGTGTTGCTTCTTAGCCACATCTAGATCTATATAAATCATCTATCTCCTCTATCAAGGTTTCCTATAATTAATTTAGATTAATGATGTTTAGTATTTAAATAGAAGGTAAAGCTAAGATCGGCTCTTTGTCTCCCACTCCCCTTTACCACATAGATGGTTTTCCTCTAAATTCCATCAATCTCTTTAGACAATTAGAGGATATTATTTTATTAAAGTCAAAGTGATACTAATTAAAATATGATCTCAAATTTTTAGATACTCATCCTTTATCAAACTCACCCTTAACTTGAATACTTATTTATTCATGGATTATCTGTTAATTTACATTAAGACTAAGATTTTTAGGGAAAGTAATAGAAAGTTGGGTCTAAAAAAGTTTTATGAAAAAATGAAAACATGTTCTTATAAATCTCACCCCTATAAATTAATTAAAGGTTACACAGTGAAAACAAAAAAACAAAAAATGAAATTCCTAATTATAAAGCATCGTGGTTGATGATAACCCTTCTCCTATAATATTTCTTTGAATTCCAAATAGATATACCCCACTTTCCTCCTACATTAGCATCCTAACTAGTAGTGTAATTTCCTTCAATTCTATCAAAGTCTTGGTTTTGGGTCCTTCTGGGTCTAGATCTCTTTTTTTATAGTAGTAGTAATACTCTATTTATAGGAAGTATCCCCTCATCAATACTTCCTCTAATCCTTTGTTTGTAAACTTATATTCCCTCCTATATTTTCATTTCTTTGAATTTTTTTTCTTCCTTTGTCTCTCTTGAGTTTTGAGTTTTTTTCTGAGTATTCTACTATAAAAAATCCTTGAATGATTTAATTTTTGAATATATAGTTCCATATTGATCTTATCCTATTTTATTGAATGTTTCAAACTCCTCCTTGTTATGTGAAGTGTTTTAAAATCCCTCATAATTGGGTGATCCCCGCACATATTCCCTTCTATTAAAAATCCCATAATCTCAACCCGTGGAATGCGTAGCGTATGGATATCCCAAAAAACTTGGGTATTTGAAAGTGCATAAGTACTAAACTCTATGGAATGGGTTTTTCCCCTATGGTTTATCATTATCAACCTATTCATGGTCATGTATGGCCTATGGTGTTTCTCGAAACCCATTTTCATAGACTCTCTTTATCTCTAAAACCTCACTACTTTTATTTGATGCACCTCCATGATGTAGGACAAACCCTACGGCATAGATTCCTCCTTTACTTATCTCATTTTTCATAGCTTCAGAATATCCAGTTGTCCATGGTGTAGTAATCTTATTCCTCGAAAACACTCAGTTCTTTTATTATTTAACCCTCCATGGTAGAGATGGAGGCCTATGTTGCAACCTTCTTCTTCCATTTTCAGCCTATAGAGAACCATGAAACAATAGTTTGGATGATGTCACAACCTCATTCTCTAACTTCAGGCCAATAGTAGGAATGGTACAGCCTCACGCATTATATAACAATATCTTTCTCCTTATAAAATCATTGCCACTTCTAATTTTCACATCCCAATGGTGCAGTGGGAAGACCATAGTGAAACCAAACTTTCCATGGTGATCCCATGACACAAAGGTGGTGGAAACAATTTAGGGATTCAACTCAAAAATATATCCTTTTCAGTGGTCAGATGAATCTATCATCAATATGAAAGGCATTTTTTTCTTTTTTTTTGGTCTCCACGGTAGTCATATGTCACGACCCGTCCTCGGGGCCCATGCCATGACTACCCCAAGCCCGCATTCCATAGGCCAGGGGCTGGCGACTAGCACCAAGGCGTAAATCCCAGCAAAAAGGGAAGGCATTTCCTTTGAAAAGTAAACAAGCACCACAGAGTAAGCAAGCGGAAAAGTAAACACTAAGTAAAAACTGTACAAGCTGTGCTGAAAGTAAAAGGGGCCGGAAATACAAGCCCAACTGTAAAGTACAACTGAAAGGAAAAACAGCAACTGAAAGGAAAAACTGCAGCGTCGAGCCGTCCTCTGGAAGTCCCACCTGAAGGGTGGGTACAGATAGCTCCAATGCTCCTCGGGTCCCGCCGTCTGCTCCGAGCACGTCTCGCCCAGTGGTCCACCTCCAGGTACTGACTCGTCGTGTAGTCCACCTCAGGGTACTGACTCGTCGTGTAGTCCACCTCCGGGTACCGTCCAGTCCTCGAACACTCGGCCTCCATCAGTACTGCCTGTCGTCTGCAACCAACACAACGAGGTGCGGGCATAGCCCGTGCAGGGGTGAGTATAACGATACTCAGTAAGGACCCCGAGACCCTCAAGGTTTCTGTAAAACCAACAAGGATAACCACAAAGAAGATCTCAACAGATAACCTCTACTTAGATATATGCCCATACATATACCTAAGTTATCAAGTAACCCATCTCAATCATGAGGCAAACACAAGGTCAAAAGTCTCAGCTCAAACCAGGATTTTCATCATCGAAACCATAACTGCTGAAGAGCTCCGTCTCTGGAGTGTACAGTGGTCCTGTCACAACTCCGAGGTACTGCCCACTAACTTAAGACTACTGTAGTACTCCACCTATCGAGTAATGCGGGCCAGCCGCTACAACCAAGCGCTCCCATGTGCCGCTACAACCAAGCGCACCTCTGTCATGGGTCTGCCGCTACAACCAAGCGCTCTCATGTGCCGCTACAACCAAGCGCACCTCTGCCGTGGGTCTGCCGCTACAACCAAGCGCTCCCATGTGCCGCTACAACCAAGCGCACCTCTGTCGTGGGTCTGCCGCTACAACCAAGCGCTCCCATGTGCCGCTACAACCAAGCGCACCTCTGTCGTGGGTCTGCTGCTACAACCAAGCGCTCCCATGTGCCGCTACAACCAAGCGCACAACTGTCGTGGGTCTACCGCTACAACCAAGCGCTCCCATGTGCCGCTACAACCAAGCGCACAACTGTCGTGGGTCTGCCGCTACAACCAAGCGCTCCCATGTGCCGCTATAACCAAGCGCACAACTTTCGTGGGTCTGCCGCTAAAACCAAGCGCTCCCATGTGCCGCTACAACTAAGCGCACCTCTGTCGTGGGTCTGCCGCTACAACCAAGCGCTCCCATGTGCCGCTACGACCAAGCGCACAACTGTCGTGGGTCTGCCGCTACAACCAAGCGCTCCCATGTGCCGCTATAACCAAGCGCGCAACTGTCGTGGGTCTGCCGCTACAACCAAGCGCTCTCATGTGCCGCTACAACCAAGCGCACCTCTATCGTGGGTCTGCCGCTACAACCAAGCACTCCCATGTGCCGCTACAACCAAGCGCACCCCTGTCACACACCGAGTCGTTCGATCAGCAGTCGTCGGGTCTCAGTCAGCTACACGGTCTCCGTGCTCCGCCCGATCGTCTCCGGGAGGGTCCACTCCACGAGCTACTGGTCGATACTCCAAGTATCACAAAGTCCCGCAAGGAAGTATCTCGAAGGACCACCTCGTCATAGGGGTCTCAACGCAACAGACGGCGCGTCAATCGGACGCCCGGTCTGTGAGTTATTAGCCTTTTTGTCCCAGGGGCCCGGTTGGTTTCGTGAGCGAACCAATCCGGCCGTAACTCAACTATACCCCGAACACTCACAGGGTATACTCATAGGGACCGTTTTTCAACGTGATCACCAATGCCGCTGACGGTTCGTCAAACGGACGTCTGCTCTGAAAGATATCAGCTTTTCCGTTCCAGGGGCCCGGTTGGATTTCAGTGCGATCCAACCTGGCCACTATCCATCTGCATCCAAAACTCGGGCGGAGGATGCCAAAAGTTCCGTCTCATCAAGAGGAACGCAACGCAATAGACGGCGCGTCAATCGGACGCCCGGTCTGAGAGTTATTGGCTTTTCCGTCTCACACCCACCCTGGGAAACTTCCCAGGAGGTCACCCATCCTGATCACTGCTCTAGGCCAAGCACGCTTAACTACGGAGTTTTAACTACGTAGGCTCCCGAAAAGGAAGGTGCACCTTGAGTATAGTATACCGAAACGACCGTCTCGATCCAAGGATCGCGTTGCCACTGACGGCGCGTCGTTCGGAGGCCCGTAGCTCAAGATACGGCCATTTGAACGAAAACGTCCGAAGAAGGGGGGGTACAGGCTCGGCCCGAACCGGGTCGACCCGACCCGGGTCCGACCCGACCCGGTTGGCCCGGTCCGGCCCGGCCGGGGCGCGGCCCGGCCGGTCGGACCGGCCTGGCTCGGCTCGGCCGGGCGGCCGAGTGCCAGGCGCCGCGGGCGTTGACCCTCGGCCTGAGGAAACCGCGACCCGCGTGGGCCGCGCTGGTGAACCGCGGACGCGGCAGAGCCGCGTCCCGCGCGGCCGCGGGTCCGTTGGCCGCCGCCGCCGCGGCTTCAGCCGCGGCGGGCTCATCCGGCGGCGCGCCGGGGCGCCGCCGCCTCCGGCCGCCGGCGAGTTCCGCGGGCCACCGGGATCGCTCCGGTGGTCCGATTCTCTTCCCGTCTGCACCATTGCTCCTCCCGGGATCCGTTCTTTACTGCGGAATCGTCAAACATCCGATGCGACACGTTCCGTCGTCGCCCGCCCCGAGTGCCTCGCGAAAACGATCCAGAGTCATGCTGGAGACCACCTGTAGGTCCAGTCCTCTTGGACCCCTGCGTCATCCGTCTACTGCCCGCTGCAGAAGACTCTGCCGCATGCCGGTAAGTGGTGGGTCCTGCTACTGGAGACTGCTCAGCAAGGAAACTCTCCACTAAGAGGGCTCGCTCTAACACCCCTGCCTGAGTCGGAATGTTGAGGGAGATCATCGAAGCCCTGATCTCATGCCTCAGTCCCTGCTCGAAGGTCCGAGCCCGGAAGAATGGGTCCCGTACCATATCTGTGGAGTAGCGCGAGAGATCAGTAAATCTCGCCGAGTACTGGGCCACTGACATGCTGCCCTGCCGCAGCTGTAGTAGCTCCTGGATGCGCACCGCTCGGAGGGTGGCTGGGACGAACTCAGAGCGGAAGATGCTCTCAAAGTCCGTCCAGAGGAGAGACGCCTCGTCGTGCACCTGGAGCATCAAGCTCCACCATCTACCTGCTGCCGCGTGTAGGAGACTCGCTGCGAGGATCACCATGAGGTCTGCTGGTGTCCTCACTAATCTGAAAACCCGAACAACTGCCTCCAGCCAGTCCTCGGCGGCCTGAGGGTCCGTCTCCCCGCGGAACCTGGGCGGTCGCTGGCGCTGGAACTCATGCAGTGCACTAAGGCGACGTGCATCGCCAACGGCTGGGGCTGGTAGCATCGGTGCCTCGGCGGGTATAGGTACCGCCGGTGCCTCAGCTGTCAAAGGGCCCTGTACCGAGTCCTCGACGCTCGGTGGGTTGTCATCACGCTCCACTCTCGGAATCCTAGCTGGCTGTCGTCGTGGGGCCATCATGAAAAGGGAACAAGTGCGCCACGGTCAGGACAGTATACCTGGTGAGCTGACAGAAGTAATCACAAGGAAAATTTGAAACACACATGCAATCAATGTTTTCGTGCATTAAGTCGGAAATCAGAAGTCAGGGACCTGGTGTACGGATACGTCGGCCGCCACACCAACACTGGACTCCCTGGACTGATAACCACACCCAATACGCTAAACACTATTGCTTCACATAGAAGAAAGATCAGAGTCCCCGGTAGAACCGACCACCTCTGATACCAATTTGTCACGACCCGTCCTCGGGGCTCGTGCCGTGACTA
The DNA here is from genome assembly GCA_963277665.1 of Viscum album. Classification (NCBI taxonomy): domain Eukaryota; kingdom Viridiplantae; phylum Streptophyta; class Magnoliopsida; order Santalales; family Viscaceae; genus Viscum; species Viscum album. Next base: position 1,280,849,033 of record OY728127.1, read on the forward strand.
CCCCAAGCCCGCCAAATCCGCACAAAACGAAGAACGGCGGAGGGTCGTCGGGCCGTGTTCGTTTGGCCCGCACCCTCCGCGTTAGAGATAAACAACCAGGAGAATTTTATTCCACACGGGAAAAAATAACAATTTTAAGAAGATTAAAATTGTTCACAATTCGGTTCTTTAATTTCTTTAAGAAACATTGATGGGAATAAATTAAAAAGGGGTAATTCTCATAATATAAAATCCATACCTCGTCGATCATCGCGCGAGGGCGTTCTTCGCGGAAAAGCTCGTCGCGGAAGAGAGGGATCATCGCGTCGTTGCGGGGAGGCGTCGCGTCGTCGCGGAATCCGGTGTTGAGTCGGCGAACTCAACGCACCATGAAACAGCAGATTTAATTTAATTAATTAAATCCGTGTTTTTGGTTAAGAACCACGAAGGAGATAAAAAGGAAGGTCCGAGATTCTTACCTCAAGAAGCCGATCGAAGATCCGTCGCGGAGGAAGAGACATCGCAGAAGAACGTTGTCGGCGATGCGGATCAAGGCGTCGCGTCGTCGATTTCCGGGTTCGGCGTTCTTCGCGTTCTTCGCGTTCTTCGCGTTCTTCGCGAGGGAGAAGAAGAAACAAGGATCCTCTCAAATCTTCTCAAAAGATTTTGGGTTGGTCTTATTTTATTAATATGCCAACACACGAAAACATGTTAAGAAACGATTGAATTAATTCGTTGAATTAATTAAACGAAAGAAACAGGCCATTTAATTCACGAAAGAAACAGCCCATTTAATTCACGAAAGAAACAGCCCATTTAATTCACGAAATAAACCGCCCAATTAAATGGTCTGTTAAGAATTTAGAAAACGCGTCAGTTGACTTTCATTAAGACGGGTTTTCACGGTTGCGTTTCTTAGCGGAAAGAAACGGCGGGGCTCGTGCGGGCCCCACCTCACAAATATCCTACCAAGGGGGTAGGATATTTCTGGATAGCATCCTATCTAGTTCAACTCAGTTCAATCCGCCTTCAAGTGGCTTCAAGTGGCTTCCAAGCGGCTTAAGTGAAATAAAATAAAGTTGTCGCAAAATTATTTTATTTCTTAACTTTAAGCCCGAAAATTAAAATCCACACCTGAGCAAACGCAACTCCGAAAGAGGAGTTTCTAAGCGAATACCGGCACTGCGATTTCATCGGTGCCCTCAGAATTCGATTCCGGGCACCGGTTCAAAAGTTAGAAAAACCCGCTCATCCGTTCACTGAACGTACCCAAGCCAAACTTTGGAAAATGATTACGGGCACACCGGGCCTCGGAATCAGGCGCCGTCAGAAACTACGTTCTTGTAAAATTCCAAAGAAAATTAAGAAAAAAATTTCCATAAAATTTACGGGTCTTTACATTACTCCCACCACAGGGCTTTACGTCCCCGTAAAGCTTCAACACAAACTAGGGTTACAAAGGCGGTACTGAGCATGCATCTGAGCCTTCCACTCCCATGTGCTCACCTGAACCTTCTATGTCGTGGCCCGGACCACCTATGGTCCCACTAGAGCTGCCACGATTTCTTCCTTGCCGATAAGAGAAATCTGGTCTCATCCCCTGGATGAACCACGTTCTTCGCCTAATACGGTCAATCCCGACATGGATGATACTAATCCATACCAAGGATGACGTCGTAAGGCCTCGACGCTACTACCAAGAGATCCAACCGTTACTCTCTCCTCCAAGGGTTGAGTCACACTGTCGGCTTCAGTGTGTGATAACTGGGTCTCCTCCAGTAGATGTCTCACGGGTGAGGGTCAAGTCAACAGTCTAAACCGGAACCTCTTAGTAACAAAACAAGAGAGGACAGGAAAGTAAAATGCCACAAGAAAAGGTGTCTTTTATTACTACAGCTCAAGTAAAAAGACACAAAGCATCTATAAACACACATAAACAAAACTAGAAGCAACGTGAACAAAAGTCTCCAGGTCTGGAGCTAGTCTCGCTCCTGTCCATCTACTCCCGGAGCTCCATGATTGTAGGCCTCAGCTGCCTGAAGCTGAGCTCTCCCATGTCCTCCTATCCCCTGCGGTCGGGGTGGACCGCCTGGTGGTGGTGGTGGCAACACCCCGAAGCGCGGTCCACCTCCTGCTGCACGACCAACTCCCCTGTCATGGCTGCCTGCTCCTGGCGGCCCGCCCTGATCGAACCTCTGCCTCTGCCTGGGTGGTCCTTCGTTCGTCTTCTGGTCATCCGTATGGCGGGTCGGATAGTCATGAGCCATGTGACCAACCCCGCCGCAGGAGTAACACTTCCCTCTCATGGAAAGTCGTTGCCCACCCCGAGTGCCTCGCGAAAACAATCCAGAGTCATGCTGGAGACCACCTGTAGGTCTAGTCCTCTTGGACCCCTGCGTCATCCGTCTACTGCCCGCTGCAGAAGACTCTGTCGCATGCCGGTAAGTGGTGGGTCCTGCTACTAGAGACTGCTCAGCAAGGAAACTCTCCACTAAGAGGGCTCGCTCTAACACCCCTGCCTGAGTCGGAATGTTGAGGGAGATCATCGAAGCCCTAATCTCATGCCTCAGTCCCTGCTCGAAGGTCCGAGCCCGGAAGAATGGGTCCCGTACCATATCTGTGTGTTTGGGTCTTCGATAATTTGTTGCACTGAAGTGTTGATATTGGATGGCAAGGAGGACAGTGTTAATTTTCATTGATTTGGAAATAATGAAATGGAGTAAAGGTTTTGGAATCATTGGTATGTGGCTCAAGGGATTCTGCAACCATTTATCTACAATAATATTCTCTATATGAGGTTTAGTTCAAGGTGTTCTCACTATTTCATGGCTTTTTGGAATCATATGTTTGAGAGGGTATGACTTTTTTCATCAGTACCAGGCTCGTGCTCTTTGTCATGGGATAGCTAGTCGTGTTGCGATGAGACAATAGAATCCAGTTTTAATGTCTTTTGTTTCTAGGAGGAGTTGATCTCCTATAGTTAGGGTTGTTTTTTATATTTAGTTTTGGTCTGTTGGGGCCTGGTTTGTTGTTTAAGTCTTGATGTCATGTTTTTCCCCCTTCTTCCCTTAAAAGTGAGCTTTATCAAAATAAAAAATTTGAAGGAATGGTTTGAACTAATAATTACATGGACTATGTTCATTTTCCTTGATTTATATAATGGAATGGATGTTCTCATGACCTGTATTTAAATATTAAATGCAACATGAAAATGAAATTCCATTATGCCTTATCGATACTGGGTTTATCTTAATGGAATGCCTCAATTACAAGCTTATAGGAAAATTGGGATTACATTATTTTGTATTATTTATGGGAGAATTTGGTTAGGTTTGATGGACAAGATGCTTCACACACCCTTGGTTTGAGATGTTGGACATGGTGTTTCACATCATTTTGGGTTGTTGGACATGATGTTTCACACCCCTTGATTAAGATGTTGTACATGACTCTTCACATCATTGATTTGGATTTTCAGGCATGGCGCTTTGTATCCCCAGTTCAGATGCTTAGGCTTATGCCCCTTTATTAAATATGAGACCCTTATTCTATTATCATTATATGGATTCCCTGGTATTATGCCTCAGGTCCCTAATCATTCATGTATATATTTTAATATATATATATATACATACATATATACATATATATATATATATTATGGAACATGTTCAGAGACATTTTAGCTTAATCCAAAGCAGGTATGGACAACCAGGTTTCTTTTGAGGAACCTAAGCCCAAATTGATTACATTTAATTATTATTTACTGATTTTTTATTATTCCTACACACTATTTATTTTATACTCACGGACTGTATTATATTATATTTCATTAATGGTGACCTAATGAGTTTATCTCACAACCTATTCAGGCCTTCATTTGGAACCTAGAAAGACATCCTAATTTCTGGTTAGAAACTATATTATGCTTTGTATTTATTTCATTTATGGACTAGTACTAGACATGATGGATTGGGAGTAGCGACTGAGAATGTACTAAGACTATCTTTCAGAGTTGGAGTCTTTTATTTATTTATTCCATTTTTCAGTTTAGTCCAATTCGTATATACTATATGCTTGGTGTTTATTGTTTATATTATGAATTAGCATGTTCATGCATGGTTGGATATTTATTTGGAAATTTCCGGGTTATCTGTTATCATTATATGTCATAGATTTATCATTTATATTCCACTATTTATATTATTCCTTTATTTATACAATGTTTTATTACTACTATAAAGGTTATATTCTCCCCATTGAACCATATTTAGACCCTCTTTTCTAGTTGGAAGCCTCTGACATATGAGGAGGCACGCCATAAGATAAGTGACTGACCAGTGCAGTTACTATTTATTAAGTGAGCCGGTCCAAGACATTAAAAAGTGGTGTTATATTATATTGTTCCCTTTTATTACTATTTTGTAATGGTATACAGGAGACTACGAATGTGTTGGAACATGGTAAATAGATCATTTTTTGGAGTGGTCAACCAACCCATGGGGGAAAGATCAACTTTTCAAGGATGGGACTATTGTTCATGATGATCATTATTACAGTTGATTATTATTTCACCTTTATTGATTGATGAAATTTTTATATGGATACTAATTTATGATATTTACCTCTTGTCCCTATACAAAAATAGAAGGGATGTGTTCATGTATCATCATAGGTAGGTAAAGATTAAAATTCCATGTATATGTCATGCCTTATATATTGTATTGCTTAAAACATAATATTTTTTGGACATGCCTTGGGTAATTATTAAGAATTCTTATTTTAATACCATGATGTGTGAATATTTATCATGATTAGATATATACCCTTTTTGGGTGATTTTTTCCATGGTTACCTATATTCTCTACTTATATAGTAGCTTTTCATACGTAATCTTATTCATTACTCCATCATAGCATGCCTTGATTTATTTATGACATATGGTTGGTTAAATAAATTTTCTCCATAAACATAAATGGTATTTTCCCATATATATTTATGGTGGAATTTTATTTGATTAGTTTATTATGACATGTTTGAGCCATGGACTATTGGTTTCATGGGCTAAAACATTAGTTGTTGTAATTAAATGGCATCCAATTTTCAATTTATAAAGTGTATGAGACTTTATAAATTGGGAATGGTAACTCGTATAATTGAACCATCATAGATAAACTTTTTATATTATGAGAACAAAGGTAAAAACCTGGTTGTAGTTACATGGATGTCAATTGTAACTTATAAAGGAAGGTACCTTTATAACTTGGGAATGGTAGTGCATCTAACTAAACCATGATATAAGTATAAAGGTTAAATTTTGATTCTTATTGAAAAATGTTTTCGTAAAATGAAGGTGTAAACTAAAACTTACAAAGGCTTATACCTCTATAACTTGGTCATGATGATGAGTATAAATGAATCCTTATATGCTTTACTAACCCTTGTAGGTTACTTTTAGCATTGTGTGCCTATGAGATAAACTCGTTAAGAGTGTGTTAAATCTTGAATAAAATAACTATGAATGGGTTTCACTTAAATGAGATTCCAATTATAAATATAAAGTGTTTAATCTATAAATTAGGAATGTTTAACCATATAACTGGACCCAGGATGGCTTGACGGGACCCACACAGGTCATCTTATTCATTATATACCTTGGTACTTAACCCCATGGGGGTATGGTTTTGATAAATTGGGATTGTTATTTAAAGTTTCAATATTCACTTATACAGTGTTTCATATAAACATAAGGTGTCATCTTACTTAACTGATCCCCTTAAATTGATAAAAGGCCTTTTAGTTACTTTTGAGTTTTATTAATATGAGGTGTTAGTTAATTAAAATGTTGGTTATAAAATAAAGAGTTATTTTCCCTATATCTTGGAATTTAAAATATCTTTAAATAAGTCATATGTGAGAATGAATAATTATTGAAAATAAATTATAAGAGAATTTTCATTATGATATATAGAACCAGCAAAATAAAGTGCTTAGTATAGTTTTTCTTTATTACTAGTACTTTTTATCCCTTATGTATTAGCTACATTAAATTTTGTAATAAATTATCATCAATTGAATACCAAAAAAATGAAACAATTCGTAGGTTTTATATCAAGGACCCTCATGTAATGGTTTTATTTTTATTTTCCTTGAGAGATGCTTGATATGGGAACATGATCATTGCTTGTACATCTCGATTATCTTCTTTTCTATTGTTGCTTGAACCTAATGGTTGGATTTTAGAACATAGTGACCTTTTAGTCATGAATATAGTTTAAAATTTTATGTCTTATATTAAAATGTGGATTAGTAATTGTTCTAAGACCCTTGGAAATGAAAGACCAGTAGACTTCTGAATCAAGTTCCTAGGAAAGCTAAATTCTTTCTGGAAGACCATTTGAGTTAGGTAGGACTCCTTGTAAATAAAATGAAACCTCATGTAGATGATTGGTTTCTTAATGATTTGAACCTCAATGGGGGTATTATCATATGTGGATACCAAGTGAGTTTCATCTCTTTATCCCTTTTCATTGGCAATATGACCCCCCAATGAGCACTTCTCTATGAGGATGCTCAAAGAGGATCAGTGCCTGTTAGGATGGTGCTTTATAGGTTTTGACCCTCATGGGTCGATGATTTTCTTAAAAGATTCATTTTTATCTTTTTTAGGGATATTTTATAGGTTTATTCAATGTTGGGTGATAGAGGCCCATAAGTGGGATATGGTTCTCTTGCAGGAGACCTTATAGATAGGTGGAAAGACCTAGAATCCCTTAGCATTTACTCGGGATTTTGTGAGATAACCTTTTGTTTGATCTAGGGAAACTTGTGAGAGAGGTTGGACTAGGGTATAAAAATTCCTTGAAGGAAATGAACATGGTTTTACAGTTTTTTTTAGACCAATGTATGGTGGGTTCTCAGTTTTTATGATATAGGTGTGATGATGGCTTTAGTTTTTAAGAATTCCCCAAGAGTGTTTGTGTCTCGAGACTATCTTGGATAGGTAGGATTGTTCGGGTGCTTTTCCCTATTTACTAGTGGTTGAATTTTATGCTTTAATTTTTTAAAAGACATTGTGAGGTGGGTAGTTGTTTGATAAATCATGTAATAAGTGAGGTACCCAATTTTGAAGAGGAGTTCCAAGGGTTCTTATGGTGTTTTTTAATATTGACTTGTCATGTGGCATGGTCATATTATCCTTGATGATGGATGACTCATAGGAGAATGAGTTTGGTGGTATGATTGGGTATTATGTTATATACACTCTTTTCATGGAAAATATTGTACACATTGGTCATGTGTGATAATTTGTTGTACATAGTATCGTTTAAATTGTTAACCAGTGAGAGATCGAGTGCAAGCTGAGGACTGATGGTTTCAATAGTGTAATGCTTAAGGGCATGGTGACATAGATATTTGGGTGAATTATATGAAGTACCTATGATGAAGAATAAAATGAAAATAATCTGAGTTTCATGAGGTGGTTGGCCTCTGGTTAGACCTGGACACACATTGTCAAGAGATTTTGTGAGAGGAGTTGGTTAAAGGAAAGTATAGAGTTTTTTATGTGAGTGTGGATTGGAAGGAGCAATTCATGCATATCAATAGAATATTTATGTACACATATTTGAGGTAAAACAATCCTAATATCTTTAAATAATCCTGATTATGCTAAGATAGATTCAATTATTCATCAAGATACCTATCTAAATGCCTCTTTTGGTTTGATGAAAGAACCCCTTGGAAGTTGCACTCAAGGAGTAGTTTAAGGTAAGATAGATAGTGGGGAGTATGGCATTGGATGTTTGAGGGTAGTGATCTTCATTGTGGTTGAAATTCAAACCATGTTCCTAGCCATGTGAGGGGTTTTTTCTTTGGACAATGGAATCTCATGGTTTTCACCCAGTTAGATAAACCATGTGGCCAAATCGTACAGCTCATTAAAGGGATAAAAATTACTCCTTATCCTTTCCATCATTTAACCCTTATTACCATTTATTTTTAATATTCTCCCATTCACATTAGTTCACTAAATATCCACTCACCTTCCTTATTAGTCTTTTAGGGATTTCCCTCTTTTGAGCTCAGAATAGACTGTCATTCATCGCATTAGATCCCTCTCGGTTAGTATATGATTCATCTTCCTTCTTATATCACAATATATTTTCATCATTGACATTATATATGTGTGAGATAATATGACCTATTTTTTGGTTTTTGGTATATTTATTAATTTTATCTCATTTTGGATCGAATAAAAGCCTAATAATGGATGAGTGATGCTTCCTTGGTATGAGGTAGGAGGTATGCATGTTTTTTCCTTAAAGTTTCATTGGTTATTAAATGCTTTATTATTCCACATGCCATATCTTTTGTTCATTTCTTGTACAATGTAAATTAACATAAATTAAAACCTTATATCATAGACTAGATTTTCCTTATACCCCTTGAATGGTTGGAGGTTGATGACCTCAACCCAAACCACCTCTTAAGGCGAGTTTGGTTACATGCTAATGTTTACTATCCTTGCCTTGTAATTAAACCACCCCTTGGGTGTGTTCTTTAAATGAATTATCACATTTATAAATTCCTATATGGTCAAACCACCTCTGTAGGTAAGTTTAGATTGTCAATTTAGATATAATAGAATAAATTTAATTAAATTAGAATTATTTGATGAATTGTATCATGATGATCTGCATTGAGGAATAGGTTTTTCCCATGGACTTCTTGTTTGTTAATAAATTAAATGGTTTAACCAAATGGTTTGAATTGATAATGGCATGGATTGTGTTCCTTTTACTTGATTTATATTATGGAATTGATGTTCTCATGGCATGTATTTAAATATTAAATGCAACATGAAAATGGAAGTACAATATTCTTTAAGTGATATCGGGTTCCTCCTTACGAAACACCTTGGTTACGGGCTCATAGGGCAGGTGGGATTACATTATTATGAATTATTATTGAGAGACCTTGGTTAGGGTCAATAAATAGGATGCTTCACACCCCCTTGGTCTAGGATGTTGGACATGAAATTTCAAATAATTTTGAGTTGTTAGACATGAAGTTCCATGCCCCTTGATTAGTATGTTAGTCATGACACTTCACATCATTTATTAGGACGTTGTACATGATGCTTCACATCATTGATTGGGATTTTTAGGTATAGTGCTTCATATCCCCTATTCAAATTCATGGGATTATTACCCCTTATTAAATATGAGACCCATATTGTATTATCATTATATGTGTGACCTGGTCTTACACCTCAAGCCATCATCGGTGCATGTAAATCTTTTCACACACAGAGAGAGATACACACACACACACATACACACACACATATATATATATAATGACACATGTTTAGAGACATTCCAACTTTGGCTGAAGCAGGTATGGTCATCCATGTGTATTTTAAGGATCTTAATCCCAACTTGATTACATTTATTTATTATTTGATGCTTTTTTATTATATATTCACACCACTTATTTTATACTCAGGGACTGGATTGCATTATAAGTCATTGGTGATGGCCTATTAAGTTTATCTCACACCCTGTTTGGGTTTCAGTTTGGTACCCAGATAGACATCATGATTGAAAGTTAGGAATTGGATTGTGCTTTGGGATATTTTTATTTATGGACTAGGACTAGACATGGGGGCTTGGGAGTAGCAGCTGAGAATGTACTCTGGATTCCTTTCAGATTTGGAATTTTTAATTATTTATTCCCTTTTTCAGTTTAATCGTGTTTTATATACTATATATTGTGTTTTGATTGTTTTTATTCTGAATCAATATGTTCATGCATGGTTGGATATTTATTTAGAACTTGTGAGGTTATTTTTTATCATTATATGTCAAATATTTATTTTTTAACTTATGTTTTTTATATTATTCCTATATTTATACATTGTTTTATTACTAATATAGAGGGTATAGTCTCCCCACTAAACCAACTTTAGACCCTCGTTGCTAGTTGGCAGGCTCGGGCGTACTGGTAGGTGCACTTGAGAACATGTGATCAACCATTCTAGTTACTTTTTATGGAGTGAGTCGGGTTGGGATGTTACACTCAATACACACACACCACATCCATGGTCATGTTATGAGATATTAACTATTGGTTTATCCATAAAGTGGATAATGTATTAAATAAGACCATATGGGAATTACTTAAGTCAATACCTAACTTAAATTTTAGCACTTAAAACTCTCATGTACTTAACTTGTTTGGTTTACACTGGATCTTTATTTAAACCGTGTCACCATGAACTCCTCCAAACTTTACAATGTATACTCACATGCAAGTGAGGGGAATTCAAGGTGAGAAATTACATTTTATCACACAAAATATGCATATTCAATCCCTTATACATTAAAAGAGGTAGGAAAAATATGCATATCTTCAAAATAAAACTAAATATAACATTTTAAAACTTAAATTCAATAATTAAATTAAATAAATAATAATCCAAATATGCATGGGTTGATCTCAGATCATGAACATTTAAATGGAAATTATATTATATAATAAAAATTAATTTTTTTAGAATTCAACTAGAGGGTATTTTTAATACTTTAAATTGTATTAAAATAATTTTAATTAATTATCAATACATCCATGAAACCCTAAATTATTTCATTAAATTTCAGACAATTAAAATTATTTTATGAAATTTTTATACAATTTTTCAGGCCCATTTAGACCTAAATCATGTCCAAAAATATAAATTTAGGGCTTGTTATGGGTCTAATTAGATGGGTAGTTTGGATCTAGACTAACCCACTCTAGCTTAGGGTAGAGAAACCTGACTAAAAGGTAGGTTGGGCATAAAATTCACACCCCAAATACATGCACCATTTTTGGAAAACACACACACATGTCAATATATATATGACCATGGTCCACCCTAATAAATGGGGTAGCTATTTGGTCTATGTGGGTGGATTTATACCGCCCTCCTGATAATTTTTTTTGTCTCATGTGGTGATGAGAAGGCATGATAAATCACTACATCATCTATATCGATTCCCAAACAAACTCATTCACCTATATATATATATATATATATATATATATATATTATTGAAATCACATTACAATTAATGGTTAAAAATTTTCAATCACTGATCAATCATATCTTGGTCATATGAACTCGGATCAATGCTCCATCAGTTATATTAGGATTGTATCAAAACCCTATTTCTGAATATTAGAAAAATTAAATAAAATTTTTAATTTTTAGACTTAAATAAGTTAATTTTCACTCTGGTTCTAATTGAAGGAACTTGGGGCACATTAGAAGCATGAAACATACTTAATTTAAAATTTTGGGTTCAGATTCATGTTAAAAAGACTTAATTCACAAAACCACTTTCCTTTATTTATCAAATGATCACATAAAATTCAATTTAAATATGAATAACAAGATTGAACAAAACCATAAGGGGTACCTTGTTCGTTTGAAGCCTCGAAATTGATTCGCTTATCGTCAGCATGTTGTGGCTCAAAGGTGATAAGATATGAAACCCCCTAGATAATCCACACATTCACCATAGCTCATGGATCATAAATATTAAATTTTTGGGTTCTATAATGAGAAATCAAAGTGCTTTAAACATCCCTTCAATCGTATAATGATTGTGGACTCAATCATGGAAGCGGGATTGATCCAACCTTGTTCTTCCTTCAGTTTCTCAATCTAGAACTTGAGAGAGAATGAGAGATAACTCAAAATTCATCCTAATTATTTAGATCATAATTATTGAGTCTAAAATTAACTTATATACTGAGATTATACTTTCTAAAATTTCACTTTGGTCCCTATAAAGTTATAGCATTCACTTCAGACCCATGTGAACACTTATGGATTAATTAAAATTATAACTTTAATATGTTACATGATAAAATATGAAACATTAACTTTGCTCATAATCTCCCCTAATAATTTAACAAACCATGAACATGATATGTTCATTTGAATAAATATATTTTCTAATATTCACTTTTGTGATCAAACTACTTGTGAATACCTTGTGAAATAAATTCATGAATCGTTATTCTAAACTTGAAAATAATATAATTAGATTATTTTAATGTGATCATTCATTACTCTTGAAAATCGTGCGCCCCATTGAATAATTAAGAAAGGGTAAATAGCACATGTTTCATCCTCGGAGGATGCAATAGCGGCTAGGATTGATCTGTGCAAACATTCATTTACCGCTCGCATATCCTTAATGAAAGGTATGAAACCCTAGCGGACTTCAGATCTCATCTCTTGGTTGGCTGATATTTGGGGATTCAATGAATTCAAATGTGTGTCCCTCGGTCAAGGACTCTTTCATATCTTGTTTCCTTTGGTGGAGCTCAAAAGTAGCGCTTAGAGTATCGGCTCCATCAATCTCAGGCCAGGTACACTTAGACTTCATGAATGGAAATTGAACTTCAATTTTCTTGATTTTAAGGATACTTGTGTGCAAGTATGGATAAAAATACGCAGTCTCAACTAGGTATTGTGGCATGCTGAGATTTTTTTCGATATTGCATCTGCTATTGGGATTCCGATTAGAATGGATCATGTTACAGAATCAGTATGTTATGGTCATTTTGCTCGGGTCCTAGTAGAGGTTGACCTTAGTACTACTTTAATAGATAAGGTGATTTTATCTACTCAACAGGATGATATTTGTCTTCGGATTGAATATGAAAGCATTCCTCCTTTTTGTGTTTCTTGTCAAGTTATTGTGCATGAAGAAACTACATGTAGATGAAATGTTATTTGTGAAAACTACCAAATTAAAGGGCATGACCTACAACACTGTAGGAAGCCACCTAAACAAGGTATAGAACAAAGCACTGAGCAGAATAAGACAGCTGCTGTTATTGGTCATGATCTACTAAAGGACTCTGATAGAGAGACTGTTGTGTCTGCTAAAAAGTCTCAAAGATATCTTGATGAAGAACCCAAAAGGGATGTTCTGAAGAACCTATCAAGACCATCACTTATTCACAAAAAACAAGAGAGTTATCTTATCCTAGGCAGATCTTACTGATGATATCCATCTATCCGTAGATGACAATTCTGGTATGGCTGGTATGAATGGATCCTCATTCAAAGAAATATTGACAAGGGGTCTCAAGGATGATGAAGATGATGAATCAATTGATAGTATTGATGCTTTGTAAAATGCTACTCATGAAGATGAAGACTCTTACCTAAGAAAAGAACATATTTTGGTCAATTCCAAAAGCAAAATAGGCAAGGAAAAGATGGATCTTCCTATCTCAAGGAAATCTAAAGAAAGGAAAGAGGTGACTGGTGTTTTTAATTATACTTCAGAAAAAGAAAATAAAAAGGTACAACCCTATGGTCAATCTCTTTCCTCAAATGGAAAAGATTGATTTTTGTTTAAAGCAGATAGATAAACAGACACTGTTTCTACAGTTTCTCATGACACTAATATGGAGTTCTCCCCTCCTAAAGGTACTCCTAGAGTACAAGTTAAGTCTAGTTTATTTCATGGTTTTCTAGCAAAGTTTAGTGTTGGTGATTCTTTACTTATGCATGCTAAAGAAGGTAGGGATACAGTTTATGTTCCAGACTATGTACCTCTTAAAAAGACTAATGCTCAGGATACCATGAATACCCATAGCATGTGCCATAAATCCACTCAAACTGGCCAGCATAAACAGACAGGTCCCTTGAAGGAATCTGTCCAAGACTCCTCTCCTGAAGTGCATGCGTACCTTCCCAGTTTGGAGGGGGAAAATGACAAAGTGTCAAGATCATCCCATCCTTCACCAAGTTGTAGCACCCCTCAATCTCAAATTCATAAAGTTATCAAATAGGTGAGTACCTATAATTCGTTTGAATTACTTGAATCTTCTAGTAGTGATGAAGATAGGAAAACAATGGAAGATATGGATGGAGTTAAGTGTGTGAACACTAATGTAACTTCTGAGATCCCAGATGATGGTGGAGGTTCCTAGATGTAGGAAAATGTTGGGCGGAGGGGGAGACAACCAAGTGGAAGGGGTGCTCAAACATCTCTTTATAGTACCAACACTTTCTTGTGAGTGCACTGATGTCTTTTTTATGGACCTACTTTGTTGTTTTTACTCCTTTATCTTTACTTATTGTATGAATTTCTAGTTTAATAATAGGGGACTTTTCGCCTCATCCTTCTTAAAAAAACTCTTTGTAATATAATCTCTTTGTTTTGTGAAATCTCATAAAGTGGGATGCACACTTTTTCCAACATCTTTTTTATACTTTATATATTTTGTGACCTTACCATACATACTTTATTGTACCATGACCATAGATTTAATGGAGGTACTGTCATCCTAGTCAACTAGGGACCACCAGATATCTCTTCCTCAACTCAGAAGTGAAAAATTCTATATTGATCGTCAACCAATTCCATACCACCAATGATTAAACTAACACATGCTACCTCATAAAAACTCCATTTTCATTGTTTTTTTCCTTAAATCAAAGTATGTGATCAAATGGTACACATTTATAATGCTATAAAGTTAAGAGACCAATACACATGCTCATATATAGGAACAACCAATGACACCTGATACAAGTAATGTTCTTATTGGTAGGTCAGTCCTCATGATCTCATCTACTCAAGATCACCAAGTGCAAACTTCATGGGAATAAGTCACAATACTTATGATCCACCAAAACCTTATCGTCAAATTTTATCTATGTCCCATCATTATGATGTATCTAGATTATAGGACATATGTTAAATATTATTGTCATAGTACCTTTAGGTTCTCATTATAGTTGATAACTATTATAACCTTTTGATACAACATGTAATATAAAGACACTACCATGTAAATAGTGGGTGCAGAAGTATCAAAACTATTATGGTAATAATAAACACAAGTATATATCAAATTGTATTCAATTAATGTAAATAAAAGTACATAAATGAGTTAGATCTAGGACATCTAATCACAATAATATTAGGACTTGAGGTTATAATAGAATCAATTATCCAACCAGTGTTAAGGGTCATGGATTACTATTTATAAAAACACCCAACAATGATTGGAATTATCTAATTCACACAACAATACAATTGCGTAAATACGTGAATTGGTCCTTTTTTAACTTGGATAATGAATCTAACTTGTAAATTGATAGGCTAAAAATGCACAAGAGAAAGTGATATAATAATCCTCATAATAAACATTATAATCCTCATAATAAACATAATAATCTATTTTCATTATAATCTTTAATGTCTTACAAGTACAATGGTAATAGTTATTTATAGACAAAGGATGACATCATAGGAATGATTCTAGTGTCTAGAGGTCACGAACTTTGAAGATGTGGAAAATGATTCATCTGTATCTGGAGTCTTTGAAGCCGCTCATGTGATGGCTGGTGGGAAGAGGTGAAATCAGCTTCTAGCATCATGATTGGGGGTGGCAGGTTGTGGTTTCCAGGCTATCTGATACTGTTCATGTCCTTTAGAGAGGCATGCGACCACCCTGGTTTTATCTGGGTTGTACTCGACGATAACCAACAATATTTTTTCCATAATATCATTTTGAGTGATGATCCAGATAGGCTCATCTTTATGAGTTCTGTGTTAGGATAATTTTCATCCAAAGCCTTTGATTAAGTGAGGACAAACTTAGGTAATAGAGATCTGTTGGGGGAGATGCTTTGGTGCAAAGAGGTGCCCTCCAAGTTCAATTTCCTGTTGTGGAGGGTGAGACAGAACACTTTACCCACGGATGATAGAATTCAATGCAGGGGATTGAATTTGGATTCAAGATGTTATTTTTGTAGATATCATAACCAGGAAATGGTGGGTCACCTCTTCATCAATAGTGATTGGGTGAGATGGGTTTGGCAGGAGGTCGGGGTCTTCTCAGGTCGGGATAATCACGGTGGCTCGGTTGAAATCTTTATCAGATCGTGGCTTCAGGGGTCTGTAAAATGGAGGCTTGAGAGGAAAGGTTGAGCTATCCTTCTCTTGGTGGGATTTTGGTTCATCTGGAAGTCCCGGAACGATGCTCGCCACAGCACTGCTAAAGCCACCAAAACCAGCATCACCTTCAATGTGAGAAATATTTTACTGGACCTAGTCAGCTTGTGCACCGAATTCCAAGATGCCCCATCGATCAGGTCGTTTATCCCGAATCAAGTTTCATCCAACCAAGACAGCAGGATGGGGTCAGGGCATTGGGTCTGTTGGCGTCACCCAATAGACGGGCTCAAACTAAACTCGGACGGGTCTCTTATCAGTGGGGTGATGCGTGGTGGTGGTGTCATTCAGGACAGGGAGGGGTCGGTCTTAGCTGCTTTCTCTTCTTGTTATGGAAGTGGTGATGTACTACAGGCGGAGGCCCTAGCTATGGCCACTAGGCTGGAGTTATGCAAGAAAAGACACCTTATCCTAAAGGTAGTGGAAATTGACTCTTTTACTCTCTTCAACACTCTCTCTGGAGCACTTAATTATCCCTAGAACATTAAGTATTTTATCAGAAATTGTAAACAGCTCTTGGGTACCCACACTGAGATTTTTCACACTTGGCAGGAGGGGAACATAGTAGCAGACTTTTTGGCATCCAGGGACCCCTCAATTCAAATTATTTTCTACTTCTTCAACTTGGGTTCCTTTTCGAGGGAGGGATTAAATTTTGTGGTTAATGACTCTTTGGGCCTATATTATTTTAGACCCCTGTGATGTATCTCTTGTAGTTCCTATTTGACAAAATCAATAAAAACGATAATGTTCAGTCAGTCTATTATATAAAAACATTTGATGTGTTCATATTAAATTTTTATTTTAGCATACAATTGGATCTTTCTAAGAGATATTATGGTCTATTTTAACAATACATTAAATAGAAAATTATTAGATCATTTAATTTATTGTGATGAGTTCTCATTTTATCTTAAAACCTTTTTAATCTTTAATACATGATTGGACCATGCAACCCCAAGATCTCTATTTGAGTTATCAGGATGGTATATTAAACTAATATCTAATAAGAATTCAAAAAATAATACTTTCCTATAAAAAATGTCCAATCATATTATTTGAAGATAATGGTTATTATACCACTTAGATAAAGGAAATTGTCATCAAGAGTTGTTGAAAAAAATCATATCACTGAAGTTTATCCCATTTATACAATAAATTATGAAAAATGAGGATATTGATGCATAGTATGTTAGATCAAGTGATAATATGGTTGATCTCAATCAAATTTTTTCAAAAGAGTATTTGTAAAATTTTATATCATTTAAGTTTGAGAGAGGGATTACTGGGTTATATTTTTTTCTTTATCTGATTTTATCCAATACAGTTTTTTGGATATGGTTCTTAATGATACTAAATCTATACAAGTATAACTATATGTGGTTATATTCTTTTTCTTCATATAATTTTTATCCCATATATATTTTTCAAATAATGTTTTTAATGATACAACATCTAAACATGTATTTCTAGATAAGAAGTCGTGGATGGTGTACATTCAAATAGAGAACATTAAAAAATAAACTATGATGAGTTAGCAGTCCAATATAACCACCATTTTTTGGGAAATTGGATGCTCACCATCCCTTTCCATTTATTATAAAATATTAGATCTCCCTACCCTTAAGGATGTTGAGAGGAGAAATTTCCATGAAAATTGAAATCTTTCTCTCTCTCTTATTATGGTTTTCTAATTTATTTTTCTAGTTTTATAACAAGTTTAACTAATATATGGTTCCATTAAAAGACAAAAAATAAACAATATTATTTTTAACTAAAGTTAATGATCATTTTTATCAACATGGAATAATATTGGTGGATTTATATGTTATAAAATTTTGGAGTGTTTTAATGGATATGTCATGGAATAGTTCCATATTTATTTTGTTTAGGTGCATTAAATATATGAACATAGCATTGCCATCCTTATAAAATATTACAAAAATTATTATTTTCTAGATAATAAGAAATTTTAAAATCTAATGAAACTTTAAAGAAATCATATTTTTTATGAAACTCCATAGAATTCAATGCATGAAATGTAACAGTCTTTGATTTTTTTCAGGGGTTCTATGAGTTAATTTAATACTTTAATCATATTTTTTTAATATATGGGTTGATTGGGATGAGTTAAAAGGATTTTTTGATGGTTTTAAAGAGTTTTTTAGGCCCTTTTAATGGTGCACAATTTGAGCATGGTTTTCCCAAACTGTATGAATTCTCCAAGAAACCGTGTAACTAGAGAAGGTGGATCAAGGGGTATTGTGTGGTTAAGGCACACGGTTTGAAAAACTATGTGGAATCACTTGGAAATATATGTGGAAAGATCCATATTCCAATAGAATGGTTGATACATGGTTTGAAAAATCATGTGACTAAACTATGAAACTTTTCTAGAAACCCAGAAAGGGTACACAGTTGGTGCATGGTTTTTCATACAGTGTGGCCAAACTATGGGATCATAAATTTAATGATCTGATTTCCTTATTAATGACCATTTATGGTTAATTTTTACTTTTTTTATTTATATAGGAAGATATACTATTTCTTTATAATAATCTAGCCTTCCCTGATGAATTCCCCTCCTCCAAAGTTAGATTCTATGGAATCCAAGTGAGTCGAAGGTTTAGTTTTGAGGTATGTGATATAAAACCCTTTGTTCATTGGGTTTATTCTAGATTTACCTCTTTTATCTTAAAATGATTCATAGATACATCATTTCGATGATTGATACATGAATTACAATGCCAACTAATGATAGATTCTTGGATCGTTTCTAGAATGGTGGTGTTTTTGACTTGTCATCGACATATATTTTTATTATAGCATCAAACACTCAAGAACAATGGATGTTTCTGGGTAAGTTTCCATAGATCAATCATATTGAGAACTTATTCTTCTTTAATTTCATCTTGGATATCTTTTTATATGATAGATTGATGATATATTAATGTTCTTTGGCTAGACCCAAATTTCAATTCTAGAATAAATAAGGAATTCATGATTCATTCTTCCTTTGACAATGGATCTAGTGAATTAGAATCCTCTCCAATCATATACCTAGAAATTGGTTTTGTTAACAGAATCCATAAGGTATGTGATTCTAGAACCAACCTTCTTGACATGGAATCTCTCCAGTTTATTTTATAAACCTCTTCATTGACAAATTTTAATCTAGGTTAGGCATCCTTAGTGTGAGAGATAGTTCTCCTTAGGTGTGAAATGTGATTAAGTATTCGTTTCCTTGAAAAAACTTGGATTTCTTCATCAAAAAACATTAAGTAGTAAGTTCTATACCATATAGAGGTTATGTATATGATCATTGGCATTATATTATGTTGTGTGTTGATATTCTTTAGACCATATTGAGTTTGATCACATGTGTACCTGTTTTGGATATTGTTCTTTACTCATGATATGTTATATTGTGAATCTATATGATATGTCTTGTTTCCATGTGTTTTTCTTGGTATATGTAGTTTTTATATTATATGAATCGTACCTAAGTGACAAGAGGACCCATTATAGCTCAGTGGACCATGAGGGGGGTGTGTTAAGGCATTGCATATTACGTGATGACAGAACTAGATTTAATAATGGTCCATGATAGTCTATGCGACCTAACTAGGGGGTATGATGGTCTATGTGATCTGACTCATGAACAGATAGTGGGGAATGATGATCTATGTGACCTAACCTGAGAGATAAAAATAGGGTATGATAACATATTGTATTCTGGCCTAGGGGCCTAGCTCCAATACAAATATTGATCAACTTCAAGGGTAGATCCTACATTTTAACATTTCTATGACCACTCGGATGTTTTTATAGCATGGATATAAAGCAATTACTATCATGGTTCATGGAATCTTGGTTAGTGCATAGACTCCTATTATGGTTTGTTTTCTTGTGTGAACATTTATTTATTATCATGAATTACACTCTTATGCATGTGAACTCAAGTTAAGGATGAATTAGTGGTATACTAATGGGTTTTATTACTCACACCCCACATGGTCATCTTTATGAACAAGTAAAATTCACATATAAGGATCCAGGAAAGATAAAGGGGTCCATGGAAGATGGTTGAGATGATGAGCATAGAGATGGGAGAAATACCAAGACATACTCTAGAGGATTCCATAGTTTTATTTATTTATTTACTTTTACTCTACATACTATATTTTGGATTACCACACTGGGATCCCATTTATTTATTTGTATTAAATTTGTACCATTTGATATCATATTATGATGTTTTATTCTTCTGATTATTTACACTGAGTTTTATTATATTTTATTTATATTATTGGTGCAAGGATATGATATTGAGGGTATAGTTTCCCCAATCATAGTGTTCAATCTCTCGCTACTAGTTGCAAGATTCTTGCATGTAGGTAATCACGTATGGGGTCATATGGCATCGTGAATCGGACCTAGAGATTCAATATGGGGCATTACAAAATGGTATCAAAGCACATATTTATTCTTTAATTTTTACTAATATAGAAAATGGTAGAAAAGAGATAGTTTGTGTGTGGATCGGGTAGGCAATTTACCATGTTCTTGGACATTTCATGTGTAACGGACCTTCGATTTACCATTGATGAGATTATTATTACAGTTTTATGAGATTTTGGGTGCATTCATGATTCATGACTAGGAATGTAGGATCACACCCCATATATATATGTGTGTGTGTGTGTGTGTATGTATGTATGTATGTTGTATGCTATATACTAATTCTTTAATTTAATGCCTTGATTTGTTCTATCTATTTTTAATAGACTTGTATTCCTTGGTTGAATGAAATATATGTTTTTTATACTATTGTGATATATTTTTTCATTAATTAGTTGAACCTGAGGATGTTTTTTATGTTGTGTGTGTGTGTGACTATGACTAACATTTAGGGATGGAGACCCTGGTTAGTGTTATGTTAATTATGCCTTGGGTTTTGGGTAGACTCCTAGTAGAACTTTGTGTGATCCCATAGAATGGTTAGGGAATACCTTGAACTAATGACTTCGATGTTCTAAATATTTCCTTTGAATTTCAAAAAAAATCACCTTAAAGATGCTTGGATGGACCGCTTGGTGGAGCAGGAAAAACTACTCTTATAAGGTAGGATGTTCTTGTTCTACCACCATTCATGTAGGAGAATACTTTGTACCCATCCTAGTGTTTAAGGTAGAGAGACCACTTCATCTAGGAGTCTTCCGCCTACTACCTCTCCAAGGAGGGGACTTACCAAGACTATGGTTGTATATGCTTGAGACTTTTAGCACTAATATACTCCATTTTTATAGGTCACTAGAGTCCCTCAGAATGCATAGGAATTGATATGGATCATCAAGAGAATATTTGACTTGGTAGAGACCCTGAAGGATAAAAATATTAATCTTGAAACCTTTATGCTTTAGGGAAATTTTTAGTGCTGGTGGGACGTTATTCTTTAGGTTGGAAGATGTGAGGGTCTTATATAGGAGAAATTCAAATAACTCTTCTTCAAGGAGTTCTTTTTAGGGATGATGAAGTTGGAACGAGTGTAGGAGTTCATGGAACTTTTTTAGGGGTTTATGATGGTGTCTTATTACTCGGCACATTTCACATAGTTTCTATGCTTAACTCCTCTATTGGTTGGGGAATAAGTGAAGAAATATAGGAAGTCTGAAATTGGGCTTTGACTAGAGTTGAGATTCTAGGTCGGGAACTTAGACCAGAAGATTTATACTCAAGTGTTTAATAAGGACCTAGCGATTGATAAGCTTCTAGAATAGGATAAATTTTTAGGTATTATTTCATATTTTAGTGGATTTCTTAGTGATAATTTTGTAGGTGGGAAGAGGATGAAAAAAGATTCACATCATAGAAGTGGAATAAAACTAGATATGAGAAGAGGATATTTAGTACCTTTTATATGGGAGGAGGTTCTTAGTATTTTGACTATGGATAGTGGGGACATTATCATACTTTATACCCAAAGCCTCATATCAAGTTTCATCAGTGTGGAAGGATGGGGTATTTATAGTGTTTTTTCTCAAAGGTATCATGAATAAGGTATTTTTGGGGTTTAATTTAGAAACACATATCGATCGATGGGAGTTTAGGATCCTCAACAGTAGGCTCAGATGATGATGACTTGGGTGAGTCACATACTTCAGGGCCAGGGTCATGGAGTTGAGGTGGGATGAGTTTATGCAGTGAATAAAACTCCAGTAAATTGTGGTGGGGAGCCATATACTATATTTGGTACGGTATTGATCACTTATACATTATATATTTCTTTGTTTGATACTGGTGCTTCCCATTCCTTCATATCTGCACAAGTTGTTGTTGGACTTGACTTACCAGTCAAGTTTTTATCTAATTTACCTTCCCTCAATACACCATTGGGAATGAAAGTGGACCATCTTTAGTGATTCCCATAGTGTAATGTATTCATTAATAGTTCTGGATATCTATGGCACTTCATGATTCTGGAGATAAAAATCTTTGATGTGATTGTTATCATGGATTGGATGACTAGTTTTTTATCTCACATTGATCATTATCATAGATGGGTATCTTTTACATCTCCATAGGGAGAAAATTATGTGATAACTGATGAATAATAGTTGGGGGTAGGTAGAGTTGGTCTATACATGATCCAGCTTAGGAAAATAATAACACAAATTGACCTCTTGGATCTTTCAGTAGGATTAGTGGAAGGCCCCTTGTATTTTCCTCCATTTGTGGATATCTATCAGGATGTCTTTCCAAACAACTTCATATAACTACCCCCTGATACATGAGTTGAGTTTGAGATAGAACTCATGCTAGGTGTGCATCCCATTTTGATACCCCCTTATTGTATGGAACTATCCAAGTTGAAGGAGCTCAAGGTATAGCTCGAGGGAGTGGAGTAGAAGGGATTTATCATGATGAATACTTCACCATGGGCTGAACCTATTATGTTTAATAATAATTTAGGTGGTATACTTTGACTCTATGTACATTACAAGAATCTGAATAAGGTGATAGTGAAGAATATATATCTCTTTCCTAGGATCGATGATCACTTTGATCAATTATAGGGATCCTGGTGGTTATCCAAGATTCATCTTCGATTGTGATAACATCTATTGTGGGTTAGAGATTAATTCATCCCAAATATAGTATTTTAGAGTAGATATGGTCTATATGAGTACATGGTAATTTCGTTTGGATAAAAAAATGCATTGATTGTGTTTGTGGAACTCATGAGAAAGATCTTCCAACCATACCTTGAATCATTCATCATTGTGTTTGTTGACAACATCCTCATATAATCACCAACCCCAGAGAAGAATACTATAAATATTGAGATGTATTTTAGTATGCTTCAATCACATCATCTTTAAACTAAGTTTTCGAAGTGTAACTTTTGGATTCATGTAGTGAAATTATTCGAACATGTGGTATCTGAGACTAGTATATCCATAAACCTGGAGAAATTTGAAGTAGTTATTTCCTATATGCATCCTTATAATGTGTTTGATATTAGTATCTTTCTGGGTTTAGTGGGATACTATTGGTGTTTTATCAAATACTTCTCTTGTTTATCAGCATCATAGTTGCATTGATGAAAAAGGGAGTAAAGTTCAAGTTGTTGGATGAGTGTGAAGAGGAGTTTATTAATCTAAAGTGTAGGTAGACTAAAACTTTAGTATTGAACCTTACCAACCCTAGGATCAGATATTCTATATACTATGATGCATTAGGAATTGGTTTGGGAGTAGTACTTATGCATAGGGAGTGGGTAGTATCTTATGGGTCACGTAATATGTGACCCCGTGAGTATAAGTATCCCACCCATACCATGGAGATGGAATTAGTGGTTCATGCTTTAAATTGTTTTTCAAACTACCTCCTTTTCAAGAGGATTATCTTCTATATGAACCACAATATCCTATATTATATCTTCACATAGCATGACCTTAATTTGAGGAAGAGGCACTGGTTAGAGTACCTACAAACATTTTACTTTGAGATAGTCTATGTACCAAGTAAATTTAATTTCATTTAAAATGATCTTAGTTATAAGAATTTTGTATCATAGGAGCTTGGTGAATAGCCTTTAGAGGAAAATTGGTGTTTGTTGAACTTATTGGATGATTAGAGGATATATGCTTATGATGATCAAGGATTTATGATGTTTTCTTCTTTAGTAATCACATATTCTCTAATAGAACAGGTGAAGGATGTTTAGAAATGTGACTAGATGTGTGATATAATGTGGGAAGAACTAAAATGTGGTGACCCAATACTTGGGTGGTCTCTAGACTATGAAAATGTGATCCTAGTACATGGGAGATTTTTAATCCCTACTTCTATCAAGAAATATCTTATGAGTGAGTTACATACCTATAAGTCAGTGGTGCATCCTGGAGTGAAAAATATGTAACATGACTTTAGGGGATAATTTTGGAGGCTAGGGATGAAGAGAGAAATTTTTGGATTTGTTTACCAGTACCTTTCCTTCTATAGGATAAAGGTCAATCACCAATATCCTAGTGTTTTACTCCATCCACTTCTTATGCCCTTATGGAAGTGAAAGGATGTCACGATGAACTTTGTGATGGGGATACCTAGGACCATAAGGGTCTATGATACTATTTGGGTGATTTTTTATTGTTTTATGAAAGTTTCTCATTTTTTTACTGATCCATGGGACTCACTTAGTAGATTAACTAGGAAATTTGTATGTCCATGGGATAATATTCATTTATAGAGTTACCTTGAAAATCGTATCTAATAGAGACACACATTTTATAAAATGGTTTTGTAAAGGCTTGTAGAAGGCATTAAGAAATAAACTGAGGTTAAGAATAGTGTAGTATCCCTAGACAGATGGACAGATAGAGTATAATATTCGTATATTAGAGGATATTCTTTGGGTATGTGTTTTAGAATTTGGTGGAGCGTGGTATGATCACTTGGCCTTGGTTGAGTTTTCCTAAAAAATAGTTACTAGGATAAAATTTAGATGGATACTTGTGATTATCTTTATGGTAATCCATGTTATTCATCACATTGTTGGCATGAGGCCAGTGCGATAGTATTCGTGGGGCCCAGTATGGTATAGGATACCTCTGAGAGAGTTCAGGTGATTCAAAATAGGTTGATCACATCTTAGATTAAATAAAGATCTTATGTCAATCACTGGAAGAGACCTCCAAAGTTTTCTATAGGTGACTAGGTTTTTCTAATAGTGACTTCTTTATTAGGCCACTGATGACTGAGGAAAAAGGGAAACCTATACCGAAATTATGTTGGAATCTTCGAGACCACTAAGTGGGTTAGGATAGTGGTGTATCATCTGGATCTTCCTTCATTCTAGAAAGGTATGCATAATTTGTTTCATGTGTATCAAATCTAGAGGCCCATGCCTAATCCCATGCATGTCATCAACTATGAGGATTTTCATCTAGAGCCTAACGCATCAAACATGGAGCACCTAGTGTGAATTGTAGACCAAAGTAAGAAAGTCCTTTGAGGGAAGACGGTACCACTTGTCCAAATTCTTTGGCATCATGGGAGAATCCAGGAGGAGACTTGGAAACATGATGTAGATTTTTGGGCACATTTTCCTAAGTTGTTCAAGAAGTATTCCTAGAGATGATTCTCTAGGATGTGAAGTCTTTATAAGGGGATATTATAATAGCCTTATATTTTTTATGGTGTGTTATGATTTATTTTCAACCTTTAAACATATGTTTTTAAGATATTAATTTATTGGTCTGAGTTCCATGGGTTTTCAAATGGTTCTAAAAAGTTTTGAAGACCTTTTTAAGGGTGTATGGTTTGAGAACACTTTGTCCAAACCATGTAGATTCTCTAGGAAACCATGAAACTAGAGGGAGTGGCTCAAGTGGTAACGGATGATTAAGGAACGTAGTTTGAAAAACCATGTGACCTCACATGAAAAATCATATGGTAAGCTCCATAGTCCAATAGCATGGTCGGCATAGGTTTTGAAAAACTGTGCAACCAAACCCTGTGGCTTTTCCAAAATCTCAAAATGGGTTCATAGTTATCGCATGGTTTTTCAAACTATGAATACAAATCGTACATGTGTAAATTTAATGATTTAATTTCCTCCTTAATGTCCATTTATGGTAAATTTTTACTCGTTATTCTTTTTATAGGAATCTATACCAATTTATGAGACTCCTCTGGACATACCTAATGAATTCCTCTTCTCCAAATCTAGATTCTAGTGAATTCAAGTGAGTTTAATGTATGGTTTTGAGGTATGTTATGTAAAACCCTCTATTCTTTAGTTTTCTTATTGAGTTACATCATTTTTATTGAGACGGTTCATAGATATAGAATGTTAATTTTTGATATATGAATTACAATTACAATTAATGATGGATTCTTGGATTTTTTATAGAATGGTGGTGGTTTTGACCTATCATTAACATCTCATTTAACCAAATCTTAAAACTCTCAATAATGGTAGGTGTTTCCAATTAAGTTTCCATAGATCCATCATCTATAGACCTTCTTCTTATTGAATCTAATATTGGAGATCTTTTATTATGAAGGATTGATGATGAATCAATGTTCATTGGCTAGACCTGAGGTTCACTTCTAGAATCTATAAGGAATTAACAATCATTTCTTCCTTTGAAAATGAATTCGGTGAATTGGGATCCTCTCCTTTAACATACCTAAAAATTGATTCTGTTGATATACTCCATAATTATGTGATTCTAGAAACACCCTTCTTGACATGGAATCTCCTTGGTTTTTTACTAAACCTCCTCCTCGATGAACTGAAATTTGGGTTATGCATCCTTGACCTGAGAGCTAGTTCTACATGGGTGCACAATGTGATTTTATCTTCATTTCCTTGAAAACCCTTATATTTCTTCATCAGAAACCATGATTTAGTAATTTCATTAATATATAGAGGTCATGTATATGATTGTTAGTATGATATGATGTTGTGTGTTGATATTCTTTAGACCGTGTTGAGATTGATCGCATGTACATGTGTTTTGGTTATTGTTCTTCAATCATGATATGTTATGTTTCACCTCTATATGATATTCCCTATTTCCATGTGTTGTTCTTAGTATACATATTTTTTGTATTCTATGATTGGTAACCAAGTGATGGTTGGATCCATCATAGATTGGTGTCCCTATAGGGGGAGCATGTTTAGCAGTACATAGGAAATGATGATAAGACCAGGTTAGACGATGGGGCATGATGCTCTATGAGACCTGGCCTAGGGGAAAGGTGGTCCATGTGGTCTGAACTGTGAGGCAGCAATGGGGAATAATGTTCTATCTGATCTGACCTAGAGGCATGATGGTCTATGTGATCTGACCCATGAGGAAATAGTGGGGCATGATAATATATTTGACTTGGCCCGAGATATAAAAATAGGGAATGAAGGCCTATTATGGTATGTCTTGGTAGACTAGGTCCTATATGGATATTTAATAGCTTCGAGGATACCTCCTACATTTGTTACATTTCCATGAAAACTCATATTTTTTCTGATATGGAGTCAAAATAGATATTTTTGGGTTTCGTGGTGGCTTGGTTAGCATATATATTTTCAATATGGTTTGTTTTTTTGGGTTCACATTTATTTATTATCATTACTTACACTATTATGCATGTGAACTTGGGTTAAGGACACATTGGTGATTTCCTACTATTTTTTATTACTCACACCTTGTACGAGCATCTTGATATGCATGTAGGCTTTATGTATAGGGATCCAAGTAAGGGAAAGGGGACCATAATATATGGTTGATCTAGGGAGCATAGATTTAGGAATAACACCAGGACATACTCTGGAGAATTCCACAATTTTATTTATTTATTTACTTTCACTCTGTATACTTTGTTTTGGCTTTCCATACTAGAATATAGTTTATTTATTTGAATGAAATGTGTTCCATTTGATATCATATTATGATGTTTTATTCTTAAACTTGTTTAAAATAAGTTTTATTATATTTTATTTATATTATTGGTGCAAGGATATTATACTGAGGGTAGTGTTTCCCCACTGATGGTGTTTAGACCCTCAATGTTAGTCTATAGCCTCTTATGTATGGATAGGCATGCATGAGGTCATGTGGTACTTCATCTTAGACCCGGTGGTTCAGTTTGGTGTGTTACATGAAATAAAATAAAGATAAGAGGATGATAAAAATTTATACATATTATAGATGAATCATACCTATAATTCTAATGAAATTTAATAATCTATTGTAATTTTAAAAATAGTCATGAGGATAGAGCTACACTCCTCTGAACCTAGGGTTTTTGTGTTAATCACACCTTAATAGTGATGATATCAGTTCTTCCATTCTCTAGGTATTCACTCATTCTTAATATAGTGGTGTTTTTTTGTTGATCCTATTTTTCTCGGTCCCATTTAGTGATTCAGCTTCCCTCTATGTCCTTCAGCATTTCTATGCTCAAATATGGTTTAGATCTGGAATTTATGACTAGATCTAGTTGGGAGTTCTTTTGTGATGTTGGGATTCTATGGAGGTGGGGTGTGGTTATGAAATCAATACTAGATAAGGGTAGTGGTGTCTATGTCTTCAGATAGTAGTGGCATGTGTGTCTCCGATTAGCAACAATGACTTAGTGTTAGTAGGCGAAAAGGATGGAGGTAGTGTCTCATGGCCTCATGCAGCAATAGAAACATGGCTTCTTGCAGTGACAGAAGCACGGTAGGTAAGATGGTGGTGATGTATTTGGAGCCCATGGTTTCGAGTGTTCTTGGACTTGGCGATGAACTGGTTTCGTAGTAGTGTTATAGATTCAAGTGGTAGAGGAAATGTAGTCGCGGTGGTGATGAAGGTTTCTTATGGAACAAGAGGTTAGAAGGTAGGGTGATGGTGGCTTGGGATAATATCAGGTGTCCAGTTTTGGGTTCTAAAATCCTTTGGGCCTTTAGGTGTCATTTGTTATTTAACCACTATGACCCTAGCTAATCTCTAGGCCTTTAAGTCACTTGGTCTCTGGGTCATTCTGGGTTCTAGGTGACATGATGATACCAAACTATATCTTGGATCATTTGGAAGGTGATACAACATGTTGTGCAAGTGATTTTAGGTGGTAGACCTTGAATGAGGGATGAGTGTGCTGACACCCATCATTAAACCATTATTCTTGAGGAATGTATGGGTACCCAACCTCATGTATCTCTTCATTGTTTTTTAGTCAGATGGTGTAGAGCATCAAGTTGACAATACAACATGAATGCAAGCATCATCGGGTGGGTGGCTTGAAAGAGTGATGGGTTTACTGGCACCCATCGTCTTTTCCTCTCCCACACTACAATTTGGGTGGAGGGGTGCCCCTCCATGTTGTGTCATACCAATATGGTGCAACTTTTGGTAGGGGATGCAATATCCTTGACTAAGAGTATTGGTGCAGTAGCTCTGTTAAGGGGGGCATGAGACATTTGACTAGTTCTTGGAATGATACTTACAATCCCTTGGGCCTTCAGGTCATTCCCTTTATGAGGTGGGTTTTCTAGACCAATGGGTCACTTGGTCAATTATACCATGTTAGGGTCTTCATGTAATGACCCAAAGTTTCATTAATGGAAATCCCTCTTGATATAATTAAATGTCTCTTTATGTTTATATAAAATGTAAACTTCTTTGGTTTTATGTTAAGAATTTTTTACCATTGCTAATATAGTCGTTGAACAGTGATCACATGATTAGTATAAATATAGGGCTTTAACAAATCCAATTTACTCAGACAAAAGAAGCGATGGCCTCATCCAGTAGAATTTCCCCATACGAAGCCCATTTATCGGAGCTCAGAAAAGAGTTGGCATCCTTGGGATTCTCTCTTGACCAAGCTCAAGCTGAGCTTCACCATTTCAAGCTCGAACGGGACCATCTATGGGAGAAGTGTAAGTTGATAGAAATTACCACTCGAGCGATGTTATCCGAGCCATCCCAAGAGTCAGTCACCATCGCACACCTTACCCTTAGATCTTATGTGGTTGTTTTAAAGGGTTATGTAACAAATCAATAGTACTATTTTCATTTACATTATTTTTGTATATAATAATGAATATAATTTCTTGTCATTATTGATACATTGTAAATAGATTTTAAAGTACAAGTGGTTTTTTTAGTTATTATTTAATTAAGAAATCTATTTTATTAAATTAAGGGATTTTTGAATTAAATAATTTTTTAATAAAATATTATTATTATTATTATTATTATTAGATTAATTTTATTATATATAAATGATCATATAATTGTATGAATGTAATTATAATTTTTATTAAGGTTTGAAAGCTATTTTTGTCAAAACCTGTGAATTTTCGATAAATGTCGGTTTTTATTTTAAAAGTTAAAATTAACATATTTAGAAAATTATTTAGATAAAATAAATTTTATTTTTGGAATCAGGATGTCGAAATTATCCAACGGTGAATTTTTCATAATTTTCTGAGACAGTCAAATTTTTGGGTAAAAATTAAATACCGTTTAAATATATAATGTGTTTTATGACATCATAATGACCCAATAGTAATGTAATAAAATAATATAATCTTTATGTTGGCCAATATATGTGTTACCATTAAAATAATGTGATTTTGGGTTTGGTTGACTAACTTTTCAAAGCATTAATGGACCCCTCAAGACTTATTAAACACCTCGTCTTTTTAAATTAATTTCCATGGGAGTATGACTCACCTCCACATAAGAAACCTATTATTTTAAGAAGTTATGACTATAGCATTATAAAATATTGTTTTCCTCTTCCCTTTTCCAAAAACCATGGTCAAAAACCATGGGATGGTTTGTGTTTTGGATTAATTTAATTTAAGGGGACCCAAACCTAAATAATAAAGAATTCCCTCACCTTTCCTATATAAACCCACCCAAACTCCCACTTCCTCCTCACTAAAAGCCTTTGGAGTTCGTCCAACCTATGCCCTACTCTCTCTAGAATCCTCCCAAGGTTCTGCAATCTCTCAAAAAGCCTCTCTCAAGCCTCTCTCAAGCCTTTGGAAGCACGCTTCCAAGTAAGGGTTTTTTCTTCCTTTCTCATTTTTGTCCAATTTTATTTATGTTGTTTTGCCCTTTTAATTACAATTATGAATGTTGGGGTATGGTTTTTCACCTCCCTCATACTTCCCTCTTTATTTTTTATTGATGGGATACCCCTTTCTCTCTCATTAAATGCCTCTCATGTACACCAGTTACTATACTGAAATTCTGAAAGGAACTTCTCTCTCCTCTTTTACATTCAAGCAATACTTTTGTATCATGAATATAAATTCCATTAAAATTGTTGGGACATGTATCTATATGACCTAGTTACTGTCCATTACATTTAAATATGATGAGGAACCCCTTTCTCTCTCATCAACCATTTTTATTAATTCTTATGTCACACCGTTACGCTGCCGAAATCGCACTGATTTTCTAAGCCAATGCCATTGTGTAGTGGATACCATGCCCATTTCTCCATCAAGGGTATTCACCTTTATGCACATTTACTTATTGATTACAAATTTTCATGTATGAATTCCACATTCCTTTATCTTGGAATAAATGATTATGTTTTATGAATCCATGTTTTATGATCTGTGTGATACACTTATGCATGAAACAAAATGTTTAAGAAGGGTGTGCCCTTATAGCGCTCCAATGCATTGGGTAAAGTATAGTATCATGATAAGTCATGTGCAATGAGTTTTGAATCATGCTAATTCAAGTTCAACGAGGGTTTACTCATGCTTCATGTGCAATGAGGATTTACTCATGCTCCATGTGCAATGGGCCTTGGCTCATGCTAATTCCATGTTAAGTGTTGTTGCCACATTTCCATGTTATGATTATCATGCTTTATCATGCCTTTATGTTCATGTTTTCTCTTATGCTCTATTTTTTATTCCTAATGTCTAACATGTATTGTACTCCTCATGTTATTCCATGTGTTTTCCCATACTGGGATTTAAAGCTCACCCTTTTCTTATGCATGTCCTCAGGTTATCCCATGCAATGCTAAGTACGAGGGAATGTAGTGGTCATGTAAAGGAAGTTTTAAATAAAGATGTTGTATTTCATGTTTTAAGTTTTTATGTAATGATCCTAAGCCCCAAATACACTAAACCTCACAATCTTTTTTGTTGTATCAAGTGAATTTTTATGTAATAAATCATGTTTAAGTTTGTAATAAATGCAGGGTTGTCATAGTTGGTATCAGAGGATAGGTTTAGTTATTTTTGGGATTAGGATTAGAAAACCCTAGTAAAGCCTTAGATACAATACTAAGTACAATATAAACATCCCTAAGTTTTGTTGAGTATTGAGTAAGTGGTTTATCAATCAAATACATCCCTGTCTGGATACGAGCAGGTAGAGGCGGCTCTGGCACAGATGTATCCTAGGGGTAAAACCCAAAAACACTACTTTGAGCTAGACTCGAACAGGAACTGGTGTACGACAACGGGCCTTGCTTCACTCTTAGTTACGACACTCCCAGGGAATATGTTTTGATAAATTCACAAGATTAGTATGAACCCTTATTAAGATAATTAAAAAAAATGCCCCTAAGAATATATGTTAGAAAGTAGATCATGAAAATCCTAGATTAAAGCCTATAGACTCATGAGTTAAGGAAATAAAAGTTTATTTATAAGTCATCAACTTTTGTCTTTGGATTACCCTTTATGTGTTACCCCTAACTTTCCTTTTATTCTAGCCAATGGCCAGTAATAGGAGGACTCGGGCTAACAACTGATGTGAAGATCAGTGTGATGACTGTACTAATGAGATGCCCAATCCAATGGGAGTGGGAATCGCGAACTTTGTCACAATTATCTCTCAAATAACTCAAGTTTTGAATAAAAACACGGGTCAAGAGGAATGTTCAACCCCCCCTAAGAAATAACAAGTCTCTATCGAGAGCTTCATGAGACAAAGGCCTCCTACTTTTAGTGGATCATCTGATCCCACGATCGCTGAACAATGGATCAACTCCATTGAAAAGATCTTCTCCATCCTTCAATATTCTGAACAAGAGAAGGTTCTCCTGGCGGCTTATCATATGGAGGGTGAAGCTGATCAATGGTGGACGTTGATCAAAAATACAAAGCCTGAGGAGGAGATTGAGGTGTTGGAATGGAAGGATTTCTGGAAGATGTTTTTCGATAAATATTTTCCGTGCACCCTCCGGCTTAAGATGGAAAGGGACTTCCTTTACCTCAAGAAAAAAGATGAAGAATCTGTTGGATCATATGAGGAAAACTTCACAAGGCTTGCACGATACGCTTCCGGCTTTTTCGTTCCCCAAAAATGCAAAGTTGACCGCTTCTTTGGTGGGTTGAAACCTAGCCTACGGAAAGCATTAGCAATCTGTGACTTCGACAGCTATGAGGAAATTGTTTGATGTGCCCTCAAGGTCGAAATAAAAATCGAAGAATCACAGGGGTATCATGGGGATAAGAAGCGTAAGGTGTAATTCAATACCGGTGGTCCGATGGATAAATCCAACAATGCTAAGAAGATCGAGCACCCCACTTTCCAAAAGTATGGAAAGAAGCACCATGGAAATTGCCTTAAGGGGATGAGGAAATGTTTCAGGTGTGGAAGAGATGGGCACCTAGCTATTAACTGTCGGCAAGAAAGACCCACGGCTGTGACAGAGGAGAGGAATGCTCTGTTAGAACCTCAACGCGTTGTTCAATGCTACAAATTCAAAGAACCAGGTCATTTTGCAAAATAGTTCCCTAATCCAAGGGTTTTCGGAGGCAACCAGCAACCTCCAAGGTAGCAAGGAAGAGCTTTTTCCATCACTTCTGCCGAAGTGAACCCCAACAACAAAGTGGTGATAGGTACTCTAATTATTCATTCAAGAATAGCGAACGTACTTTTTGATTCAGGTTCTATGCATTCTTTTATATCTCGAAAGTTTAGTAGAACAATCCCAGCACCACCACAAATCATGGAAGTGAAGATGTCGGTGAGTACGGAAAATGGGTCAATCATTGAATCCCATGAATATAAGTCCTCCCCTATTATAATTTTTGGATTGAATTTCCTAGAGAACCTCATCATACTCCCTCTTCTGGAATTTGATGTAATTCTTGGCATGGATTGGCTTTCCTTATATAGAGCCAACAAAAATTGTCGGGAGAGGGAAATCACACTCCATATGGAGAATCAACCCCCGATTCTTTACAAGTGTAAGGAGGAATATGAATCTCCTTTAGCTCCATCATCTCAAGCATGGATATTACTACCTTATGAGTACGCGTATCTGGCTCAGATGATTGAGTCCAAGAAAGAAACCATCCTTGAAGAAATGCCTATTGTGAGGGAATTCGCTGAAGTGTTTCCCGAGGAACTTCCTGGTCTTCCTCCTAGAAGAGATGTTGAATTCTCAATTAAACTTATACCCAGGGATTTACCAATATACAAGACTCCATATATAATGGTTGTTATAGAGCTTGAAGAGCTGAAGAAACAACTACAAGAGAATCTAGATAAAGGGTTTATACGCCCAAGTGTTTCACCATGGGGTGCACCAGTTCTCTTCGTCAAGAAGAAGGATGGGTCAATGCGGATTTGCATCGATTATCATGAACTTAACAAAATCACGATAAAGAACAAGTATCCTCTCCCAAGAATTGATGACTTGTTCGATCAGCTATGTGGAGCACAATACTTCTCCAAGGTGGACTTGCGGTCGTGATATTATCAAGTAAGGGTGAAGAAGGAAGATATCCCCAAGATTGTTTTTCGCACAAGATACGGGCACTATAAATTCATAGTAATGCCTTTCAGACTCACTAATGCTCCAGTAATCTTTATGGACTTAATGAATAGAGTCTTTAGAGATTATCTCGACAAATTTGTGGTAGTCATTATAGATGATATTCTAATATACTCCAAAACCAAGGAGGATCATGAGGAGCATTTAAGAACTGTACTGGAGACTTTGCGCAAGGAGAAGCTCTATGAAAAGTACAGAAAGTGTGAGTTCTGGTTAAAGGAAGTCTCATTATTGGGCCATATCATCACAATCAATGGGATATCTATGGATCCCTCCAAAACAAATGAAATTTAGGGATGTCTGAGGCTAACATTGGTGATGGATATTCGTAGCTTCTTGGGGTTAGCTGGATATTATCGACGATTTGTGAGAAATTTCTCATGATTATCCAACCCTCTTACCAAGCTAACTCAAAAGGGAGTAAAGTTTGCTTGGAGTGATGAATGCGAAGAAATATTCAAGGAGTTAAAAAGGAGTCTTATCACTGCGCCCATGCTCACTTTACTCACAAGTGGGGAATTTTTTACTGTTTTCAGTGATGCTTCGAAGAAGGGATTAGGCTGTGTGCTGATGCAGAATGATAAAGTGATATCCTATGCCTCAAGGCAGTTGAAAATCCATGAGTGAAACTATCCAACGCATGATCTAGAGTTGGAGGTGGTGATCTTTGCCTTGAAAATCTGGTGGCATTATCTCTATGGGGAGAAATGTGAGATATATACTGACCACAAGAGTCTTAAATATATATTCAAACAGAAAGATCTTAATATGCGCCAGAGAATATGGATAGAGCTCGTCAAGGATTATGATTGTTCAATCCATTACCACCCCGGGAAAGCGAACAAGGTGGCAGATGCCCTAAGTAGAAAGGACCCAGCGATTCTATCAATGATGAGAATTTAGAAGGATCCAATCTTCTTAGACTTGATAAAGATGGACATGGGAATCACAGAGAAGGGAACATCATCAATCCCTTCACAAATGATTGCTAAACCGTCTCTTTTGAAAAGATTAAAGGATGATCAAAAGGATGATGTGGGAATTCAGGAAAAAGTGGAAGCTATCAAAAAAGGGAAATCCTCAGAGTTTAATGTTAATGAAGAAGGAATTGTGCGGTTTGGGAAAAGACTATGTTTTCCATCAAGTCTGGAGCTGAAGAAGGAACTTTTGGATGAAGCACATAGTTCAAATTTCTCTATTCACCCAGGGATCACAAAGATGTATCGAGATCTCCGAGAAAACTTTTGGTGGGATAATATGAAGAAAAAGATCGCTGAATATACATAAAAGTGACTGGTGTGCCAGAAAGTGAAGGCAGAGAGGTAGAAGTCTAAGGGGATGATGCAACCATTGCCCATACCATAATGGAAATGGGAGAACATCACCATGGACTTTGTCACCGAACTTCCAAGGATGTCCAAAGGCAACAATGCAATCTGGGTTGTTGTGGATCGTCTTACAAAGACTGCACACTTCATTGCTATTTGGGAGGATTTCTCATTGGATCAACTGGAATGGATATATATCAGGGAAGTGGTAAGGTTGCATGGAGTACCACTATCTATTATGTCTGACCGAGATCCAAGATTCACCTCTAAGTTTTGTAAGAGTCTTCAACATGTTCTGAATACTAAACTGAACTTCAGTACGGCCTATCATCCTCAAACTAATGGCCAATCCAAGCGGACTATCCAAACACTTGAGGATATGTTGAGAGCGTGCTCAATGGACTTTAAAGGAGGATGGGATCAACATCTTCCTCTGGTTGATTTGTCTTATAATAACAGTTTCCA
The DNA here is from genome assembly GCA_963277665.1 of Viscum album. Taxonomy (NCBI): domain Eukaryota; kingdom Viridiplantae; phylum Streptophyta; class Magnoliopsida; order Santalales; family Viscaceae; genus Viscum; species Viscum album. Next base: position 1,280,885,661 of record OY728127.1, read on the forward strand.
CTCAAGCATCCAAATGGAACAATATGAAGACCTGTATGGGAAAAGGTATAGAACACCAGCATGTTGGGATGAGGTCGGTGAACGTAAGCTGTTTGGACCAGAAATGGTTGAAGAAATGGTGGAGAAGGTGAAAACCATTCAGCAGCATATCAAGCCAGCCCAGAGTCGACAGAAGAGTTATGCAGATAACCGTCGATGAGACCATGAGTTTAAAGTTGGAGACATGGTTTTTCTATGCATGTCTCCATGGAATAAGGTCATGAGGTTTGGAAAGAAAGGGAAGTTAAGTCCAAGGTACATCAGCCCCTTCGAGATTCTTGATCGTGTTGGGGCGGTGTCCTATCGACTAGCGCTTCCACCTACCATGGCCAAGGTACATGATGTCTTCCATGTATCCCTCTTAAGGAAACACATACCGGACCCTTCACATGTACTCGCTTCTGAGGTGGTACAATTGGAAGAAGATCTTTCTTATGAGGAGCAACCAGTGAAGATCTTAGATCGTAGAGAAAAAGTTCTATGAAATAAGACAATGCCCCTCGTCAAGGTGTTGTGGAGAAACCACAAGTTTGAAGAAGCGACTTGGGAATCGGAGGAAATGATGAAGCTGATTTACCCACATTTGTTTTAGTGTGGGAAAAGGAAAATTTCAAGGGAAATTTTTCTTAAGGGGGGAATATTGTAACGACCCAAAGTTTCATTAATGGAAATCCCTCTTGATATAATTAAATGTCTCTTTATGTTTATATAAAATGTTAACTTCTTTGGTTTTATGTTAAGAATTTTTACCGTTGCTAATATAGTCATTGAACAGTGATCACATGATTAGTATAAATATAGGGCTTTAACAAATCCAATTTACTCAGACAAAAGAAGCAATGGCCTCATCCAGTAGAATTTCCCCATACGAAGCCCATTTATCGGAGCTCGGAAAAGAGGTGGCATACTTGGGCTTCTCTCTTGACCAACCCCAAGCTGAGCTTCATCATGTCAAGCTCAAACGGGACCGTCTACGGGAGAAGTGGAAGTTTATAGACATTACCACTCGAGCGATGTTATCCGAGCCACCCCAAGAGTCTGTCACCATCGCACACCTTACCCTTAGGTCTTATGAGGTTGTTTTAAGGGGTTATGTAACAAATCGATAGTACTATGTTCATGTACATTATTTTTGTATATAATAATGAATATAATTTCTTGTCATTATTGATACATTGTAAATAGTTTTTAAAGTACAAGTGGTGTTTTTTAGTTATTATTTAATTAAGAAATATATTTTATTAAATTAAGGGATTTTGGAATTAAATAATTTTTTAATAAAATATTATTATTATTATTAGATTAATTTTATTATATATAAATGATAATATAATTTTATGAATTCAATTATAATTTTTATTAAGGTTTGAAAGCCATTTTTGTCAAAACCCGTGAATTTTCGATAAATGTTAGTTTTTATTTTAAAAGTGATAATTAACATATTTAGAAAATTATTTAGATAAAATAAATGTTATTTTTTGAATCAGGACATCAAAATTATCCAAAGGTGAATTTTTCATAATTTTCTGAGACTGTCAAATTTTTGGGTAAAAATTAAATACCGTTTAAATATATAATGTGTTTTATGACATCATAATGACCCAATAGTGATGTAATAAAATACTATAATATTTATTTTCGTCCAATATATGTCTTACCATTAAAATAATGTGATTTTGGGTTTGGTTGACTTACTTTTCAAAGCATTAATGGACCCCTCAAGACTTATTAAACACCTTGTCTTTTTAAATTAATTTCCATGGGAGTATGACTCACCTCTACATAAGAAACCTATTATTTTAATAATTTCGGACTATAGACTTATAAAATATTATTTTCCTCTTCCATTTTCCAAAAACCATGGTCAAAAACCATGGGATGGTTTGTGGTTTAGATTAATTTAATGTAAGGGGACCCAAACCTAAATAATAAATAATTCCCTCGCCTTTCCTATATAAACCCACCCAATATCCCACTTCCTCCTCACTAAAAGCCTTTGGAGTTCATCCAAACTCTTCCCTAATCTCTCTATAGTCCTCCCAAGGTGCCCCAAGCTCCCACGAAGCCTCTCTCAAGCCTCTCCCAAGCCTTTGGAAGCACACTTCCAAGTAAGGGTTTTTTCTTCCTTTCTCATTTTTGTCCAATTTTCTTTATGTTGTTTTTACCTTTTAATTTCAATTATGAATGTTGGGGTATGGTTTAGAACCTCCCTAATACTTCCCTATTTATTTTTGATTTATTTTAGACCCCTTTATCTCTCATTAAATGCCTCCCATGTACACCCGTTACTATGCCGAAATTCCGAAAGGAACTTCTCTCTCCTCTTTTACATTCAAGCAATACTTTTGTATCATGAATCTAAATTCCATTAAAATTGTTGGGACATGTATCTATATGACCTACTTACTTTACATTACATGTAAATATGATGAGTAACCCCTTTATCTCTCATCAACCATTTTTATGAATTCTTATGTCACGCCGTTACGCTGCCGAAATCGCACCGATTTTCTAAGCCAATGTCATTGTGTAGTGGATACCATGCCCATTTCTCCATCAAGGGAATTCACATTTATAAACATTTAATTATTGATTACAAAGTTTCATTTATTAATTCCACATTCCTTTATCGTGGAATAAATGATTATGTTTTATGAATCCATGTTTTATAATCTGTGTGACACACTTATGCATGAAATGAAATGTTTAAGAAGGGTGCGCCCTTATAGCGCTCCAATGCATTGGGTAAAGTATAGTATCATGATAAATCATGTGCAATGAGTGTTGACTCATGCTAATTCAAGTGCAGCGAGGGTTTACTCGTGTTTCATGTGCAATGAGGATTTACTCATGCTCCATGTGCAATGGGCCTTGGCTCATGCTAATTCCATGTTAAGTGTTGTTGCCACATTTCCATGTTATGATTATCATGATTTATCATGCCTTTATGTTCATGTTTTCTATTGTGATATATTTATATGCCTAATGTCTAACATTTATTTTACTCCTCATGTTATTCCATGTGTTTTCCCTTACTGGGCTTTATAGCTCACCCTTTTCTTATGCATGTCCTTAGGTTATCCCATGCAATGCTAAGTACGAGGGAATGTAGTGGTCATGTAAAGTAAGTTTTAAACAAAGATTTCATATTTAATGTTTTAAGTTTTTATGTAATGATCCTAAGCCCCAAAGACACTAAAACTCTCGATCTTCTTTATTGTATCAAGTGAAGTTTTATGTAATAAATCATGTTTAAGTTTGTAATAAAAGCAGGGTTTTCATACTTCATATCATGTATCTATAAGGCATATGTTCCTATAGTCCCATTATCCATGTATTGGGGTCCCCCTTAACATATTTCAAAATGGGTTTTTCTTTTTTTAATAAAATAGGGTTTTCCCCTCAACCTGTTTAAAAAAATAGTCAACAATATTTTTTCCTTGAAATCAATCCTTGTAATTTTTGAAAAATGAAATTTTTACTCATTGAACTTGAAATATATTAAAAAAATTATAATTGAATCAAAACTAATCCTTATAAATATCAAATAATTTATCCATATACAAATTTTAAAAATTTTCAATCTCATGATTATTATACCTGAAATCTCATTAATAAATAGAATAATGTAAATTCAACCCCACAAATTCAATTAAAGTTTATTTATATATTATTATTTTAATATACATAGGTCCAATTAGGCCTATTGTAGAGATTGAAAATGAATACATATCCCCCAAAGGGGTATCCCAGTGATAGATTATTCCACTGATTTCAGGGAGGTTGGAGATTTGATTCTTGTTGGTTATCACAATACTATAATTACATCATATATAAATTTTAAATCTATGACTATTGGAGGTGTTTGAGCTGGGTAGTAGGTTTACTGTAACAGGATTGAACCCACGCTCCTAGATCCGGTTCTAAAAACATACATTATATATATATATTAAAGTATTTAACTAAAAAATATACTGACCAAGGGTCTTTTTAGTTTAGGTCTTTTGTGGATTAGGAAAACCTTAATACATATTTGAGTTTTATGAAAAATACAAAAAACATTTATCTTGCTTCACTCGAGCTAGATATTTAATCAAAACTAAACACCATCGATGTTCTACTCCTTACTAATCCTATGAAAAAAATTAAAACATTTTATGAGTAGAAAATTACTCAATAAGGGGTCTTAAAACTATATTTTAAATCCTTTCTCATAATATAGAGATGCATTCGAATAAAAATATTTGCTTTTATATCAAAATTAAAACATTTGATAAAATAAATAACTTTTCCTTAAATATAAAATTAGGATTTTTATCATAATTCATAACCAAAAATGATTTTTAAAATTTTAAAATATATATTATAATTTTTTATTTTTTATTTTATTTTATTTTTTGACAATCCATTTTAATTCAAAACATAATAACCTTTATAATTAACTCATATTTTTCTTTGAAAACCTTAAGACTTAAAAACTTTACTTGAAAGTAATATCTTTTTATAGAATATAATGTTACATGGAAAACTTTAAGAAAACCATGTGGCCACTATGAGTATTGACATCTAAACATAACTTGGGATCATATTCCCCTTGAGTTCATGGGTTCACTCTTTATTCCTCATCATCATAACCAATATCTAAGTTCCAAAATTTTAAAATAAAACATTTTTTAAAGATTTTCATTCTCATTATTAATCCATTAAAAATAACCTTTCAAAACTCTATATCAATTTAATTTATTTTCAAAAATTAATTTAATTACATAAATAATAAAATTTATCAAAGTTTACTTTAAAGGATAAATACATACTTTCATAAAGATTATAGATAATATAAACATCCATAAGAAACACTTATAAATAATTCATGGAAATTAAAAAAATGTTTTTCATAACATACATGGAATGTCGATGATAACTATAGTGCAAGGACATACCTATAATCATGAATGAAATTTATAGAAATAAAAGAACGTTTTATAAATAAAATGATAAACTATATCACTTTAAAATCATCCTTGAATTCTGAAAAAAAATCCATTTTTAATAGCTTGTATAATTTTAAAATGGGAATTTTTATGAAATAATTGAATTTAAATCATTTAAAACATACTCTTCTATAAAGAGGGATTAATAAAAATAATTCTCCCTTACTTAATGTTTTCTAAACTATAAAACTTAAAAATAAATTTCCCCTATAGTAAGGGTTTTAGGAAAATGAAATATGAGTTTAAAAAAAATAAATTTACCATACATGAGAATGGGTTCAAAAGAAAAAAAAATTAAATAAAATTGTTTTCTTCCATTAACTTATGAATTCTATTATAGAATGAAACTAAGGTGAGATTTTTAAGTGATATTTTCCACTTTATAGTGTTTGGAAATGAAAGTATGGAATGAGTAAAGGGTAAAGGGATAACTCGAGTTGCATGGGGTTGGGGTTTTCAAAGAGAAAATAGAAAGCCAAAGCCTTTATATAGTAGTTAAAACACTAAAAGTTTATTTTAATATTTCTAAATCACCTCACATAGTCAAGCTAAACAGCACCCAATGCCCAACTAAATTGATATCCACTATATGTATTAGGCATAGGTATATTGATTAAATTCAGGTAAAATCCTAAAAAACTCATCTGGTGTGGAAATGGCAGCTTGAATATCTGCATAAGATTCAGATTTATACATCAAACTTTTCTTAATAAAGATGGGATATAAATATTGAATCGTCTACAAGGATTCCCATCACCACTATATCCATATACCGATGGATAATTATTTGTGAGTGTCTCCCAGTACTCACTTTTTTTCCTTACTCATTAGTTTAATGATACATATAATGATAGATAATATAATATACTTATATTTATAAATTTATCTTCATCGTTCCAACTGGTACAAACATTAAGAGGAAGCTGAAGAAGCTGGGAAATCTAAATTTGGCCATAATTAATCTTTTGTGATAAATTGAGTACTTAGATATAGAATATATAATTTTGTATGATGAACCTACAAAATTCTATCAAATAATGATGGATATCCAGTTTTTGTTTTTATATATATCCTAGATAGATAGATCTTCGAAGATGGTGAAATATATTTTATCTTATGATAAAACTGAAGGAAATTTTTCTATAGATGATGAAAGAATAATACTTCATTAAATATTTTTTCTTCTGATGGTAACCTTGTGGAAGTTAAGGAAAAGGGAGAAAATGGTGTGAGCTAACATCAGGGTCTCGGGAGTTTTCATCTAACCTTGTGAATGCATGGTGTGGTTTGTGTTGTGGAGGGAGAAGGCGACAATGGATTGAGTTGTTTGAAGGTTAGGCATGGAGGGTTGAGTACAAGTCCTACATTGGATGAGGAAGAAAAAGAATATATTGGGGTGACTAGGTTTCACGTGAGGTTGAAGATGATGCATGAGAAGATTAGACATCTGACATTTATTTGATCAAATGGCCCATGTTATTTTCAGATGTTTCTAAGCAAATCGATTATATCTACATACTATATTCCCACATCAGATATTCAACTGGTTGAGTGCTCCCTTATATTATTTAGCATTCCATAGTGGCTAAATGTGAGTAGCATAGGGTCTACTCCTATAACCACATTGTACCCACCACCTATACTCTGTTGTGATGACCCACATGGTGGCTCCGACCCCCCCCCCCATGTGCACACTGGTGCATGCTTGTGTGCCTTCATGTGAACACATGGATGCCTACACAACTACTCACCCATGATTACATGAGAGATCTTGAGCTAGATCTTCCCTATGGTTGATCTTTATCCCCATAATAGGGTAGACAAACTGGCCCTTAGCTTATGGGGTTGGCTAATTTTTTACACAAGTGAATTTTAAATATATAAAAATTACACCAAACTAAATTTCATGATTATTTCATACATTAAACATTTTTATTTCAGAAATAAATTTATTTTAATATTTTTATAAATTTATTTTATTCAACCTATTACAAAATTATTTATATTATTGAAATTTTATGCTCGTCACATGTTACTATTTATTACCAAGGAGTTCTAAAATAAAAAATATTATAATTTTCACATTATATTTCTTAAGATATAACGAAAATTACATTTTAACTAAGGATTTTATAAACATTTTAAAATTTAATCATATCTTATCCCCCTTTAAAAATATTTCAATAGCTATCTAAAAATGGACATATCCCTATTCTTTAAATACCCCCTTAAGGTATATTTCTTTTAATAATCCAAAATCTATGTATTCTATATTTTACACTCATAAATATTCTTCATTTATTCTTGTTATTTTACATTATTACTCTCATCATATTTGGTATATTCCTCCTTATGGTTGATCAAAAAAAATGGATTATGATTTTGGTTTTATCTTGTTTATTTTATAATATCATATTTTATTGTTGATGATTGTTGTAAATTAGAGCTTTCTGGATCCCTAGTGTTTAGAAGGCTTCTGGAAATATGTTCTTATGTTGAATTTAGTGTATTTTTTTTAATAAAATGTACTTCGACTTGTTTTAGTTTTAGAATACTTATTTATTTATAGCATTTATTTAAAAGATGAAAATACATTAAAATTATGGTATGTTACATTCTACATCCCTTAAAGGAATTGCGCCCTCACAATTATTTTATACAAAAGTAAACCCTAAATATCTTTTACCAAGCTTCAATCTTGAATTATTTCATCCTACAAAAATAACTTCATTACTTTCACCGAGCACTAAAATTACATTTAACAATTTTCTATAAAAAACTCATATATTTATCAAATTCTTTAATTTTCCTATTAGAATATCTTATTAAGGAAAGGGTCTAAGAGTGGAAATGGTACCTTAGGATATTTTCAAAATATTCTATTTCTCTTTTACAAATTCAAATTGTGCAGTTTGGATTAAATTTATGTGAACATCGGTAAACACATGAAAAATTACTATTATTAATATATAATTTCAAAACATTTGTTTGAACTTAATATTTATAAAATATTCTTATAGTGTCATTTTCAGAAGTATCAAAATTATCTTCAGTATTCCAAAATAGAATAAAATTTAAAATTTGATACATATAGGCGACTCAAGGGTCTCCCTCTTCCACAGATTCTATAAAATCACCAAGTATTTCATATGATTTAGATAAAGTGAAGAATTAAAAAATAACCTCATGGTATATTCCATGCTTACTATAGTAAGAGATTTGAGGGTGAAATATTTTCCAATAGACAATCCATGACCCATGAAAAAATATAAGTATGGTAGAGGTATTAGATACCTTATAGAGTTTCATTCAAGTAATTTGGATTTTGGAGAAATTTTCAAAGTCATCTGATCATGAATTTAGAATATTTTTTTCAAGAAAATCATCCAAAAGTTATGGAAGGTTTATTCATGATCTTCCTCCTTTCATCTTGAGAATGATCCTCAAAATAAAAATTTTCATAACAGGGACTTTACTAAAAAGAAATATACTTAGATTCTTAAATTATCCTTAACCAAAACATCATAATTTACAATGTTAACTAAACCTTTTCTCTAATACCAATAGTAACAACCTCAAACCTAAACTCTCGGATCTGAATCTAAAAACACATTATATATATATAATCAAATATTTAACTGAAAATATACAGACTATGGATCGTTTCAGTTTAGAGCATTGAAGGATTAGGAAAACCTTAATACATATAATAGTTTAATAAAAAAAATCTACAAACATTTATCCTAATTTACTTGATCTAGATCCTTAATCAAAATCAAACATCATCGATTTTCTACTCATTACTAATCTTGCGAAAAAATCATTTTAAAACATAGTGTGAACAAAAAATTTCTCTATAGGAGGTTTTAAAACTATATGTGAAATACTTTCTCATATTATAAAGATACCTTCAAATAAAAACATTTTATTTTATATCAAATGTAAAACATTTTATAAAATAAATAACTTTTCTCTAAATAAAAATTTAGGGTTTTTATCAAAATCCATAGCTAAAAATTATTTTCAAAACATTAATATATATATATTGAAAATACATTTTAATTCAATGCATAATAACCTTTTTAATAAGTTCATATTTTTCCTTGAAAACTTTAAGACTTAAAAACTTTACTTGAAAATAATATCTTTTTATGGAATATAATTTTACTTTAAAAACATTAATAAAACCATGTGGCCATTATAAGTATTGACATCTAAACATCATATATAATGACGTCACCCAAAACCATCATTAATTCTCTTGGGGAAGTCAAAATAAAAATTTAATTTCACCCAACTACAATAACTATTAGAATGTAGAATTGTGGTAATATAGGATTGATACCATGAGGAAAAGGGTTATAATATTTCAATAGTTTTGATATTTCTCATGATTTTTGAACAAAATTAAAATAAATAAACTACTTTGAGAGGTTTTTTTGGACTATCTACAAAATAATTAAATAGGATGAAGATAAGAGAGTTGATTTCATGAATTTTTTTTTATAAATTTACATAAAATCCATTATCTTTGAGAATTATTGGGGTTACTAGTGTTGATTATCAGCCTCAACTAATTAAAAGATGATATCAAAGGTTTATATACTCATCATTTATCAAACTCGCCCTTCCTTTTAATACTTAGTTATTCATGGATAATCTATCAGTTTACAGGAATACTATGTTTTTGAGGGAAAGGAATAGAAATTTGGATCTAAAAAAGTGATATAAAAAATAAAAACATTTGCTTATTAATCTCACCCCAACATATGAATTCAAAGTTACATAATGAAAAGAAAAAAATAGAAAATGAAAGTCCAAACTATGAAGCATCATGGTTGATGGTAACCCTTCTCCTATACTCTTTCTTCGGATTTTGGATAAATATTCCCCACTTTACTCCAAATTTAGCATCCTAACTAGCATTGGAACCTCCTTCAGTTCTATAAAAGTTTCAGTTTTGGGTCCCTCTAGGTCTAGATCTCCCTTTTTTATAATAGTAGTAATCCTCTATTTAAAGGAAGCATCCCCTCCTCAATAATCCCTCTTCTCTTTTTTTAAACTTTTCTTTTCTCTTATATTTTCCTTTCTTTGAATTTTTTTTCTTCCTTTATCTCTATTGGGTTTTGAGTTTTTATATGAGTATTATACTATCAAAAATCCTTGAATGATTCACTTTTTGAATCTAATAGTTCCCTCTTGATCTTATCCTCTTTTATTGAATGTTTCTAAATCCTCCTTGTTATATGGAGTGTTTTAAAATACCTCATAATTAGTTGATCACCCCACATATTCCCTTCAGTTAAAAATCCCAGAATCTCAGCTTGTGGAATGTGTAGACCATGGATAGCCCAAAAACATTTGGTATTTGAAATTTCATATATACAGAACCCTATGGCATGGGATTTTCCCCCATGGTGTAGCTTTCTTAACCTGTACATGGTCATGTATGGCCTATGGTGTGGCTAAAAACCCACACTCATATCCTCTATTTATCTCTAAACATTTCTACTGTCATTTGATACACCTTTATGATGTAGAATAAACCCTACGGCACAGACTCCTCATTCACTTCTCTCGGTCTTCATGGCTTTGGTATATTTGGTTTCCATGGTGTAGCAATCTTCTTCCTTAAAAACCCTTAGTTATGTCATTATTAAACCCTCAATGGTAGAGATGGAGGCCTACACGACAACCTTATTCTTCCATTTTCAACCTATATGGAACCATGGAATAGTATTTTGGATGATGTCGTGGCCTCATTCTCTAACTTTAGGCCAACAGTGGGTATGGTGCAGCCTCATGCACTATAGAACAATATATTTCTCCTTGTAAAATCCTTACCACTACTAATTTTCACACCCCAACAGCATAGTGGGAAGACCATGGCACAAATAAACTTTCCATTGTGAAACCATGAAACAGTGGTGGTGGAAATAATTTAGGGATTCTTCTCAAGAAATATGGCCTTCATAGTGGTCATATGGAGATCTTGTCGGTATGAAGGGAATTTTTTTCTTCTTTTCAATATGCATGGTAGTCTCAAGAAATATGGCCTTCTTTTCAATATGCATGGTAGTCATATCAAGATTGAGCTTTCTGGGCATCATCCAGAGCGGTTCTTAGCAATTTCGTTGGTGGTCTAATGATGTAGAGTGGTGGAGGTGGTGTCGAGGGTGTGTTTGTTGAGGAAAAAGCATGATAAACTTAGGATGATGGGATTTTTATTAGTAATGAAGAATGACTACATGATTCTTAACCCACAATGGAGTTTCAATTAGCTGAACCATCCCATATAAACATTTCTATGTCGCTATTGGCTCGGAATCCTATTATGGGGATGGGATCCCATTATAACATCTTTTGTTTTGAATCGGGTTTTTTTTCAAATGAATCTGAGTTTTATGTTTGGTGTATAGGAAAACTTATAAACAGAGTTTTGTAATGATATTATGAGATTTGGAACACTTAAAAGTGTTTTTTTAGATGGTGTTTAAGGCCTGATAGGTGTCTCAGAAGCCCATATGAGTTTTGGGAGCATCAGACTTCAAAATACTAGTTTTTTGAAAGATAAATGGAACTAAATTAGTGATAATAATGTACCTCAACTATACATACCTCTAAGGGTGTCACATAGTTTATAAAATTTTACACCTAAGGCTCATAGTTATGCATAACCACTACAATAAATTTTAGTGGAGAAACACAAGTCTTGTGCATGATTTTTCAAACTGTGTTTCTAGTCAAGTGAGGGGGTGTCCCTTTGGAGAGTGTCATAACCCAATTAGTGCATGGTTATCAAAACTATGTGACTCATTAAATGGTTGGAAATTACTATTTTTCCCCTCCATCCTTTAACCCTTTTCCCATGTTCTTTTTCCTCTTCTCCCACAAACAACAAGCCGCTCGAGCTCCCCTCTCCTTCCCCCTTAGTCTTTGAGGTATCTACCTCATTTGATCTTGAAATTGACCATTATTAATCTCATTTGATCACTCTTTGTTATAATATGATTCATCTTCCTTTTTATCTTCCTTTATCTCATCGCCTTCATCATTATCTCTATGTGAGTTAATATGACCTATTTTCAGGGCATTTATCTATTTATTAATTTTCTATCATTCTATCCCAAATCAAAGATCAAGAATGGATAAGTGAAGGATCTTTGGTATGATTTGGGTGGTTTAGATGTTTTTTCATTAAATTTTTATCATTTATAAAATGAATCATTATGTTGCATGACATACCTTCCTCACATTGGTTCTAAAATGTGAATTACAATAAATTAAATCCTTAGATCACAACCTTTAAGTCCATTATACCACTTGGGTGGTTGGAGGTTGATGACCTCAACCTAAACAACCTCTTAATGTGATTTTTATTACATTTTAATGATTACTTTCCTTTACTTGTAATTAATCCACCCCTTGGGTGTGTTTCTTAAATTCCTTAGCACATTTATAAATGCCAATATGACCAAACCACCTCTGCATGTGAGTTTTTCTTTTCAATTGAGATGGAAAAAAATAAATTGAATTAAATTGGAATTTTTTGATGAGATGTATCATGATTATTTTTATTGAGTCATGGTTTTTTCACATGTACTTATTGTTTTTTTATAAATGGAGTGGTTTAATTGCATGGTTTGAACTGATAATGGCATGGATTGTGTTTCTTTTCCTTGATTTATATTATTTCATGGATGTTCTCATGGATGGTATTTAAATATTAAATGCAACATGAAAATTAAATTCCATTATTCCTTGATCGATATTGGGTTTTTTTACAGAACACCTTGATTATGGGCTCATAGGGCAAGTGGGATTACATTATTTTGGATTATTAATGATAAACCTTGTTTAGGGTTGATGGATAGGATGCTTCACACACCATTGGTCAGGGATATTGGACATGGTGTTTCACATAATTTTGGATTGTTGGAAATGATGTTTCATGCCCCTTGATTAAGATGTTGTACATGACACTTCACATCATTGATTGGGATTTTCGGGAATGGTTCTTTATATCCCCTATTAAGATGCTTAGGCTTATTCCCCTCTATTAAATATGATACCCTTGTTGTATTATCATTATGTGGATGCCCTGGTCTTACACCTTGGGTCCCCGTTGTTTCATGTATATATTTTAATATATAAATGGTTACATACATGAATATATATATATGTGATGAAACATGTTTAGAGACATTTCATCTTAAGAAAAAGAAGGTATGGATGACCAGGTGTCTTTTGAGGATCCTAAGCATGACTTGATTACATTTAATTATTATTTACTTCTTGTTTATTATACATATGCACTGCTTGTTTTATACTCACATACTATATTACATTAGATGTCATTGGTTGTGGCCTACTGAGTTTATCTCACACCCTGTTCGGGCCACTATTTGGTACCCGAACAGACATCCTGATTTCTGGTTAGAAACTGGATTGTACTTTGTGTTGCTTTAATTTATGTAATAGGACTAGACATGGGGGATTGGGAGTAGTGATTGGGAATGTACTAATACTGCCTTTTAGAGTCAGATTATTTTATTTATTTATTCCCTTTGTCAGTTTAGTCATGTTGTATATACTATCTGCTTTGTGTTGAATGTTTATATCATGACTCAGCATGTTCATGCACAATTAGATATTTATTTAGCAATTTTCAGGTAATTTTTTATCATTATATATCAGAGATTTATCATTTATCTTCCACTTTTTATATTATTCCTCTATTTATCCAATGTTTTATTACTAATATAGAGGTTATAGTCTCTCTAATAAACTATCTTTAGACCCTCACTGCTAGTTAGAAGCCTCTGACATATGGGGAGGCATGTATGAGGACATGTGACTGACCGGTCTGGTTATTATTTATAGAGTGAGATGATCCAAGATGTTACAAAGTGGTGTCAAATTCTCTTGTTCCCTTGTCTTACTATTTTGGACCAGTAGACAGGAGACTAGGAATGTGTCAAAACATGGTAAATATATCATTTATTGGAGTGTTCAACCCATTCATGGGGGGAAGATCAAGTTTCCATGGATGGAATTATTGTTCATGATGATCATTATTAAAGTTGATTATTATTTCACCTTGTTTTATTGATGAAATTTTACGCTAGCTACTAATTTATGAGATTTATCTCTTATCCCAGTATAACAATAGAAGGGATGTGTTCATGCATCATCATAGGTATGTAGAGATTCACATGCCATGCATATTCCATGCCTTGTAGATTTCATTGCTTGACAACTTAATATTTGTTGGACATGTCTTGGGTAATTATTAAGAATGCTTATATATATACCATGATGTGTGATTATTTAGCATGTTTATCTATATACCATTTTTGGGTGATTTTTTTCACGGTTACCTCTATTCTATAATTATGTAGTTTCTTGTCATACCTACTCTTATTCATTACTATAACATAGCATGACTTGTTATATTTATGATTTATGGTTGGTTAAATAAAGTTTCTGAATAAACCTAAATAGTGTTTTACCATATATATTTATGGTTTCATTTTATTTTACTAGCTAATTATGACATGTTTGAGCCATGGATTGTTGGTTGCATGGGTTGAAACATTAGTGGTTGTGATTAAATGGGATCCAATTTTCAATTTATAAAGTGTATGGGCCTTTATAAATTGGGAATGGTAACTCATATAATTGAACCATTATAGATGGACTTGTTATATTATGATACCAAAGGTAAAAAACTAGTTTTATTTACATGGATTCTAATTGTAATTTATAAAGGAAATTACCTTTATAACTTAGGAATAGTGGAGTATCTAACTAAACCATGATATAATTATAAAGGTTAAATTGTAATTCTTATGGAAAAAAATTTCAGTTAAATTAAGGTGTAAATTAAAACTTATAGAGGCTTATACCTCTATAACTCAGGCATAACGATGAGTATAAATGAATCCTTATATGCTTTACTCGACCCTTGTAGGTGACTTTTATCATTTTTTGACTATGAGATAAAATCATTAAGAGTGTGTTAAATCTTGAATAAAATAAATATGAATGGTTTGCACTTAAATGAGATTCCAATTGTAATTTATAGAGTGTTGATTCTATAAATTAGGAATAGTTTACCATATAACTGAACCCAGGATGGCTTGATAGGGCCCTCATAGGTCGTCTTATTCTTTATATACCTTAATACTTAACCCCCTAGGGGTATGGTTGTGATAAATGGGGATAGTTATTTAAAGTTTCAATAGCCACTTATACAGTGTTACATATAAACATATGGTGGAATCTTACTTAACTGATCCCCTTAAATTGATAAAAATACCTTTTATTTTCTTTTGAGTTTTATTTATATGAGGTGTCAGTTAATTAAAATTCTAGCTATAACATAAAGATTTATTTTCCTTATATCCTGGAATTGAAATTTTCTTTAAATAATTCATATGTGAGCGCTTGTGAATGAATAATTCTTTAAAATAAATTATAAGATAATTTTATTTTTGCTATATAGTGCCAGCTAAAAAAAATTTAGTACAATTTTCCTTTATAACTGGTACTTAATATCCCTTATTTATGATCTTCATTAAATGTTTTAATAAATTATCATCAATTAAATACCAAAAAAATGAAACCATTCATGGTTTTTATAGCATGAACCCTTGTTTAAGGGTTTTATTTAAATTTTCCTTGAGAGATGCTTAAAATGGGAACACAAGCATTGCCTATAGATCTCAGTTAGCTTCTTTTTTATTTTTTCTTGAACCTAATGGTTAGGCGGTAGAACATAGTTACCTTTTAGGCATGAATGTAGTTTAAAATTCAATTCCTTATATTAAAATTATTGGTTATCTATTTTATTGATTCCCTTGGAAATGAAATGCCATTAGATTTATGAGTTGAGTTCCTATGAAAGCTAAATTATGTCTAGAAGACCATTTGAGTTGGGTAAGACTCCTTGTAAATAAAATAACACCCTGGGTAGATGGGTGGTTTCTTGGTGAGTTGAACCTCTAGGGGGTATTACCTTATGTGTATACTCAGTGAGTGTCAACCTCTTTACCCTTTTTCATTGGGAATGTGACCCTCTAATGAGAACTCCCCTATGAGGATGCACAGAGAGGATCAGGGTCTGGTAGGATGGTTCTTGACAGGTTTTGACCCTCATGGGTCGATGATTTCTTTACCTGATTTATTTTTATCTCTTTTAGGGAGAGTTTACACATGCGTTAGATGTTGGTTGATAGATACCCCTTAGGGGGATATGGTTCTTGTTTGAGAGACAATGGAGATAGGTGGATGGACCTATAATCCCTTATCATTGACTTGGTAATTCATGAGATTACATTTGGTTTGATCGAGGGAAACCTATGAGAGATGTTGGATTGGGGGCTATGGATTCCTTAAAAGTAGTGATCGTGGTTTTATGCTTGTTTTGAGACCAGTGCATGGAGGTTTCTCAGTTTTATGATATAGGTGTGATGATGCCTTTAGTTTTCAAGAAATCATCTAGAGTGTTTGTGTGTCGAGACTAGCTTAACAGTCAGGATAGTTTGGGTGATTTTCCCTGTTGACTAGTGGTTTCAGTTGATGCATTAATTTTTGAAATGATGTTTTGAGGTGGGTATTTGTTTGATAAATCATGGCATGAGTGCGGTGCCCAATTTTGAAGAGGATTTCCAATGTATCTTATGGTGTGTTTTAATAATAATATTTCATGTAGCACAATCGTCTTGTCCTTGATGGTGGATGACTCATAGAAGCATTAGTTGGGTAGTATGATTGGGTATTATGGGATATAATCCCTTTTCATGGAAAATTTTTTCCACATTGTTCATGTGTGGTAATTTTTTGTACATAGTACTGTTTAAATTTTTAACTAGTGAGTGACCGAGTGAAAGATGAGGACTGATGGTTTCAAGAGTGTGATGCTTAAGGTCATGGTAAATTGGATCTTTGGGTAAAATTTGAGAAAGTACCTATGATGAGTGATAACATGAAATTAAACCAAGTTTCATGAGATGGTTGACCTTTGGTTAGAACTGGACACACATTTTCAAGAGATGTGGTGATAGGAGTTGGTTAAAGGCAAGTATAGCCTTTTTTATGTGAGTGTGGCTCGGGAGGAACAATACACGCCTATCAATAGAATATTAGTGTACTCCTAGATGAGATAAAAAATTCCTAATATCTTGGAATCATCTTGATTATTCTAAGAGAGAGTCAATTATACATCAAGATACCTATCTAAATGCCTATTTTGGTTTGTTGAAATAACCCCTTAGATGTTTCACTCAAGGAGCATTTTAAGGTAAGCTAGATTGTGGGGAGTACACAATTTTTTTAGGTAAGTGACACTCTTTGTGGTTGAAATTAATCATTTTCTATATAAAACATTCTTGGGAAGCAAGAATAGGTGATGGATGACATTTACATTAGCACTCGGGGATGAGTGGGATCTTATCCATGTCAATCGTTATGTCCATGGAGTGATGGGGCATGAGTTGTGGTAATTAGGAAAATCATTTTGTTGATTTGATGAAATGGATTCTCCTAAGGTGTGGATTGGGATATTGGTCGCTAGTTTTTGATCCTTGTGTGAGAAGGTTCATGGGATATTCAGACTGGTATATAGGATGGTCATTTGGATCTTGTATGTTGGTGAATAAATGGAACATTATACGCTGGATTTCTTGGTAATTTATAGGTATGGGATCAAATACAGACTTGGGTGGAGTCCAAGTATGGGTGTTAGGAATAGGGTATCTTTTGATGATATATGGGTGTGGGTTCAGATATATACCAGTGTTTGTGTTGTGACATGACAACACTTTCGAATAGGGGATGGTTCAGCTCGGACTAGAAGTCAGTTATAGGCTTTAGCGAGTGTGCTCGGAATGGTCTCATTATTCCTTGGAATAAAGGAATGGGGATATTTTTTTGATGAATCATTATCTATTAAGGATTAGTGCTTCTCTATATTAGTCTTCTAAAGGAAAAACTATTTGATTTTCTTCAAATACTGGTATACGGTCGATGAGGAACCACATTAGGCACATTGTTGTTTTGAGATGGGTGTAGTCCAAAGGGTTAGATGAGGCCTTTCAGGGATAACTCATCACGACTAGGATAAGTTGTGTTGATTAGAATTATAAAGTTTGTTTTAAATTGGTAAATGTTTTGGGAGTGTCATTAGGACACTAAGGACGTGCTTAAGTATGCAATTCTGATGGTGGGATCACCATGGCTCGGAATTGGCCATGGAAAATATAGAACCTATAGTGGGAAGTTTCATAGGTAATTTTTTAGGAAAAATAGGTTAAATACCATGAGAATTGGTATGGATTAGGACATAACTGATTAAAAATAATTCCCCTTCAGGTCTTGTTTCGTCATTAAACAAAACATTATTCTCTCCCTTACCTGTAGAAATGTATGAGCAGAATTTAAAGTATGCATGAGACACAATAATTTTACTTGGTTCTCCATCACTGTTCTATGACCAAGGATCATACACAGGTAATTTTCTTATGTACCAAACCCACTAAAGTGAACTGCTGTTAAAAATTTTGGAGCAGACTCACTGTCCCTCCCGGTTTACAACCAATAACAATTTGAAAGCTCATTGCTCTCTCAACTAAAGTGTGTTCACTATTCCTTCAGATGATTCTTCATTTTATCACTTGAATCAATATCTTTTACACGTTATTTAGTGCATCATTAAGTTCTAATTTCAACCAATTTATGAGTACCACTTTACTACAAATTTACTGGGCAATCCCTTCTCAACACGTTTGTGATGCTCACTACTTTCACGAAGCTCACACAACCTTCACAAAACTTCCCAATTCTTCACATGAATATCTTTATTTCATGAACCCCACAACTTTTTTGAATCTCACCACATTAATGAAGCTTAAACATCCTTTGTGAAGCTACTTATTTTTTCAAATCTCAATTAACCTTCATGAAGCACCCTCCTTTTGCAAAGCTCACTTAGCCTTCACAAAGATCACTTAGCCTTCCTGAATCTCAATATTTTATGATGCTTATAAATTTCAATGAGCTAAAATAGCCTTTTTTAACTTCATTTATTCCCAAAATTTTTCTCAATAACAACCTTCACGAATCACCTTCGTGAATTCATAGCCTTCGAATTTTCATTAAGGCTTACTCTTCTTAAAATTAGGGGGTAGAGGCTTATTTATAGGTGATGCCTCTATTTCATGAAGCTTTAATCTTCATTTTCACCTTTTCATGAAGATATACAATATTTTTCATAAACCTCACTATATTTATGAAGCACTAGGGAAATTTTATTTTCATTAAGCTTCTCATAGTTGTAAAGATTTATCGTCTTTCCATCGCGCATTCACAAACATTCAAACATTCATGACACCAACTGCCTTTGTGAAGCTAAAAATCTTCACAAAGATCCAATATTAATAAAACTCATTATTTTTACATATTTTTATGAGGCATTCATGGAAATAAAATTTTCATGGATCTTGATTCATCCATAAGATTCTAGACCCCAAAAATTTGGCAAACACTGGGAAACAGTGCCACCTTGTATATGCAATTTTCTATACTACTTCCAAAAAATAAATTCTTTTATCCTGGATCTTTATCAACATACCTTTTCAACAATCTCTATGTAACTCCACAACTAACCTTGACCACCTAATTTTTCAACAAACTTAATCAACCCAAAAACACTGTAATTTTATCTTGAGGGATTTTTTTCCCAACAATCTTCCCCTTTGGGTTTGTTGACAACTCTTCTCATTTTTATACCTCATTAAATCTTCTTCCAACTTCAAAAAAAAATTGATTATTGTAATTCCAAGTAGTGATCAAAGATTTACTAAACACACACTCTAAGGCCACATGATCCATGCTCATCATGAGAAATAAGATTAGCATGTAAATTTCATCAATGAATCACTTCATTCCTAAAATAGTCAACTGCTTTCACCATGAACCCGGATTTTTGTGACATATAATCATTGATCAAACATATTTAGCATCATAAGATTTAAAAATACCCCTACTTCACTACTCCCCCTATCTTGATCATCTGGATTAAGATGTTTTATCCCCCATTTTCAATGAACCCAAAGGTCGCTCTGTTTTGGCTGCAACATTGTAAAGAACACGCATTAGTGCATTAGAGAAAAACTCATCATACCTCAGGGAGAGGGGGTACCACATCCACACTTTTTCAAGTTTGGGGAGTTGAATTAACTCAAATATATATTCAATGCTTATCAAATTCCTCTTTGGGAAAATACTTCATCAAAATGTCTTCAACCTGTAGTTCTATAGGCATATACTTCAACTTCACATGCCCATGCTCCACCTTATCCTTGATACAATGATACTTGATTTCAATGTATTTTGTACTTTAGTGTTAGATTGGATTTTTTATAAGTTTTATAGAACATTAATTATCACAATTGATTTCAATTAGAGACTTAACATCTACTCCCATATCATCAGGTTGTTGGTTCATCCATAATAACTATGTGCAAGCTTGAGTAGCTATAATATATTCAGCTTATACAATGTCCAATAAAATGTAACCATGTTTCATTATTACACAAGAAATACTTAATCCTCCAATATATAATTCACCACCTTATGTTGGTTTTCTATTATCTGCTGAACCAGCACAATATGCATCTTTATAACCCAATAACTCTTACTAATATTTTTCATTGTATAGAAAAATGAAATCTATCATGCCCTTGATATAATTAATTATTATTTTCACTTCAATAAAGTGGATTTCCTTAGGATTACATTGATATCATGCTACTTGACATGTGGAAAACACAATATCAGGTCTTGTTGTCATCAAGTGCAATGGAATTCTAATGATCTACCAATATTCTGTGACATTAACCATTTTTCCTTTATCATCTTATGATAGTTTCATCTGGGTGGCCACTAGAGTCATCATTTACTCAGAATTATCCATTCCAAATATTCTAAAAACCTCTTTAGCATATTTGGATTGATAAATGAATGTATCATTCCTTCAATTTTCATCTATAATCCAAGGAAAAAGGTTAGTTCACCAATCATTGACATTTCAAACTCACTTTTCATGAATTTGGTGAACTAATTACATTATGATTCACCTGATCTACAAAATATTATGTCGTCGACATACTCGATCACCATAATCCTATTTTCATTATTGACATAGATATTGCAATCAACTCCACCACGTTGAAAATTGAGCTTTTTCATAAACTGGTCAAGCCTTGAATACCACAATCTAGGCGCTTGCTTCAATCCATATAACACATTTCTCAGATGACAAACTTTTTTCTCTTCTTCATGAATGATAAAACCATTTTTCTACTCGATATACACTTCTTCTTGTATAACCCCATTCAGAAAGGCTGACTTGATGTCCATCTAGAAAACTTTTAATTTCTTTTACACTACTACATCCAAGAATAATCTGATTGTATCTAAACCCACAACAGGTGAAAATGTTTCATAAACATTGATACCCTCTATCTGGGATTATCCTTTACACACTAGTCATTCTTTGTTTCGAAACATTGTTTCGTATTCATTCAACTTATTGTGAAAGACCCATTTAGTCCCAATGACATTCTTATCTGTTGGTCTCAAAACAATATACCATGTCTGATTCTTCTCAATTTGATCAAGATATTCATTCAAATCCTGAACTCAAGTCTCATCTCTAGTTGCTTCTTCAAAACATTTATTATCTACCTAATATAGGAAGGATTCCTACTATAAAGACTTCATTCTCCATGTTTGAACTGGAGTTTATTGATCACCAATAATGTTTTGTCTATAAATTTCAACTTGAATCTTTGAATTTCATGTAGATATAGATTTTACTTATTCCTTATCATCATTATTATCTCCTTATAAATTAGTATTTTCCACTTTAACTCCCCCTGATTTACTTACATATTCATCACTATCATCAGGAAACTATGCACTATATTTTTGAAGATTTTGTTTATTCTATACTATAGTAACATCATTACTTTCAAATACTTTTCTCATCCTCTTGTTGAAACATTTATAGGATTTTCTTTTTACAAAATATCCAAGTAAATCCCATCATCTCTATGTGATTCAAATTTCCTATGTTTTTCATTATTGAGAATAAAACAATTACTTTCAAAAATTAGAAAGTATTTCAATGTTAGCTTCTTTCCATACCACAGATCATATGGAGTATTTTATTCCATCATACACAATAGAGCCCTATTAGATATGTAGACTATTGTTAAGACTACTTCCTTCTAGAATTTTTCTTATAGGTCCTTTTCAATAAGAATTATTATGTCTATGTTGTTTATGATCTGATTTCTCCTCTCAACCACTCTATTTTGTTGAGGAGTTCTCACTTCCTAAACTTGATTCCTTATCCCGTGTTTGTTGAGATATTCTTCCACATTACTATTTGTGAATTTCATACCATTTTTAGTATGAAAATTCATAATCTTATATCCAATAATCCTTTTAGATTCCCTCTGATATTGTTTTATGCAATTGAAAATGTAGAACTTGTGGGCAATGAAAAATACACATGCCATTCTACTGAAATCATCAATGAAAAGAATATAATAACTATTTCCTTCAATGAATCTTGGTGAGAGAGGTCCATACACATCATCATGCTCTAATTCAATCACTCCAGATGACTTTTGTTATTTTTCCTTATATTTATTTCTTATAATCCTCCCTTGTTGACAAGTATCTATGTGTGAGTATGATCACATGATATCTTAGGGAGATCTTGAGCTACATCATATTTGACCAGATCTTCTAGGGATGGTTAACATAGATAAAAAATCCATTTATACCATAACCTGTTTTCTTTCTATCTAGATATAAAGAACATATCTTATTCTCCACTCACAAGGTACAAATTACCCTTTGTGTGCTTCCCTTGTAAAAAAATTATACCATATTTCCCATGACTATACACAATTTCTTGGTAAATCTTATAGCATGTACTAGGTCACACAGTTGAATAACACTTATCAAGTTGTGACTAAGACCTTTAAAATCCAGGACATCAACACATCTCATATCTTTTCCCCCAAATTTTTCTTTTCCCAGGCTAAAAATCTTCAGGCCTTTATCATTTCCAAATTTGAAAACACCCTCCTTTTCATATTTTATGCCTATAATCAGATCCTTATTTCCCTTCATATGGTATTTTTATCCACTGTTAAGGATCTAAACACCAGAATGATATGATTCTTTAAGATAAATTTCTACAACCACTACCTACTCAGATATTTTCTTTTTAATCCATTTCTTTGACTTTATACCTATTATGGATTGAAAATATTGATCTTCCTTAGAGTATTATAGACCAACTTCATATTTTAGAGCTGCAAATATATTTTTCATTTTCATCCCATTTGATGATTTATTGAGTTTATACTTATGAACACTTTCAATATTCTTCAACGCATTCCTCATAATTATTGATAAACAATGTCTTTCCATGTTTCTAAATCATATACAACAGAAACAATGAACATCAAAATCATTCCTAGAACATTGAACTCTATGTTTACACCTTTATTTCTCTTATTCCCTTTAGTACCTTTTGTCTATAGAACATATGTTTTGAAAATGTCCCATCTTTCTACAACAATAACACCTAATATTAGGTGTGTTCCTATACATTATTATAGGAAATCAATCACCGCAACTTTCTATTTTTGATCAATCCCCATACTAGCCTTGTCATTTGAATATGAAAATTGCTTCTATTTTACTAGACCTTTATTCTCCACTTCCATCTTTTCTATCTCTTGAGTAATCTATTTTCCCGATGTCATATTAGGAGTTAAGAGTCTCTTATGATCATCTATTTTTTTGTATCTTGAAAAATTATTCTTTAATTTATTCGATATGTTTGATTTTATCTTTTTTAGTATTATTCAAACTATCAATCGCTATTTTATTTTCTTCAACTTTGAGCTTGTACTCAACAACCTTTTCTAAGTTCTCTACCATTGAATATTTGAGCTTTTAAATTTCTTCCACTATCTTAGACTTCTCTTATTTATTCTATTTTATATAGATTAGGTCATCATGAACCACTCTATTAACATTATTTGTTTTGGATATCCAAACATCTATCTCCTCAAGAGATACTTATAATTAAACCTGGAAATCAACTCTTTCTTCATCTTATTTATCACCATTATCTCTTTCTTCCCTTGTCTCGAAGCTACCTATAACTTCCACCATAGTATTTTCTCCGTGATATTTGAAATTTTCCATCCCTTCAACCTTATAATCTTCTGAACATTCATTTTCTTATGAAATAAGATTCTTCTTTTTGAATAATTTTCTCTTAATTTTTTTTACCTTTCGCATAGGTTGAATACTTCTTCATGAGAATTTCGAATTCATCCTCATCTGCATCTTAGAACTTATCAGGGCCCTTTTCTATAATATTTCCAACCTTTCCACATCTAAAGAATTAAAGTGGAAGTTTCCTTTTGAACTTTCCTTTTCCTCTTTGTAAATTTGATAAAAGTAATGACATGACTACATTTTCTTCATCTTCTTCTTGTCTGTCTTAAATGGTAAGATTCTTCATGGCCTTTAATGCCACTTCTTTGGACTTACCTTTTTTTACAGACTCATTATCACCATTTATCATCTTGTATATGATAAGAGTATTGTGTAATCTATCCAATGTTAGCTTCTTTGGATCTTTATCTTCCAAAATAGAAACTTTTGGATTAAACCTAGGTGGAAGTCTTCTCAAAAATTTCTTAACAATCTTTACATATTCAAGAATTTCTTTGAGACTATTCATGTCTTCCATATTAAAATTAACCTAGTCAAAGAATTAATTTATAGACTCATTTGGGTGCATTCTCAGATTCTCATACTTGATCCATAGAATCTGTAGTTTTTCTTATCTAACTTTTGAGTCACCCTCATAAATATTTAGCAAATTTTACCACATAGCATGTGATGTATTACATGAAATAACCTTTATATATATTACATTGTATAGGGATCCCCCTAAATCATTTATTACGTTGGATCAGCATCAAGTTCCATTCAGTTATATTTTGATAAAGCACCACTATCAATGTTGGTCGAAATACCATGAATCACTACTGTAAAGACATCCATTTCTTAAGATCAGAAGAAGTGTTGCATCATATTCTTCTATAATTGAAAAAAATTCCATAGAATATTGGAAGTCGGTTATGATTGATAGCCTCCATTGAATCCCCTTATATAGAAACATTGAAATTAACCTTTGGATCTATTATCAATTGTTATCCCAGCCATGTTAAATTCCCTGAGAGGGGGGGTTGAATCAAGGTATGATATATTAAAACTACTGCCCCTTTTGATCTTATTTCGTCATTAAACAAAACATTATTCTCTCTCTTTTCCAAGCAATGTATGAGAAAATTGAAAGCATACACGAGATATGAAAATTTTACTTGGTTTACCCTCACTAGGCTACATCAAAGGTGCATACAAAGTCAATGTTTCTATGTACCAAATCCACTAAAGTGAACTACTGTTACAAAGTTTGTAGTGGACTCACTATCCCTCCTGGTTTACAACCAATCACAATTTGAAATCTCACTTCTCTCTCAAATAAAGTTTTCTCACTACTCCTTTAGATGATTATTTGTTTGATAAATTGAATCAATATTTTTTACACCTTATTTATTTCATCATTAAGTTTCACTTTCATCCACTTGATGAGTACCACTTTACCATAGATTTACTAGGAAATCCCTTCTCAACACTTTCACGGTGCTCACTACTTTCTCAAAGCTCACACAAACTTTAAGAAACTGACTAATTATTCACAAGAATATCATGCTTTTGTGAACCTCATAACTTTCACAAAGCATACCACATTCACGAAGCTCAAATAGAATTCACAAAGTTACCTCCTTTCACAAAGATCAATTATCCTTCATGAAGAACCATCCTTTAATAATGCTCACTTAGCCTTTGTGAAGCTTAAAACATTAATGAAGCTCACTTAGAATTCGAGAAGCTCAATACTTTCATGATGATTACAAATTTTGGTTAGCTTACATAGACTTTGCAGACTTCCTTTCTTTGTGAACTTTTTCACAAGAACAGCCTACGTGAATTCAAAGCCTTTGGATTTTTGTTTAGGATTAATCTTCTTCAAAAGAGGGGGTAGAGTCCTATTTATAGGAGATGCCTTCCTTTCATGAATCTTTCATCCTTGTTATCACCTTTTTTTGAATCTCTCCATTCTTATTAATGAACCTCCCTATCTTCATGAAGCACTAGGGTAATTTTCTGTTTGTGAAGCTTCTCGTGGTCATAGAGATTTACCATTTTTCCATCATGCATTCATGAATCTTTAAACCTTCATGACATCAACTATCTTCACAAATATCAATATCTTCATGATGCTCTAATATTTATGAAACTCATTCCTTTTTAATATTTTTATAAGGCATTCGTGGAAATCCAACTTTCATGAAGCATGAGTTATCCTCCATATTTTGAACCCCAAAAATTTGGAAAGCCACCTTGTATATGAAATTTTCTATACCATTTCCAAATAATCCATTCTTTTGTTGTGGATCATTTTCAAAATACCTAGTTAATAATATCTCTAGAACTCCATAACTAACCTTGCCCACCTTCTTTTTCAACAAACACAATCAACCCTAAAACAAAACAATGTTATCTTGAGGTATTTTTTCCCAACACTGGTTAACAAAAGGGATGATGAGATGATCATGTATTGGGTTATACAGGCTCATATAACCTTTTTATTAATGTTTCATTAGTGGTTATGAGCATTTTATTAAGTTTTGGGTGGCTTAAGGAATGTATACTTAAAGTAATCTTTGAAGGTGCATTGGGAATTCGAAATCAAATGTGATAGTTTGAACAAAACCTCATGACCTGGGTAGTTCAGGTGATGTTTTTTTGTTTCCCAAAAATTCTCAAGGATGATAAGTTCTAAGGTGGGGAGGTTGTAACATCTCGTGTTTTAAATCAGGTTTTTTTTCAAAAAATATTGAGTTTTATGTTTGGTGGATGATCCAACATGTAAACTGAGTTTCGGAATGAAATTTAAAGCATTATAATACTTAAAAGTGGTATTTTTTGGAGGGTTTTAAGGCCCAAGAGGTGTCTCAGTATCCCGGATGAGTTTTAGGAGTGTCGAGCATCAAAATCCCATTTTTTGGAAAGATAAGGTAGGTGCATGATTATCTCAGAGTTAGTGTTAACCATGCACCTCAACCATGCGGTCCTATAGGGGTGTTACACAGCTATGCAGATGAGACCACACTACCATGAAAATCCTCTGAAATAAATTACAGAGATAAAATACATGAACTTCACATGGTTTTCCAAACCTTGTTCCTAGTCATGTGAGGTGGGTGTCCTTTCAGATAGTGGCATCACATGGTTTGTGCACGATTAGATAAACTATGTGGCCAAACCATGCAACTCATTAAAGAGCTAAAAATTACTCTTTTTTTCCCTCCAGCATTTAACCCTTCTTGCAATTTATTTTTCCTCTTCTCCCATACACAGTAGGTCATTCGAGATCCCCTCACCTTCCTCCTTAGGTTTTGAGGGATTTCCCTATTTTGATCTCAAAATCGACTATTTTTCATCTCATCAGATCCCTCTTAATTAGTATATGATTCATCTTCCTTCTTATCTCGCTTTATCTTTTCGTATTTGAAATTATCTCTATGTGACCTAATATGAACTAATTTTGGGGTGTTGGTCTATTTATTCATTTTATCTCATTTATTCTTGAATAAAATCCTTATAATAGAGGAGTGAAGCATCCTTGGTATGAGGTAGGAGTTATGGATGTTTTTTTCTTAAAGTTTCATTGTTTATAAAATGTGTTGTTATTCCACATGTCAGGCCTTCTGCGCATTGCTTTTAAAATGTGAAGTACCATAAATTAAATCCTTAGATCACAACCTTGATGTTACTTAGACCCATTGAATGGTTGTAGGTAGATTAAATCAACCCAAACCACCTCTTAAGGTGAGTTTGATTATATTATAATGTTTACTATCCTTTCCATGTAATTAAACCACCCCTTGGGTGTATTATTTAAATGAATTAGCACTTTTATAAATTCATATACGACCAAACCACATCTATAGGTAAGTTTGGATTGTCAATTGAGTTACAGTATAATAAACTAAATTAAATTGGAATTTTTTGATGAATTGTATCATGATGATATGTGTTGAGGAATGGGTGTCTCCCATGTCCTTCTTGTTTGTTTATAAATGTAATGGTCTAATCAAATGGTTTGAATTGATAATGGCATGGATTTCTATTTCCTTGATTTATATTATGGAATGGATGTTCCCATGGAATGTATTTAAATATTAAATTCCATGCACAAAATAAAGTACATTATGCCTTGAGTGATATTGGGTTCCTCCTTATGAAACACCTCGATTACAGGCTTATAGGGCAGGTGGGATTACTTTATTCTGGATTATTACTGAGAAACCTTGGTTAGGGTTTATGGGTAGGATGCTTCACACCCACTTGGTCTAGGATGTTGGACATGAAATTTCACATCATTTTGAGTTGTTGGACATGACGTTTCACACCCCTTGATTAGGATGTTGGACATGACACTTCACGTCATTGATTAGGATGTTGTACATGATGATTCACATCATTGATTGGGATTTTCGGGCATGGTTCTTCATATCCCATGTTCAGATGCTTTGTATTATGACCCCTTATTAAATATGAGACCCTTATTGTTTTATCATTATGTGGATGCCCTGGTCTTACACCTCGAGTCAGCATCGGTGCATGTATATCTTTTCACACACACACACAGATATATATACACACACACACACATATATATGCATATATATATATATATATGTGTGTGTGTGTGTGTTTACATATATGCACATATATATATAATGAAACATGTTCGGAGACATTCCAGCTTTGGCCAAAGCTGGTATGGTCAGTCATGTGTATTTTAAGGATCCTAATCCTGACTTGATTACATTTATTTATTATTTTCTTCTTATTTATTATATCTGCACACTACTTATTTTATACTCATAGACTGTATTTCATTATACATCTTTGGTGATTTCCTACTAAGTTTATCTCACACCCTTTTTGGGTTACCGTTTGGTACCCAGACAGACATCGTGGTTATAGGTTAGGAACTGGACTATACTTTGTGCTATTTTTATTTATAGACTAGGACTAGACATGGGGGCTTGGGAGTAGCAGTTGAGAATGTACTTGAGCTACCTTTCAGAGTTTAAAACTTTAATTATTTATTCCCTTTTTCATTTTAATCCTATTATACATACTATTTTTTGTGTGTTGATTGTTTTTATTGTGACTCAATATGTTCATGCATGGTTGGATATTTATTTGGAACTTTTCAGGTTATTTTTTATCATTATATGTCAGATATTTATTTTTTATCTTCCATTTTTTATATTATTACTTTATTTATATAATGTTTTATTACTAATATAGAGGGTATAATCTACCCACTAAACCAACTTTAGAACCTCATTGCTAATTGGAAGCCTATGGAATACTGGGAGGTGCTCTTGAGAACATTTAATCAACTGATCGGGTTACTGTTTATAAAGTGAGCCAGGTTGGGATGTTACACCTGCTACACACACACCACATACATGGGCATGTGATGACATGCACGTTGTAACATCCCGACCTGGGTGCCATGCACCGGTGCCCCGATCTGATTGGTCACATGAACTCAAGCGCACCTCCCCATACGCTAGAGGCTGCTGACTAGTAGTAAGGGTTTGATAAGTCAATCATGAGGAGACTATACCCTCTTTTATCAGAGTAATACACCATCAGAAATAAATAAACAATAGCAGGAGTATATAAAACCATAAACAATAATAATATTTGAAGGTAATCAATATAGGAAATATAATATCCAACTAAGTAGAAAACATGCCATGCTAATGTACGTGTCAAGTTTCTTAAATGAAAAATGAAAATAAAGACATTGATGACTCCCAAGAGGGTCCCAAACTATGTACAGTTCCTTCATCCAAGATCCATCCCCAATCAACAATCTAACCTTGGGTTTTTTCCCTTAACCTATCCCACAACAATAAAGCCTATTCAGATATCGATTAGACAGCCCAAGTAGGGTGTGAGTATAACTCGGTAGGCCATCACCAATGGTGTATAAAACAAAATCCATTCAATATCAAGTGTATGCAGTTGTATAAAAAATAATTAAAATGCATAAATAAATAGTTAACACATTATCAATTAATCTTTATTAAACCACATAGACCACCAGGTTCCCGAGGACACTCATACCACCATACCTACTTCAACTCACGCTGAGTCTAAGACGTGTTACATATTCTTTTCACATTTCATTAATTACGACTACTTGGAACCATATTCCAATTCCAATGTTATGGGTGTAGAATGTCATGTCTAATACCCCATTTATCAATCATGCATATATACCATGGGTGTAGAACATCATGTCTAGCACCCCAATTCTCAATCATGCATATATAACATTGGAATAGATCGTCTTGTCTAGCACCCCAATTCTCAATCATGTATATATATCATTGGCATAGATCATCATGTCTAGCACCCCAATTCCCAATCATGAATATATAACATTAGCATAGATCATAATGTCTATCATCCCAATTCTTAATCATATATATATATATATATATATATAACTCATGTCTAGAACCCCAATTTTTAATCATGCATATATATCATTGGCATAGATCATCATGTCTAGCACCCCAATTTCCAATCATGCATATATAACATTAGCATAGATCATCATGTCTAGCACCACAACTCTTAACCATGCATATAAATATATATATATATATATATATATATATATCATTGCTTATCAAAAAATCATCTGTATCTTATTATCACACATTTTTACATTGTAATGTCAGCTAAGATTAAACAACATTAATCCTCTTATCATGATTAACCATTAAAACTTCCATTAATTAATTAATATATTAATTAATCCAGGTCTATTAATTAATTAGACAATTAATTAATCTTTTCACAATATCAACATCCAATAATTAATTCACCAATTAATTATTCAAATGTACAAATTCAATGTCTCGTAATTAATTCACCAATTAATTATTTAATTCATATCATCAATATCCAATCATTAATTCCCAAATTAATTATCTCAAATCATGATATCAATATCCCATAATTAATTTCCCAATTAATTATCGCAAACCATAACATCACTATCTCACAATTAATTCCCCAATTAATTATCTCCAAATCCCAAAATTTCACAATTCCATAATAAATTAATTCACCAAATTAATTAATTCCATTAGGTAATTAAATTGTTAAACAAATCTATCAATTATACAATTTGCATACACATAATCAAAATAATGACTATGGTATTTGAATATTAGAATACCTACCTTGATTCATTAAAGAATGATCGCCCAACGGAAATCCCCAAAAATTGAGTAGCACAACGATGTAGAACAGAATCTAAATCTATAACCCTAAATCAAGATTAAGAAATTCAAGATCTCTTAGATATAGATATAGATCCACAAGCCTAGATCTAGATTACTCAAATCTAGATCTAGATCTTGAAAAACAAAAGATTACTTCCCACTAGAATAATGAGAGAAGGAAGGAGGTTAAACGGGAACGCAACGGGATATGATCCACTTATCGACAGAGTAGAAAATCTTTGATTCAGGCTTCGAATCATGAAGAATAGAGGTTATATATCCTTATAAACCCTCCTAAAAGCTTTAAAATCATCAAAAAATGTAATGGTCTGAGTTTGGGTCGAATGGGGAAAGTTTCGGGGGTTCTGGTGGATTTAAAACTAATTTTAGGGCTACTAAAAATATCACACATGGGTTCATGGGTAGGGGTGAATGGTTTTCTCTAACCGTGCACCAACCATACACATATTATTTTAGGGTTTCATGGTTTCCCCTTTTAGGGTGCATGGTTTGACAAATCGCGCGACACCCATGCAACTTCCCACTGTCCAGGGTTGCACAGTTTTCTGGGCTAGGCATACAGTCTGATCTAACCATGTGCCAACCGTACATGGTCTTTTTTCCTTCAATTTTTCTCATGTTTCACCCAAACCCACCCCAAGTAAAAACCTAAATGAAAAGTACTCAACACAAGGAAAAGAGTACCTCTAAACGAGCTCAAGTCAACTCTAAAAAAGGTTGGGATCTAACACACGAGTCTGGTGGGCTTTTTCTCAACCTTTGCATGCGCACTGTGTGCAGCTCTGCCTTCCTCTAACGCTCATGCTAGACTTCCTATCAAGCATGCTTGGATGGTGGGCCCTTCTTGGGCCTATTAAGTGTCTCGCATGCCCTTTGGTTGAGGACTTGCAAGGCTGGCCAATTTTTTTGACTAAGTCCCCCATTCTCCCTTTTCCATTTCCTACGCAACACATAAGAATAATCTGAATAATAAAACAAGGTAAAATAAGTATATTTTTCACTTTTTTATTTCTTTTTCACAAATTCTATTCAATTATATATAATACCCAAAAATTATTATTAAAAGTTAAAACATGATTATTATCCATTAAAAACATAAGACATTTAAAAAACAAAATTTTAAAATTATATGTAAAATATAAACCCATCATAGTATCAAAGTTCCCTTGAGTTTGTGGGTTCACTGCTCATTCCTCGTCATCATAACCAACATCCAAGTGCCAAAATTTTAAAAGAAAACATTTTTTTGTAAAGTTTGTCTTTCTCGTTATTAATCCATTAAACATAACCTCTCAAAACTTCATATCAATGTAATTTATTTTAAAAAAGGAAATTAATTACATTGTTAATAAACCTTACTAAAGTTGACTTTAAAGGAGAAAATTCATACATTCATAAAGATTAGAGATAATCTAAACATCTACAGGCAACACTTATAAATAATTCTTGGAAATTAAAAAAAAATCTTTTAATAACATATATGGAATGTCGATGATAAATTTGGTGCATGACCATACCTATAATCATGAATAAAATTTATAGAAATAAAATAACATTTTATACATAAAATGATAAACTATATCACTTTAAAATCAACCTTGAATTCAGAAATCAAAATTCCCTTTATAATAGCTTGTATGATTTTAAAATGGGGGGTTTAATGAAAGATTTGAATTCAAATCCTTCAAAACATACTTCTTTTCAAAGAAGAAATAATAAAAATAAATCTCCCTTAATTAATATTTTTTAAATCATAAAACATAAAAATAAATTTCCCTTACAGTAAGGGTTTTAGGAACATGAAATTGGAGTTTTTAAAGAAAACAAATTTCCCTTACATGAAAATGGGTTCCAAAGAAACATAAATTTAAATAAAATAATTTTCTTCCCTTACCTTATGGCTTTTGTTGTGGACTAAAACTAAGGTGAGCTTTGGCAGTGATATTTTCCACTTTCGAGTGTTTGGAAGCAAAAGGATGGAATGAGGAATGGGTAAAGAGGGAACTTGGGCTACGGGGGTTGGGGTTTTCAAGGAGCGAAGAGATAGCCAAAGCCTTTATATAGCATTTTGAATACTGAATGTTTACTTTCATATTTCTAAATTTCCTTACATAGTCAAGCTAAACAGTACCCCAACACACCCAGAAAAATTGATATCCATTGTATGTATTAGGCATTAGGATCTTGATACGATTCAAGTAAAATCCTGAAAATCTTGTCTGGTTTGGAAATGAAAACTTAAATATCTGCATAAGATTCGAATTTATACATCAAGCTTAGCTTGAAAGTGATTGGATATAAACATCGAATCAGCTGCAAGGATTCACATCACCACTATATACATATACTAATGGAGAATATTATATATATATATATATATATCTTCATTGTTGCAATTAGTACAGACCTGAGGAGGAAGATGACGAAGATGAGAAATCTAA
Source organism: Viscum album (assembly GCA_963277665.1). Taxonomy (NCBI): domain Eukaryota; kingdom Viridiplantae; phylum Streptophyta; class Magnoliopsida; order Santalales; family Viscaceae; genus Viscum; species Viscum album. The sequence continues at coordinate 1,280,919,714 of OY728127.1, forward strand.
ACCGAGCTGCAGTGGATCTTCTATGACAAATCGAGTTCTTAGATACAGAATATATAATTGTTTATGATGACCCTGCAAACTCCCATCAAATAATGATGGGTAGTCGGTTTTTGTTTTTATATATATCCCAGACAGACAGATCTTCGAAGATGGTGACAACAAATTTATATATTATGATAAAATTGAAGGCAATTGTTATCGATGATGACAGAAGCAGACTTCATCAAATATTTATGATTCTGACGATAACCCTATGGAAGCTAAGGCCAAAGGAGAAAATGACTCAAGATAACATCAGGGTCTCAAGAGTTTTCATTTAACCTCGTGAATGTGTGGTGTGGTTTGTACAGTGGAGGGAGAAGGTGATAACGAATTGGTTGTCTGAAGGTCATGCATGCAGGGTTGAGGAAGAGGCCTACATCAGAAAAGGAAGAAAAAGAAGGTGTTGAGGTGGCTATGTTGCGCGCAATGTTGAAGATGACACTCGAGAAGATTAGACGACCAGCATCGATTTAATCGAACGACCCATGTTAATTTTGGATGTTTTTAAACAAAGCTACAATTTCTGCATGCCACATTCCCACATTGGAGATTCTTCCGGTCAAGCGCTCCCATATATTGTTCTGCGTTCCACAGTGGCTCGAAGCAAGTAGTCCGAGATCCGCCCTTGGAACCACACCTCACCCACTGCCTACACATTATTGTGCCAACCCACACGATGTCTCCAGCACCCCCCATGCACACGCCCGTGCACGCCTATGCACCTCTGCATGCACGCAAACTAACCTACGCAGACGATCACCCATGCCACCATTCGAGCTCTCGAGGTGGCACTCCCCTGTAGTCGAGCTTGCTCCTACAATAGGGTAGATGAGGTGACCCATGTCTTGTGGGGTTGGCCAATTTTTTACACTAAGTGAATTTTAAATGTTTAAAAAGAACATAAAACTAAATTTCATGATTATTTTATACACTAGACATTTTTATTTCACACATACATTTATTTTAATCTTTTGTAAATATATTCTTTTCAACCTATTACAAAATTATTTATATTATTGAAACTTTACATTCATCGCATGTTACTATTTATCACCATGGAATTCAAAAATAATAAATATTATACTTTGCACATTACATTTATTGGGTGATAACTAAAATTACATTTTAACTAAGGCTTTTATAAACATTTTAAAATTGAATCATACCTTATTCCCCTTTCAAAAGATTTCAACGGCTATTTGACAACGGTTGTATCTATATTCTTTAAATATCCTCTTAACGGGCATTTCTTTTAATAATCCAAATACACCCACAAAATAAGGTTTTATCACTGCTAAAAAAGGCATTTATCACTGCTAAAAAAACGTTGATAATCGAGCCACTATTAAAAGGGGGTCCCTTTTATCAGTGCTAAAAAAACGTTGATAAAAGTAAAAAAATGTAGACCCCTTTTTAACATCGCTTGACCCCCAATTTAATCGTGCTAGCCCGCTCGCGCCCCCACCACCCCCTTTACCAGCGCGCACCCACCCACCCTTTAACAGCGTTAGTCCCCCGTGCACCTGCCCGTGCACCCCTGCTTCTACTATGAATCGAACTTGAGACCTCTCCCTTGCGCATCTACACATTTACCACTCACTCATCTTGTTTTGTTCTCCATTTAATGATACATCTATTTATTTATATTTATGTTTACTTATATTTATTCGTATATTAATATATATTTACAAGATTAGTTTTAAATACATTTATAAAATATGTTTTTTTGTGTATAAATAAATACATACATACATATACACAACATACATACACATGTATACATATTATATATGTGTGTATTTGTAAGTATAATTATACATATTCGTATATATTTACATATATTATATATTCATATGTATATTCATATGTATATTCATAAGTTAAAATATATAGATAATATATATCAGTTCATTAATGCAGACACACACTAATACACACACACACACACACATTATATAGGTATATAAATATTCATATATTTGTATTTTAAATAAAATGGATATGATATATATCGAGAGATATACTTTATATGTAAATATGTTTAATTATTTATTTATAAAATTAAATTTTTATGTGCGAATATATAAAAAATGTATATATTGTTATATATTTGATTATAAATAATAGTACATTGTGAAAAACGATAAAATTTCAAACTCATAATATCAATATGAATGTAATTCATAGGAATAAATTCAGTCCCCACTAAAAAGGGGCAAAAAGACCCTCTGAAACGAGTCTGAAATTTCATTGAATGTTAAGAAATTAGGTATCCTAACTAAAAACTCAGTTTTGGAGGCCTTATGAGCCTTTTTAGCCTTAAAAAATATAACAGAAGGTTCCATTCTGTCACCAGCACGTAGAGCTTGTCGCAAGTTTTGATTTGATATGTGGTAGAGCTCAAACGAACACCCAGATCAAAAGTTATGGTCGTTTGAAGTTTGAGTTACGTTTTCATCTTATTTTAGATCTTTTATTATTATTATTATTGATTTTTTGTGTCTTCAAATTGTTATTAAATGATTATTACTCAATAATAATTAGAAAATTATTAATTAATAATATTTTTTTAAAATATGTTACAAGTCATTTTCACTAGATATCTTATATATTAAATGTAAATGTCTATTTATACTTATCTAAAACATATTTAAAAAATATATATATTATATTTATTATAAAATAGATATATTATTATATTGATTTTTTTTTGAAATATATCATTTATCAGCACTTTTTTTAACGATGTTAAAGGGTGTCGCTACGAAAACCCGTTTTTGTGGTAATGAAAATTTACGCATTTTAGTTTTTCTCACTTGCAACGATGGTTCTCATATTCTCACTATTCCGCATTCTTAATCTCATCGTCTTTGATGGATTCCTCCTTATTACTGATCTGAATGAAGTGAGTTATAATTTTAATGTTATCATGTTTATTTTATACTGTTCTCTTTTATTATCGACGATCGTTGTAAATTTAATCTTTTTGACACCCTAGTTTGTAGCAGATTTCTGGAAATGTGTTCTACTGTTGAAGTTAGTGTATTGTTTTCAAGAAACTGTATTTCGTTTTGTTTTACTTTTATATGAATTATTTATTTATAGCATTTACTTAAAATATAAAAATATATTAAAATTCTGAGTTGATACAGTCAGTCATCGGGTAATCCACACAAACCTGTTGAGTTGCTTGTGTTGGATGAGTTAGTATAGGTTTTATTGGAAGGTTTTCTTTGGATTATACAAAAATAGATTCCTACGCATAACTTTAAATTTGAAGAACTGTTATAAGAAAATTGAAACATTTTAACGGAGGAAATGTTTGAGGACCATAAATGGTATCCCCGAGTAATTTTAATAAACATTTTAACAAACTTGGTAATACTGAAAATGGAATAAGGAATGCAGGAGGTGTCTTCACAAATTGCGGGTCGAATCACTTTCGAACCCTAGTGCATCTTCAAAAGGGGCCTACTTGCTCCCGTGCGCCGGCGGAGCTGTTTCATGGTATCGCGGCCGGGGGACGATGTTGCAGCGGAGCGGCGCGGTGGCGAGAAGGGTCTTCATGACTGTACGTTGTGACTCTGCTGTCTCGTCGCCGACGGCATCTCTCGATCCGGTGCTCTGCGGAAGGGGGGACAAGCGGACGAGAAGAGGGAAGCAGTTTCTGAGATCGTTCGGTAAGTGTAGGCCGAACGGAGATAGGACCAGAGATCGATTCAAGGACAAAGTGGAGATCCCCAGGTCAACCCCTTGGCCTCTCCCTTACAAATTCATGTGAGTTTTACGACCCCCCCCCCCCCCCCATTGCGCATTTCCAGTGCCCCTATTTTCTGGTTGAAGAACTTTTCTTTTTCATCTTGCTTTTGGCTTATGTGGGATATGGCCGAGCCCAAGCCAGCTTTTTGTTGTTCACCGGATACATGATTTTAGGTATCACTTTGTGTTCTTAATTGACATACAAAGAGCAGACTGTACAGGATAAGGAGAAACTATGACCCTAATCGAGGGTTATACGTCTTTTTTAAAGCTTTCATCAAATTCCACCTCAAGATAATTCGGGTGTATATATGAATCTGTTAGATAACAGAGTTGCAGTCCCCTATTATCAGAATGAATCGTAAAATAACAGAGAGGAGAATAGAATTCTGAGGATCTCTGTACCTTTCATGAACTACACATCCTGTATTTATAATCTTTGAATGAGTCTGTTTCAGTAATTACACCTCTCCGGTGAAACAAATGAATGTGTATGTCTTTCCAGGAAACTTACAATATCTTTGGTAAAACAATTAGTAATAGAAAGGAAATGATTTATCAATTCATGAATGAAAATTAAAGAAAAAAAATGATTATAATTTATTTGTATTTTGTTTGGATGGAGTAGTTTGGAAAAGAAAAGAAATGATTTCTTTCGAAATCATCCCCTTTTTGGGGTGATTTTCAATTGGTGTAGGAGAGAAATCCATTTATGTTCTTATCATTTCTTAAATGGTATCTTTCTATTTCTTTTCATTTCTCTCCAAATCACCTCTATCACCTCTATCAATCATCCTGGGAAAATTATATTGGTTTATATGGAAAAAAACACATTAGTTCAAAACAGTGCATTTTTTTACTAGGTTACTCGTGACTCTTGGTGATTCATGATGAAGCTGGGAAGTGGGCTCTGCAAGTGTTTCGCAAGGGGAACCTCTTGTTGAAGGGTAATGCATGCTTAAAGCACCAATGCGCCCTTTGTGCGTGTGCATGTGGTGCTGGCATTGTAGTGTCATTCCAAGTTTTGTTCATCTAAGATCATGCACTCATTTTTTATTAAATAGACAAGTTTCTCTTAATTCATTTTCAATGTGAGACTCGGAGTAATACTGGGTCAGAGGGAAAATAAAAAATAAAATTTTCCTGCCAAGTCTAACATGGAATAAAAGTTCCGTTAACCTTTTGATTTTGAAAAAGCATGATTTCAACAACCCGAGGTTGTTTCTGTTGACCTTTCTGTTTGATGTTGGAGATCAATGCATTGGTTTAGCGTGAAGATATGATTTTTTAATGAGTTTGTGAATAAAAATGTTTAGCCCTGGAATTTGTTCAATTTTCTTTTTTTATTGGATTTGTTTAGGCCTTTCCATTGCCTTTCCTACTCTATTTCCATCCTCTCAAAGTAGGAAAAATCTACCCCATAGAAGGAATAATTATCCTTGGGGCTTCAAAGAGGTCATAAACTGGCCAAGGGGTGGTGATGATGCTAGATGGTATCAAATTATATCCCCGGTATCTATGCTCGCTTTAGTGATAAACATAGAACTATTGCAACATTAGCCCATGGCTTAATTACACAAATGAAGTGATTCATGTTGGTCATCTTGACTTATTTCACTAACATACATAACTGATCAGTTTGCATTTCAAGATCCAGTCACGGGTCAATTTTTTTCTTTTATTGGGATTGTTGAGTTCTATCATCTTGAAGCCGAGTTTGGAGATTTGTCATCCCCAACTTTCTCAAATCTGCCCATGTACCTTACTGTCAATTTCTCAATCCAACAGACCACATTTCCGTGGGACTCAACAATCTATCTGTGTGGCATAACATGATGTGTAAGATTGGAAAATTAACCAACTGAAACAAATGTACCCAGATATTTTTCATATGCCCCCAGCATGTGCAAATTAATGGTGATTTAGACCTTTTTTGGATGCCTTTTTCAGTTTGAATAGAGTTCAATTTATTTTTAGCCATGATTCTATTCTGAAGTTGTTACAGTTTGATAGATTGTACTAAAATTTATCATTGTTTTGCTGGTAAGTTTTATTTTCCATGAACAATATTGCTAGGCTTGGTTTCCTTGTTCTCGACATTACTGGAAAAAATATATATTTATAATGGGTTTTGGTTTTTAAAATGCATTCGAATGTAAATATTCTCGGTAAGACTATCAAAATGGCTTATAAAGCTTCAGCACAGGTGTCAAGTCCATTTATACAGAGATTTTTCCAATATTTGGCAATAAAATATTATTTGATCCTCTGGTAAAATCTCAAAGAATGCATTTGAGGTTGGCAATTGTGTTAAAGATGCATTATGAATGAAGTCATTTACGATTTCAAGATTTCAAGTCAATAAACAAATTTATGTTAGGTTCAAAATCATGTTATGTTAGAAGAGACATTTTCTACATTCCGTTATATCTATGCAACAATGATGATAGAAACAGAGGTGATTCCTGGATTTCTATTATTTTAGGTGAAAATCAAGAGTTTCAATCAGTGTCGAGTGTTCTCCTTCAGGTATAGGCACAAGCATCTCAAGTACAACTAACTTGATACTTGATTGGACTCAAGCCCCATGAAAAATATACCCAACAAACAGACAGGAACTCACATTTACAAGTATACCCCTAACCCCAAACAGTATACTTCATCTACACTCACTCACACAAACTTGACTAACGAACCCCCTCCTATAAGTAAACAATATAGGAAATATAGGAGGCCGGCTTGCATATCCCTCCAACATGCTCTTATCAATACCCCCTCCTATCTTCCACCTTGTCCTCAAGGTGGGAGTCAGAGAACTATGACGTAATAACTGCAACATTCTCCCTTGTAGCTTCGTCCACAGTCTAGCCCTGCCATTACACTAACCACTGGAGTCTATTCTCGAGACCCTTTAGCCCAGATTTTCTTTGAAAAAATTATCTCATTGGTAAACCCATATGCAGAGAAATTGATTCTTTCGACATGACATGTAATTGAGACACATGGAACACAGGATGTACTCGACTGTTCTCAGGAAGAGCGAGCATGTAAGCCATTGCATAGACCCTGCCCACCACTGTAAAAGGGCCAAAGTACTCGATAACCAATTTTCGATAGACCTGTGATTTGGAATTTTCCATATTCGGTTGCAACTTCACCCAAACACGATCACCTTTGTTATATTGCAAGTCATGTCGATGACAATTTGCATGCTTAAACACAAGCTGTTAGGCGCAATGCAAATTTTCCCGAAGTTGTTTCAAAGACATCTCTATCAACTAATGCCACAACCACTACTGGAAACTGGCTTTATGCCCATGGATCTATACCCACTGTTTAGAGAAACCGTGGGTGTAGACATTTTGCCCAAACCTATGCCCACTGTTTAAAAAAAAACTGTTGGTAGAAGTTGAGCTATACCGATGTTTTTAAAAAAAAACTTGGGTATAGCCCCTTACATAGCTGACCTTGCTCGGGCCCCCCCTCCCCTCATTCCAAGCCTTAGTTCTCTCCCCTCCCCTTAGGACTTTGGCGTTCCCCTCTCATCTTTGGCAGTTTTTTGTTGTTGCAATATTTGAGATGCATGATTTCTTTCCCTCTTATTTCTTCTCTTATCTTCCCTAATAGTCATGTGTTATTTCTCTCATAATGCCTCAAGTAAGGTTGTAGCATGTTATTATTATATCGTTATTGCAAAAAAAAAAAAGATTTGTTTGTGTGAAAAATGGATTCCATGACATAAATGTTTTTTATTTGATGTGATGCCTTAGGGTTTGTTTGTGAAATGAAATATGTTTTTAATACTATTTGGGGTTTTCTTATAAAGCAAATTATACCCTCTTGAAGGGTATTTCAAGATTGGTTATTTTTAACATGTGAAGTGTGAGGGTGTTTTGGTATTAAACTAGTTGGAAATGTTATGAAGTACAAATAGATTATTATAAGAGATTTGTTAATGGTAATTAGTTTCATAATCATGATACAATGGTGTTTTCAAAAAACTTATGTCGGTATTAATCTTTATAATTTTTTTTGGTCATTTCCAAAAGTAGATTTTTTAGCATGATGGGGAATTATCCCATTAGTGGGTGGTTTTAAATTGTTTATGTGAATGTTTTGTAATTAAATAAGGTCGTTATTTTTTGAATTTTTTTCAAAGGTTTTCCCCCTTTGATGATTTAATTTTTGGTATTTATCACTTATGTTGTTTTGGAACTCATTGAATAAGGGGGTCCATAGTTTTAAAATGAGGAATTTTTTAAATCATTTTGATTATATTGAAGATTTTTTTTGATTTGGGGGGAATGGCTATGTTGGGTTGATTTCTCATGTTGATTTAACATAGCCCTCTCAGAATGGTCTATCGTGAAGATGAAATACTTGTCTTTGGGGTCAGTCCACCTTTTAGTTTTAATACTTCCCTAGCTCTGAATATAGTTCCATGTGTTGTCTTCTCTTCTTTGTCTAGTATTGTGGATATTTATATAGAGGTGATATCTAGTAAGCGTGTATATATGGCCATATATTTCAGGTGGTTTAAACTGTCATCCTAGTTCGAATAGTTGGATTGGTGATGACTAGTTTTCAAAGATACTTAAATGTGTACTAGAGTTTTGACATCACTTCTATGAGTATGCTTTGGTTTTTGCTTATGATATGCCTTATTCTTTGTCGGGATGGATAATAGAGTATTCTATAATGATCACTTACATCATACATTGTATTCAATTTGGTTTTCAGTTAGTGTTCTTTAATTTTCTCTACACTATACTTTTAATTTGTTTTTGAATTTGAATATCATTGTAATTATGTTTTACATTGTTGATTGAAACATAATTTTTTCCCCTGTAATAGAATGTATAGATGTTTGATTTATCATACCGATCAAATTTCACCTGAGTTTCAAGAGAATTTGGAAACTTTTTTAGATTTTTCATTTAACAATGCTTCAGATGGAGGTCATATACAGTGCCCGTGTTATAATTGTGTTGAACCCTTGTTTTCATATCTTCCCAAAATAGGAGGAATTCTTGGGTTATGGACATGAGCTACATTGAGGCTTGGAAAGTAGTGAGTGAAAGATAGAAAGTGTTAATGGACCTTGGTTAAGCATTGAGCTTGTCCTAAACATTGTAATAAAAAAATCAATAAAGTAGTGATTATTTGGAATATCAACACATCGTTGATATGTGCTCTTTGGATGTATCCCAATGTGGGTGAACCTAGTAAAATCCACGTGTTCATATTTCTTTAGTTTTTTGTTTTTGGTTGTGATTGTGTGTGATCATTGTGATAGATTCAAGGTGACTTTGAAAATGTGAGGAAAAGATCCAATTAAAACGAGACTAGAAGAAATTTCTAGTCACCCTAATTCACCCCTATCTTAGGGTGTACATTAGAAGGAACCTGGGATGCAGTTGATGTTTGAAACACTTGTAATTTAAAATTTTAGGTTTGAATCAATGTTAAAAACATTGAATCTGCCAAACCAATTTCCCAAATTTCTCAAAGGATCACGTGTAATTCAATTTAAGCATGAAGAAAAAGATCAAGTGAAATTGTAAATGGTGCCTTGTTTTTTTTGAAAACACCAATATGATTCACTCACCGTCAGCCTTTCATGGCTTAAAGGTGCTAAGACAGGTGTCCTTTGTAGGTTTTGAGTGCAATGAAAGTGCCTGTATGGCATGGACAACTTGGATTTTAGTCTTAATTTATGAACAATCATTTCCAAACATGATGAATGATGTCATGACTAATGAATTTAAATTATAGATTACTTAACTTGTTTAAACACTGAAACTATAAGAGAAGGATCATCACATGTAGTTTATAATTAATTTATAAGCAGATCTAGAATTATCTGAACTTGCAATTCTTTCTTCATCGATAATCCGATTGACTTGATATCATCATATCATTGTTGAATTTTAGGATACAAATGTAGAATTTCTCTAGCGGTGATCCACATATGCACCACCATCTCTGAACATCATCCTAGAATTATCATGTACTAGCACAGTCGATCCCGATCACTTGCGTTGTTCCTGGTTGATCACAGTAAAATTATTTTCGAGGAATTCTTGGTGTTCTCTTGATGGCTTGGGAGAAGGGAGGAGAGAGCCTATTATATATCTCTAGAAATTTCTATAGAGATTAAGAGAGGTTCTTTTTATCTATTGTGCTCAAAAAGTGTGTATATAGAAAGTGATATAATAAGATATTTATTATGGCGGGTTTAGGGTTGACATCTTGCACACAATCTCCTTTTCTATTATTTAAATCTTGCACACAATCTCCTTTTCTATTATTTAATTCTTAGTGAACCCCATGTCTTAATAATAATATTTTTTTTATTAAATTGACATGTGCATCACCTAAAAATAAATAAATATCATTTATATTATTTCCAATCAGACCATTAAATGTAGCTCACTTGTCCTCCTCGATATTTACCGAACATTGAATAATGACTATTTATTTAATAAATAAATATAACTTTATTATTCATTGATAAATATAATAAAGATTATATTCTTCAAACCTTGTAAATAAATATTTATTATTATTATTATTATTCAACCCACTTATCTTTTCAAATATCTTGTGATTAAATCTTAGCAATCAACCAAACCTAAATAAATATTAAATCATAAAGCATGAATAATATTTATTCCAACTAGTTAAATTCAATATTAAATTTATCCTAGACAGTTTTATTCCCATAAAAGAGTATGAGATATCAACTTCTATTAATGGACAAAAGAGATAAATCCCTTTTCTCATTATCCATTAATGCCATATCACTCATAACGTACCCAATATATCCCACTTCGATGCGAGCATATTTCATCATGGTTTTCATCAATAAATCAAAGTACGTGAATTATGATATTTATTAATTATAATCTTAAATTATAAGGATCAATACACACATCCCCATATAGGAACATCAAATGACACAAACAAACATGGATTTCTTACTGGTCGGTCTCGTTCACATAATCTCCTGGTCTGGAAATTACCAAGGGAGCATATAATGAGATGGTACCTCAAAGTCCTTTTGAGTCACCACCCTTGATAGCCTATATCATTTGTGTCCCATTAAATGATATCATCTGGATACAGAACATTTATTCAAGAATATTATCGTGGAACCTCTCGGTTCTCATTATAGCGGGGAACTGCTATGACGTTTCAGTACAACATATATTCTTAGGATATTATCACATATTATGTCATGTAGAGGAACAATCATGATGTGATAATAAACTTCATTAATATTCAACACAATGATACATGCAATCATCAAGTACTTAGAAGTTAGTTCTAGGGCACCAACTTTAACAAACTCTCACTTTCACTAGAACTAACTATTAACAACCTTTAGTCCACTAGCTCTTACATGATACTCACGCCTCTGTTGAGATAGATCCATCGTCAAAGGGTCTACTACATTTTCCTCCGTGGATAATATTTTCATTACAACCTCACCTCATTGAGAAAAATCCATCTAGAGATAAAACTTCTAAAGTATATACTTTATTCTTTGATGCGACCTTGGATCTTCAGAAAGAACCACCACTGCAGTGTTATCATAGTAAATTATGATGGAGTCTTGACTATTAAGAACCATATAAAACTCTTGTTCAAAATTATGAATCCAAATTGCTTCCTTAAATGCATCTGAATCTGTAATATACTTGGATTCCACTATAGAATCAACAAAAACTGGTTTCTTTGAACTCTTGCATCTCACGACTCCCCCATTCAGACTAAAGACATATCTTGACTGCGATTTTAGATCATTATGATCTGTCTGAGCACTAGCATATGTATAACCCCTTATGAATTTATCATCATCTCCTCCATACACTAGGGATATATCCTTAGTTCACCTCAGATACTTAAGGATAGTCTTAACAGTAGTCCGATGTTGTTTACCTGGATCAACTTGATATCTTTCTACCATGCTCAAAGCATAGGAAACATCACACCTAATACATAACATGATAGACGTGATAGATCCTATCGTAGAAGCATATGAGATCTTACTCATTCTCCCTTTTTACTATTGTATATGAGGACATGTTTTCTTGAAAAGATGTATACCATGTGACACTGGAACCAATCCCCTCTTGGATTGCTCCATGCTAAACCTATTTAGTGTATGGTCAATGTATGTACTTTGATTTAGTCCAAACATCCTTTTTGATCTATCACACATGATTTTGATCCCTAGAATGTTACCTGCTTCACCTAAGTCCTTTATGGAAAAACACTTATTTAACCATTCCTTAACCTCTTGTGAGGATGGTATCTCATTTCCAATTAGTAATATGTCATCAACATATACTACTATGAAAATGACCATACACCCACTAAACCACTTGTAAATACATGGATCACATTCATTCTTAATGAAGCCAAATTCTTTTATAGCTTCATTGAACCGAATGTTCCATGACTTGAATGCTTTCTTTAATCCATAAATGGGTCTCTTGCAACTTGTATACCTTTATGGAATTTTTTGGAGTTACAAACCCTTCTGGTTGTGTCATATACATATCTTCCTGAAGGTTACTATTAAGGAAACTAGTTTTGACACCCATTTACTAAATCTCATAGTCATGGAAAGTTTCTACATTAAGTAAAATTTTGATGGATTTAAACATGGAAAGTGGAGAAAAGGTTCATTCATAGTCAATTCCTTAATGTTTTCTAAACCCTTTAGCCACTAGCCATTATTTATAGGTACTTACCCAACCTTCCATGTTTTTCTTTCTCTTGAATACCCATTTACACCCAATGGGCTTTACATCTTCTAGTTGATCGACCACAACCCAAACTTGGTTTTGATATATGAAATATGTCTCAGAATTCAAGGATTCTTTCCATTTTACAACTTTTGAGCACTCTCCTACCTCCTTATATGATATAGGGTCCTTATTTTCAACCAATAATGATTCACTTTTTTTACGACTAGAAAATAATATCTTTCAGGTTCTCTTACCTCTCTGGTGCTTCTACATAGTACTTTTGTTTTAGGAACAAACTCTTCTATAGGGACCTGTGGAATTTGTTCTTGTGCTAACTCTTGTGTATCTTGAGCCCCAACTTCCTGGAATTTGATTTTTCTCCCATTATCCTTCTTAAGGATGTGTTCCCTCTCAAGAAATATAGCTTTCTTAGAAATGATAACCTTTTTTAGGGATCATATAGGTATTATCCCCTCATTTCCTTTGGGTAACCTATAAATATACACTTCATAACCCAGGATGATAGTTTATTGCTTAATATATCCTTAACAAACATCTCACACCCCCATGAAAGTATATGTGATAAAACATGTTTCTTTCCATTCCATAACTCAAAAGGAATATCATTTCCACTTTATTTGGTAATCAATTTAGTATGTATGTAGTCTTGTGTAATGTATATCCCCAAAAGGATAATGGAAGGTTTGCATGAATCATCATTGATTTCACCATATCCATCAAGGCATGAATTCTCCTTTCACTAATACCATTCCGCTGTAGTGTATAAGGTGGTGTGAGTTGAGATAAAATCTCATACTCTCATAGAAAGTTGATAAACTCTTGGCTAAGATATTAACCACCTCAGTCCGATTAAAGTTTCTTTATCTTATTACCAAGCTGATTCTCAACTTCATTCTTAAACTCCTTGAACTTCTCAAAGGATTCAGACTTATACCTCATCAAGTAGATGTAATCGTACCTACTCAAGTCTTTGGTAAAAGTAATAATGTATGAGAATATACCTCAAGATTCTACTTGAAAAGATATGAAAAAATCATTGTGTACTAATACTAAAAGCTCCATGTCCCTTTCACCTTGAGCACCAAATTGTGTTTTTTTTTCATCTTTCCGTGTAAACAAGAATGAAATCTTTCAAGCGTTTTAAGATCAAAAGATTCTAAGTAACCATCCTGATAAATCTTTTTCAAATGATTCTCATTTATGTGGCCAAGGTGGTGATTCCATAAATGGGTGTGAAATGATTCATGTGAATTTGATTTGTTATCAATTGCCAATATTTTGTTTTCATAATTTAATAGAGAAAGACCATTATTCGACTATTTCATACCATAACATATGATATATCTATAAAAGTAAAATATCTTATTTCCAAAACTGAAAATAAATTCATTCATGTCTAAACAAGAAATATAGATGATGTTCTTAGTAACACTAGGAACAAAATAATTTATTATTTAAAACCAAATCAATCATGTTGGTGGCGTGAGATGGTAGTCTCCAATGGCTAGATCAGTTGGCCTCACCCTATTGGTATTCCACAGATCCACCTCATCTCTAGCAACCTTTTGAAATCCACTTGGTTTCTATACTTGGATGCAAATGTGAGCACCACACGTAGTTTCTAATGCCCAAATTGTATATATAGAAAAATTATACTTGATAATGAATGTACTGGAAGCAAAGACCATACACAACTTATAGTTTTAAATTTTAACACTGAAATTAATTCAATATATAATTAACAATCCTGGAATAGCATATACTGTCAAATGGATGACACATATAAAACATGTGAATAAGTTTAATTATATATTTACTTCTTCTCTCTGCATTAAATTGAGTACACTAGATACAAAAAACTATACATCATGTACTTGGTTACACAACATGTGTTCTCTTCAGTCTGTGTATGCGGTATATGCCTAGGAACTAGGCATGTTCCACTACCACATACACATATGAGGTATACAATGTGTAATGTTCCTACATGATATGTGGCCTTAAAGTTGCACTATCTTTCAGTCCCTGTGTCATGTAGCAGATACAAGACACGCTTGGACCCCCCATGTTCTCCATCATGAAGATGAAAGGACTACCCAATGTGTATGCATGTTATACGATGTGTGGTTCTTCAAACGGAATGTCATCCTGTTCAGATCTACGGGCTTATCTACTTTTAATGGATCAATAATCTAATTTTATTGAACTGATCTGATATCGATTTGAGATACACATGAGATACACCGGTACACAACATGTAGAGTGGGGTATACATCGTTTACTATTTTGTTATACGAATAAAACCTTTGGCATCTCCAGGTGGAATTTGTGGATGTATCTTTGTTTTAACCTAACCAATTTATTGGTTATTTGAGCGATAACAAAGAGAGGGAAGATAAAGTGATGTTCTGATTCCAAGAATGAATATATTTGAATTAAAATAAATTACAAACGCATACCATTCAACCAAAAATTAATATATAATTATAAATTAACCATGTGACCACTCTGATACCACTTATAGGTTCTGAGCACAATGAAAGTGCTTGTATTGCATGAACAACATGACTTTTAATCTTAATTTATGAATAATCATTATTGTACACAATGACTGACATCACATCCAATGGATTTAAATCATATATTACTTGACTTGTTTAAACACCATAACTAAGAGAGAAGGTTCATCAGTACATGAGCCTTAGCCCGGTTGGTAAGGACTCCGTAAGTGCATCCGAGAGATCTGGGATCAAATCCAGGTGGAGACATTATTTCCGGGGTTACTGTAGCAGGTATTGTAGTGGGAACTGTGCAGTACTATAGCAGGAACTATAGCGGGAACTGTAGTAGGTACTGTTTGGCACTGTAGCAGCCGGGAATTTGCCCCCGTTTGGGCCTTCGGGCCACCCAGGCCTTCGGGTCAGTAAGGCCTTCGGGCCACCTTAAGTGCAAATAAAAACCAGATGACTTACAAGGAACAAGCTCTATAAGGAGGATGATTAAAGAGATTTCACCACAACAGAAGCTAAACAGATTGCAAGAATGAGAGGGTATGACACCTGCCATCAGGACAAGCCTGTGCATGCACGAGAATGCCTAGTCGAACAACCATGCGAAGGTGGAGAGATGATTTCACGATGAAGATGCTAGGGAGGAGCAGTTCCAAGTAATTAGTCTGGGTTGTATGTAATGTTTGAAGCCTATGGGAAAATGAATTCCTCTAAGTCCTACGAGCCATGTAATACTTACGCCTATGGGCCTTGTAAGGGTTCCACCTCACCCCTTGAAAGGTGGATTATCAAAAAAATCAATAAAAAATGAAGGCCTTCGGGCCATTGGATGGAGAAGGACCATCATATGTAATTTATAAGCAGATCTATAATTACCTAAACTTATAATTCTTTCTTTGTTGATGATCTGGTTGAATCAATATCATCATACTAGTGTTTCATTGAAGGATTCAAGTGCAAAATTCCTCTAGCGATGATCCACACATGCACAATAATCTTTGAACATCATCGTAGAATCATCAGGTGCTAGCATAGTCAATCCCAATCGCTTGTGTCATTCGTGGTTACTCACAGTCGAATTCTATTTGAATAATTCTTGGTGTTCTCTTGGTGGCTTGAGAGAAGAGGATGAGAGAGTATATTCTGGATCTCTAGAACTCTCTCTAGGGATTGAGAGAGATTCTCTCTATCTGTTATTCACAACAAGTATGTATATGGAAAGTGATATAATAAGATAATTATTATACCAGGTTTAGGCTTGGAAACTTTCACACAATCCCCTTTCCTATTACTTAATTCTTAATGAACCCAATGTATTAATAATAATATAATTATTATTCACTTGACATGTGCATCACTTAAGATTAAATATATATCATTTATATTATTTCCAATTATACCATTTAACTCAGTCCGCTTATCCTCCTCAATATTTATAAAACCTTGACTAATAACTATTTATTTAATAAATAAATATCACTTCATATTCATTGATAAATATAATAAATATTATATTTACCAAACCTTACAAATAAATATTTATTATTATTATTTAACTCACTTATCCTTTCAAATAACTGGTGATTAAATCTTGAATATCAACTAAACCTGAATAAATATTAAACCATAAAGTATAAGTAAAATTTATTTTAAACTTGTTAAATTGAATATTGAATTTAATCGAGATTCTGGATGCACTTAGTGTGTAACCCTCTAGGTCCTTTTCTTAGTGGAATTATCCAGAATTTCCTAAAGTCTAAGGTTAGTGTCAAGTAATACGTCAAGATACCCATAGAGAAGGATGTTAATGTTGCAACAAAATACAACCTCCTAAGAATGTTTACTGTGTAATATAATCCCTTAATCACGATATCTCTAACCAAACAAGTTGCATACAGGTGTCATCAACCTATGTGCTTGATGTATTTTTCTTTGACTTCCCATAAATGAACTTGCTCATAGAAAACCATGATTGTGAATTCATCCAGGAACTTCTGATCCCATCAAAAGGTCTGAGATATCAACTTCCATTAATGAATAGAAGGGATAAATCCTTTCACTCATTATCTATAAAATTCATATCACTTGTGGCATAACCAATGCATCCTATATCATCATAGTTTTCATTAATACATCAAATTATGTGACTTATGATATTCATTAATAATAATCTTAAAGTCCAAGGATCAATACACATGTTCACAAATGGGAACATCCAATTATACAAACAAATGTGGATTTCCTACTGGTGGGTCACATTCCTATAATCTCTTGATCTGGAAATTACCAAGGGTGCACACCATGAGAGGGTCCCTCCAAGTCCTATGCGTCTCCACCCCTAATAGCCCGTATCATTTGTGTCTCATCTAATAATATCATCTGGCTATAAAACATTTATTCAAGAATACTGTTATGGAACCTCCAAGTTCTCATCATAGCGGTGAATTGTTGTGACCTTTCAGTGTGACATATATTAACATTATCATATACTATGTCATGCAAAGGAATAATCATGATGTGATAAGAAAATTCATTAATATTCAAGACAATGAATAAATGTAATCATCAAGTACTTAGATGTTGATTCTAGGGAACCAACTCAAACATCCTCTAGATCGTCCACACATGCACCAAAACTCCCGAATCATTGATATTTGACTCCTTGGTGCTATCATGAGAAATAAAAGTTCTTTACATTATCTCTTTGATCACGTGATGAATGTAGACTCGATCGAGGAAGCGATATCGATCCAACCTTGTTCTTCCTTTGGTTTCTCACTCTAGAACTTGAGAGTGAAGGAGAGAGCCCTAAAAATTCACCCAAATGATTGAGATAACTATTCTTGAGTCTAGAATTAACTTATATACTTAGTTTATACATTCTAAAATTGCACATTGGTCTCTGAAAAGTTATAACCTTCATTTTAGACCTGTGTGAACACTTATGACTTAATTAAAGTTTTTATAAATTTCATGAACATTTTATCACTCACTTGTGACACTTTAACATGTTATATGATAAAATATTAACCATTTACCCACCTTATAATATCCCCCAATATTTTAACAATCCTTGAATGCATTATGTTTGTTCAAAAAAATTTATTTTCTCGTATTCACTTTTATTATCAAACAACTTGTCAATGTAAATACCCGACCCCAATTTCCCGAAGCTGGTGCCTTATTACATTACCTTGGAATAATTACAAGAAAGTCGTATCCTGAAGGAACCAATAGTTTAGTAGATTTGGAAAGCCAGATACATACATAAGTTCAACATTACAACTTGAAATGAAATACAACATATAAGTTTTATTGGGAACATCCACAACTATAAGTTTATCTCTACTGGTCATTCATAATAAACTTATTCATGTCCTGAGAAAATGAAACATAAGAAAGGGGTGATCTCAAATGCTGAGTAAGGGTAAACAATACATCGGAAGATATCATAAACAAAAACATTAGTCATGGTGAATAATTGAAAACACATGCCTTTAAAAATAATAAACTTGAACACATTATGAAAGAAATATAAGCTAAGTAAATATTGCCACAATAAAACATAATCATGGGTATTATACTAGTCGAATAACCACATGAACTATGAATTTTTAGATTCATAATGAGAGAAATGCATATTCCAGACATTCTGGAATATACCGTCATGGCCTCGGCCAATACATCTAAAAATGATTAAGACCTCGGCCAAAACCATATCTAAAAATGGGAAAGGCCTTAACCAAGTCCATATCTATTTGTCTCATGAGACCTATCGACACATCGAGGGGCTATAACGGGCCCCACACGTCACATAATAAGTCCAATGCATTCCTCATATGAATGGAGATACACATAAACAACATATACATTCATATTAAAACTAACATATGAAACATAAATAAATTTCCCCAAACATTAAGCTTAAACACTAACCATTCAGAGTAAATTGGTGAATGGTTTTAAGATAGAATATCCACAGTAAAAATAATCATAAACCATTAAATTAAATATGGTAGATTATATCATAAATATTAATCCAAAAAATACATAATAATCAATAGGATTGTTGAAACAAATGAAGATACTCTTATAAAATCATCGAGTAATTCTTGAGATAAATACTCTTTTACTTTGACAAGAAGAGTTCTTTTGGAAAAGTATTTGTATAAAACCAGAAATGAAATAACATAGTATTTTAATAATAAAATGAGTGATTTTAGAATGATAATGGTTTCTAAAAATAGATTATAGAGTGCCCTTGAAAATAGGTAAGAATTTGAGAAATCTTCTTGAGTCAGGCTTGTATTTCGGGAAGAATTTTTGAATGATCATTTTAAAACATATAATTCACCATAAATGAAGGTAGGATTATAGTTGGTACAAATATATAGAACATTCAAACAAAATTTATGAAGAGTACATATTAATGAATAATCATTTAATTGAGGTAAGTATATAATAAAAGTAACCCGAATGGAAATGGAGGTTCGGGTGGAAAACCCTTACCTTATGTCTGAAGGTGTTCCTCACTTGATCTTAATGACCCGAATAATCAAATTTAGGTTCATAAATTAATGAGTCCATAAAATCCTATACATTTAATTGATTTAGTATAACCTTATTAGGTTTATTCATGGCCTTTTGATGGGTTAATAGATTCAATTTCATTGTTTGAGAGTGTTTTCTTCCTTGGTTTTCATGATCGGTTTACTTATATTCATGTACGGATAAACATGTAGAATGAGAATGGTTGTCCAGAATAGAAGTTGTATGTTATTAGTGAAAAAATAGAAAATTAAATGGTCATAAAATTCATTTGGTTATTGGGAGTGAAGATAAATTATTATATAAAACTTTAATGACAATTGTTTGGGTTAATTGGCGGTTTTTTTGATCACAACAAACTCATTTCGATTTATAAATTAATATCATGTGTAAAAAATAATTCTAGAACATTACTTAAGTTATAATACATATATCATAGTCTGTTTCAACCATCAAAATGGTTTCATGATCAGAATTGAATACAGTAATAGAAATTGAAAACCCATCGTCCTTGAATGTGATAAATTAATACATCTTGGATGATGTTTTCATTTTTAGTATAAAAGAAAGGGAAATGAGAGATGATGAAAAATTATTCCTTTATAATAACAAAATTCCAGGGGTTACTGGATTCATCATAACATTTGGATGAAAGGAGGTGAGGAAAAAAAAGAAATGAAATGAACTTGAAATAAAAGAAATGAAAAGAGGAATTTACCTCTTGAAGTAATCTTCCTTGAGAGCCTCTTTAGGGAAGAGATTTTGGCCTTTTTATGAGACCAAGGGATGATGGACGCGAGGAAGGAGCTTGAGAGGATATTTGAGTATAATTTAGACAAGTCATAAGACTTTAGAGGAGTTAAGAGAAGAGAGAGTGTGGGGGGTTTTTATAATCGAGGAGAGGAGGGTTTTCTCATTATTTTACTCATTATTTTATTATTTTTCCAAAGACAACCAATAGTATTGATTTTTGTGAACAATAATAGAAATATGTGCATGTGAGTTCAAACCAAGTGTTCCTACATCAACCATGATACTAGGAATAGTGAATTTAACTGATAATGTATATATACGGTAAATTACCATATTTTACTATTCATAAAAAATTTGAGTATTTCAGAAAAATCTAAAAAATTCACCCTAACCATTTTTGACATGTATAATTCAAAAATGAACTCCATTTTTTGAAAATAATTTTCTAAATATTATTAATTTAATTTTTAATTAAAATCATAATTTATTCAAAAAATAACAATTTTAAAACTATAATTCATTTTATATCACCTTGAAAAATTAATCAAGATCTCATTATCTTATAAACTTAAGATAATAAAATAATAATATGATTTACTATTCATAAGGTTCATATTACTATTCATAAGGGTATGTTACTATTCACTAAAAATTAAGTTTGTCTTATCAGACTTTAAATATCTTACTGAACGCAATTATATATGTCAGTTTTTCAAAATTCAAATCCCAGATGTGGAAAAATTATGTTTACTGGATAGATTATAACAAATTGGTGGTTTGTAGAGTGTGTTTCATGCATTCAATATTAAATTTATGTACAAAATCTTGCAGTGTTACATTATCCCTTACAAAAAATTCGTCCTCAAAATTACTAGAATGTTACCTCATAAAAAGATTTAGGTAGTTCTTGATCATAAGCTCCTCAGGCTCCCACATTGCCTCTTCCATTTTATAATTTTACAAAGTATCTTTACCAGTCGAGTCGTTTGATTCCTCAACACTTGTTCTTTAGTGTCCAGAATTCAGATAGGCTCTTCACAATAAGATAGGTCAGTTTCCAATTCTATACCTTCAGAAGTGAGGTAATACGTTGGGTTTGGCATGTACTTTCTCAGCAGTGATACATGGAACACATTGTGTACTTTAGACAGGCTAGGTGGCACAACCAAACGATATGTAACAACTCCGATTCTCTTCAAAATTTCAAAAGGGCCTATGTACCTAGGTATCAGTTTCCATTTCTTCCCAAATCTTATAACACCATTCCATGGAGATATTTATAAGAAAATATGATCTCCCACTTGAAAATTCAAACCCTTCCTTCGATTATCAGCATAGCTTTTTTGTCTGCTTTGAGCTACTTTGATATGACTTTGAATAGTCTTTACCTTCATTATTGTTTCCTCCACAAGCTCTAGGCCCACAAGCTTCCTTTCTTCAACTTCATCCCAATAAGTTGGTGTACGACATCTTTTTCCTTACAATGCTTCATATGGTGTCATTTGAATACTTGAATGGAAAATATTATTGTAGGAAAACACCACTAAAGGTAAATATTGATCCCACATACATTGAAAGTCAAGTGAACATGATCTCAACATGTCCACTAAGGTTTGGATCGTCCTTTCAAATTGCCCGTCATTTTGTGGGTGATAAGCAGTACTCAATCGAAACTCAGTATCCAAATCTTTTTGAAGAATTTTCCGGAATTTTGATGTAAATCATGAATTATGATTAGAAACAATTGAGAGAATTTCTCTATGAAGTCTCACAACTTCATTGATATAGAGTCTTGTCAGGCACTCCAGTGGAAAATCCTCCCTTATAGTGAGAAAATGTGCAGATTTTGTAAGTCGATCCACAATTACCCATATTGCATCATTCTTTCTTGGAGTTTTGGGTAATCTAGTGACAAAATCCATAGTGATGTCACCCCATTTCTATTTAGGAATAGGTAGAGTTTGCATGATTCCTCTAGGATGTTGTTGTTCAGCCTTCACTTGTTGACAAACTAAACATCTTGATACATAATCAACAATTTCCCTCTTCATGTTATCCCATCAGAAATGTTCCTTCAAATCTCTATACATTTTTTTCTACCAGGGTGTATAGATAAATTCAAGTTATAATCATCATCCAATAACTCCCTTTTCAGCTCGGGTAGAGAGGGAACACATAACCTCTTCCCAAATTTAATAATTTCATCTTCACACATGAATTCAACCAACTTCCCATCTTTCAAAACATTAATTTTCTTTTGAAGATTCTCATCATCAAACTATGAAGCGTTAATTATTTACAATAAAGACGGTTGGACAACCATTTGAAAAAGTAGTGATGTTTCACCTTCTTTGATAATTCCCATATCCATCCTCACTAGATCCATATACAAAGGATCCTTGACAATCCTCATTTTGTTTAGAACTCCATGATCGTTCCTTCTCAATGTATCAGCTACCTTGTTTGCCTTTCCTGAGTGGTAGTGTATGGAAAAATCATAATCCTTGAGTACTTTGATCCATCGCCTTTGCCTCATGCTGAGTTCTTTCTATGAGAAGATATATTTTAGAATCTTATGATTTGTATATATCTCACATTTTTCTCCATAGATATAATTTATCCATATCTTCAAAGAAAATATTACCACTACTAACTCAAGATCATGAGTAAGATAGTTTTATTCATGAATTTTTAACTTCTTTGATGCATAGACAATAACTCTATCATTCTACATAAAGACACAACCAATTCCTTTATTTTATGCATCATTATAGATCACAAACCCATCATTCCCTGATGGTAGAGTTAAGATCAGGGCATTTACTAATATCCTCTTCAATTATTTGAAACAGTCCTCACATTCTTTTGTCTATATGAACTTAACCCCTTTATGTGTAATCTTGGTCATTGGGTTGGCTAAACAGGAAAAGTTCTGAACGAAACACTGATAATAACTTGTTAAACCAATAAAACTACGTACCTCAGTTATGTTCGTTGGAGTAGGCCATTCTTGCACAACCTTTATCTTCGTAGGATCAACAGATATTCCATCCTTAGAGACAATGTGGAAAAGAAAGGAAACTAATTGAAGACAAAATTCACACTTGCTAAACTTCCCATATAATTCATTTCTTTTAAAAGTCTTTAGAATAGTGCACAAGTGATTTTCATGATCCTCATAGATTTTGGAGTATACCAAGATATCTTTAATAAATACCACCACAAAGTCATAAAGATATTCCTTGAAAACTCTATTCATTATATCCATGAAAATAGAGGGTGCATTATTCAGTCCAAAAGGCATTAATGTAAACTCGTAATGCCCATACCTGGTTCAAAATGCTGTCTTTGGAATATCTTCCTTCCTCACACGCAACTGATGATATCTAGATCGAAGATCAATCTTTGAAAAATATTGGGCTCCATGAAGTTAATCAAATAAATAATCAATGAGAGGTAGGGGATACTTGTTCTTTATTGTTATAGCATTGATATCCCTGTAGTCAATGCACAACCTCATAGATCCACCTTTCTTCTTAACGAAAAGAACATGAGCTCCCCATGGAGAAACACTAGGGTGAATAAATCCTTTATCACTCAATTCCTCTAGTTGTTTCTTTAGTTACACTAATTCCATAGTGTCCATTCTATAAGGGTTCTTTGATATGGGCATTGAATTAGGAATTAAGTCAATGGAAAACTCAATTTCTCACTCTAGAGGATGTCCAGGTAAATCCTCTGAAAATACATCAACATATTCTTTCACAATAGGTACATCCTCTATTTGAACATTCCTTTCCTCACCCATATTTATTTCATTCCCTTCCTCAATAATTAAATTTAGTAAAGCTACTGGGGGTGGATCTAGATGAGAATTAGATGGTTATGTTTCTACTCTAAAGACAAGGGATTCCACATTTTCTATGGCATCCCATCTTTTTATTACATAACTTTTCATTACATTTTACAAACAGAGGATCTTTAAAGTCTAGTGTCTTGGAAATCAGGGACATAAAACATGAAAACAGCATAAAAAATTCTTATAATACACTTTTAAGGCTTCATAATATGTTTATCCTATGTACAATTACTGCATCTCATATCCTAGAGACATACATCAAAGTAAAGGGTGAGCAAAAGACCCAGTAAGGGTAGACAAGGGAATCAGTGTACTTGTGATATCAATAAGAACTTGAATAAAAATATAAAGACACGAGCAATGGAAGTATAGGAATATCATAATGAAAATAACTTGAAATATACTTGAATATGTGGATACAACATTTCATTTAAACATTCATGAACATATCACCAAGGTCCATCCCCAAGGTGTCATAAAAATTTTACCAAGGTTATTCACCAAGGTGTCGTGAAACTTGTCATCTCTAGAGATTAATTCTTTACCCAATGCATTGGAGCGCTATCAGGGTGCACCCTTAATATGTAATTACTTTTATGTGAGACAAATAGATCATAATCAAACATTTCATAAATAACCCAAAAAGAATAAAAGAATTGGGTTTCATTCAAAATCGTGACGTTTTAAAAATGCTTAAAAATAAGATCGTTTTGTCATTTATAACCCATGGAAAGGGAGTGAGAGTTACATGTATGTCAATTCCAAAATAAAATATATCATTTTTTATAACTATTAACACCCATAGAAACGAAATAGGTATGGGTATTCTCATATATAAAACAAGAGAATTTCTTGAGAGAAATAGAGAGAAATTTTGAGACGAAATTTCTACAGCATTACAGCTATATAAATTGGTTTTAGAAAATAATAAAAATAGAAGGTACAAGGGTCTACCATACATAAATGGATAATTTTTTAGTAGAGGGACATAATAAAAAGAAATAAGATCATGGTGTGGAAATTTTAATGACACACCACATGAAAAGGAAACTTGAAAGGAAAGAGAAAGTGCAATTTCTTTTACGAAAAATTCGGTAGCCTAACGGCGTCACTTAAAAATTAAGAAAAAAAATTGATAAGAGTGGAAGGGGTCTCTCAACAATTAGACATTAAAAGTAAAGTAATGAGAACATATAATAATATACCCTCAACATAAATATATGGAAACTAAAAGACACAACATAAAGGGATTCATGACTTAAAAGAGGAGGGTGAAAGGATCCCTTACCAATTTGGTAACTTTTGAAACGTACACCCCATGAAAGAAGGATTATATGAAGAATATGTAAATACCCATAAATTAAAGTATATTACACAAAGTTTACAATCATTGTCAGTACATACACCACACAAAAAGAAATAGTGGCAAATATATCATGAATCTCACAGGAATAAGAAATGAGATGAAAATCCCTTACCACGTTGTATTCAATCGAATCGTATGACCAAAAATTACTTACCACCAAAAGAATCACAAAATACCATGAATATAAATAGAATCCTGATAATGTATATCCAATGTCAGTACACAATACACCACATGCTATAAATAAGTGGCGAACAATGGAAATCTCACAGAATTAAAAGTGAGATAAGAATCCCTTACCACGTTGTAATCAATCGAGTCGTATGAAAAAAAGTTAATAACCACCAAATGATTCACATAATAACATGAATATAAAGAGAATAATGATAATATATATCAAATTTTAGTACACAACTCACCACATTCAATAAATTAGTGGCGAATAATGGAAATCCCACAGAATTAAAAGTGAGATAAGAAACCCCTTACCTTGAAGAGTAACTTCAAAAGATTGAAGGTCGGGAACTTGGGAGGTTTGAGGGAACCTTGGGAGTAATACTTAGAAGGTAAAGAGACCAGAACTTCATTGAGGAGGATTTTGGAATGAAATGGATGAGGGAAAAGCTTGGTATTTATAGAGGAAGTGAGGGAACAAATCATTAATTTCCAAGGGACACCTCATCAATGATATTGGAAAAACCATGGGATTTACCATGGTATTTTCCCATGGTATTGCCCACTTGGGACACCTCATACCTTATATTACTATTCATAAGTCGAACAGAATGATTTCATAATTATTACATCCTTAATGATGTCATTAAACACCCGAAACTGAAAACTGTATTTTCACTATTCATTGAAAATTCAACTTTTTAAGAAAAATCCCCCAAAATCACCTTAACCTAATATCAATGCTCTTAATTCAAAAATGAACTCCATTTTTAAAAAATAATTTTCTAAATAATTTTAATTTAATTTTTAAATAAAAACACTATTCACTTGAAAAAACTAATACTTAACCAATACTTTCTGAAACAGTTATTTACCTATTTTATTGAATCACATTAATTAATTAAGGTACCTAAATTATATTAATACTTTCTTAAGTGAGGTTACTTAGTCCATTTGTTCACATTACTAATCATAAGCATAAAATAACTATTCATAATTTACTATTCACCAAAAATTAAGTTGGTCTTATTAGACTCTAAATTTCATACTGAACACAACTATAGAAGACCATTTTTTGAAAATAATTACACATTATTAATTATATAAGGTTTACATAAATATTTTAAAATATCATTTTTTTCAAAATTCAACAATAATCTACATCCTATATTTATTTGGACATTTGAAAATTCACAAACTTCACTATAAGAAGAAATCACAATTTTATTTATCTCAAAGGATTACACAAGGTAGTTAAGGTCTTTTTACATAGCCCCTTATAACACCAGTATAGGACCTAAGTGTAAGGTGTGCTAAGGTGATAGAATCTTGGGACGGCTCGGCCAACGTTGCCTGAGTGGTGATTTCTATCAGCTTGAACTTATCCTGAAGGAAATTATGTTCCAGCTTCACATGATGAAGTTCGGCTTAGGTTTGGTCTAGAGCAAAGCCCATTGGTGCTACCTCCTTCCCAAGTTCCGTCAGATGGGATTTGATCGGGCCGAGACTACTGGATGAGGCCATCGAACCTTCTTTTTATATTAATTACCCAAGATCACTTGTATTTATAGACAATAATCACAAAATTTAGTTTCCGATGGTCATATTGACCAACGGTCATATAATAGTCGAAACCCAATGATCTCATTTTAATTCTACTAACTTCGTTAATTAAAGAATATAGTTTTGTTGAGTATAAAATAAAATAACACACGAAATTAGGAAACAAAAATTATTCCACATTTCGGGTCGTTACATTCTTCCCCCCTTAAGAAATTTTGTCCCCGAAATTTTAACTTATACCCTAAGAAGAGAAAAGGTGTGGGTACTTCTGCCTCATAGACTCCTCTGATTCCCACATGGATTCTTCATATTTGTGGTTCCTCCACAAGACCTAAACAAGGTGGGTAGTCTTGTTGCGTAGAACCTTGTCTCTACGATCCAAGATCTCCACCGGCTGTTCCTCATAAAAAATGTCATGTTCTAGGTGTACCAACTCTGGGTTTAGTACATATGAAGGGTCAGGTATGTATTTTCTCAAGAGGGATACGTGGAAGAGATCATGAACTTGTGCTAGATTTGGAGGAAGTGCAAGCTGATAGGACACTACTCCTACGCGATCTAGGATTTCATAAGGGCCAATGTACCTAGGGCTGAGCTTCCCTTTATTCCCAAACCTCATGACTCTCTTCCAAAGTGAAATTCAAAGAAAGTCCTTGTCACCAAAATAAAACTCCAAGTCCCTTCGACGGTTGTCAGCATAGATCTTTTTCCAGCTCTGAGTAGCCTTAATGTGTTGCTGGATGGCATGGACTTTTTCTGTCATCTCTTGCACAAGATCAGGCCCAAGAAGCTTTCTCTCACCAGATTCATTCCAACAAGTAGGAAATCTACATCGCTTCCCATATAAAGCTTCATAGGGTTCTATTTTAATGCTCGAGTGGAAGTTGTTGTTGTAAGAGAACTCAACTAAAGGGAGATGTTGATCCCATCCACCCTTAAATTCCATTGAGCACGTTCTCAGCATGTCCTAAAGTATTTGAATAGTCCTTTCAGATTGTCCATTAGTTTGGGGGTGATAGGCCGTACTAAAATTCAATTCAGTGCTCAGAGCATGTTGAAGACTTCTCCAGAATTTTGATGTGAACCTTGGATCATGATCAGATACGATATAAAGTGGAACTCCATGTAGCCTTACCACTTCCTTCACGTAAATCCTGGCAAGTTGATCAAGAGAGAAATCTTCCTGAATGGAGATAAAATGGTAAGTCTTGGTGAGACGGTCCACAATAACCCATATCGCATTGTTTCCTTTGGAAGTTCTTGGGAGACCAGTGATGAAGTCCATAGTGATATTATCCCACTTCCATGCTGGTATGGGTAGTGATTGCAATACCCCTTTAGGAAGTTATCGCTCTACCTTCACTTGCTGACATACTAGGCACCTTGAAGTGTATTCAGCAATCTTCCTTTTCATATTATCCCACCAATAATGATCATGAAGGTTCTTATACATTTTTGTGCTTCCAGGATGTATAGATAAAGTAGAGCTATGAGCTTCATCCATCAACTCCTTCTTTATTTCCAGAATAGATAGAACACATAGTCTTGTATGAAATTTCAGTACACCTTCTTGATCAATATTGAACTCAGGAAACTTCCCATCCTTTACAGCCTCAAACTTCTTTTGTAACAAATGATCTTCTTTTTGATCTTTCTTAATCTTCTCTAATAATGATGGTTGAGAAATCATTTGGGTTAGGGTTGATGATATCCCTTCCTTTATAATTCCCATGTCCAACTTTACTAGGTCATTGATCAATGGATCTCTTTGAATTCTCATCATGGAAAGGACAACTGGGTCTTTCTTGATTAATGCATCAGCGACTTTGTTTTCTCTTCCGGGATGATAATGAATTGAAAAATCATAGTCTTTGAGAAGCTCCAACCATCTCTTTTGTCTCATGTTCAATTCATTTTGTGTAAAAATATACTTTAAACTTTGATGGTCTATGTATATATCACATTTATCCCCATAAAGATAGTGCCTCCATATCTTCAGAGTAAAAATGACAGTAGCCAGCTCCAGATCATGCGTAGGATAATTCTACTCATGAGTCTTCAACTGTTGAGATGCATAAGCAATGACCTTATCATTTTTCATGAGGATGCACCCAAGCCCTTTCAGAGATGCATCACTAAAAATAACGAATCCTTATCCACTTGAGGGAAGAGTTAACACAGGTGCAATAACCAATCTCTTCTTCAGCTCTTGGAAACTTTCCTCACCCTCATTTGTCCAGACGAACTTGATCCCTTCTCGAGTTAACTTGGTTAATGGATTAGAAAGTCATGAAAAGTTCTTCACAAACCTCCTATAATATCCTTCTAATCCAAGAAAACTACAAATCTCCATTATTGTTGTAGGTTGAGGCCACTCCTCTACAACTTTTGTCTTTGTAGGCTCAATTGTTATTCCTTCATTGGTAACAATGTGCCCCAAGAAATCAACTTGTTGTAACTAGAATTCACATTTACTAAACTTCCCAAAAAGCCTCTCCTTCCGTAGAGTTTGTAAAATATCCCTTAGATGATCCTCATGCTCCTCATGAATTTTTGGAATATATCAGAATATCATCAATAAAAACTACCACAAAGTTATCGAGGTAGTCCTTAAAGACTCTATCCATTAAATCCATAAAAATAGCAGGTGCATTAGTCAGTCCAAAGGGCATAACAACAAACTCATAATGAGCATATATTGATCAGAAGGCAGTTTTTTGAATATCTTATTTCTTCACCCTCAATTGATGATAACCAGATTGAAGATCAATCTTAGAGAAGAATTGAGCCCTTGGAAGAGGGTATTTGTTCTTCACTATGATCCCATTCAGTTCTCTATAATCAATGCATAGCCGCATTAATCCATCCTTATTCTTCACAAAAAGAACTAATGCTCCCCAAGGAGACACACTCGGTCGGATAAACCCTTTCTCCAAAAGATATTACATTTGTTTCTTTAATTCCTCTAGATCCACATTTTCCATCCTATAGGGGGGTTTTTGATATCAGATGAAATCCAAGTATGAGTTCAATGGAGAACTCTACCTCTATTTCTAGGGGAGGTCTAGGTAACTCCTCAGGAAATACGTCAACGTATTCCTGGATGATGGGGACATTTTCTATCCTTAAACTCTCATCTCCTTCTTATTCTTCACCGATCAACTCCATAAAGAAATATATAGGGGGTTCTTTTAGACAAATATCAGGTTGAGATATCTCTCCTTGGAAGATAACTGTAGGTTTTCCATTCAAGACTAATGATATTTCCTTACTTCTACAATTGATCTTATAATTATACTTTGAGAGCTAGTCCATCCCTAGTATAATGTCAAATTCCAGCATGGGAATGACTAATAGATTTGCGATAAGATTATTCTCACTAAAGTAAATACTAGAGTTTCTAAACACTGACGATGCTTGGATAGTCCCAGCAGGAGTCTTGACTGATAACACTAATTTTAGAAAATCGGGGGTTAAATCTAAATTCTTTACAAACTTGGAAGAAATAAAGGAATGCGTAGAACTAGAATCAAACAAAGTACTTGTTAGATTTGAGAGAACAACAAGAGTACCTTCTAACAAATCATTCAGAGCTTCGACTTCATCTGTCGTGATAGAAAAAGCACGGCCTTGATCCCTTGGCCTTTTTTGAGGCTGATGGTGGTTCCCTTCCACTGCCCTCAGATTTGGACAATGATTGGAAAAGTGCCTACGTTGTCCACACTTAAATCACTGGACATCAGATAGGGCATGTGCCATCTTCTCCTTGTCGTTAGTGTTTGGAAGTTGAGGTTTCATATCACTACAATAATTCCTCTCAATATGGCCATCTCTTCCACACTTGTAGCATTTCCTGCTCCCGATCAAGTAGTTCCCCAAATGCTTCTTCCCACATTTATTACACATGGGATATTGCACCTACTTGCCTCCTATTTCCTGGTCAAAGGTCCTCCCTAAGCTAGGATCCATTGATCTCTTCTTGTCATTTGATTTATGAGACCACTGTGTCTCACCAAACTCTAGATTGACTTTCATCGCACTCCATATGATCTCCTCATATCTATCATAGTCTCGGTTGGCTAGATTCTTCCGCAGATGAGGTCTCAGTCCACCGAAGAATCTATCAACCTTCCCATTTGGATCTATGACAAAGCTAGAGGTGTAATGTGAAATCCTTGTGAACCTCATCTCGTAGATTCCCACATATTCATTCTCCTTCTACTTTAGCTCAAGAAACTACTTCTCTATTCTTGTTCTCATGGAACAAGGGAAATACTTACTGAAAAGGATCCCTCTGAATTCTTCTCACTCCATAGCTTCAAATTCTAATCTTTGCCTCATGTTTTTGATCAGTTCCCACCACTGATCAGCTTCTCCTTCTAAGTGATAGACAGCCAGGGTGGCCTTCTCTTGCTCTGAAAAGTGGAGCACAGAAAAGATCTTCTTGATGGAGCTGATCCACTACTCATTAATCAATGGGTTAGTAGATACACTGAAGGTTGGTGGTCGTTGACACATAAAGGACTCAATATAATGTTGTTACCTTCATGGTGAGATTGGTCTCTCAGCTTGATTTAAGTTATTTCCCATAACTTGAGTCAGTTAGTTCATCATTCGCATGAATGTTTCCATTCCGGATTCCATCAGAGGGTCGTCAACGCATGGTCCATTGCGGTCACCATTTGCACGATTAATCCTATTGCCCTCCATTTTCTAAAAGAATAAAAACTTAGTGACAAACTTATTTCATTTACGAATATTTTATCTATAAAAGATTTTATGTCTTAAAACTTCATGCTTAAACAATTACATTTCTCTATAATTCCTTCATAATGATTTATAAAAAGATTGTGATTAACCAAACATATCCCCCAGGAGTGTTGTCACCAAAAGTGCAGTAAGACCCATTGTCATTCACCAGTTCCCATTTGAGTCAAGCTCAAAGCGGTGTTTTTGGGTTTTACCTCTCTGTACATCTGTGCCAAAGCCACCTCTACCTGCTTGTATCCAGACATGGATGTATTTATTCGATAAACCACTTATTTAATACTCACCAAAATACCAGGAAGTTTTCCTATATTTAAATTTTTCTATAGGGTTCTTACTAAAGTTTTCATATCCTAATTTCCATAAATAACTAAACTATCCTTTGATACCAACTGTGGCATCCTGCCTTTTTATTACATAACTTTTCATTACATTTTACAAATAGAGGATCTTTAAAGTCTAGTGTCTTGGAAATCAAGGACATAAAACATGAAGACAACATAAAAAATTATTCTAATCCACTTGTAAGGATTCATCATATGTTCATACTATGTACAAGTACTACATCTCATATCCTGGAGACATACACCAAAGTAAAGGGTGAGCAGAAGGCCCAGTAAGGGTAGACAAGAGAATCAGTGTACTTGTGATATCAATAAGAACTTGAATAAAAACATAAAAACATGAGCAATGGAAGTATAGACATATCATAATGAAAATAACTTGAAACATACTTGAATATTTGGATACAAAATTTCATTTATACATTCATGAACATATCACCAAGGTCCATCCCCAAGGTGTCATAAAAATTTTACCAAGGTTATTCACCAAGGTGTCGTGAAACTTGTCATCTCTAGAGATTAATTATTTACCCAATGCATTGGAGCGCTATCAGGGAGAACCTTAATATTTATTTACTTTAATGTAATCCACATAGATCATAATTAAACATTTCATAATAACCCAAAAATAATAAAATAATTGGGTTTCATTCAAAATCGTGACGTTTTAAAAATGCTTAAAAATAAGATCGTTTTGTCTTTTATAACCCATGGAAAGAGAGTGAGGGTTACATGTTTGTCAATTCCAGAATAAAATATATCATTTTTGTATAAATATGAACACCTATATAAACGAAATAGGTTTGGGTATTCACATATATAAAATAAGATAATTTCTTGAGAGAAAGAGAGAAATTTTGAGACAAAATTTCTGCAGCATAACAGCTATATAACTTGGTTTTAGAAAATAATAAAAAGAGCAGGGAAAATGGTCTAAAATCAATAAATGGATCATTTTTCAGTAGATGGACATAATAAAAAGAAATAAGATCATGGTGTGGACATTTTAATGACACACCACATGAAAAGGAAACTTGAAAGGAAAGAGAAAGCATGATTTCTTTTACGAAAAATTCGACAGCCTAACGACATCACTTAAAAATTCGGAAAACAAATTGATGAGAGTGGAAAGGGTATCTCAACAATTAGACATGAAATTTACAGTAATGAGAACATATAATAACATACCCTCAACATAAAGATATGGAAACTAAAAGACACAACATAAAGGGATTCACAACTTAAAAGAGGAGGGTGAAAGGATCTATTACCGATTTGGTAACTTTTGAAATGTACACCCCATGAAAGAAGGATCATATCAAGAATATGTAAATACCCATAAATTAAATTATATTACACAAAGAGTACAATCATGGGAAATACATACACCACACAAAAGAAAATAGTGGCATATAAACCATGAATCTCACAGGAATAAGAAGTGAGATGAAAATCCCTTACCACGTTGTATTCAATCGAATAGTATGACCAAAAATTACTTAACACCAAAAGAATCATAGAATACCATGAATATAAATAGAATCCTGATAATGTATATCCAATGACAGTACACAATACACCATATGCAATAAATAAGTGGCGAACAATGGAAATGTCACGGAATTAAAAGTGAGATAAGAATCCCTTACCACGTTGTAATCAATCGAGTCGTATGAAAAAAAGTTAATAACCACCAAATGATTCACATAATAACATGAATATAAAGATAATAATGATAATATATATCGAATGGCACTACATAATACACCACATGCAATAAATTAGTGGCAAACAATGGAAATCCCACAGAATTAAAAGTGAGATAAGAAACCCCTTACCTTAAAGAGTAACTTTGAAGCTTGAAGGTTGGTATCTTGGGAGGATTGAGGGCACCTTGGGAGGACTCCTTGGGAAGTAAGGAGACCAGAAATTCATTGAGGAGGATTTTGGAATGAAATGGATGAGGGAAAGGCTTGGTATTTATAGGGTAAGTGAGTGAACAAATCATTAATTGCCAAGGGACACCTCATCAGTGGTATTGGAAAAACCACGGGCTTGCCCATGGTATTGTCCACTTGGGAAACCTCACACCTTATCTTACTATTCATAAGTCAACCCGAATTATTGCATAATTATTACATCCTTAATGATGTCATTAAACACCCGAAACTGAAAACTATACTTTCATTATTCATCAAAAATTCAACCTTTTCAGAAAAATCCCCCAAAAATCACCTTAACCTAATATTAATGCTCTGAATTAAAAAATGAACTCCATTTTAAAAAAATAATTTTCTAAATATTTTTAATTTAATTTTTAAATAAAAAACACTATTCACCCGAAAAAACTAATACTTAACCAATAATTTCTGAAACAATTATTTACCTATTTTATTGAATCACATTACTTAATCAAGGTTACTAAATTATATTAATACTTTCTTAAGTGAGGTTACTTAATCCATTTTTTTACATTACTAATCATAAGCATAAAATCACTATTCATAATTTATTATTCACCAAAAATTAAGTTGGACTTATTAGAATCTAAATTTCATACTGAACACAACTTTAGAAGACCATTTTTTGAAAATCATTACACATTATTAATTATATTAGGTTTACATAAATATTTTAAAATATCATTTTTTTTTCAAAATTCAACAATAATCTACATCCTATATTTATTCGGACATTTGAAAATTCACAAACTTCACCATAAGAAGAAATCACAATTTTATTTATCTTAAAGGATTACACAAGGCAGTTATGGTCTCGTTACATAGCCTCTTATAACACCAGCATATGAC
The DNA here is from genome assembly GCA_963277665.1 of Viscum album. Taxonomy (NCBI): domain Eukaryota; kingdom Viridiplantae; phylum Streptophyta; class Magnoliopsida; order Santalales; family Viscaceae; genus Viscum; species Viscum album. Next base: position 1,280,954,989 of record OY728127.1, read on the forward strand.
ATAAGTTTAAGGTGTGCTAAGGTGATAAAATCTTGGGGCGGCTCGACCAACATTGCCCGAGTGGTGATTTCTATCAGCTTGAACTTATCCCAAAGGCAATTTCATTCTAACTTCACACAATGAAGTTCGGATTGGGTTTGGTCTAAAGCAAAGCCCAGTGGTGCTACCTCCTTCCCAAGTTCCATCAGATGGGCTTCGATCATCCCGAGACTACTGGATAAGGCTAACAAATATTCTTTCTGTATTAATTACCCAAGATCACTTGTATTTATAGACAATAATCGCAATATTTAGTTTCCAATGGTCATATAACAGTCGAAACACAATGGTCTCATTTTAATTCCACTAAATTCATTAATTAAAGAATATAGTTTTGTTGAGTATAAAATAAAATAACACACAAAATTAGGAAACAAAAATTATTCAAAATTTCAGGTCGTTACATCGTCCTCAAAAATTGTAACCTCCTTCTTCTTACAATAAATTTTCACATCATGGTTTGAAATCCAAACCATACTAAGAATTATATCAAATTCAATCATGGGTAAGATAATAAAATCAGTAGATAAAATGGGAAGATATGAAACAATGTGATGATCCAAAATTAAATAAAGTAATGTCTAAGTTTGATGAAATGATTAAAGTACCTTCCGCCACGTCATTAGGAACTTCAATATTAGCAGTTGTGATCGCATAAGTTTGTCCCTACTCCCTTGGCCTTTTCTGAGGCACATTTCCTTGATGATTTGGACAATCATTAGCATAGTGTCTCATCTCCCTAAAATTATAGTATTGAAAATTAATTGCTTCTTTCTTTCCCTTGAAAACACCGTCATGATGGCCTTTCTTTCCACACTTGTAGCACACCCCTTTTCCCTTTAACTAGGTACCAGGGTGTTTCTTTCCAAAATTATCACAGGGTGGAACATCAAATATTCCCTTCTTCACTATTTCCTCATTTCCTTTTCCATAGTTTTCAATAACCCCCTTCTTCTCTTGCTTTCCTTTAAAGTCATAAGACTTAGAGAACTCTTTTTCCGTCTTGATAGCACATGATACTATATCTTCGTATGATGAAAAAGTTTAGCCAAACAGCACCTGTCAGAGGAATGAATTTTGTTCATAAAAGAATCGATCAATTTTTCTACTTGTATTACAAATATAGTCCATAACATTCCTTGATAACCTTGTGAAGTTATCTTTATACTTTGGAACATTCTCATCTTACTTTTGCCTCAAATTTAGAAACTGTCTTTCTATATCTGCTCGCTGTTCATGAGGAAAGTATTTTTCTAAGAAAAGTTCTTTAAATTCACTCCATTCTATGTTTTCTATCTCTTCCTCCTTTGTGTTTTGAATTAGTGATGACCATTGATCAGAATCTTCTAACAGATGATAAAATGCCATGAAAACCTTCTCCCTTTCATCACTTCTCAATGCGAGAAATATCTTCTCTAAGGAACTTATCCAATGGTCCGCTACGAATGAGTTTATAGTCCCATTAAATTATGGAGTCTGTTGTCGCATAAAGAGATCTAACATAGCTCCTCCATGTTGTGGATCTGGATGCTCCATATGGGTAAGGTTATTGTTCATAACCTGAGTAAGTTGTCCCAGTATAGTTATAAGTTACTCCGCACCAGTCGTAGCTCTAGATCCAACATAATTATCTTGTACAGGAGGGAAATACCTACATGGGATACGTGTGTTTATGTGGTTTCTATTCCTTCCACTAGGCACCATTTCTAAATAATGTCATACACCATATTAGGTTATGAATCGTAATGTACTATCTCAACTTAGAAGAAATACTAAACATAAATTGAAATCCTATGCACTGCTAATCCCATAATCATAAACATGGTTTCTTTAAGGAAATATTTTCATTTAAATCCTTCACAATGGCTTGTAAACAAAATGTGAATTATCCTAAGCATATCCCCTGGGAGTGTCAAACCAAGTGCGCAATAAGGCCCATTGTCATATACTCGGATACCTCAGGTCAAGCCCAAAACTCCTTATTAAAGTTTTCACTCCTAGGTACATCTGTGCTAGAATCACGTGCACTTGTAGTATCCAGACAATGATGTATTTGCTAGAAATATCCACATAATATATTTCTTATCAAAAATTCCAGAATGTTCTTGTATGTTTATCCTCAAAGACTATCTTAGAGTTTTGTTCCATAATCTAAATTTTATAAATCTGGTTTTCAAGTTTTCTACTAAACTTCCTCTGATACCAACTGTAAAGACCCGACCTCAGTTTCTCGGAGCTGATGCCTTATTACATTACATTTGAATAATTAAAAAAAAGTCATATCTCAAAGGAATGAATAGTTTAGTATATTTGAAAATCTAGATACATACATAAGTTTAACATTACAACTTAAAATTAAATACAACATATAAGTTTTATTGGGAACATCCACAATTATAAGTTTATCCCTATTGGTCATTCATAATAAACTTCTTCATGTCCTGAGAAAATGAAACATAAGAAAGGGGTGAGATCAAACACTCAGTAAAGGTAAACAATACAACAAAAGATATCATAAATATAAACATTTGGCATGGTTAATAATTAAAAAACATGCCTTTAAAAATAATAAACTTGAACACATTATGGTAAGAATATGAGCTGAGTAAATATTTCCACAATAAAACATAATCATGGGTATTTTACTAGTCAAATAACCACATGAACTATGAATTTATAGCTTAATAATGAGGGAAATTCACATGAAATACATTCTGAAACATATCGTCAAGGCCTCATCCAAGACATATAAAAATGATTAAGGCCTCAGTCAAAACCATATCTAAAAATGGGCAAGGCCTCGACCAAGTCCATATCTATTTGTCTCATGAGACCTACCGATACATAGAGGGGCTATATCGGGCCCCACCTATCACATAATAAGTCCAATGCATTCCTCATATGAATGAGGATGAACATAAACCACATATACATTCATATTGAAACTAACATATGAAATGTAAATAACTTTCCCCAAACATTAAGCTTAAACACTAACCATTCTGAGTAAATTGGTGAATGGTTTTAAGACATCACATCCACAGTAAAACTAATCATAAACCATTAAATTAAATATTTTAGATTATATCATAATGATTAATCCCAAAAATACATAATAATCAACAGGATTATTGAAACAGATGAAGATACTCATATAAAATCATTGAGTAATTCTTGAGATAAATACTCTTTTACTTTAAAAAGAAGAGTTCTTTTGGAAATGTGTTTGTATAAAATCAGAAATGAAATAAGATATTATTTTCATAATAAAATGAGTTATTTTATAAAGATAATGGTTTCTAAAAATATATTATAGAGTACCCTTGAAAATAGGTAAGAATTTGAGAAATTATCTTGAGTCGGGCTTGTATTTTAGGAATAATTTTTGAAAGATCATTTTAAAACATATAATTACCCATAAATGAAGGTAGGATTCTAGTTGGTACACATATATAGAAAATTCAAACACAATTTATTAGTACATATTAATGAATAAGAATTTAATTGAGGTAAGTAGGTAATAAAAGTAACCCGAATGGAAATAGAGGTTTGGGTGGAAAACCCTTACCTTACGTCTGAAGGTGTTCCTCACTTGATCTTAATGACCTAAATAATCAAATTTAGGTTCATAAATTAATGAGTACAAAAAATCCTCTACATTTAATTGATTTAGTATAACCTTATTAGGTTCATTCATGGTCTTTTTATGGTTTAAGAGATTCAATTTCATTGTTTGGGAGTGTTTTCTTCCTTGGTTTTCATGACCAGTTTACTTATATTCATGTACGGATAAACATGTAGAATGAGAATGTTTGTATAGAATAGAAGTTTTATATTATTAGTGAATAACCATAAGATTACATGGTCATAAAATTTATTTGGTTATTGGGAGTTAAGATTAATTATTATATAAATCTTTAATCACAGTTGTTTGGGTAAATTGGTGGTTTTTTTTTATCACAACGAACTCATTTAAATTTATAAATTAATATCATGTGTAAAAAATGATTCTAGAACCTTAAATAAGTTATAACACATATATTATAGTTTGTTTCAGCCATCAAAATGGTTTCATGACCATAATTGAATACGTTAATAGAAATTGAAAACCCGTCATCCTTGAATGTGATAAATTAACACATCTCAGATGGTGTTTTCATTTCTAGTATAAAAGAAGGGTAAATGAGAGATGATGAATAATTAATCCTTTATCATAAAAAAATTCAAATTCATATATGGTGTTGGAGTCATCATAACATTTGGATGAAAGGGGGTGAGGAAAAAAAAGAAAATAAAAGAACTTGAAATAAAAGAAATGAAAAGTGGAATTTACCTTTTGAAGTAATCTTCCATGAGAGCCTCTTTAGGGAAGAGGTTTTGGTATTTTTATGAGACCAAGGGCTACTGTACATGGGAAGGAGTTTGATAGGATATTTAATCAGAATTTAGACATGGAACAAGGCTTGATAGGAGTGAAGTGAAGAGGGATTGAGGGGGGGGGGGTTATAGTGGAGGAGAGGAGGGTTTTCCCATTATTTTACTCATTATTTTATTATTTTGCAAAAGAAAACCAATAGTATTGATTCTTGTAAACAAGAATAGTAATATGTGCATGTGATTTTGAAGCAAGTGTGCTTACATCATCCATGATGCTAGGAATAGTGAATTTTACTGATAATGTATATATACGGTAAATTACCGTATTTTACTATTCATCAAAAAATCGAGTATTTCAGAAAAATCCAAAAAATTCACCCCAACCATTTTTCGACGTGTAGAATTAAAAAATTAACTCCATTTTTTGAAAATAATTTTCTAAATATTATTAATTTAATTTTAAAATAAATTCATAATTTATTCGAAACATAACAATTTTAAAACTAATTCGTTTTATATCACCTTGAAAAATTAATCAAGATCTCATCATCTTATAACCTTATGACAATAAAATAATAATATGATTTACTATTCATAAGGGTCATATTACTATTCATATTAATATTCATAAGGGTATGTTACCATTGACCAAAAATTAAGTTTGTTTTATCAGGCTCTAAATATCTTACTGAACGCAACTGTGTATGTCAGTTCTTTTAAATTCAAATAACAGAGGTGGAAAAATTATGTTTACTAGCTAGGTTATAAAAAAGTGGTGTTTTTTAGAGACTTAGTGTTTTATGCATTCAATATTAAATTTATGTGCAGAATCTTGGGGTGTTACAGTCAATACCTTAAGAAATAAATTCAATCATCCTTATTCTAAACTTGAATAATACAATTGAATTATTTTACTATGATTGTTCACAGTTGAATTTTCATTGGACTTGGCACATGGGGCTCACTTCATCCTAAATTCATATTCATATGAACAGGTGGAACTTGTGGATACACAGAGTGCATGACGCTTTAGGACCTTATCTTGATAACAATGAGTCCTACCCACAAACCAAGAGTAGTATTTAGTCACACATCATAGCCCTAAGGAGATAAAGAATGTTATAGCTATGATTACCTCCTATAAACATTCTCTGTGAAATATAATCTTTTTGTATCATGGTATCTTGTAAAGTAGGATGCACACTTGTTTCATTATCCTTTTGATACTTTATATGTTTCATGAACTTACCAGATGGATATGCCACTTATACCATGGACATGGATTTAATGATGGTACTGAAGGAACCAAGAATGCAACAGAACCCCCAAAAATGGATTTTAAAAACTTTCATCGATGAACGACATGATCTTGCTGACGTCGATGAATCGATGCCCGATTACTTTCTCAGGATCACACGTGGAAGAGATTAAGCACAAAAATTAAACCGTAAATAACCTGGTTTAGATCCGAAGCTACGCACAACGTCTGCTTGTCGTTGGTGATTACTACTCAAAGAATCCAAAGCCTAATTCCTCTAGACCATCCAAATGCGCTTCAAGAAACTGTGGAAGCACTGTTTGTCAAATTCTGAGTGCTAGCATGGAGATCTGATGACGCCTTCAACACTTCGATGACCACCACATCGCTCTACTTGCGATGCCTGAGAGATAGCTCGATCCGAGCTCCTTAGATCTAGAGCCTCTCTCTTTAGGATGTGGGAGAGAGAAGAGGAGAGAGATAGGATATGAATAGTACATGGAAAACTCCTCTCCTCTATTTATAGAGTGTTAAGAAAATATCCGGTATTGCCACCCGATCTCCTGAATACGTAACACGCTATAAACGACTTGTTATGACTTCTAAACCGAGTTATAAATATTATTATCACTTTCTTGTAATATATTAAATATATTACATGATAATAAATGAGTTATTAACTTGAATCCTCATTTCCAAAAATATTAATTGAACCTTGAATATTTTTAATATTTGTTCAAATAATATTTTTCATGTATTTACTTTAATACTTGAAAATACATTTAATAAATAAATTCAATACCCATTATTCATAACTTGAATAATATGAATTTATTTATTTCATTGGTGATCGTATATCCTTAGAAAAAACCTAGACCCCAGTGATGGGACCCACCATGTCCAATATACCTATTCAATTGAATATGGCAGATTCTTGAATACACTATTATGTGTGACCCTCTAGGCCCTAATCTTGATAGTAGTGAATACTATTCACAGACCAATAACAGGATCTAGAAATCCATCATGACCCCTAAAGAGATAAGGATTTTTACAGCAACGTTAACCAAGCTACAAACATGCACTGTGTAATATAATCTCTTTATCTTTAATATCTCATAAAGCAGGACGCACACCCATGTCATCACCCTTTTCTTGCTTTATTATTTGTTGATGTAACTAGAAAGATTTACCTTGGACTAACATGGCTATGAATTTATCAAGGTACTACCATCCTGATCAACATGACCTGAGATATATAACTTCCTTAACGTGGAAGTGACAAATCCTCTCTTGATCATTCAACCAATTTCATGCCACCAATGATGCACCCAACACAAAATACCTCACCACGATTTCAATATAATGGTTTATAGGAACATCCATTGACTCTATAAATGTGTGGAGTTCCTATTGGCAAGTATGTCTTCATGATCTCCCTACTAGAGATCACCAAGTGCAAACTTCATGAGAAGATGTCTCAATACTTATGAGCTCCCAACATCTAATAGTCAAAAATCTACTATGTCCAGTCAGTAAAATGTTTCTAGACCATATGACCATTATTTAAGATTAATGTCATAGTATCTTGAGGTTCTCATTATAGCCTGGGATCTACTATAACCTTTTGATGCAACAATTAATCTTTGTACATTACCATTAAGTAGTAGACGCAGGAAAGTCTACACTATAATAGTAAGAATATATCATGTACAACTAATTATATACATGATATGGTAATCAAAAGTACTGCATAGTTGGGTCTAGAGATCCCACTATTTCAACACTCCCACTTGCACTAGATCCAACTTTCTAACCTAACTTGTTAGCTACTCACATGATAAAGATCATGTTTCTATTGAGTAATGGATTTAGCTGCTGGGCCTACAATGGTTCCGCTGCATGAAAATTCTGCTATAAAGACCACATTTACTTGAGTAAAACTTCTCAAGAGATGGTATCTCCAAGTATATACCTATTTTCCACTGTCAAATATCAACATCTTGGCTAGTAAGAATATCATAATTCTCATTATGATAATACTTTTCTTACTAGGTGCGATTCCAAGAATTGGAACAAATTGTTGCATTTAATTGCTTCTTAGTTACCTTAGAAGCTGCAACATACTCAATCTTTGTAGGTATGGCTACCCCTGGCTTATATGAGCTTGTATAACTCATCACCTTATCCTAACTATGATACTAGATCACATGGATATAAGGAAGTCTTGTTTGTGTCCCCTAAAAACTAGTATCTTTTCTTCTCCACTTACCATTTACATATCTTTTGTACTTATCGAAGTACAATTAGATAGTTCTAACTGCTTTACTTACAGTGCTCCTGGATATAATTGATATTTTCCTACTATAAATTATATTTTCACAATATCAATTCTTGTGCATATCATGGAACACATGATTGATCCATTGCTTAATCGTATGGATTTTAACTCACCATGTTAATCTCCTCCCATGTCCCAGACATGTCAACCTGGAGAGATAATGCCTTGTGGTATAGGCAACAATTCTATCTTGAATTGTTACAGCTTGTATTTTTTAATACCATGTCACTATATGTATGATTGACTAGGTCCAATAAACCTCTAGAGCTACCTCAGTAGATCCTTTTCCCTAGAACTTAGGTTGCTACTTTATGTCAATCAATGGAGAATAAATTTCATCCTGGTCTTAAATAACTTAAAGACCAATCTGTTTTCCATATGTTTCCAAACATATTGTACTTGGAAAACCTTATCACTCTTACTAACCTCTGTAAGATACATGGAAAACATTTTTTGAAAATGTATATTCTATGATCTCGTTGCTTACTTCAATCCTAAACCAAATTTCAGTAACTTGAAACCTTTATTAGCATTTTGTGATGTGACCATCCCTTTCTGGTTGTATCTTATAAAAACCTTCCACGAATGATGTTCATGACATCACATCCAATGAGAAATAAAATGATCATAGAAATTATACATGACAAGTAAAATTCTAATGGATTTAGGCATAATGAATTGGTGAAACCAATCAAGCCTTATTGGTACTATGCTTGTACCATCCATGTATCAACTTATTTGAATACCCACTGCATTATTTCAAATATAACCCCATTTTCATTTTGATACATGTAATCCACTATTGAATTTTTAGTTTGTATTTCTAATATTAGCTAATTTCCATACACTGATTACTTGTAGGAAATATTATTCACAATGAATAATAGATCACCAGCTGCGGTGAATGTTACCAAAGTTTTATCCTTCCTATGTAGTATGTGTCTCTGGAACATACTCTTTTCCACATGCACTTGTGGAACTTGTTCCTATGTCAACTATTTGTGCATATGAAGCATTGAATAAATCCAAGTCAATCTATCTCATACTATCTCAAAAGTGATGTGAACCCTTTTATAGAAATAAATTCTATAACTTGACTATATCTTTTCTATCTTATAGATTTGTATAACATCATGAGTAACCGTTAGGATGATTACAATAGATGCACACTGTGTTTGTTCCTAATGTGAGTTTGTTTATTTCCTAACAAACTATTTGCATCCAAACACATGTTCATATGACATAATGGATTATTCATCATACTATGACTCGTATGATATCTATTTTTCATTTTATTTGGCATATGATTATGGGATTATGCCATTATTTTTGAAGCACTTCATGAAATATAATGGAAGTTTCTGCAAGTTGTAACATTGATACTCCATACATCATGACTTTGATGTATAAAATATGCATTTAGGAATTGATCCACGCTACATTTTATTGATCAATGTTTACATATAAGACTTCATCATCAATCCTCCTAATTAACATCATTGTTGTGATGTAGATAAGGTAATATGAATTTAGCAATTACTCTATTCTATATTATCATGATCGATGAATGCTCGGTCAAGATATTATTCGACATACCAATCTGAAGCAAATCATATCTTATGAACATGCATATGTCATACTTCACTTTACCATTCCTTAATGATATAAAGGAATATTATAAAGTATTTTTACCACTAGTTTTCCTTGAAACAGTTCATGGTCACTTGTTGAACTAATTTCAAAAACTTTGTGACATTCCTTTATTTTTTAAGGTTTCTTTTTCTAAACTAAAGACATTGATAATAACAAAGGTGTTTAGATATTCCGAGCCTAAATACCATTCTGGGTATATTATTAATGTCAATTTTTAGTGTTTCTTGGCAAAGAATTATCTTGTCACAACTAGGTATAAGTCTTACATTTTTATATTCATCGGGTACTGCCTACAATTCAAGTTTTACTGGAGTATTGGTTGAGTATTAAATACCAAAATAAACATTCATTCCTGAACCTGGAATAATGTTTCCTTGTTTCCAAGGACACATGCGAGTAATGTTTTTGGCTTACATTCAATAATAGTTTTACATGAACCTTTCACTTGGAAATATAGTAGTCGTGTACTTCTCACCACTAGCCTAGGTATCACCCTTGATCAGCTACTTGGAGAATACACTTGACTTTCAATAAGGTTTCTATACCTGGTTACCATATTATAATACACATATGTAATTGGAATATTGTATTTAATACCCAAGTAGTAAAATTGAAACATTACATTTATGAATATTCCTGAATAAAAAGTGGTTAACTTGATTCTTTATTCAGTTAATTGCATTTAAACTTCCATTGTTTTATGATATAAAAAATAAATAAACTTTGTTAATACCTCTTTCATTGATGGATGTTGCAAATATTCCCTTAGCATTACATTAATTTGTCCTTTTTTCCTTGTCTTTCAATTTATTCTCCATAAGAATTAAAGATGAAATTGTCTTTGATATTATTATTCACTTGGTGAACCTTACCTTAAAGGTAATGATGTATTTACTCAATACTTTTTCGTTTTATAACTTAAAAGGAAACTTGAGTAAAGGGGTGAAAAAGACATGTGAAAGGGATCCATTTAAATATCATGATTCATCTTTCAATTTACACATGCTGGTGTAACCATCACCTTATTCATATCTTGCTTCACTTTATCATTACAAACAACTCGAAGATTAGACTACATGTTGTATCATCCATGCCCAGATGTAGCGTCTGAAACTAAAATTGGACGTTGATGATAGCATAATGACATAACCATCATATGCTTTGTACATTAGTCTCTTGTAAGCAATTTCACCCTCACTTCATGAGGTAGTTTAACTGGTGTAGAGACACTAGAACCTTGAGTTTCCAATAATATTGTGTGTAAGCACCTGTACTATTCTTGGATACTCTTGCTAGTGTGGTCATTGACTTTGTCTAATTATTCATCACAATTTTTTTAAACTTATGGTATAACTTTCCATTTTTATACAAAATAAATTTTAGCAGATTAATACTTTTTATCAGAATTATCTGTTAAGACATTTTGATTAATCAATTAAATAATTAAATGTCTCTCACTATTTTTATCGAATTCTAGGAACCCTTAGTACTAGAATTGGAAAACTCTGTCTCTTGAGTATTCTAGTGGCAAGGATCCCTGGACCTCCCCTCATAGTCTATAAACTATGGATACACCCCTACTTGGAGGGTTCAAGATAGGTGTTTGGTTGGACAATCATATAAACTCATGGTTCCTTGATCTGTTGAGTGAAGTCCCAACTTCATAAATCATTACTTGATTTACTCAATGATTGCCTCTAAAATTTTAATGGCTTTGACCCGGGAGCCACTAAACTGGTGCCCCAAGCTGGGTCACCACATGAACTCAAGCATGCCTCCTCATACGCCAGAGGTTACCGACCAACAATGAGGGTATAAGCATCAAGTGGGGAGACTATACCCTCTTTTTCAGAGTAAGACACAGTGAAAAATATAAGCAATAGCCGAAGAAATATAGAAAAAATGATGAACATGCATAAATAACCAACCCCTAACCAAGTACAAACCATATCCAACAGTAAATATTCCATATCATGCTATAGTGCCAAGTGAACAACCCAAAAAGAAAGGAAAACAATGGAATCCCAAAAACGATCTGGACTCCAAGTCTGGAACCTCATCCATGCATGTCCCATATCCAATTCAACACCCTAGCCTAGGGCCCTTGACCTTGTCCTGAGTTGCAAGCATAAAATCTTCTTGGGTACCCAACAGTGGACCGAGCAGGGTGTGAGTATAACTCAGCAGGTCACCACCAACAATGTCTACAAAATATCCAATCAGAGAAGATAGTGCATTTAGGTGAGAAATAATGGCATGTAAGGAAAACTATTCAATAATCCATTCTATATTATGTTCCCTTAAGTTATGTTACCATTAAAACTTGGTTCACTACTTGAGAATATCATGGTTTAGTTCAACCTTTTTCATGTGTTCAATAGATTAGTCATGATCAATGTTCTTAAGGAATATGAGAATAAATCAAGTCCTATCTCACTAGGCATCACATCACAATAACCTCATTATCCTCACTTTGAAGCCTCAGTTTGGGTGGAATGCAACCATTAGGGGAATATAACTCCACCCCCTTCACTAACCTATGCATTTAGAGGGTGGGGCTTAGAGCCTCAGTTCAAATCGACCCATGGTCATAGAACCTCATATCTATACTCCACTCAACCAAGCCATGTGCACATTCTTATTTATCATTCTCCACAAACAACCACATTACAACTAATCATAACCAATATCATTGGAAACATCACAACAATATAAATAAATGGGAAATTAACATTATGACACAATCCATTAACATGTTCATCATTTATAACCCATAATCATTTAGCCCCATTTCCCATTTATCATTCCCATCTCACTAAGTATATTCAAGTATTAACATAATCCCTTAATGCATTCCCATTAATCCCATTTAACCCATTTACATGCCAACCAATCAACCCCTTAAACCTTAACCACATTAGACACAACAATACACAACCCTTATAACTCATTACATAACCCAATTAACACACTCTCTAAGGCTTAACAACATCATGAGTCAAATTCATACCTTAGATTTATGTTAGCCCAGTAGGGAGGGTCGGCGCACCCCATGGGTGGCCCTAAAAATTGTCACGACATCATCCATGCATACCACGGGGTCATGAGGGGGTTCATTTGGTTATTTAGACACTCAATGTACCACATCTTACCAACTTCACCGAAAAAATATCAATATGAGAACAAGAATGAAACCCTACATGCACAAATCTAAATATAAACTATGGGATATAACTTGTAGACCACCTACCTCGAATCCGTTGGTGAACACACTCCTAATTGAAGCCTTAGATCCCGATTCAACCACCCTTTGAAGCCTCAACCTATAACTCACTGAAAAAAGAGGGTTTTAGATATTTGGAAGTATATGGGGAAGAAATGGAAACCCTAGAACAAAAATAGAAGCAAGGAGGACATTAGACTTACCCGGATCTTCAATCCGCAACTAACGACACTCCAAACAGCCTAGGATTGAATGAGAAACACCCTTGGGATCTCTTATGATCTTTGGTTCGTTCATAGGGTTGCAAGAGGGGAGGAGGAGGAAAATCCTAAGTGGAAGTTAAAATCCAGTAATAGAATTTTTGTAAATTTCTCAAAGTTACTCGGCCGCAGGGTTTACCCGCAAGGTTTTCCAAACCATGCGCAAACCATGTGGATGCTTGTAACACCCCGAGATTTTATGAGAAGTATTTTTTCTAATTTATTTGATGTCTTGTGCTGAATGATACCCCAAGATTATCTTGCATTATACACAACACCGTATTAGCTTGCAGTATATGCAACACTAATCTTGGATCGTGTTACACACAATTTCAAGTTTGTTTGATAGTAGTTATTCTATGCAAAATTGAGTATATATATATATATTCAATGTATTAATGAAATATGGTTGGATTTTGTTATATGAAACAACAAAGGAGTCGTGCACTACACACAACCCTGACTTGTCTTACATTACACGCAATCGCGACCTTCCTCGATAGCGTGTGTTGTACGCAATACCGGGTTTCACTAAAAAACGATATATTATTATAATATTATTATAATATTATTATGAACTAGCCGTTATGAATAGTATTAACTAAATTTTTAATTTTATAAAATTATTATTCATCTTACATATTTTCTGGAACATGGTATAAGAACAAAATAAATTTTTCGGGTAAAATAAGTATTTTTCAAAAAATGCAGTTTTGCCGCCTTTTGATGGCGCACCCACTTTAAATCTAGTTTTTGACATGTGTATAATTAAAATTTTACAAAATAAAATTCTTATTTGGAATCAGGATATAAAATTTTACCTGGGATAAATTTTTCATATTATTCTGATAACTTTCATATTTTAATGAATAGTAAAAACATGCTATATTTTAATTAAAAACAACTTTTTTCATCGTAATAATTTATGTGGTTAAATTATAATATTTAATGGTTTTAAAGTATAAATAGAATATATTTTTACCATTTAATATAATGTATGTCATTAGCATTGATTTTACATTGAATTTGTATGTTAAATCAATTCAATCTTTTGCAATGTTTTAAACAAAAACCCGTTTTCTTTCGACAACGGGATTAATTTTAATTTAATTTATGAAACTTCTGTGTATTGAATTTGGAAAAATGGATTCCATATTTGGAATCAGTGGGTCCAAATTATATTAATAGACTACTTTTTATTTTTGGGCATTATGAATAGTAACTACGGTAAATTTTATTTACCATCGTTAAAGGTAAATCGGGTAATTAAGGGTAAATATAATATTATAAAATTACCCTAACACTTGTCCTAATACAATTGGATGATTATATTTCGTTTTAAGTCATATTTGGGTCAAAATGGAATCCATTAGAACCCACTTGGATGTGATTAAGATCTTTAATTTATTTTATTTTAAAGAAAGTGAAATATGCCTCACTCAAACTTTAATAATTAAATTATTTTTAATATAAGATTATACAGAATATAAATTCGATTATAAATAAAAAATTTATTTCTAAATTTTTTTTCTTTGTTATAGTGATTTATTTGTAATTTTTATGAGATATTTAATTACCTTAATAGCTTATACATTAATGATGCAGGAATTATTTATTAAGTGAAAAATCAGTAATATAGTTTTTATTAAAATAATAATACCAATTAAAAGGCCCACAAACCTGACCAAAACTTATTTTTAGTGTATATCTACACCATAAGCATCCAATGACCGAATATATGACTGTTTGAAGTCTTATAAAAGTGATTATGACACTTATATTATTTTATTTTAAATGATGTCAAAGTTGTCACCTTCATAATTTAATAAATATAACATTTTAAAAGTTGGGTGTTTTAGAAGATAAATCTGACTAAAAGTATTCTTATGAAACCTATAAGATATATATTCATCCTAGTATTTTATTTTTAATTTTTATGTAACAAATAATTATATTAAATAATTATACAAAAATGTTGTAGTAATTATTTTATTAAGAGAAATATCACATAAATGGTTTTAGAAAAATTAAAATAAATATTAGATGAACTACTTAATGTGATCCAAGAATTTTATAGATAAATATGACATGTTATGAATATATTAAATATTTTAGTTCGAACATGTCTTCTTTGTGGATTTTATTTAAAATCAAATAAATTAATAGTGTCAAAATTGACACTATTGTTATTTTATAAAAATAACATAATATAAAATTTTTCAAAAATCACAAAAATATTTAAAAATTATAAATTGAAATTTATATCATCTAAAATTTCATAAATTATCCAATTATGGATAATTCACCACACATAAGTAATTACTTATAACAATTTAAAAATTAGAATTTTATTACCACAAATAAAATTAAATAGATTAAATAAGGATAAATCAAAATGAAAAGGTTTAATATAAAATCAAAACATGTCTAAATTTTATTGGTTTATGATATTACAAACCTATCTCATATCATATTCTAATTGAGTCATTTTTGGAGGTTTTTATGTGGGGTTTGAATTTATATTAAACTAATATTTTGAGGATTCCAAAGGTGCCCCTCTCCTCCCTTATAAAAGGGCACCTCCTCCCTCTCCTCTTTACACAACCTTGAGCCTTGAAGCTCAGACAACCCCAACCCATTTCTATTCTAAACCTCCTTACAAACATTTTAGAGGTCCTGGTCTTCTTCAAAGACCAATTTTAGTGCCCTAAGAGGAGGTTTCAAAGAGGCGTGTCGAAGAAGAGGTAATATCCGTTACCGATTCTTTCAAATTTATTTTTTCTTCTACTTATTCTTATTTAGTTGTTTCATTATGAATTAATAACATCAGTATCACTCATATACTGATATGTTATTATAAATATGAAACAACCCTATTTCACCTTCTATCCATCCTAAGGAAAATGAAATCACCGCGCGTTTGTACGTACGGAATACCATCTCCACGACGTGGTGTAATCTGTTTTTATACCACCACATTACTTGGATGGGTATAATGGTGTAAAGAATAACTATATATGGTTATTATACCATCATACTGATTCTAAGATATTATATCATCCACTCCAATTCTATTCAATAAATACGGGAACGATATAATCGCTCTTGCGTACGTACGGATTACCGTCTCCACGACGCGATGAGATTCATTTTCCATGATAAAAATTCAAGAATGATTATAAAGTATATATAATAAGTAATCATGAAATATATGACATAATAATGCTACTAGATTTATTTATATATATATGTATGTCATCTACTTAATTCCATTCAATTCAATAAGGAAACGAAAACAGCGTTCATGCGTACGTACTGCCTACCGTCTCCATGAACGGTGTATTTCTTTCCCTTTATAGATCTATTATATATATGTATATTCTGAATATATATTATATATAAATCATGTTTTAAATTCTGAAATTATTTAATCATGATCTATGTAATCATATTAATAATTACAAGTCAAAACACGGACGATAAATGAAACAATTTTACCCAAAACGTTGCTTTAACATGGAATTTACAAAAGAACGGGTAATATAAAGCCATAAGTGAACCATATATGATATCATAACAATGAATATGATTCTGTAATAAGTCAATGAAATTATTTAAATCATTATACAGGAGGTTTTGATACATACTAAGCATATCAGACATAAGTTAAGGGATAATTATTCCAATCTCATTCTTATCTGAGAATGTTTATTTGTAAGTATTTACTGGGGTTATGTTTATTATCCATGTCCATATGTTTTAAAAATGTTTTAATAAAATGTTTAATTTTCTTCCATGTATGTTTAAATTCATTTTTACCTTTTTTTACTTTTACCACATCGTATGGAAGGAATCTTTCTTCTGTTTACCATACGAGGTACTTTTTGACTTTTCCAACAAAAGTACGAGGAGAATGTTTTTTTAACTTATACGGCACAAATGGATTTTTACGGTTTCATAACGCCTCATTTTCATGAAGCATACTCTATAATATTTCATGATTATTTTCAACAAAACCCTTTTTTTTAAATTACATTGAATTTTGTGAAAAGAAAATGATTTTGAAGATGAAGGGATATTTTCCTCAAGAATTCATTTCAAGTGTTTTATCAAAACTATTTTCCATCTAAAATGACATTATTTAATATGTTTCAAGTATAATGTCTCCATTATTTACATGGTTTGATTATTCTTATGATGAAATGATATCCATTTTTTATATGGATTATGTTATGATGGAATGATGTTTAAGAATCCCATTCTATTACATGGGTTATGCTATGATGTATGATTTATGATTTTGTGGCACACGAAAGAATGATTTCATTATGAGATGGGAGGGACCTATATCTCCTTCCAATGCATTGGGTAAAGATTTATATCTCATGAGATAGACATGTATGGAATGACAAGTAAATCCAGTTCAGTAATACAGGGCTGGAACGGAAAGTAAACCCAGTTCAGTAAAGGACTTTGTCCACTAAGATGGTCTTGGCAGCAATGCCTTGGCTACTATGGAAATCATATCATGTGATTAATGTTTTTCCATAATTAAATACTTTATTCCCATGCTATTTTATCATGATTAATGATCCATTATGAACTATGCCTTACGTACTTCCATGTTTTATGTCATTGCTCAAGATTTTGATGTTTAAATATTATGTTCATGTTTTGAAGTTCAAATGTATATGGTTTGTTTTATTTTCTCCATGATTACCCTTACTGGGCATTTGAGATAACCCTTTATATGTTTTATTTTCTCAAGGATATAAAGAAAGGTTTTAGGTAAGAAAAAAAAGGAATATCTTTATGGGAGATGTTGAAGATCTTTCACCAAGATTAGAAGATTTTATTCTGAGTTTCCAAAGACACTAAACTATTACGGTCCTTTGGTGTATGTTTTTGTTATGTATTAGATATTCCGAAAAAATAATGTAATGTCTATGTACGTCAAGCTTTGGGTCTCTACAGTTGGTATCAGAGGAAAGGATTAGTTAACCTTTGGAAACTAGGACACAAAAACTTTAGTGAGATCCCTAGAGATATTTCTAAGGTATGTCTAGGGATGCCCCTAAGGTTAAGTATAAGTATAGGTTATAGTCCTAGAATTATGGTAATGATCATAGAATTAAACCTAATATGTACAAGATTGAAAGTACTCCCCCCTTTAATATGTTGTTTTTCTAGTATGAGTTTTTCCTCTCATACTATTCTTTTTGGGTTTTAAGAAATGGCAGGAAATAGGAGGATTCATGTTAATGAAGAATATGATGGACAATGGAATGATATTCTTCATGAGAAACCAAATGAAATTGGATCTGGAAGTCCACATATCGTTATTATGCCTAATAATAAATCTCATAATATGATCAATAATCTCAACTTTGGTAAGTTTCCTGACTTAGCTAATAAGAGAAAGATGGAGTTTCATGACAATCATAGAGGAAAGAAAGTTCAATTTCTCTCATGTAAATCATGTGGGAAGAGGCATCAAGGAGAATGTTTCAAAGGAAATGGAAGATGCTTTGGGTGTGGAAAAGAAGGACACAAAGCCAGTATGTGCAAAGGAAAAGGTTCACTTGACACCATGGACAAGGATAATGGTATTGCTAAGACAACAACAATGGTCAAATGTTTTAAATGTGGGATGTACAGGAATTATGCAAACCAATGCCCTAAGGGAAAATCTCATGAAGAGAATCAGCATGGTCATATGGGTAGTATTTATGTGGATAAGGATGAGGAGACTACAAATGATATATGAGATGAAAGAAGTGTTGAAGCTTGGTCAATGGTTTAAGAAGGTAGTGTAATGATTGTATGTTTATCAAGAATAATGTATGGTACTATGGAATAAAGAAAAAATCTAAGTATTGTTACACTATTTCCTTTTCTTGAGTTTTGAAAGTATATGATGAATGGTACCGGTAACCATGAAAGGTTATTCAAATATTTTTGTAAGGTAGATGATATGTGCATAATGAAAGGATAAGGAGATAATTAGTTATTTGATATTATTAATGAGCTCATGACTGGTATAAGGACAAAGTGATATCATGGATTGAGTATATAGAAATTTTGGGATTTTGGTATGTGGAAAGTGTTAAATTTTGACAGCATTCATGTTTTCACTAAGGGTCAATGGATATTCATTTTTCAAGAGAATACATGATTAAGGTATTCAAATTTTTGGAATGTGACCAACAAGTTTTATCTTATGATATATGGGGGATAAATGATGGTATTAACATGCTCGATAGATGACATTTCTAGTAAATGTTTTCTTTATACTATGAGCTTGGACAGAAGTATTTTTGATAAGCCTAAAGATTAGAATGGATTATGTTGGACATAAGTCATAATTGTTTAAGGCTAGAACTTTTTTTTCGATATTATTTATGGGATGTTATAATAATGTAGTTTCAGAAAAAGGACAACCTGCAGGACGGGCGACAACCTATCGCGTCAGACAAGGTTGTGGGAATCGAACCCACAACCGAAGTGCGACAGGCCTTTATCGCATACCACTGGCCGACAGGAAGTCCCTGGTTAGTATAAATTAGTTTTAATTTATTAAGTGGTATGAGATATGAAGTATAAGTCCATTTTAGGAACCTTATATGATTAATCGACTTATGTATATTTAATAACTTTTGCTAACCTTTTGTTTGAGACAGATAGAATGACCCATCATTCTATCACATGATCTGCTAACTCTTCACGAATAACAAATTCAACTTCATTTACTTAAGAGATGAAGTGGAAATTATTCAAGGCACAAACAACAGTGATATTGTACCAAAATCATGTAAGTATTTCTTTTAATTCATCAACATTAGGGAAATGATCTTCAAAACCAAAAATGTTGTCCTAGTGCCCTTATATCCGATGAATCAGATAGTACCTTAGATCATCACAAATTTATGGCTTTTTGATTGTTGGATTTTTCATAGCCAGGTTCTCTACCACTCTCCAATAGAACTTGATGTTTAGATTTCTCTTCCATATCCATATTTTCACCTATGTTCTCCTACGTGGAAACCCAGTGATGAGTTAATTTGGGTAACCGTTATGTTTCATGCATCAATTTTTAAAATTAAGTTTTAGTATTCCTTTTTATGATGTGGGTTTCTATTAAAGAAACTTTCAAGTAGTAAACCATTTATAACCCTGATGAATTTCGAGGGTGAAATTCATTTTAAGGGGGGTAGAATGTAACACCCCGAGATTTCATGAGAAGTATTCTTTTTAATTTATTTGATGTCTTGTGCTGTATGATACCCCAAGATTATCTTGCGCTATACGCAACACCGTATTAGCTTGTAGTATATGCAACACCAATCTTGGATCGTGTTACACACAATTTCAAGTTTGTTTGATAGTAGTTATTCTATGAAACATTAAATAAATATATATATATATATTCAATGTATTAATGAAATATGGTTGGATTTTGTTATACGCAACAACAAAGGAGTCGTTCACTACATGCAACCCTGACTTGTCTTGCATTACACACAATCACGACCTTTCTCGATAGCGTGTGTTGTACACAATACCGGGTTTCACTAAACAATGATATATTATTATAATATTATTATAATATTTTTATGAATGAGCCTTATGAATAGTATTAACTAAAATTTTAATTTTATAACATTATTATTCATCTTACACATTTTCTGGAACATGGTATAAGAACAAAATAAAATTTTTGGGTAAAATAAGTATTTTTCAAAAAATGCAGTTTTGCCGCCTTTTTATGGCGCACCCACTTTAAATCTAGTTTTTGACATGTTTATAAGTACAATTTTACAAAATAAAATTCTTTTTTGAAATCAGGATATAAAATTTTACCTTGGATAAATTTTTCATATTATTCTGATAACTTTCATATTTTAATGAATAGTAAAAACACGCTATATTTTAATTAAAAACAACTTTTTTCATCGTAATAATTTATGTGGTTAAATTATAATATTGAATGGTTTTAAAGTATAAATAGAATATATTTTTACCATTTAATATAATGTATCTCATTAGCATTGATTTTACAATGAATTCGTATGTTAAATCAATTCAATCTTTTGCAATGTTTTAAACAAAAACCCGTTTTCTTTCGACAACGAGATTAATTTTAATTTAACTTATGCAACTTCTGTGTATTGAATTTGGAAAAATATATTTCATATTTGGAATCAGTGGGTCAAAATTATATTAATAGACTACTTTTTTATTTTTGGGCATTATGAATAGTAACTACGGTAAATTTTATTTACCATCGTTAAAGGTAAATCGGGTAATTAAGGGTAAATATAATATTATAAAATTACCCTAACAATTGTCCTAATACAATTAGATGATTATATTTCTTCTTAAGTCATATTTGGGTCAAAATGGAATCCATTAGAACCCACTTGGACGTGATTAAGATCTTTAATTTATTTTATTTTAAAGAAAGTGAAATATGCCTCACTCAAACTTTAATAATTAAATTATTTTTAATATAAGATTATACAGAATATAAATTCGATTCTAAATACACATTTTAATGCTAAAATGTTTTTCTTTGTTATAGTGATTTATTTTTAATTTTTTTGAGATATTTAATTACCTTAATAGCTTATACATTAATGATGCAGAAATTATTTATTAAGTGAAAAATCAGTAATATAGTTTTTATTGAAATAATAATACCTATTAAAAGGCCCACAAACCTGAACAAAACTTATTTTTAGTGTATATATACACCATAATCATCCAATGACCGAATATATGACCATTTTAAGTCTTATAAAAGTGATTATGACACTTATATTTTTTTATTTTAAATGATGTCAAAGTTTTTACCTTCATAATTTAATAAATATAACATTTTAAAATTTGGGTGTTTTAGAAGATAAATCCGACTAAAAGTATTTTTATGAAATATATAAGATATATATTCATCCTAGTATTTTATTTTTAATTTTTATGTAACAAATAAGTATATTAAATAATTATACAAAAATATTGTTGTAATTATTTTGTTAAGAGAAATATCACATAAATGGTTTTAGAAATATTAAAATAAATATTATATGAACTACTTAATGTGATCCAAGAATTTTATAGATAAATATGACATGTTATGAATATATTAAATATTTTAGTTCGAACATATCTTCTTTGTGGATTTTATTTAAAATCAAATAAATGAATAGTGTCAAAATTGACACTATTGTTATTTTATAAAAATAACATAATATAATTTTTTTTAAAAATCAAAAAAATATTTAAAAATTATAAATTGAAATTTATATGGTCGAAAACGTCATAAATTATCCAATTATGGACAATTCACCACACATAAGTAATTATTTATAACAATTTAAAAATTAGAATTTTATTACCACAAATAAAATTAAATAGATTAAATAAGGATAAATCAAAATGATAAGGTTTAATATAAAATCAAAACATGTATAAATTTTATTGGTTGATTATATTACAACCCTATATCATCTCATCTTCGAATTTAGTTATTTTTGGTGGTTTTTATGTGGGGTTTGAATTTATATTAAACTAATATTTTGAGGATTCCAAAGGTGCCCCTCTCCTCCCTTATAAAAGGGCACCTACTCCCTCTTCTCTTTACACAACCTTGAGCCTTGAATCTCGGCCAAAACCTACCCATTTCCATTCTAAACCTCATTAGAAACATTCTAGAGGTCCTGGTCTTCTTCAAATAACAATTTTAGTGCCCTAAGAGGAGGTTTCAAAGAGGCGTGTCGAAGAAGAGGTAATATCCGTTACCGGTTCTTTCAAATTTATTTCTTATTCTACTTCTTCTTCTTTAGTTGTTTCATTATGAATTAATAACATCAGTATCACTCATATAATTATATGTTATTATAAATATTAAACAAACCTATTTCACCTTCTATCCATCCTAAGGAAAACGAAATCACCGCGCGTGCGTACGTACGGAATACCGTCTCCACACCGTGGTGTAATATGTTTTTCCACCACCACATTACTTGGATGGGTATAATGGTGTAAATAATAACTATATATGGTTATTATAACATAATACTGATTCTAAGATATTATATCATCCACTCCAATTCCATTCAATAAATATGGGAATGATATCATCGCTCTTGCGTACGTACGGATTACCGTCTCCGCGACGCGATGAGATTAATTTTCCATGATAACAATTCAATAATGATTATAAAGTATATATAATAAGTAATTATGAAATATATGACATAATAATTCTACTGGATTTATGTATATATATATGTATGTCATCTACTTAATTCCATTCAATTCAATAAGGAAACGAAAATAGCGTTCATGCGTACGTACGACCTACCGTCTCCATGAATGGTGTATTTCTTTCCCTCTATAGATCTATTATATATTTTTATATTATGAATATATATTATATATGAATCATGTTTTAAATTCTGTAATTATGTAATCATGATCTATGTAATCATATTAATTATTACAAGTCAAAAGACAGATGATAAATGAAACGATTTTACCCAAAACGCTGCTTTAACATGGAATTTACAAAAGAACAGGTAATATAAAGGCATAAGTGAACCATATATGATATCATAAAAATGAATATGATTCTTTAATAATTCAATGAAATTATTTAAATCATTATACAAGAGTTTTGGATACATACGAAGCATATCAGACATTAGGTAAGGGATAATTATTCCAATCTCATTCTTATCCGAGATTGTTTATTCGTAAGTATTTACTGGGGTTATGTTTATTATCCATGTCCATATGTTCTAAAAATGTTTTCATAAAATTTTTACTTTTCTTCCATGTATTTTTAAAGTAATTTTTACCTTTTTTTACTTTTACCACATCGTATGGAAGAAATCTTTCTTCTGTTTACCATATGAGGTACTTTTTGACTTTTCCGACAAAAGTATGAGGAGAATGTTTTTTTAACTTATACGACACGAATGGATCTTTACGGTTTCATAATGCCTCATTTTCATGAAGCATCCTCTACAATATTTCATTATTATTTTCAACAAAACCCTTTTCTTTTAAAATTTCATTGCATTTTGTGAAAAGAAAATGATTTTGAAGATGAAGGGATATTTTCCTCAAGAATTCATTTCAAGTGTTTTATCAAAACTATTTTCCATCTAAAATGATATTATTTAATATGTTTCAAGTATAATGACTCCATTATTTACATGGTTTTATTATTCTTATGATGAAATGATATCCATTTTTTTTATATGGATTATGTTATGATGGAATGATGTTTAAGAATCTCATTCTATTACATGGGTTATGCTATGATGTATGATTTATGATTTTGTGGCACATGAAAGAATGATTTAATTATGAGATGGGTGGGACCTATATCTCCCTCCAATTCATTGGGTAAAGATTTATATCTCATGAGATAGACATGGCTGGAACGACAAGTAAATCTAGTTCAGTAATACAAGGCTGGAACGGCTAGTAAACCCAGTTCAGTAAAGGACTTTGTCCACTAAGATGGTCTTGGCAGTAATGCCTTGGCTACTATGGAAATCATATCATGTGCTTAATGTTTTTTCACAATTACATACTTTATTCCCATGATATTTTATCATGATTAATGATCCATTATCATCTATGCCTTACGTACTGCCATGTTTTATGTCATTGCTCAAGATTTTGATGTTTAAATATTATGTTCATGTTTTGAAGTTCAAATGTATATGGTTTGTTTTATTTTCTCCATGCTTACCCTTACTGAGCATTTGAGCTCACTATTTATATGTTTTCTTTTCCCCAGGACATAAAGAAAGGTTTTAGGTAAGGAAAAAAAAGGAAGATCTTTATGGGAGATGTTGAAGATCTTTCACCAAGATTAGAAGATTATATTCCGAGTTTCCAAAGACACTAAACTATTACTGTCCTTTGGTGTCTTTTTTTTATATATTAGATATTCCGCAAAAGTAATGAAATGTATATGTACGTCAAGCCTTGGGTCTCTACAGTTGGTATCAGAGGAAAGGTTTAGTTAACCTTTGGAAACTAGGACGTGAAAACTTTAGTGAGATCCCTAGAGATATTTCTAAGGTATGTCTAGGGATGCCCATAAGGTTAAGTATAAGTATAGGTTATAGTCCTAGAATTATGGTAATGATCATAGAATTAAACCTAAGATGTTAGAGATTGAAAGTATTCCCCCCTTGAATATGTTGTTTTTCTAGTACGAGTTTTGCCTTTCATATTATTCTTTTTGGGTTTTAAGAAATGGCAAGAAACAGGAGGATTCATGTTAATGAAGAATATAATGGACAATGGAATGATATTCTTCATGAGGAACCAAATGAAATTGGATCTGGAAGTCCACATATAGTTATTATGCCTAATCAAAAATATCATAATATGATCAATAATCTCAACTTTGGTAAGTTTTCCGACTCAGCTAATAAGAGAAAGATGGAGTTTCATGACGATCATAGAGGAAAGAAAGTTAAATTTCTCTCATGTAAATCATGTGGGAAGAGGCATCAAGGAGTATG
This sequence comes from Viscum album, assembly GCA_963277665.1. Lineage (NCBI taxonomy): Eukaryota > Viridiplantae > Streptophyta > Magnoliopsida > Santalales > Viscaceae > Viscum > Viscum album. The sequence goes on from OY728127.1 coordinate 1,280,980,688, forward strand.
TTTCAAAGGAACTAGAAGATGCTTTGGGTGTGGAAAAGAAGGACACAAAACCAGTATGTGTAAAGGAAAAGGTTCACTTCACACCATGGACAAGGATAATTGTATTTCTAAGACAACAACTATGGTCAAATGTTTTAAATGTGGGATGTATGGGCATTATTCAAACCAATGCCCTAAGGGAAAATCTCATGAAGAGAATCAACATGGTCATAGGGGTAGTATTTATGTGGATGATGATGAGGAGACTACAAATGATATATGAGATGAAAGAAGTGTTGAAGCTTGGTCAATGGTTTAAGAAGGTAGTGTAATGATTGTATGTTTATCAAGAATAATGTATGGTACTATGGAATAGAGAAAAAATCTAAGGATTGTTACACTATTTCCTTTTCTTGAGTTTTGAAAGTATATGATGAATGGTACCGGTAAGCATGAAAGGTTATTCAAATATTTTTAGAAGGTATATGATATGTTCATAATGAAAGGATAATGAGATAATGAGTTATTTGATATTATTAATGAGCTCATGACTGGTATAAGGAAAAGGTGATATCATGGATTGAGTATATAGAAATTTTGGGATTTTGGTATGTGGAAAGTGTTAAATTTTGACAGAATTCATTTTTTCACTAAGGGTCAATGGATATTCATTTTTCAAGAGAATACACGATTAAGGTATTCATATGTTTGGAATGTGACCAAAAATTTTTATCTTATGATATATGGGGGATAAATGATGGTATTCACATGCTCGGCAGATGACATTTCTAGTAATTTTTTTCTTTATACTATGAGCTTGGACAGAAGTATTTTTGATAAGCCTAAAGATTGGAATGGATTATGTTGGACATAATTCAGAATTGTTTAAGTCTAGAACTTTTTTTTTGATATTATTTATGGGATGTTATAATAATGTAGTTTGAGAAAAAGGACAACCTGCAGGACGGACAACAACCTGTCGCGTCAGACAAGGTTGCGGGAATCGAACCCACAACTGAAGTGCGACAAGCCTTTATCGCATACCACCGGCTGACAGGAAGTCCCTGGTTAGTATAAATTAGTTTTAATTTATTAAGTGGTATGAGATATGAATTATAAGTCCATTTTAGGAACCATATATGATTACTCAACTTATGTATATTTAATAACTTTTGCTAACCTTTTGTTTGAGACAGATGGAATGACCCATCATTCTATCACATGATCTGCTAACTCTTCACAAATAACAAATTCAACTTCATTTCCTTAAGATATGAAGTTGAAATTGTTCAAGGCATGAACAACAGTGAGATTATTCCAAAATCATGTAAGTATTTCTTTTAACTCATCAACTTTAGGGAAATGATCTTCAAAACCAAAAATGTTGTCCTAGTGCCCTCAAATCCGATGAATCAGATGGTACCTTAGATCATCACAAATTTATGGCTTTGTGATTGTTGGATTTTTCATAGCCAGGTTCTCTACCACTCTCCATCAGAACTTGATGTTTAGATTTCTCTTCCATATCCATATTTTCACCTGTGTTCTCCTACGTGGAAACCCAGTGATGAGTTAATTTGGATAACCGTTATGTTTCATATATCACTTTTTAAAATTAAGTTTTAGTATTTCTTTTTACGATGTGGGTTACTATTAAAGAAACTTTCAAGTAGTAAACCATTTATAACCCCGGCGAATTTCGAGGGCGAAATTCATTTTAAGGGGGGTAGAATGTAACACCCCGAGATTTTATGAGAAGTATTATTTTTAATTTATTTGATGTCTGGTGCTGTATGATACCCCAAGATTATCTTGCTCTATATGCAACACCGTATTAGCTTGCAGTATATGCAACACTAATCATGGATCGTGTTACAGACAATTTCAAGTTTGTTTGATAGTAGTTATTCTATGCAACATTGAGTATATATATATATATATATATATATATTCAATGTATTAATGAAATATGGTTGGATTTTGTTATACGCAACAACAAAGGAGTCGTACACTACACGTAACCTTGACTTGGCTTGCATTACACACAATCGCGACCTTCCTCGATAGCGTGTGTTGTACGCAATACCGGGTTTCACTAAACAACGATATATTATTATAATATTATTATAATATTATTATGAACGAGCTTTTATGAATAGTATTAACTAAAATTTGAATTTTATAACATTATTATTCATCTTACACATTTTCTGGAACATGGTTTAAGAACAAAATAAAATTTTCAGGTAAAATAAGTATTTTTCAATAAATGCAGTTTTGCCACCTTTTAATGGCACACCCACTTTAAATCTAGCTTTTGACATGTTTATAAGTACAATTTTACAAAATAAAATTCTTCTTTGGAATCAGGATATAAAATTTTACCTTGGATAAATTTTTCATATTATTCTGATAACTTTCATATTTTAATGAATAGTAAAAACACGCTATATTTTAATTAAAAACAACTTTTTTCATCGTAATAATTTATGTGATTAAATTATAACATTGAATGGTTTTAAAGTATAAATAGAATATATTTTTACCATTTAATATAATTTATGTCATTAGCATTGATTTTACATTGAATTTGTATGTTAAATCAATTCAATCTTTTGCAATGTTTTAAACAAAAACTCATTTTCTTTCGACAACGAGATTAATTTTAATTTAATTTCTGCAACTTCTGTGTATTGAATTTGAAAAAATGGATTCCATATTTGGAATAAGTGGGTCGAAATTATATTAATAGACTACTTTTTATTTTTGGGCATTATGAATAGTAACTACGGTAAATTTTATTTACCATCGTTAAAGGTAAATCGGGTAATTAAGGGTAAATATAATATTATAAAATTACCCTAACACTTGTCCTAATACAATTGGATTATTATATTTCTTCCTAAGTCATATTTTGGTACAAATGGAATCCATTAGAACCCACTTGCATGTGATTAAGATCTTTAATTTATTTTATTTTAAAGAAAGTGAAATATGCCTCACTCAAACTTTAATAATTAAATTATTTTTAATATAAGATTATACAGAATGTAAATTTTATTATAAATACACATTTTAATTCTAAATTTTTTTTCTTTGTTATAGTGATTTATTTGTAATTTTATGAGATATTTAATTACCTTAATAGCTTATACATTAATGATGTAGAAATTATTTATTAAGTGAAAAATCAGTAATATAGTTTTTATTGAAATAATAATACAAATTAAAAGGCCCACAAACCTGACCAAAACTTATTGGTAGTGTATATCTACACCATAATCATCTAATGACCGAATATATGACCATTTGGAGTCTTATAAAAGTGATTATGACACTTATATTATTTTATTTTAAATGATGTCAAAGTTGTCACCTTCATAATTTAATAAATATAACATTTTAAAAGTTGGGTATTTTAGAAGCTAAATCCTACTAAAAGTATTCTTATGAAAGATATAATATATATATTAATTCTTGTTTTTTATTTTTAATTTTTATGTAACAAATAAGTATATTAAATAATTATACAAAAATGTTGTAGTAATTATTTTATTAAGAGAAATATCACATAAATGGTTTTAGAAATATTAAAATAAATATTATATGAACTACTTAATGTGATCCATGGATTTTATAGATAAATATTACATGTTATGAATATATTAAATATTTTAGTTCGAACATATCTTCTTTGTGGATTTTATTTAAAATCAAATAAATGAATAGTGTCAAAATTGACACTATTGTTACTTTATAAAAATAACATAATATACATTTTTTTTAAAACCACAAAAATATTTAAAAATTATAAATTGAAATTTATATGGTCTACAATGTCATAAATTATCCAATTATGGACAATTCACCACACATATGTAATTATTTATAACAATTTAAAAATTAGAATTTTATTACCACAAATAAAATTAAATAGATTAAATAAGGATAAATCAAAATGATAAGGTTTAATATAAAATAAAAACATGTCTAAATTTTATTGGTTGATGATATTACAACCCTATCTCATCTCATATTCGAATTGAGTCATTTTTAGAGGTTTTTATGTGGGGTTTGAATTTATATTAAACTAATATTTTGAGGATTCCAAAGGTGCCCCTCTCCTCCCTTATAAAAGGGCACCTCCTCCCTCTCCTCTTTACACAACCTTGAGCCTTGAAGATCGACCAAAACCTACCCATTTATATTATAAACCTCTTTAGAAACATTCTAGAGGTCCTGGTCTTCTTCAAAGACCAATTTTAGTGCCCTAAGAGGAGGTTTCAAAGAGGCGTGTCGAAGAAGAGGTAATATCCGTTACCGATTCTTTCAAATTTATTTCATATTCTACTTATTCTTCTTTAGTTATTTCATTATGAATTAATAACATCAGTATCACTAATATAATGATATGTTATTATAAATATGAAACAACCTTATTTCACCTTCTATCCATCCTAAGGAAAACGAAATCACCGCGCGTGCGTACGTACGGAATACCGTCTCCACACCATGGTGTAATATGTTTTTCCACCACCACATTACTTGTATGGGTATAATGGTGTAAAAAATAACTATATATGGTTATTATAACATCATACTGATTCTAAGATATTATATCATCCACTCCAATTCCATTCAATAAATATGGGAACGATAGCATCGCTCTTGCGTACGTATGGATTACCGTCTCCACGATGCGATGAGATTCATTTTCCATGATAACAATTAAATAATGATTATAAAGTATATATAATAAGTAATAATGAAATATATGACATAATAATGCTACTGGATTTATGTATATATATATGTATGTCATCTACTTAATTCCATTCAATTCAATAAGGAAACGAAAACAGTGTTCATGCGTATGTACGACCTACCGTCTCCATGAACGGTGTATTTACTTCCCTTTATAGATCTATTATATATATGTATATTATGAATATATATTATATATTAATCATGTTTTAAATTATGGAATTATTTAATCATGATCTATGTAATCATATTAATAATTATAAGTCAAAACACGGACGATAAATGAAACGATTTTACCCAAAACGCTGCTTTAACATGGAATTTACAAAAGAACAGGTAATATAAAGCCATAAGTGAACCATATATGATATCATAACAATGAATATGATTCTGTAATAAGTAAATGACATTATTTAAATCATTATACAAGAGGTTTGGATACATACGAAGCATATCAGACATAAGGTAAGGGATAATTATTCCAATCTCATTCTTATCTGAGATTGTTTATTTGTAAGTATTTACCGGGGTTATGTTTATTATCCATGTCCATATGTTCTAAAAATGTTTTCAAAAAATGTTTATTTTCATTCCATGTATGTTTAAATTCATTTTTACATTTTTTTACTTTTACCACATCGTATGGAAGGAATCTTTCTTCTGTTTACCATATGAGGTACTTTTTGACTTTTCTGACAAAAGTACGAGAAGAATGTTTTTTTAACTTATACGGCACGAATGGATTTTTATGGTTTCATAAAGCCTCATTTTCATGAAGCATCCTCTACAATATTTCATGATTATTTTCAAAAAAAAAACCTTTTCTTTTAAAATTTCATGGCATTTTGTGAAAAGAAAATGATTTTGAAGATGAATGAATATTTTCCTCAAGAATTAATTTCAAGTGTTTTATCAAAACTATTTTCCATCTAAAATGACATTATTTAATATGTTTCAAGTATAATGTCTCCATTATTTACATGGTTTGATTCTTCTTATGATGAAATGATATCCATTTTTTTATGTGGATTATGTTATGATGGAATGATGTTTAAGAATCCCATTCTATTACATGGGTTATGCTATGATGTATGATTTATGATTTTGTAGCACACAAAAGAATGATTTAATTATGAGATGGGTGGGATCTATATCTCCCTCCAATGCATTGAGTAATGATTTATATCTCATGAGATAGACATGGCTATAATGACAAGTAAATCTGGTTCAGTAATACTGGGCTGAAACGACAAGTAAACCCGGTTCAGTAAAGGACTTTGTCCACTAAGATGGTCTTGGCAGCAATGCCTTGGCTACTATGGAAATCATATCACGTGCTTAATGTTTTTCCACAATTACATGCTTTATTCCCATGCTATTTTATCATGATTAATGATCCATTATGATCTATGCCTTACGTACTGCCATGTTTTATGTCATTGCTCAAGATTTTGATGTTCAAATATTATGTTCATGTTTTGAAGTTCAAATGTATATGGTTTGTTTTATTTTCTCCATGCTTACCCTTACTGAGCATTTGAACTCACCCTTTATATGTTTTCTTTTCCCCAGGATATAAAGAAATGTTTTAGGTAAGAAAAAAAGGGAAGATCTTTATGGGTAATGTTGAAGATCTTTCACCAAGATTAGATGATTATATTCCGAGTTTCCAAAGACACTAAACCATTACGGTACTTTGGTATCTGTTTTTGTTATATATTAGATATTCCGCAAAAGTAATGTAATGTCTATGTACGTCAAGTTTTGAGTCTCTACAATGCTACTATCCTAAAACAACCCCTTCGCATGGTTACCTGGGATTTCTGCATGGTTAGATTAACTGTGTGGTGACCATGCAGTAATTGTGCACAAGCCTCTGTCCAAGGCTGCATGGTTACCTGGGATGATCCATGCGGTTTTCCCTAACCATGCGAAAACCATGCAACATGCCCAAAAACTCATTTTTCTTCCTCTTTCATGTCCCGAACCCCCGGAAAACCCCCGAATCTTCACATGAACTTTGGAAAACACTTAATTAACCAAAAATAAGGGACTTAAACTGAAACGTAAAAAAAACATACCTTAAGGGAAATCTGAGATCTTACAACCTCCCCACCTTATGACGGATCATCCTCGAGCCACTCTTCTGGATCATCATTGAGCTTCTGAAGAAAAGAGATCAGGTCATTAGACTCGCATATCTGATTCTCGCTCCCAAGTTTCTTCTTGAACATTTCCATACTTCTATAGAACACAAACAAAAGGTATAAACTTTCCATTTAAAACCTTCTCACTATGATCCACAATACGAACTGGATGCTCCTGAAAGGATGCATCAGGATCAAGATCAACATAATAAATTCTTAACACATGAGATGGATTAGGATGATACTGCCGAAGGTGTGAAACATGAAAAACATCATTCATCCCACTGTACCATTGTGGAAGATCTAATTGGTAATCCATCGGTCTGATCCTCTCCACAATCTAGAATGACCCCACATACCCAGGTGCCAACTTTCCCTATTTCCAGATTTGATGGTGACCCAACCTTGGAGACACCTGAAGAAATACACTATCACCCACACCGAACTCGAGGGTTCTCTGACACTGATCTTCATATTAATTCTGTCTACTCTGAGTAGTTTCCATATGCTTCTAAATCAAATGAAATTTCTCTAATGTATCATGCACGAGACTTGGTCCTAACAACTCAAATTCCCTAGCCTCTAGCCAACACAATGAAGATCTACACAGTCTCCCACAGAGTGTCTCAAAAGGAGCTTTCTGAATTGTAACATTAAAACTGTTGTTGTAAGAAAAATCAACGAATGACAAGTGACTTTACCACAAACTACCAAAATCCAAAACACAAGCTCTCAACATGTCTTATAATACCTGGATCATACATTTTGACTTCCCATCAGTCTACAGGTGATAATCCGTATTTAAAAACACCTGGGGTACCAAACGGATTTTGTAATCCCTACCAGAAGCGCGAGGTGAAACATGGATCATGATATGAGACTATGGTTCTCAACATACCATGAAACTGTACTATCTATCGGACATATAAATCACCCAACTGGTCCACTGTATAAGTCTCTTGGATTAGCAAGAAATGAGCTACTTTTTTCAATCAGTCCACAACAACCCATATTGCATCATTCTTCCTAGGAATCCTCGGAAGACCAACCACAAATTACATCATTACGCCATTCTAATTACACTCCATAATAGGCAATGCATGCAGCAAACCATCTAGACGTTGATTCTCAGCCTTCACCTGTTGACAGGTAAGGAAACGTGCCACAAAACCCACAACATCTTTCTTCATTCCCAGCCACCAATATTACCTACAAAGGTCTCAATACATGTTAATCAAGCCAAGATGCACTTCCCACTTCGATTCATGAAACTTGCACATCAAATTCTCTTGTACACCTACTGACACCACAACACACCCTAAACATAAGCAACTATGTCAGCACTGAAAACCCAACTAGAAGGTGACTCCCCACCTTTAAGACTTTACTTCATAGCCAAACACTTCGGATCCACCGGATGACTCTCCTTGACCCAATTCAAAATCACATATTCAACTGATATGGATGAAATTCATTTACCCATGCCCATCCTGTACCTCCAAACGCATCTCAACAAAAAAATCCTTTATCTTCCACTATGAACTAGACTCTTGAACCACCCGATTCCGAGTCTTTTGACTCATAGAATCAACAACACTATTCCCTTTCTTAGTGTATAGACTAAATTGAAATCTAAGTATTGTAGGTACTTGACCCACCTTCACTGTCGAATATTTAAATCTCGATGATAGAATATGTACTTGAGACTTTTATGATCGGTATACACCGTGAAATGTTCTCCGAACAAGTAATGCCTCCAAAACTTCAAGGCATATACCATAGCATGTAGCTCAAGGTCATGAGTAGTATAATTTCTTTCATGTGTTCTCAACTATCTTGACCCATATGCTACAACCCAATCTTCCTGCATCAACATTTCCCCAAGTCCAACACCAGACGCATCACAAAACAAGGTGCACCTCTAACCTTGTTCGGGTAAGATCAAAATCAGTGAGGTAGTCAACCACTTATTCAGCTCTTGAAAAGCATCCTCAAAAGACTCTGACCATTCAAACTTAACCCCCCTTCTTGGTTAAGTTTGAGAGTGGTGCTTCCAAATGAGAGAAATCTCTAATAAACCTCTGGTAATAACTGGCCAAACCAAGAAAACTCCGAACATCAGAAATGTTCTTGGGCTGCTCCCAAGACACCACAACCTACACTTTTTTTGGATCCACCAACAAACCAGACTCATAGATAATGTTCCCCAAAAGTGCACCTTATCAATCCAGAACTAACATTTTAATAGCTTGGTGTAAATCCTATGCTCTCATAGTGTACTCAAGACAATTTCAAGGTGTTTGGCATGATCATCATGAGTTTTGGAGTACACCAAGATGTTATAAATGAAAACAACTAAAAATGATACCGATATGGGTGGAATATCTGGTTCATCAAATCCATGAACACAGCTAGTGCATTGGTCAACCTGAACGATATTACCACAAACTCATACAATCCATACCTACTCCGAAAAGCTATCTGTGGTACGTCAGAAGGTCTTACCCTCAATTGATGGTATCCTGATCTCAAATTGATCTTAGAAAACACCAAGGAACCTCTGAGTTAGTCAAACAGGTTATCGATTCTAGGAAGAGGGTATTGGTTCTTAATCGTCATCTGGTTTAGCTTCCTATAGTCAACACATAACCTTAACGTTTTGTCAGCCTTCTTAGTAGAAAACATGAGAGATCCACAGGGTGATGTACTGGGGAAAATAAACCCCTTATTATCCAACTCCTATTATTGAAACATAAGTTCTTGTAGCTTTGTTAGCACCATTCGATATGATGGAATGGAAACTAGCTCCGCTCCCGACAGCAACTCAATCGTAAACTCAATATCTCTATTGGGTGGTAGCCCTGAGAAGTCCTCAGAAAAAATGTCCTGGAACCAATCCACCAAAGGAGAGAAGGCATTTTGTTCCACTCCTCCATTATCGAGAAGAAGTCATGCCACTTGGGCCATAAGCTCTCCCAATTGCTGAAAAAATGGCCCTGCACAACCTGCTTTGTTGGGCAAAAATCCCTCAAGGTAACATTGTAGTATTTTTGGGTTGATTGTGTTTGTTGACAAAGCAGGTTTTCATGGATATTTGTCGAGTTCCCAAGAAGTTGTTGACAATACTTGTTGACAAAGAATGATGACAAAGGAAAGGAAGATCTGGAGGTGGTACAAAAGAGCAGTACAAGGTGGCGTCGTTTCCCAGTGTTTGCCAAATTCTTGGGGTCCAAAATTTGGAATTTGGTGAGCATCGCAAAAATAGGATTTCCATGAAGAGAATAATTTTTATATGGCAAAGGAATGAGTTTCACGAAGATGGGATGTATGGTTTGGATTTCGCAAAGGCCAAAAAAATGGAGGCAGTGATGCTTAGCGATTACGTCAAGCTTCGCGAACGGCAGAGGCTGAAGTGCATCGCGGCGGTGAAGGGCTTTGCGAGGGAGCTTCGCGGCGAAGGCGCGAAGGAATGTTGATGGTGATGCTTCGCGATTACGTCAAGCTCCGCGAATAGAAAATTTCCGTGGTGCTTCGCGATTTGGACAGAATTCCGGCAGAAACTTTAGAGCTTCGCGATTTGAGATGACGTGGCATTGACTTCGCGTAGAAGGGACGAGGGTCGGTGGAATCGCCTATAAATAGAGGCCGACCCCCTCGAGAGAAGTAGAGAGAATTTTCAGAGAAAATCCTTTGCTCTCTATTTGCAAAGGTGGTTCGCGGAGCCAGTGTGCTTCGCGAAAGAGGTGCTTCGCGGCGGCTATTGTAGCTTCGTGAAACCTGCGAGCTCCGCGTTGGCTTAGTCAGCTTCATGAGGGACGTTGCTTTGCGACGGCTTGAGCTTCGCGAGAGTTCTTTGCAAAAGTGTTTTGCGAAAAGACAGGAGCTTCGCGAAGGCTTGTTTGAGCTTCGCGAAATTGGGAGCCTCGCGAAGTAGGATGCTTTGTGAAGGTACTTTCCAAAGGTTGTTGCCCAGTGGTTAGGGGAAAAGAGGTATTCATCAGTTGATGAAAGTTGGACTTCAACAGAGCATCTATCAACAGTTGAGGATCCATGCTTTCATGCAAATGAAGAGACCTACAGGTTTATAAACTGTGAGTGAATTCCCTTCCAAGTGTAGTGAGCATAGGAAGAGGAAGAAGGTGATCCTCTCCACCGGCAGTGAGCCAGAGAGAGAGAAATAGGGAGTGACCCTTGGGAAAGTAGTGAGCTGACCCTAAACCTTGTGAAGGCAGTGAGCCTGGGTATAGAAGTGCTCTATCCCAAATTTTGTATCCACATCTTATGAAGACTAGTGGGATTTGGTACGCACGATAACTTGTCGGCGTATTCTCCTTGGACATAGCCCAGTGAGGGTGAACCAAGTAAAAATCTTTGTGTTTGCCTGCTTACTTCCCTGCATTGCATTTGGAGCATCATCATCAGACAAAGAAGAAAATAAGTGATCATAATAAACACACAAGTGCAAATAAAGTGACCCTTGTAATAAAGAGGTCAAGATCCAGTGGGGCAGGAAGAATTTTGAAAAAGAATATCCATACCCTGAGTCACCCCCCTCTCAGGGTATATAGGCCCCTATTGGTCCTAACAATTGGTATCAGAGGGAAGGTTGCTTTTATCATATTTGTTTGCTCTGACTTGGTGTAGTTGATCTGTGTGTTTAAAGAATTAGTCTGCTCTTATCTCGGTGAGCCATGGCAAAGGGAAAAACATCCAAGAAGAAGTAGAAGTCAGGTGGTATTCCTCAGTGTGGAAGTGTGTATGAAAAAGTGTGATTAAATTAAAAGAATCAAACAGTTTACTGAAGGAAGGTCTGGATGAATCTGACAGGGAAAAGATTGATTCACTCAAGCGTGATGCAGGAATGAGTGAAGTACATGAACTTCAAAGTGATATTGAAACAAGTGATGATGAAGAAGAAAGAATTGAAGGAAGAATAGATATGAAATCTGAGTTAGAGGCTGCTCTTGAAGAGATAGATGTTTGGAGATCCAAAACCAAGAAAGATAACAAAGTTGTTCACAATGACAAACTCTATATGCAGCTGCAGGAAGAAGAGAAGTCTGAGTTGATGGATAAAATTGAGGAACTCAAGTTATCAGCACCAGAGAACTCAGAAACAGTTGGTGAGTATAAGCTTAATATTGAAGAATAGAAAAGGGAGATCGATGGCTTGAATAGAAAAGTGAAAGATCAAGTCAAGTGCATCGAAGAACCTGATATTCCAAGTGATGTTGGAAACACCGAAGAAGTCAAATCTAAAGATATCTGGATCAAAGTATTGGAGATTGAGGTTAAAAAGCTAAGAGTCTTAAATCAAAGGCTTATTGACATAGTTACTGACCTAACAGAGAAGAATGATTCTCATACCGAAGAACTACAAAAGATAGCTAAAATGAAAGGAAAACAGAAGGCTGGTGATTTTGAAGAGAATCAAAAGTCAGATGAAGTTCGGAATCTGAAAGCTAGAAATGGTGATCTAGCAACACAATTGTCTGAAGAAGTTCATAAGAATCAAATACTACAACAAGAGAATGCATGTTGCTCTGATTCTATTAAAGAAGAAAAATTGAAAGTGAAAGAGAAAAGTGACATGGTGGAAAAGATGACATGTGAATTGGAAGATGAGATGAGTAGAGGGAAGCTTCTCAAGAGAGAACTTGATGTCCAACTTGAATCAAGGGAGACGAAGATTCAAAAGTTGGAAGAGGAGCTAGAATTAGTAAATAAGGAAGTTGAGAAATACAATGTTAAAGGAATGCCAAAAATGAAGGATGTCTTACACTTTCTATTTGATCATACTTCGACAAGTGATGCTAAAATGAAGAACAGATATGCTATTTCTGAAGAGAAAAAACAGAATATTTTCTCAGCTCAAAGACCAGCAAGTTTTGGAAAAGATGGTATCGGATTTGATGAATCCCCTCCCATGCAAGATAGAAAGAGAGTTGTGAACAGTTCCAGATATGAAATAAATCCTATAGGTGCTGGAGATAGGCCTAAAAGGACAGTTACAAAAAGTAGTGATGACATATGCTATTTCTGTGGGATTCATGGCCACATATCAAGATTCTATTCAGAGGCTCTGGAATACATTTCAGGCTATGAAAACAGAGACATTACTAAATCTAAGAATAAGAAGAAGCATCATGATAAATCAGAGAGAAGAGTTGCTCAGAGGAGAACATTCATCAGATTCTATTACTGTGGAAGGGTGGAACACACCATGCGTATGTGTCAGGAAGCTCAGGAGATCGATTCTAGAAGAAGAAAACGAGTTGCATCAACATCTCAGCAGAGAAGTGATGAAATGAGGTATGACTTTAATAGAAAATGTTTCATATGTTCTGATCATGGGCATTTGGCCAGACAGTGCAGCAAGAAGAAAGCGGGGAAGGAAAAAGACCCGAGAGAGAGATTACCAACTCCAGTGGTACATAATGAGAAATTATATACTGGGAGACAAAGTGATAAGGTGAAAAATAGGCCTAGAGCCTCAGGGGAATCACATGGAGCTGAATGAAAGGTGTATCAATCACCTCCTCTGTCATACTCACAACCGCTCTCAAGGAGAGAATGTGAACAAACCTGGAAGATTAAGGGAAGATCTACTCCAGCTATGATAAAGAAGAATGAATGTTCAATAGAGGACTCACCACCAGAGAAAAAGAGTGTGGTGACTCAGACATCTGATAAAATAAAGATGAACAAAGAATGCATCGAAAAATCCACATGTCGTGTTTCTTAGCGAGAAGTGAAGGAAAGAGGAAGACCCCTAAGATGGGAGAAGAAGAAAGGGAAGATTCCAAACAGAGAGGTTCCTACTCAGAGAAATAATCAAGGAAAATGGAATTTTGGTAGAACCTCAAAGAATGAAATGTGTACTAGTGGGTTTATACCCCAAGCGGTGAGAAAGGCCGAGCCTACCAAATCTACATATCAGAAAAAGGCTCAGAATGTAGGCAATGAATGCCTAGTCATATGGCCAGAACAGTTGAAGTTGGCTAGGCAGCTGGAGGAAGCAAGAAAGAAGTGTGATTCCCTCCAAGAAAAAATCAAAGGGTTGACCCGTCAGGATCAACCACTATCCTCGTTTTGAGGATTCTAGAAACCACCCATCTCCCTATGTATAAAAATGTTATTAACTGATGATTCATGTGTTTCAGGTTCTAGGGAGATACGATCCAAGGGGAAGTGGCATCTAAGGATGTGAAGTGGATATGTGATATGCTCTACAGTTTCAATTGATTCAAATCAGGTACTAGAGTTGAAGAATAAAGGGAGCAACAGAGCACAATAGGAAGTGATTGTGTTATTAACTCTATCTCTTGTTTCCTACATAGAGTTCCAACTTAGTAGGCTTAGAGATTTGGTTAATGGCTCAATGATGAGTTCTAGATTGGCATAAATCATACAGGTGGAAGATGAGAATAAATGATGCAGGAGAGGAATGCCGTTTATGGGTCTAAACAGTGGGTCTAACCCCAGGAAGTGTTGCATAACATAGGGGGAGCATTCAATAACAAAATCAGATGCCAGATCCATCAAGGAAATAATTAGATGACCCAACTCAGGTGTTCCCTATCGAGGGAAGAAAGAAACACATGGAGAAGCAGTAATAATCATGCATCTCATGCTTATCTTTGTTATCTAACAATATGGTATCGGCTGACTATTTTCAGGATACCAAGAAGCTGCAAGAGAAAATCAAAGGCGTCTCAACACAAATCCGAGAGAAGAAGTTTGAAGGAAATGACGTCATTAAACAATGACATAGAGAAAAGTTTTCTGTTGAAAGTGTGGATGTGGTATGAGACTCAGGGAGAGCAGAAGTGGCTGAAGTTGATTCAGAAGAAGACACTGATGATGAACAAGAAAGTGTCAAGTCTGTGTCTACAAGGAATCCTAAGATCTGAGCTGAAATTGATAGACAAAATATCATTGGTGATCAGTCGGATTCAGTTCAGACAAGAAAAATCTAAAGATGAAAACTGCATTCAGGCCATGAATGAAGAGCTAGATTAGAATTGAGAAGAATTAGATGTGGGAGATTGTTTCGAGGCCAGAAGATAAAAACGTCATCAGGACTAAATGGGTCTATTAAGATAAGATGAATGAATATGGCACAGTGATTCGGAAAAAAGCACGACTGATGTGCAAAGGAGACTCCCAGATAGAGGGAATAGATGGTGATGAGACATTTGCACCAATTGCAAGGCAGGAGACAATCAGATTATTCCTAGCCATTGCAGTGCAAAGAAAGACCAAAGCGTTCTATATGGATGTCAAGACTGCATTTCTAAATTGGTTTCTAGAAGAAGAGGCGTACACTAAGAATCCAAATGGTTTTCTCACTCATGAGGATGAGAAAAAAAAATTTGCAGGATGAAGAAGGTGTTATGTGGGATGAAACAAGCACCAAGAGCATGGTACTGAAGGCTATATAAGTATTTGAAGAAGCTTGGTTTTCTGCGTATGGGATTTGATTACAATCTTTATTTCAACAACAACAGCAGTAATCAAAGGATTATGAGGTTTTTCTAGGAAGAATACATAATATTTGGAAGATCAGATGAAGCATAGTGGAGACAATCTTCTGAATTCAAGAAACATGAGTTCGAAATGTCTATGATTCGTGGGTTGATGGTTTTCCTTGGTTTACAGGTTACCCAAGGCAGGAATGACACATTAATTTCTAAATCCAAATATTCCAAGGAGGTTTTGAAATTATTTGGAATGGAAAATTCCAAGGATATGAAGACTCCGTTTTCTACCCGGATGAAATCATTAAAAGATGATAGTGGTAGAGTAGTTAATTTCACTGAAAATAGGCAGATTATCAGCAGTTTGTTGTAATTGACCAAGAAAAGGCCTGATATTGTTTTCACCACATTCCAAGAAGCGGGATATCAGAGTAATCCCAAAGAAAGCCACATGATTATAGTGAAAAGAATACTTCGGTATATCAGGGGCACGGTGGACTTCAGTTTGACATATAATGACAAATCTCAGACAGAGTTATTGGGATATACTGATGTAGACTGGGCCAGATCAGCAGATGACAGAAAATCAACGTTAGGAGGTGCATTCTATCTTGGTGGACTGTGTATTTCTTGGCTAAGCAAGAAGCAAGATTTCATTTCATTGAGCACCGCAAAAGCTGAGTATATTGCGGCCACTCAAGCGTGCACACGGTTATTATGGATGAAGCAGCAGCTTGACGATATGGGAGTTGAAGTGAAGTCTCCGATCAGAATCCAGTGCGACAACTCAAGTGCTATAAATCTTAGAAAAAATCCCGTCCATCATTCCAGGACAAAGCACATTGAGATTAAGTATCATTTTATCAAGGAGAAGGTTGAGCAGGGAATCGTGAAGTTGGAGTATGTGCCTACAGAGCTACAGGTTGCAGACATTCTGACAAAGGCCTTACCCAAGGAATAATTTGAAATACATCGACTGGCTCTGGGAGTTCAGTCAATTCCCCGCACTTAAAATAGTGTGGATGTGGAACCCCCCCCTCCCTGAGGTATAATGTGTTTTTCCCTCATGTGCTGATATGTGTTCTCTACTATGTTACAGACTACAAAGGAGTGACCTTTGGGTTCATTGACAAAGGGGTAGAAAATAGTGATTGTTCAAGGGGGAGATAGTGTGGCTATACGAGAAATCATGATAGATACGGGGAGAAGATGACATGTGGAGCAGCCAGATAGGGGGAGTGCAATGAGATAGGGGGAGAGTATTAAATCTGACGATGCTAGAAGTGATTGATCAAAGCAGAGATATCACGACAGCTGAGGGTCGTGATAAAAGCAGAACAGTGGTGTTGGAATGGTGAGAGAAGGTGTCCAACTATCACCAATTGGGATCAGTGTGGTTCAACAATTGGTATCAATTTATGAATTGGTATCAGGTTGGAATCGACAATTGGTGTTTGACATGAAGTGATTCATTGATGAAATTTTCATACTACTCTTGTTTCTCATGCCGAGCATTGCTCATGTGGGCTTAGAGTACGTGTTAAGTGAATCCTTGAACGCTATCATAATCGCAAGAGGCAAATGGTGGTAGCGGCTGGAAGAAGACTCAGTGAGGTATCAAAGTGCAGAAAATCATTCTGAGCAGAGTTGTGAAGAGTTGTCAACAAACCCAAAGGGGGAGATTGTTGGGCAAAAATCCCTCAAGGTAACATTGCAGTATTTTTGGGTTGATTGTGTTTGTTGACAAAGCAGGTTTTTATGGATATTTGTCGAGTTCCCAAGAAGTTGTTGACAATCCTTGTTGACAAAGAACGATGACAAAGGAAAGAACGATCTGGAGGCGGTACAAAAGAGCAGTACAAGGTGGCGCCGTTTCCCAGTGTTTGCCAAATTTTTGGGGTCCAAAATTTGGAATTTGGTGAGAATCACGAAAATAGGATTTCCATGAAGAGAATAATTTTTATATGGAAAAGGAATGAGTTTTGCGAAGATGGGATGTATGGTTTGGATTTCGCGAAGGCCAGAAAAATGGAGGCGGTGATGCTTCGCGATTACGTCAAGCTTCGCAAACGGCAGAGGCTGAAGCGCATCGTGGCGGTGAAGGGCTTTGCGAGGGAGCTTCGCGGCGAAGGCGCGAAGGAATGTTGACGGTGATGCTTCACGATTACGTCAAGCTCCGTGAACGGAAAATTTCCGTGGTGCTTCGCGATTTGGATAGAATTCTGGCGGAAACTTTGGAGCTTCGCGATTTGAGATGACGTGGCATTGACTTCGCGCGGAAGGGACGAGGGTCGGTGGAATCACCTATAAATAGAGGCCGACCCTCTCAAGAGAAGTAGAGAGAATTTTCAGAGAAAATCCTTTGCTCTCGATTTGCGAAGGTGGTTCGCAGAGCCAGTGTGCTTCGCAAAAGAGGTGCTTCGCGGCGGCTATTGTAGCTCCGCGAAACCTGCGAGCTCCGCGTTGGCTTAGTCAGCTTTGCGAGGGCCGTTGCTTTGCGACGACTTGAGATTTGCGAGAGTGCTTCGCGAAAGTGCTTCGCGAAAAGACAGGAACTTCGCGAAGGATTGTTTGAGCTTCGCAAAATTGGGAGCCTCGCGAAGTAGGGTGCTTTGCGAAGGTACTTTCCAAAGGTTTTTGCCCAGTGGTCAGGGGCAAAGAGGTATTCATCAGTGGATGAAAGTTGGACTTCAACAGAGCATCTATCAACATTTGAGGATGCATGATTTCATGCAAATGAAGAGATCTACAGGTCTATAAACTATGAGTGGATTCCCTTCCAAGTGTAGTGAGCATAGGAAGAGGAAGAAGGTGATCCTCTCCACCGGCAGTGAGCCAGAGAGAGAGAAATAGGGAGTGACCCTTGGGAAAGCAGTGAGCTGACCCTAAACCTTGTGAAGGCAGTGAGCCTGGGTATAGAAGTGCTCTATCCCAAATTTTGTATCCACATCTTATGAAGACTAGTGGGATTTGGTACGCACGGAAACTTGTCAGCGTATGCTCCTTGGACGTAGCCCAGTGAGGGTGAACCAAGTAAAAATCTTTGTGTCTGCCTGCTTACTTCCCTGCATTGCATTTGAAGCATCATCATCAGACAAAGAAGAAAATAAGTGATCATAATAAACACACAAGTGCAAATAAAGTGACCCTTGTAATAAAGAGGTCAAGATCCAGTGTGGCAGGAAGAATTTTGAAAAAGAATATCCATACCCTGATTCACCCCCCCTCTCAGGGTATATAGGCCCCTATTGGTCCTAACATGCTTAAACATCCCACTCATCGTGAAATACATAAGTGTTTCCCTATGGAGATGTGAATGTCACCCTAAGACGATAACAGTCAATATGGGCTAGGTACAACACCAAACAATCCATTCCCAAGATTAGTTAAAAAATTGACATCTGTTGGGAAAAAATCCCTCAAGGCATCATTGATGTATTTTTGAGGTGATTGTGTTTGTTGACAAAGTGAACATCTGCGTTGTGATTGTTGACAATACAAACCATGATATACAAATTTGTCGACAAAGAGGATTTCATGATGGAATGTCGAGTTCAAGAGCTGTGATTAATGATCCATGTTTGATTCAAGAACGTCGACAAAGAGATGGATGATCTGGAGGCGGTACAAAAAGAACAGATACAAGGTGGCGCCGTTTTCCAGTGTTTGCCAAATTTTTGGGCCTGAAAATCGACAGATAAAGAAAAGTGGTTTTTGGAAAAGGGACTTGCACGCCGTGTACATGAAGGCTTGGAAACTTACACGCCATATGTTTTTCAAGATCAGATCATCAAAATATGGCAAAGGGATAAGGTTCGTGCAAGTTTTGGTGAGGTCGCGCAGGTGACTTGCGTGCCGAGAAAGATACTTGCGCGCCGATGCCTTGGAAGCTTGAGAACTTGCGCTCCTATGGTTTTCCAAGATCTGAAGATCAAAATATGGAAAAGGAAATAGGTTCGTACAAGTTTGGAAGTGGGTCGCGCAAGTGACTTGCCGGGGAAGATACCTGCGCGCTAAGACTTGCGCGCCAAGGGTTGACTTGCGCGCCGTCGCGCAAGGTGGTCAGATTGCCTATAAATACTGGACCACCCCTCTTCATTCACCACCAGAGTTCAATACTTTGAGAAATAAGAGCTCCCGTCGCGCTGGTGGTCGTGCAAGTGGTGTGTGGGTCGCGCAAGTGAAGTTGCGCGCCGATGGTTGAAGTTGCGCGCCGGTTGGCAGTTGCGCGCCAATATTGGTTTGGGCGTAAAAGGAAGAGAGTCGTGCAAGTTTGGAGTTGAGGAAGATTGTGTCGCGCAAGTCTTTGAGGTGGACTTGCGTGCCTGTTGTGACTTGCGCGCTGATACTTGCGTGTCGAGATAGACTTGCGTTCCAAGTAAGGTTTATTTCCAGTATAGTTTTTCGGGCTGCGTGGAAGCTGGAAGTTTGCCCGATACCTTTGGTGCAAAAATATATTCATCTACAGGTGAAAGTTTTACTTCAACAGAGCATCTACATAAAGAGAAAGATGCATTCTTTCATGCAAGTGAAGAGACCTACAGGTCTATAAACTGTGAGTGGATCCTTTCCAGAGCAGTGAGCGAAGGAAGAGGAAGAAGGTGACCCTCTCCACCGGCAGTGAGCCAAAGAGAGAGAAACAGGGAGTGACCCTTGTGAAAGTAGTGAGATGACCCTAAAAATTGTAAAGGCAGTGAGCCTGGGAATAGAAGTGATCTAGCTCGAACCATTGTATCCACATCTAGTGAAGAATAGTGTAATTTGGTACGACCGACAACTTGTCGGCGTATGCTCCTTGGACATAGCCCAGTGAGGGTGAACCAAGTAAAAATCTATGTGCCTGCCTGTGTACTTCCCTGCATTGCATTTAAAGCATCATTATCAGATAAAGAAGAAAATAAGTGATCATAATAGACACACAAGTGCAAACAAAGTGACCCTTGTAATAAAGAGGTCAAGATCCAGTGGGGTAGGAATAACATTGAAAAAGAATATTCATACCCTGATTCACCCCCCCCCCCTCTCAGGGTATATAGGCCCCTATTGGTCCTAACAACATCTCTAGACCAAACTGATCCCATAGGAAACAATATCCACCAACCTCCAAAGCACAACCCTTACACTGCCTGATGTTTTCTACTCTCACTCTCAATGGAGTATCAAGGGACATTACTCTACACAAACTCTCCACAGTTACACTCAACACATCTATGAAGTGACCATAAGTAAAAAAATCCATTTCACCTGAATCAAATAAAACACTAGCAAGCATGGAAGCTACAAGAACCGTACCTCGAACAGTAGACGGTTCTACCTCACCACCTTCGAGCGTAGTCTGAACTACATGGAGATGACCTGCCCCTCTACCCATGGCTCTAGTTTGAATACCATGCACTAAAATTCCCTATTGGTGTGGGTGATTTCACCCCGAAGTTCCACACCCACCACCTCTAATAGCCCAACCTGCAGAGTTCCAACTGACTTCTTGGTACGGGGTAACTGAACCCCTA
This sequence comes from Viscum album, assembly GCA_963277665.1. NCBI lineage: Eukaryota > Viridiplantae > Streptophyta > Magnoliopsida > Santalales > Viscaceae > Viscum > Viscum album. The sequence goes on from OY728127.1 coordinate 1,281,001,568, forward strand.
CCCGCACTCCACATATGCCTCTTACTCCCACTATTTCCTAACTGCCGTGGGTTCCTGCAGAAACTCTGAAAATGTCCCAGCCCACCACACACTCATCAATCGACTGGTGGTAGGGGACATTGTCCACGCATGTTCCCTGACCTACCACACTGGTAACAGAATATCTAGTCACCACTCTGAGAGGTTGGACCCCTCTTCTGTCTTCTTTGTGAACTTCCACCTTGAGGGAAATTTCCAAAATGGCACTTCCTACTCTCGAAAGTCACACCACCTGTCCACCCAGCTGACACCACAAGTTCACCACTTGAAGCTCCCTTTAGGCTCCCATATGAAATAAGGGATTGATCCAAAACTTTTGAAAACCTCTTCAAACAAAAAATATTTACTTGAGACCCAATCTCATGTCTCAGACCATCCTAGAAACATTTTCCACGGCTGCCTTGTCCCTTGCCAACGTCGAAACCAAGCGTCGTAAGTCGGTGAAACGACTAGCATAGTCCATTACCGACATTTTCCCCTAATTCAAACTCATAAAATACATAGCCTTTTCCTGCATCAACATTTCTAGGTAAAATTGTTCAAGAAACTTCTCCTGAAAATCCTTACAAATCATTCCTTTAGCCTACTATGTTTCAACCATGATGTCCCACCAACGATTTTCTTGGCCTCTTAGAATTTATGCTGCTAACTTGACTCACTTCTCAAGAGGAGTCTCTAGGTGGTCAAGAATAGTCTGGATAGACTCTATCCAGAACTATGCTGCCACTAGCCCACCCTCTCCGGTAAAGGTCGGAGGGTGCTGCAGTTGAAACTCCCTAGTCAGCTCAAACATACTCGGTTCAACCCGCCCTGGGTCCTATTCTACCATCTTCATAAAACAAGAAAATTTATCACAGAACTGATCTTCCCTATCTTCTTGAATCGCCACGTTCTCTTACTCCACTATTGGAGGAGAGTTCTCACCAATTTCCTCCTATATCACAACTGAAACACTTCTTCATGGTGGCATCTCTCTACAATTCCAAACACAAGCTTTAGAATACATTCCATAAATCTTTCACGTAAATATAATGGAAGGTTCACCACTAGTCATAAACAAATAGTTTCTCATACACTACCTGAATGAGCCTGATCACAATGGAGACACTACCCTTGGCCACCCCTACAAGGTAATGTCGAACACGGGTATCCAACTCACACTGTTGCAAACCTCACACTTTATACCATTTCAAGACTATCCCAATATCACCACTCACTTGGACACTTTAATCCACTTACTACCCCCTTATCAAGAACAATTATTTATTTATTATCCAATATTTTATTTCCCCTTTTCACATTTTTACCATTTCATTAGTACGAATTTTCATCATTTTCAAGAAATCAAATGCATCCTACTCTCCATGCCCCACACACCCATCCCATGTGTGTGTGCCTACTATGATGCATGTCACTTATATACATTGGTGCCTAGAGTGATGCATGAATGCGCAACCTCATGCTAGTCTGGCCATGAGAAAATATCATAAAACTATCACATCACACAACATGTGTATCATCCAATGGTGAAATATTATCAAATGTAACAATACATAACAAGAACAACAATTTACGCCCAGGGTGACTTGGGTTTTCCCCCATACTTGGGTTAGCTACTCCCAGGAACGAGCTCATTACCAAGGCCCAAAACTATCCTAATATCCTTCCTACTATCCCCAAATAGTAATAAATAGAAAAGAACTCCTCTGATACCACTTTGTAACATCCCTGACCTAGGATCCACTAAACCGGTACCCTGAGCCGGGATTCTACATGACCTAAAACGCGCCTCCTCGTATTCCATAGGTTGCTGACCAGCGACGAGGGTCTAATAGTCAAATGAGGAGACTATACCCTCTTTTTTAGAGTAAGACACAATGGAAAATATAAACAATAGTAGAATAAATGTAAGAAAATGATGAACATGCATAAATAACTGACCCCTAACTAGGTACAAACCATATCCAACAGTAAATATGCCATTTCATGCTACAGTGCTAAGTGAACAACCCAAAAAGAAAGGAAAATAGAAGAATCCCAAAAATGGTATGGACTCTAAGTCTGGAACCTCATCCATTCATTTCCCATGTCCAACTCAACTCCCTAGTGTAGGTCCCTTTCCCTTTTCTTGAGCTGCAAGCATGAAATCTTCTCGGGTACCCAACAACGGCCTGAGCAGGGTGTGAGTATAACTCAGTAGGCCACCACCAATAGTGTCTGCAAAATATCCAATCAGAGAAGATAGTGCATGTAGGTGATAAATAATGGAAAGTAAGGAAAACTATTCAATAAGCCATTCTAGATTATGTTCCCTTAAGTTATGTTACCATTAAAACTAGGTTCACTACTTGAGAATATCATGGTTTAGTTCACCCTTTTTCATGTGTTCAATGGATTAGGCATGATCAATGTTCTTAAGGCATATAGAAATAAATAAAGTCCTATCTCACTAGGCATCACATCATAATAACTTCATTATCCTCATCTTGAAGCCTCAGTCCGGGTGGAATGAAACCGTTAGGGGAATAGAACTCCATCCCCTTCCCTAACCCGTGCATTTAGAGGGTGGAGCTTAGAGCCTCAGTCTAACTCGACCTGTGGGAATAGTATTGGAGTTGGTGCCCTAGAAACCAACTTATTTGTACTTTATGATAAACTAGTATTCATTGGATGTATATTAATAAACTTCTTATCACATCATGATTGTTCTTCTGTGTGACATAGTATGTGATAATGTACTAAGAATAGCTATCACACTAAAAGATCATAGAGTATCCCAACTATGATGAGAACTCAGAAGTGACATGACACTATTATTGAAAGTTGGGTACATGCCCATCATGCACTTCCGCTACGCCCGAAACCATCACATAGAACCTCATTTCTATACCTCACTCTACCAAGCCATGTGCACATGCTTATTTATCATTATCCACAACCAACCATATTACAACCAAGCAGATCCAATATCATTGGAAACATCACAACAATATCAATAAATGGGAAATTAACATTATGCCACAATTCCATTAACACATTCATCATTTACAACCCATAATCATTTACAAACAATCCCTTATCCCTTAACCAAATTAGACACAACCATCCACAACCCTTATAACTCATTACATAACCCAATTAACACACTCACTAAGGCTCAACAACATCATGAGTAAAATTCATACTTTACATTTCTGTTATCCCATTAGGGAGGGTCAACGCACCCCATGGGTGGCCCTAAAAATAGCCACGATATCCTCCATGAATCCCATGGGGATCATGAGGGGGTTCATTTGGTTATTTAGACACTCAATACACCACATCTTACCAACGACACTGAGAAAAAAAAATTATGAGAACAAGAATAAAACCATACATGCACAAATCTAAATATAAACTATGGTATATAACTTGTAGACCACCTACCTTGAATATGTTCATGAATGCACTCCTAATCGAAGCCTTAGATCCCGATTCAACCACCCTTTGAAGCCTCAACCTAGAACTCACAAAAAAAAAGAGGGTTTTAGAGATTCAGAAGGAGATGGGGAAGAAATGGAAACCCCAAACCAAAAAGAGAAGCAAAGAAGATATTAGACTTACCTGGATCTTCAATCCGCAACTAACGACACTCCAAATGGCCTAGGATTTAAGGAGAAACACCCTTTAGAGCTCTTGGGAGATTTGGTTCGTTCCTAGGGTTGCAAGAGGGGAGGAGAAGGAAAATCCTGAGTGGAACCTAAAATCCCATATTGGCATTTTTGTAAATTTATCAAAGTTACTGGGCTGCAGAGTTCACCTGTACGGTTTTCCAAACCGTGTGAAAACCATGCAGATGATACTATCCAAAAACAAACCCCTCACACAATTACTTGGGATTTCCGCACGGTTTGCTTAACCATGTGGTTACTGTGGGCAAACATCTGTCCAAGGCTGCGTGGTTACTTGAGATGATTTGTACGGTTTTCCATAACCGTGCCACATTCCCAGAAACTCCTTTTTCTTCCTCTTTTGTATCCTGAACCCCCGAAACACCCCTGAATCTTCATATGAACTTGGGGAAACACTCACTTAACCAAAAATAAGGGACTTAAACTGAAAAGTAAACAAAAACAGACCTTAAGGGAAATCCAAGATCTTACAAAAATGATAGCAAGTTAGCTATGACTAATCATTACCACCACTTTAGTTAAGTCAACCCACCACTCTCATAAGAACTCCCCGGTAGTAAGATGCACCCTTAGCTATTTTATGTCTGATACCCCAAACACCCGTTTTTGTCCAAATTTGAATAATGAAAGGCGATTTAGACTTAATATTTCTTTGAGGTTTTTTTTTTGTTTTTAATGTAACGAAAGGAATCATTTTCTATTCATATTAGCATGTACTATGTGATCACACTCACAACTAACCATGAAATTAATAGAAAAATTTATCATGTCACATGTTCATTTTATTTTGCAAGCTTGTTTATTATTACTGTATGTGTTCGTTCTTTAACTACAATACACAAAAAAATAATAAACCATGCAAAACAAAATGACGACTTGATCATGAGAAAAAACTAATAGTTGATCCATTGAGTGAAAAAATGGACCAACCTAGACCATAGGGGTAATACCTTGAGTCGGGTAGCTTGTAACTTGAATTGCATCACCTGCTCTTCCAATGCATCAAGGTCCTGTCTGGTGCGTCGCCATAACTCAGCGCGAAGTGCGTCACCGGTCATCTTGTAATTATACAAAAATATTTGCTCGTAGGTGAGGGGAACTGGGAAGTAAAATACAACTCTGAAAGTGGACGCACAGGTCCTTATACATATAATGACTCAGAGACGATACACAGATCACCATTAAATAAATTAAACTAATTATTATAAAACCATTTCAATAAATAAATAAATAAATAAAATGCACTAGACATACATTGGATGGTCTCTGTCTCATGATCAGTCAATACACATTAAATCGTGTATTGTAATAAATACAGAATTAATTTTAAACTTGCATTAAAATAAATTTGAGTGCATTATTTTATTGAATTAAAATTTTACTCTAATTTTAATTCAATATATATATATATATATACACACGTCATTCAGTCATGTTTAATTAATTTAATTTTAAAACTAAAAATTAAATCAATTAATTAATTTAATTAAACACCAAATTAAATTAATTACACTGCAATAAAATTTTTATAATAAAAAATTAATATTTAATTAATTTAATTTTCAACTGAAATTAAATTAATTATTTTAATTACTCTGGCCTGTATTCTGGGTTAGACAGGTCCATCAAGCCCATTCTGGGTTGGGTAGACCCGGCAGAACCTCTTACTGACAATTCGAGTCTGTGCAGACCAAACAGAAGCCGCAAATGGGTACCTCGTGGTGGTCTGAATACTCAATAGGGAGGTGATGTAGCTAAGTGAGGGCCGGTCGTGGACATAGGCGGCGTCATGCTACCTAGAGAGAGGCAGCAAGTGACCAGCTGTGGCGGCATGACCTCGGTAGGGCGCGACAGATGTGAGTATCGGGACAGGGAGGCCCGATCCATGCAAAACCGGTGGTGCAGGCAGGGGAGGTGCGCCTGTATACTGCTCGGGCATCCAGATGTGGGTTTGATGGGGAGCATAGAGGGAGACGGCTGGAGTTTCAGGCTGCGACGATGCAAACAACAGCGGTGGGGAGGACCTGGACCGCGTAGGAGGCGGTCAGAGTTTCAGGTTGCGACGGCGCAAACAACAGTGGTGGGGAGGCCAGGCAGCTGCTGACCAGATCTGGGCAAGCAGCGTTCACGGGGGAGGCATGGGCATGTGGGAGAGGGTCGGCCAAAGGGAGGGTCCAGCCTATTGCGGGTTCCGGGACGAGGGAGGCGGCCTAGCCTGGCGCAGCGTTGAGAGAGGACGTTGGACCAGTGAAGGTGGCCAGCTGGATGCGGTTTTCGGGTATGGTTGGCCAGGGTTCCTCCTGGGTGCTGGGTATGCCACTGTGGAGAAGAAGGGCCCCGCCCTTTTTGTTTTTTTTCTCATCCGTGACTCGCCTCTTTTTTTTTTTTGTTAACTTGAAAAATCAACGCCCATTAAAATTTTTTCCACACAATCCCATTAAAAAACAAACCTATATCCTTAGGTTTAGAAAATAATTATATAATAATAATAATATTATTATTATAATATTAAAATTAAAAAACTACTATTATTATAATAAAATAATAATAATAATAATACTAATTATTAAACATCATCGAAAAACACTATTTCAGTGTTAACAACCGATTTGGATGATTAAATGAAGGTTCATCGATTTAGAACCTCATATTTCTACTTGTACAAATCCACTCTAAAACTTCAGATAACCATTGAATGGTCATCCTATGTCAGATTAAAACACGGTCTGTGGCGGTAAAACCGTTACAATGCGCTATATAAGTTTTAATGAAAATTTAATTTGTTTTTCCTTAAAAACTTTCATGTGGGGCTCTGACACCACTTGATGGAACTGGGCACGCAGCGGAAGCCCCAAAAAAGTGATTTTAAAAATTTTCATCGACGAACAACATGATCTTGCTGACGTCGAGGAATCATTGCTCGATTACTTCCTTAGGATCACACATGGAAGAGTTAAAGAAAAAAAACTATAAATAACCTGGTTTAGATCCGAACCCATGCACAACATCTGCTCTTCGTTAGCGATCGCTGCTCAAAGAATCTGAATCCAAATTCCTCTAGATCATCAACACATGCTTCAAGAAACTACGAGAGCACCATTCATCGAATTATAGGTGCTATCATGGAGATACAATGCCGCCTTCGACGCTCCGATGATTATCACATCACTCTACTTGCGATGCCTGAGAGAGAGCTCGATCCGAGCTCCTTGGATTCAGAGCCTCTATCTCTAGGATGTGGGAGAGAGAAGAGGAGAGAGAGAGAGTCTATGAATAGTACATGACAAAATCCTCTCTATTTATAGAGTGTTAAGAAAATATTCGGTATTACCACCTAACCTTCTGAATACGTAACATGCTATAACTAACTTATTATGACTTCTAAACTGAGTCATAAATATTATTATCACTTTCTTGTAATATAATAAATATATTAAATGATAATAAATGAGTCATTAACTCGACTCATCATTCCCACAAATATTAATTGAACCTTGAATATTTTTAATATTCGTTCAAATAATATTTTTCAAGTATTTACTTTAATACTTGAAAATAAATTTAATAAATAAATTCAATACCCATTATTCATAACCTGAATAATATGAATTTATTTAATTCATTGGTAATCATATCTCCTTGGACAAAACTCGGACCCCAGTGGTGGGGCCCACCATGTCCAATATACCTATTCAACTAAATAGGGAAGATTATTGAATACGCTATTGTGTGTAACCCTCTAGGCCCTTATCTTGATAGTAGGGAATACTATTCATAGACCAAGAGCGGGATCTAGAAACCCATCATGGCCCCTAAAGAGATAAGTACTGTCATAACATCGATAATCAACCTTTAAACACACACTGTGTAATATAATCTCTTTGTCTTTAATATATCATAAAGCAGGACGCACACCCGTGTCATCGTCTTTTTCTTGCTTTATTATTTGTTGATGTAACTAGATGGATTTACCTTGGATTACCATGACCATGAATTTATCAAGGTACTACCATCCTGATTAACATGGCCCGGGATATATAACTTTCTTAACTTGGAAGTGAAAAATCATTTCTTGATCATTCAACTAGTGTCATTCCACCAATGATGCACCCATCACACACTACCTCACCATGATTTCAGTATCATGGTTTTCGTTTTGCATCAAAGTACACAATCAAATGGCATACATTGGTAATGATCTCAAGTCAGGAGACCACCACACATGATCATAGATAGGAACATCCAATGAAACCATAAACATGTGTTGTTTCTATTGGCAGGTCTGTTATCATGATCTCACTACTAGAGATCACCAAGTGTGAACTTCATGAGAAGAAGTCTCAATGCTTATGAGACCCCAGCATCTGATAGTCAAACATATACTGTGTCCAGTCAGTAAAATGTATCTAGACCATAGGACTTTTGCTTAAGATTAATATCATAGTATCTCGAGGTTCTCATTATAGCTTGGGATCTGCTATAACCTTTTGATGCGATAATTAATCTTTGAACACTAATATTAAGTAGTGGATGTAGAAAAGTATACACTATATTGGTAAGAATACATCATGTATAACTAAATGTATACACCATATGGTAATCAAAATCACAGTATAGTTGGGTCTAGGGCACCCACTATTTCAACAAGTACTACCATCCTAGTCAACCTAGGACTATGTGATATCTCTTACTCAATTCAGAAGCGACTAATTCTATATTGATCATTCAACCAATTCCATACCACTAATGACCCACCCAACACAAGCTATCTCACTATGACTTCATTGTCATGGTTTTTACATTGCTTGAAAGTAAATGATAAAATGGTACACATTGATAATGATATCAAGTCAGGAAATCAATACACATATTCATATTTAGGAACAACCAATGACACCCGAAACATTTGGTTATTGGAAGGTCAGTCCTCATGATCTCATCTGCTTGAGATCACTAAGTAAAAACTTCATGAGAAGAGGTATCAAAGCTTATGAGCCTCCATCACCTCATAGTCAGACATCGTCTATGTCCCAACAGTATAATGTATTTAAACCATATGAAATATGTTAAAGATTATTTTCATGGTATCTTGAGGTTCTCATTATAGCTGGAAACTACTATAACCTTTTGATATGACTTATAATCTAATGATATTACCATATAAATAGTGAATGCATAAGTATCAACACTATTATAGTAACAATAAACACATTTATATATAAAACTATATACATGTAATTGTAACCAGTGTACATAAAGGAGTTGGGTCTAGGGAACCCATTCACAACACTCCCACTTTCACTAGAGCCAAATGCTAACAATTCTTAACCTGGAAGCTCTCACATGAGTATCATGATTCAATAAGATATGGATTTAGTCAGGGGGTCTTCCACGTTATCCTATGTGGATACTCTATTAATTGCGAATTTACCTCTATGAGTAAAATCCCTCAAGAGATGAAACTTTCAAAGTATATTCTTTATCCTCTAGTGTGAACTGGGCTACTTGGAAAGCACCACTACTGTAGTATTATCACAATATACTGTAATGAGATCTGCACTTCTAGGTATAACACTAAGATAGGAAACAAATCTACATATCTGAATAACTTTCTTAGCTGTATTGGAAGCCACTATATACTCAAATTCTACTATAGAATCAATGACTGTAGACTACTTCAAGTTTCTCCAGCTCACTTCACCACTATTCAGGCAAAACACATAGCCTGACTGTGATTTTAGATCATTATGATATATCTGGAAGCTAATATTTGTGTATCCCATCATCACTAGATCCTCCTATCCTCCATACACCAATAACACATCCTTTATATGTCTCAAGTACTTTAGGATAGTTTTTATAGCTATCCAATATAGCTCTTCTATATTGGCTTATATCTTCCCATTATGCTTAATGAAAATGAAACATCAAACCTAATACATAGCATTTAATACATGATAGATCCGACTATTGAAGCATAAGGGACTCTACTCATTCTTTTAATCTCCTCCTATGTACGTGGACATTTTTTCTTAAAGAGGTTGATTCCATGCGACATTGGAAATAATCCTCTCTTAGATTACTCCATATTATACCTTTTGAGTAATTTTTTAATATATATACTCTGACTTATCCCAAAAAATATCTGAGTTCTATATCGATATATATTAATCCCTAGAATATAGGCTTCTTCACATAAGTCTTTTATGGAGAATCATTCATTTAATCAAGTCTTCAATGACTGTAAGACATTCAATTCATTTTCTATTAACAATATGTTATAAACATATAATACTGGGAAAATGATAGCACTTCCACTAACCTTATTCTAGAAAAATTGATTACTTTAATTCTTGATGAAACCAAATTCTCCTATAGTCTCATCAAAATTAACATTTCATGACCGTGATGCTTGTTTCAATCCATAAATGGATCTAGGAATCTTTCATACTTTATCAGAACACTTTAACATAATTAACTTTATAGGTTATATCATATAGACATCTTCAAACAACTTCCCATTTAGAAAACTATTTTGACATTAATTTTCTAAAATTCATAATCATGGAAGGAAACTATTTCTAGTGATATTATGATGGATTTTAATATTTCCATTGGAGGGAAGGTTTTATCATAGTCTATTCCTTGAATTTGCATGAAACCCTTCGCTATTAGCCATGCCTTATAGGTGCTCACTTGAATATCCATTTCCATCTTTTTATTGATTACCCATTTACACCCAATATGTTTTGCACCAGCTGATGGGTCTGCCAAAATTGAAACCTCATTTTGGCATATAGTCTCCATTTCAGAATGCATGGATTTTTTCCATTAAGAAACATCCTTATCATCTATTAATTTCTTATAGTTTAAAGGAACTTCATTCTCTAGGATTAATGTGTCACCTAACTCAGTGATAAGAAAACCACATCTATGGTTCTCTAACATCTCTAGTTGATTCATGTAACGCCCCGACCCCAGTTACCTAGAGTCGGTGCATTATTACATAACATTGGCATGATCACAAAAGATCAAGTCTCGAAAGAACGATTAGTTTAGTAGCCTTGGAAACACTAGATACATTCGTAAACATTACATTACATCATAAAAATGAAAACTACAATAACATGGTCTCCCTAGTCCACACTCATATCCTCACCGACTATTCTTGCAATTCAGTCATAATACACTTCTTCAAATCCTGGGAAAAATAAAACATTTAAAGGGGTGAGCTCAAATGCTCCGTAAGGATAACAATATAGCGGAAACTTTCATAAGAAAACATAATCATTTAAGGAAATGTATAACTAAAACAAAAGCCTTACTGAACTTGAACTTCAGCATAATATGGAAAAAGTAAAATAAAATAATGCCATTACTTACTCACATGGATATTCTACTAGATGAATAATCACATGAAATATCAATAACCACTTTCATAATGAGGGAATATATAATGCCAGACATTCTGAAACATTTTGTCAAGGCCTTGACCAAGACGTCTAAAATGATTAAGGCCTCGGCCAAAACCATAAATCAAATTGGGAAAGGGCCTCGGCCAATTCCACGTCTAGTTGTCTCATGAGACCTATCGATGCATCGAGGAGCTATAGCGGGCTCCACCAGTCACTTATTAAGTCCAATACATTCCTCATATGAATAGGTTTAAACATATCATAAACCATAACATAATCGTATCACATAAAACATGCATAAAGGAAACATAAAATTTCCACATTTCAATCACAATATATCAATACAACACATTGATATAATAAAAATGCTTTCAAAACCATTTTCAATACCAAAATAAAAGAAAGTTAAAACTTTGTATTTATTTTTCATTAAAAAAAATGATGGCTTGTAGAGGAAGCCAAAACTCAAATAATGGTCACGGCGGCGGAGAAGTCGTTGTCGCCGCATAAGTACGGAAAGAAAAACATTCCCTTTTTGTCGTTTAGTAAAACGCTTCGTATAAAAAATATTCCTTTTGAATAAACATAAAAGTCAAAGGGGTTTATACACCGTATAAAAGAAAGTTGTGTATAAAACCAAATATGCCTCAATGAAAGGAGATTGAGACGAAGTCCTTAAAAAGATAATTTTTAAAATAAAATAGATCTATTATGTGTATTCACTATAGGTACACATAAAGAAAGTAAAAATACAAAATATGACATAATAATATCATGACATAATTTGAAAGTAGGAGATTAACCCAAAGAATGGAAGTTGGGTTAAGAAATTCCCTTACCTCGTGTCCGACTTGACTCAACCGTTCTTTAACCTCATGAATAATAAAATAGAGTTAATATCTACCTTATTAAGAACCATTTTCAATTTCATTATCCTTTTTATATCACTTATTACAATGTTATGAACATTATGTAATTATTTAAGTTAATAACGGTCGTTTTGTCGATCTTTGGTACTTGAGTCAACAATAAACTTCTTATAATTACAAGTTGTTCATGTGATGAAATATCCATTATATACAGAATTATATTCATGACTTAGTTATCATATATAACATATATATTAAGTATATACATGCATTTATAATATTACATAACATTTAGAGGTAAGAAATGAAATGCACCGTTCATGGAGACGGTAAGCCGTACGTACGCATGAACGCTACTTTCATTTCTATTTCGTATTTAATGGAATGATGTTATAATTGTATAAAGTTATAATATAATTCCAGTATAATATAATGTATAATACCATTTACTCCATCCTTTATACATCCCACTTATGGCATTAACGATTCAAATCACTTTGAGGGGGCGGTAGTCCGCACTTCCTAAAATGAAATTATCCCATTTACCCATAATGGAAATCATAAAGTATGCCATAAATGATAAATTCAGAAGCATAAGGAAGACATAAAAATAATATATATATCATATATGAAAATAGTGTCATCAAAATGGCCACCATTAGAGGTGTTAAAGGAATATTGAACAATCATCGTTTCGTGAGGCAGTATTTTGCCACCCACAGAAACAGTATGTTCTTAACCATTAGACGAAGGTGTGTGTAAGTGTAAACCAAATACTTATCATAACAACATACTAGTATATTGTAGATACTGGTTTTGTTACAAAATAATGGAATAAAAATAGTTTAAGGGGTTGGAGAAGAAAAATAAAACAAAACAACATTAGAGAAGACATTACCTTAAAATCGGGTAACTCTTTTTGATTTGAGCCAAAGGCTTCCTTGGGAAGAGTTCTGCCCAAAGTGAGGCTTCTAGGAGTAAGGGAGGAAAGTTGGGAGAGTATTTGGGCAGAGTTTGGCCGAGACAAATGGCTTGAAAGTGTGAATAAGGTGGGAGTGGTGGGGGCCTTTTATAAGTGGAGAGGAGGGGCACTTTTGGAAAGTAATGAAATGTTATTCTATTATAAAATGCTTTTCGGATTATAAAGGTCCCAAACTTGTATAATTCGAGGTTAAGGTGATAAGGGTTCGAAATATTCTCATCCAATAGGCTTTGGACAAGTGTAAGCCTTGGATTTTACATTATCTTCTCATTTTATTTAAATCGTTAAATAATGAGGTCATCGCTGCATCATCATGGTGTCATAAATAATTTAATTTATTTAATGTATAAAAATTATAAAAAAATTATCATGATGTAGGAAATATTTTTATCTTTCCAATGAATATTTATGGTAAAAAATATGACTTTTATAACCCCATGTAAAAATTGTTTTAGTAAAACATTTCATGTTTGTGTGATTTTTTACTTTAACATTAAATAAAAGGTATTTATGTCATTTTCTAACTAAAGTGGCTCCATGGGGTCCCCAAGTTGACCCATGGATTTTCTTGGTCGGCCATGGCACATCCAATGAGGGTAGGACATGTGTCAAGCTCATCTCATATTATTAAAACATTATTTTTACCTTAAACTACACTAATTACCTCTAATCGCGATTAAGAACTTAAAAGTTACTATTCACCAAAAATTATTTTAATCTCATTGAACCACATTTTACTTCTTAATGACAACCATGTATGTCGGATTTTTGAAAATCAAAACACAGAAGTGGTAATATTTCATTTAAACGAAAAATCATTTATTTAACTACCACTTAGTGGTTTCACTATTCATCAAAAATTGTAGTTTTTCAGAACAATGCCAAAATTTCACCCTAATATATAATTGATATTCCAAATTCAAAAATGATGTCTATTTTACAAAATTCCAAACATATAAGTTGCATTAATTAATTTTATAATTAATTCCCTCTGTCACAACAAATAGCGTGTTTTTAAGAAACAATTTATATCAAAAGATTGGCAATTGTTTATGTCCAATTTCAATGTTAAATTAATTCTAATGACCACCATTGAATAAAATGGTAAAAATATATTCTAATTATACTTTAAAACCACTAAATAGTATAATTTATCACTATAAATTATTTTGATTAAAAAATTTGTTTTTATGTATTTTTCACTATTCATAAAAAATTGAAAGTTCTCAGAAAATTACCAAAAATTCAACATAGGATAATTTCGATATTACGAATCCAAAAATGAAGTCCATTTTGAAATATAAAATTTATATAATTTCAAAAAGTGGGTATTACTATTCATAACGGCTACTTTGATTAGTCGCGGTGTTTTAGAACTCGAAGTTGCGTACAATGCAAGCTATTGCATTATTGAATGAGAAGCGTATAGTGGAAGCTCGGGGTGTTACATTCTCCCCTCCTTCAATAAATTGCGTCCTCGCAATTTGAAATTTTTCTTGGAAAATAAAAGGTTGAAAATAGAAAATACCTTTGTGGAAAACCCACATCGGAAATAAGGTTAATAGAATTTAGTCTTAATAAGAGGGAAATGGAAATAAGAAAGTTACCACCAAATTATGATCTTGATAAGGAGAACATTGGTGGCAATTAGAGACATATAATTGGAGGAAAAATGTAAATATTTGTAGGGAGTGATTGAGGTTATCAATCACAATCAACTGTCAAATTGAGGGCCTCAAAGCCTTCAATCTATGTTGATTTAAAATATCATCAGTTCAACAAGACATAAGGTATTAGGATAACACATTTTTTGTTTTAATATCCCTTTACTAAAGTTTAAGAATTAATTTATTCATTGAATAAGAGATAGGTATATATATATTTATGCTTGACAATTAGAGTTTCAACCTTCAACTCATCTTTCACTCAAAAAGATAATAGAAATCAAAAATATTACACTTATCCTAATTGTATAAGGTTCCAAATTTTAACACATACCATTTAGATTAGAAAAACTATTTTGTAATAACCAGGGACTTCCTATAGGCTAGTGGTAGGAAATAAAGTCCTGTCGCACTATGATTGTGGGTTCGATTCCTGCAGCTTTGTCCGACGCGATGGTTATGCCCCACCCTGCAGGTTGTCCTTTTCCTAAAACTATAATATTATAATATTCCAAAAATAATCTTCATAAATTTTTTAACCTTTAACAATACTATCCAAAGATCAACTTAATCCACTCCAACCTTTATATTTATCCAAAATACCTCTGTCCAGACTTTCTCTAAAAGGTCTCTTAATTCCAAAATCAATTTATCAGATTCCCCAAACAAAGTAAAGTTTCTCTTATTGTCACATACTAAAAATATAATTACCTTCATCATATTAAAACCTTACTGAAATCAAAAAGTACTGCAGTACAATCCTTATATATATCACATTATTCTTATAACCAGAATATAATCCTTGAGTCCAAAAGCACCAATACATTAATTATTCCGCTTCAACTGTAGTCACAGCATAAGATTGGCCTTGATTCCTTGGCCTTTTCTGAGGTAAGTTTCCTTGACGCTTAGGACATTCATTTGCATAATTCCCCATTTCTCTACAATTGTAGCATTCAACATTGATAGCCTCTTTCTTTCCCTTGCAATCACGGGCCTGGTGACCTTTTTCTCCACATTTATAACAAACTCCCATTCCTTTTAGGCAAGTACCAGGGTGATTCTTCCCACAATTATCACATTATGGAAAATCCTTCTTTCCCTTTTTCCCTTTATCTATCTCTTGTTCCACCATTCTCTTCTTCTCTTGCTTTACTTTGTTGTCATAAGACTTAGAGAATTCCTTTTCTGTCTTGATAGAACACGAGACAATATCTTCATACGATGAGAAGGATTGTGATACTAAAGCTCGACGGAGAAATGGTTTTAACCCATCAAAGAAACGATCAATCTTACTTCTTGGGTTACGTATATAATCTGCAGCATGCCTCGCTAACCTTGTAAAGTTAGCCTCATACTTTGCGACATTCTCATCCTCCTTCTGCCTCAGACTTAGAAATTGCCTTTCCATATCTACTTGATGGTCACGAGGAAATTATTTTTCTAAGAAAAGCTCTTTGAAATCCCTCCATTCCATATTCGATAAATCATCATCTTCCTTTGTGTTTTGAATCAGCGACCACCACTGATCGACATCTCCAATGAGGCGGTAAACTGCCATGACAACCTTCTCCCTTTCGCTACTCCCCAAGGCATAGAATATTTTCTCTAAGGAGTTTATCCATTGCTCAGCTACTAATGGATTTGTACCCCCATTAAAAGTTGGCGGTTGTTGCCTCATGAAGCGGTCTAATATTGATCCTCCACGTTGCGGATCAGGGTGATCCATACGAGTAAGGTTATTATTCATAACTTGAGTGAGTTGTCCCAGTATGGTAATAAGTTGATCAGCACCAGTTGTATCTCCAGATCCACAATAATTATCTTGAGCAGGAGGGAAATCCCTACACGGAGTGCATGCATTGATACGGTTTCCATTCCTTCCACTAGGCACCATTTCTAAAAAATGGCATAATCTAGATTAGTTTATGAATTAAAATACATAATTCCATATTTGTAAAACACTTTACATAAATTGAACTATTTATGGATATAATCCATAATCATAAAAAGAAATGTTTTCTTTGATAAAGTATATACTCATAAACCTTCATAGTGGTTTGTAAAGAAAATGAGAATTATCCTAAGCATATCCCCCGGGAGTGCCATAACCAAGAGTGCAGCAAGGCCCGTTGTCGTGCACCAGTTCCTGTTCTAGTCTAGCTCAAAGCGGTGTTTTCGGGTTTTACCCCTAGGTACATCTGTGCCAGAGCCGCCTCTACCTGCTCGTATCCAGACAGGGATGTATCGCTCAGAAAACTCACAAAATCTCTATAATACCAAAATTCTAGGAAGTTCTTCTATACTAATCTTCAAAGTCTATCTTTGGGCTATGTGCTCTAATCAGAGTTTATCTAAATCTAGCTTCCAAGGTTAGTACTAAAATACCTCTGATACCAACTGTAACGCCCCGACCCCAGCTACCTAGAGTCGGTGCATTATTACATAACATTGGCATGATCACAAAAGATCAAGTCTCGAAAGACCGATTAGTTTAATAGCCTTGGAAACACTAGATACATTCGTAAACATTACATTACATCATAAAAATGAAAACTACAATAACATGGTCTCCCTAGTCCACACTCATATCCTCACTCACTATTCTTGAAAGTCAGTCATAATACACTTCTTCACATCCTGGAAAAAATAAAACATTGAAAGGGGTGAGCTCAAATGCTCCGTAAGGATAACAATATAGTGGAAACTTTCATAAGAAAACATAAGCATTTAAGGCAATGTATAACTAAAACAAAAGCCTTATTGAACTTGAACTTCAGCATAATATGGAAAAAGTAAAATAAAATAATGCCATTACTTACTCACATGGATATTCTACTAGATGAATAATCACATGAAATATCAATAACCACTTTCATAATGAGGGAATGTATAATGCCAGACATTCTGAAACATTTTGTCAAGGCCTCGACCAAGACGTCTAAAATGATTAAGGCTTCGGCCAAAACCATAAATCAAATTGGGAAAGGGCCTCAGCCAATTCCATGTCTAGTTGTCTCATGAGACCTATCGATGCATCGAGGAGCTATAGCGGGCTCCACCCGTCACTTATTAAGTCCAATACATTCCTCATATGAATAGGTTTAAACATATCATAAACCATAACATAATCGTATCACATAAAACATGCATAAAGGAAACATAAAATTTCCACATTTCAATCACAAGATATCAATACAACACATTGATATAATAAAAATGCTTTCAAAACCATTTTCAATACCAAAATAAAAGAAAGTTAAAACTTTGTATTTATTTTTCATTAAAAAAAATGATGGCTTGTAGAGGAAGCCGAAACTCAAATAATGGTCACGGCGGTGGAGAAGTCGTTGTCGCCGCATAAGTACGGAAAGAAAAACATTCCCTTTTTTTAGTTTAGTAAAACGTTTCGTATAAAAAATATTCCTTTTTAATAAACATAAAAGTCAAAGGGGTTTATACACCGTATAAAAGAAAGTTGTGTATAAAACCAAATATGCCTCAATGAAAGGGGATTGAGACGAAGTACTTAAAAAGATAATTTTTAAAATAAAATAGATCTATTACGTGTATTCACTATAGGTACACATAAAGAAAGTAAAAATACAAAATAGGACATAATAATATCATGACATAATTTGAAAGTAGGAGATTAACCCAAAGAATGGAAGTTGGGTTAAGAAATTCCCTTACCTCGTGTCCCACTTGACTCAACCGTTCTTTAAACTCCTGAATAATAAACTAGAGTTAATATCTACCTTATTAAGAACCATTTTCAATTTCATTATCCTTTTTATATCACTTATTACAATGTTATGAACATTATGTAATTATTTAAGTTAATAACGGTCGTTTTGTCGATCTTTGGTACTTGAGTCAACAATAAACTTCTTATAATTACAAGTTATTCATGTGGTGAAATATCCATTATATCCAGAATTATATTCATGATTTAGTTATAATATATAACATATATATTAAGTATATACATGAATTTATAATATTACATAACATTTAGAGGTAAGAAATGAAATGCACCGTTCATGGAGACGGTAAGCCGTACGTACGCATGAACGCTACTTTCATTTCTATTTCGTATTTAATGGAATGATGTTATAATTGTATAAAGTTATAATATAATTCCAGTATAATATAATGTATAATACCATTTACTACATCCTTTATACATCCCACTTATGGCATTAACGATTCAAATCACTTTGAGGGGGCGGTAGTCCGCACTTCCTAAAATGAAATTATCGCATTTACCCATAATGGAAATCATAAAGTATGCCATAAATGAGAAATTCAGAAGCATAAGGAAAACATAAAAATAATATATATATCATATATGAAAATAGTGTCATCAAAATGACCACCATTAGAGATGTTAAAGGAATATTGAACAATCATCGTTTCGTGAGGCAATATTTTGCCACCCACAGAAACAGTATGTTATTTAACCATTAGACGAAGGTTTGTGTAAGTGTAAACCAAATACTTATCATAAAAACATACTAGTATATTGTAGATACTGGTTTTTTTACAAAATAATGGAATAAAAAGAGTTTAAGGGGTTGGAGAAGCAAAATAAAACAAAACAACATTAGAGAAGACATTACCTTAAAATCGGGTAACTCTTTTTGATTGGATCCAAAGGCTTCCTTGGGAAGAGTTCTGCCCAAAGTGAGGCTTCTAGGAGTAAGGGAGGAAAGTTGGGAGAGTATTTGGGTAGATTTTGGCCGAGCCAAATGGCTTGAAAGTGTGAATAAGGTGGGAGTGGTGGGGGCCTTTTATAAGTGGAGAGGAGGGGGACTTTTGGAAAGTAATGAAATGTTATTCTATTATACAATTATTTTCAGATTCTAAAGGTCCCACACTTGTATAATTCTAGTCTAAGGTGATAAGGGTTCGAAATATTCTCATCCAATAGGCTTTGGACAAGTGTAAGCCTTGGATTTTACATTATCTTCTCATTTTATTTAAATCGTTAAATAATGAGGTCATCGCTGCATCATCATGGTGTCATAAATAATTTAATTTATTTAATGTCTAAAAATTATAAAAAAATTATCATGATGTAGGAAATATTTTTATCTTTCCAATTAATATTTATGGTAAAAAATATGACTTTTATAACCCCATGTAAAATTTTTTTTAGTAAAACATTTCATGTTTGTGTCATTTTTTACTTTAACATTAAATAAAAGATATTTATGTCATTTTCTAACTAAAGTGGATCCATGGGGTCCCCAAGTTGACCCATGGATTGTCTTGGTCGGACATGGCACATCCAATGAGGGTAGGACATGTGTCAAGCTTATCTCATATTATTAAAACATTATTTTTACCTTAAACTAAACTAATTACCTCTAATCGCGATTAAGAACTTAAAAGTTACTATTCACCAAAAATTATTTTAATATCATTGAACCACATTTTACTTCTTAATGAAAACCATGTATCTAGGATTTTTGAAAATCAAAACACAGAAGTGGTAATATTTCATTTAAACGAAAAATCAGTTATTTAACTACCACTTAGTGGTTTCACTATTCATCAAAAATTGTAGTTTTTCAGAACAATGCCAAAATTTCACCCTAAGCTATAATTGATATTCCGAATTCAAAAATGATGTCTATTTTAAAAAATTCCAAACATATAAGTTGCATTAATTAATTTTATAATTAATTCCCGCTGTCACAATAAATAGCGTGTTTTTAAGAAACAATTTATATCAAAAGATTGACAATTGTTTATGTCCAATTTCAATGTTAAATTAATTCTAATGAACACCATTGGATAAAATGGTAAAAATATATTCTAATTATACTTTAAAACCACTAAATAGTATAATTTATCACTATAAATTATTTTGATTAAAAAAGTTGTTTTTATGTATTTTTCACTATTCATAAAAAATTGAAAGTTCTCAGAAAATTACCAAAAATTCAACATAGGCTAATTTCGATATTCCGAATCCAAAAATGAATTCCATTTTGAAATATAAAATTTATATAATTTCAAAAAGTGGGTATTACTATTCATAACGGCTTCTTTGATTAGTCACGGTGTTTTAGAACTCGAAGTTTCGTACAATGCAAGCTATTGCATTATTGAATGAGAAGCGTATCGTGGAAGCTCGGGGTGTTACAATTCATGCGATACTTATATCTTGGGAACTTCTTCCTATCCCACTATCTCTTGTGGAGTCTATTCTCATACCAACTATTGTGCATATGGAGTATTAACTTTATTAAACTCAATCTTTCTCCTACCATTTAAATTAGAAATGTGTTCCCTTTCTAGAAATATAGAATGTATTACTACAATCACATTTCTATCTTTAGGTTTATATAGATAATATCCTTTAGTCTCCTTAGGATATCCTATACAGATTCACTTAGTGCTCTGAGATGTTAATTTGTCACTAAGTATAGTCTTTACAAAACCCTCGCATCACCATACACATATGTGTGACATAATGGGATTCTTTTCATACTATAAATCATATTAAATCCCATATTATACTTTAGTTAGTACTTGGTTTAGTGTATCTGATGTTTTATACAATGAATATCCTCAGAAAGATAAAGGTAGAGTTTCATGACTCATCATATATCTGATCATGTCAAGAAGGGTCTGATTCCTTCTTTCACTAACACCATTACACTAAGGTTTATAAGTAGGAGTGAGTTGTGAGACTATCCCACCCTCCTTTAAATGATCATTGAAATATTGGTTAAGATATTCTCCACTATGGTCTGAGTGGAGTTTCTTAATCTTCTTACCAAGTTGATTCTCTACTTCATTATGATATTCCTTAAACATGCTAAAGGAATTTTAATTATACCCCATTAAGTAGGTAAATCCATATCTACTATAGTCATTAGTAAAAGCAATTAAGTAAGAAAAACCACCCTTTTCATATATTATAAATGGACCACATACATCTGTATAAACCAATTTCAATAGATTTGGATCTTTCTACCTTACCACTAAAAGGTGTTTTGGTCATTTTACCTTGTAAACAAGCATAATATGCATCCAAGGGTTTTAACTCAATAGAGTCTAAAAACCCTTCTTGATGTACTCTTCTTAAATATTTATCATTTGTATGAACTAGAATGAAGTGTCATAGTTGGGTAGGATATGAGTCATTCTTGTTATTTTTTTCATTGATTTCCAAAAATAGGATTTTCAAGTTCAAGTATATAAAACCCATTTTTAATATGTTCTACATGATAACATATGTTATCCATATAAAAGTGACAAAATTTATTTCTAAACATGAGATAAAATCCCGCAGTGTCTAAAATTGACATTGAGACTCTATTTCTAGTAATAAATGGTACATAATAAAAATTATTTAATACAATAACCAAAACACTAGGCAATGTGAAAGGATAATCTCACATTGCTAATATTACTAGTATCACACTATTTTCTACTCAAATATCAACTTCACCTTTTTTAATTGTCTTGAATCTACTTGGTCCCCATATTTTAATATAAATGTGTGGGCCCCACAAAGTTTACAATACCCAACTTGTAGATGTAGACATATTTCATTTAATAAAAAATATAACTAAAGAAAAAGAATCACCTTGCTTCTTCTTCCCAGCTATGAAATTATTCTTCCTATGGCCTTTCTTGCCACATGAATAGTAGACTATTTCCTAATCATTGATCTCCCTGTATATCTTTGGATTCTTGGAAGGGTGGTGTATCAGTTTCTTTGAATGTGGCTTAGCCTTTGATACCTTTACCTTATATTTCCTCCTCTTGTTCACCATATGGACTGAAGATTTTTAATTCTACATATCGATATCTACTTAGTGAACTAAAGACAAGAAGTTTGAGAGTGACTTATTCATGTTATTCATATTGTAATTAATGATGAATTTTGAGAATTTATGTGGTAAAGAGGTAAAAATGAGATTTGTTTCAAGTTCTTGGTTCATTTTGAACCCAAGGTCCTCTAGTCTCTCAATGTTCCCAATCATCTTGAGTATATGAGGGCCTACCCATGTACAATTTGAAATAATGCACCTATATAATTCACTAGATATCTCATATCTTTCCCATAGAGTGCTCTCTTGGTATAACTATTGGATATGAGATAACATCATCTAGGAAACTTCATCCTTGTGTATTTTTTTGCAGTTCATGGGACATAGAAGATAACATGACACACCGAACATCCAGTGCATCATCCACATTCTTTATGTAGCTATCTTTACCCACCCTACTGCTCCTTGAGGGGGCTCAATAGGAATTGGGGATTCCAACACATAAAGCTTCCTTTCTTGGCATTGTACAACATGAAAACATTTTTACCACTCCTAAAAGTTATTGTTGATCAGGATATTTTCTTTATCCAATATTTATCATAGTAAAATTAGATTAGAGGATGTTAATATTTGATCTATAATAAGTTAATTTAAAAGGTCAGTACTTTATATTTATTACCAATAGAAATTTTCAAATTTTTAATTCTAAATAACTCCCACTATTTTATGAAATTATAGTAACCCTCAATTACAAGATTAAAAATACTTAGTATCTTGATTATTCTATTGGAAAGTATCCTTAAACCTCTCTTTATAGCTCGATCTATGAAATCATCACTACTCCAAGAGTCTAATGTAGTATTTTTGGCTGGACAACTGCATTAACTCACATCTTCTTGATCTATTGAGTGAATTCTTATCTCCCACAAAGGATTACTTTCAATTGCTTATTGCTTTGCCTCTAAATTTGCAACAATCTATCTATGGATACTTATTTGCTTCCAAATTTAGTTAATTTTTTCCATCAGTATTTTAAGAACTCTCTGGTAGTAATAGGCACTCTAAACTATGGATAACGAGCACCTTGAATAATCAATTGTGTTCAAATTCAAGTGATGGAATTCATTTATTGACTTAATATTGGCTTTGAAGGATTTGTTAATTTATCTCAGCAAATGAAATCCTTTTATATTTAACAGTATTATTCTATGTGATCACACTCACAACATAAGCATGATTTAAATAGAAAATATTTACTGTACATGTTCATTTTATGTATGCAGTCTTGTTTATTATTATACTATGTGATCAAACATAATAAATAAAAATTCAAAAAATAATAAACTATGCATATGATAAAATAAATAAATAATGATGTGATAATGAGTTATTAACTATTAGTTAATCCATAAAGTGGATAATGGATTAATTGAGACCATAGGGGAATTACCTAAGTCAATACCTGACATAAATTGTAGCATATAAAACTTTCATATACTTCACTTGTTTGGTTTACATCAGCTCTTGACTTGAAGTGTGTTGCCAAAAACTCCTTTGAACTTTACAATGTATCCTCACGCGAAAGTGATAGGAACTCAGGGTGTGAAATTACATTTTATCACACAAAATATGGATATAAAATACCTTATAAATTTAAAGAGGTAGGTATAAATACACAAATCATCAAAATAAAAAAATTAAAACATTTTACAACATAAATGCAATAATTTAATTAAATAAACAACAAACCAAATATACACAGGTCGATCTTGGCTCATGACCAGTCAACATGCAATTATATTATATAAGAAAAATTATTTTTTTAGAATTAAACTTGAGGGTATTTTTAATATTTTAACTTGAATTAAAATAATTTTAATTAATTATAAATACATCCCACAACACTCGAAATAATTTTATTAAATTTCAGAAAACTAAAATTATTTTTTGAAATTTTTATACAATTTTCAGGTCCATTTGGACCAAAATCATGTCCACAAATATAAATTTAGGGCTTGTGACATGTCTAATGGGCTAGGCAGGTTGGATCCAAACTAACCCACTCTAGCTCGGGGCAGGGCGACCTGACTAAAATATGGGTTGGGTGTAAATTGAATGCCCCAAATAGAGGCACCATTTTTAGACAACACACACACACAAACACACATGTCTATATATATTTGACCATGGGCTACCCTAATAAATGGGGTGTCCATTTAGTCAATGTGGGTGGATTTATTCCGCCCTCATGATATTTTTTTTGTTTAATGTAATGATGAGAAGGAATGATAAATCCCCACCTCATCATTATCAATTCCCAAACACACCCATTCATCCACACACACACACACAAATATATATATATACATATATATGAATGAAATCCCATCATAATTAAAGGTTAAAAATAGTCAATCACTTATCAACCATATCTTAGTCATACAAACTCAGATCAATGCTCTGTCAGTTATGTTAGTATTTTATCAAAACTCTATTTCTAAATATTAGAAAAATTAATCAAATTTTTGAATTTTTAGACTTAAATAGTTTCATTTTCACTCTGATACCTATTGAAGGAAATTGAGGCAAAGTGGAAGCATGGAACACACTTAATTTAATTTTCCGAGTTCAAATTCATGTTAAAAAACACTTGATGCACAAATCCAATTTCAAGTATTTATCAAAGGATCACATAAAATTCAATTTAAGTGTGAATAAAAAGATTGAAGAAAACCATAAACGATACCTTATTTTTTTGAAATCACAAAATTGATTCACTTACCATCAGTGTGTCATGGATCAAAGGTACCAAGCTAAAAATCCCCTATATCATACACATATTCACCACAGCTCATGGATCATCAATATTTGATTCTTGGGTTCTATCATGAGAAATAAAATTGCTTTAAACATCCATTTGATCATGTCAAGATTGTGGACTCAATCATGGAATCAGGATTGATCCATCCTCTTTCGGTTTCTTACTCTCAAACTTAAGAGAGAAGGAGAGAGCACTCAAAATTCATCCTCATGATTAAGAGAACAATTATTGAGTCTAAAATTCACTTATATACTTATATTATACTTTCTAAAATTTCACTTTGATCCATAGAAAGTTATAACATTCATTTCAGACCCATGTGAACACTTATGGCTTAATTAAACTTATCACTTTAATATGTTACATGATAAAATATGAAACATTAACTTTTCTCATAATCTACCCTAATAATTTAACAAACCACGAACATGATATGTTAGTTTGAATAACTATATTTTATCATATTCACTTTTATGATCAAACTACCTGTGAATACCTTGACAAATAAATTCACGAATCATTATTAAAAACTTGAAAATAATATAATTGAATTATTTTATTGTGATCATTCACACTTGGACATTCACTGGCCCTTGCACGTGGGGATCACTTTGTCTTAAACTCCTATTTATCCAAATAGGTGGAACTTATGGATACACTTAGTGTGTGGCTCTCTAAATCCTTTTATCTGTAGTATTCAGTCCCAACCATAGACTAAAAGTGATATCTAACAACACATAATGGTCCCTAAGAAGATAAGGAATGACATAGTTATTACTTCCTCCTATGAACACACTCTATGTAATATAATCTATTTGTTTTATGATATCTCATGAAGCAGGATGCACACTTTTTTCCAATATTTTTTTGATGATTTATATATTTTATGACCTTACCAGACAATATTGATTTCTTATACCGTGAATATGGATTTAATGAAGGTAATTTCATCCTAGTAAACTAGGGCCCATGATATATCTCTTACTTAAATCATAAGTGAAAAATTCTATCTTGATAATTCAACCAATTCCATACCACCAATGATAAAAATAACACATGATACCTCATCAAAACTCCATTTTCATGGTTTTTTTACTTACATAAAAGTATGTGATCAAATGGTAAACATTGATAATGATCTCAAGTCAGGAGACCAATAGACATGTTCATAGATAGGAAAAACCAATGACACTTGAAACATGTGGTGTTCCTATTGGCAGGTCAGTCCTCATGATCTCATCTACTAAATATCACCAAGTGAGAACTTCATGAGAAGAAGTCACAATGATTATGAGTCATTGAAACCTAAAAGTAAAACTTTATCTCTGTCCCATCATTATGATATATCTAGATTATAGGACATGTACTAAATATTATTGTCACAATACCTCTAGGTTCTCATTATAGTTGAGAACTACTACAATATTTTGATACGACATGTAATCTAAAGACACTACCATGTAAATAGTGGATGCATAAGTATCAAAACTATTATGGTAAGAATAAATACAGGTATATATCAAATTGTATTCATATAATGGAAATAAAAGTACATAAAGGAGTTATATCTAGGACATATAATCACAATAATATTAGGACCTAGGGTTATAACATAATCAATTAGCCGACCAATGTTAAGGGTCATGGACTACTTATGACAACCCTGCTTTTATTACAAACTTAAACATGATTTATTACATAAAACTTCACTTGATACAATAAAGAAGATCAAGAGGTTTAGTGTATTTGGGGCTTAGGATAATTACATAGAAACTTAAAACATGAAATACAACATCTTTATTGAAAACTTCCTTTACATGACCACTACATTCCCTCGTACTTAGCATTGCATGGGATAACCTGAGGACACATATAAGAAAATGGTGAGCTATAAAGCCCAATAAGGGAGTACACATGGAATAACATGAGGAGTAAAATACATGTTAGGCAATAGGAATATAAATAGATCATAATATAAACATGAACATAAAGGCATGATAAAGCATGATAATCATAACATGGAAATGTGGAAACAACACTTAACATGGAATTAGCATGAACCAAGGCTCATTGCACATGGAGCATGAGTAAATTATCATTGCACATGAAGCACAAATAAACCCTCGTTTCACTTGAATTAGCATGAGTCAACACTCATTGCACATGACGTATCATGATACTATACTTTACCCAATGCATTGGAGCGCTATAAGGGCGCACCCTTCTTAAACATTTCATTTCATGCATAAGTGTGCCACATGGATCATAAAACATGGATTCATAAAAAATAATAATTTATTCCATGATAAAGGAATGTGTAATTAATACATGAAACTTTATAATAAATAAGTAAATGTGCATAAAGGTGAATATACTTGATGGATAAATGAGAATGGTATTCACTACACAATGACATTGGCTTAGAAAAATGGTGTGATTTCGGCAGCGTAACAGTGTGACATAAGAATTCATAAAAAAAGTTGATGAGAGAGAAAGGGGTTACTCATCATATTTACATGTAATGGACAGTAAGGAGGTCATATATATACATGTACCAACAATTGTAATGGAATTTAGATTCATGATACAAAAGTATTTCTTGAATGTAAATGAGGAGAGAGAAGTTCCTTTCGGAATTTCGGCATAGTAACGGGTGTACATGGGAGGCATCTAATGAGAGAGAAAGGGGTATCCAATAATTAAAACATAAAGAGGGAAGTATGAGGGAGGTGAGAAGACATTCCCCAACATTCATAATTGAAATTAAATGGGCAAAGCAACTTAAATAAAATCGGACAAAAATGAGAAAAGAAGAAAAAACCCTTACTTGGAAGTGTGCTTCCAAAGGCTTGAGAGAGGCTTGAGAGAGGCTTCTTGGGAGCCTGGATCACCTTGGTAGGATTCTAGAGAGAGTAGGGCAGAGGTTGGATGAAATCAAAAGGCTTTGAGTGAGGAGGAAGTGGGAGCTTGGGTGGGTTTATATAGGAAAGGTGAGGGAATTATTTATTATTTAGGTTTGGGACCCCTTATATTAAATTAATCCAAACCACAAAACATACCATGTTTTTTGCCCATGTTTTTTGGAAAAGGAAAGAGGAAAAAAATATTTTATAAGGCCAAAGTCCTATCTTCTTAAAATAATAGGGTTTCTTATGTGGAGGTGAGTCATACTCCCATGGAAATTATTTTAAAAAGACAAGGTGTTTAATAAGTCTTGAGGGGTCCATTAATGCTTTGAAAAGTAAGTAAAAAAACCCAAAATCATATTATTTTAATGGTAAAACATATATTGTCCGAACATAAAGATTATAGTATTTTATTACATCACTATTGGGTCATTATGATGTCATAAAACACATTATATATTTAAACGGTATTTAATTTTTACCCAAAAATTTGACTGTCTCAGAAAATTATAAAAAATTCACCGTTGGATAATTTCGACGTCCTGATTCTAGAAATAACATTTATTTTATCTATATAATTTTCTAAATATGTTAATTTTCACTTTTAAATAAAAACTGACATTTATTGAAAATTCACGGGTTTTGACAGAAATGACTTTCAGACCTTAATAAAAATTATAATTGCATTCATAAAATTATAAGATCATTTATATTTAATAAAAATTAATTTAATAATAATAATATTTTATTAAAATATTATTTAATTCAAAAATCCATTAATTTAAAAAAATATATTTCTTAATTAAATAATAACTAAAAACACTATTTGTACTTTAAAAAATATTTACAATGTATCGATAATGACAAGAAGGTATATTTATTATTATATAAAAAAATAATATACATGAACATAGTACTAGCGATTTGTTACATAACACCTTAAAACAGTTGCATAAGACCTAAGGGTAAGGTATGCGATGGTGACAGACTCTTGAGGTGGCTCGGATAACATTGCTCGAGTGGTAATTTCTATCAACTTCCACTTTTCCCATAGACAGTCCCGTTTGAGCTTGACATGATGAAGCTCATCTTGGGCTTGGTCAAGAACGAAGCCCAAGGATGCCACCTCTTTTCCGAGCTCCGAAAAATGGGCTTCGTATGGGGAAATTCTACTGGATGAGGCCATCAATTCCTTTGTTTGAGTAATTTTGGATTTGTTAAAGCCCTATATTTATACTAATCATGTGATCACTGTTCAATGGATATATTAGTAACGGTCAAAATTCTTAACATAAAACCAAAGAAGTTGACATTTTATATAAACATAAAGAGACATTTAATTAGATCAAGAGGGATTTCCATTAATGAAACTTTGGGTCGTTACAATATTCCCCCCTTAAGAAATTTTGCCCTCTAAATTTTCCTTTTCCCACACTAAAAAAGATGTGGGTAACTCAGCTTCATCATTTCCTCCGATTCCCAAGTCGATTCTTCAAAACTTGTGGTTTCTCCACAACACCTTGACGAGGGGCATTGTCTTATTTTGTAGAACTTTTTCTCTATGATCTAATATCTTCAATGGTTGCTCCTCGTAAGAAAGATCATCTTACAATTGTACCACCTCAGAAGAGAGTACATGTGAAGGGTCCGGTGTGTACTTCCTTAAGAGGGATACATGAAAGACATCATGTACTTTGGCCATAGTAGGTGGAAGTTCTAGTCGATAGGCCACAACCCCGACACGATCAAGAATCTCAAAGGGGCCTATGTACCTTGGACTTAACTTCCCTTTCTTTCCAAACCTCATGAACTTCTTCCACGGAGATATGCGTAGAAAAACCATGTCTCCAAATTTAAACTCAAGGTCTCATTGACAATTATCTGTATAACTCTTTTGTCGACTCTGGGCTGCCTTGATATGCTGTTGAATAGTTTTCACCTTCTCCACCATTTATTCGACCTTTTCTGGTCCAAGCAGCTTACGTTCACCGACCTCATCCCAACATGCCGATGTTCTGCACCTTTTCCCATACAGGGCTTTATATGGTGCCATTTGGATGCTTGAGTGGAAACTGTTATTATAAGAGAACTCAACCAGAGGAAGATGTTGATCCCATCCTCCTTTAAAGTCCATTGAGCATACTCTCAACATGTCCTCAAGTTTTTGGATAGTCCGCTCGGATTGACCATCAGTTTGAGGATGATAAGCTGTACTGAAGTTCAGTTCAGTATTTAGAGCATGTTAAAGACTCTTCCAAAACTTAGAGGTGAATCTTGGATCTCAGTCAGACACAATAGATAGTGGTACTCCATGAAACCTTACCACTTCTCTGATATATATCCATGCCAGTTGATCCAAAGATAAATCCTCCCGAATAGCAATGAAGTGTGAAGTCTTTGTAAGACTATCCACAACAACCCATATTGCATTGTTTCCTTTGGATGTCCTTGGAAGTCCGGTGACAAAGTCCGTGGTGATGTTCAACCATTTCCATTCTAGTATGGGTAATGGTTGCATCATCCCCTTAGACTTCTGACTCTCTGCCTTTACTTGCTGACACACCAGACACTTTGATGTATATTTAGCGATATCCTTCTTCATATTATCCCACCAAAAGTTTTCTCGGATATCTCGATACATCTTTGTGCACCCTGGGTGAATAGAGAAATTTGAACTATGTGCGTCATCCGAAAGTTCCTTCTTCAGCTCCGGACTTGATGGAACACATAGTATTTTCCCAAACCACACAATTACTTCTTCATTAACATTAAACTCCGAGGATTTCCCCTTTTTGATAGCTTCCACTTTTTCCTGAATTCCCACATCATCCTTTTGAGCATCCTTTAAACTTTCCAAAAGAGACGATTGAGCAATCATTTGTGAAAGGATTGATGATGTTCCCTTATCTATGATTCTCATGTCCATCTTCATCAAGTCTAAGAATATTGGATCCTTCTCAATTCTCATCATTGATAGAATCGCTGGATCCTTTCTACTTAGGAAATCTGCCACCTTGTTCGCTTTCCCAGGGTGGTAATGGATTGAACAGTCATAATCCTTGATGAGATCTATCCATCTTCTCTGGAACATATTAAGCTCTTTTTGTGTGAATATATATTTAATACTCTTGTGGTCAGTATATATCTCACATTTCTCTCCATAGAGATAATGCCGCCAGATTTTCAAGGCAAAGATCACTGCCGCCAACTCCAAATCATGTGTTGGATAGTTTTTCTCATGGATTTTCAATTGACTTGAGGCATAAGATATAACTTTATCATTCTACATCATCACATAGCCTAATACCTTCTTTGAAGCATCACTAAAAACAACAAAAAGTTCCCCACTTGTGGGTAAAGTGAGCACGGGCGCAGTGATAAGCCTCCTTTTCAACTCCTTGAATATTTCTTCACATTTATCACTCCAAGAAAACTTTACTCCCTTTAGAGTTAGCTTGGTAAGAGGGTTGAAAAATCATGAGAAATTTCTCACAAATCGTCGATAATATCCAACTAACCCCAAGAAGCTACAGATATCCGTTACCGATGTTGGCCTCGTCCATCCCTCAATTTCATCTATTTTAGAGGGATCCACATATATACAATTGCTTGTGATGATATGGCCAATGAATGAAACTTAATTCAACCAGAACTCACACTTACTGTAATTTGCATAGAGCTTATCCTTGTGCAAAGTCTCCAGTACAGTTCTTAAATGCTCCTCATGATCCTCCTTGGTTTTGGAGTATATTAGAATATCATTTATAAAGACTACCACAAATTTTTCTAGGTAATCTCTAAAGAATCTACTCATAGAGTCCATGAAGATTTCTGGAGCATTAGTGAGTATGAAAGGCATTACTATGAATTTATAGTGCCCGTATCTTGTACAAAAAGCAGTCTTGGGGATATCTTCCTTCTTCACCCTTACTTGATAATATCCCGACCGCAAGTCCACCTTGGAGAAGTATTGTGTTCCACGCAGCTGATCGAACAAGTCATCAATTCTTGGGAGAGGATACTTGTTCTTTATCGTGATTTTGTTAAGTTCACGATAATCGATGCAAAGCCGCATTGACCCATCCTTCTTCTTGACGAAGAGGACTGGTGCACCCCATGGTGAAGCACTTGGATGTATAAACCCTTTATCTAGATTCTCCTATAGTTGTTTCTTCAGATCTTCAATATCTACAACAACCATTGTATATGAAGTATTGGATATTGGTAAAGCCCTGGGTATAAGTTCAATTGAGAATTCAACATCTCTTCTAAAAGGAAGACCAGACAGTTCCTTGGGAAACACTTCAGCAAATTCCCTCACAATAAGAATTTCTTCAAGTATGGTTTCTTCCTTGGACTCAATCATCTGAGCCAGATACGCGTTCTCATAAGGTAGTAATATCCATGCTTGAGATGATGGAGCTAAAGGAGATTCATCTTCCTCCTTACACATGTAAAGAATCGGGGGTTGATTCTCTATATGGAGTGTGATTTCCCTTTCCTGACAATTTATGTTGGCTCTATATAAGGAAAGACAATCCATGCCAAGAATTGCATCAAATTCCACCAGAGAGAGTATGAAGAGGTTTTCCGGGAAATTCAATCCACAGATTATAATAGGGGAGGACTTATATTCATGGGATGTAATGATTGCCCCATTTTTTGTACTCACCGACATCTTCACTTCCATGATTTGTGGTGGTTCTGGGATTGTTCTACTAAACTTTAGAGATATAAAAGAATGTGTAGAACCTGAATCAAAAAGTACGTTCGCTATTATTTAATGAATAACTAGCGTACCTGTCACCACTTTGTTGTCGGGGTTCACTTCGGCAGAAGTGATGGCAAAATATCTTCCTTTCTACCTTTAAGGTTGTTGGTTGCCTCTGAAAACCCTTGGATTAGGGCACTAATTTTCAAAATGACCCAGTTCTTTGCATTTGTAGCATTGAACAACACATTGAGGTTTGAACAGAGCGTTCCTCTCCTCTGTCATAGCTGTGGGTATTTCTTGCTGACAGTTAACAGCTAGGTGCCCTTCTCTTCTACACCTAAAGCATTTCCTCGTCCCCTTAAGGCAATTTCCAGGGTGCTTCTTTCTGCACTTTTGGCAAGTGGGGTGCTGGATCTTCTTAACACCGTTGGATTTATCCATCAGACCACCAGCATTGAATTCCACCTTATGCTTCTTATCCCCATGATACCCCTGTGATTCTACAATCTCCATTTCGACCTTGAGGGCACATCAGACAATTTCATCATAGCTGTCAAAGTCATGGATTGCTAATGCTTTTCGTAGGCTAGGCTTCAACCCACCAAAGAAGCAATCAACTTTGCATTCTGGGGTAACGACAAAGCCGGAAGCATATCATGAAAGCCTTGTGAAGTTTTCCTCGTACGCTCCAACAGATTCTTCATCTTTTTTCTTAAGGGAAAGGAAGTCCCTTTCCATCTTTAAGCCGGTGGGTGTGAGGAAAATATTTATCGAAAAATATCTTCTGGAAATCCTTCCATTCCAACACCTCGATCTCCTCCTCAGGCTTCATATTTTTGATCAACGTCCACCATTGATCAGCTTCACCCTCCATATGATAAACCACTTGGAGAACCTTCTCTTGTTTAGAACATTGAAGGATGGAGAAGATCTTTTCAATGGAGTTGATCCATTTTTCAAGGATCGTGGGATCAGATGATCCACTAAAAGTAGGAGGCCTTTGTCTGATGAAGCTCTCGATAGGGACTTGTTCTTTATTGGGGGGGGGGGGGGGGTTGAACGTTCCTCTTGATTCGTGTTTCTATTCAAAACTTGAGTTAGCTGAGAGAGAAGCGTGAAAAAGTTCGTGATTCCTGCTCCCATTGGATTGAGAATCTCATTAGTACAATCATCACACTGATATTCACAATGGTTGTTAGCCCGAGTCCTCCTATTACCAATCATTGGCTAGAATAAAAGTAAAGTTAGGGGTAACACATAAAGGGTAATCCAAAGACAAAAGTTGATGACTTATAAATAAACTTTTATTTTCTTAAGTCATGAGTCTATAGGCTTCAATCTAGGCTTTTCATGATCTACTTTCTAACATATATTCTTAGGGGCATTTTTTTTATTCCCTTAATAAGGGTTTATACTAAGCTTGTGAATTTTTCAAAACCTATCCCCCGGGAGTGTCGTAACCAAGAGTGCAGCAAGGCCCATTGTCATGCACCAGTTCTCATTCGACTCTAGCTCAAAGTGGTGTTTTCAGGTTTTACCCCTAGGATACATCTGTGCCAGAGCCGCCTCTACCTGCTCGTATCCAGTCAGGGATGTATTTGCTTGATAAACCACTTACTCAGTACTTACCAAAACTTAGGGATGTTTTTATTATACTTAGTCTTGTCTCGACTTTACTAGGGTTTTCTAATCCTAATCCCAAAAATAACTAAACCTATCCTCTGATACCAACTATGAAAACCCTGCTTTTATTACAAACTTAAACATGATTTATTACATAAAATTCCACTTGATACAACAATGAAGATCGAGAGGTTTAGTGTCTTTGGGGCTTAGGATCATTACATAAAAACTTAAAACATGAAATACAACATCTTTATTGAAAACTTCCTTTACATGACCACTACATTCCCTCGTACTTAGCATTTCATGGGATAACCTGAGGACATGCATAAGAAAAGGGTGATCTATAAATCCCAGTAAGGGAGTACACATGGAATAACATGAGGAGTACAATACATGTTAGGCAATAGACATATCAATAGATCATAATAGAAACATGAACATAAAGGCATGATAAAGCATGATAATCATAACATGGAAATGTGGCAACAACACTTAACATGGAATTAGCATGAGCCAAGGCTCATTGCACATGGAGCATGAGTAAATTCTCATTGCACATGAATCAAGAGTAAACCCTCGTTGCACTTGAATTAGCATGATTCAACACTCATTGCACATGAAGTATCATGAAACTATACTTTACCCAATGTATTGGAGTGCTATAAGGGTGCACCCTTCTTAAACATTTCATTTCATGCATAAGTGTGCCACATGGATCATAAAATATGGATTCATAAAACATAATCATTTATTCCACGATAAAGGAATGTGGAATTAATACATGAAACTTTATAATCAATAAGTAAATGTGCATAAAGGTGAATACCCTTGATGGATAAATGGGCGTGGTATTCACTACACAATGACATTGGCTTAGAAAATCGGTGCGATTTCGGCAGCGTAACGGCGTGACATAAGAATTCATAAAAAAAGTTGATGAGAGAGAAAGGGGTTCCTCATAATATTTACATGTAATGGACAGTAAGGAGGTCATATTGATACATGTTCCAATAATTTTAATATAATTTATATTCATTATACAAAATTATTTCTTGAATGTAAATGAGGAGAGAGAAGTTCCTTTTGGAATTTTGGCATAGTAACGGGTGTACATGGGAGACATCTAATGAGAGAGAAAGGGGTCTCCCATCATTCAAACATAAAGAGAACAGTATGAGGGAGGTGCGAAACCATACTGCAACATTCACAATTTAAATTAAATGGGCAAAGCAACTTAAAGAAAATTGGACAAAAATGAGAAAGTAAGAAAAAACCCTTACTTGGAAGTGTGCTTCCAAAGGCTTGAGAGAGGCTTGAGAGAGGCTTATTGGGAGCTTGGGGCACCTTGGTAGGATTCTAGAGAGAGTAGAGAAGAGGTTAGAATAACTCAAAATTCTTTGAGTGAGGAGGAAGTGGGAGCTTGAGTGGGTTTATATAGGAAAGGTGAGGGAATTCTTTATTATTTAGGTTTGGGACCCCTTATATTAAATTAATCCAAACCACAAACCATCCCATGGTTTTTGGAAAAGGGAAGAGGAAAACAATATTTTATAAGGCCAAATTCTTAAATTCTTAAAATAATAGGGTTTCTTATGTGGAGGTGAGTCATACTCCCATGGAAATTATTTTAAAAAGACAAGGTGTTTAATAAGTATTGAGGGGTCCGTTAATGCTTTGAAAAGTAAGTCAAACAAACCCAAAATCAAATTATTTTAATGGTAAAATATATATTGGCCGAACATAAAGATTATAGTATTTTATTACATCACTATTGGGTTATTTTGATGTCATAAAACACATTATATATTTAAACGGTATTTAATTTTTACCCAAAAATTTGACTGTCTCAGAAAATTATGAAAAATTCACTGTTGGATAATTTCGACATCCTGATTCCAGAAATAACATTTATTTTATATAAATAATTTTCTAAAGATGTTAATTTTCACTTTTAAAATAAAAACCGACATTTATCGAAAATTAACGGGTTTTGACAGAAATGGCTTTCAAACCTTAATAAAAATTATAATTGCATTCATAAAATTATAAGATCATTTATATTTAATAAAAATTAATTTAATAATAATAATATTTTATTAAAATAATATTTAATTTAAAAATCCATTAATTTAATAAAATATATTTCTTAATTAAATAATAACTAAAAACACTATTTGTACTTTAAAAACTATTTACAATGTATCAATAATGAAAAGAAGGTATATTTATTATTATATACAAAAATAATATACATGAACATAATACTAGATATTTGTTACATAACCCATTAAAACAACCGCATAAGACCTAAGGGTAAGGTGTGCGATGGTGATAGACTCTTGGGGTGGCTCGGATAACATCGCTCAAGTGGTAATTTCTATCAACTTCCACTTTTCCCGTAGACGGTCCCGTTCGAGATTGACGTGATGAAGATCAGCTTGGGATTGGTCAAGAGCGAAGCACAAGGATGCCACCTTTTTTCTGAGCTCCGACAAATGGGCTTCGTATGGGGAAATTATACTGGATGAGGCTATCGCTTCCTTTGTCTAAGTAAATTTGGATTTGTTAAAGCCCTATATTTATACTAATCATGTGATCACTGTTCAACGAATATATTAGCAACGGTCAAAATTCTTAACATAAAACCAAAGAAGTTGACATTTTATATAAACATAAAGATACATTTAATTAGATCAAGAGGGATTTCCATTAATGAAACTTTGGGTCGTTACACTACTATTTATAAAAAACATCCAATAATGATTGGATTTACCTAATTCACACAACAATACACTTGGCTAAAGACATGAATTAGTTATTTTTTAACTTAGATCATGAATCTAACTTGTAAATTGATAGGCTAAAAATGCACAAGAGCAAGTGAGATGATAAAGATTCTCCTTACAATAGAAAAAACAAACATAATAATCTATTTTCATTATAATACTGTATGTCTTACAAGTACAATGGTAATGGTTATTTATAGATAAAGGATGACATGATAGAAAAGAGTCTAGTCCCTTAAAGTTATAAAACCCAAACTCACTTGACCCTTTAATATCCAAAAAGGTAAATTCTAATATGGTATTTGAAGTGTTGCAGTATATGGATTTAAACCATGAATTTTGACTATTGTGGAAAAAAATTCATGCATTCATATTAAATTTTTATTTTAGCTTACAATTGGATCTTGCTAAGAGATATTATGTTCTATTTTAATGATACATGCAATATGAAATTATTATATCCTTTAATTTATTGAGATGAGTTCTCATTACATCTTATAACATCTTTACTCATTAATGTGTGATTATACCATGAAACCCCAAGATATCCATTTGAGTTACCAAGATGGTATATTACACTAATCTCTCATCATAATTCAAAAAATAAGATACTTTCCTATAAAAAATGGTCTAATAATATTATTTGAAGATAATGGTTATTATACCACTTTGATAATGGAAAGTTTCATCAAGAGTTACTGAAAAAATGCATATCACTGATGTTTTTCCCATTTATACAATAATTTATGAAAAATAAAGATATTGATGCATAATATGTTTGATCAAGTGATAATATGGATGATATCAATTGACTTTTTTAAAATAGGCTTTAAATTTTGTAAAACATTCTATTATGCAAGTTTGAGAGAGGGCTTATTGGGTTATATTTTTTTTCTTTATGTGATTTTTATCCAATATGATTTTTATATGGTTTTTAATGACACTACATATAAAAAAGTATAGCTATATAAGGTTGTATTATTTTTCTTCATCTTATTTTTATCCCATATAGTTTTTTAGGATAATATTTTTAATGAGACAATATCTAAACATGTATGAATAGATAAGAAATCATGGATGGTGTACATTCAAATAGTGAGAATTAGAAAATAAACTATAATGAATTAATAGTCCACTATAACCACCATTTTTTGGGAAATTGGATGCTCACTATCCCTTGCAATTTTATTAGAAAATATTACATCTCCCTACCCTTTAGGATGTTAATAGGTGAAATTTTCATGAAAATTAAAATATCTCTCTCTCTCTCTCTCATTATGGTTTTCTGATTTAATTTTCTAGTTTCATAACAATTTAACTAGTATATGGTTCTATTAAAAGAAAAAATGAAACAATATTATTATGCACTAAAGTTAATGATCATTTCTATCGACTTGGAATGATATTGGTGGCTTTATATGTTTTAAAATTTTGGAGTGTTTTAATGGACATGCCATGGAATAGTTACATGTTTATTTATTTTTAGGTGCATTAAATATATGAAAATAACATTTTTATCATTATAAAATATTACCCAAATTATTATTTTATGTCTAATAATAGATTTTAAAATCTGATGAAACTTTAAAGAAATCATATTTTGTAAGAAATTTCATAGATTTCAACAAAAGTAATGTAACAGCCTCAAAAAATTTTCAGGTGTTCTATGAGTTAATTTAATCCTTTAATCATAAGTTTTTAAGATATGAATTTATTAGGATGAGTTACAAGGGTTTTTGGATGGTTTTGAGGAGTTTTTAGGCCTTTTTAAGGGTGCACAATTTGAGCACGGTTTTCCCAAACCATATGGATTCTCCAGGAAACTGTGCAACTAGAGACAGTGGATCAAGGGGTAGTGCTCAATTAAGGCACATAGTTCAAAAAACTATGTGAAATGACCTATAAAGTTTTGTGGTAAGCTCCATAGTCCAATATAATGGTTAGTAAATGGTTTAAAAAACTAGGTGACTAAACTATGCGACTTCTCCAAAAGACCATAAAGGGAACATAGTTGGTGCACGATTTGTCAAACCTGGTGGCCAAACCTTGCACACATAAATTTAATGTCCTGATTTCCTCCTTAATTCCCATTTATGGACCACTTTGACTCATTATTATTTATATAGGAAGATATCTTGATCTTTTATAATGATATGGCCTTCCCTGATGAATTCCCCTCCTTCGAAACTAGATTCTAAAGAATCTAAGTGAGTTTAAGGTTCATTTTTGAGGTATGTGATATAAAACCCTTATTTTATTTGATTTATTCTTGATTTAACTCCTTTATCTTAAGATGATTCATAGATCCGTAATGTCTATTTTTGATCCATGAATTCCAATTCCAACTAATGATAGATTCTTAGATCATTGCAAGAATGGTGGTGGTTTCGACATGTCATCAATATATCTTTTTACAAAAGCATGAAACTCTCAATAACAATGGATGTTTCTAGGTAAATTTACATAGAAAAATCATATTGAGACCTTATTCTTCTTTAATATCATCTTTAATATCTTTTTAGATGAAAAATTTATGATAGATTTATGTTCTTTGGCTAGACCCAAGGTTCACTTCTAGAATCAACAAGGAATTCATGATCTGTTATTCCTTTAACAATGGATCTAGTGAATTAGAATACTCTCCTATCACATACCTCAAAATTGTTTCTATTAATAGACTCCATAAGGTATGTGGTTCTAGAACCAACCTTCTTGACATGGGATCTTTTCAGTTTCTTTTCTAAACCTCTTCATTGAATAACCAGAATCAGATTTAGGAATCCTTGACATGCGAGATAGTTCTCCTTGGGTGCGTAATGTGATTCAATCTTTATTTCCTTGAAAACCCTTAGAGTTATTCATCAAAAACCATTAAGTAGGAAGTTCCTTACCGCATAGAGATTATGTATATTATCACTAGCATGATATGATGCTGTGTGTTGATATTCTTTAGACCTTATTGAGTTTGATCACATGTGTACGTGTTTTGGATATTTTTATTTACTCATGATATGTTATGTTGTGAATTTATATGATATGCCCTATTTCCATGTTTTTTATTGGTATACATAGTTTTTATATTATATGAATGGTACCTAAGTGACAGGTGGACCCATTGTATTTCAGTGGCCCTTGAGGGGGGGGGGGGGTGTTTAGGCGTTGCATATGACATGATGAAATGACTGAGTTTGATGATGGTGTATGATGGTATATGTGACCTAACCAGAGGTTATGATGGTATTTGGGATCTGAATCGTGAGGAGATAGTGGATAATGATGATCTATGTAACCCGACCTAGGGGCATGATGGTCTATGTGATTTGACCCGTGAGGAGATAGTGGGGCATGATGATATATGTGACCTGAACTGAGAGATAACAATAGGGAATGATAAACTATTTTAGTCTATCCTAGGGGACTATTTCCAATATAAATAATGAGAAACTTCAAGGCTATATCCTATATTTTTGACATTTCCATGACCACTCATATGTTTTTCTAGTATGGATCCAATGTAGTTATAGTCAAGGTTTGTGGCATCTTGGTTAGTTCACGAATGCATGGTATGGTTTGTTGGTTGTGTTAACATTTATTTATTATCATGAATTACACTCTTATTCATGTGCACTCAAGTTAAGTATGCATTAGTGGTATCCTAATGGGTTTTATTACTATTTCTACCCAATTAGAGTTGTATCCTTTTTGATGGGTGAGATTGTCCCGTGGGGACTGGACATTTTATCCTTTCTATGTTGAGAAGGAGGTGCCACAAATGAATGGTACCAACGGGTGATTGT
The DNA here is from genome assembly GCA_963277665.1 of Viscum album. NCBI lineage: Eukaryota > Viridiplantae > Streptophyta > Magnoliopsida > Santalales > Viscaceae > Viscum > Viscum album. The sequence continues at coordinate 1,281,042,651 of OY728127.1, forward strand.
AGGGGGTTAAGTGTTTGTGTAATTAGACCAAGTTGGGTATACTTCCCTCAAATAATCTCCAACAGGTTTATTCATGGATCCATAAACACCCAACGACCCACTTATCCATGATTCATGAACCTTCTTTCCAAAGGTAGGCGCTCGTTGGATGATTTGGCCAAAGATACTTAAGGAATCCATTGGCTGAGAGGATGAGAGGTCAAGCTCATCACACCCTTTTAGGGGGAATTATTTCCTACTTAGGGTCTCTATTATATATTTAATCAATGTTCATATGTTCGTGAATCCTTGGTTCATTCCCAAGAATGTGCCTGTGAATTACCCCTGGGTTGCAAAAATCAATCATGGATATGCATGAGTCAAAAATTACTGAGAAAATGCTAGTTTAAGCCATGTGATGAGGTTCTATGAAGTTTATCATCATATAGGGGTAATAAATTTGTTTTCATGTTGGTATCGAACCCATAATATGGGCTTCCTACATATCTGTGTTAAATGAATTAAAACCCACGTAGTTTGGTGCAGCTTAATTGGACACATCACCTTTTAAGGCCGTGAGATGAGGAACCATCCATGCAGTTTAACGTCATGTGGTAAGGAAGTTTAGATAAAAGATACCTAGTCAATACTGAGTGTGGGACTTACATTGAAGTGGCCCGAGGGACCCATAAGAGATATGTTCTTCTGGGTGAATATGACCCTACTGGGGATACGATTTGGGGAACATTAGGGTTGACTTGGGGGATGGATTTGGACCTCAAGGAGGCTTACTATGTATCATGATTGATGGGGAATCAATGTTGACATAGTTATTTTGGATTCCCAATGTGGGGTAATGATTTATTATTTTTGTAGATGAGATAATATGGATCTCGGGCCTTAGGAAGGCGTCCTACGTATCATAAGTAGAGTAGGAATTAGAGTTCTTGTAGTTTGATTGTTTGGGATTATGCATTGAGAATGATCGATGTGGTTTGGGTTGATATGAATGGGGATTACTCCTGAGGAGGATTCCCATTGAGCTCGGGCCTTAGGCAGATGTCCTACATATCCTAGGTGGAGTAGGAATCAGAGTTCTTGTAGTTCGATTTGGATGGTGTGAATGATGTGATCATCATTAACCTCTAATCCCATGCGAGTCATGATCGGTGTGAGAAACAAGAGGAAGTAGATCCATAAAAACACACATCTTTTCATTCTACGCTGATGGAAAAGGAGGAGGATGACAACGGGAGAGGCCAGAACGAGACCCCCAAAGGGAGATAGAGGGGCTTTGAATGTTCCAAATCCTCCCTTGTTTTGATATTTAGGATAGTCATGTTTAGTGACCTATCCAGAAGTGTCTTGGGTAGAGGAAAAGATGGGGTAGAGAGGCACCTCCTACAAGAAAGTCTGGGGTCTTACCTCAGGAGGAGTTCCCTTTAGCTAGTTCTGAGAAAGGGGAGAAACATCATTCCTCTTCAAAAGGAAATGAAAGTGCGGTCTTCTTGTTTATCACTATCCCTTATGGAAGGGAAAAGTCATTGATCACCATTAATCCCTAGAACAGTGAGGTTCACATCTATATACCAAGGTTGGACCTCAGGTTACCATGAGAATTTAAACTTAGGGACATTTTGGGGGTCCACACCATTACAGGGATTACCTTTGTGAGTCTGCTTACCATGGGTATGTAAACTCAGAAGGGCACACTGATGCGCCCGATGGTTTTATCATACGAGTCCTATGGCTTTGGAGGAGGTTTTGGACTGATTATAGTAGACTATTTCACTAAGGGGATATGGATAATGTGATAGAATCAAAAGGATATGATTGGAACCGAAAGGTGGAATGCCCAAAGATACCCTATTCCGCGTACCACTTCTTCATGCGGGATGTGGGTTTCCCCACATAACATGTTGATATGTGGGTGGAGGGGTCATTTTCATACCATGAGGGTACGAAAACCTAGATGTGGTTCATGTAGCATTTTTCTAGATGGTACCAGGTTCCGTCCGAGTAGCACCTGGCTACGCAGTGCTGAGTTCCATCCGCGTAGCGATTTGCTATGCAGTGCTGGGTCTCATCCACATAGGGTTTTGCTACATGGGGAGATGACTTGGAGAAGGGGAATTGGTTCTATGGTTAATGGGGAATTCATACATGGGGGAATTTGGGTTCGTGACTCACCAATTAGGTTCATGGTCTGCCAATTAATACTATGTTTCCTTCTTTAAAGCTGCGCGATAGGTTTATACTTGCAGGGAATCATCCAATGGGTCCGCGCTTCATCGATCGTTCGTCTTTGAAGTCACTCTTCCATCTATGATTCAAGATCTCAATCCTTTCCCTTTTCAGTCCCCCTTGAGATCCTTTTATTGAGTGTCAGGGAATCTAGATCTATGGGTCGAACGACACCTTTTACAGAATTCCACAGGAAAATCACCCAGCCCGCGGATGACTTGGTCAATTGAGGTCCGTGGGGCTGTGGTTCACAGTGGAGAAAATCACCACCTCAGTACCATGAATGAATTCGTTTCATTTGCAGGACACTTCTGGTTTTTCCTCCTCTGTGAACTATTTAGTTTGCAGGGATGGTATGCAGGGGCGTATTTCTCTGTCTTTTTTTCACCAACGACACTGTTTTTGGGGGCTGTAAGTGGGGCATGTTTTTCCACCTTCATTCTGAAAATGAATTCATTAATATAGGGGAAAACACAGATATCATCATCCCACAAATTGATTGATTCACAGACATTTTGTGAAGCTGTCCATCAAGTGGAGCAGTGGTGTGTGAAGCAGTCCGCTAAGTAGAGCAGCGGTTTGTGGAGGGATCTCTGTTCGTAGCGCCCTCCTTTCCTTTTCCAAATTTTGGATTCTTCGAAACTCTTCTTTAAATCTTTAGTCCAACGTACATTTTTTTTCCTTTTTCAAATTTGTGAGAGTATTTAATTTCCCCTTGTAAAGTTTTCAAGATCCAAAAAATTCCCCCCCATTAGAATGGGTTCCAATCGGGATGAGGAGGAGGATATTCCAATGTAGAAAGTGGCCCTGAATTGAACTGGTTTGTGGTAGAAATGTGGACCCATAGTGGGGAAAAAACTATATATATGGGGCCCCCAGGTCATTTTCCTTTTATCTATTCTTCTGGAGAACTCTGTGCTCCACAAATCACTCTCGATCTTCTTGCTCCTAAGTACCATTACCTTCGTGGAATCCTTCGATTATGAACCAAGATTTGAATCCGTGAAACAAACATTGAAACTTATAAACATAAGTTCGAACTTTTGATTAGTGAGGGGGTATGTAGTTTTCCTATCCTGCGAACTATTTGGTTTGCTGGACAATGCTTTGTGGGCTAGTGCCTCATGGGTGTTCCGCGAACTATCGGTTCGCAGATAGTTCCCTCCACAAACCATTTCCTCACTACATGGACTGCTTTTTTTCCTTTTCTGAATTTTATTGGATGAACCTATTGTATGGTCTTTTTCAGAATGATAATGGATCTTCCTCTTATCTTAATGGAAGCGATGAGGAGGAGGGAGACTATGGTTGAAAACATCGAAGATAACCTTCATTCCTACATCATTCCTCTAGAGGGTATCCTCAAAGATCTCCTTTCTCCAGAGCTTATGGCTTATACACTATCTATCCAGTTGACACTTTACAACTTTAGCCTCCAAGATGACGATCATTTTCCATTGTTCGATCACAGTACCCCTACCATTTTCCACAAGGCATCCCAAGGGCGTGGTTTGGAAAATATTTCTTCTGTAGGAGAAATCGTAACCGCTTTAACTCAGGAGGATGTTTTTATTCTGAAAGGCTCTACGTGGACCCAAAGTAACCATCTCCATCATAGCACATCTTCAGGATCAATTATCTAGGAGTACCTTCCCATTGTCAATCTTTCCTGACATAATCCCAATGGAGGGTGGAGTGCCAAATGGGACCAGTGTTATGGAGGATGCTTCTCCGATGAATGGGCCTGGGCATTCTGGGTGCATCAAATCTATTTGAAATCCCCTAACCAGCTGGAATCTATAAATCTGTATCAGGTTGTATGGGTTCTCCAGTTTTAAATTTATTTACCAGGCCAAATGATGCCTGAACTGTCTATCCATTGGTGTTTGAGCACCAACATCTTCCACTTATCACACAGAGAGGTGGGAATCAGCTTATGGAATATCCATTAGCTCAAAGGGCTTCCCATTCTATTGAAATAGTGGGTTCCCTAGACCCAACTATTCAGTGCTTTTGATTACCATATTGTGTATATAGTTAGCTATACATGATGTGATCTTACCATTACAGTGTATAATTTTCTGCGTCCACAATTGAAATGGTAATTTCTAAAGATTAATTGTCGTATCAAAAGGTTATAGCAGTTCCCAGGATATAATGAGAACCTCTAGATAATATGAAATTAATATTAAATATATGTTATATGGTCTAGATACATCTTATTGATTGGACACAGTAGATGTTTGAATATTAGGTGCTGGGGGCTCATAAGTATCGAGACTTCTTCTCATGAAGTTCTCACTTGGTGATCTCTAGTAGTGAGATCAGGAAGACAGACCCACCAATAGGAACACCACATGTTTTAGGTGTCATTGGACATTCCTATCTACAATCATCTGTAATGGTCTCTTGGATTGAGATCATTACCAATGCATGTCATTTGATTGCATACTTTGATGAAAGATGAAAACCATGACAATGAAGTCGTGGCGAGGTAGTTTGTGTTGGGTGCATTGTTGGTGGCATGATAGTGGTTGAATGGTCAAGAAATGTTTTTTCACTTCCGAGTTATGGAAGTAATATATCTCATGCCATGTTGATATGGATGATAGTACCTTTATAAGACCATGGCCATGGAAGTCAAGGGTAAATCCTTCTAGTTAAATAAACAAACAATAAATCAAGAAAAGGGTGATGACACAAGAGTGCATCCTGCTTTATGTGATATTACAAACAAAGAAATTATATTACACAGTACGTGTTCGTAGGTTGGTTGTCACTGCTGTGAAAATCCTTATCTCTTCAGGGGACATGATGGGTTGCTAGATCCCGCTCTTGGTCTGTGAGTACTATTCACTGCTATCCAGATAAGGGCCTAGATGGTCACGCACAATAACGTATTCAAGAATCTGCCCTATTCAATTGAATAGGAGTTTTGGACATGGTGGGCCCCACCATGGGGGTCTAGAAATTGTCCAAGGTTAAACGATCACCAATTCAATAAATAAATTCATATTATTTGAGTTTAGAATAATGATCATTGAATTTATTTATTAAATTTATTTACAAGTTTTAAGTAAATACATGAAAAATATTAATTAACGAATATTAAATATATTCAAGGTTCAATTAATATTTATGGGAATGAAGAATAAAATTTTAAACTCAATTATTATCATGTAATGTATTTAATATATTAAAAGTAAATGATAATAATTTTTATGACTTAGTTTAGTAGTCATAAAATGTTTTTGATAGTGCGTTAAGTATTCGGGGCTGACGAGGCTATACCAGGTATTTTAATTAACCACTATAAATATAAGAGGAGGGGATTTTTCAAATTACTATTCATGGAACTTCTCTCTCTTCTCTTCTCACCCATGATCTAGAGAGAGAGACTCTAGATCCAAGGAGCATGGATCGAGAACTCTCTCAGGAATCACTTGCGAAGCGATGCGGTGATTGTTGGAGTGTCGAAGGCATTGTCACAATTCTGTGGTAGCACCTAGATTACGGCGAACGACGCTCCCGCGGGTTTCTTGAAGTGCGTGTGGGTGATCTAGAGAAGTTCAATGTCAGATTCTTTGAGCAGCGATCGCCAATGATGAGCAGACGTCATGCGCGGCTTCAGAATTAAACCAGGTATTTTTCATTTTATTTTTGTGCTTAAAATCCTTCACGCGTAGTCCTCAGCTAAGACCGGGCATCTTTTCACCGACGTCAATAGGTTTACGTCGATCGTCGGTGAGAAATTTTAAAAAACCCACCTATTTAGTGATTTCGCTGCATGCCTGATTCCACAAAGTGGTATCAAAGGGAGTGTGTGTCATTTTTAAGCCAAGTATTAATTAAATTTGCATTAAATTTAATGAAGGGCATCGATACGGTCCCAACGGTGTAGATGGAATCCGAATCAGACATCGGACGGCCAATCTGCAGCCATCCAAAGTTTTGAATTCAGATTCGAGGTTGAATTCTGGTGGTGTTTTGTATTTTGATCGGAAATCCCATGGCCGAAATACTCACCGGAAAAATCAATTTTTTGATTTGATATTAATTTTTTAAAATTAATTGTATTATTATTATTATAATAAAATTATGATTTTTATAATAATAATAATAATAATAATAATATTATAATAATATTCTTATTATAATATTATTATTACTTCTCCAAATCCTAATACAGGTTTTGGAAAATTTTTATAAAAGAGAAAGACTTGATTTGTAAGTCTTGGTCAAAAAAAAAAAAATTAAGGAGGGGAGGCATGCTTTTTAGGCCTCCAACTTAAAAAAAAAACAAAAACAAAGGGGAGGACCTGCATGTGAAGGTCATGAAAAAAAACAAGGGTTGGGGGCCGATCAACCCCCCTATTCAGGCACTGTGCGCGGAGGCCACAGAGGTCGCCTCCTCCCCCTTCCACGGCATCCCGCACCCAGCTAGGCCCTGCTCCTCCCCTTTGCATGAAACGATGGGCTACCAGGCACGCCAACACCCCATCTGAGTTAGCCTATCAGCCTCCCTATACAGGGTTTCCTTCCCTTCCCTCGCACTGTAGCGTGTCGCACCAGGCCAGTGACATCAGCCAACTAGCCGCTCCTCCCTGTTGGTTGCGCCCCGCGTGGGTCTCCCTCCTCCACTACTTAGCTGTGGCAGCCCAATTCCCTGACCTCCCTTCTTGTGGAGGCGCAACAGGCTGGCACACTCAATTAATTAGCCACCCTCCATGCATTTCTCACCAGGACCAGGCACACTGGCCCTGGACCGCCCTATACAGCGGACCTGCAGGCTGTCTCCCCTAACTGCACCAGGTGCTCCCGACCAGGCCAGCCAGGTCTCTCCCGGACGCACCTTATGTTCAGATCTGCTCCTTACAGCAAGCCTCACCGCTCCACCCTAGACCGACCCCATCCAGGCCTTCCCGTAGTGGCACTCTGTGTAGCCCGCACCAAGTGGCCTCAGTCGGCTCCTGCTCAGTGCACCCAGTAGGCTTTGCCCAGCCCCAGGCCACCTCTCCTCCTACCGCGGAGCCGTGTACAGCTGGCCAACCCCTTCTCCCTTGGTCCGACCTCCTCACTCCACCCCAAAATTACCTCATCAGATCCCCTACCTTCTTTCTGGCATCCTGTGCACTTCAACGTACCACAAAGACACCTTGCTGGCGGGAATTTTTCCAGCCAGCCCGCGCCGCCCCAGACCCAACCCTATTTTGGTCACTTCCCGGTAACCACTGCATAGTCTTCTTTGTCTTGAAATGGCCTCGGGTGGGTCTGGTCAGCCCAAAACTAGTGTGGGTGGACCTACTTGACTCAGAACTCTATCGCACGAGGTCTTCATGGCACGAGATGAGCCTATGTGGGTTTGCCCCGACCCGCACAGGCCCTGCTCAGTTTTCCAGGGACCTGGAAATAATAATTTAATAAAAAAATAATTAATTTAATTAATTTAAATGAATTTGAGAATTAAATTAATTAAATATTAATTTTTGGTTATTAAATTTTAATGCGGCGTAATTAATTTAATTCATGTTTTATTAAATTAATTAATTAATTTAATATTTAGTTTTAAAATTAAATTAATTAATTGGGACCGAATGATGTTAAATTGAATTAAAAACAAGAGTGAAGTTTTTAATTCAATTAAATGCCCTCGGAAATTATTTTCATACAAGTTTAAATTTTATTCTGCATTTATTTAATATATGTGAGTTTAATGCATGTATGACTGATCATGAGATGGAGACCAACCAATTCATGTTTGGTTCATTTTATTTAATTATTTATTTAATTATTTATTTATTGTAATGGTTTTGTAATAATTAGTTTAATTAAATAAAAATATGATCTGCGTATCGTCTCAAGTATCATTATATGTATAAGGGCCTGCACACCCATTGTTAGAGTTTTATTTTATAACCCGAGACCCCCTCACCTGCGTGTGAGTACCATTGAATAATGACGACATGATGTGTGACGCACTTCGTGCCAAGTGAAGGCGATGCACCAGACAGGAGTTCGAGTCATTGGATGAGCAGACATTGCTATTCAAGTTGTAAGCCACACGACTAAAGGTATATTCCCTAGGGTCTCGGTTGGTCCGTTATTCACTCAATGGTTCAACCATTAGAACCGACTCATGATCAGGTGTTCATTTTTTTGCATGGTTTATTATTTTGTGTATGTGAAGTTTATTTCACAATCACATAGAATAATAATAAACAACCATGAAAGATAAAATGAACATGTGACGTGATGAAATTTATATTTCTTGCACGGTCAGTTGTGAGTGAGATCACATAGTACATGCTTATAAAAATATCAAATGATTTCTTTCATCACACTAAAAATAATAAAACCTTAAAAAATATATTAAGTCATAACAGCCTTCCGTCATTCGAATTTGGACAAAACCGGCTATTTGAGTTGCCAGTCATACCATAACTGAGGGTGCCTCTTAATACTGGGGAGTCCTTATAAGAGTGATGGGTCGACTTAACTAAAATTAGAGAAAGGAAATAGCCATATCTAGCTTTTTGTAAATTTAGAGGCAAGCATTGAGTAAATCAAGCTCTGATTTTAAGAAGCCGAGACTTCACTCAACAAATTAAAGAACCAGAAGTTAAAGTGGTTGGCTAGCCAAAAGCCCACCTAGAACCCTCCAAGTAGTGGCGTAGCCATAGCTTGTAGACCATGAGGGGTGGTTCTAGTATCCTTGCCACTAGAATACTCAAGTGACAAAGTATTCCGATTCTAGCATAGAGGGTTCCTAGAATCTGATAAAATAGTGTGAGACATTAAATGATTCAAGTAATTAATCAAAATGTCTAAACTGATAATCCAGATAAAAGGAAATAATCTGATAAAATTTATTTTTGTAGAAAAATGGAAAGTTATACCACAAGTTTAAAAACTGCAATATTATAATGGACAAAGTAACTGTCCTCACTTACACAAGTATCCATGAATAGTACAGGTTCATGCGCATAGTGCTATGATATAGGAAACTCAAGGTTCTAGTGACCCCAACACTATTAAACTACCTCAAGAAGTGAGGGTGAAAATTGCTTACAAGAGACTAATGTACAAATCATATGATAGTTATATCATTATGTTTTCATCAACATCTGGTGTTCATTGTGGTCACTACACCAGGACATGGATGATATAAACATGAAGTCTCATCTCTGGGATGTTTGAAAGGAGAAAGTGAATCAATGATATGAATAAGGTAATTGTTACACCGACATGTGTAAATTAAAAGATCAATCATGATCTATAAATGGATCCCTTTCTCATATCATTCTCACCACATTACTCAAGTCTCAATTTAAGTTATAAAACGAGCAAGTATTGAGTAAATTCTCCATTACCTATCTAGTTAAGGTTTACCAAGTGGATAAGAATAAAAGACATTTAAGTTTTTAATTCTTATGGAGAATAAATTGAAAGACAATGTGAAAAGGTCAAAGGCATTTAATTCCAATGAAAAATTCACCACTTCCTTCAATTAATGAGGTATTAACAAAGGTTATTTGCATTGCATATTATAAAATAAAACAATGGAATTTTAAAAGAAATAAATTGATTTATAGAATAAAGTTTCCGCTTCTACATCATGAATATTCATCAATGTAATGATTCCTTTTTACTACTTGGGTATTTAATACTATATGATTTTTATATATGTGTATTTAAATACAGTTACCAAGTAAGTATAGAAATATTACTAGAAGCCAGGTGTATTCTCCAAGTGGCTGCAAAAGGGTGATACCTAGTCTAATGTTGAAAAGTACATGACTTCTTTAATTTCCAAGTGAAAGATTCATGTAGAACTATTATTGAGTATAACCAAAAACATTAATATCATCTATCCTTGGATGCAAGGAGATATTCTTTCAGGTTCTGGAATGAATGTTGTTTTGGTAAACTCAATCACTTGTTCAGTAATACATGAATCATAGGAAATTAGTGATGAATATAAATGTAATTATTATACACAGTTGTGATAAGATAATTCTTTGTCAAGTAATACTAAAAGTGGACTTCATGAATATACCAAGTATGAAATTTAGGATCGACACAGATAAATACTTTTGGTGTTATCGACGTCTTTAGTTTGGACAAAGGATCTTTTAGAAATGAAGGCATGTCATAAAGATTTTGTAAATAGTTCAACAAACAAGCATGAACTATTCCAAGTATAATATAGAGGTATAAATACTTCATAAGATTACTTTAAGTAATTAAGGAATAATAAAATGAATTATATGCATGGTTAGGAGATATGAGTTGCTTCGGGTTGGGATACCGAATAATATCTCGACCAAGCATTCATCAATCATGATAATGTAGTGTGGGGAAATTCCTAAATTCACATTACCTTATCGACATAAAAAAATTGATTTTAATGAGGAGGATTGATGATGGAGTATTACATATCAACATTGATCAATAAACATGTATCATGGAGCAATTACTAAACACATTTTTTATACAACAAAGTATTGATCAATGTTAAAACTTGCTGAAACTTCCATCATATTTTATGAAATGATTTTCAAATAACGATGTAATTCCACAACCATATGCCAACTATAATGAAAAATGGATATCATATGAGTCATAGTATGATGTAAATCCATTATGTCACAAGGACATGTGTTTGGATGCATTTAGTTTGTTCGGACATAAACAAACTTGCATCAAGATAAACACATTGTGCATCTAAGGTACTTATCCTAACAATTGTTTAGGATATTAATTAAATCCCTAAGATAGAAAAATTGTAGTTGAGTGATAAAATACACTTCTATATAAGGGTACAAATCTCTATTAGAGATAGTGGGAGCTATATTGACTTGTGTTTAGTCAATGCTCAAGATGCACAAATAGTTGGCATAGGAACTAGTTCCACAAGAACATCTGGAACATAGTATGTTCGAGAGACACATACTGCATAGGAAGGATAAAACCATGGTGATGATGTTATATTCACTGTGGTCGGTGATCAATTATTCAATGTGAATAATATTTCCTACAAGTAAGCAGTGTATGGAAATTAGATAAAATTTATAAGACCAACTAAAATTAAATTAATGGATTCCATGTACCAAAGTGAAAAGGGGCTTATTATTTTGAATACTGCAATGAGTATTCAAGTGAGTTGCTACATGGATGGTACAAGTGTAGTACCAATAAGGCTCGATTGGTTTGACCAAGTCATTATGCCTAAATCTGTTTGAATTTTACTTATCATAGCTAATATCTATGATCAAATTATTTAGAATTGGATGTCATAGCCACCAATCGTGGATGGTGTCTATACGACGCAACCAGAAAGGGATGGTCACGTCACAGAATGCTGATAATGGTTACAAGTTACTGAAATCTGATTTAGGGTTAAAGTAAGCAACAAGATCATAGAATATAAATTTGCAACAAATGTTTTCCATGTGTCTACCAGAGGTTATTGGGAGCGCTAATGCTTTATAAGAATAAGTATGTTCGACAACATATGGAAAACATACATTGGTCTCACAATTAGTTAAGACCAAGATGAAATTTATTCTCTAATGATTGACTTAAAGTAGCAACCTAAGTTATAGGGAACAAGATCTATTGAGGTATATCTATAGGTTTCTTGGTTCTAGTCAATCGAACATATAGTGACATTGTATTGAAAAATACAAGTTGGAACCATTCAAGAGATGAATTTTTACCTATGTCACAGGGCATAATCACTTCAAGTTGACATGTACGTGACATATGAAGAGAAATGTGGTGAGTTTAAATCCATATGTCGAAGTGATGGATTAAATACACATGGCATGATATGTACAAGAATTGATATTTCCAGGATATGATTTATAAAAGGAAAATATCAGTTATATCCAGAAGCACTACAAGGGATGAAAATCGTTATCCCTATTTACCTAGAGTTGGTGCATTATTATATAACATTAGCATGATCACAAGAGATCAAGTCTCAAAAGACTAATTAGTTTAGTATCCTTGGAAGTAATAGATACATATATGACTTTTACATTACATCATGCGATAAAAAAACAACATTTTCCCCCTTTTTAAACACACTAATATCCTTTAGCATATCCCTACAGGTTAATCATAATATAATTCTTCACATCCTAGGAAAAATAAAACATAGAAAGGGGTGATCTTAGATGCTCAGTAAGGATAAAAATATAGCAGAAACTATCATAAATAATCATAAACATTTAAGGCAATGTATAGAACTAAAACATAAGACTTTTAAACATAAACTTCAGCATAATATGGAAAATATAAATCAAATAATTCCATTTACTTATTCACATGGATATTCTACTATTTGAATAATCACATGCAATATCAATAGCCAATTTCATAATGATGGAATGCATAATTCTGGACATCATAACCACATAGTCAAGGCCTTGTGCCAAGACTACAAATAAGATTTTGTCAAGGCCTTTTTCCAAGACACTAGTTTGTCTCATGAGACCTACCGATGCATTGAGGATCTATAGAGGGCTCCACCCGTCACTTACTAAGTCTAATGTATTCCTCATATGAAAAAGGTGAAACATAACACAAACATTTGTATTAAAACTAGCATATGAAATGTTAATAATTTAACCATAAACCATGAATGATATAAAAATAACACATCCATAGTCAAACATATCACAAAACCTTCAATACTATATGGAATATTGTATTATAATAAATCAACTTCAAACAAGTGTAAAATCCATCAAAGGATGTTGACATAGATGAAATCAAAACTATTTGAGAGAAATATCTCTTTCTATTTTGAAATCATTTAAAAGTCACATAATTATAAAATAAAACATTTATTTTGAAAATTTTTTTATAATATTTAAAGGGAAGTTTCTAAGGTGTTATAACAATGGAAAATATCTTCACCCTCCATATAAGTTAAAAAAAACATTCTTACCATAATTTTTTGAAAAGGTCATAAAGCACCTTGTTTGGAAAACGACGAAAAGATTCCTTTATAAATTTTTTATAAAAAGTCAAAAAAGTGTATAAATGACTGTAACCCATAGTATATGAAATAAAAAATGTTTTGAAATACATTTTTAAGAAACACGGATGTGGATGATAAAGAGGTCCTAGTATAAACTCACATATAAACAACATCGGATAATGAAGAGATTGTAGAATTAACCCTTACCTTGTACTTTTACTTGGTCGAGGGTACGTTAACATCATGTATAATAGTTAAATAATTGTTATTAAATTATAAAATAACCATATAAATAAATATGATATCATATATGGTCTTCTAATATTGATTGGTTAATAATATTTTAGTAGTATCATTGTTTCTGGTGTTGACTGATTTGTTTTACTTTATATGTTTTGTTATATAAGTCATGTTTGTTATGTATAGGATGTATTTGATTCATATACATAATTATATTAAGTTCTTAAACATTATTTTTAATCATAAAATGAAAATTATTCTTGAATTGTTACAATGGGGAATGAATCTTGTCACGTTCGTGGAGACGGTAATCTGTACGTACACACGAGCGATAATACCATTTTATTGATGGTGAAATAGTATGTAATTGGATGGTATATCATATATAAGGAATCATTAACATGTTATATTTATTATTTACATCAATTATACTCATTATTATACCCATCCAAATAATGAAGTGTTGAATAACGAACTACACCACAATGTGGAGACAGTAAGCCGTATGTACGCACGTATGATGACTTTGTCATTCATAGGATGGATAGAATAATGAATATTGTTATACCATATTTATAATAACATCACAGTATGCATAAGGTACTGAAGTTATTATTTTGGTACGGAAATAACAAAGAAAGAGGAAGTGGAAGAAGAAAATAACTTTGAAAGAGGTGAGGAAATTATTACCTCTTCTTAAGGCGCTTCCTTTTGATTTGATCAAAAGGGCTCCTTAGGTTGGATTTTTTTTTTATCCAAGTAAGGCCTCTAGGTTGAGGTGAGGGTATTTGGGAGGATATTTGAACAAGTTTTGGCTAAGACAAATGTCTTTGGAGGTGTGATTTTGAGATAAGGGGAAGTACCCTTTTATAAGAGAGGTGAGGGTCACTTTAGGAAAAGCTTGAAATATTAATTTATTATACAATCATATTCAGTTTATAATGGATCTAAAAGGATATATTTATTGGATAATGTGGGTATGGGTCGAAAAACTCTCAACCAATTGGTTTTAGACAGGTTTAGTTCACCATATTAACCTTATCTTTTAGATTTAACTCTTAGTTAAATAGTTTAACTTTTACAATGTCTTCTTGTATTTTTATCTTACATGGTTAATAAACTTACTATAAAATACCAAGAGAAAACCAAGTGGTTCATTAATGAAATATTTATCATTATATAAGTCCTTTGGCTGAACCTTATATTTTTATTATATCATTTAATAATATAGTATTTGTTTTAAAAACCCATTTATGTCAATTTTGAAACTGTTTGGTATTTTGTTTTTGTTAAATTCATAAAAACTTTATTACTTAGAAATTTTTTATTTATTAGACCCTAAAATGTAATATTAACCTAGAAAATTTTTGGAATGCATCGACAATATCAATTTACATTTATTTTAATATTTATAATATCAATTATTTTAACCTTTCATTAATATGGTAATTACTGCGTCATTATTGTGTCATAAATAAATTTAATTCTTTAACATCTAAAAATTATAAATAAAATACCATTATTTAAGAAATTTTTTTATATTTCTAATTAATATTTATAGTCTAATTTATCTTATGTATATTCCTATATTAAAATGTTTTAGTTATGAAAATTTGAATTTAACACTTTTAACTCTTCTTTAAATTAAATGATAATAAATGTCCTAATCTAATCCAAGTGGATAAAAGAAAATAATATTTTATTCCTAAGGTTGATTTTGATCTGAATACACTTATCCAATAGAATTAGGACATGTGTTAGGGTAATAATAATATCATTTTTACCTTTAATTACCCTATTCACTTTTAACCGTGATAAATAGAAGTCAAAAGTTACTATTCACCAAAAATTATTTTCATCTTATTGAACCAAATTTCACTTACTGATATCAATTGTGTCTCTTTTATTTTTTAAATTCAATTTAAAAAATTGGTAAAATTACATTTTATGCAAATTTGCAAATGTGCATAGTAGGTGGGTAAAAGACGTTAAAAAGTTCAATAAAATTTTATACATCTAATCTTATTATAAAATAAATACAATGAATTAAATTGAACTAATATAGGTATTATGTATCTATTTTGACTTAAAATAAATTTAAATAAAATAAATAATTATTTAAATAAAAATTCGGTTTTAAACAATAACGCAGTGTTTTTCACTATTCATAAAAAATTGAAAGTTTTCAGAAAAATACCAAAAATTCACCCTAAGCTAATTGTGATATTCCAAATCCAAAAATGAAGTTCATTTTGAAAAATAAAATTTATAAAATTTCAAAAAGTCGGTATTCCTATTCCTAACGGCTAGTTTGATTGGTCGTGGTGTGCTAGAACTTGAAGTTGCGTACAACACAAGCTATTGTATTATTCAAAGGGAAACTTACCGTGGAAGCTTGGGGTGTTACAAGAGATGTATTAAGAACTATCTAATTGTTCTTTGGCAAGTACAAAAAGATATGTACCTGGCAAATGGAGAAGAAAGGGTACTAGTTTTCAAGGGACATAAACTAGTCTTGCATAGATCAATGTGATCTAGTATTGCAGTTAGGCTAAAGACGATGAGAAAGTCAATCTCATATCAGCCAGTGGTAGCCATACCTACAAAGGCCGAGTATGTTGCATCTTCTAATACAACTAAGAAGCAAATAAACATAATGATTTGTTCCAGTTTTTGGAATCGTACCTAGTAATAAAAGTATTATCCTAATGTAAATTATGATATTCTTACTATCCAAGATATAAAGTTTTGTCAGTGGAAAAAAGGGATATACTCAAGATACCATCTCTTGAGAAGTTTTACTCAAGGAGATGAGGTCGCTATAGCAGAATAGCCACGCGGAGGAATTGTGGCGGACCCAATAGCTAAAGCCATTACTCAACAGAAACATGATGTTAATCATGTGAGTAGCTAACAAGTCTGGTTAGAAAGTTGGATCTACTACAAGTGGGAGTTTTGAAATAGTGGGTGCACTAGACCCAACTATTCAGTGCTTTTGATTACCATATCATGCATACGGTTAGCTATACATGATGTCATTTTACCATTATAGTGTATAATTTTCTACATCTTCTATTGAAATGGTAATGTCCAAAGATTAATTGTCACATTGAAAGGTTATAGAGGTTCCCAGGCTATAATGAGAACATCTAGATAGTATGAAATTAATATTAAATATATGTTCTATGGTCTAGATACATATTACAGATTGGACACAGTAGATGTTTGACTATTAGGTGCTGGGAGATCATAAGCATTGAGACTTATTCTCATGAAATTCACACTTCGTGATCTCTAGTAGTGAGATCATGAGGACTGACCTGCCAATAGGAACACCACATGTTTTAGGTGTCATTGGATGTTCCTATCTATGATCATGTGTAAGGGTCTCCTGACTTGAGATCATTACCAATGTATGTCATTTGATTGTGTACTTTGATGCAAGATGAAAACCATGGTAATTAAGTCGTGGCAAGGTAGTTTGTGTTGGGTGCATCGTTGGTGGCATGATATTGGTTGAATAGTCAAGAAAGGATTTGTTGCTTCCAGGTTATGGAAGTAATATATCTCAGGCCATGTTGATATGGATGAAAATACCTTTATAAGACCATGTCCATGGTAGTTGAGGGTAAATCCATCTAGTTAAATCAATAAAAAATAAAGAAAGGATAGGACAATGACACAAGAGTGCGTCATACTTTATGAGATATTACAGAAAAAGAGATTATATTACACAGTACGTGTTTGTAGGTTGGTTTTCACTGCCATGACAATCCTTATCTCTTCAGGGGCCATGATGGGTTGCTAGATCCCACTCTTAGTCTGTGAATACTATTCATTACTGTCGAGATAAGGTCCTAGAGGGTCACATAGAATAACGTATTCAATAATATTCCCTATTCAGTTAAATAGGAGTTTTGGACATGGTGGTCCCCACCATTGGGGTCCAGGATTTGTCCAAGGTTAAGCAATCACCAATGAAATAAATAAATTCATATTATTCAGCTTTAGAATAATGAGCATTGAATTTATTTATTAAATTTATTTATGAGTTTTAAGTAAATGCATGAAAAATATTAATTAATGAATATTAAATATATTCAAGGTTCAATTAATTTTTATGGGAACGAAGATTCTAATTTTGGACTCAATTATTGTCATGTAATATATTTAATATATTACAAGTAAATGATAATAATATTTATGACTCAGTTTAGCAATCATAAAATTTCATTGATAGTGCATTAAGTATTCGGGGCCAATGAGGCTATACTAGGTATTTTAATTAACCACTATAAATAAAAGAGGAGGGGCCTTTTCAAATTACTATTCATGGAACTTCTCTCTCTTATCTTCTCACCCATGATCTAGAGAGAGAGGCTCTGGATCCAAGGAGAATGGATCAAGAACTCTCTCAGGCATCACTTGTGAAGCGATGCAGTGATTGTTGGAGCATTGAAGGTGTCGTCGCAATTCTTCACTAGCACCCAGATTACAATGAATGATGCTCCCACAGATTTCTTGAAGCACATGTGGAATATCTAGAAAAGTTAGATATAAAATTCTTTGAGAAGCGATTGCCAACGACGAGCAGACATCGTGCGCAGATTCAGAATTAAACCAGGTATTTTACGGTTTATTTTTGTCCTTAAAATCCTTCACACGTGGTCCTCGGCTAAGACCGGGCTGCAATTCACCAATGTCGACAAGTTTACGTCGACCATCAGTGGAAAATTTTAAAAAATACACCTGTTTGGGGAATCCGCTGCATGCCCAGTTCCAACACATTCTAGGCAATATGTATGATGAGTTTCTTCCAGTGGCCAATTCATGGGAGAATATCTAATAGGTATCTCCACCGATAAGGGATTTATTGGTCATCGCAGAGGGATTGATCGATCAAACTCTCCATTCTCACTACCTTTTCATTTGAAGACTGAATAAGATGAACTTTGCAGGAGAACAAGCCTAGTTCGAGGGTCCACCATAGTTGGACACATCCGACTCAACAATCACGACATATCTTGGTCTCATACTGCGCCACCCTTATGTTAGGTCAATATACCACCTGGGGTTACGAGATTCATCTAGTCGTATCACCAGAGCTCAAATTAGCGGGTTTCTTTACTATGTTCATGAGTGGATGGATTTACCCCTCTCATGATATATACAATAGTGTTGGAGATTGCACTCTGATGATGGTGGCCACATTAGAAAAAGGACAACCCATCAACTCAGCCATCCCTACCCTTTCCTGAATCTATGAACTGTTAGGGAAGATATAAGAAGGGAAGGCACTACATCATCTTAGCGGGCCATTTCAATTTTTGTACATCTGGATGGAAGACCACTTTCCTTGATACGAGTATTGGCATACCATAAGGGTTCCTCATTCTGACTTTCATCCAGTGCTTCTCAACATAGTTATTTTTCACCCCCAATCTTTAAGCATTGATGACGCGGTTGAACTGCTGAGCGATGTCTCTCAATCCTCTTTTTCACCTTACTCCATACCCCATAGAACAGTTAAGGATGATGGGAGGGGTTCCCCAGAAGAATTCTACTATATCATTGTGCTTTGAGATGGAGTTTGGACTATTCTTGTAGACAAAATGACTATTTTTGATCCCTATACCTTTTATAGGTTCACTAGTCAATTTGTATGCCTGTAGCAGATTTCATCCCTCCCTACTGCCCAATTGAAGGTAGAATCTCATCCCATAATATTTTTTCAAATATGGATGATAATGATACATGAAGATGCTAATATGGAGGTACTTATTCCTCCCACGATGGATTCAACTTTTTTGTCATTGGAATATGCCCAACTGTGGGTGAATTGCTACCCTGATGGGGTATTGGGAAGGCCAGTTCAATGGGTTCAGAGACCATTGGCTACTTCTAGTCCTGTCCCAACTATGTCGGCTATGCCACCTGCTTCCCTCCCTATGGTGAGAAGGCGTTCTACTCACCATCACATGCATTCAAAAGGGACTTCACCTATGAAACCTATATCTGTAGAGAGTGATTAAGATCCCGTATCTCTAGCTGATACGGTCCAGTATCCTATGGAGGTTGGCCCAAGTGGAACATCACCAAAAATTTCTAAAATTGCATCCAACCACTACTCTTATCTATTTAGATTGAGCCTCCTACCTGGAGGGACAATCCCCCTTATTGGGTAACCCAACCTAGGGTGGCTCCATCTGCTATGACGGAACTTCCTAACTACATCCCCATTGTGGTGGAAGATCAGATCCAAAGTCCCAATACCATTGAGAAACACCGAGCTGCTTAGAAATGGGCATGGATTCAAATTTTCACTATTGTCATTGAAACTCCCTTGGAATAATTTTCTAACAAGGAGGACACCCTTCAAAAACTATTTATCAAATTGGGTTTAGGAAACTTTGATCACCAACACCTTCACCTTATCGTATATCAAATTGTCATATCTTGAGAAGACATTTCTACTTGTGAAGGTAACCTTGCTAAATTTAACTCCTCAAATCATCAAACGATGACCTTTAAAGATGTTTCTGAGGAACTGCATCATCTGTTGGCTGATTAGGCAAGAGATCATGACCAAGTGATCTCCCAAATGGAAGTGGTGCGTGAGTGTGAGGCTCATGTGGCCAGACTGAAGGCACAACTAGCATTATCAAGTGCCAATTATGTGGCCATTAAGTAGAAGGGGCAAGATCTCAAAGTTGTTATGAAATGAGTGTGCCAAATGGTTGAAGATGAATTTGAATAGAGGTCTTATTTAGAGAAAGCCATTGATAGCTCACATCATCTAGTCGTCAACCTATTGGAAAGAGAAAGTCAGGCACCATTGTATTCTTTTGGGTTATCTTGCGCCATCATTATTTTGACACCAGGGATAGAATCAAGATTGTGGATGTTCTTACTTTTTCATTTCATATAATAGAAACTTTCTTATTGTTTAGTGTTTCTCCTTTACCCCTTTATTTCTTACAAATATCAATTAATTCCAAATTGACTACATTTTGAATGATAATATCACCCGAATATTGACCTGAATCAAAATCCGGAACGAGTGAAGTAATAAAATCATGATCTATTTTTTTCTTGAGCCGAGGGACTCATTGTGCATAGTTTGACTATTTCTAGGGTTTCATGGAAAACCCTACAAACATTGTGTCTTTTCTGTTATTACCCTAATTTTTTCCCAAACCCATTTGATGCGGGCTTAGTGGGTATAACTTAACTTTTTCTTAGGCCTCCCTTTGCGGGTTTTGAACCTAACAAGATTTGTGTCTCTTTTGACTATTTTATTGCTTGATTTTTTTAATTAAACTATATGTAGAATAGGTTTATCAAGATGGTAATAGACTTTTATCCAAGATGCCCTTTTCAGGTTTTCATCCTAGTGAGTTTTATGACCTTTTCATTGGTAGTTTATAGTCTTGCAAACCGGACTTACCATTACTGATGTTTTAGGTGAAACAACTTTGACCAAGACTGATGTTTCAGGTTGAACAATTTTAACTATGACCCAATTTGGTTATCATTAACCAAGGATGTCCTAATAACTTTCAGACATGAATGAGGGATTTTTCTTGACCCTGACTTTGTGATTTTCAGATATGGGAAATGATATGGGGTATATAAGCCATGGGGAGTATGGAAGTAAGAAAGGCCTCTCCTAAGGATTAATTTTCCTTTGATTGATAGGCCCTGTTTGTGGGAAAACTCTGTAGAGCCATTGGGGCATTGTGTGCATAGTCAAACAAAGGTGTCTACAGGGCACCAACCATCCATTTATGATGGCCAAGAAAATTTATTGGAATTTGGATTTTTTTTATGTTGAGGACCATAGTGGGTGGCATGTTAAGAGAATAATATATGAAAGAAATACATGCATTTATATTTTCTTTGGATGAGAAACCGCTCCCACATGAATTTGGCTTGTGTAAAGTAGGGATGAAGCATTGTGTAGTTTAATGTTGTACAACCAGGATATTTGAGACTTGTGACTATGAAATAATTTTAATCTGACCAGGGGAGGGTAAATGATTCATCTTTTCCATAACCTGAAATGTTCTTCATCTTAAGGCACTAAAAAGGGAAATATATAAAGTGTAATCAAGGGGGTTTCCAAAACTAGGGATTGAGGTGGGACATAAATTTATGGGGCATATAGAGGTAGGAAAAACTGGTCCCAATGATGAATTTTCCTTTGGTTAAGAGGACCATTTTGTGGGAAATATATGAAGAACTACAAGGGAATTGTGCGAATAGTCAAACAAAGGTGTCCATAGGACACTGGATGTCTATTTCCAATGGAAAGGGAGGATTAATGGGATTCAGATCTTTATGGACACAAAGTATGGTTTGTGAAAGGGGGTGTTAATGAACATGAAAGGGGACATTTCAGGTTGAATTTTATCGGGAATAGGTAGAGGCATTTTTATCCCATCCATGTGAGTTGGTTCCTTATGTAGGTTTAACCCTTTCATAGGAAAGGATGGGGAAATTTTGTTTCATAGTTGGAACTGAAATATAATATTCAGATGTCACTATGTATCCTGTGATGATAGGAATCAATCCATACATATTTATTTTCAAATTTTATCCATATGCATATCTGATTCACACATATGGATGGGGTGTTTTATTGTTTTGGATATAGATTCACCAATGAGGCGGGGCGTATATCGAAATTTCCTATGCAGATTCATTTTGTGTGTAGGAATATGAGGGGAAATACCCTTTGATGTGACTTGACCCAAGGGTGAATACTGGGTATCAAGTATCATGTAGTTTAAATGTCACGCGATTAAGACATTAATATGGGATCCCTGATTAACCGGGGGATAACTGGGCCAAGATGTTCTAACATGTCTTTGAAATGGGTAGGAAGGGAAGTGTAAACCATGGTTCTGAAGGCTCTTGGATCAAAAGAAATGACATGGGGATTGAAAGTCAATAGTTGTATATAAATAAGAAAATACTCTCTTGAGGATGAATGTACCTCTTGTTGACAGACCCGTTTTATCAGAAAATTATGTAGATCCACTAGGTCATTGCATGAATAGTCAAACAAAGGTGTCTATAGGGAACTAGTAGTACATTTCCAATGGTCATGGATGTTTTTGAATATTCAAAATCACTCGAAGCACGAAGTTTTATGGATGGAGAAAATGTAGCTTAACATCTTAGGAACATTCGGCCCATGACTACCCATGGAATTGGGAACATTCCCTATATAGATATGAGTCATATGTAGGGTGGGGAATTTTAATTCCTTTATTAAGGCCGGGCCTGGGTTTGATGATTCGGGCATCCTGAACTATGAAGGTTTGATCCATACATAGGGAGAGGGGGGAATTTTAGCTATATTTGTTTCTTTCAAGGGTGAATGGACCTGAGGTCTGGCCATTCAGATGTTACTATGCATCCTTCATGGGAAGGAATCAATCCAAGCATAGTTCATGAGATGCTGTGTAGTTTAACGTCATGTGATTAGGACCCCGGGCTCCCTAATTGCAAAGAAGAGAACCCCAACATGACTTTTAAGGTCGTACCACTAGGACCAAAATCATATATTGTTTTTCCATGATGCTATGATGAATTCCCTACCTATGTCCCTAAGCCCACGTGAGCTATGCCTGGTGTGAGAAACAAGGGACAACAAGGATTTCAAGTCACCACCTAAGGATGGAATAATCAATGGAAGGGATCATTTTATACTCAGGATGATGTTGTGTGGTTTAACATCGCACCACAAGGATAATTTCCGTACAGTTTAGCATTACGTGGGGTTGATGTAAAGTAAACCTAACATAAAAGAAGGGAAATGTGATCACTCCTGATTAGTCACTGAAAGTGGCTAATATTAATTATTAATATCTTTATATTAATTGTTCCAAAGTCCATAAACATTGTTTTTAGTGCATTACATAAATAGAACTTCATTTCTCATCTAAAACGCAATTCATGTTTAAAATGAAAATTTGGTCCTAATCATTAATTTGTTTGTGAACAACATTATATTCATTTTATGAATTTTAAATTTTGATATATGATTGATCAATTTGTTTGGAACATTTTATCTTTTAGGTCCGATGGATTAATCCCAAAGGAAGATGGAGAATTTTGTGCTCAAATGCAAAAAGTTTCTGGAGAAAGCATAATGGGCCTAAGGCCCATCAAAAAAATGTGGGACCCACAAACCAAGCCCAATGAAGCTCAAATTTATACAGTATAAAGATAACAATATGAGAATCATTTTATTCAACTATGGATGGAGCTAATTATGAAGTTTTCATGATGATAAAGGGATTTGGAGCTGAGATTTAAATGGCGGACTCGACATTAATGCACATAAAGCTATCCCACCATTTAGACCATAACTTCCAAAAGGCTAAGCCAAATGTCCTTAATTTTTTCCATCTTATAGAGAAAACATGGAATAAGATATTTGTTTTCTACTACCCCTCAAGATTCTTCCTCCATCAATTAAATATCCGAACGTCAAAATGGTGGAATAATCTGGACATTTTTCCGGGTCAACTTCGAAATGTCAATTTCCTTTTGATTATTCACCCTCGTTTTGAATATATTAATTGTTGGGGGGTGAATTGATTGTGGGGGTTGGACATAAGGCTCCTAATATTCCTATATAAGGAGATGGTAGTGAAGGTAATTATCATCTAACATTTTTCTTTGAATCCATATTTTTTTCTTTCATCCATTGTATTTCTTTCAATTGTAATTTCCTATTTTCAATTTGTAATCACATCGTCAAGTTTTTCCATGTAAGTTTTTCATTCATGTTTAGTATTTTAATAAAATTTATTCTTATTGTTCACTTTTTATTTTACTTTTCTTCACACGTTGATACCGTTGAATCGAAGTGTGAATTTATTCACACCCGCACTTGTGAATTCATCACACAACGATGGAGTGTTCATTTTGATTAATGTTTTTCTTCTTCAATCCCACTTATTTAAGTAAATTACCCGCTTCCATTGATAGAATAACATCAATGGAGGGCTAAACTTTTATGGGTTTATCCTAGGGAGTTGCATGGGCTGGATTGAATGTTATTTGATGTTCTTAAATTCTTAAATTTGTTCTTTATTTTAAGAGTTCCTTTCTTTGATTTATCTTCTTCTTTGTCTTCACTGACTTTAACAATAACACATTTTGAGTGCTAGTACGATCCAATTCCTTGGAGTGCTCATTTAATTGATCCTCTAAGTGAATTGGTGATTAGCTTTGAAATTGTGTATGGATTAAATCGGAGAATGATATTGAGGAATTATTTCATTTAATGGATACCTCTTGAACCGATGAACAGAAAATCAAATGAAAAACAAATATATCCAATCAAGCCCAAGAGACAACCTAGGATCAAATAATCTTAATTAGTTGTTTTAATTCAAGTAATTTTATTTGTTTTTTTCTTTAAATTAAATTAATATTTCTTCAAATCAATCAACACCATAGTTGGCCACTTCATAGTCAATCCCGCATCTAATCAAAGTGTCTCAAGGTTTCTTCTTTGGTCCCTATGGATTCGACCCCTACCTGTACTACAAAGACTGCATACCTATAGGGTAAATTTGGGCGCAACCAAATTTTGGCACCGTTTCCAGGGACCAAGTAAGTTCCTTATACCAAAAACCTTCTTTTCTTACCCCCATTCTTCTATTCTCATCCCCATTTCTCTTCTCTTTTCCCCTTTCTATTTTTTTACTCCTGAAAATCACGATTCCAAATTTCTAAATGAATCCAATGGAGTATAATCAACAATATCCCTTCACAAACTCAGGATGGAATCAGTTTGAAAATCCACATTGGGAATCACCAACCTTTTTTAATCAACCTTTGAATGAATACCCCACACCCGATAACATGAACGAAATTTGTAATGATGAATGTTTAAAAGATCAATTTCCATACCTATCAAGAATGATTGAAAATATGAATAATGAGGAATTACATGATGTCCAAATATCTATCAATCCTAATCCTGAAACAATTCTTCAAAAATTGTGTGAACAAATGGAAAAAATGAATTCAGAGGTATCAAGTTTTAGACTAGAACTACAAAGAATTAAAACTTGTGTGGAACCCATTCCCACCCAAACCATCCCTTCCTCAATATTGATAGAAGAATATTGTAACACACAAACCCATCATCCATTTATTGAAGAACCAACCTTAGGATTTGGGATAATTGGAGAGGATCGTGGAGTTTTTAAAGGGTCTTTAAATCAGGAGGAAATTGATTTTTTGGATTCAAAGGAGGAAAATTTGACATCATGGATTGAGTTTCCTGAATATAACTCCATTAATAAATTTTTAGAATCACCAATCATTGAACTACTAGGAGAAATCACAAAAATTGAGTCTATACCCATTCCTGACATTCAACTGGACAATTTTCAGGAGGAATCACAATTTCAAAATGAACCGATTATTTCTAAATTTGTTGAAGAAGAAATTTATTTTTCAAATTTTCAATATTTTTTAGGAAAATTCAATCAACCCAACATAAAAATTATTAACCTTTCATCCCCACTTAATTATCCCTTTATAGGGTACAAACAAGACCTTTCAGTTTTCATTCATCCATCTCAGGAAACCAATAATGTAGGAATGATCCTTGGTGTCTTAGGAAAGAATATAGAAGTAACTCGATAAACCATTTCAGATATTCCTTGTATTTTACCAATCATTGTAGAAAATAGGATTTTACAAGAAAAAAATTTCAAAAAAATAATCAATCTCAATCTTATTGAAGTGGAAAAAGATGGGTTAATTAAAATTTCAAAAGTTGGAGTTGGATAAGTTGGGGGGTATAAGTCGGGCTAACGATGTTAAACAAAATCTCTCTATGGGAGGCAACCCGTGGTTTTCATGTTTCCAATACTTTTGGAATCATATTTATTTTTCAAATAGGATTAATAAATCATTTTGATATTTTAAAAATATAATAAATTACTATAGACTGTTGACCTGTTCTTCTTTTATGAGTAAGGATGGGTATGAAAGGGGAGCACCGTATTCATCCATGTCATGCAGTGTGATCCCTGATTAATACCTTACCCAGAAAATATAAAGAAGACAATGTATCATCAGTTTATTTTATGTTTTTGTAGGTATTTAAAAATATATATTATTTACCTGTTCTTCTTTTATGAGTAAGGATGGGTATGAAAGGGGAGCACTGTATTCATCCGTGTCACGCGGTGTGATCCTTGAGTAATACCTTACCCAGAAATTTAAAATAAGACAATGTATCATTTGTTTGATTTAAAAAAAACATGGAAAACCATAAAAATGACGATACTTGGAATTAAATAAATCATTGTGTTGTTTGTTTTGTCTGATTTGTTCTTCTTTTTATGGTTCAAGAACTATTTTGGGTGATACATGTTCAATCAAGGAGGTTCCTACATCCCCCAAGAGATCAAAGGAGTAATCTGGAACATCATGAACTTCAACTTCAAAAACCAGGTGAATTTGTTCCATGTTTAGCATTTTCAATTTCCTCTTTGAACTCCTCTCCTACCCCCTTCTAACTTTTCTTTTCTTTAAACACTGGGGATAGTGTTATTCTAAGTTGGGGGGAGATAAAAATGATTATTTTTATTTTTATTTTTTTTTGAATAAAAAATGCATGAAAAGAAAAATTCCATTAACCTTAAACATGATAACACACATTGTAAACTCTGAAATTGGATATAAAATAATTATGCATGCCTTGATTTTGATTTTAATGCAAGTTTAAGTTCATGAGCATAGTTTTTGGAAAGTGTGGTTGTCCGATGTGATTTTTCAAAGTTTACATTTTCATCATCTTAATAAAAATGCCACAATGCACGTATACTAGATTGTGGGTGTAAATTTGAGTTCTTGGGTCCCTTTCATTATAGCATAGGGTTCTGGGATCACTTTTAGTTTAATTTGAGTATCCAAAAAACAAAAAAAAAATTGACCACATAGAGCAAGTTTTTGTCCAAATGCGTGGCATCCGACACTTGGGGATCGCGACTCCATAGTTTTCTTGCCCAGAGTTTGGCTTTATATCTCTATTGTAGAGCATGTAATTTAAAATATGTGTGGAATCCGACACTTGGGGATCATGAATCCATAGTTGTCTTGCCCAGAGTTAGTATTTTCATATCTATTGTGGTTAAAAAAATAAAATAAAATAAAAATTAAAAAAAACGGATACTCATATTATGGTTTAATGTGATTCCCACATAACACTTCCATTTTTCCCCTTGAACAATAAAATGGGCCCCATATCTTTTATGATGCACAACACTTTATCATGCTTAATTGGAATTGGATGAAATGTGGCGATGAATTTAAACAAAAAAATGGGCTTGGGCTTGGGATATGCTTATGGAACTAGATTGTTTTTAATGATTTTTATGGGTTTCATAATTTTTTTGGTATTAGATATTTGGGTGAGAAATTTTTATTAAAATGTTTTTGGAAAAGGGGATTTGAATTTCATATTTGTAATTTATTTTTCCCGGGACTAGAAAAACTCAAGTTGGGGGGTGTGATTAGTCACTGAAAGTGGCTAATATTAATTGTTAATATCTTTACATTCATTTTTCCAAAGTCCATAAAAATTGTTTTTAGTGCATTACATAAATAGAACTTCATTTCTCATCTAAAATGCAATTCATGTTTAAAATGAAAATTTGGTCCAAATCATTCATTTGTTTATGGACAAAATTATATTCATCTTCTGAATTTGAAATTTTGGGATATGATTTACCACTTTGTTTGGAACATTTTATCTTTTAGGTCCGATGGATGAATAAAAAAGGAAGATGGAGAATTTTGCACCTGAATGCAGAAATTTGCTGGAGAAAGCATAATGGGCCTAAGGCCCATCAAAAAAATGTGGGGCCCACAAACCATGCTCAATGAAGCTCAAATTTATACAGTAGAAAGATAAAAATATGAGGATCATTTTATTCAATTGTGGACGGAGCTAATTCTGAAGTTTTCATGATGATAAAGGGATCTGAAGCTGAGATTTAAATGGTGGACCCGACATTAATGCACATAAAGCCGTCCCATCATTTCGACCATAACTTCCAAATGGATGATCCAAATGTCCTGAAGTGTTTACAGCTGATAGAGGAAACATGTAAGAAGATATTTTTCTTATAATACCCTTCAATATTCGGCCTCCATCAATTAAATATCCGAACGTCAAAATGATGGACGAATCTGGACAGTTTTCCGGGTCAACTTCAAAACGTCAATTTCCTTTTGATTATTCACCCTCGTTTTGACTATATTAATTGTTGGGGGGTGAATTTATTGTGGGGGGTGGATCTAAGGCTCCTAATATTCCTATATAAGGATATGGTGGTGAAGGG
Organism: Viscum album; assembly: GCA_963277665.1. Lineage (NCBI taxonomy): Eukaryota > Viridiplantae > Streptophyta > Magnoliopsida > Santalales > Viscaceae > Viscum > Viscum album. Next base: position 1,281,071,490 of record OY728127.1, read on the forward strand.
AATTATCATCTAACATTTTTCTTTGAATCCATATTTTTTTTCTTTCATCCATTGTATTTCTTTCAATTGTAATTTCCTACTTTCAATTTGTAATCGCATCGTCAAGTTTTCCCATGTAAGTTTTTCATTCACTTTTAGTTTTTTAATAAAATTTATTCTTCTTCTTCACTTTTTATTTTCCTTTTTATTCACACGTTGATACCTTTGAATCGAAGTGTGAATTTATTCACACCCGCACTTGTGAATTCATCACACAACGGTGGAGTGTTCATTTTGATTAATGTTTTTCTTCTTCAATCCTGCTTCTTTAAGTCAACTACCTGCTTCCATTGATAGAATAGCATCAATGGAGGGCTAAACTTTTATGGGTTGATCCTAGGGAGTTTCATGTGCTGGATTAAATGTTATTTGATGTTATTAAATTCTTAAATTTGTTCTTTATTTTAAGAGTTCCTTTCTTTGATTTATCTTCTTCTTTGTCTTCACCGACTTTAATGACAACACATTTTTAGTGCTAGTATGATCCAATTCCTTGGAGTGATCATTTTATTGATCCTCTAAGTGAATTGGTGATTAGCCTTGAAATTTTGTATGGATTAAATCAGAGAATGATATTGAGGAATTATTTCATTTAATGGATACCTCTTGAACTGATGAATAGAAAATCAAATGAAAAACAAATACATCCAATCAAGCCCAAGAGACAACCTAGGATCAACTCACCTTAATTAGTTGTTTTAATTCAAGTAATTTTATTGGTTTTGTTCTTTAAATTAAATCAATATTTCTTCAAATAAATCAACACCATAGTTGGCCACTTCATAGCCAATCCCACATCTAATGAAAGTGTCTCAAGGTTTCTTCTTCAGTCCCTGTGGATTCGACCCCTACCTGTACTACAATGACCGCATACCTATAGGGTAAATTTGGGCGCAACCAACTCCCGATATGGCCCAGTAAATAGGGAATATCTAGGAATTATCTGCTTTGACTTGGATCGCATGTAGTGGAGGGGATACTTTTAGAGTTCCATGTCCAGGTATGAGTCATAGGATCTGGGTACCACTGCATATCCCATTGGATGAGAGTTAAGTCATGTATAGTTCTTTTATAGAATTCCTTGCATAGGTCTATCCCATACACAGATGGGGGAGGTATTTTTAGGGTGAGTTTGGGCTAGGATAGGGATCTTGGTATCCCTACGTATCCTGTGAGAACAGGAATCAATCCATACATAGTTCAGAGACATGACATGGTAGGTGACCAATGACGAAGGTAATTTCCTCTCAAGTAAGGACACTATTACGCTATATAGATTATCATCTTGCAGTAAGGACATTTTTTCCATGTAGTTTAAGGTCTTTTGGCAGGGATGTTGGTGATTTGACAGTGCAGTTTTAAGTCTTGAGGAAAGGACATCGGCGATACAGTTTAACATCGTGTTGTAGGGGCGAAATATCAAAGAAATCATGAGTAAATATGGGCTAATCAAGCTGGGATATTCTATCATACCCAAGACATGAGTGATGGTAGAAAATGAAAATGATGATTCTGGGTCCCCCTAGATCAGGATGAATGACATGGGGCTTAAAAGTCAATGAGCAGAAAAAATAGGAAAATTCGCTCCAGAGGATGAATTTTCCTTTGGTTAGCAGGCCCATTTGTGGGAAAAATATGCATATCCATTGGGGTATTGTGCGCATAGTCAAACAAAGGTGTTCATAGGACACTGGACGTCTATTTCCGATGTCCGTGAATGATTATGAGGATCCGAGATTTCCCAGGGCACGAAGTTTGATAATGGACAGTATGTGCCAAGTTACGTAAGAAATATTCAAACTATGATTCACAATAACATATAAAATTCCATATATAGATCTAACTCATACACAGGGGGGAATAATCACTTGACACTTCCTTGTTATAGGAATCAAGATTTGAAATCTCCTGTATAGGCTTTCACATTACGTGCAGGAGATTGGGGGAATTTTTTGTTTTGTGTGGCTGGACCCGGTCATGAGGTTTGGGTGTCACTACGTATCTTGTGATGGCATGAATCAAGCCACACATAGTTCTTGAGGTACCTAGCAGTTTAATGTCATGTGGTCAGAACTTTTCATGGATTTCTCCTTGGTAAGTCTAACCTATACGTAGGGGAGGGGCATTTTATTTATTTTTTATGATGGAGAATGGACTGAGATATAGAATATGGGTGTCACTACATATCTCGAAAGGGTAGGAATCAAGCCACACATAGTTCTAGAATATGTTCCCTGTATTGGTTTGTCCTGCACACAGGGAAGGGGGAATTTTGAATAGTGTCTAAACTAGGATATGGGATTCAAGCATCACTACATATCCTGTGATGATAGGAATCAAGCAACACGTAGTTCTAAAATTCCCTATATCGGTCGGACCCATGTATAGGGAGGAGGATTTTTTTAAATTTTCTTTCAAGATGATGGGCCTGTCATATACCTTTGTGTTTTTCTCATGTGGGGAAACCTTTACTATCATTTCTAATCTCACGTGAGTCACACTCAATTTGAGAAACAAGGAATGAAAAGGACTTCCCTTATAGTGCATAGACAACCGAGGGTATAACAGAGACGTTTTGCATCATGTGGAGGATAGAATAAGATCTAGTATCGAGGCATCTCTACGTATCCCATTTATAAATTGGAATCAAGACATACATAGTTCCATAGAATGACCACCCTGTATAGGTTTGTGCCATTCACAAGGAGGGATGACATTTTGTTTTGAATGGTGGTGGCTGGACCAGGATGAAAAATCCGAGTGTCACTACGTATCCTGAAAGGGTAGGAATCAATCCACATGTAGTTCTAGAAATATATTCCCTGTATTGGTCTGACCCGTGTATAATAAAGGGGGTCATCTCTTTTTTTTAAAATGGCGATTAGACTAGGATGCAGAATCCAAGTGTCACTACATATCCTACAAGGGTAGGAATCAAGACACACATAGTTCTAGAATTCCCTATGCCGGTCAGTCTCATGCATAGGGAATGGGGAATTTTGAATGGTGGATGCACCATAATATAGGATTAGGGCATCACTATGTATCCTATAAGGGTGGAAATCAAAACACACATAGTTCTAGAGGAATAGAGTTCCCATGATGGTTTGATTCTTGCATAGAAATAGGGGTATTTCATCTCTCTCATACACAGATTTGACTCATGTGTGATGAATCACTAGTTGGAACATAATGACCTCCGTATAGTTTAGCGTCATGGGGTTAGGACAATTCAACCATTTAGTTTAACATCTTATGGGTAGAACAAATATGCTAAGAAGTTTAACGTTGTACAACATGGAAATTTTCATTATGCAATTTTACATCTTGCGATTAGGAAAATTTGACTTTGGCTACATGAAATATTTCTTCAAGAACCTTGCATTGGTAGGAGTTATGGTGAGCTATCCATCCATTGAGATTAAGGTGTATTCTCCATTAGATTATACCTTGTGTATGACATATGGTCCTTCCCATTTTGGCTCCAATTTTGGGGGATTCTTCCTAAGCATCATCGGAGTTTTGAGGACCACCACCATCTCTCCTTTGAGAAAAGATCGAAGGAAAAACTTTTTGTTGAAGGCTCATGTGATCCAATTCTGGTAAACCTCCAAATGGTGAAAAGTAAGAAAAATTTTCTCATCCAACAACTCCAACTCATCAAACCGTTTTTGGGATTTCTCATCTATGGGTAGTTGATCACAGATGATGATGTAGAATGATGGAAATTGAATTTCAATGGGAAACACCACCTCTATCCTGTATACTAATGAGTATGGGGTAGCTTGGGTGGTGGTGCGGTCCATGGTCTGGTAATCCCACAAAGCATGGATGAGCTTTTCCATCCATGATTTATTATCTTTATCTACCATTTTATGGAGTATGTTGGATAGGGTTTTGTTAAAAGCCTATATTTGTCATTTGGCCACTACATGGTAGTGGGAAGAATGGTTGCCTTGATACCATAATCTTGGTATGGATTTTCCAACTCAACAGAGCAGAAATTGGTGCCATTGTCTGTCAGTATTGTATGAGGGACACCAAATCTAGTATTGATGTTGGATTTCACAAAGATGAAAATTTTTCTCACCCCAGACTCTTTATGGGGTGCAACTTATGCCCATTTGGAAAAGAAGTTAGTTGTTTTGAGAATAAACTTAAATTGTTTGTCCATGGATGGAGGATATGGTCCCACGATGTCCTTTCCCCATATGGAAAATGGTCAGGAGTACTTGGCTGTGTGATGTAACTCTGGGGGTTGATGGATGAAATTGACATGGACTTGGTAGGAATGACACTTCCTAGTGAATGTGGCACAATCCTGCATCATGGTGCACCAATAATAACTAAGCCTTTGAATTTTTTGAGAGAGCTTGGATTTTGATTGGCGTGCCCCAAAAGTTCGAGCATGCACTACTTTCATGATAACATCAGTCTCTTCTCCATCAATTCACCTAAGAAGGACTCCATCAAGGCCTCACTTACAGAGAACCTTTTTTAGGCTTGCGACATCGTACAAAACAAAGTTGACTGCCCACCTCTGGATCTGTTCTCTTCCTGCCCTATCTGGTGGGAGTTCTCCTCTCTGGAGGTAATTCAAAATGTGTGTCATCCAGCTAGTGGTATGACCATAAGGCTCAGGGACAAGGCTAATCTCATTGATTTCTTCTATGTTGGTCTAAACGAATGTCACGACCATCCGATGATGGGTGATGCTGATGGATGTTTCATCCCAGTCTGGGTTAGCCAAGGTTGTGGATTCTTTTACCAATGTATCGGCTTGTGCGTTTTGTGATCGGGGGACATTGGTTAATGTCAATTCTGATGGGAATTCTTCCATTAGCTCTCAGACATGGTTCATCAAGGGAAGTAACTCCTCTTTCTTGATGACATAATCAACATCGACTTGCTTGATGACTAGTTCCGAATCACCTTTTATCTTCAAGTGCTCATCTTGTGCTTGAAGTGCCAATTCCAGACCTGTAATAAGGGTCTGGTACTCTACTTCTTTGTTTGTACAACCTTCTAATAGTAGGAAGGAGTAAGGCATGTCAAACTTTTCTAGAGATATGATATAACTCCCAACCCCACTTTGTTAAGTTTGGGATCTTCCATCCTTTTTCCTTTCGCGATTCTAGATGCACCATCAAAATGTATTTCCCATATATGTGAGCCCTCTTAGACAGAGAACACTTCATTAGGAAGTTCAGCATCTAGTGGAGTCATTTCAGCCGAGGGGTGTTCTTCCAGGAAATCTGCTAATGTCTGGCCTTTGATGGATTTATGAGGCATGAACTGTATGTAAAACTGTTGTAGGATGACCACCCATCGTGAATCACATCCAGTTAACATATGATGATTGAGGATATACTTGAGGGGGTTTCTATGAGAGATCAAATGGACCTTGTGGTGCTATAGATAATGCCTTAGTTTTTGGATCACAAATATTAACGCAAGACAGTTCTTCTCAATATTCAAATAACAAGTCTCAACATCAATCATGGTTTGACTAAGATAATAAAGACTATTTTTGTTTCTGGAATCATTCTTCTATATGAGGAAGACACCTAGTGATCTCTCCAAGGCAATCACATACAGAATGAGTGGTCTTCCTTCAATAGGCAGCATTAGCACTGGTGGGATCAATTAGTATCTATTGAGATTGTCTAATGCTTCCTAACAATCATCATTCCATTGGTATGAAACTCCCTTTTTCATCAAACCGATAAAGGGAAAACATTTTCCTGTGAGGTTGACTATGAAGCACCATATATAGGCCAGATGTCCCTAGAGACCTCTCAACCCTGTGAGGTTGCGAGGTGGTGAAATTCCAAGGATGGAATTTGTCTTCTTAGGGTCGACTTCGATGCCACCATTACACACAATAAAGTCGAGGAATTCCCCTAAGGTAACATTGAAAGCACATTTTAGGGGGTTCATCATCAGACTATGCTCTCTCAGTTTATTGAAGATGGTTTCCAGGTCTATTAAGTGGTATTAGAATTTTCATGATTTAACCACCAGGTTGTTGATGTATAATTCGACAAATCTTCCTAGGAAGGGATTGAAAATGAGATGCATAACACACTGATATGTGGCACCATCATTTTTCAGACCAAAGGGAATAAAATTGTAGAAGAATACTCCCTAGGGCCCCCTGAAGGCAGTGGATTACTCATATTCTTGTGCCATCCAGATTTTGGTTATATCTATAATAACTGTCCATGAAAGAGAGAGCCTCATATTCGGTATTTTCATCGATCAACAATTCTGTTATCGGCTCCGGGAAATCATCTTTCAGGCAGTGCTGATTGAGATCCCTAAAATCGATACAGACTATGATTTTCCTATTCTTCTTTTTTATTAGGACTATATTGTCCATACAGATAGGATATTGGACTTACCAAATGAAGTTTTCTCTAATTATTTTATCAACTTTAGCCTCCATCTTGGCAGTATGTGTTGGGTGCATCCTTCTAGAAGCTTTCTTGTAACCACAATGGTCTTCCAGCAAGCCTAGGTGGTGAGGGCCACCTCAGGGTTGAACCTAGATTTTATTTATAGTTCCAAGTGAAAACATATTGGTTTTACCTCAAAAAGGAGGTTTATACCTCTTGCACCTCAAAGGACATGGCCACATTGATTAGGGTTGGCCATGGGTCTTCTTCGGTCCCCAGGTTTATTTCTCTAAGTTCATCAATTATGGTAGAGACACCCTCTTCAACTGATAGAGGGGAATCCCTAAGGTATTCCTCTTCTTCCTCTTCCAAATCCTCCTTTTCATCTTATTCCTCTGATGGGGAAACAATTTTTGAGATAAGCTGTTCCGAATCGGGAGGGGAGTCCCAATTATGGTATCTAGAGACCGAAACAACTTCCTCAGTCCTGACTAGCAGTGGGGGATCTTCTGGAGAGGATGAGAGAAGAGGTAGGGGAGTATCTGCATCTTCTCTAGGTGACGGGACATCTCCCTCTATCTCAGTGGGTAAGGAAGATGTTATTTGGATCCCTGAATATGGATTGAGAGCATTTTTATCTGAGAATTCACCGTCATCTCGGTGGTCAGTAGATTTTTTTTACACTGTCAGGATTAGTGTTCATGACTGAGATCATGAAGATGGTTGAATATGTATCTATTGTTGGGCTCATGTACTCCACCCAATTAATGGGCAATACATATTCTTTTCCGACTCACTTTAGGGGGTCAGTGAGAACTATTTCTAAACCATTTGGGGCAACAAACCAATCGATACCATCAGCTAAAGGTCGCTTCCCTTATTTCTCATAGAATCATGCATCAATTTAGCGTGATTCACAAGATTTGAATGAGAATTTATCGGCATGAAATGTTCCACTCTATCCATTAGTGCAATATTTGACACACTGATGGTATGGTGGGGGAATTCCTGCTTGCTGGTGCAGCCAAGTCCTTCCTAGAAGGACATTGAAGACGTGTTCTACCGAACCACCAGAAATTCTATGTTGGCTTTGAGGTCGCCAAACCAAGTTTTTATCTTGATTTGGCCTAGCATCTTTTTCTCACTTTTATTATAGCCCAATAGAGTTGTGGTGCAGGGTGTTGGGCTATCCTCATTGCAGCCCAATCGATGAAGTGTCCACATTGGGATGAGATTAACTCCGGAGCCATTATCGATGGAGAATTTTCATATATCAACACCATTTATCCTTCTAGACACATGAAAAGATTTCATGTGCCCTTGCATGGTGGCATCTTCATCTTGATCCATAAATGAGATGATGTTATGGAATTCTACGGGGTTGGTCTCTATCCGATAGACTTCAGCGGTAGCTACTTTGTCTTAAAACTCCTAGGGGATTAGCAAAGATTCTATGAGTGATTCCCTGAGATCTACTGAAAAATTTAGTGCATCCAGGATTGATAGATTTTCTAGTACAAAGGTAAGATATTTCAGAATATCGTATTTCTTCTCTAAAGACTGACACTTCCTAGCTTGGGGATGTTCTTTTACAGGTTCTTTAGGGGCTTGAACTTTGGAGATAGATGCACTGACCTCTAGGATAGGAGATGATGGAACTTCTATGATTTATGGGTTTGTCCAGGCAGGTCTTCCTACATGCCTTGGGAGAGATTAGACATTTGTTCCTCTTCTAAAAAATACTCTAGGATAATCGGGCCAGTGTTTCTTCTGGAGGGAGCAGAGAAATACTCCTCTTTTTGTTGTGTCTATTAGAGGGATCTTCTATGAGTTTCTATAACATTAAAGGTTTGAGTTGGGGTGTGCCCAGAAATTCAACTTCTACCAAGACCGCATCTTCCAGGGAACCCTTGGCTCCAACGACCTCTTCCTCTGGATATCCAGTTGGGTACGAGGAATTCAGGTTCATATCCATGTTCTTCATCAAAGAAGGGGTCCATTAAGTGGATGATGTTAATGGATCTGAAGATAAATTCTTCATCTGATGATGATTATTCCTGGTTGACTTCTTCCAATGGTGCCATTTGGCAGGGCAGTGCCTGTGCTTTCAGATCTAATGGCTTGAAATCTGAGATTTTCAAAGCCAGCTTTGGCCTTGGTGCATGTTCATCTTCTTGCACCTGCTTTCTACCTTTTTGATAAGACTGTTTTGTGGACGACTAGACCTTAGAGGATTGTGGGGCTAAGGATGATGGTTATTTTGCATCAGAAGCTATTGGGGACACAGTAGGTTATCTCAGTTGTGCTTGGAGTATGCCATAAGCTCAGTTGACTATTTTATGAGTCATCTAACTATCAAACTTATGCTCCTTTTTTCTAATGACTCTTTTTCACTCCATTCCATCATTCGGATCCACGGTGGAAACATATGCCACTTGTGCCGGCAGTGGTCCTAGATTGACTTGTCCAGAGTATATCATTATTTAAAGGGGGTCACTGAAGAAAAAACACTCTTGGATGGTGTGTCCCAGTATCTGGTGGAAGGGACTATAATTTGGCTGGTCTTTGAGACCTACTTCATCGACCCTCTTTGGCTCTGGTATCCAGAGCAAGTTGAAATTCATGGCAGCTAAAAAGTAGCCACAAACTTGGTCATCTCAGAATGAGTAAAATTTATTCTTTAATTCCCTAAATTGATTTCTTTTAGCCCACTCTTCTCATCTTTTCGGGGTGGGGGTAGCTGTTAGAACCCTGGGGCCCTGCACAGTTTTTCATGCACCTTGCAATTGGTGCTGGTGTAGGGGGTGGCTTAAGCATAACAAAAGTCGCTTCAGCTCTTCCCACTCTTTTTTCTGGGGCCAATGGGGCCACCTGGGACATGAGATTAGTTTGTTGTAAGGATTATTATATCCTTTGTGAAATGAAAGTTGACCGCGTTGTCATGAAACATCAAATTGATTATGATTTTAAGGTTGATTTATAGTATAGGGAAGACCCTAGGTTGTCTCTCAAGGAGAGTTGGTGATTTGCAGTGTGAATTTTTAATAGAAAGGAACAAAAGAGGTGGTGGTTTTGAAAACTATTTAAAGAAAATGTCTTGATTTAAAGATTTAAATAGTTGATAAATAAAGGTAGTGTTTTAGAATTATGAGATATGGAGATCATTTCAAGTTCACTACACATATTGAAAAGTTTATTATTCTGAAAATATTGACATGGTTTTTTTTAATTCTTTGGTTGAGGGTTGTCAAGATCTTGATTCCTCTCTTGCCTCTTAAATCATTGCACAAAGTACCAACCTTTGACACAACAATCATGTTGTCAAGGATTGGACCTAAATCATAGATTGAAGGCTAACAAAGAATACTAATATCTTATTTATGTGTGAGATAAATAGGATGCTTGTGTTTCCCAATTAGAACAACCCAAGATCCCCACTTGAAATGTCAACCCAATCGGTGTTGAGATAAAAAGTGTTTCACTTAATTATAATAAAATAAATGTATTTAGAGGAGAAGAGCATCAATGTTAAACATAAGTGAAATATTTAACACAAAAATTATAGAAAAATAGTATAATAACAAGTGCGGTAACTCCCTACCAAGTATGTGTAGCTCTCTCAAAATGATCATCCACCGTTTAGCTCGCCATTGAGAGGGGGAGGAGGCTCGGGTGGAACTTAGCTTTCATCCTTGATCCCCCTATGAGGATAGGGGAATCTGGAACTTCTAGGATGATGGGAGGACTCCTATGGAACTCCAAATTGGTAGAAATTAAATACTTGGACGATCTTATAAATGAGAAGCACTAGGTGCCAATTTATAGGAAAATTGGAAGGTGGTTTTAAGCCCCCAGATTTCGAGAAACCACTTGGACCATGGTTTTTGACCACTAGACAGTCAAATATCTCTTTTTACAAAACTAGAAAGATGTTTACCCACCTATTTAATATCTCCACCGAAATTTTGGAATAATTTGGACAAATAGAGCCCGAGATATTTACAAAATACAGAACACATTTGTTGACTTCGTGCAGATTCTATCCCCTAGACAGAATGGTCTGGATAGACCCCTTAATGAAAAAATAGGGATTGGATTCCTTGAGATGAGTTATATCCCATAAATATTTGGAGCTTCTCACAAAGTTTCATCCCATTTGGAGGCACTAAATTCATGTAATGTTTAAAATAGTGGTCAGATGTCCATGGGATGCCATGCAGTTTGGCCCATTTTCCTTCTAGATCATCTCCGAGGCCTCCAAATCACATCCTCCTGCAATGCAATCATCAAAACAAGTAACATTTACCATTTTAACAGTGATAAACAAAAAATAATTGAATCAAAAATGAAGTGAAATTTGTTATTATTTTTATAAATTTTAATAAAAAACTAGTTTAGCACAATAGTGTAAGGGTGAAAATTAAATAGTGAATCACGGTGCAATCACACCCCCACACCTAACAATTTGTAGTCTTGGGAAAATTCATATTTCCAAAAATTATGCATGTATATATTTCCAACTTCATAAATATTTAACATTTAATGAAAATTTAATTCTCTATATAAATGCGATCAAAGAAAAAACACACCGAGGAGTTATTCTCAGTGATCATGAAAAAATATGTCTCAAAAATTGTATCCAAATGAAATTCCAAGAGATGAATGATAACAATCAAATAAAATAATTCAAAATTTAATCATGTCACTAATTCTCCACATGTATGTGTGATGACCATTTAATTCTATTCTTTCCACTTTCTATCATGTAAATATAAGTTATTTTAAAAATTTTCTACTTTCATGATCCTTTCCACCGAACCTACCCTACATCCTTTGCAATCAAATTTCAAGACCCACTCACTTAAACATTCCCAGAAGTCAAACCATAATCTCTCGACCTAGATATCCCCATATGTTTTACATTTCATCACTTCCCTCATTTATTATTTTTTCAAAAGTTTCACATGGAATAAATCTCACACTCTTCTCTCAACCCATGTTTGATCTCCTCATGACACTAATTGTAATAGTTATAACTAGATCAAAAGTCAAGGAAGCACTACTAGAAATTTAGGCTATATCCACGGTTCTAAAATGTGGCTATAGGTCCAAAAACTGTGGCTATAGGTTATAGCCACGGTTTCATGAACCATGGCTGTTATTAGCGTGGATATAGGTTGGAGCCTATAGCCATGGTTTGAAACCGTATATATAGCCCTAAATCCATGGCTCCAACCATGGATATAGCCTTATAGCCACGGTTTTCAAACTATGGCTATAGGGTCATCCCTATAGCCATCCCAATAAAGGCCACGGTTCATAAAATCGTGGCTATAGGGATTTAGCCACGGTTAAAAACCGTGGCTATAAGACTTTCCACTGCATAAAAAAAACCTAGCACGGTTCACCATGCTGGCTATTGGACTCCCCCACCCCCCTCCCACAGCTCCCCCACCCTTCACCAGCACCCCCACCCCCTACTCCTGCACACCTCCCCTACCCCACCCCTCTACACACTTCCCCCTGCACCTTGCACCCCACCCCCTGCACCTTGAACCCCCTGCCCCCTCCTCACTACACACCCCCTCCCCCTGGACAGCCCCCTCCCCCTAGACAGCCTGCCCCTCCCCACCCTGCACCAGCACACCCCACCCCCTACTCCTGCACACCTCCCCAACCCCACCCCCCTGCACCCCAACCCCAACCCCTACACCTTGTACCCCACCCCCTGCACCTTGCACCCCCTACCCCCTCCTCACTGCACACCCCCCTGGACAACCCCCATAGACAGACCCCCCTCCTTCCCCCCTGGACAGCCCCCCTCCTTCCCCCTGGACCCCCCTACAACCACCCACCCTTTCCTTGGATAGCCCCATCCCTTTCCCTGGACAGCCCACCACCACTCCAACTGTAGTCCCCCTCCCCCTGAACACCGCCTCCCCCTAGATAGCCCCTCTCCTTCCCCATGGACAACCCCTCCTTCCCCTGGACCCCCCCCACATCCACCCACCCTTTCCCTAGATAACCCCCTCCCTTTCCCTAGATAGCCCCCCACCACTTTACATGAAGCTTCCCCCTCCCCCTGGACACCCCCTCCCCCCCAACCCCCCTGAAGCCCCCTCCCTTTCCCTAGAAATCCCCCCACCCTTTCCCCTGAACACCCCCACCACTCCCCCTGTAGCCCCCTACCTTTCCCTGGACAACCCCCTCCCCTTGGATCCCCCACCATGTTAGGATGGTATGTGACTGAGTATGATATAATCTATAATACCAAACATAGGATCGAAATAAGAATGAGATTCTCAGATACAAGAGGGGGGGGGGGGGGTGAATTGTATCTTTTAAAAATCTCCTTAGAAAATTTTTAGGATGGTTATGTTTAACAAGGTTAGACAAGATAATTCACAAGACCTCTATAAGTTCTAAAGACTTTCTAGATTCCGGAAAAGTAATTCTGAAAATGAAACTTAACAAAAGTTACAAAGATTAAGATTGTACCTTAAAGCATATAGAATCTAACTATATTAGAGTACAAGGGTGAGGAAGTATAAAATAGTATACTTTCCTCAATAATAAAAAATGCAGCGGAAAAACTTGTAACAAAAACAAGTAACAATTAATAAGTCTTTTAACCCAAAGAGAAGGGTATCCAACAACCTTGGAAAAAGGTCTCTTGATTTATACTTTCAAGAAAGCCTGTCTTACCCACACCAGGGTAAGCCCTCGATACGAAGATCGGAGTCTATCTTGATATCCCCGCAAGCCCTCAACTATCAGGTAGTTGGAACCTCTGTCTTTCTCAGCAAGGAAGACCTCAACTTCAAGGTATTGGAACCTCTGTCTTCCTATCCCTGGAAGCCCTCGATTGTACACAGTAACAACCAGAGTCGCACGAAGAAAATATGCACAAGGAAAAGTTTTAACAAGTTGTTCAAACTTTCTACATGAAGTTTGAGAGTTGATAAGAGCCTCTCTCTCTAGAAATCACTTCAACCACATGTAAGCACAGTTTTCAAAGTTATTGTCAATTTAAAATGAGATCCTATTTATAGGTGAAGCTCCAACGGTCGGCTCCCTCCTCCAACGGTCAAATTCTTCCTTGAATTTTAGAGGGACCTATACATGTGTCACTCAAACAACGGTTAGTCAATAATTGAAAGCATGAAATCATTTTGTAATAAAACAAGTGTAAGCATAACTACACTGATATTCGGAATGGAGAAAATGAACATTCGGAATGGAAAAGGTTAAAGTTTGGAATGTAGATAAAAGTGAATTTGGAGTCTGTATTACTAAGATATTCAAATTTTGTTTTTCTAAGGAATTCATAATGAGAATTCGTAATCTTAATTCTTCATCAGAATTCATAATGAGAATTCATAATCATAATTCATTATCAGAATTCGTAATGAGAATTCGTAATCAGAATTCATCATCAGAATTCGTAATGAGAATTTGTAATCAGAATTCATCATCAGAATTCGTAATGAGAATTCGTAATCAGAATTCATCATCAGAATTTGTAATGAGAATTCATAATCAGAATTCATCATCAGAATTCATAATGAGAATTTTTAATCAGAATTCATCATCAGAATTTGTAATTTGAATTCATAATTAGAATTCATCATCAGAATTTGTAATGAGAATTCGTAATCAGAATTCATCATCAGAATTCATAACGAGAATTCATAATCAGAATTCATCATCAGAATTTGTAATGAGAATTCATAATAAGAATTCATCATCATAATTTTTAATGAGAATTCATAATTAGAATTATTCATTAGAATTTGTAGTTAGAATTTTATATAAGTTCATAATCAGAATTCAGAGTTGAGCTTCATAAAAGTTCATAACAGGAAATTCAGAGTATAACTTCATAAAAATTCATAACATTAATTCGTATCCTAAAACAGAATACCTCATATATGATTCTGAGGTTTTGGACTACAATCCAAATTTTATACTTAGAAAATTTATGATATGAAAAATGAAATCTTGGAAAGGGTAAATTTCATTTAGGAAGAAAATTTTCCTTATAGAAGTAAAACATGGGTAAAATAAAATTTGCCTTAAGAGAAGGTGTTTGAGATTTTCAAAACAAGAGGAATGATCAAGTCATAAGGAAACCTTGATGACTTATCAATATCCCCCATGAATGAAGGAATGGAAAAAGTCATAAGGAAAACCTTATTGACTCAACAATCTCCCCCTTTTTGGAAATCACAAACATCATTACGAAAAAGAATTTAATGACTTAGAATAAATTTATAGACTTGCAATTAAAGCTTATCTCCCTTTGTTTATGATCAATGGTGAATACGACTAACTCCCCCTTAGGCTTTGGAACTCTAATTATTGTATTCTGGATTTATGGAATGAGATTTTCATTATGAATATGAAAGTCTTCGTAATGAGAAATCCCCCTCAAATAAACTTTCCCTTACTCAGGGATAGTTCTTCTTATACTTAGAAATTTTTTCTTCTCCCATTTGAGTTCTTTTTCCTTCTCCCCCTTTGTGATTTTCAAAAAGAGTTTGAGGGAATGGAAAATAAATATGGTACCCGAAACATTAAAGACATACAAATAAGATAAGAATCGAAAATTTCATTATGATTGGAAGTATTAGTACAAGGAAAAATATAACAAAAGATCAGAGTGGTCTATTTTGTTTCTTTTTTCCTTAGGCATTAGAATCTTGACAATTGATTTCAGCTTCTTTATTTCTTTGTGGTCCTCTTCTACTTTCTTCTCCAAGGCTTTGATCCTTTCTTCTTGAGTTTTTAGGACCTCTGCCTGAGCCTTCATGGCCTATTCTTAAACCTTCAGCAATTCATCCTTCTTTACAATCTTCTCTTTGATCTAAATCTAGAGATCTCTTTCCCCCTTCCAGTTTTGAGCAACAGAGTTAAGATTCCCATTAAATCTCTCACCTGTTGAATCCGAGTATTTTTCTCTAGGGTTAGCTTATCTTGAAAACTTTATGAAAGATTTTTAAATTTGAAATCCTCAATCCCAAAGGCTTCCTTAACATCTTCTTGAAACTGATCAAGCACTGCCAAATCTTCATTGGTTTTCTTTGACCATAGAGTCATTAGGTTTCTCCTTCTCTGCTCCAGCTTCAACATCCTCAAGGAGTATAAAGTCATGATTGTGACTCTCTTACTCATATGTCTTGTTGACTTCTTCTTCATCTTTGTTATCATCTGTGGGTGTGGTCAATTTGGAAGATCTGGCTTGAGAAGCCCAGAGTGAGAAATTCTCAAATGGGGTTCCCTTATCTTGATATTCTTCAACTTGTCTAATTACATCATTAGAACCACTGCTCTTCTCAACTTGCTGAATTTCCTCCACAACTTGCTAAACTTTATCCATCACTTATTTATCAACTTCATTCTCTTTATATTTTTCCAGAGTGAAGAAATTATTCCCCAGAGTCTCAGGTAATTGTTCAACCAGAAAAGACTTTGGCACTGGAATATTTTCAGAAGCAATTTCAGCATCCCTCAGAAGGGATTGATAAATTTCAGCCTCTGTCATTTTCTTATTCATCTTATTCTCCTTTTATTGCCTCTCAATCTCTTCAGCAGCTATTTATCTTAAGGCCTTAGCCTTAGTAGGGTCCAAGACGAATTGTGGATCCCCTTCCTTCCTCTTTTCCTTGAGCTCTCTCCACTTTGCTACTACCTCATCCAGGTAGGCCTTCTGTTTCTTAGGTTTGGGAGGTGCGGACTGAGCTTCCTTAGCTTTGGGGGTTTTGTCTATCTCCTCCACTTCCTTAAGCTTTCTATTCTTACTAACCTTCTTTGAGGGTTCATCCTTTTCCACATTTTCTGGATTGGCTTCTGCCTCCTCCTCTGGAAGATCATAGAACTCACCTGACTGTTTTGAGAAACCAACTTTCATTCTCTTCAGAGTGTCATCACTGATTAACATAACCTTATAGTTTCTCGGCTTCGAGCTACATGGGATCTTGAAAGATTCAAGATTCCGAACAATCAAATTTGAAAGAAAAGCTGGATACATGATGATTTGGGCTCTAAGATTTCCATTCTTGATGTTTTGAATCATAATGAGGATATGTCTCATTAGATTCACCTTCCTTAGATTTACCAAGAAATCTAGGATATACATATCGCTCTTTTTCAGGGTATCCTTGTCACCCTTCCATGGAACAATTAAGCCTTGTACCCAGAGCTATAGAATCCGATTATTTGTTGAAAGATGGGCAATATTCTTTGCAGTCTTGATATCAGAAAGAACAAGGAACTCCATAGCCTTTGCCTTAACAAAAATACCCAGAAACTCTGGGAGTTTGTGTGAGCAAAACTCAGCTTCTCCTTCGTATGCCAGCCCCACTAAGCTTACAGCCTTGGTGTAAGAAAGTTTGTAAGTCTTCCCATAACTCTTAAAAGATAATTTTTCTCTACCCTCTTCCTCAAAGAAGAAAAGTGATTCATATAATTCAATGAGAAGATCCGGAAAGACTCCATCTTTGGCTGTTGTATTAGAAATAGCTATACTTTCCCAACCATTTAGCTTGATATTCTTGGAAATAAGGGAGTAATACTTATTGAAGAAATTTGGGTGTACCAACCTCTCCCTATAAATCTACCACTCTGAGATTATCTTGACTGAAGACATATCCTGAGAAGGGGCTTCTGCAGACATTCAGACTGAGGAGCTTTGAGGGATTCAGAACGGGCTTAAGAACTGAGGCAGGGCTTCAAGATGTGAGAGCTTGGAAAACCGATGTGGGACAACCATCGAGGGTCCCCTTTATATAGATGATGGAAGTGACCTTTCATCTTCCAAAACTAATATAACGGTTGAAAAACTCTCTGATCTGATCTGACAGTTGAAAACATGCCTGCAAGGAAATCTTGAATCCGATCTTTTGAGGTTTTAAGAAAAACATTCGGATTTAAGGAAAAACAAGTCCAAAAAATTAAAGAAAATACCAGAAAGTAAAAATAACTATGAAAACTTAAGTAAGGAAGTCATAACTTTCAGATTGGATAGGAAGTTTATTCGTAATAGGTGATATTCTTCTTGAAGAAAATTTGACTATGAAAAACAAACTTATTACGAAAAGTTCACTACAAAAATTTTGAATACGAAAAAGTTCATTGTGAAAATTTCAGTACGAAAAATTTTGATTATGTAAATTTCAGTTCTAAAAATTTTCATTACAAAGATTCAAGGTTTGAATAATTCCATTATGAAAATTTCAATTAAGAAAATTTCCATTACAAAAATTTCAAAAATCAATTGCGAAAAATATGAAAAACTTCATTACAAAATATTTGAAAAGATTTATTACGAGAAATATGAAAACATCATTATGAAAAATGTGAAAAAATAATTATAAAAAAATTTGAAAACACCATTACAAAAATTGTGAAAACATCATTATGAAAAATGTGAAAACATCATTACGAAAAATGTGAAAACATCATTACGAAAAATGTGAAAAGCTTAAATATGTACTCCCCCTATGAAAAGTAGTTTATTACTGTAAGGAGAATGATTCAACAAGAAGTTAATGAAGGAAAATTACCTCACAGTTATCATTTCTAACTTCTGTTTGATGTATTCAAATCTATCGAGAGGTAAAGATTTTGTGAAAATATCAGCAATTTGATCTTGCATTCCGATAAATTGAAGAATGATATCTCCTTTTGGTGTGTGATTCCTAAGAAAGTAATGCTTAATATCTATGTTCTTTGCATGATATTGATGTTCAGGGTTTTTTACTAAGGGAAATGGCACTTGTGCAGGGTTTTAAAACATTTGAAATCAAAGTTTTTCCAAGAAGAATAATGTTACCTATACCAATAATTTCTCCCTGAGCATTATATCTGAAAGATAATTTTCCCCCATTCATCTAGATAATATTTTCAAAATAATTTTTGTTACCAGTCATATGCTGGAAACATCCACTATACATGTACCATGTATTGCTATTGGTACTTTCCCTATTTTCCTGAAAATAAGAAAAAATTAGGTTTTCAGAATCCAGACTTGCTTGGATCCGGAATTTTTAGACAAATTTTTTTTGGCTATCCACATTTGTTTAGAAAAATAATCTTTATGAAACCCAAGATATTGAACTCTATTCAAAGAGAAATTTTTCTTCCAATGCCCACCACTTTGACACTTAGTGCAAAAAGGGGCTTTAGAAGGAACAAAATAATTGTTTTTGAAAACCGGTTTTTGGTGAGTATAACCTACTCCAGTAGTGTTTCCTTGAGGTTTAATTTGAGAATACATCTTGTCAAAATTTTCCTTCCCAGAGGTAAAATTTTCAAGGAGCTTCTTAAGAAAAAATATTTCATATTTCAGTCTGATAACTAAATTCCTATAATCAGGAATCATTTCCTTAGAGTTAGATTTTTCCTCAAAAAATTTCATCTATAAAATAGCAATCTTAAGATCTTTAGAAAGTTATTCCTTAACAGAATTTTCTTTCTCAAGGTCTTTAGAAAGTTTTTCTAAAATCTCTTCTTTATCTCTAAGATCTGTAGAAAGATATGAAATCTCTTTTGTAAGAATTTCTTCCCTAGTATTTTCCTTCTCTAATTTATTAGAAATTTTATAATTTTTTTCTTCAAGTAACTTGGAAAATCTAGATACTTCTTCATATGAAGGTTCTTCATTTTCTGAGGATGAATTATCTTCATTGGAAGTACTATTTTCGGAATAGTAATTCTTATCAAGAGAATTTTTTTAAAGCCTTGGCAGAGCATACCTTGGCCATAAGACATGTATTGGGGAAATAAGTAGTAGCAATGAATCCCATATTTTTCTGTGCTAATGAATCATATTCATAAGATTCACTTTCTGAAGAGTCTCCATAGCTAGCACTCCAAGTAGCATTAGCTTTAAGACTTTTCTTGTGCTTTGAATGATAGAATTTCTTCTTGTTCCTTTCTGAATTCCTTTCCTTCTTTTCCTTCTTTTTCAAAAAGGGACAATCAGGTCTGATATGAACTGTTCTTCTATATTCATAACATGTAACTTCTCCATATTTCTTGTCTTTACTTTCCTTATTTTTGTATTTAGATTGAAAGTTTCTCTGTCCAACTATCTTGTTCATCCTTCGAGCAAGATTTGCTAATTTATTTTCTGAGGACTCACTTCCACTTGATTCAGAATGGATAACAACTTTCTTAGATCTGGATCTAGTAACTCTCTCTGGAGTCTTGGATTTCATATGATTGGAAGTAGTAATAAAATCTACACTTCCATTTCCATTCTACTTTTTCACAATATCAGCATCTCTCTTCATTCTAGTCTCATACTGAAGAAGAGTTCCAAATAGCTCATCAAGGTTAATCTGAGTAACCTTTCTATTCTCATCAATTTTAGTACTTTTATATTCCCACTCATTCAGCATGATGTCAATAATCTTGTCAACAAGAGCTTCATCATCCAAACCTCTTTCGCCTATTGATTGTAAACTATTCACTATAGTCATGAATCTTTGTTGCACTTTGCATATGGGTTCACCATAAGGAAAACTGAAACCATGATATTCGGCTCTAAGCATGGCTCTTTTAGTCTCAATTACTTTGGAAGTTCCAAATTGAGTAACTTCGAGTTTCTTCCATATAGAATTTTCTGCTTCACAAGATGAAATTTGGCTATATATATTTCTAGTCATTGAACAAAGTAAAGTATTGTGTACCTTATAGTTCAGTTGGTAATCATGCTTTTCTTGATTTGTAAAGGTGCTTACTTATTTATCAGAAATCTTGTATCCACTAGTAAGCATAACAAAATTTTCAACTCCGGTGTTGATAATGAAAGTCTTCATGTGATCTCTCCAATATTCGTAATCATTAGCATCAAAAATAGGTAGTCTGGTTGGATTGATATTGTCAATGGATCCAACATTTAATCCTTACATTCTTAATAAAACCTTTGGCACACAAACTTGTTAGTAGTATGAGTTTGTAAACTAGAGGAAATATCCTAAGTAAGAAAATATAGAATACGAAAAAGTGAATCCGAACTATATGATTCCGAATTTGTGAATAAAAAAATGAATCCGAAAAAATGTTATTCAGAGAATTCTCTTCTGAATCTAATTATGAGATTAATTCAGATTGAACCAATCCTCTGATACCAATTGTTAGGATGGTATGTGACTGAGTATGATATACTCTATAATACCAAATGTAGGATCGAAATAATAATGATATTATCAGATACAAGAGGGGGGGGGGGGGGGGGTGAATTGTACCTTTTAAAAATTCCCTTAGGAAATTTTGAGGATGTTTATGTTTAACAAGGTTAAACAAGATAATTCAAAAGACCTCTATATGTTCTAAAGACTTTCTAGATTCCAGAAAAGTAATTCTGAAAATGAAACTTAACAAAAGTTACAAAGATTAAGATTCTACCTTAAAGTGTATAGAATCTAAATATATCAGAGTACAAGGGTGAGGAAGTATAAGATAGTATACTTTCCTCAACAATACAAAATGCAGCAGAAAAACTTGTAACAAAAACAAGTAACAAGTAATAAGTCTTTTAACCCAAAGAGAAGGGTATCCAACAACCTTGGATAAAGGTCCCTTGATTTATACTTTCAAGAAAGTCTGTCTTACCCAAACCATGGTAAGCCCTCGATATGAAGATCAGAGTTTGTCTTGCTATCCCTGGAAGCCCTCAACTATCAGGTAGTCGAAACCTCTATCTTCCTCAGCAAGGAAGCCCTCAACTTAAAGGTGTTGAAACCTCTGTCTTCCTATCCCTGGAAGCCCTCGATTGTACACAACAACAATCAGAGTCACACGAAGCAAATCTGTACAAGCTGTTCAAACTTTCTGTATGAATCTTGAGAGTTAATAAGATCCCCTCTCTCTAGAAATCACTTCAACAGCATGTAAGCATAGTTTTCAAAGTTATTGTTGACTTTGAAATGAGATCCTATTTATAGGTGAAGCTCCAATGGTCGGCTCCCTCCTACAACAGTCGAATTCTTCCTTGAATTTCGGAGGGACCTGTACACGTGTCACTCAAACAACGGTTAGTCAATAACTGAATGAATGACATTGTTTTACAATAAAACAAGTGTAAGAATAACTACACAGATATTCATAATGGAGAAAATGAACATTCAGAATGGAAAATATTAAAGTTTTCAATGTAGGTAAAAGTTAATTTGGAGTATGTAGTACTAAGATATTTAGATTCTATTTTTATAAGGAATTCGTAATGAGAATTCGTAATCTGAATTCTTCATTAGAATTATTAATGAGAATTCGTAATCAGAATTCATCATCAGAATTCGTAATGAGAATTCGTAATCAGAATTCATCATCAGAATTCGTAATGAGAATTCATAATCAGAATTCATCATCAGAATTCTTAGTGAGAATTCTTAATCAGAATTCATCATCAGAATTCATAATGAGAATTCATAATCATAATTCATCATCAGAATTCATAATGAGAATTCGTAATTAGAATTCATCATCAGAATTCGTAATGAGAATTCATAATCAGAATTCGTCATCAGAATTCGCAATGAGAATTCGTAATCATAATTCGTAATGAGAATTTGTAATCAGAATTCATCATCAGAATTTGTAATGAGAATTCGTAATCAGAATTATTCATTAGAATTTGTAGTTAGAATTTTATATAAGTTCGTAATGAGAATTTAGAGTTGATATTCATAAAAGTTCATAACATGGAATTCGGAGTAGAACTTCATAAAAATTCGTAACAGGAATTTGTATCCTAAAACAAAATACCTCATATCTAAGTATTATATGATTATGAGGTTTTGGACTACAATCCTAATTTTATACTTAGAAAATTTATGATATGAAAAATGAAATCTAGGCAAGGGTAAATTTCATTTAGGAAGGAAATTTTCCTTATAGAAGTAAAATAGGGGTAAAATGAAATTTGCCTTAAGAGAAGGTGTTTGTGATTTTCAAAACAAGATGAATGATCAAGTCATAAGGAAAACTTGATGACTTATCAATCACCCCCATGAATGAAGGAATGACAAAAGTCATAAGGAAAACTTTATTGACTCAACACACCACTCCACCTGCAGCCCCCCCTGGACACCCCCTCCCCCCCCACTCCCCCTACAGCCCCCTCTCTTTCCCTGGATAGCACCACCCCCACTCCCCCTGTAGCCCCACCTTCCTCCCTTCCTAGACAAAACCCCCCATTACTACACCCCCTCCTTGACAGACCCCCCTAGACAACCCCCCAACTTTCCCAACACACTAGTCAATTGAATTGCGAAAATAAAAAACATTCTAATATGGATATGATACAAAAATTTCCAATCAAATGAACTACACTAATAAAAAACATGCTAATATGATTAGAACTAAATAAAATATCATCAAGCCAAATTGAGTAGAGTGGAACCAAACCAAATGGTTTTGAAAAAGATGAAACTGAACAAAACTAAAAATAATGTAACCAAACTGACTCAAACTAATCAAAACTAACTTCAATAAAGCATAATTGAGCAAGCAAACAATGAAAATAATGAAAAATACCTGGTTGAATCTAAAATTAATTTAATTGAACTAAATAGACCCAAATCGAACAAAATGAACCTGTTAAAATTGATATAAACCAAAAAAAATTAACCTAATAAAAAATAACCTAGATAACCTAACCTGAACCAAACTGAACCAAAGAGCTAGGCCTTGTGATGAAATTTTAGAAGGCCTCATGCTCGTAGGTTGAGAGGATATCCCAATCATGTGGTGCTTCACTGTCCTCAACGATATCCAAAACACACTAAAAAAATATAGGGAACCCAAAAAAACCCTAATTAAAATTGAGCTAAAGAATAAAAATGGAAGAAACCTTACCTAAATCTGATAGTGAACTGCACAGCTTGCACCCTGTACTCCATGACACCCTACACCTGGTTAATCATACATGAGTGCCCACAATATACCAAAACTCATTCATATGTTAAGATACCAACACCTCATACATAAGTTAAACATACCCAAAGTACATGATATTATGTAACTCATAGTTGGAACACATGAACATAAAAAAAAACATGAACGAAAACTAAATCATGCAATGTCCAACACCCTGCAAAACACCCTGCACTGCATGTACCCTGCATAACACCCTGCACTGAACCCTGCACTGCACTGCCTGCACTGTACCCTACACTACACTGTCTGCACTCCACTGCCTACACTACACCCTCCACTGCCTGCACCCTGCACCCTGCATTGTCGGCATCCTGCACTGCACTAAACTTCACTGTACTGCACTGCCTACACCCTGCACCTCGCACCCTGCAACCCCTGTCAGTCCCCCTTCCCATTCCCCCTCCCCTGCCTTCCCCCCACCCCTTCCATCCCCCACCCCTCCCCTAGCACCCCCCTGCCCATTCCCCCCTCCAGTCCCCCACTGCCATCCCCCCACCCAGGACAGACCCCCCCAGACCCAGGACACCCCCACCCTTCCCCCATGCATTCCCCATGCACCCCCTGCCCCTTCCCATTCCCCCCTCTAGTCCCCCCTTACCACCCCTACTAGTCCCCCCTGCCCCTGCCCATTCCCCCTCTAGTCCCCCCATCCAGACCCTAGACACCCCCCACTCCCACTCTAAACCCTAGATACCCCACCCTGCCCATTCCCCCCTCCAGTCCCCCACTGCCACCCCCCCACTACCATCCCCCCACCCAGGACAGACCCCCTGCCAGCCCCCTACCCATTCCCCCACCAAACCCTGGACAGAAACCCCCATACCCTGGACAGACCCCCCAAGGACAGACCCCCCCAGACCCTGGACACCACCCCCTCACCCTGCTTTCCCCATGCACCCCCTGCCAGACCCCTACCCATTCCCCCCTCACCCTTCCCCCTTCCTTCACCATGCACCCCCTGCCTGTCCCCCTGCCCATTCTCTGAAATTTTCCTCACATTCATCCTTTTAAAGGAACATAACTCTAGTCTAAGTTAATTTGGCGAGTGAAATATATAGTCATGATAAATATACCAATAATATCTATCCAATAAAATAAAAATACATATATCAATAACCATGGATGATATGGGCCGATGATCAATAACATTCATCATTAGTGGATCCACTGATATTCCATTTTTTGAGATTATTCTACAAAATTTTTTTTTTTGCACAAAAAATTCCCATTTGGGAATTTTTTCATAAATATTATCCTTCTTTAGGGTCTTTAGAAAAATAATAAAGTTATGTTCACACTCTTCCTTGATCATAGAATATATATAAATATCATCTATTAATACTACCAAAAACTGATCAAGGTAATTTATAAACACTCTATTCATTAAATTGATGAAAATAATAGGAAAATTAGAAAGGAAAAAAAGAGCCACTATAAATTTATAGTGGATTGGACTAGAATGAATGGTTTTTTCACTATGTATTCTATTTCAACCATCAACTAAAAATATCTACATTAAATAAGAATCATGAAAAAATATTAGGATCCTCATAATTGATAAAAAAACATTAATATAGTGAAATATATACCTGTTATTGATCATGATCTTGTTATGTTCATGATAATCAATATAAATCCACATTGATCCATCTTTCTCCTTATCTAATATACAGGTGAAACCCATGGTAACACACACCCTGGAAAGCCCCCCTACCCCTGCCATCCCCATGCACCCCCTGCGAGTCCCCCCTACCTATTCCCCCTGTCTTACCCCATGCCAGCCCCCCATTCCCCCCTCTAGTCCCACACTGCCATCCCCCACCCCACCCCCTACCATCACCCCTGCCCATTCCCCCTTCCAGTCCCCCACTGCCATCCCCCCACCCTCTGCTAGCCCCCTGCCATCCCCTGCCCATTCCCCCCTCCAGTCCCCCATTGCCATCCCCCACCCCACCCCCTACTAGCTCTGCCCATTCCCCCCTCCAGTCCCCCATTACAATCCCCCACCCCCTACCATCCCCTGCCCATTCCCCACTCTAGTCCCCCACTTCCATCCACCACCCCACCCCCTACCAGTACCCCCTAGCCATTCCCCCCTCCAGTCCCCTACTGCCATCCCCCCACCCCCTGCCAGCCCCCTATAACCAGATCTGCACAAAATCGGTTGAAGTAGGGGTTTTCAACTTCTGTGTTTTAATCCATGGAATTATTCCATGTATAGAAATGGTTTGAACTATGGAATTAGTACATGTATGTCCATGGGTTAACATTGGAAATTAAAGTATAATACCGCAGTTAATCCCATGGAAATTATAAGATAAATCCATGATTTTAACAATGGTAATTTTTAACTACACCAATGGTTAAACCATGGATCTTGGTCCCTAATAAAACTTTCAAATCCATGGATCTTGGTACCTAATAAAAGTTTAAAAACCATGAAAAATAGACCCTATATCCATAATTAATAACCATGTAAATTTTTTCCTACCCAGCTATACTTAATCACCAAATGCTTCCATAATAGCTGCACCTTATAGCAGTACTTGCATCCTCTAGCTACGAGAAAAAAAACACCACCTACCAAATAAAACTGAACTAAAAAATAATACAATATATATCATAATAATTCAAACTATCTCTAATATAAACAATATAAAATTTCAATATCAATATCATCATAATAAATGGAACTATTTGATAAAATTAAATGTTAAAAACCAAGATTAAAATTTAAATCTGAAATGTACCTCAATATCAGCATCACCAGAACCATCATGACCCTCATCATCTCCTATATAAACACCAACGTCATTATCACCTCCTCTCAGAAAGCACTAAAAAAATATAAAGAACCCAAAAATCACAAAATCCCTAATTAAAATTTGTCCAAAGAATGAAAACGAAATAAATCTTACCCAAATCTGATGTTGAACTCACTGTCATCAATGGTGGTGGATAGAACCGGCCTCATCATAAGAAAACACCTATGAGGAAATAGTGGGAAATGAAATGAGATATAAAAATTTCTTATATATATATGATCAGTGATAATAAATGATACATGAATCCATTACCATTATAGATTCTATAATCCCTTTCTATTATTACCACAATATCACCATTTAGTTACTCCCATTGGAATGATAATTTATGGTGGTCATGTCAACACAAAACAGCTACAAACACACACATTGTTCATCATAATATCAATAATCATTGAATCAGTACATGCATAAACAATAGAAATAACATATCCATGAAGCATACCCCCCCACCTGCACCCCCACTACCTCTAGCACCAGTCCCCTTACACCATCCCCCCTACACCACTCCCCCAGCCCCCCAGCCCCCCCTCCTGCACTAGCCCCTACCACCCCAGCACCCCAGAATCCCACCCCCCACACCCCCACCCCATGCCCACTACACCGCCCCCTGCACCTCCTCCCCACCTGCGCCTCCACTGCCCCCACCTGTGCCTCCACTACCCCCCATGGGTAATAGATAAATATGCATGAGTAATAATAGATTTATTAGGATAGTCTGTCACATTACTCCATGATCTTATAGAGAAAAAATTAGTGGATCAATTAAAGTTATTTTGACACAATTATGAGTCTTTTTGTTAGTAATATTGCCATCATTATTTTGTGTGTTAGCTACTCTTATTTTCCTAAAAACAAGTAATGATTCAACTTGGGTGACTTCTTGATTTATCAATTTCACCTATTACTCCAATCATTATAAATTTAGATAATACATATCATATTCAAGATATTTTAACATTTCTTCATATCCATTTTGTAACTTCAGAATCAGATCTTCATACCCTTTATTAGCCTTTATAAGAGAACTATCTAGTTTTTTAATGCTATTATATTTAACATCCAGATATAAATACTTGACATCCACAGAGGTTAAATATAGTTTTTCTAGTGTAAATATCACTTCTATAATAAAAACCTCCTAAAAAATTCTCCTGTTCAATTATTATTCATTTATAGACAATTTTCCATTGAAAAGTGATAGAAATGTCTCCTTAGCTTCAATAAACACTATGATGGTGATACATTTAATTTCCTTCTTAGAAACGTTATATTTCATTGACTTCGAATCTAAATATAACTATTATTTCTAATATTGTACCCCCCTTGGGAAATTCTATCTTAGTGGTGACTTGGTCATTACATCACTTGCCTACTTGGGCAATTCCATCTTAAAAGTCTAACTCCACATAACGGGTGTTTTGGTTCAAACAACCATTTTAATAAAAAGAGGGAAAACCCCTATAGGGATATAAAAAGGGTCAATTACGATGTGTTCTTTATGACTAACAATGGAATCAAGTATAAGGAAAACATCAATGCAATAATGTCAAGAAAGGTATACCATTGTGAGTTTTCACAGATAGTGCACCTCTGTTGGAGGGGTTTTATTACAAAACCATGACTTGTTTATCAAACAAAACAATTATATTAACTAATAATTATTCAAGAATTTCAATTTAATATAAACAAGAAGAATTTATAAGGCAACTAAATTCAATTTAAAACATTCTTGAATTAAAGAGGCTAGGAGAGGGACCCTACCTCAGATGATCCAAGCCACACTCGACGCTTGAAACTTTTATCAGCGACAAATATAAGATGCTTCATCCATTCTTCGGGAATATGAACCTTTTCATGTAAATATGGATGCCCTAACCCCTATGTACGTGTCTGCATGGCCTTGAACACACACAATAGGTTCCTTATATATATGCTCACATGCATAAGCCCATTATCACCCACACACGTATGAATTTTCCATATATATAAATAAGCACACCTAGACCCTTATATGTAATCGTTCTGCCATGGGTGGATATACATATAATGAGAGAACTTATTATATATATTCTTACCTATGCATACACGATGAGTCGCCTTTTGAATCTGGTTGCTGCAACACACACAAATGGGTCCTGGGAGAATTCAACAAAATGCCAGTGATATGATGAATCATCATTAATTGAACCTAAAAATTGAAGTGGGAGGAACATGATTACTGAAAAGGAAATATATCATATTAAATTAAAAAACCCTACTCTCATGTTATAATCCATCTCAACTCACAAGTATTCACCCAAACTATCTGCAATACTACCCATTGAGAATTTGCTACATTGTCCCACATATAGAATTTCATCGTAAGGGAATGCTCGCATTATATGATTTTCAGTCACTATGGTTATACACCAATATATCTTATTAAACATAAAAAAATCATCACATTTAATATTTTATTCCACTAATATTTTCTTATTGCAGTTAATCATTAAGGGAGAAAAAGAATCTATCAAGAATATAACCTCTTGTCTATTAGTCGAATGAACCTTTGATCCTTGATCTAAATCATCCATCATTATATATATATTCTACAACAAGGAAGATAACTGCTGGTAGATTCAAATTAATTAACATGGAATATTATATTCATTGCATGAATGATTAAAAGGGAAAATAGGATTCACTATTGATGATCTTTATCATGATCCCCAAAGTCATCCATGATATCAAACTCTCATAAAGGTGGAATTATGATACGTTTGGTATTAATAAATGTCAAATCTATATCTATGGTATACCACTAAACCAAAACCCTTCTCAAAGGCTTCATACCTAGACAATTTATATCATTCTAGAAAATGAAAAAACTAAAATGGGGGAGACTCACTCTTCTCTTTTCCAAAGATTTAATACCATGTATAGATTATTATATATAGAGACTATCTTCCCAATTTGGAGTTAATACATAAATAAAAAAAACCCATGTCTAACCAACAAAAATTAACTCATTAAACTCAAGGTCGATTGTGAAACACATCACCACCAGTTAATCATCAAATTTTTTTCTCACACTATCCGATGTCCATACCATGACTTAATTAAAAATGTGACTTATCACTCAAAAATACTTATTAGAATCCCATGAATAATATCATTGTCATAAGGAAACCTAAGAGTCCTAAAATCCATCTCAAAACCTTATGGTAACCTTCCAAGGCCCCAAGATTGTGAGATCATTATGAAACCCAATGGGAATCTCATCCTGGCCTAACCAACCCATCTTATAGTAGAAATTCATGACATGTAGATCATATATAATAAAATAATAGTAAAAAATTATGGGGAAGTCAACAAAAAAGTGATAATACATGAGAATATTTCCATTATAAATAATTCATTTACTACATCAGGTTAATAAGACCAATCAATTTCTAAAAAAACTTCCATTATGTTATATCAATAAATCAGTTAAGAAACACTTTTATGAATAATTTAAAGTGTCATATCATGCCTACTATGCACACATGAGTTCCATGAACAAATATATTTAAAATAGCCTATGGAAAATCACATAATTCAATTTTAAAACATTATTTCAAAAAACTCATTTTAAGAAGATTTCTATAACGAAATTTTATTTTAAAAATGCTTCACATTTAAAATTGCATTTTATAGTTAAAAAAATTATTTTTAGATAGCACAACAAACCATCACCTTACACAACCTTATGAACTATATGATGGGCCATTGATAACTGTTCTACTAAGGTGGAACTAAATATACTATTTAGGAAGATATGCATCCTTTGGTGACTATTAGTATAATAATATCCCATTACAATTATAGATTTAGATAATGTCATAAAATTATTTCGAAATAATAGCAATAATAACATGAATATAAAATAACTTGTAGCAATTTCATAAAAGAAAAAGGATTAAAATAATTAATGAATAAATAAAACCAATATTAATTATACATCCAATATAAATCAATGGTCATAACAACTAGTTTCTATGACAAAGATCCATTATCTCGTCAAATTCCCGAGAAATATATATGTCATATATTTAAAATAAAGTCCTACACTTGGAAAAAATTATAGAATACTCACCATATGGAATAAAAAAAATAGAAACCATGAGAAATTTGTTGTAGAAAAATAATGTGACACCATCACATACTATAAGTAGAATCCTAAATTTATAAATCCCAATAAAACATTGATTTCATAAATTTTTCTAAAATCCACAAATAAATGAATATGGTGACATACCTCTATTGAAAGAGTGTGTATCAATACAAATTATTCCTCTATAAGTGTCCTTTAACTATTTCATGCAAAATACACATTATTAGTGTGATTTCATTAATGATCTTTTGAAATTACATATTCAAATACCCATAAAAAACACCAAAATCATGACAAGAACAATATAAGGTAATAAATAGAGATGAAAGGAAGACTCTTAACAAGGGATGATGAACTATAACCATACTGATCATACCATTGACACATTTTTAGTAGGGGGGAGAACCTTGAAAATCACCCTCAATTGAAGAGGTATGGCTGAACGATCACTGAAGATAGGTATGAATTTCTTGATAGAGCAGCTGGCATGAAGGAGTAACCACAACCATCTTCTTCAGCAAGGGAGAAGGGTTTCCAAGTGGGAGATTAGTCACATCGCCGTGAGGGTTCAGAGGGTTGGGGACCAGGGGAGGAGTGACGACATTCGGCAGGGAGGATGGCGCAGAGAGGTCAAGGAAGGAGGATGGCATGGATCAGGGGAGGAGCGACGATGTTCGGCAGGGAGGAGGTCACAGAGAGCCCAAGCGAGGAGGAGGTTGCGGAGAGCCGAGGTCACGGGAGGAGGGGTCGCGGATTGAGGGAGGAGGAGCCCGACGCTTGTGGGGGAAAAATGGGTTGCCACGGTTTGTTAATTAAACCATGGCTATAAACATGCTATAGCCACAGATCTATAAAACCATGGCTATAGATCTGTGGCTATAGCTTAAATTTCTAGTAGTGAAGGGTGGTTTTTGACCTTCCCAATATACAAACCCCCTTTTTTTGTTTTTTTTGGGTGTAAAACTGTCAGATAATAGGCACACACACATAATTCAATCTAGTACAATAATGAAATAGATCAAATAAGGAATGAAAATATAGAAAAATGATTTTTGAAAGTAGATAAAAATCAAACTAACTTATATTTACTTTCCATTAATTAAAAATTTCCACACTTCATGGTTGGGTGAAAAGATGTGTGGAGATATTAAGTGAAACAATTTC
Organism: Viscum album; assembly: GCA_963277665.1. NCBI lineage: Eukaryota > Viridiplantae > Streptophyta > Magnoliopsida > Santalales > Viscaceae > Viscum > Viscum album. The sequence continues at coordinate 1,281,102,995 of OY728127.1, forward strand.
CCTTTAAACTATTCACAAAAAGGGTACTATTCTTCTCAAAGGTTTTGAAATGATACAACCATATATATCATTAATGAAGGACCAAATTTTAAAATAAAGTCACATCACAATATTGAATTCTTTCTGAAATGGACATTTTATTTGAATTTTTTTGGATGTTAAAACAACATGAAATATGGAAATTCCACATGCATTTTTAATAACTTCCATGATTAAATAGGAATCATTTTCCATGATAAATTGGGAATAAAAAATCAATATTCTGGAAAAAAGGTGAGGGAGAGGGAAAGGGGGAAAGTAACAATACTATTCAGTAATCTAAAAATAGAAAATGAAGAAAGATGATGAAAATTCCAAACTAACCTAGGAATGTACCCATCCCCCCCATGCCTAGTGTGTTAAGTTTCCTCACTGTAATAAAAGAGAATGTGGGAAGGAAGGATAAAACCTGGTGGGTGTTATTCATTGATTGCTTCTTGAACTTGGAGTTCCTCCATCAGGGACTTCGGAATGGATTCATGGAAGTGCTTCAGTCGCTGCCCATTGACAGTGAAGGTTTTCTTGGTTTCTTCATTTTGAACCTGAAAAACACTAAATGTAGAGTCATTAGTAATAGTGTATAGTCCAAACCAGTGGGAATAAATATTTCTTGGATCCAACTTTAGCCTTGAATTGTAGAGAAGGACCTTCTGCCCAATATGGAATTGATGATGAAGGATAAGATGATCATGGGCAGCCTTGGTTCGCTCCTTATAAATTTAGGAGTTCTCATATGAATCTCTTCTCATTTCCTCCGGCTCTTGAATTTTTAAATTCCTTTGAGAACCTGCACCATAAATATTATAATTTCATTGTTTAATGGCCTAGTAGGCCTGGTGCTCAATATCAACATGGAGTTTACAACTCTTTCCAAACACTAGCCGATATGGTGACATTCCAATGGGAGTTTTGAAATAGGTACAGTAAGCCCATAATGAATCATCGAGTCTAAGACTCCAATCTTTTCTATTGGGTTGAATCATTTTTAAAGAATCCATTTTACCTCTCTATTCGACACCTCATCTTAACCATTGTTCTGTGGGTGATAAGTAGTAGACACTTGATGTCCAACCCCATACCGACATAAAAGAGATTGCATTGTTCAGTTATAGAAATGAGAACCCTGGTCACTGATGATGAACCTAGGTAATCCAAACCTATAGAAGATTTGGCTTCTCTAAAATTCCACAACTGCCTTAGAATCATTAGTCCTTGTAGCTCATGCCTTTACCCATTTTGAAACACAATCCACCACCAAAATAATGTATAGGTTCCCAAATGAATTGGGGAATGGTCCCATAAAGTCAATTCCCCAAACATTGAAAATTTTATGTAATAGAAAGTGTTTTTGTGGCATATTATTTATTTTAGAGACATTCCCCATTCTTTGATAGTGAGGATAAGATTTATAGAAGTCATGGGTATCCTGAAAAAATGTGGGGAAAAAGAGACCTGAATCAAGGACCTTGCGAGTAGTTCGTTGGGGACCAAAGTGTCCCCCATGAGAAATAGTGTGACAAAAACTAAGGATGGAATGAAACTCGCTATTGGGAACATAACGCCTAAGGAATTGATAACTATAGGTGCACCAAAGGTAGGGGTCATCCCAAATATACCAATGAGACTCTTGTTTTAGATGATCAACCTGGGTTTTTTTTGAAATCAGTAGGAATTCAAGATGCTACCAAATAATTTACAATTTCAGCACACCAAGGAATAACATCTTTCACTTGGTACAGTTTCTCATCAGGAAACAATTCATTTATAGGAATATAAGGGGATGAGTAAATGTTCAAGGATGGGTGAATCCTACTGATATGGTCAACTAGCACATTCTCTGCTCCTTTTTTATCCCTAATTTTTAAATTGAATTCCTAAAGGAGGATAATACTATGAATGAGATGTGGTTTGGCTTCCTGTTTCTTAAGGAGATACCGGAGGACTAAATGGTTTGAGAACACAATGACTTTAAACCCTAAAAGTTATGACCTGAATTTATCCAAGGAAAACACAACAGAAAGAAATTATTTTTCAATTGTGGTGTAGTTTTATTGGGTAGGGTCCAGTGTACGTGAGGCATAGACAATGACATGTGGAACTCGATCTACCCTTTGTGATAAGACTGCCCCAACTACATAGTTAGAGGTGACACACATGAGCTAAAATGGTAAATCCCACTGAGTTGGTTGGATTACTGAGGGTGACATGAGACTCCATTTTAACTTATTAAAATATTCCTCAAATTCTTTATCAAAGACAAATTCCTTTTCTTTTTTGAGTAATTGGGAGAGGTGGAGTGCAATTTCACTAAAGTCACGAATGAAATGATTGTAAAATCTAACATGACATAGGAAATAACACACATATTGTACATTTTTGGGGGAATGGTAAGGAATAAATGATATCCACTTTTGATTTATCAACTTGGAAACCATCCCTAGAAATGACATGTCCCAAAACTGTACCTTGTCACACCATGAAATGACATTTTTTATAATTTAATACGAGATTATTTTCAATACAGTGATATAGGAATGAAGCAAGAATACTAAAACATTCATCAAAAGAGGAGCCAAAAATATTGAAATCACCCATGAATACTTCCCTACAATTCTCCAGGTAATCTGAAAAAATACTAACCATGCATCGCTGGAAAGTACCTGGACCATTTCACAGACTAAATGACATCCTCCTATACAAAAATGTGCTAAAGAGGCAAGTGAAGGTTGAATTTTCTTGATCATCAGGGGAAATATGGATTTGAAAGTATCCAGAATACCCATCAAAGAAACAGTAATGGGAATTCCATGCTAGCCTCTCTAGAATTTGGTCATTGAATGGAAATGGGAAATGATCCAACTATTCTGCACACGAGGTTGAACCAATTTATTGATTTCATTTCTAATTACAGTTAGACCTGTTTTTTAGGAACTAATTGAAGTGGAATGACCCATTGTCTATCAGAGATGGGGTAAATTATTCCAGCAACCTATAATTTTGTTACATCCTTTTTAACAACATCTTGGAGGTTTGGGTTTAGTTGTCGTTATGCCTGTCTCACTAGTTTAGCCTCATCATTTAACAATATATGATGTGTGCAAATTAATGGGCTAATACCATGAATGCCAGCAAGTTTCCATCCCAAAGATTTTTTATACTCCCTAAAAAGTTCAAATAGTAAAAATTCATGCTCATGAGGGAGTGAAATAGTAATGATGACATGAAACTTGTTTCCATTCTCAAGATATGAATATTTTAAATCTTGAGGCAGTTGTTTTAGTTGTAATTCAGGGGGATTTTGGATTTATGGGAGTGTGTTTGAAAGTGATAGGTCACAAATCTCATCTAACTTCTCAATGGTATCTTCCTTAGATAAGGAATGATATTTTACAAGATTAGCAATATCATCAATGGTCATGTGATCCTCAGTGTTCAAGAAATCATCAATTAATAAACATGCATTCCATTTTTCTAAACCACAACAATAATCAAATCATGATTCATTTCCTAGAATTCCAATCAATGATGAAAACTCAGAAAGCAGATCTATGGAATGAAAATAAGTATTTTTAGGGGAAGGGAGTACATCTATAGAGTTAATAGAGAGAGAGAGGAATGCTATTCTGAGGGGTGCTTCATGGAATCAAGGATGTTAAAGTGGAAAATGTCACCACCAAACTCTATAGATAATGTACCATTATGGACATTAATTATGGTTTTAGAAATTTTCAAAAAGGGTATCCCTAATATAGTTGGGGCATGTCCATTCATCCCATCATCTTCCATTTTTAGAACATAAAAATCAGCAGGAAAAATTAAAATTTTTTCCCTCACAAGAACATCCTCTAACACACTAGAGGGGTGTTCTATACTCCGATTTTATAATTGAACAACAATTACAGTGGGATTAAGTTCCATGAACTAAAATGATGAGTAAATGGAGTGATAAATTACATTTATAGAAGCACCCAAATCAATCATAGCATTGGAAAATGAATACTCCCCTATGGTGAATGGAATAGAGAATGTTCCTGGATCATTGCATTTGGTGGGAAGTGAAGGCTCTATCAATACTGATACACTTATACCCAAGATCACCTTCTCATCACCTCTTAGTTTCTTTTAGTGTGTACCCATCTCCTTCAAAAACTTGGCATATTGTGGAATTTTCTTCACATCATCATTTAAAGGGATGTTAACCTACAATTTTTTAAAGGTTTACAATATTTCCTTATCAAGTTCAGTTTCCTTTTTCTTCCTTAGGTGCTACTTAAGAAACAAACACTTCAACCTTAGAAGGTTCCACTAATATTTCATACTGGGATATGAACTATCTATGGAAGTGCACCTCTCATGTCCAGAACTTTCACTTGGACAACTTCTTGTAGAGATGGTGGTGTCGAAGGACCTCCAAAAAAATCCTTAGATACTCGACTTGATCCTATTATGTTCTTGAGTAGATCAGGATGTCGTCAATGAATATGACCATGAACCGGTCTAGATTCTCGTGGAAAACAGATTTCATGATCCCCATGAACACAGCTGGTGCCTTAGAAATGATGAATGGTATGACCATGAACTCGAAGTGACCGTACCTGCATCTAAAATCAGTATTCGGGATATCTCCCTCCTTCTCCCTCAACTGGTGATATCTGGACTGCATGTAAATTTTAGAGAACCAACCTTCTCCCTTCAATTGGTTAAAAAGGTCGTTGATCCTAGGGAGGGGGTAACGGTTCTTGACTGTCACTTGATTCGGTCTTCTGTAGTCTATGCACAACCTGAGACCATTTTTTGCCTTCTTTGTGAACAAGATTGGAGCACCCCATGGTGATGCGATTGGTTGGATAAAACCCTTATTCATCGATTCATCAACCTGAATCCATAATTCCCACAACTCAGAATGCACCATCAGATAGGGAGCCATCAAAATTGGACAAGCACTGGGTTGTAAGTATATCCCAAAATCAATATCACATCGAGGGGGTAGAGTCACAACCTATTCAGGGATGGCGTCTAGGAACTAACTGAAAATCCCTAGAACTTCCACCATCTCTGAGTCTGCTAATTATACTAACAGCTTGATTAACAAAGAAATAATGGTTCCACGCACCGATTGCCCTCTTGGAAACTCTACTCACCAACTAAAGTTATACATTGGCCACCCATATCTGAGAACAAGACCCTTCTATAGAAGAAACCATTAAAAAAATGCATGTAAAACAGCCAGTTGATGCCTAGGATGACATCGTATAGATGAATTCGTAGAGGAAGAATATCCCCAATGGACTGATGCAGCCCCAAAATCATTCTACAACCTCGAAAAACATCAAACAGGATGATCTAACCTTAAACAGGTGTACTCAACACCAGGGGCATGAAAATTCTCTATACTTCTAGAACCAAGGCATGATCTAGACTAGGTGAAAAAATGAGTGTGAAGATCCTGAATCAAAAAAGGAATAGGCAAGAGTAATAAATAGACTGATCATACCTAAAATAACTTCTGGCCCCAATGGAACTGCTACCTCTACAGCGTGCAACTACCCATGGCCAAATCCTCTACCCATTGGCTGTCGGTCTCCCCCTTGACCAAGACCTGGTTGAGGTACCTAAGGAGCACCCTGAGGTCAGCCTCCCCTAGAACCATCTGCCCTCAGAGGCTGCTGCTGCTGCTGGAAAGGTCTGGCTAGAAACTATTGATGCTGAGGTGGCCGCTGAACATTCCCACCCCACTATACTGTGCTTGGACAGGGCACTGATTTCAAAGATTCCCACAACTTCCGCAGGTAAATCACCTTAGTCCTAGTCCTATAGATAAAGGGCAAGGACTGGTAGATTAGAATTGGAACTGCTGTGGCTTACTCCCCACCGGCCAAAACCTGGAAGGCCCTGATGCTTGGGGCATGCTGCTAACAGCCTTCCCCTTTGAAGAACCCAACTGCATCCCCTCTCATGGAACACCTCCAAGCATGTTCATCCTCTCCACTACTTTATCCATCTTCCGAACCTCCAAGAATTTCATTAGAGTGAAGGGAGTAACAATATACTAAATAGAATATTGGAGTGCCCCCTCTAAGCGTCTTGCCTGTGAATCCTCATCTGAAAATATATCTGGAGAAAAATGAAAAATATCCTTGAACTTGATCCCTAGTTCCCTCACCGTCATAATCCCTTGCTAGAGGGAGAGTAATTCTTGTATCTTTTGGCCTTCATCATGTAAGAAAGTAATTCCACCTGGAACAGTTTCTCAAAGTCTGTCCACAAAACCTCAGCTTCCTTCTTCTCCCCAAAATTTTTCATCCACCACTGATACACTACTCCCCACATATGGATCATAGCCAGAGGAACCCAATACTTTGTCAGAGTCCGGATCAAGTTGAAAGTGATCACCAGCTCCTCAAGCTAGCTCTCCATATCCATGTCCACGACTCTGCCCTCATACTTTATGAGAGTCTTCCACTGGAAGGAATGAAGTGTTTTCTTCTACTGGTCATCCTCCTCCTCTCAATCATCCCTTATCTGATCAACCAGATCAACATGCTGGGCCTTGACTTCCCACACTACTTGTGGACATCGTTCGGGTGCCATAACTGTAAGGCAAACAAGGAATTCCTAATCCCAAGTAGAAAGGAATTCACTTAGGGTCTTCTTTATTATTTATTTTGATTTTTCCCAAAACACCCCAATTCAAGCAAGAACACAATTCATTATGATGCATGTAAATTTCCTAGGCTCTATACCCTACAATCAGTGTAGCCTCACCAGGTTGTTCGGTAGACTCAGATTCCTTGCATCAGATCACCGGGGGGGGGGGGGGGATAAAATCCCATGTCTTAGCCAGTCTTCCCTGGCCTATTTCACACACAAAGATTTTCTAACACTGTTTCTCTACCATCCCATGCAATCCCCACTATATCTAAACCAAAACTCCATCCTATCTCTCAAACATAAGCCTTTGATACCGTTCTATCAGTAACTTCCTTCTACAATATGAGGAAAAGTACAGAAAGATTACCTTCCCTTCCTTCTTCAAGGTAAAGGATAGATAATTACCCCTTAGTCCCACCTCTAGTGGGCACTAGATTGGTGACTAGCACCAAGGGTATAAAATTTTATGTAAATTGAAGGCATTACCCTGTTTTTAGAAGAATATTGGGAGACATGATGGTAAATACCAGAAACACCAAGGACTAAAGATAAAAGTAAATCCAAGAAACCATTCCCATATGCATGTTCAAAATAAATTGATGTAAAGTACAATAAAACTCTAAAGGAAAGTACCAAAAGAAAAGAAAAGCAGCAACGACAATTATCCCGATGCCCAAGATAGTAAGGTCTGACATGATCTTAAAAGTCCTCATGGAAACCATAAAGTAGTTTTATATATATAGGGTGATTATATAGGTATACTTAGTAGGGAAACAAAGAGATATCATGCACAAGTGGGGATACATTCTAATGCCCCTTGAGAAATAGTGGTAACCAAAACACCTATCAAGGAAAAATATCCACCCAACCTCACCATGGAACACTCCCCAACTAATGAAAGCCCGGTAAAATAATAGTAATATCTCATAGATATTTGGGTACCCCACACCACTTTCCCACTAGTTATTTAGAACATCCTACACATCAGACCTCCCCTACAAATCACACTATAGTCCCACTGCCAACCCCCAACAACAACCATATGGGACATCCCAACCACACGTTTATCCCACCCACAAACACCTGGGCCACAAAAACCACACATAACCATTCCTATAGACACATGGTCCACAAAAACCACTTCCATGCCCGAAGACACCTAGGCCAGAACAACCACTTCCACACCTGAAGACACCTGGGCCAAAAAAACCATTTCCATGCCTGAAGACACCTGAGCCACATCCCGTAGACACTTGGGAAATAAACCTTCCCACACACACCTAGGCCAACCCACCACAACAGACCCTACCCGAAGAGTCTTAGGCTATAATGAAGCTCAAGCCATCACAACCTACCCAAGGAGTCTTGGGTTACTTGGGAGAGGGAGCATATAGAAGCTAATAACCAGCCACTCATAGGAATGTTGGGAAAAACTTCCTCCCCCATTAAATGGGGGTGTTTGAAACTAAGTGATCAACATGGATGGGGTGAGTATAAGAAAAAAAAGAACTAAAATTTATACATATAGGTAATAAAGAAATCATCCCAACCTAAAGGTCATAAAACTAACAACTATCCTGCACACAACTAGATCACAACCGATTTCTGGAAAACAATTCCCCATTGTACCTATTATCATTATCATGTTCAAGTGATTCCATTTAAATATTTCTTCACTAATGGGAAACTAATAGGAATAACAACAATACAAAACAACAACTAAAATAAAACATCCATGTAGGTGTTTAAGCATTCAATACCGGTTCTCTTGTAAATAAAAACATCAAAATTGAATCCTGTGAGATCCCTCAAAGTACTGTAACCAAAAAAATCCCCAAATCACCAGGTCTAGAACATTTACCGCCATATCCACATGGCCTCAGATTAACAAAAAAACAACCTCTCTACTAGGGATTCCATTCCCATCTATGTCACGCCAAAAGAATCAAACATAATAACCATACATATCACCATAACTAATCAAGGAATCTTTTAGATTTATCCAACACCATTCATTAAGTTCCTTCTTTTCATTTGGTTAATCGATATGATCACACATGGGGTCTTATTCATCGGGAGTCCATTTAATCAAACATTTTTACATGATTAATTAGTTTCCATGTTATAGTCATTCAATCAAAATATTATCCAGGAAACAAAGCTTCATTAGTGCATAGGAAACAACTACCAATGGCCATGATTTTCAGTGGACATGAGCCCATACAATTCACAACAAAAAAATGAAGGTAAAATTCCACAAAATCATCATATTTCACACCCCCTTCATTCTTTGAAAGTATGTTTATTATCTTTGTTAAAGTTGGTTTCATCTACATCTTGAGGGAACATATTCATACCCACCACACATAATATACCATAAAGAGAGTTGAAGGAAGAACCCCTACTTGGATGATCAAAGAACAAAGTTCCTTTTTTCCCCAAGAATAGGGGATGACCTGAATTGTAGGAAAAGAAACTCCAAGGCCGAACAAGAAGGGTTTTGGCATGGGAATACAACTCATCTCCGGAAGAGGGACTTCAAGCACACTAAGGGAAAAAAATAGACCAAGGGATAAGAATATATCAGTGTGATAAAATTCATAATCCTAGAGTTACAAGATATGAAATATCGAAGTTCTTGAAAAGGGGATCAGTGTTTGACCACATGGCTAAGAGGTTGCACACGTTGGAATTAATTAAGATTTAATAATTTCCCCAGAGATAGTGAGATAGACCATTTCATGACGAAGATTTGATAGGTTACATTTAAACTAAGAAAAATGCATAATAGGGGCATAACTAGAAATGGGACAAAGGGTTTGAAACTGATTAAAAGGCCACATGTTTTGGTTAGTCAAGGGTCTCCCCACTCATAAGGGATTTAATATATCCTTTACCAACCATAAAAAAGTCTTAAAACAATTTAAAAGAGGTGTTAAAATTTAAAAGAGACGTTACAGGAGGGAACTGGATTGGAAACCTGACACCCCACGGTTGCATCGTTTGGGTGCATCGCTGATCGGTGAGACCGATCGGTGCCACTAAAGTGACACCCTGCCACCATCACCTATGCCCTCCCAACTCACTGATGGTGTCCAAGACACCCCAAACACCATACTTGATAATGTAATAGACCAGGAAGGTCTGATTCATTACAAAACTAAAACATCTATAAAAACAAAATTGTAAAAACCTGAAAATGAAGACTTTATGAAATTATTAATAAATTGGAATTTGAATGTTATAAGTGGATCATATATGATATATTATTTATTTATATTATTATTTAATATAATTATTGTAAGTTTTAATTTATGACAATGGATCATAGGGAAATTTTGAGTCAATTCGAACTGAGGTAAGATATTTATGTTAAAATCTCATTATTTATCGAGATTGTTTGTGATTTAGTTTATAACGATAAAATATTATGACATATCTCTCAAGAATACCATTAATTTTCATTTACATTAGTTATTTATTAATATTACATGCTTTTATTTCATTTTAATCACATTAATAATTAATTAAAATGAAATAATTTTTGAAGGAAAAATGACTTTATTTCCCCCTTCAGTATATACATGATTTCTAAAAATGATTTCAGAAATGATTTTTTATATTGAAAAATTATTTTTTATATTAACTTTTACCTATTATTGAATTATCAATAAATGGTTAAAAATTAATATTCATTTCATTTCCCAAATGAGGTATTTTTGACTTTTTTCAGAAAATGTTAATGGAATCTTGGTTTTCACATACATGGAAGCAATGAAATTTCTTGTCATCATGAAAACTCATTGTATTGATGATTCTATTAGAATTTTCCAATTATATTTTAAAATAAAAAATTTTCCTTAATATTTGGAAAATTTATATATATTAAATAAGTGGGTTCAAAATGAAAAGGGTATTTTATTTGAGAAATATTCCAAGTGATATTTTAAAGTAATTTTTCATTTAATATAAAATACATTGATGTTAATTTTGATTTAAATGGGACATGATATAATTATACCATTATTATTATTTAACTAGATTTTTTATTAATATGATGATTAAACATTTATGAATAATGTCTTCTTCCAAGGGTTATACAATTACTAAATGTTGAAATGTTTATAAAATCCTAGGTCTTAGCCAGTCTTCCCTAGCCTATTTCACACACAAAGATTGCCAAACACTGTTTCTCTACCATACCATGCAATCCTCACTATACCTAACCCCGAACTCCATCCTATCTCTGAACCATCAGCCCTTGATACCATTCTATCATGAACTGCCTTCTCCAAGATGAGGGAAAGGACAAAAAGATTCCCTTCCCTTCCTTCTTCAAGGTAAAGGATAGATAATTACCCCTTAGTCCCGCCTCTAGTAGGCACTAGAGTGGTGTCTAGCACCAAGGGTATAAAATCTCATGTAAATTGAAGGAATTACAATTTTTTTATAAGAAGATCGGGAGACAAGATGGTAAATACTAGCAACACCAAGGACTAAAGATAAAATTAAATCCAAGAAACCATTCCCATATACATTTTCAAAATAAACTGATATAAATTACAATAAAACTCTTAAGGAAAGTATGAAAAGAAACTAAAGGTAGCAACAATAATTGTCCCGATGCCCAAGATAGTAAGGTCTGAAATGGTCTTCAAAGTCCTCATGAAAACCATAAAGCAGTTTTATATATGTAGGGTGAGTATATATGTATAATTAGTAGGGAAACAAAGATATATCATGAACAAGTGGGGAGACATTCTAATTCCCCTTGAGAAATAGTGGTAACCAAAACACCTAGTAAGGAAAAATATCCACCCATCCTCACCATGGAACACTCCCCAAATAATGCAAGCCCGGTAAAATAATAGTAATAGATCATCGATATTAGGGTACCCCACACCGCTTTACCACTATTTATTTAGAACATCCTAAAAATAAGACCTCCCCCACAAATCCCACTACAGTCCCACTGCCACCCCAACAACAACCATATGGGACATCCCAACCACACGTTTATCCCACCCATAAACACCTGGGCCACAAAAACCACACATAACCATTCTAATAGAAACATGGTCCACAACAACCACTTCCATGCCTGAAGACACCTAGGCCAGAACAACCACTTCACGCCTGAAGACACCTGGGCCAAAACCACCATTTCCATGCCTAAAGACACCTGATCCATATCCCATAGACACTTGGGAAACAAACCTTCCTGCACACACCTAGGCCAACCCAACACAACACACCCTACCCAAAGAGTCTTAGGCTATAATGAATCTCAAGCCATCACAACCTGCCCGAGGAGTCTTGGGATACTTGGGAGAGGGAGCATATAGGAGCTAATAACTAACCACTCATAGGAATGTTGGAAAAAACTCCCTCCCCCATTAAATGGGGGTGTTAGACACTAAGTGATCAACATGGGTGGGGTGCATATAAGAAACACAAGAACTAAAATTTATACATATAGGTAATAAAAAAATCATCCCAAACTAAAGGTCATGAAACCAAAAACTAGCCTGCACACAACTAGATCACAACCCATTTCTGGAAAACAGTTCCCCATTGTACCTATTCTCATTATCATGTTCATGTGATTCCATTTAAATATTGCTTCACTACCGAGAAAATAATAGGAATAACCAAAATCCAAAACAACAACTAAAATAAAACATCCATGTAGGTGTTTAAGCATTCACTACCGGTTCTCTTATAAATAACAACATCAAAATTGGATCCTGTGAGACCCCTCAAAGTACAGGAACCAAAACAAGCCCCAAATCACTGGGTCCAGAACATTTACCGCCGTATCCACATGGCATCAGATTCACAAACCAACAACCTCTCAACTAGGGATTCCATTCCCATATATGTCACCCCAAAAGAATCAAACATAACAACCATACATATCACCAGAACTGAGCAAGGAAGCTTTTAGATTTATCCAACACCGTTCATTAAGTTCCTTGTTTTCATTTGGTTAATCGAGATGATCACACATGGGTTCTTATTCATTGGGAATCTATTTAATCAACCATGTTTACATGATTAATTAGTTTCCATGTCACAACCATTAAATCAAAATATTATCCAAGAAACAAAGCTTCATTAGTGAATAGGAAACGACCACCAATGGCTACGATTTTCAGTGGACATGAGCCCATACAATTCACAACAAAAAAATGAAGGTAAAATTCAACAAAATCATCATATTTCAAACCCCTTAATTCTTTGAAAGTATGTTTATTATCTTTGTTAAAGTTGGTTTCATCTACGTCTTGAGGGAACATCTTCATACCCACCCCACATGATGCACCATAAAGAGAGATGAAGGATGAAACCCTACTTGGATGATCAAAGAAAAAAGTTCCTTCTTTCCCCAAGAATAGGGGATGGCCTAACTTGCAGGAAAAGAAACTCTAAGGCTGAATGGGAAGGGTTATAGCATGAGCGTATAACTCGTCTCAGGAAGAGGGACTTCAGGAACACCAAGGGAAAAAGAAATAAACCAAGGGAGAAGAATATATCAGTGTGATAAAAGTCCTAATCCTAGAGTTACAGGTTGTAAAATATTGAAGTTCTTGAAAAGAGGATTAGTGTTTGACCACATGGATAGGTGGTTACACACATTGGAATTAATTAAGATTTAATAATTTCCCCAGAGACAGTGAGATAGACCATCTCATGATGAAGAGTTGATAGGTTACATTTAAACAAATAAAAATGCATAATAGAGACATAACTAGAAATGGGAAAAAGGGTATGAAACTGATTAAAAGGCCACATGTTTTGGTAATTCAAGGGTCTCCCCACTCATAAGGGATTTAATATATCCTTTACCGGCCATAAAAAATTCTTAAAACACTTTAAAAGGAGGTGTTAAAATTTAAAAGAGACATTAAGAGAGGGAACTGGAAAGGAAACCTGACACCCCACGATGGCACCATTTGGGTGCGTCGCCGATTGGTGAGACCGATCGGTGATGCCACGACGACACCCTTCCACCATCACCAATGCCCTACCAACTCACCGATGGTTTCTAAGACACCACAAACACCATACATGATAATGTAATGGACTAGGAAGGTCTGAGTCATTACAAAACTGAAACATCTATAAAAAGAAAATAGTAAAAACCTGAAAATGAATATTTTATGAAATTATTAATAAATAGGAATTTGAATGTTATAAGTGGATCATATATGATATATTATTTATTTATATTATTATTTAATATAATTATAGTAAGTTTTAATTTATGACAATGGATCATAGGGAAATTTTTAGTCATTTCGAACTGAGGTAAGGTATTTGTGTTACAATCTCATTATTTATCTGGATTGTTTGTGATTTAGTTTATAATGATAAAATATTATGACATATCTCTCAAGAATCCCATTAATTTTCATATAAATTAGTTATTTACATGCTTTTATTTCATTTTAATCACATTAATAATTCAGGAAAATGAAATAATATTTCAATGAAAAACGACTTTATTTCCCCCTTCAGTTGAAAATCATTTTTATTCTATATACATGATTTATAAAAATGATTTCAGAAATGATTTTTTGTATTGAAAAATTATTTTTTAAATTAACTTTTACCTATTATTTAATTATCAATAATTGGTTTAAAAATAATATTCATTTCATTTCCCAAATGAGGTATTTTTGACTTTTTACAGAAAATGTTAATGGAATCTTAGTTTTCACATACATGGAAACAATATAATTTCTTATCATCATGAAAACTAATTTTATTGATGATTCTATTAGAATTTTCCAATTATATTTTAAAAGAAAATTTTTTCTTTAATATTTGGAAGATTTATATGTATTAAATAAGTGGGTTCAAAATGAAAAGGGTATTTTCCTTGATAAATATTCCGAGTGATATTTTAAAGTAATTTTTCATTTAATATTAAATACATTGATGTTAATTTTGATTTAAATGGGAAATGATATAATTATACCATTCTTATTATTTAACTAGATGTTTTATTAATATGATGATTAGATATTTATGAATAATGTCTTCTTCCAAGGGTTATACAATTACTAGATGTTGAAATGTTTATAAATCATGTATCCATTATATATATTATGATATATGATAATTTTTTATGATATTGTGGAACTCATATGTATGGATTTAATGGTGTTGAATGTGGGATATGAAATATTTATCCCTCTAATTCATTAAGTAAATTTAGATATCTCATGAGGTTATAAGGACTGGAATGGGGAGTGAACCTAGTTCAACAAGTGAGTATGACCACTATGATAGTCTTGGGAGTGAACATTGACTGTGGATATGATGGAATTAGGGATTAAAACCTATTAAATATGATATTATTGGTAGTGATCCTTGATAAGGGAAATTATTTTCTATTTATATTTATTCCACAACCTTATTTCTTATGCTAATGTTATGCTATCATGGATTTTGTTCTTTGATTCTTTTATGATTTAGGTCCAACGAAAATCCATAATTAATGAAATAAAACATGATTATGATCAATTTTTTACATTGGATATTGTTTTAAAATGTTATTATTATGTTATCATAACCATATTCTCATTTTATTCTAAAATGTTCATTGATATCCCCCTTGTTTAACAATAATATTCATTTGGGCTCACCTTTTTTATGTTCCCCTTACCATGGATATATAGAATGATTTTAAGTATGATATGTGTAAGAAAGATGATAGTTTTGATGAACTAAGTGGGATATGATTTAGATCTCATATGAACATGTTCTTTATGCATCCATGTTTTAAAAAAATACTAAACATATACTATTCCTTCATTGACCATAATTTTATTCATTCGATAAGATGCAATGTTTATGTTTGAAATGTTTAGGTCGTTGTAAATAAATGGAATAAAATAATATTAAGGATGAATGGAAGGACTATAGTAATTTTTGGGATTATTGATTTTCTAACCTAGATAGATCAATAGTTTGAATAAGGTAGTTGAAGTGGATCCCTTTTATTAGTGAGTAAATGGAAACACATGGAATTTCTTAAAATATTCCAATAATTTAATATCACATTCATGGGAATGTGGATCTGAATGTCTTGTGATTATAAAATAATATAGTTAATTGTTGAAATATTTTCAAAAAATAATAATTAAACAGGCTTGGGTTTAAATTCTACCCTTATCTCATTTTTAACACCATTAGTAAACCCTTAGTAACTATAAACATGGTATACAATTTTTATTAGTTTACAATCCACTTAAAAAAATTTATTTTGACCTATTAAAAAAATTATTTATGAAGATTAAAAATATGGAATCCTTTTTACCGAATAAAATTTATATGTTTGGGATAATTTAAATTTCCTTAATCATAAAAACCGCAAAAAAATTGTTCTCAAAAATTTAATTTTTAACTATAAAACATAATTTAACTCCATTCAATGCCTTGTAAAAACTATAAAATGAATTTTAAAATTATATATTGAATATAAAATTTCTAAATTTCATTAAAATAAATTAATAATTTTTTATTAAATTTACTTATTAATATAAATACCCAGTGCACACATAAGAACAATTTTTCAAGAAAAATGTGTTTTTAAGCGTAAAAGTAATATTCTATAAAAATTAATTATAATGATGATTATTATATAGTTAATTAGATTAATTATCATTAAAGGATACATAGTTTAATTTTGATTAAAATAAAAATATAATGGTACATTTTATTGAAAATAAATGAAATCTGTTACCAAAGTTTTTATTTATCACCATTCAATGGAAAATAATTTTTTTAGAAAATACATAAAAATTAGCCTAAGATTAGATTATATTTTTGATTTTAAAAAATATATTCATTTCAACCTATAATATTTCTATTTTTTTGAAATCAATTATAATATTTATGTGATAAAATGTGATAAACCCATTTCTGATTAAAAATTATTTTTGAAGCATAAAATGAATTTATTAAAAATTGGGTAATTATTTATTATGAACTATTAAATATATTGGAATTAATAAAAAATGTTCATACATATTTTTTATAATTTATTTTTATTTTTATTCATACCTTCTAATTCAAATATTATATTAATAGGTTTTACTATATGATGGTTCATATATAATCAATGTTATTTATAACGTAAACTATCAATTACTTCATGTTTTATTTCAGTGGAAATACACATAAAATCTTGGGGTATTACATTTTTTCCAATATAAAATAAATTTAAACCAAAAAATACATCAATATTTTATAAAAAATAATGATATCTCAACTTCATCACATCCTTTGTTTCCCATGAAGCTTCCTCCAATTTTTGATTCCTCTAGTGAAAATTAACTATAAGAGTAGTCTTTATCCATAAAACATTATCTCTATGATACAAGATTTATACCGATTTTTCTTCAAATAAAATATCAAGATCCATCAATATAAATACTATGTTCACTAATTTAATGGATCGAGAATATAATTCCACATGGGATACACTTGAAAGCATATTGAACATGAGAGAGGTTTTATGGGAGTTCCAGGAAACAAGATATAGCCCCTAATGGATCATGATTAATAAAGGGACCAATATCACAAGGGATTAACATTACATTCTTTCCAAATATCATAATTTTTAAGGATAAATTTATAGGAAAAATGTATCACCATCATTAAGTTCTAGACCCCTCTAATGATATTTATTATAAGTCTTATGTTGACTCTATGATGCCTTCTTATGATGCTAAATGGATCCAAAAATCACTTCCATTTCCTAAGATAACTCAAATCCCAATAGAATTCCTTATTTAACTTCATAAAATTATTTCCAAGTTCTACACTTCACTCCATAGTGTACTTCTTAAGGATACATTTGAATGCTTGATTGGATTGAATTTTTGTAAGAAAACATGACTAGAGGAAGGTGGTGATCCCTACCACCTTTGAAATATGGAAAAAAGAATCACCATATATCATATAGTATTTTAATGGTCCTCTATGATTGACTATATTTATGAGGATGCAATGAAGTACTGAAAGATAACATTGTATCTAGATCTTACAAAAGTCTTATCTTAATCTTTGATGCAATCATCAAATTCCTATTGGATACAATAAAAAGTGGTACCCATTGTAACCTTAAAAATTCATTAATGTATGTCCTATAAATCTAATAAAGATTTAAATCATATCTAATAAAAATTAAGTGTGCTGAATTCATAAGGATATTAGATACAAAACAAATACAATGATGTCCTTGATTTGTTTTAAGGAGTCTAACAAAAAAATACATGGTGATTTTTTTATTGTTTCCATTCTAGTATGAATAATTTTCAAAACATCCCATTAGAATTCTATATGATATAACTAACATACTAATATACATTTCACTAAGATACATACCCTATAATTTACCTCTTTATGTTTTCCCACTAGAAATAATCTTTCATATATCTATACATCATCATAATTACAGGATGAATATTGAATGATGAGTTATGGGATTCTTTGAATAGCCCATACTGTAGGTATTTTATTGAAATGAAACATACTCAGTTCTCAAACTATATCATTCCATAATTGTCAGTGTTGAATTCAATAACTTTTCTCACCTTCTTTTTCAAATCTATACCCTCATATTTAACCAAATTAAGCATTACCTGAATATATTGTCAAATAGTCATTTAAGGACCATATGATTTATCCCCTTCCAATCATGATTTAAAGGTCCATCCATTTAAAATAAATAAATATTTTATATTTTGTGATCTTAATATTAGATAAGAGTGCATGACCCTTTCAAATCAAAAAATAAACCATCTTGTTCGCTTTCCTAGTGTGTCAGTTTTTTGAGAACTCATAATCATTAATCAACTACAAAAATCATATTTGAAACATATGAAACACTTTCTAGGATAATATTTACTTTAAACATTTATGGTTAGTATATATGTCACAAAATCATCAATAAAGATAATTCCTTATGTTATTTAATGAAAATATTTCCACTACATCCTCTAAATCATGAGTCTGGTAATTTTGTTTAGGAACATTCAATTTGAATGAGGCTTAATCTTTCACCATATCATTCTAAATTAAAAAATATCTCATCCCTTTATATGACTCATCATTTTAAATTAAAAATTATTATATATTTTAGGGTAGTGTGAGCATAAGTTCACTAAATAACCTTATCTCTAGTTCCATGAGGTTTTCTCCACATTCATCAGTCCAAAAGAACATAACTCCCTTTAATGTTAACTTGGTGACTAGATTATATTGATGCGAGACACCAATAAAAAAATATTTATAATATAAATCAAATATAATAATATAATGGTTCCTAGTGAAAATGGTTTTTTTGAGCCAATTTTTAATAACTTATGTATTTGATGGATATATCTATAATCCTTCACATGTGATTATATAAAAAAAAATGAATCCTTCTATAGCCAAAATTAACGATTATTAAATTTTTCATAAAACTTATCCTATCATTTGGTCTTTATTACAATCCTAAACTTATATCCATGAACACCTATCCTAGTAGAATATATAAAAATATATTCTGTAATTTAAATCAAAAACTGATTAGGGTAATATAAAAAGTCACTATTCAATAAATCCATGAATATTATGGGGAAGTTCTTTTGACCAAATTGAAAGACTAAAATTTCATAGTGTCTATACCATGAGTGGAAATATGTCTTGGTTATGTCTTCCCATTTTACCCTAAACTAATAGTATCAAAATCAATGATCATTCTTGAAAAAATACAGAGTGCCTCATAATTTCTAAAAAACTTATCAATATAGGGAAGAGGAAATTTTTTTTTGATCATGATCTTGTTATGTTCCCGATAATCAATGTAGACTCACATTGATCGATATTTCTTATTAACAAAAAATATAGGTGAAAAACATGGTGACACACTATGATGAATGAATCCTTTATAAATAATCAACTAGGGTTTCTTCTTCAATTCATAAAACTCATACAAGTTTATTATATATAGAGTCTTTGAAATTTTTGTAGCACTGGGTTTGAGTTCAACTTAAAATGCAACATCACGATTTTGAGGAAAGCTAGAAAACTCTTACAAAAATACATTAGAAAACTCTTATGCAATTAGTGTGTCATTGATGTTGATTTTCACCCAAACTATATGAGATAAATTCACACATTTAATAAGAATAGAGACCCATTAAATTGATGTAATTTCCATTTTATTCCAACATTTATCCTCACACTGATATATAATAAATGGTTGGTTTAGAATATCAAATGCGACATTCCTTATTTGAAAATAGATTTTTGATTTATATAAATAATGAAAATAAATGTCCCAAATCACATAAAATTCAAATAGATGAAAAATAATAATATTTTCATGAAGTGCATTTTGAAAAACTACAATTGGGGAAGATTCATAAACATGATATATGATCAACATACCATTAAGAATTTTTAATTCTATTTCATCATCAATTCATTAAGGAAATGAATAAAAAAATACATGATACATTTCATGATATAAATTAATTCATATTAATATGATGAAATAAGATAATTCAATATTTGAGAGTACCTATCACCACCAAAACATTATCATTCTATCTTCAATCACTTACTAAAAGAATGGTTACCATGAGAATCATGCATCATTAATCAGATTGATTAATCATGGAAAACCATTCAGATAATGTTAAAATATTTTCACGTTGTTTTCAATCTATGAAAACTTATGTATAACCTAGGCTATCCATGGTCAATATCTATGAAAATAATTCATAATATATATAAAATAAAATATTAATTAACATCATCATATCCCTAGGGAGGGTCAAACCATGGGCACAATAAGGAAAATTCATCATGCACTAGAATGAAGTCCAAGATAAACTCAACCAACTGATTTTTCTATTATCACCCTTAAATAAATCTATTCTAAAATAGTGTCCACAAGTAATATCAGGATAAAGATGTATTTTATTAGTGTAAAAACACTAATTTATTTACCATAAATAGAGATTCTGTCTTATAATTGTGCTTATCTCAAGTAATCTCACTAAATATTCCACATCCTAGTAAATACAAGTTACTAAAGTGTGCCTCTAATACAAACCACATAGTTTCATAAATTTCTTACATAAATATGACTACATTTTAGATGAAAATTAAATTAATTTCACAGCAATATAGGGATAAAGACCATAGAGGTTTAGTGTCTTTATAATCTGGGATATATAAAAAAATGGTACATAAAATATTTACATAATTTTTTATTAAGTTAATTACAACCAACACCCTACTTAGACATATCATATATAAAAAATTTCCTCATTACATGAGGAAGGGTAAAATAAGAGTGGGAGATATAATTTTCTCAATAAGGGTAAACATTATATATATCAATCAATGATTATAATTAAGTGTATGATAAATATAAGTGTCTGTGAAAATGACCATGACTTATAATAATCATACCCAATCAGTCACATAAATTTAATCATGAAACACGAAAAATATTTAAAAAAATGAAATAATAAATTAGAGTGTAGAATCCTAAATTATCAATCATGAGTAATGAAAATAATATCATATTCATATGATATAAGTTTCTTACATTTATATAATAATAAAAAATCATTTCTTTAGTCTTGGATCACTGACAAGAAAATAATAGTGGATTGGGTTCACTCCCCATTCCATTATTTCCATAGTCAAGGTTCAATACAAAGAATATATTATTATATGATGTAACAGAATAAACTTGGTTCACTTAACAACCTTATATTTAATGATATATTTGTCTTTAAAAAAATCTATTTTTTAGGGATTGTGATATACAAAACTGGAGTCTAAATGAACTATAATATAGTATACCATTATAACTTAGCTATTAAATTTTTGATATGAATATAAATAAACTCATTTTGGAAAAAATTTAATGGATTTTGATAAATAAAATATATGGAATTTAATTAATCCATTTTTAATAAAGTTTTCATATGCTTCATAAAAACAATTCCCTAAAAATCATTATTATATATTTTTATTATAAAATTATATATTTATTATCAAAAAATGTAGATTTTTTTGATTAATTGAACTTAATTTTATAAAATTATCATGACACAATTTATATAGAGTGAAATTATGATAATATTATAAAAAGATCGATTTTTTTTGATTAATAATGAAATATATTGTTTTTATTGAAAATTTTATATCCATTTAAAGAGTTTGAAAATTTACATTATGATTTAGTAAGTTTTTAAAATTAATTATAGTTCATTTATATTATTTTAATCATATTTTTTTATTGGAATCAATTTTATGATGGATTTTGGTGTACCAAATTTCAAAACATTGGGAGAAAAAATTTCTGAAAAACATTTTTTAATCACATTTTTTTGTTTAATTTTAAATTATATTCATAAATATATGTGAATTTATTTTCATAAAATGGATTCCATATTTGTAATTAGAACATTTATTATTATTTAAAAATTTAAACATAATTTTTGGTTAAAATTAATAGTAAATACAATTAAAAATTGTTACCATAATTAAGGTTAAAATAGGTTTTATGCGGGGGTTTAACCTAGTGATAATTGTTTTTATACCAATTAAACATGTATAAATCATATTTTATGGAAATATTATACCTAAAGATTTCTCACATTATATTTCATATACAGTTGGATGTACTTTTCTTATGTATGAAGTTATTATATTTTAATACGTTATGAATTTTATAGTGTGTCCTCTCCCCACTTATAAAAGGACACCCATCATTTCAATCCATTACACAACATTTATCCATCTATCTCAACAAAAAACTAAAAAAAATCTATTCTAAAATTGACTATACATGATTTGTAGATTTTTGTATTCATAAAATTCCATTCCAAGGGTCCTTATAAAGGAACTAAAGGAAGAATAACTAAGATAAGGTAATCATCCTATCAAACATATTTCAATTTATTTTTTACTCTACCTATACTAAATCTATGGTACTCAATATAAAATAATAACATAAATTACATAAATGTATTTAAATTTTATTATGATTATTAAACCACCATTATTCACCCTCTTTTCCCTCAAAGTGGAAGTGAAAGTGTTTCTCGTCCATACGTGTGGACTATTACTATAAAAACATGGATCTTCTTTTTAGGTATTCTTTCCTTTTTCTGGCATTTTTAAGGAAAATTGGAATTTCTAGAATTTTCTTAAGTACAGGCCGTGTACTTGGTTACCGTGGGTAGCCGTGTGCTGGCCGTGTAACGACCGTACACACGGCCATGTGTGGTGACCTGGAGACTGCCTAATATGGGGGAAGGTAAGGGAAAGTACACACTGTGTACTACTAAAAGTACACACAGTGTAATTTTTTTCATTAAATGGACTAGGATCATGTCTAATTGGAAGAAAGCTCTTCTTCTTATCCTTCTTCATCTGAGAGCATCCGTACGGTGCAAATCTTCACTGAGCCCCCGATCGAGCATCTGTTATCTAAATTGAACTCCGTCAGTTGCATTGGAATTACATTGGTGAGTTATCTCTTATTATAGAAATTCATTTCCTGATTCCTCCTCTTTAAAGAGTTATCCTTGGTTGAGAATTCTTAGCTTTTTTGTATATCTACGGTGTTATTGGGCGATTCAAGGCTTGAGGTTCATGTATAATGATCCTACAACACCGAGGTAGGTGGTTTGTGACTTTCTGTAGATAGTCTTTGAGTTATATGTGAAAAAGTTCTCAATACCCTTGAAAGGGGCATTGCGTGTTTATGGCGTTAACCCCTTTTTTTCCTGATATGCCTAGTTTGATTGGATAGAGGTTAATTGTTGAGATTAGGGTTATCTTTGCTAAGCTGTGGATGTTTTGCCCATATTTTCTTGTTTTGACCATTTGGTCTAGCTTTGCCTGTTAGGATGCTTCGTTATTTTCCCATGCCTAGTATTATAGGATGGAGTGATTATTTATATCTGACATGCTATGATGTGTTGTAGATTATTTAGACAAGTAGTTCTAGAGGTTTACTTTGGATTCTGATTATCAGTTGTGCACGATTACTTTACACGGGGCTACAGGAACCTGGTGTAGTGAGACCATAGGGGAAATTGATGTTGAGGGATTTCTTAGAGTGTGTTATAATTATCACACTACAAGACCATAGGGGGGATTGACATTGAGTGCTCCCTCAGAGTGTCTATAGTTATGTTGCAAGACCACATGAGGAATTGATGTTGAGTGCTTTCTCAGAGTGTCTGTAGTTTACTGCTAAAAGACAATAGGGGGAATTGATGGTGAGTGCTTCCTCAGAGAGTGTTTGACTATACTAGACTATAAGGGGAATTGATGGTGAGTGCTTCCTCATATATTCTTTGATTATACTAGGATATACGTGGAATTGATGGTGAGTGCTTCCTCAGAGAGTCTTTGATTATACTAGACTATAAGGGGAATTGAAGGTGAGTGCTTCCTCAGAGATTCTTTATTATATCCTTGTAAACTGAACCAGAGGGGATAGGCTGTGTGTAATTCCTAGAGGGTTAGCTGATTTTTCTAGATACTTGATTGTTATATGAAACTGAATACTTGAAACTGTAGGACTGTTTACTTTTGAGTATTTAATTGTTTGCTACTTTCTTTTACTTATTGCCTGCCATATATATTCCATGACTGTTAGGCATAGATCTTTGGGTGGTTTCACATTGGGATTTGTCTCACACCCTGTTTGGGTCATGATTTTGGTCCCAAACAGATTATATTGTTGCAAGTCTAGATAAGGGCCAGTGCCCTTCTACTTTAGGTACTTGATTGCTGAGGAGTAGGGGAGTATGAGACCAAGTTGAGGCTTGTGATGCTGAGGATTTTTTTACTTGTTTTCCTTTTGTACTTTGTTTTAGTACTTTATTTCAGCATTGTAACCTATTTGGATGTTTTCATAGACATATGTATCATGTATAATTATAGATATGTTCTCCAATTATTTTTTTAGCCTTCCACTATTTACTGTTGTATAGTTTTATTACCGCTTCTGCTATTGTATATCTATTTACTTCTGCTGTGTTACTCTTAAAATGAGGGTATAGTTTCCCCACTATCACACCCAAGGCCCTCACTTCTAGTCAGCATCCTCTCACATTCAGGGAAATGCACTTGAGTCCATGTGACCAACTGGGTATGGGGCATCTTTGGGTTGCTCCCGGAATTAGTACATTACAAAGTGGTATCAGAGGAATTATTTTCTTCTTGACTTATGGTTTGGATCCTATATCTAAGGATATGATGGAATAGGTACTTGGTAATAAGATGTGCCCAGGAGTAGCTAACCCATGTACAGGGAAAAACCAATTTACCACTTTTATTGAAACTTTTCTGGTTTTTCAATTTTATAGTTGATTTTATTTCACTGTTGGATGATTCACATGTTTTTTACTGTTATTGTTGATACTATTGAGGTTCTATTTCTATTGAAACCTGATGAGATGAGGGTATGCCATCCCCTGCATCATATAAGAACTTTCTAGAACTCACATGTCTTGCATTCTTGCCATACCATTTTAGGGTGCATTAGCGATTTCATGTTATTGTGATAGATGTTGTTTAATATATGCATGCTGTTGGGATAGATGCCCTGATAGAATACCTACTTTGGATAGGGTATTGGTTTACGTAAGGTATTGTTTGAATGAACACCAAAAATTGGTTCTTGAGGTGTTATGAGCCCTCATGGATCGGAATTTGGTGGATCATTGCCTGGTTTTCCTTGTATATAACATGTATAAGATGACAAGCTTTGATTCATGAGGATTATGGGTCCTCGCAGATCGGTATTTGGAACTTTAATGTCCGTTTATGTGTTTTATAGGATTTTTGAGTAGTTTCTGAGGCTTACTATCTAGAAAAACCTAGAATTCATGGTGTGTAATTATGACACACTCTGTGTGTACTTATGTTTGGGAAGGAACTGTTTTTATTAAGTACACACCGTGTACTGAATGTACACGTCGGGTAGTATCTAACTGTGTCTCAGACTGTATGGGAAGAGATGTAGGGTTTGGAAATCTTTGGTAGGACATGCCATGTACCAGATATACATGCTGTTTTGTAGAACTGTACAACCGGCTGTGTGACTAACAAAACGAGTCAGTTGAGTTTTTTTAATACACGCCCTATCCATATGAAGCATGCTGTGTAGTGTAAACTGAGTATCCATCCATGTAGTGAACAACACGGTTCGGTGAAATCTCTCTAGTACACGTCGTGTCTGGCATAAACACACCATGTAGGGTCAGTTGTGTAACCAGCCGTGTCACAAAAAACATGAGTCAGGGAAGTTTGTCTAGTACACACCGTGTCTAGCAATAACATGCCATGTAGACTTGTTCTAGGGGAACCATGTGGCTTAGCCGTGTAAGGGAACTCGGGCAGGGAAAGAGGATTCTATTACACGTCGTGTGTTAGGACAACATGCTATGTGTTTTAGGTGTTACACAACCTGGGTTGGAAGGAGTACATGCCCATGTAAAGGCTTAAGGGAAAACGCCGTGTAGTAATTATACACACTGTGTATCCATGTTTTGAAAAAATTGAATGATTTCTTTCTCCTGTTCCCTTATTGCACTTCTAGTTTTCAGTCCTTGAAAATCTTGATCTAAGGTGTACACTTGACCTTGCAGAGTCATGCCACCGAGACACCCTCCGATTGTACGCTAGTTACAGGGTAGTGATTAGGCAACATACATGGCTGATCAGGGGATACCAGCAGATCCTACAGTTGTGCTAGTCTTGGAACCATCCATCATTCCGAACAGAGGTGCTGACACAAAGTTCAGAGAGGGATTTATGAGGATGATGCATAACTTCCAGGGAGCATCAACTCCTACTCCATCGATGACAGAATTGACGTGAGTATTTTAGTAGTAGCATCCTCCCACTTTCTCAGGGGATGGAGGACCCTAGGATATAGAGTCATGGCTAGAATACATGATGAATATCTTTGAGCATCTGGAGACACCTCTAGAGAGGAGGGTGAAGATTGCTATGTACATGCTTTGGGATTACTCCAAGAGATGGTGGGATGTGATGTCACAATCGGGACGCCAGCAGGTTATGGCGTGGTATGAGTTTTAGTGTACCTTCTACTATTACTTCTAACCAGATACCTTGAGGGCCGATCGAGCCTGAGATTTCATGATTTTAGAGAAGGGTACTCTATCAGTTATGGAGTATTCATCTCACTTTACAGAGCTGCATCTCTTTATACCCTTTCTAGGGGGATAAAATTTGTTCCTAGCGAGGAAGTTTGAGGATGGTCTCAGGTGGGACATTCTGGATCAGGTGAACATCTTCAGGTTGACTTCCATCACTTCTATAGTCAACTAGGTGCTGATCACATAGCATAATATGTGGGATTCTGGAGCGGTGAGTCTGGGCGGTTCTACATCCAGAGTTAGTTCTTCTTTGGATGATAGTAGGAAACACCGTAGAGAGACTACACATGAAGATCTAAGTAGGTGGGATGCACCTTCAGGTCGCTAGGTGGTATGCTAACAGTGTGGAAAGGTTGGGCATACGAGGACACATTTCCTGAGAGACCCAGTGGAGTGCTGATCTTGTGGAAAGATGGGCCATCTTCAGTGCTTCTATCATATCTTCTCACTAGAAGTTGGTGACAGGGGTTCTTTAATGAATCCTCATTTGGGATCAGCACCACCAGTTTCTCATCAGTCTGGAAATTGGAGTTCTTCTGGCCATTCTGATCGAGGTGAAGGTTGCGGCCGTGGTAGTTAGTCACCAGGATTTCAACGATAGGAGGTTGGATCATCTCAGAGTGGTCAGGCAGGGTTATAGGGCCGCGGTATAGGCCAGACCTTTGTAGTGGAGTAGACCTAGCAGGAGTATGATCCCGAACCCTATACAGTATGAGGTACAATTCTAGTTGCCTCAGATTTAGATACTACTCTTTTTGATATAGGGGATTCCCATAGTTTTTTATCTGTTGATATTGTGGAGATCCTTGGGCTCTGTATCTTTTCTTCTGCCGATATCTTGACACTAGACACTCCGTTGGGGACAAGAACGACTAGTGTACGTTTGTGAAAGGAGTGCCCTCTTGAGGTTGGTGTGTGTCACTTATTATGGGACCTCTATATTTTAGATATGACAAGCTATGACGTCATTCTTGGAATGGACTGGTTAGTTCCTTTCCAGGCTGTTTTCGACTGCTATCGTCGTTGGGTGAGTTTCACATCACCATAGGGAAGATCGTTTCTTCATAAGGGTGAATGGGATGTCCAAGCGAGCAGAGAAGAACCCGAGCATCATGGGTTAGGAGGAGTTACAGACCAAATTTCTAGTCTATAACTGGATGACCAGGGGACTTCATAGATGGAATTTCCTCCACTGGTGGATCGTTTCAGGGATGTCTTCCCAGAGGACTTTTCTGGTTTGCCTCTGAAGCAAGAGGTATAATTTTCAATTGAGCTTGTTCTAGGAGTGACACCTGTGTCCATTCCTCCTCATAGGATGGCTACACTAGAGTTACAGGAGCTCAAGAAAGAGTTGGGGGAGTTGTAGGAAAAGGGTTTCATCTGACCCAGTACTTCTCATTGGGGTTCGCCTGTCCTGTTTGTGAAGCAGAGGATGGTACCCTCAGACCTTTTGTGGATTATCAGAAGTTGAACCAGTTGATAGTCAAGAACCGATATCCCTTGTCGAGGATTGACGATCTCTTTGATCATATTCGAGGAGATCGGGTGTTCTCAATGATTGATTTGAGTTCTGGTTATCATTATTTTCATGTTTGACCATATGATATACCTTTTACAACCTTCTTGAGTAGGTATGGTCTATAAAAGTATGTTTTTATGCCTTTCGGTCTTACGAATGCACATGCGGTCTTCATGGTACTGATGAACGGAGTGATCCATCCTTACTTAGATTATTTTGTGGTAGTCTTCATGGAAAATATCTTAGGGTACTCTCACACTCAACACGACCATGCGGATCTTGAGATCATTTGAGTACACTGAGAGAGCATCAATTATATGCTAAGCTCTCAAAATGCCACTTTTGGATGGACCAGATTCACTTCTTGGGTCATGTTATCTTAGAGACAGGAGTATCAGTAGACCCAACTAAAGTGAGAGTAGTAGTTTACTGGGAGCAGCCAAAGAACATTTTTGAGGTATAAAGTTTTTCTAGGGATGGATGGATACTACAGACATTTCATACAGGACTTTTCACACTTAGTAGTGCCACTGACGGGCCTGACTAAGAAGGGTGAAAAGTTCTTGTGGTTAGATTCTTGCGAGTCAACCTTTCAAGAGATGAAAGGAGGTTTAATTAATCACTGATACTAGTATTTATAGAGCCAGGAAAGAGTTATACTGTTTACTGTGATGCATCAGGTATCAGGATAGGAGCAGTGCTTATACAGGGGGAAGGAGTCGTTGCATACGGGTCTCGGCAGTTGAGGCCACATTATAGGAATTACCTGACATACGATCTTGATTTGGATTCAGTTGTTCATGCTTTACACTGTTGGAGACATTATCTTCTTGGAGATCATTTTGTGGTTTTCGACAACCACAAAAGTCTCAAGTACATCTTCCCTCAGCCTGACCTAAATTTGAGACAATGAAGGTGGGCTGAGTACCTTCAGTACTTCAACTTTGAACATGACTATATTCTTGGGAAGGGCAACACAGTGGCTGATGCACTGTGCAGAAGGACTCTGATACAGGAAATTCAGAAGGCTAGCAGTGAGTGGAAGATTATGTCTCTGTTCTCCGAGATGCATTTGGAGGTTCATGACAGATAGGGGCAGACGTTTCTTTTTTCTGTAGCTGTTACCTCTACTCTTCATGATCGAGTATGAATGAGGCAGCTATCAGATTCTGAAGGCCTAGTATTACAAGAAATCATGTCAATAGAGGACCCTTTCTATGATGGACCATAGGTGAGGATGAGATCTTGCATTTTTAGCGGTGCATATGGGTGTTAGTAGACATACATGAGAAGCTGATGCAGGACTTTCATTCCTCAGTTTGGGAAGTTTAGCCTGGTGTTAGAAAGATGTATCGTGACCTACAACGTCAGTATTGGTGGTCAGATATAAAGAGAGATGTTTCTAGTTTCATCATGAGGTGTTCCACCTGTCAGCAGGTGAAGGCGGAGAATCAGTGACTAGCAGGGCTTTTGCAGCAGTTACCCATTCATGTGTAGAGGTGGAATAATGCCTCTATGGATTTCATGATATGTTTTCTGAGGTCTCCTCGAGGGAATGATGTAGTTTGGGTTGTTATTGACAGACTCATGAAGGTTTCTCACTTCTTGACTATCAAAAAAACTTTCAATGTTGATGAGCTGAGAAGGTTGTACATCCGAGAGATTTTATGTCTACATGGGGTTCTACACTCCATTGTTTCAGACAGGGATGCACGTTTTACTTCTTGAGACTGGAAGGGGTTACAAAATGCTTTGGGAACACAGGTACTTTTGAGTATAACTTACCACCCCTAGACAGATGGACAGTCCGAGCATACAATTCAGGTGCTTGAGGACATGCTTCGAGCATGTATCCTGGATTTTGGAGGTTCTTGGGAGAAGCACATACCTCTTGTGGGTTTTTCCTATAATAATTATTTTCAAGAAACTATTTAGATATCACCTTATGAGTCTTTGTACGGTAGGCCATGCCGATCACCCTTATATTGGCTGGAGGTAGGGGAGACAGCTATGTTGGGACCTCATCTTGTCTAGGAGACCACAGAGTAGATAGAGTTGATTCGGAAGAGGATGACTATTGCACAGTCTCGACAGAAGTCTTATGCTGATCAATAGAGATGACCTCTAGAGTTTGAGGTTGGAGATCATGTTTTTTTGCATGTCACATCGAGGTTGGGACACAGGAGGATTAGGATATTGGGTAATCTTTCACCGAGGTACATTGGGCTGTTTGAGGTGTTGGAGAGAGTTGGCCCGGTTGCCTATCGGTTGTAGTTACCTCAGAGGTACCAGGCTATTCATGACATTTTTCACGTTTCTCAGCTCCGACGTTACTTCTCAGACCCATCTCATGCTTTTCAACCCGAGGAGGTTGAGTTAGAGGTGGATACCTTGTTTGAGGAGCATCCAATCCTGATTGTTGATCGTAGTGTGAAGGTTCTCTATGGCCAGTCTATTCTTCTGGTATGAGTGCTATGGAAGCACGGGCAAGTACAGGATGAGACCTGGGAGAGGGAGGCTGATGTACGATCATAGTGGCTGAAGTTGTTCGAGGATTCTTCTTCTACGCTGCCTTGCTAGGGAAATTCGAGGAAGAATTTATTTAAGGGAGAAGTTTGTAAGAACCTAGATCTTATTTTCAGGAATGTTTTCCCTTTTCTAGTGTTTTAAAGGAAAAAATGAATTTCTGGAATTTTCTTAAGTACACACCATGTACTTTATAAGTACACACTATGTACTTGATTACCGTGGGTATCCATGTGCTGGCTGTGTAAGAGCCATACACATGACCATGTGTGGTGACTTGGAGACCGCCTAATGTGGGGGTCGGTAAGGTCAAGTACATGCCTTGTACTTTTTTTTCATTAAAAAGACCTGGGTCATGTCTAATTGGAAGAAAGATCTTCTTCTTCACCTTCATCATCTGAGAGCATCCGTACAACACATATCTTCGCTGAGCCCCCATTTGAGCATCTGTTCCTTGAATTGAACTCTGTCGGTTATGTTGGAATCGCATCAGTGAGTTCTCTCTTCTTCTAGGACTTCGTTTCCTGATTACTCATCTTTCAAGAGTTATCCTTGGTTGAGAGTTTTGAGAATTTTGTAGATCTACAGTGATCTTGGGAAATTCAAGGCTTGAGGTTCATGTATAAAGATCCTACAACACCGAGGTCGGTAGTTTGTGCCTTTCCGTAGATATTCTTTGAGTTATATGTGCAAAAGTGCCCAATACCCTTGAATGGGGTATTGATTGTTTATGGTGTTAACCATTTTTGTTTCCTGCTATGCCTAATTTGATTGGATAGAGGTTAATTTTTGAGATTAGGGTTATCTTTGCTAATCTATGTATGTTTTTCCCATGTTTGCTTGTTTTGACCATTTGGTCTAGCTTTTCCTGTTAGGCTTATTTGTTATTTTCCCATGCCTAGTATTGTAGTATGGAGTGATTATTTATATCTGGCATGCTTTGATGTGCTGTAGATTATATATCCAAGTAGTTATAGAGGTTTAATTTGGCTGCTGATTATCAGTTGTGCATGATTGCTTTACACGGGGCTGCAGGATCCTGGTGTAGTGAGACCATAGGGGAAATTGGTGTTGAGGGATTTCTTAGAGTGTCTACTATAATTATCATGCTATGAGACCATATGGGGGATTGACATTGAGTGCCCCGTCAGAGTGTCTATAGTTATGTTCTGAGACCACAGGAGGAAATGGCATTGAATGCTTTCTCAGAGTGTCTACATTTTACTGCTAAAAGACTATAGGGGGAATTGACAGTGATTGATTCCTTAGAGAGTATTTGATTATACTAGACTATAAGGGAAATTGAAAGTGATTGCTTCCTCATAGTGTATTTGATTATACTAGACTATAAAGGGAATTGACGGTGAGTGCTTCCTCAGAGAGTCTTTGATTATGCCAGACTATAAAGGGAATTGATGATGAGTGATTCCTCAGAGAGTCTTTGTTATATACTTCTAAACTGAACTAGAGGGGATAGGATGTGTGTACTTCCCAGAGGGTTACCTACTTTTTCTAGCTTCTTGCTTGTTATATGAAACTGAATGCTTGAAATTATAGGTCTGTTTACTTTTTAGTATTTCCTTGTTTGCTTATTTCTTTTCCTTATTGCCTGCCATATATATTCACAGATTGTTAGTCATAGATCTTTGGGTGGTTGCCTACTGGGATTAGTCTCACACCCTATTTGGGTCTTGATTTTGGTCCGAAACAGATTATATTGTTTTAAGTCTAGATAAGGGAAAACATCCTTCTACTTTAGGTACTTGATTGATGAGGAGTTGGGGAGTATGAGACCAAGTTGAGGCTTACGATGCTGAGGAGTTGTTTAATTATTTTCCTTTCATAAATTGGTTTATTACTTTATTTAAGCATTGTGACTAGTTTGGATGCTTTGTTAGACATATGTATCATGCATCATTATAGATTTGTACTCCAGTTGTTTATTTATTTTCAGTCTTCCACTATTTACTATTTTATGGTTTTATTACTGCTTAATCTATTGTATATCTATTTACTTCTGTTGTGTTACTCTTCCAATGAGGGCATAGTTTCTCCACTATCACACCCAAGGCCCTCGCTGCTAGTCGGCTACCTCTGGATTTCAGGGAAATGTGCTTGAGGCCATGTGACCAATCGGGTACGGGGCGTCTCTGGGCGGCTCTCGGAACTGGGACATTACAATGTGGCATCAGAGGAATTATTTTCTTCTTGACTTACGGTTTGGAACCTATAGCCAGGGATATGATGGAATACGTACTTGGTAATAAGCTGTGTCCAGGAGTAGCTAACCCATGTACATGGAAAAACCAATTTACCTTGTTTATTGCAATTTTTCTGGTTTTTAAATTTTATAGTAGATTTGATTTCACCATTGGGTTATTTACATATTTTGTGTTGTTATCATTCATATTGTTGAGGTTCTATTTCTGTTGCAACCTGATGAGATAAGGGTATGCCATCCCATGCATCATATAAGAACTTTCTAGAAATCACATGTCATGCATTCTTGCCATTCCATTTTAGGGTACATTAGTGATTGCATGTTGTTGTGATAGATGTTGTATAAGATATGCATGCTATTGTGATAGATTCCATGATAGAATACCTGCTTTGGATAGGGTATTGGTTTGCGTAAGGTATTGTTTGAATGAATTCCAAACTTTGGTTCTTGAGGTGTTATGGGCCCTCATGGATCATAATTTGGTAGATCATTTCCTTGTTTTCCTTGTATATAACATGTATAAGATGCCAAGATTTGATTCGTGGGGAGTATGGGCCCTCACAGATCCAAATTTGGAACTTTAATGTTTGTTTCTACATTTTTTGGGATTCCAGAGTAGTTTCTGAGGCTTACTATCTGGAAAAACCTAGAATACATGACATGCAATGATGAACACATGCTGTGTGTACTTCTGTTCTAGATGGAACTATTTTTCTTTAGTATATTCCATGTACTGAATGTACACGCCATGTAGTATCTAACTGTGTCTCAAACTGTGTGGTCAGAGACATAGGGTTTGGAAATATTTGGTAGGCCAAGCCGTGTACCAGATATACACGCCGTGTTGTAGAACCATATAAATGGCCGTGTGACTAAAAACACAGGTTGGTTGAGTCTTTTCTAATACACACCGTTTCCATCAGGAGCATGCCATGTAGTGTAAACTGAGTATCCGGCCATGTAGCAAAAAACACGGGTCAGTGAAATCTTCCTAGTACACACCGTGTCTGGCATAAACACACCATGTAGGCTTAGTCATGTAACCATCCGTGTCACTAACAACATGAGTCAGTGAAGTTAGTCTAGTACACACCGTGTCTAGAACTAACACGCTGTGTAGACTTGTTCTAGGGGAACCGTGAGGCTTAGCTATGTAAGGGAACTCGGGCAGGGGAAGAGGATTCAAGTACATTCCGTGTGTTAGGACAACACTCTATGTGTTTGAGTCATTACATAACCTAGGTTGGTAGGAGTAAACGCCCATGTAAAGGCTTAAGGGAACACACCATGTAGTATTTGTACACGCCGTGTATCCATGTTTTGAAAAACTTGAATGTTTTCTTTCTCCTGTTCACTTCTTGAACTTCTAGTTTTCAGTCCTTGAAAATATTTATCTAAGGTGTGTGCTTGACCTTGCAGAGGCATGAAACCAAGACTTCCTCTGGTTGTTCGCCAGTTAAAGGGTAGTTATCAGGCACTGGATATGGATGATCAGGGGCTACCAGCAGATCCTCCAATTGTGCCAGTCTTGGCACCAATCGTTATTATGGACACAGGTGCTGATGCATAGTTCAGAGATGGATTTTTGATAATGATGCAGACATTCTAGGGAGCACCTCCTCATGCCCTGTCGATGGAAGAATTGACGCGGGTCTTTCAACAACAGCATCCTCCCACTTTCTTAGGGGATGGAGGACCCCAGGCTGCAGATTCATGGATAGAAGCCATGATGATGATATTAAATCATCTGGAGACACCTTTGGAGAGGATGGTGAATCTTTCTACGTACATGCTTCAGGATTTCACGAAGATATGGTCGGAAGTGATCTCACAATAGCTATGCCAGTAGGTTATGGCATGGGACAAGTTTCAGCATACCTTCTATGATTATTTATACCTGAATACCTTGAGGGCCGATCGATCCTGAGATTTCATGAGTTTGGAGCATGGTACTCTATCAGTTATGGAGTATTCATCTCACTTTTCAAAGCGTCAGCACTTTACACCCTTTCTATGGGGAGATGAGTTGTTCCTAGTAAGGAAGTTTGAGTTTTGTCTTAGGTAGGACATTCGGGATTTGGTGAACATCTTCAGGTTGACTTTCATCACTTCTATAGTCAAGCATGCGTTGATCACAGAGCGTAATATGAGGGATTCTGGAGCGGTGAGTCAGGGCGGTTCCACATCTAGAGTTAGTGCTTCTCCAGCTGATAGTAGGAAGCGCTGCAGGGAGACTACACGTGGAGATTCGAGTAGGCAGGATGCACCTTTAGGTAGCCAGGTGATATGATACTAGTGTGGAAAGGTTAGGCATACGAGACCACATTGCCTGAGAGACCCAGTGGAGTGCTAATCTTGTGGAAATATGGGCCATCTTCAGCACTTCTCTCATATCTTCTCACCAGTAGCTGGTGACAAGGGTTATTCAATGACTCCTCATTTGAGAGCACCACCACCAGTTTCCCATCTATCTAGAATCTATATTTCTTCCAGCCGTTTAGGATGAGGTGGAGGTCTCGACCATTGTAGTCAGTCGCCAGGCTTTCAATGAAATTAGGGTGGGTCAACTATGAGTGGTCAGGCAGGGTCATAGGGCCACGGTACATGCCAGACCTTTGGAGTGGAGCAGGTCTAGTAGGAGCAGGATCTTGGAACCTCTATAGTTTGAGGTACGAATCTAGTTGCCTCAGTTCTACCTTATTCTATTTTCGATACAAGGGATTCCCATAGTTTTATATCTATTGCTGTTTTGGAAAGCCTTGGGCTCTGTATATTTTCTTCTATCAGAATATTGACACTAGACACTCTGTTAAGGAAAATAACATCTAGTGTATGTTAGTGAAAGGAGTTCTCTCTTGAGGTTGGTGGGTGTCACTTCTTATGGGACCTCTAAATTTTAGAGATGACTGGCTATGCCGTCATTCTTGGAATGGATTGGTTAGTTCACTTCCAGGATGTTGTCGACTACTATTACCGTAGAGTGATTTTCACATCACCAGATGGAAGATCATTTCTTCATAAGGGTGAATGGGATGTCCAAGAGAGTAGAAAAGGACCCGAGCATCATGGGTTAGGAGGAGTTATAGCCCAAATTTCTAGTCTATATCTAGATGACCAGGGGACTTCACGGATGGAATCTCCTCTAGTGGTGGATCATTTTAGGTACGTCTTCCCAGATGACTTTTTAGGTTTTCCTTCGGAGAAATAGGTATACTTTTCAATTGAGCTTGTGCTAGGATCATCACTGATGTCCATTCCTCGTTATAGGATGGCTACACCAGAGTTATAGGAGCTCAAGAAGCAGTTGGAGGAGTTGTAGGAAAAGTGTTTCATCAGACCTAGTACTTCTCCTTAGGGTTCGCCTATCCTGTTTGTGAAGAAGGAGGATGGTACCCTCAGACCTTGAATGGATTATCGGAAGTTGAACCAGTTGACAGTCAAGAACCGATATCCCTTGCTGAGGATTGAATATTTCTTTGATCAACTTCAAGGAGCCCAGGTGTTCTCGAATATTTATTTGAGGTCTGGTTATCATCAGTTGCATGTTAGACCATCTGATATACCTCTTACAGCCTTTCGAATCAGGTATGGTCTATACAAGTATGTTGTTATGCCATTCGGTCTTACGAACGTGCCTGCGGTCTTCATGACATTGATGAACCGAGTGTTCCATCCTTACTTAGATTCTTTCGTGGTAGTCTTCATGGATGATATCTTTGTGTACTATCACACTCAACATGACCATGCTACCCATATTGAGATCATTTGACTACACTGATATAGAATCAGTTATATTCTAATATCTCAAAATGCCACTTTTTAATGGACCAGATTCACTTATTGGGTCATGTTATCTCAGAGACAAGAGTATCAATAGACCGAGAGAAAGTGAGAATAGTAGTTTCCTGGGAGCATCCAAAGAACGTATTTGAGGTAAAAATTTTTCTATGGCTGTATGGATACTAGATATGTTTTATACAAGACTTTTCATGCTTAGCAGCACCACTGATGGGCCTGAATAAGAAGGGTGAAAAGTTCTTGTGGTCAGATTCTTGTGAGTCAGCCTTTTAGGAGCTAAAAGGGAGGTTGAATTCAGCACCGATACTAGTATTTCTAGATCCGAGCAAGTGTTATATTGTTTACTGTGATGCATCAGGTATCAGGCTAGGAGTGGTGCTTATGTAGGGGGAAATAGTCATTGCGTATGGGTTTCGGCAGTTGAGGCCACATGAGAGGAATTACCCGACACATAATCTCAAGTTGGCTGCAGTTGTTTATGCTTTACGCTGTTGGAGACATTATCTTCTGGGAGAGCATTTTTTGTTTTTCACCGACCTCAAAAGTCTCAAGTACATCTTCACTTAGCATGACCTAAATTTGAGACAGGGAAGGTGGATTGAGTACCTTCAGTCCTTTGACTTTAAAATTGACTATACTCCTAGGAAAGGCAACACAGTGGCTGATGCACTGAGAAGAATAACTTAGATACAGGCAGTTCAGGAGGTCAGGAGTGAGTGACAACTTGTGGCTCTATTCTCTGAGATGCATTTGGAGGCGCATGACAGATAGGGGAAAACGTTTCTTTCTTCTGTAGTTGTTACCTCTACTCTTCTTGATCGAGTGCGAATGAGGAAGCAATCAGATTATGAAGGCCTAGTCTTATGGGAAAGCATGTTAGGAGAGAACCATTTCCAGGATGTACTATAGGCGAGGATGAGATCTTTCCTTTTAAGGGGCACGTATGGGTGTCAAAAGACATACACGAGGAGTTGATGCAGGACTTTCATTCCTCAGTTTGGGCAGTTCACCCTGGTGTCACCAAGATATATCGTGATCTAAACCATCAGTATTGGTGGCCAGGTATGAAGAGAGATGTTTCTAGTTTTTTCATGAGGTGTTCCACCTATCAACAGGTGAAGGTGGAGCATCAGTGACCAGAAGGGCCTTTACAGCAGCTACCCATTCCCGAGTGGAAGTGGAATGATGCCGCGATGGATTTCGTGAAAGGGTTGCCGAGGCCACCTCAAGGGAATGATGTAGTTTGGGTTATTATTGACAGACTCATGAAGGTTGATCACTTCTTGTTGATCAAGGAGACCTTCAGTGTGGATGAGGTGGGAAGGTTGTACATTTGAGAGATTGTACGTCTACATGGGTTTCCACACTCTATTGTTTCAGAAAGGGATGCACATTTTACTTCTCGGGTCTGGAAGGGGATACAAAAGGATTTGTTCACACATGTACTTTTGAGTATAGATTACCACCCCCAGATAGATGGCCAGTCCGAGCGTACAATTCAGGTGCTTGAGGACATGCTTCGAGCATGCATCCTAGATTTTGGAGGTTCTTGGGAGAAGCAAACACCTCTTGTGGAGTTTTCATATAATAATAGTTTTCAAGAAATTATTTAGATAGAACCTTATGATTATTTGTATGGAAGGATATACCGATCACCCTTATGTTGGCTGGAGGTAGAATAGGCATCTATTCTGGGACCTCGTCTTGTCTAGGAGACCACAGAGCAGATAGAGTTGATTCGGAAGAAGATGGCTACTGCACAGTCTTGACAAAAGTCTTATACTAATCGACAGAGATTACCTCTAGAGTTCAAGGTTGGAGATTAGGTTTTCCTGCGTGTCACACCGAGGTTGGGACACTGGAGGATTAGGAGACAGGGTAAGCTTTCACCGAGGTACGTCGGGTTGTTTGAGGTGTTGGAGAGAGTTGGGCCGGTTGCCTATCGGTTGCAGTTACCTCAGAGGTACCAGGCTATGCACGATTTTTTTCACATTTCTCAACTCCAACATTACTTCTCAGACCCGTATCATGTTTTTCCACCCGAGGAGGTTGAGTTAGAGGTGGATGCCTTATTCAAGGAGCATCCAATCTAGATTGTTGATCGCAATGTGAAGGTTCACCATGGATGGTCTGTTCCTCTGGTATGAGTGCTATGGAAGAATAGGCGAGTACATGATGAGACCCGAGAGAGGGAGGCCGATGTACGATCACAGTGGCCAGAGCTGTTTGATGATTCTTCTTCTACTCCACCTTGCTATTGAAATTCAGGGATAAATTTCTTTAGGGGGGGGGGAATTTGTAAGAACCCGAATCTTCTTTTTAGGTATGTTTTCCTTTTTATGGTGTCTTTAAGGAAAAGGGGAATTTTTGGAATTTTCTGAAGTACATGCCATGTACTTTATAAGTACACGCCGTGTACTCTATTACTACAGGTAGCCATGTGCTGGCCATGTAACAGCTGTACACATGTCCATGTGTGGTGACCTGGAGACCGCCTAATGTGGGGGGTTGGTAAGGGAAAGTACACACCGTTTAATTCTAAAAGTACACACCATGTACTTCTTTTTCATTAAATGGACCAGGGTCACATATAATTGGAAGAAATCTCTTCTTCTTCACCTTCTTTGTCTGAGAGAATCCATACAACATGGATGTTTGCCGAGCCCCCGATCGAGCATCTGTTCTCCGAATCGAACTCCGTCGGTTGCATTGGAATCAAATCAGTGAGTCCTCTCTTGTTCCAGGATTTAGTTTCCTGATTCCTCCTCTTTAAAGAGTTATCCTTGTTTGAGCGTTTTTATCATTTTTATAGATCTACGGTGTTCTTGGGAAATTCAAGGCTTGAAGTTCACGGATAACGATCCTACACTATCGAGGTAGGTGGTTTGTTCCTTTCTGTAGATAGTCTTTAAGTTACATGTTCAAAAGTGCCCAATACCCTTGAACGAGGTATTGCGTGTTTATGGTGTTAACCCTTTTTGTTTCCTACTATGTCTAGTTTGATTGGATAGAGGTTAATTTTTGAGATTAGGGTTATCTTTGATAAGCTGTGGATGTTTTTCCCATGTTTTCTTGTTTTGACTGTTTGGTCTAGCTTTGCCTGTTAGGCAGCTTTGTTCTTTTCCCATACCTAGTATTATAGGATGGAGTGATTATTTATATCTGAAATGATATGATGTGTTGTAGATTGTTTATCCAAGTAGTTCTAGAGGTTTACTTTGGCTGCTGAATATCAGTTGTGCACGATTGCTTTGCATGGGGCTCTGGGAACCTGGTGTAGTGAGACCATAGGGGAAATTGACATTGAGGGATTTCCCAGAGTGTCTGTTATAATTATCACACTGCGAGACCATAGGGGGGATTGACATTGAGTGATCCCTCAGAGTGTCTATAGTTACACTACAAGACTATATGAGGAATTGACGTTGAGTGCTTCCTCATAGTGTTTGTAGTTTACTACTAAAAGACTATAGGGAGAATTGATGGTGAGTGCTTCCTCAAAGAGTCTTTGATTATACTAGACTATAAGGGGAATTGATGGTGAGTGCTTCCTCATAGAGTCTTTGATTATACTAGACTATAAGGGGAATTGACAATGAGTGATTCCTCAGAGAGTCTTTGTTATATCCTTAAAAATTGAACCAGAGGGGATAGGCTGTGTGTACTTCCCAAAGGGTTACCTGCCTTTTCTAGCTACTTTCTTGTTATATGAAACTGAATGCTTGAAACTGTAGGACTATTTACATTTGAGTATTTTCTTGTTTGCTGATTTCTTTTCCTTATTGCCTGCCATATATATTCACTGACTGTTAGGCACAGATCTTTGGGTGGTTGCCTACTGGGATTAGTCTCACACCTTATTTGGGTCATACTTTTGGGCCCAAATAGATTATATTGTTGCAGGTCTAGATAAGGGCAAGAACCCTTCTAATTATGTACTTGATTGCTGAGGAGATGGGGAGCATGAGACCAAGCTGAGGCTTGCGATGCTGAGGATTTGTTTACTTGTTTTCCTTTTATACTTTGGTTTAGTACTGTATTTCAGTATTGTGACCTTTTTGGATGTTTTCCTAGACATATGTATCATGAATCATTATATATATGTAATCCATTTGTTTATTTATTTTCAGTATTCCACTATTTATCATTGTATGGTTTTATTACTGCTTATGCTATTGTATATATGTTTACTTTCATTGTGTTACTCTGCCAATGAAGGAATAGTTTCCCTACTATCACACCCAAGCCCTCGCTGCTAGTCGGAAGCCTCTGGCGTTCGAGAAAATGCGCTTGAGGCCATTTGACCAACTGGGTACGGTGTGTCTCTGGGCGGCCCCCAGAACTGGGACGTTACAAAGTGGTTATGTCAATCCCACATTAAAGGAGGAGGAGCATGAAGCACCCCTTTATAAGGTGGCGTGGATACCTTTCCCATCACGAGGCTTTTTTTCATGGGGGATTCCAGAGGGCCAGAGCCCAGGGAAAACAAAACCATGCGGGTTAGGCCCAAAGCAGACAATATCTTGATCATGGTCTGGACTTAGCCATTACAAATGGTATCAAAGCTGGTTTCCATTTGATGTGCCAGTGAGGACGCTGGTCCCTTCTAGGGGGGGTGGGTTATAGAAATCCCACATAGAAGGAGGATGAGCATGAAGCACCCCCATATAAGGTGGCGTGGATACCATTCCCATCATGAGGCTTTTTCCTGGTGGATTCCAGAGGGCCAGAGCCTAGGAAAAAAAAACATGCGGGCTAGGCCCAAAGCGGACAATATCATGATCATGGGTTGGACTGGGCTGTTACAATTACCACCACATTTCGATGAAATTCATTTTGTATAACCATTTCCCATTAGTAGGTATTATGAAGGTTTAAATTTCTATATATTATATTTATGAAATAATTATTATTCTAGAATTATAGCATCATACAAACCTTCATTCCCTCCAATCCATTGGAAAAAGATAACGTCGATCGAGAATTCTTGTGGACTACCACCTCCATGAAATGATGTGATTCGTTATTCATTTCAACTTTACAAGGATAATAATATGGTTATATCTAAAAAATATATATGATAAATAAGATATAATAAATATTCTTTAATGGTGAATTATTATTTTCCTTTCTTACATTCCATCCTTTCAAAAGTGACAAAAGTGTTTTTGCATACAAATGGCCCAACATGACCGTGAACAGTGTAACTCATTTTTGTATATCTAAATTTTGTTGATGATCGAATTATATATATAATAAATATATATGATATTTATATCATTATTAAAATTATAGATATGATAGGACCACTATCAAAATACATGGACAATATCATCTAAACTGAAATTCTCACGAAAAATAAAATAGTTATCACCCGAAAATGGAAATTTTATTTGTGGATTTTTAATTAATGGATACTGAAATTTTATAAGTGGATAATATATGATATAATAAATATTAAAATTTTTATTTAATACAATAATAATAATTTTTAATTTATTATATTGGAGGATAAAGCACTTTTGAAGTAAGTCTGACTTGAAGTAAGTGTTATATGTTATAATCTCAATGTTTACTAATCTTGTTTATGAATAAGTTTATAACTATTAAATTTTATGATCTAACTTAGATGAAACTCATTGAATTTATTATTATATTGTTATTTATATAGATTAAATGTTTTATATTAATTTTTCTCTATTTATGTACTCAGTAGACTGAAATATTGTTTTTATGAAAACTGACTTTATTTCTCTCTTCGATCAAAAATATTTGATTATCCTTATCCATGTTTTATAAAAACACATATTTTTTTATATTAATCTATTATTTTTTAGAACTATTTTAACCCATGATTTAATATTTAATTTTTTTTAAATAACTATTCTTATCATTTTCTAAAGGAGGTACCTTTGAATTTTTATAGAAAATGTGGAAAGAATCACTATTTTAATGTACACGACATGAACATAATTTTGAACCATCATAACCAGTAAAATATTTAAATCTTACATTCTATGTTTTCAAGGATTTATTCAATGAATGTTTTTTCTTTAAATTTTGAATATCTATAGATTTTAAATATGTTAACTCAAAAATGAAATTTCTATTTTAAGGAAATATTCCATTTAATATTTTAAAGGAATTTATATTTTAAAAACATTCTTTGATGATACTTATGAATTACTATAGATATAATCCATGGATACCATCCTTATTCTTTATCTATATTTTTTTTATGATGATGATATGTTTATAAAACCAATTTAGTTTCTATA
This sequence comes from Viscum album, assembly GCA_963277665.1. Lineage (NCBI taxonomy): Eukaryota > Viridiplantae > Streptophyta > Magnoliopsida > Santalales > Viscaceae > Viscum > Viscum album. The sequence goes on from OY728127.1 coordinate 1,281,146,255, forward strand.
GGTTATGCTATAATGAATTGTTGAAATTTTTATAAATACCTTCATTTCCATTGGGTTTTAAATATGATAAATGTTTTTTATCTTGTGGTATACAAATAAATAGAATATTATTATTTAATAGGTGGTCCTAAAATTATTTATACATCCAATTATTTCTATAATTATCTATATTTAATGAGATAATAAGGACTGTAATGTGGAGTGAACCCAATTCAGTATGGGACTCTATCGATTATGATAGTCTTGAGATTGAACATTAAAAAGAGATATGATGAATTAGTGAGTGAAATTAATCCACTATGATAGTCTTGAAAGTGATACTTGACCATAGAAATTATTTTTATGCTTATGTACTACCACAAACTTATGCTTTTTTCCAATGTTAATCTCTAATTTCTCATGTTATTTAATTCCCTTATATTTTATACCATATAAAAATCTAAAAATTTCTGTTATGACTTGTGATTATGATTTATGACATGCATAATTTGGTTTTAATATGTTAATATCATTTTATCATACCTGTATTCTAATGTTATATTTACTTTATCATGGAAATATCTCTTGTTTACACATACTAAGCATCTGATCTCACCCTTTCTTGTGTTTCCATTCCCCATGATATGAAGAATGGTTTTAAGTATGATATGTAATAGAGGGGTTCCATTATTGAAGAACATATTGGTTGATGATGTATATCCCTTGTGAACAATATTTCAATGTATATTTTTTTTCCATGGACACAAAACCAATACAGTTATGGAATTGATATTAATGTTATATATTGAATATTAATCTAATATGATGTCACATTTACATATGAAATGTGTGGGTTTCTATAGTTCATCTCTCATTCCAATCCATGTTATCTCATTAGATGTCCTTCTTTAACTAATTCATTGGAGGGATATATAATTATTTTCTCACCCATCACATTATTAAAACCATACATTTTTCTTCCATAATATCATAAAACCTTCATCATATCATCGAATCATAACTCATAAAAAGGATACATCTTTCATAATAATTTCATTATCATAATAATATACCATCTATATAATGAATAATGATTGTAAAATTTTATCATATCCATAGTAAATCATAATAATCAACAAAATATTTTCTTATAGATAGAAATACCTTTAAAATAATACCATAACATTTCATAAGAAAATATCCTTTTTTTAAATGATTTATTTAGATTTTTTTTTTGAAAAAATTCAAGGAAAACATTTTATTTTAATAGAACCAAATAAATATATAATTAAATATTTGAATAAGATAGTATTCATTATGGTGAATAATGTTGTTCATGTGGTGTCTACTAAAACAAAAATTTCTTCCATATTGTCGGTAAAAAGACAGAAACACCTTGTCTAGAAATAACAAGAAGATTATGTTAAAACGTTTTAAATGAAAGTATAACCTCTGAAAAAATTAATATAATAAATATGATGCTAATATTAATACCAATAATTAATAAATTTTAATTAAAATATGGACATAGAATATAATATTCTCTGACGAAGGGAAAACATGGTTTGTTTTCCTTAAAAAGAATCTTTCGGTCTATTGAGTATATACATAGATAAAAATGAAAGGAAAAAAATGAAGTATATATAAGTAAAAGGAGGATAATAAAACATAGAATACTTGGAAGTGATATATCATATAATTTCATCATTATGTAATTTTTTCATAAACAATCCCTATAAAAATGATATTGTAACAGAAAACACTTACATCAATTTTGTCTTGCTTCATAGCCTCTCTAAACTCTTGTATAATAAATTTAAATTTATTAATAATACATAAAAACCTTAATAATACCTATAATACCATACATTGTTTACTTATATCATCTTATCTCCCATTCATTAATAATATTTTATTATCAACATCATTTCGGGTGTCAAATGCTTAACTTTTCATGAATGTTTTTATTCTGCGGTTATTTTCCGTTCAATTTGTTCATGGTTACTACATATATAGAATGTTAAAAATGAGATATATGTATATATATATATCATATATATTATAAACATATTTATAACCATAAATATAAATTATTAATGTAAAATTAAATAAATTACTCTTTGGATACAATAGTCTGTACGTATGTGTGGATGACGTTTCCATTTTATGAAGCATTAAATGAAAGAATGCTAACTATTAATTAATCTTTAAAGAATAATTATTCTAACATAAATATCACACACACACATATATATATATATTAAATCTATCAAAATAACTAACCATGAATGTTAGTGTTGTAAAATGATTCATATCATTACGTGGAGGTACACACAAGTGATACCTGTATCTCCCATTGGATCTATTTGCAATGGTAAATGGTTGAGAAATTATCATAATAACATATTATTATACTAATAATACCCATTTTATCTTATTATTATGGAAAAAATATTATTATAGGAAATAAAATGTGAAATAAATTTGTAAGATCATGGTTAAGATCTTTACCACTTCATTAAGAGACCTTCTTTATCCTGATCCTTAATCATAAAAGTATAGGTATTATAAGAAGAAAATTCAATATAGTATGATATTAATTATTATGTGATGGTTTTTTTCATTAGGGATTTTCTAATCTAGAAGGATCAAATTGCCATCAGAAGGTAGGATAAGTGGTACCTTATTATAAATGAGGGAAGGTGTACACATGGAATTTCGAAAAAGATTTCGTTGATTTATATTCAATTTCAAGGGAAATTTGGTACAATTTTGTAGGGATTTTAATATAAGATAATGCAAAATTTATATATAATTAATAAAATATGAATTTTCTAGGTTTGGTTTTTTACATCAGATAAGATGATGCCAAAAGGTCAATAGGGGGTAAATAGACCAGATTAAAAATTTAAGGAGATGGATTACTTATAAAATTTATTTATACAAATTAATTAACATTTGAATTAAAATATATAATACAAGGATGTTTTTTATAGTAGTTTGTTCTAACAAGGACTAATTCTATTCATATACCTCTCTAATCGATGAGAGATATGTTATGCACTTACGTTATTTTTATAGGGGAATATTAACCTAATTCCAAACTACTTATTAAAGTGGAATAATAATAAGACACTTGAAAGTGACAACATAATTATTACCCTGAATTTTGATATAGGGAGTCATAACCTGAATAGTGATGACTATAAAATATGGTGTCATAAACAACGTTCCTCTAAAATTTGTGGTTTTGCGCATAGGATTAGCCTCAAGAATTTCTTGAATGGGGAGATAGAGAATATTCATATTTGGATTTTTTGGAATGACAGTTTCTCTGTGGATATGGTTGGAGCATCAAGTTAGCATGTCTCATCAAAGATCCAGTTTGGCAGCATCTGTTGTTTCCCTTCAATTATTTATTATAAATATGACATGAAGGGTAGAGGCGATCTTTGGAAGGACTAGAGTCTCTTTAACCCCGGGGTGGGGCCCTAATTAGTGGGAGGGGATTTCAATTCCATTATTGACCCAACAGAAAAGAAAGGTGGAGGGATTTATAACTTGAAGGATAGGAAGGATTTTGTGCACTTTGTATCCCAAAATGGCCTGCTTGACTTGGGGTACTCAGGTGACAAGTTCACATGGTGAAATAACCAAAAAGGACGGCATCGAGTGTGGAGCTGGCTTGAACGCGACTTTGATAATATCCAGTTTATTTCTACTTTCTCGAATGCCAAGGTGGCCCACTTGGTGCATGAGGTCTCTGATCACTATCCTCTCCTTGTCAACCTACAAGGTAGTTTCTCTCAAAATGACCATTTCCTTTACTCCAGTTGTTTGGAGGTTGATCCTAATTTCTCTTCTGTGGTTCGCTCTTCCTAGGAGAAAATCATGCACGTTGGCTCTTGGGCGGGGTTTCACCATAAGATCTGATGGTTGAAGGATTACCTCCACATCTAGGCTAATTATAGGACTTCCCTGTTTCTTATTCTTAATTGACTCAAAGATGAGATTTAACACACTGAAGCGGTCCTTGAAGAGTGGTAGGATGACGATGTTCTCATCAAGTTAGTTGATTTGAAAAACTGACTTGGTGATATTCTCCTAGAACAAGAGATAGTTGCTTGAGAGAGATTCTAGGTGAAGTGAATTATTAAAAGAGATAGAAACTCTACCTTCTTCGATGCTTGTGTTCGGAAAAAGAAATGGTGGCATACTCCAAATATTCTCTTAGAAGACAGTTTATTTACCAATGACCCCCAGGTTGTTGGAGGTTTGTCCTTGGTGCATTTTCACTCTATTTTTGCGGATCCTAACCCTTTCATGCAGGGTGGTTATCCTAGTGGCCATAGTGTTCTGTTTGACTACATACCATAGGTGGTTTCCTCTGATACTAATGCTATCTTTGAGAGGCTTCCTAATGAGTATGAGGTTTGGGGGGCTGTGTCTTCTCTTAACCATGGGAGTGCCCCCAGTCTAGATAGCTTTCTGAGATCTTTATATATCTCATTTTGGTCTCTCTTAAAGGTTGAATTGGTGGATATGATCCAGTATTTTTTCTAGGGAGGGGGATTACCTAGAGTGGCTTGTTCCACCACACTTATCCTCATTCCCAAGGTCAAATACCCCTCTTCTTTGAAATAATTAAGGCCTATCAGTATGTTCAACTTCCCTTATAAAGTCCTTGCGGCTGTGATCAATCGGAGGCTTGTAGGTTTTCTTAACATTTGGATTTTAGAGGAGAAACAAGGTTTTGTTTTCGGTCAGTCCACTCAAGAAACCATTGCCTTGGCCCATGAAATGATTAGTGATATGAATAAAAAGTCTCGGGATCAAACATTGTAGTTCAACTCAACATGGATAAATCATATGATAGGGTTGAGTGGAGTTACATCAACAGAGTCATGAGATGTATGGATTTCTCTAATATGGTGGTTGATATTTTCTTCAGGTGTATTTGATCTTCATAGTTTTCTATCACCTTTTTTGGTAAAAACTATAGCTTCTTCAAATATACCTATGGTCTCAGACCGGGGGATCCCCTCTCCCCCAGTGTCTTCATTATGATTCAAGATGCATTTAGCCAGTACCTTAATAGAAGATGTCATGATGGCATTGTTTGGCCTTTTAGGTGAAAGCCGAACCGCAATGGGATTTCAGACCTTTTTTTTGCTGACGATCTTATCATTTTTACCAATGGAGCTAGCAAAAATATTCAGGCTCTTAACCATATTCTAGACACTTATTGTACTTAGAGTGGGAAAATTATTAACCATGGAAAGAGTAGTATTTTTATCTCCAAATTATTCTCGTAAAGAAGAGGAAATAAAATTGAAGAGAGGATAGAGATATCCAGAAGAATGATTCCCATAGAGTATTTAGGGGACCCTATTTCCTCATGTATAATCTGTATACTTCACTTTGATGGCATTGTTGAAAACATTTCTGCTCATATTCTCAACTGAAAAAATTGATTTCTATCATTTGGAGGCTGCCTCACCCTTATTAATAGTGTTTTAACCTCAATTACTATGCATATTCTTGCTACCACTATTGTACCCAAGTCGGTTATTCACACCATTGAGAGAATCATGGGTAGTTTTATTTGGGATGCCCAGGGGGAGGGGAGATGTCACTGGGTGTCATGGGATAGAATGGAATGGGCTGCTGAGGAAGGTGGTATCAATATCAGGAATGTTAGGGACACCATGTCCTTTCTTCAAGCCAAGATGGCATGGGATGCGATGGAAGGGAAATCTCTTTGGGCTAGTTTCATGAGGCCTAAATACGACACTTTCTTGGAACCCTATGATGGTAAATGCACCTGGATGTGGGTGGTTACCCGTCAGCACTTTCTTGACCATGAACATAACTCGAAATGGATTGTGGGAATCAGTGCGATTAGATTATGGAATGATAACTACGTAGGGTCTGCTCTCAAATTTCCTAGATACCCAGTGTGTAACATCAAGTTTTCTGAGGCGATCTTTTTCCCTGCCTTTACCCAGGATGTTCTCAACCCTCAGCAGCAGGTGGTCCTTCAAGGTATTCCTTCCTCTTCTGAACTAGACCAATTGGTGTTTACAGGATCTTCATCTAGAATTCTCTCTTCGAAAGCACATCATCTCTCTATGCATACAGGGTCTACCTTAGATATTTGGGGTGCTGCCTTATGGTGTAAGTACTTTCCTGGTAAATATAACTTTCTAGTTTGGAATCTCCGCAATTATGCATTACCCATAGATGAGGGGGTGCGATGCAAAGGGGTCTCCCTCACTTCCTGATGTGAATACTGGAGTATCCTCCATGTTGAGTCCAGCAAGAATCTATTCATCCTCAGTGACTGGGCACTCACCATCTGGTAGGATTTGGGTCACATCACTAGAAGAATTGCCCATGGGCTCTCAGGTGATTCATTCCTATCTTCTTGGTTTCTTGGCTTAGACGATCTTTCCTAGGAATGGATAAGCCGATCGACTATATTTTTAGCTGGGTGTTTGTAACACCCCAGGTAAATAAAGAACATGACATTTTTATATTTATCCATATTTGTGAATAAAATGTTAATATTACTTTAAAGGTAATGCTATGCTCGATGTCGTACTCAATACGCAATAACGAGTTTCTTTGAAATCTTACATTGCACACTAATAATATAATAATATTATAATAGTTAATGCCTAGCCGTTGTAATGGTGGGAATGAACAGAAATAACTACAAAATGATTACATATGTTTGTTAAATATTTTTACATTTATCCAATAAATGTTAGAGGCTTAAAATCCAAATGAATCCAATTTTAAGAATAAATACTCTAATATTTTTAAAAGATTTTTTTACCGCTTTTTGATGGAGAAACTTTTTTAAATCTAACTTTTGACAATTTTATAAGCTCTATTTGTCAAAATAAACTTATTCTTTATGATTGGGATATTTAAATTTACTTTGGTTAAATTTTTGGTATGTTTCTGACAATGTTCATTTTTTTTAATGAATTGTGAAAAATATTGCATTTTACATCAAAAATACCTTTTCATATAATTTAAATATATTGTTAGATTATATTTTTAATTGGTTTTAAAGTTTTATTAGAATATATTCTTACAATTTAATTCAATGGTGGTCATTAGAATTAATTTCACTTTGAAAATGGACATAAAAAAGTGCCAAACTTTTCATAGATATTGCTTCCAAAAAACCCGCTATTTATTTTGACAGTGGGAATTAACTATATGATTTATTAATGAAAATTATATGTTTTAAATTTGGTAAAATGGAAATCATTTCTGAATTTGAAATATTAAATATAGATTAGGGTTAATTTTTGGTATTTTTCTGATAATGCATTTTTTTAATGAATAGTGAAAAATACAATTTTTAATTCAAAACTGCTGTTTCATCCAATTTATTTATATATTTAGATTGTCATTTTAATTGTTTTGAATGTATAATTGAATTATTTTTTTATCACTTAATACAATTTTGTTCATTGGAAGAAATTTCACTTTTCAATTGGATGTAAAAACAAGTCAATCTTTTGATAAATTTTACTTCTTAAAAACCCGTCTTTTGTTTTGACAACGAGATTTACTTTTAAATTAATCACTTCAATTTACGTGTTTTGAATTTGATAAAATGGATTCCATATTTGTAATCAAAAGTTCCAAATTATTTAATTAAGACTCTTGTTTTTGGACATTATGAATAGTAACGACGGTAATTATCTTTAATTATCATGTTTAATTAGTAATCGGGTAATTAAGGGTAAGAAAATAATATCATAAAAATATAAAATGACCCCAAAATGTGTCCTAATACTATTGGTGGTGTCATGGCAGACCATGGGATTCCTTGTGCCAACCTTGGGACTCCATGGAATCACTTTAGTGTGATAGTGACCTTTTATCATATTTTTTTTAAGAAAGGAAAATGTAACCAAAGTATGTAACAACTAAGTAAATTAATTTTAATTTTGTCTACATAAACGATATATTAGACTATAAATAGTAATTTAAAAGATAAAAATATTTCCTACATCATGATATTTGTTTTATATTTTTTAGACATTAAATAAATTAATTCATTTATGACACCGTGATGACGCAGTGATTACCTCATAAATGAACGATTTAAATAAAATGAGAAGATAGGGTGAAATATAAGTCTTAAACTTGTCAAAAACCTATCGGATGAGTGGATTTCGAAACATTATCACCTTAGCCTCGAAATATATCCTTTTGGGACCTTTTAAATCCGAAAATCATTTTATAATAAAGTAATAGTTTATAACCTTCCAAGAGTGCCCCTCCTCTTCTCTTATAAAAGGCCCCCACCTCTACCACCTTACCCACACCTCTAAAGCCTTTGTATCGCCCAAAACCTGCCCATTTCATCTCTCCACATCACTCTCTTCATCATTGAAGCCTCACCTTTGGAATAATGCTCTTCAAGAAATCCTTTTGGTTCAAACCAAGAGGAGTTACCTGATTTAAAGGTAATGTCTTCACTTGTGTTCTTTTGTATTATTTTGATTTCCAAACCCCTAAAATATTTTTATTCCTTTATTTTGTAACAACAACAGTATCTTAAATATTCTAGGATGTTGTTATGTTAAGTATTATATCTATACTTACTCACACCTCCGTCTAATGGTTAAAGAACATACTGTTTCTGTGGATGGAGAATTACTGCCTCACGAAACGATGATTGTTCAATATTCTCTTAACACCTTTCATGGTGGCCATTATGATGTCACTATATTTTATATATGATATATATGGTATTTATGATTTCCAAATTCTTCTGTATTTTATATTTAAAACATACCTTTATGCTTTTCATGTTGTGCAAATGCGATAATTTCATACGAGGAAGTGTGGACTACCGCCCCCTCAAGTGATGTGACTCGTTCATGAAATACATGGAATGTTTAAAGAATGAAATTAATGAACTTATTTGACCTGAAAAACATATATATTATACTGTAATTATAATATATATATCTCTCAATTATTTTTAATTCATTAATATGTCAAAGAAATGAAAGTAGGGTTCATGCGTACGTACGACCTACCATCTCCATGAACGGTGCATTTCATTTCTTTTTATCTCCAAATGTTTTGGAATAGTATAAAATGAATATGTACTGGATATATATGATATTTAAATCATTAATAATATTCTGGAGATTATTTACTTATAACTACATGGACAATCATTTTCAAACAAGTTCATTTTTGACTCATGTTCCAAACATCGACAAAAACGTCTGATATGAACTCACATTATTAACCAATTATTATAACATTATAATATGTGATATGAACTGAATAATAATATTTAAAGGAGGACCTTAAGCAATTATAAATTTACCAAAGTTTATTATTCATGAATATAAAGAAATGAATAAGACAAGTCGGACTTGAGTTAAGGGATCCTACCTCTCTCTTTCCTTTTAAGTACTCTTTTTCATGTGACTTACTTTAAGCTCCTCTTTATTATGTTGGGGGATGTTATTTTATATTTCTCTTTCTGTAAATTTTATGTTAATATGATGAGATACACTATTTGATCTCATCAATCCATTTTTGGAAGTTTTATGTGGCGCCGTTAGGATGCCGAATTTTCATAAGTGGATTTTCATCTCACTTTTTATTCCCGTGATATTTATGCTACATTCGCCACTATTTCCTTTTGTGTGGTGTATGTACTGACCATTATTTTACTATTTGGGTATTTACATCTTCATTGTATGAACCTTATTTCATGGAGTGTACGTTTTGAAAGTTGGCCAAATCGGTAAGGGAACCTTTCACACTCCTCTTTTAAAAAGACTTATTTTGTTATGTCTTTTAATTTACAACTTTTTATATTGGGATATGTTCTTATATATATTTATTGATTTAAATTTTATGTCCAAGTGATGAGATTCCATTTTCTATCTCATCAACTAATTTTATGAATTTTAAAGTAACGCTGTTAGGCTGTCGAATTTTACCAAGGGAACTTTTTAACCCAATTTCGATTTCTTTGGGTTCAACATGTAGTTATGGAATATGTAATCATTTGAATATGCGTGAATGAACTTTGATTTTTTTACACTTAATATCCACTTATATTTGGTGTATTTATATTTTTCACACATAATTATGAGATTGATTTATCCTTAATTTTAGGATACCTTCTTTATAAGGGATTTCATCTCATTTTACATTTCTATTGAGACTTCATTGTTGTTATGCACCAATTCACTCTTATATGGTGTATATACTGTCCTTTGGAATGTTATATCATGAATCCATTTATTCTCATGATATTATAAAGTTCTTATTATATGTTATTCCTCAATTATTGTATTCAAGTGTCTCTCATTTTGTTAAAAACCCTTTAACTAAAATATTGTTTTAAATGTTTTAATGATTTATTCTTATAAATATTTCTCATCAATATACATGTTTCCAAAATGGTTTTAAGGATTTATTTATATGTATATTAATGGTTTAAAATGTTAAAATCTTCAAGGTGGTATGAGACACTTCGATTCAAATGTCTCTTTATTAAATGTTTTAAATGTTTTTTTGAATGGATTCATTATTTCAATATCTTAAAATGTTATATTGTTATTGAAATCTGGGAATGTTATCTTTACTTTATTCTTAAATTATGTGCTATGATTATGTTATGTTTCTTGGAAATTGTTTATGAAAACGGGTGGTTCCATGATAAACTAAGGGCGGGTGAGCCCGATATAGCTCCCCAATGCATTGGGTAACACGAAGGGGTTAAATGTTATGGTTTCTTTGAAGAGATTTAGGGAATATACTGTGATGGGTATTCCAAATGTAACCATGAGGGTTACTCCCTACGTAAGAATGTTATGAATGCCTCAAGTTACCTTTATGCCTTATGATTTCTATGAGTTATTCATAAATCTTATGATTTCATGAGGTATGTTAACGTGCTTATGTTTTATGAGTAAAGTATGATTTCATTGGTTCTTATGTATACATGTTCTAATGTTTCCTTTCTGAATTTTTATATCCCTTACTGAGCTTTTTATGCTCATCCCAAGTTTTTGAAATGTTTTTCACAGGTCAAGGGAAAGGTACATGATATGATGATAGTGTCAAGTAAGTATCAAGAAAGAATCCATGTTTTATTTTGAATATGTTTCCATTGATGGAAAAAAAATCAATACTATCTTTTATGTAACCACTTTGTTTAAATGTGGAATGTAATGCATGATTTATGATCTAATTCTCTAAAACTCTAAACCTGAAAAGATCCTCAATGTGTATTCTTGAAATAACTCAAGATTAAGTAAGGTTTAAGGCCGGGTCCTTGTAGTTGGTATCAAAGGTCGGTTTAAATAACTTAAGAGGTTAGAGTGTTGTTTATGAAAAAGTGACAAGTTTTGTATAACCACAATGGTTAGTATATTAGATGGAGTCATTGTTATTTTTGAAAGTTGGAATGATTTTGAAATAACTTGGATAAGTATATCTCAGTGTTTATCATCCTCATTAGTACATGATGATTTTATTAATATACTCACACTGACATTTTTGGTTTTAGTAAATGGATGGATCTAGCAGGCACCAAAGTGACAATGGGTTTGAAGGAAACTATGGCGGTTCTCTGATTAAGAGACTGGATGAAATGGGGGATTCAATGAGGAATCTCGTGGTTATTCTAAACTAACTATCAAGGAGTCATGATTAACCACTTAAACCTTGGTGAGTTCTATGATGCATCATGTACGAGAGAACCAACTCGATGTGTAAGTTCAGGTAATAATTATAATGGTAACCATTAGGGTTTATATGATCCTTACTTTTGAGGTAATTATGGGTTACTATATGATGGAATATGAAAGGCATGAGGTAAAATTGAGGTTAAATTATGTTATGGTTATTTTTGAAGATTTTATCTCTTTTTGGGTAATGTTTTAATAATTATATAGTTTTGGAAAAAGGACAATACGCAGACCGTGTGACAACCCATCACGTCAGACAAAGCTGCGGGAATCGAACCCACAACCAAAGTGCAACTGGTATTTATCACCTATCACTGGACTACGTGAAGTCCCTGGTTAGTTTGACTAATTTTTTTAGTTAGATGATTTTATGAATCAAGAGTAAGTTGATTTTGGGTTATCTATGGAAATTATTAACCTATCATAGAGGATATGTGATTAGGGTAATTACTTTTCAGTATGAGACTTTAAGAGTAGCTGATGTTCTTTGGAGATAAATGTTAAGATTTACCTTGGAAGACTATGCGATTAAATCCTTTAGATATTTGGGTTTCAATATTAGTTTGGTTTACTTTGAATAATTTTATGGATAGATGTTTATTGAATGGTCTTCGTTGAACTTTGGGTTTTGATTGACAAATTTTGGAGATTAGGAGTAGTTTTTCTTTTTGTAAAAAAAATATCCTTTTTGGGTATCATCTGATCTCGTACTAAACTTTTTGGTTTGGTTTTTGTTGAGATATAAGACATGGGAAATATATAGTTCTCTTTTGTGGATTAGGCGATTCTCAAGAAGTTGATTATAGTACTCTTAATGCGAACAAGTCTTCCTAAATACTCGTCTTTTGGAGAAAATATGATTTTGATTAAGGAATCTAGTAAAAGTTGAAAGTCTACGTGACAAGTAAGTATGTTTCATTATGATTTAGTTAAGCTCAAAAATAAATTCCTTAATGAAGAGTAACTAAAAAAAAATGTTGTCTGTTAACTTTTCCTACAGGGGAATCGAATACCATTTAACCCATAACAAGTTTGTGATTTTCTTGTAGTTAACTTTCTCCTAGACATGTTTACTATCACCCTCCATCAGAACATGACACTTTGTTTTTTCTTCCATATCCATGTTTTCATGGAATCCTAGTTTGGGTTAACTTGTGTGACCTTTGTACTTCTCTTTCTTTATTTTAATGTGATAGTTTTACCAACTCTTGTTCCGGTGTGGGACTTTCAATGAAGTTTTGGAGCCCAATTTTAAAATTGCGAGGACGCAATTCCCAAAAGGGGGGAAGGATGTAACACCCTAGGTAAATAAAGAATATGAGATTTTTATATTTATCCATATTTGTGAATAAAATGTTAATATTACTTTAAAGGGAATGCTATGTTGGATGGCATACTCAATACGCAACAACGAGTTTCTTTGAAATCTTACATTGCACACAAATAATATAATAATATTATAATAGTTAACGCGTATCCATTGTAATGGCAGAAATGAAAATAAATAACTACAAAATGATTACATATATTTGTTAAATATTTTTACATTTATCCAATAAATGTTAGAGGCTTAAAATCCAAATGAATCCAATTTTAAGAACAAATACTCTAATATTTTTAAAAGATTTTTTTACCGCCTTTTGATGGTGAACCTTTTTTAAATATAACTTTTGACAATTTTATAAGATCTATTTGTCAAAATAAACTTATTCTTTATGATTGGGATATTTAAATTTACTTTGGTTAAATTTTTGGTATTTTTCTGACAATGTTCATTTTTTTAATGAATAGTGAAAAATATTGCATTTTACATCAAAACTGCTTTTTCATCTAATTTAAATATATTGTTATATTATCTTTTTAATTGGTTTTAAAGTTTTATTAGAATATATTTTTACAATTTAATTCAATGGTGGTCAGTAGAATTAATTTCACTTTGAAAATGGACATAAACAAGTGCCAAACTTTTCATAGGTATTGCTTCCAAAAAACCCGCTATTTGTTTTGACAGCGGGAATTAACTATATGATTTATTAATGAAACTTATATATTTTGAATTTGGTAAAATGGAAATCATTTATGAATTTTAAATATCAAATTTAGCTTAGGGTTAATTTTTGGTATTTTTCTGATAATGCTTTTTTTTAATGAATAGTGAAAAATACCGTTTTTATTTCAAAACTGCCTTTTCATCCAATTTATTTATATATTTATATTGTAATTTTAATTGTATTTAAAGTATAATTTAATTATTTTCTTATCACTTAATAAATTTTTTTTCATTGTAAGTAATTTCACTTTTCAATTGGATGTAAAAACAAGTCAATCTTTTGATAAATTTTACTTCTTAAAAACCCGTCTTTTGTTTTGACAATGAGATTTACTTTTAAATTAATCACTACAATTTATGTGTTTTGAATTTGATAAAATGGATTCCATATTTGGAATCAGAAGGTCCAAATTATTTAATTAAGACTCTTTTGTTTTTTGACATTATGAATAGTAACGACGGCAATTATCTTTAATTATCATGTTTAATTAGTAATCGGGTAATTAAGGGTAAGAAAATAATATCATAAAAATATAAAATGACCCCAAAAAGTTTCTTAATTCTATTGGTGGTTCCATGGCGGACCATGGGATACCTTGTGCCAACCTTGGGACCCCATGGAATCACTTTAGTGTGATAGTGACCATTTATCATATTTTTTTTAAGAAAGGAAAATGTAACCAAAGTATGTAAAAACTAAGTAAAATAATATTAAATTTGTCTACATAAACGATCTCTTAGACTATAAATAGTCATTGGAAAGATAAAAATATTTCCTAAATCATGATATTTTTTTATAATTTTTAGACATTAAATAAATAAATTTATTTATGACACCGTGATGATGCAGTGATTACCTCATAAATGAACAATTTAAATAAAATGAGAAGATAGGGTGAAATCTAAGTCTTAAACTTGTCACAAACCTATTGTATGGGTGAATTTTGAAACCATATCACCTTATCCTAGAACTATATCCTTTTGGGACCTTTGAAATCCGAAAATCATTTTATAATAAAGTAATAGTTTATAACCTTCCAAGAGTGCCCCTCCTCTTCTCTTATAAAAGGCCCCCACCTCTACCACCTTACCCACACCTCTCATGCCTTTGTCTCGGACAAAACCTACCATTTTCATCTCTCCAAATCCCTATATTCATCATTGAAGCCTCACATTTGGCAGAATTCTCTTCAAGAAACCCTTCTGGTTCAAACCAAGAGGAGTTACCTGATTTAAAGGTAATGTATTCACTTGTGTTCTTTTGTTTTATTTTGCTTCTCCAAACCCCTAAACTCTATTTATTCCTTTATTTTGTAAATAAAATAGTATCTTAAATATACTAGGATGTTTTTATGTTAAGTATTATAGCTAAACTTACACACACCTCCGTCTAATGGTTAAAGAACATACTGTTTCTGTGGATGACGAATTACTGCCTCACGAAACGATGATTGTTCAATATTCTCTTAACACCTTTCATGGTGGCCATTATGATGTCACTGTATTTTATATATGATATATATTGTATTTATGTTTTCCAAATTCTTTTGTATTTTATATTTAAAACATACCTTTATGCTTTTCATGTTGTGCAAATGCGATAATTTCATACAAGGAAGTGTGGACTACCGCCCCCTCAAGTGATGTGACTCGTTCATGCAATACATGGAATATATAAAGAATGAAATTAATGAAATTATGTGACATATAAAACATATATATTATACTGGAATTATAATATATATATCTCTCAATTATTTTTAATTCCATTAATATGTCAAAGAAATGAAAGTAGCGTTCATGCGTACGTACGGCCTACCGTCTCCATGAACGGTGCATTTCATTTATTTTTATCTCCAAATGTTATGGAATAGTATAAAATGAATATCTACTGTATATATATGATCTTTAAATCATTAATACTATTCTGGAGATTATTTACTTATAACTACATGGACAATCATTTTCAAACAAGTTCATTTTTGACTCATATACCAAACATCGACAAAAACGTCTGATATGAACTCACATTATTAGCCAATTATTATAACATTATAATATGTTATATGAACTGAATAATAATATTTAAATGAGTACCTTAAGAAATTATAAATTGACCAAAGTTTATTATTCAGGAATATAAAGAAACGAACAAGACAAGTCGGACTTGAGGTAAGGGATCCTACCTCTCTCTTTCCTTTTAAGTACTTTTTTTCATGTAACTTACTTTAAGATCCTCTTTCTTATGTTGGGGGATGTTATTTTATATTACTATTGCTGTAAATTTTATGTTAATATTATGAGATAACCTATTTGATCTCATCAATCCATTTTTAGAAGTTTTATGTGGCGCCGTTAGGCTGCCGGATTTTCATAAGGGGATTTTCATCTCACTTTTTATTCCCGTGAGATTCATGCTACATTGGCCACTATTTCATTTTGTGTGGTGTATGTACTACACATTATTTTACTATTTTGGTATTTACATCTTCATTGTATGACCCTTATTTCATGTGGTGTATGTTTCGAAAGTTGCCCAAATCGGTAGGGGAACATTTCACACTCCTCTTTTAAAAAGACTTATTTTGTTATGTCTTTTAATTTACATCTTTTTATGTTGGGATATGCTCTTCTATATCCGTATTGATTTAAAATTTTATGTCCAAGTTATGAGATACCATTTTCTCTCTCATAAACCAATTTTATGAATTTTAAAGTGACGCTGTTAGGCTGTCGAATTTTACCAAGGGAACTTTTTAACCCAATTTCGATTTCTTTGGGTTCAACATGTAGTTATGGAATATGTCATCATTTGAATATGTATGAATGAAATTTGATTGTTTTACACTTAATATACACTTATATTGGGTGTATTTATATTTTTCACACATAATTATGAGATTGATTTATCCTTAATTTAAGGATACCTTCTTTACAAGGGATTTCATCTCATTTTACATTTCTATTGAGACTTCATTATTGTTATGAACCAATTCACTCTTATATGGTGTATATACTGTCCTTTGGAATATTATATCATGAATCCATTTATTCTCATGATATTATAAAGTTCTAATTAAATTTCATTCCTCAATTATTTTATTCAAGTGTCTCTCATTTTGTTAAAAACCCTTTAACTAAAATATCATTTTAAATTTTTTAATGATTTATTCTTATAAATATTTCTCATCAATATCCATGTTTCCAAAATGGTTTTAAGGATTTATTTATATGGATATTAATGGTTTAAAATGTTAAAATCTTCAAGGTGGTATGGGACACTTTGATTCAAAAATCTATTTATTAAATGTTTTAAATGGTTTTTTGAATAGATTCATTATTTCAATATCTTAAAATGTTATATTGTTATTGAAATGTTGGAATGTTATGTTTACTATATACTTATGTTATATAATATGATTATGTTATGTTTCTTGGGCATTGTATATGAAAACGGGTTGTTCCATGATAAACTAAGGGCTAGTGAGCTCGATATAGATCCCCAATGCATTGGGTAACATGAAGGGGTTAAACGTTATGGTTTCTCCGAAGAGATTTAGGGAATATACTATGATGGGTATTCCAAATGTAACCATGAGGGTTAATCCCTACGTAAGAATGTTATGAATACCTCAAGTTACCTTTATGTCTTATGATTTCTATGAGTTATTCATAAATCTTATGATTTCATGAGGTATGTTAAGGTGATTATATTTTATGAGTAAAGTATGATTTCATTGGTTCTTATGTATACATGTACTAATGTTTCCTTTCTGAATTTTTATATCCCTTAATGAGATTTTTATGCTCATCCCAAGTTTTTGAAATGTTTTTCACAGGTCAATGGAAAAGTACATGATATGATGATAGTGTCAAGGAAGTGTCAAGAAAGAATCCATGTTTTATTTTGAATATGTTTCCATTGATGAAAAAAAATGAATACTATCTTTTATGTAACCACTTTTTTTAAATGTGGAATGTAATGAATTATTTATGATCTAATTCTCTAAAACTCTAAACCTGAAAATATCCTCAATGTATATTCTTGAAATAACTCAAGATTAAGTAAGGTTTAAGGCCGAGTCCTTATCGTGTTAGATTATTTGGTCTACTCAGAACAAGTCCAGAATCGAGGGATCTGTTATCTATCAGTTAGTTGTTAATGTACGGGATAGGGATCTGGACATGGAACTTGCTCCATTACTCAATCAGTGGAATCTCTCCCCCTCTGTTAGATGGATGTCAACAGGTAGTAGAAATGGAATCTCGGAACCAGGAAGGCTCTCCCATGGTGTTTGTGTGAGGTGGATTACTCCTTCGTGAGGCCTTCTTCTAAATATTGAAGGCTCATGCAAAGATGGCCTCATGCGTGGTGGAGGGGTTTTGAGGGACTTGATCGGTTTGGTGTATCTGGATTTCAGTTTTTTCCTCGAACTAGGTGACTCCCTCTAGGATGAAGCTATTACCTTGCTTAGTGGATTATCATTAATTTCTCCCATGGTTTTTCTCTTTTCAGAGTGGAATCTGATTCATTAATTCTCATCAACTCAATCAAAGGAGCATGCTCCATCCCCTGGTCCATCATATACACTATTCGTAAATGTAGAGAGTTTATTGTTAATGATATCGAGATTACCCATACTTGGTGAGAAGGTAACATGGTTGTAGATTTCTTGGCCTTCCAAGCATAACCTGTTTCTACAAGAATCATTTTTTCTAGTATTGGATCCCTTCCCCCCGTACGTGTTAATCTTGTTCGGGCTGACACCATGGGATTGCACTATTTTAGACCTCCTTGATCTGTAAGGCCCTTGGGTCTCTCTTTCCGAAATAAAATTCCTGAATTTGGATTCATGTAAATAAATACATAGTAACTAAAGGCATGTGATAGATGGGAAGAAGCATTAAAAAATCAAGAATCCGGAACAAAATAGATAGAAGAAGAATAAAATACATGTGATGTTTTATGAGTGTTTGATCATTTTGATGGTCTCATCGAGGATGTAAAAGAATTCATAAATTTTTGTATTCATCCCTAGAGGGATCATCTAATTATAGTGAAAAATGTTCTATATAGGAATAATGTACGACACTTTACATTATCAACACCACTAAACATTTCACAATTTATCACTTGAAAATATGAAATACCTTGTTTACAAAGTCTTGTATTAGAAATATTCCACTTATTAACTTCTGCATATAATAAAATCTTGTTACCCTTTTAAAGAAAATAAACATAACAAAACTAAGAAATCCTTTAGGAATTTAAAATTAAAAAGGAATAATATTAGATTATATGAGACAGAGAGAGAATGAGAGAAAAATATTACCATTTCATAATATCACTCAACTCACATATTTTATTAAAATAATAAAAAAATTGAAGTTATCAATTAACTAATTCAAACAATCAAAAAAATAATAGGTCAAATAATACTGCCATGAGTATCAAAAAATTGAATTTGAAATATTAAATTTAGAAATCTTTCATTTAAAACAAGTAGTAAACACGTGTATATTAAAAATAATAATAATACTATATTAATAATATTAAAACTGGTTTCAATGAATTTAATATAAACTTATTTTAATCAAGAAAAAAAAATTAATTATGAAAAAAATAAACCTGATTTTTGATTTTCATGCTCTAATTTTCATGCATGAAAATAGAACACAATTTGATCTTTATAAAAACATGTTTAGAAAATGTAAATTATTTTTCATATGTTCTACAAAATTAAAATTTATTTATAATGTCATTTGAAAAATTAAAATTTGTGAAATAAACATGTAGATTTTTGATATATTAAATATAATGTAAAAAATAATATAATGTTTTGTATTATTTCACTGAATTACGAAGCCAAATTCACATAAAAAAATTTCACATATGCATTTTTTTCTATATAAGAGAATTGACCATGTAGAAAAATATACACAAAAAATTTATATATGATAAAGACAAAAGTTAAATAAAAAAATTAGAGATTCATTATATAAGTGAATCATATATCTTATTTTATCACATAAGTGATTAATGTAAGGTAAATAATGAAAACTAAATACAAATTTAGTTTTCAAATTTAATACCTAAAACATACCATGTTATAGGTAGAATCAGTTTGGGGTCCTTTTGATTTATATTTATATAATTTCATTATATTTTAAAATAATCAAGAATATAATTAATAAAATTTATATATATTATGTTACCATTAAAAAATAGAATAAAAAAATATCTAAAAACCTACTAAAATTAGACTGAATATATATAGTATCTTATAACCTATTTAAATACATGATATAGATCAATTCATAAGATGATTTCTTCAAATGAAATTTATAAAATATTCTTATAATTTTTTAAAATCAATTAGTAAATTTTGAGTTTTTTATCTCATCATATGGTCAAAATATAGAGGGCATACAACTCTGGAAAATCAGTTATGTTGATTTCAAAACATCACCATGAATTTAAAATGGGCATGTGAATTATGATTCGGCTATGTGAGGAAAAATGTATTTTATGTATGGGAAATGTATAAACATGTCTCAATGTTATTGTAAGGTCCCAATGGACATATTTATCCTACTAATTATACATGAAACATGTAGAACATGTTATAGTCAAAAAAACATGAAATCTAAATATATTTTTTTGTAATGAAATATTATATTATGATCTATGCTAAAAAAACTAGAATAAATATACAATTAAATGTATTAAGGCATATAAAGGAAGTAAAACATATAAATATTTGTATTTTTGAAAATATAATGTTCATCAAGGATCCACTGAAAATTATCCCCCATTTTAATAATTAGAAAATAAAGAATAATTTCAAAAATTCCCCCCTTTTTGAAATTATAAAAAAGATATTGTTTTAAATAAGTTATAAAATAATGAATATTA
The DNA here is from genome assembly GCA_963277665.1 of Viscum album. Taxonomy (NCBI): domain Eukaryota; kingdom Viridiplantae; phylum Streptophyta; class Magnoliopsida; order Santalales; family Viscaceae; genus Viscum; species Viscum album. Next base: position 1,281,166,956 of record OY728127.1, read on the forward strand.
TAAGGTAATGACATAAATACAACTATAATTTTTTTGTTATTTTTTTCTTAAAAATTCAATTTTTAAAATGGGTATCATGGATCTAATGTAAATTCATCGATTTTTAAAAGATAGAAGCAAATACAATGAGATTTTTTAAAAATTATTCTTGAAAAATAATGTGAAATATTTTAAAAAATAATATTTTATAAAAACTGACATTATAAAAAATATATTAATGCCATACAAGATGTATTATTGGTTTTAAAAAAGATTTATAAAGCAAAAATATTTTTAAAAATTAAACAATAGAAATATTAAAAACATATTCTAGATTTTAAAGAATACATTTAAATCTAAAAATTTTAGTATATAAAAGCATTCAAAATCACCCTAAAAAAAATCTCCATTAAACTATTAAGATTCAAAAATTATAATATAAAATATAAAATTTTCAAAATTATAATGTTCTATTATATTTGTAAAGATATCTGTATGTTTATTTTTTATAGGGATAAATTCCAAAATAATATCACCCTTATTTACATGTTTTATAATAAAATGAAACCTAACAACAATTTTATTTTTTCTATAATGATGTAAATAATTATTAGGAATATAAATTTTAGACATATTATCAAAATATATAGTCAACATACAAATATAAACACAAAAATGAAATAAATTTTTCTTAATCTCTAAATATTTATCACAATAACTTGTAGCAAAAATGTAATCAGATTCTATAGTGGAAAAAGGACCATATAATTGCGTCACTGAATAATATGAAATTAATATTTTTCCATGAAAATGACACATACATTATGTGATTTTCCTTTCAATTTTACATCTTCCAAAATTAGACTCAGAATATGATATTAAATTAAAATAGCTATATTTAGGATAAAAAAACAAGAGTTAATAGTTCCTTTAATATATTCAATCATTCTTTTAAAATATTTAATATTCCTCTCTTTAGGATCAACATGAAATAATACACCTAAGAAAACTCTAAACCTGATATCGGGTCTAGAGGCAGTTAAATAATGTAGGTTTCTTATCATGCATCCATAAACATTAATATAAATAGATTTACATGAAGAATCGACTTACAATTTTTACCTAATACCCATTAGAGTTTTCATAGTTTTACTAGAATTGATACCAAACATTATAAACAACCCTTTGGCATATATAGATTGATTATGAAATATCCCACCAATCTATTATAAAATTTGATGTTTCATAAAGAACTATAATTATACCATTTAGATCATGTCAAACTCATGTGACATAAAAGTAGAAAAATCATTAAAATGAAATTCATTTGAGGTACCAAGAACTATATCATCAAAATAAATTTGAACAATTAGAATATCTATATTAATTCTTTTAATTAAAGAGTTGGATTAACATTTTCTTTATCAAAACCATTATTCAATAGAAATAAATAATTACACTCATGCCAAGCATGAGGTACTTGTTTGATACCATAAAATGGTTTAGATAATTTTCAATTTTGATCCATAAATTTTTCATTTTCTAAACTAAGTGGTTGGGAAAAATATGGATATTTAGTTATGAAACCATTTATGAAATAACTTTTAATATACATTTGATACAATTTTATTACTCTAAAACTAGAAAAATATAACAAGATTCTAATAGACTCTCTTATTGAATCTTGTGATAATGAATCTTCAATATCTATACTATCTTCTTTAGAGTATCTTAAGGAAAAAATATTGGAAATTTTGTTATTAATATGTCTAGATACATCCATCTTGATTCTAAAGATCCATTTAGTTCTTATTACCTATTTATCCTAAATAAATTAAACTAAAAACCAAATATTATTTTTAACAATATGGTTAAGCTTGACTGGAATAGAAACAATCCAGTTAAAATCATTCAAAGAAACAGCATCATTACTAGGAACATGATTATAAAATGAAAAGAATTTTCAAAAAAATATTAAATAGAAATTATAGTTTTAATACCAGAATAAATATTTATAATTATATTATTAATGGTATTATTTTTATGAAACTCCCAAGATCTTGGATCTGGTCAATAACAATTATGATCCCCCTCAATTTATTTGACATTATATTGAGGTTTTTCTTCGTGAAATTTAAAATATCTAAACTCATTATAAAAAAATTAAAATTAAAATTAAATTTTAGATAATTTTCTTCAAACATAATATGGAAAAATTCATTACTAACCAAAGTTATTTTATTATAAACTCCATAATATATACTATTCTTGGAATAACTGATATAAATACCATCATTACTTTAAGAATTCAATGAATCTAAATTGTATTTTGAATTCAAATAAAATCATTATAGCTAGAAGCATTAAAATGACAAAAATTTGGGTTTCTATTAATAAAAAATTCATAATGGGGTTTCTTCAAAAATGGTATAACATAATATCTATTCAAAACATAGAAAGAAGAATTAACATAATCATCCCAAAATAATTTTGGTAAAATATATTCATTAAGAGTAGTTCAAGACATTTTGTGAATAGTCCTATTTTTCTTTTCAACAGCATGGTTTTTTATGGTGTTCTAGGTGCCAAAAATTACAATAATAAATGTTTTCGACAACATATTTTTCAAAATAAAAATTAAAAAAATCACCCCAATTATACCTTTTAATAGAAACAATTAAACATCCTTTATTTTTTTGAACTAGCTTACAAAAATCAATAAATCTAGCTAAGATTTCATTTTTATGGGACATAATATAAACCCATGAAAATCTTGTGAAATCATAAAAAATAAAAAAATATTTATTACCACATAATCTAGTTGTTTTCATTGGATCAAATAAATCCATAAGAAATAATTCAAGTGGTTAAAATTTAGTAACGTGATTGATAGTTTTGAATGATTGCTTATGCTTATTACTATTCAAGAAATAATCCAAAATAAAATTGATACATACCATTAACTTGAGAAATTATAAAACATGTCCATGCTTGGATAATTTCTTTATCATTGGGAAATGATAATGTCCAAGCCATTTATGCCAAATAACATCTTCTATTTCAATATAATCTTGACACTTAACATTTTTTGTAGATAAATATATGAAGATCATATAATAGATAGTATTTTTTATTTGCATAAAATAATACATTTTAATTTTTGAAAACAAAATAATTGTTGTCTTCATATTTATCATACATACCATCATCAAATAAATATTAAATAATAATTATGATTTTTAGAACACCAATATATTAAAAACTATAAATTAAAACATATTAGAAATACTTACTTCACCGAATACCATAACATTTTTTTAGAGTTATCTCCAAAAGTTACAGATCATTCATCGATTTTTCTATAAGACATAAAACTCTATAGGTCACTAGTCATGTTTTGAGAATATATACTGTCCATATACCATGTGTCATTCTTGAGACATCCAAGGAATTTTCCCTTATTTTTATTTACATCAATTAAGAAGAGGTTTGATGACTCTATCTCACTTCCAGATTAATCTCTTGAATAATATTATTCAATGAAACTCCATTGAGCATGATAATAATTTTTCAATTCATATTTTTTATTCTTATCTCTACATTTTTTACATCATATTTAGACAATCAGGTTCGATATTTCCTTTATTTATAAATTCATAACATGTTTCATATTAACTACATGTAATAAAATTATTTTCTTTTTGATCATTATTATGATATTTACTATGTCTTGTTTGTTGACACCCACCAAATAAGCAACGAAAAATTCACAATGGAAGGAATACCTGAAAATGGGTATTATTTCTCCCATAAGGAAAAGGAAGAGGAATATGGTTGAGACCTATGGATTGCATGAGACTTTAAGAGACTCATGATCGCATGACCATTATAAGGTCACATGAAGATTCCATATGCAGTGCATAACCTGAAGTGAATCTCATAGAAACCCCTTTTAGAAAACCTCTCATCTTTTCCTAAGGGTCTCCGGAAAACCAGTAACCACACATGCGACAATTAGATGAGTTCCCCTAGGGTTGTTGGTGACAAGCACATGAAAATCCAACATGAAAATCCTCTAAAAATGAGAGGAAGGATTCATAAAATGTCGATAACCCCAACGATCATAATGTTCATGCAACTAATCATTGATGAGATGGGTAATTATACATGAAAACATCTAAGAAAACTCAAAATACCTCCAAGACTCCATTAAATATAAAAATAGGATAAAATGAGGGGAGGCAAGAGCTACTCATGGTCATCGAAGGACATGCAGCGCACCCCTAGTGATCCTAAAGGCACCAAAAGTCCTTGGTGACATGTCCGATTCATCTCACAACGTCCCTTTGGCTTGTTAGACTCATTGAATAAAAAGCCTTAGATATGTTTGGGCAACCATGTTCTTCGCTTTGGATCTATAAGTAAGAAAAAATGCATTTGTCTATGAAATGTATGAAAATCTCCATTGGACCTTTATTTTTAATGTGGCACATCACTGAAATGTTTTCTAATTGCCCCTGAAATTACTCATGCATACATGCATGAATTTGAAAAATTTTCACAGAAAGAAAATAAATCAAAAAGAAAGAAGGTAGAGGCCTCTCATGGTCATAAAACGCTTGTAAAGTTCTAAGGAAGTACGTACCATGGTCCCATGAGAACCCCAGAGAAACCATCCTTGTCTCATGGAAAGTCCTAGACAAGTAATCAAGCATCTTGCAGATTCCTTTCAATAAGATGTTGAATCTCATGAAGGACCTTGTACATTTCAACATAAAAATAAGGATGTCCATCGATGCATCCACGTGATCAAACAAGTTTCCATTAATTGAAAATAATCCAATATAGAGATCATTGATGAGAGATACTTATGGTCACTGAAAATTAGGAAATGCCCTCAGAGCAGTCCATGATAGAGACTCACAAAGTCACATTGCACCATAGCCCGTTTCCGACTCTAGCCTAGACTCACGTTAGATACTCCATACAATGTGCTGTACAAATGATGAGGCGATTCCTATAAATTACCCACCCTAGTATAACGAAAGAGTTGGACCCAGGATGATTCGACTATCAACCTCTATGTACTTCTCAAAGTGGATTTTCTTACAATTGAAATGTCTTCCATCATATAATATTCTGGTGAATAGTAGAATAAATCATTCTCCATACATAAGGTACTTCATGTTATCATTCATAGATAATGTGAAGGACCACTGGCATGGTGTGTGGAGAAAATATTTCATGCCTTCCAAATCATGAAAGACTCAATGAAACTGATACTGAATGAACTAAAGGCCATAAAAAATCAAGGCTTAGAATAACGATTAAAATTGGAAGACTTAAGAGAAATAAATCCTTGATGGACCTCATGTGCTTCATGTGAGTCATCCGAAGACAATCAATAAAAGCATAAAAAGTCTCTTGGATCTTGTGAAACTCCTTCAACATGCTATTTGGGACACACGAAATCCTTCTGACATGTTAGATTAAGTCATACGGTTCCCCTAGGGGAACCACATTGATCTTGGGAAACCCTCTGGGTCTATCACTTGAGGCTTTAAACTTCCTTCAGATACATCTCCTGACTCATATAACAACATTCATTCATATCATTCACAAATTTGTTTTTTGAGAAATCATATCATTCACAACTTGTTGTTTCATTTGGGCTTGAAAACTGTGATCCTATGACACCCTATGGGAAAGTTAGTGAAGACCCGCAACACCCTCAAGACATGATGGCCAAGTCTCACAATAACCTATAGGCAATTCAGTTGAGACCCACGACTCTCTCCAGACATGATTTACAGGTCTCACGATGCCTTCCATGGATGTTATCCAATATACAAGACATCCTTCGAACCATGTCATACTAACTATTGTGACACCCTCCAAATGTGGAATGAAAAATCTTGAGAAGGATGCTAGGGAACATCTGTTGGATCACGAGATACCACCTAAATAAGATAGACAGGTCATGTAATGACTTACATGATATGTCAATTGGGTATGTAACACCATCCAAACAAGAATAATAGGGAATCCAAACACTTGATTTCATTTTCCATCCTTTGTGTGTAAAAACCGATCAATAGGGAAGCCTCAGTATATAATCCATAATAAAAATTGAACTATGACGACTTCGATTCATAAAATATTTAGGATACGTCATCAATCTCTCCCTAAGGTTGAAGCTCTATGTCGATCAATAGAGAATCATAGGACTTTATAACATTGTCCGACCTCAGTTTTTAAGCCCCGATCAAAAGGAAAACCTCAGTGTGTAAGCCCCAATATAATTTGAACTACGAGGACTCTAATTCCTTCTATATTCAAGATACATAGGCCACCTCTCCCTAAGGTTCGAGCTTCATAATGTTCATTTAAGGAAATCCTATCATCTAAGTCCCTTATTCAAAGTAATGAAATTGATTAATTGAAATTCTTTATTTCTCACAATGAGTATGGATCATGTGGGTATAGGGAGTTTTAGTGATCATGAAATTTTCACTATAAACCTCCATAATGATAGGGGTTACCTTAGTGTGTATGCCCTGATAAACAAAACTACAATGACCTAGATTCATGCAATAACCAAAATATGTAGGACACCTATTTAAGGCTTGAGCTCAAATAAACACCCTTTTTTGTGTATGTCCTTTTACGAATCCTACATACTAGACATCACGACGCAATTAGAACCAGGATATGATCACTTTATATCATCCATCATCGAACTAAGAAATAAACTGAACTAAAATGATTCTAATTCCATCCATAACCAAGATACATGTAATACCTTTTTAATACTCGAGTTCCATAATAAATCATCTCAATAAAATCTTATCACATAAGTACCATATCATGAGTAATGAAATGATCATTTTCTATCCCTTTTTTTGTCAAACCAATCATGGATCACATGATCTTAGGGAGTTGCGATAATGATATCATCTACATGGTCCTGAAGAACTACGTGGGTTTTGATGCCTACAATAACTAGGACATATATGAAGCCTCATAATTAATCAATCCCCTCCTCAGAATATTAACCGCCACATTGAATGAAATCAAATTTCAAAGAACTTGGTTATATGGATTAATCATAAAAACAACCTCCCATTACCAGAAAATGGTGGAGAAACTCGGATACAAATAGATGGATTCACTACAAAGATCCTAGTCTTTTGCACAAGAAAGAGAATTGACATGTAATCATTTTTAGGGTAACCGGTCCCATAACGGGATTAGGAAGAGATTCAAAAACATATATTAAATCTATAATAGTGTCATGAAGTAGGAAAAAATTCCCCCAAAAGGGTGTGATGAGATCAACCTCCCATCCTTACGGACAATACGAGTCACCAATATTCATTGGTCCTAAAATCCCAGGTGACCACCTTCCTATGGAAAGTATGTTTGAACCCAGATACGATTGAGGGAAATATTGGGAGTCTCTAGAAAGTAAATAAAAAATGGAAAACACAATGCAACTAATTGAGGGAGGCCCTAAAACCTACCCCTCTACTAAAACATTTAGTGAAACCCATTCCATGTCTTGAATTCCAAATGAAACAAAGATGGCAATCTCAAAGTGAATATCTTAAATAAAAAAATGACCAGGATATAAGCCATTAGACCATTTTTTTCCACTATATGCAAAAAATGGTGAACATGATGTGAATATCTATAATAACATACAATTGGGTTATATTCTATTGAGCCGTCTTTTTTACTCTACATATGAAAACACGCTGACAGGCCCAATGTGAATATCTTTGGCCACTTTGTTTTATAATGACTATACAAAAAATGATGTAATAACAACATGATAATTTTGATGATATTATGAAACCGGGATTCTTGTAAGTCTATCCTCACGCAAACAAGTCCACACAAGTAAAATTGATGGATAGGGGAAACTGGGAAATTTTGTTAACCATGCATATCTGATTGAGAATTTTTATGCCTTCTATATAGCAATAATGTGTAACCTTGTTCCTTTTTGTTTGAGTGATTGTATATACTGATCTCATCAAAGACATCCCAACCCGATGCAATGTCTTATCATCCAACATTATCTCTAGTAAATTATCTACAACTGCGACCACCATGGGTCACAATTTGATCCCACCTCCTCGACAGCTTTAATGGTTTGTGAGAAATATGATAGTCTAGGAGTGAAAATGACACTGTACAATCTTGAATATGGAAGCTCCCCGTAATGATATCTAGGAAAGAAATCTGATAAATCTTCATCTCCCTGCGAAGGCTACTGCTAAGTAAATAGACCTCACTACTACAACCAACCACTTTGGGATCATATCCACAAAATGAGTAAACCTCCACCTTCTATATTTGATGATGGTGGACCAGGAAGCCAAATATGGTTTGTTTTCAGTTTAGATTCCACCGAGGAGGGAACCTTCCAACTTTCGTTACTAGAATAATCCCACCAGTACCAACCAGCCACCTACTGTGAGTACCACCCGACATGCTTCCACCTCTAAAACCCATGAATGAATAGTAATAAAGGATCATCCGGGGAGGAAGGCACTAGATATCTAGAAGAGGGATCATATCCCTACTCCTATTTATAGTTACTGCTAGAATACTCTGACATGAACCAAAAATAGGGTTTATATCCTTGTAATATTAGAACAAGTCTATGGGCATATTCCCATAGCAATCAGGGTAGAGGATAATATCCATACCCCCACACATTAAGTCCATTGGAATACTCTGATGGAATAAGGAGGGAAAAGTTGGTGCATATACCCGCTTCAATAAAAGACATATGCCAATGCTTAATGGGGTTTGAAAATGGTTAGGCTTAAATCCCTACACAAACTTTGACAAAATTTCAATATATTTTAGAAAAAGGTGAAGAAACCCCCCACCACATTCTGGTACTTTTGTAGATAAAAGGACATGCACATACTTCTATCCCCACATCTAGGGAAACTCAACACTCATATTAGTGTGAATTATTTGTTTTTCTGGAGAAAGTGCACACTCTTTCTCCCATACAAGAGGATTATCAGAATATTTTGATAAAGGATGAGGCATCAGGACAGTCTCATACTCCTGTTTCAATTGGGGATCACCAGGTGAGAGTGACACACACCTCGGGGTAGGATCACACTCTTTCCAAGAAAATTAATGAAATATCCCAATTGATTAAGATCTAGATCATACTCCTCTTTTGACTAAGGCCCACCAAGTGAGAATGGAACATTCCTCAAGACATGACCATATCCCTGTAAATAATTAGAAAACTTATTTTCATATTCCAATATCTTATCAGTAGTGGGATCATTCTCCCGCAGCACTAGACAGTTATATACATGTTCCAAAAAACAACACACAGTAGGATCATATCCCTGCGTAATCACAAAAGGTAGGTCGGCATATTCCAACCATGATATAGAACATGGTCCATATTCCTAATATGATTAATGAATGTGTCCTTGAGTTCATTCAAGAAACATTCTCAACACCTTGATGGTTTGTCGACTCTTCTATCAATGAGGATGTAGAATAAGTTCTTTTCCATGATTGTCCTCCTCATGGTGGTGTGGAGATGGATCATAGGGAATCCACTCATGACATCTACCATGGTCAACCTCCCAAGTATGATATTTACCATGTATATGGAAATAATTCCCTTTCCTATCCACCTCCATATAGAGAGGTGTCCAAAACTCTGATACCTTCATATAGAGAGGTGATTAAAACTTTAGGGGAAACTGTATATGGTTCCCCATACACATCCTGCAACACTCCACTCCAGTCATAAGGAGACTATCAGAGCCATATTATATGGTATGATCGGATGGAGGAATGTAAGTATGATTAATTGGATGTCAAAATTTACATACAGAGATAGTTAGATGGAAATAACATCTCCATCATGTTCTGAACCCTCACTACTTCTATCTATGAGATCCCAGATGAGCTAGAAAAGGAGTGAATTCCTTACCTATGAAAAAATATGTGGGATACTTATTAGAAATAGAAGGATCAATATCTACCTTATCTAGTATACAAGTTTCACCTTTGGAGAATCAATATAATCTTTTTTTCAGCTCAACCTAGTTGCTATCTCCATGGATCAGGATCCAAAACCAAAAAAATCATAGCATAAATATGCAACATGATTTCCACAATTTCATCATGATTCTTCAAAAACCGATATCTGAATCCACACCATTCATCCATATTTGAGGATGGGGATAGTTTTGAGAATTTTAATTTTCCACACCCCTGGAACAATGGAACCCCTTATATTCTTCATCTTGTAATGTTATAACCTCCAATGAAATTAGGGGACCAGGTAACGCTCAAGACAATTGGTCACTAAAATGGAATGAACCTATTTCAACAATTCCTGGACATCATAAGAAAAGGATGAGGATAAAAAAAGGATTTCAAACTGGGCCCCTTAGGGAAATTATAGGACATTCCAATCCTGAAGATAGAAGATGCGATCACCTGGAAAAGTTCTCGTAAGGAATAATTATCATCATGGTCTTACATCACACCTAACTCCCAAAAAATGATAGATATAAAACATAAAATGGGACACAATTGCAACTTCCATAGTAGCTATCTTGGAGTGTACTCATCCCCTAGTCCTGGAGAATATATACCACTACATCCACCCTTCATATTTTCAATTACTAATAATATTCAGGACATGCCCTTGGCAATGGTAGGTGAACCCCATCCCACTAGGCTGGTGGAATTTTTATTCCAATCACTATCTCTAGGTTTATAATCCCCTTATAGAGTTTTGGATTTTTCAGTGGTGGTTCTAGATCACCCCCACCCCACTGGGATGTGGGAACTTATATCTTCATGTACATCCTAAGAATTATCAATTCCCCGAATGGAGTTATTGGAACCTAAACAATGAGACCAATCTATGAAAATGGTATCCCCAAATGACCACCACCCCATATGGATGGGGAAATTTTCATCATCATTATAACCACATAGAGAAATAGTCTTCTCTAGGATGGGATGAAGAAATAAATGGTCAACGTCCCACCTATTCCTCCCACCACAAGACAAGCCTCTGTTTCTCTGGGGTCGCTCGACAATCATAACCAGAAACTACCTCAAAGTCACTATTCATAGTTCAAGATAGGAGGAGTTTATAGAAAAGTCAATTAGAACATGATGATTCATAATCCAAAATAGCATAATAAGGCCAAGTTTTTGAATAATGACTATGATGGAAGCTATGAAGATTCACCTTGTTTTGTAGATAGTAATGGAACAACCACCATTCCTCGATATGCCTCTATAAATGTCGTCACTATCAACATGGTAGAAATCGATCAAGACATGAACATAGAGGTCCTCAACATGGAGAATTTTCCCTTGGAGGAGGGTGATCTGGATACACCATATGAGGGTGCGTGCACACAGAACCAAAGAAGGCTTCAAAATTTGGTACCACTAATTAACATTTTTCCACCTCCTTGGAAGAATATATTCACAGAAAGGGGGGAATAAAAGACTACATATCAGTTTCCATCCACTAAGGAATAGTTTTCACAATATAAGAGTGAAATATGAGATCTCCAGAAACTCAATGAAGAGATACTCATGGGAAGTATTCCCACAGGGTATCATCTCCATCTAGAAATGAACATTCTCCCTCCCATAGTTGATCCACCAACAAGAGAAATATATAATCATCAGATTGGATCCAGATCTAGATATCATGTCCACATAAATGAGGAATCTAAAAATGATTGGGACTTACCTCCATTTTGGAAACAACCTGTAACATCCCAAGTAAGTAATGAATAATATATATTTTTATCTATGTCTATTAATGATTAGGATAGTGTTTTAGAGGCTTAAAAAGAAAATAAATACAATCTTATGCATGGAATACACTAATATTCTTAAAAGATTGTTTTACTGCCTTTTGATGGAAAACCCTTTTTAAATCTATCTTTTGACAATTTTATAAGCTATATTTGTCAAACTAAACTTATTATTTATGATTGTGACATCAAAATTTACTTTGTGTGAATTTTTGGTATTTTTCCGATAAAGTTCATTTTTAATGAATAGTGAAAAAATGTTGTATTTTAATTCAAAACCTCTTTTTAATATAATTTATTTATATGATTATATTATCTTTTGAATTGGTTTTGAAGTGAAATTAGAATATATTTTTACCATTTTATCCAATGGTGGTCATTGGAATCAATTTCACTTTGAAATTGGACTTAAACTAGTGTCAATCTTTTGATACTTATTGTTTCATAAAAACATGCAATTTGTCATGACAACGGGAATTAGTTATTAAATTAATTAATTAAAATTAAATGTTTTGAATTTTGTAAAATAGAAATCATTTTTGAATTCAGAATATCAAATATAGCTTAGGGTGAAGTTTTGGTATCTTTCTGAAAAACTTCAATTTTTGATGAATAGTGAAACCACTAAGTGGTAGTTAAAGAAACTGATTTTTCGTTTAAATGAAACATTGCCACTTCTGTGATTTGATTTTCAAAAATCCAAAATACATGGTTTTCATTAAGAATTAAAATTTGGTTCAATGAGATTAAAATAATTTTTTTGGTAAGTAGTAACTTTTAAGTTCTTAATCGCGATTAGTGGTAATTAGTGTAGTTTAAGGTAAAAATAATGTTTTAATAATATGAAATGAGCTTGAAACATGTCCTACCCTGATTGGATGTGTCATTTCCGACCAATAAAATCTATGGGTCAACTTGGGGACCCCATGGAGCCACTTTGGTTGGGAAATGACATAAATAACTTTTTATTTAATGTTAAAGTAAAAATGACACAACCAAGAGATGTTTTACTAAAACAATTTTTACATGGGGTTATACAAGTCATATTTTTGATTATAAATAGTCATTGGAAAGAAAAAAATATTTCCTACATCATATTATTTTTTTTATAATTTTTATACTTAAAATAAATTAAATTATTTATGACATCATGATGATGCAGCGATTACCTCATTAATAAAGGATTTAAATAAAATGAAATGATAATGTAAAATCTATGAACTACACATGTCCAAAACCTATTTTATGGGTGGATTTCGAACCCTTATCACCTTATCCTTGAAACACATCAATGTGGGACCTCTTAAATCCGAATACCATTTTAAAATAAAGTGACTTTTCTTTACTTTCCAAGAGTGCCCCTCACCTCCTCTTATAAAAGGCCCCCACCTCTACCTCCTTACCCACATGCCCAAAGCCTTTGGCTCGGCCAACCCCTGCCCATTTGTCTCTGAACATCCCTCTCTTACTCCTTGAAGCCTCACTTTGGGCAGAAGTCTTCCCAAGGAAGCCTTTGAGCTCAAACCAAAGGGAGTTACCCGATTTTAAGGTAATGTCTTCACTCGAGTCCTTTTGTTTTATTTTGCTTCTCCAACCCCCTAAACTATTTTTATTCATTTATTTTGTAACAACTCCAGTATTTTCAATATACTATGATGTTTTTATAATAAGTATTCTAGCTACACCTACACACACCTACATCTAATGGTTAAATAACATACTGTTTCTGTGGATAGCGAATTTATGCCTCCCGAAACGATGATTGTTCAACATTCTTTTAACACCTTCAATGGTGGCCATTAAGATTTCACTATATTTATATATGATATATAATATGTTTATGTTTTCCTTAAGCTTCAGTATTTTTCATTTTGGGCATACCTTTATGGTTTCCATTATGGGTAAACACGATATCTTCATTTAAGGAAGTGCGGACTACCGCCCCCTCAAAGTGATTTGATTCATTAAATACCATATGTGGGATGTATAAAGGATGGAACTATGATATTATATATGATGTTATACTGGAATTATAATATACCTTTATATAATTATGATTCCATTCTATAAAATATGAAATAGAAATGAAAGTAGCGTTCATGCGTACGTACGGCTTACCGTCTCCATGAACGGTGCATTTCATTTCTTACCTCTAAATTATTATGTAATATTATAAATGCATGTATATACTGGATATATATGATATATACATCATGATAGTAATTATGGATATAATGGATACATGAATAACTTGTAATTATAAAGGGTTTATTTTTGACTCAAGTACCAATGATCGTTAAAACAACTGTTATTAACTTAAATAGTTACATAGTGTTCATGACATGGAAATAAGTGATATAAAAGGAATAATGAACTTGAAAAAGGTTCTTAAGCAAGTAGAAATTAACTCAAGTTTATTATTCAGGACATTAAAGAACGATCGAGTCAAGTCAGACCCGAGGTATGGGACTTCGTCTCAATCTCCTTTCATTGAGGCATATTTTGTTTTATACACAACCTTATTTTATACGGTGTATAAACCCCTTTGACTTTTACGTTTATCCAAAAGGAATCTTTTTTATACGAAGCATTTTATTAAACGACAAAAGGGAATGTTTTTGTTGTACGTATGCGGCGACAACGACTTCTCCGCCGCCGTGACCATTATTTGAGTTTCGGCTTCCTCTACAAGCCATACTTTTTTTAAAAAGAAAAATAAATACCATTTTTTACTTTTCTTTTATTTTGGTATTGAAAATTGTTTTCATAATGTTTTTATATCAATGTGTTGTATTGATATCTTGTGATTGAAAGGTGGAAATGTTTTGTTTCCTTTATGCATGTTTTATGTGATACGATTATGTTGAGGTTCTTGGGCATTATTATGAAGACGGGTGGTTCCGTGATAGACTAAGGGAGGGTGAGCCCGATAGAGCTCTCCAATGAATTGGGTAACGCGAAGGAGTGAAACGTTAAGGTTTCTCCAAAGAGATTTAGGTAATATACTGTGATGGGTATTCCAAACGTAACCAAGAGGGTTACTCCCTCCGTAAGAATGTTATGAATGCCTCAAGTTACCTTTATGTCTTATGATTTGTATGATTTATTCATGATTTGATGAGGTATGTTAAAGTGCTTATGTTTTATGGGTAAAGTATGATTTAATTCATATGTATATATGTACCCATGTTTCCTTTCCATATTTTTATATCCCTTATTGAGCTTTTTATGCTCATCCCAAGTTTTTTTGAAATGTTTTTCACAGGTCAAGGGAAAGGTACATGATATGATGATAGTATCAAGGAAGTGTCAAGAAAGAATCCATGTTTTATTTTAAATATGTTTCCATTGATGGCAAAGAAGAATACTATCTTTATGTAACCACTTTGTTTATATGTGGAATGTAATGCAAGTTTTATGATCTAATTCTATAAAACTCTAAAACCGAAAAGATCCTCAATGTGTAATCTTGTAATAACTCAAGATTAAGTAAGGTTTAAGGCTGGGGCCTTATAGTTGGTATCAGAGGTCGGTTTAGATAAATTTAGGAGTTATAATTCTATTAAATGATTATCCAAATTTTTTTTATGGTCAAATTGAAATGATATAGCATTTGAAGATTACCATGTTGCTTCATCTAAGACATGTTTGTTCAGAATGGTTTTCCGCAGAGGAAACAAGGAAGCAGTGCTAGGAAGGCATAAAGAAGGAAATAACCTTCCGAATCAGCATCCTGAGATGTTCTGAATTGGAACTGAACAGTTTGTTGCAGTAATGGCGTAGTTGAATCAAGCGATAAATGGTGGTGGTATCCATGCACGAGATCAGCCATATCAACTGCAGAGGAACATGTTAGTGGTGGAACATTTCATGAGGCAACATCCCCCATCATTCAGAGGATCATCTGACCCTGTGCTAGATGAAGGGTGGATTAAAGATCTAGAGAATATTTTCGATGTCATGGGGTGTTCAGACAATCAAAAGGTTAGTCTTGCTATTTACTGTTTGGAGGGTGAAGCAGATCAGTGGTGTTCAATGGTTAAAAATATCAGGGACGCTGATGAGATTGATGCTCTCGACTGGGATGAATTCAAAGGTATGTTTCTTGAAAAGTATTTTCCTAAGGCTGTTTGACTTAGGATGGAAAAACAATTCTTGGAATTGAGGCAAGAGGAAGACTCAGTGGCTACCTATGAAGAAAGGTTCACTCGATTGGCAAGGTATGCTTCAAATTTTATCTGAGACCTTGATAGTAAAATCAATCATTTTTACTCAGGATTAAAGCCAAAATATCAAAGGGCATTAGCTTCTCGTGAGTTTAAAAGTTATGAAAAGCTTTTTCGATGTGCTGAGAAGGTGGAAATGGAGTTTTCCGATGATCAAGTGTTCTATAACAACCAACAGAAGAAGAGACCGAGGTGGCAGGAGAAAGGGAAGAATTCTTAAAAAAAGTCTGATGGTAATAATACTAAGTTTCCAGTTTGTGATAAATGTGGTAAAAGGCATGCTGGGGAATGTCTTATGAATTCTGGAAAGTGCTACCGATGTGGTAAGATGGGACATAAGGCTCGTGATTGCACTGAAAAAGATCAAGGTGATGGTAAGTTCAAATGTGATTTATAGTTAGTGAAATGTTTTAAGTGCAATGAGATGGGTCACTATGCAAACGAGTGTTCGACAAAGAGATGAGTGATGGGAAGCATTTAGAATACAAGCAGAAAGGGGTGGTGAAATCCTTTGCAACTACTTCAGAAGATATCAGGCCCTCAAATGAAGTTGTATCAGGTACTTTTTTTGTTTTTTCTGATTATGCCAGTGTGTTGTTTGATTCGGGCTGTACACATTCTTTCATCTCTGAAAACTTTTCTATTAATATGGGAATACCATCTCAAGAAATGACTCCTGAACTTTTGGTAAAAACACCTGGGGGAAATTTTGAGGCAAAAAGAATTTATAAGAATCTTCCTATCCATATCCGTGTAAAGAATCTACTTGAAAACCTTATTGTTTTACCTCTAGTAGAGTTTGATGTTATCCTGGGTATGGATTGGCTCTCTATTTACCATGCTAAGATTGACTGTAGAGCTAAAGAAGTTTCTTTCCAGAAAGACTTTCAGTTTGTGTACAAGAATGAACCCTTACTATTGATAACTTATCAAGAGGCTGAGAAACTTGTAAAATATGGAAATGAATGTTACCTTGCACACATCGTTGAAAATAAAGGAACTGTTCAGATTAATGATGTGCCAGTGGTAAATGAGTATCCTGATGTTTTTCCTGATGAGTTGCCTGGAATAATACCAGATCAGGAAGTTGAATTTACTGTTGACTTAGTTCCTGATGCTAAGCCAATTTCAAAACCCCCTTATCGAATGACTCAAATTGAACTTTTAGAGTTGAAGGAGAAATTGAAAGATTTATTAGAGAAAGGTTTCATTCGACCTAGTAAATCACCATGTGGTGCTCCTGTTTTATTTGTTAAAAAGAAATATGGTTCAATGAGACTTTTCATTGATTATAGAGCCTTTAATAACATCACTGTTAAGAACAAATATTCTTTTCCTCATATCGATGATTTTTTTGATCAACTCCAGGGAGCTCAGTTTTTTTTCAAAGATTGACTTGAGATCGGGGTACCATCAGCTGAAGGTAAAGGAATCAGATGTTCCGAAGACTGCGTTTCGTACAAGATATGGCCATTAAGAATTTTTAGTAATGCCTTTTGGGCTAACCAATGCACCTGCTGTATTCATGGACCTAATGAATAGAATTTTCCATTATTTCTTGGATAAGTTTGTGGTGGTTTTCATTGATGATATTTTGGTGTTTTCTAAAAGTAAAGAGGAGAATGAAATACATTTAATGGTTATCTTTCAAACCTTAAAAGAAAGAAATTGTATGGGAAATTCAGAAAGTGTGATTTTTGGTTGCAACAAATTTATTTCCTTGGTCACATTGTTTCTAAAGATGGGATAACTATTGATCCTGCAAAAAAAAAGGTTGTTGAAGAATGGCCAAGACCCACAAATGTAACATATATTCATAGTTTCCTTGGTTTGGAAGGATATTAATGAAGGTTTGTTAGAAATTTTTCACGGTTAACTAGTCCAATGACTAAGCTAACTCGGAAGGGTGTTAAGTTTATCTGGACAAAAGAATGTGATGATTGTTTTCAGGAATTGAAAAGAAGATTGGTGAAAGCTCCAGTTTTGGCACTACCTTCCAGGAATGGTGAGTTTGTTATCTACAGTGATCCTTCATTGAAAGGACTTGGTTGCATCATAATGCAGAATGATCAGGTAATTTCTTATGCTTCACGATAGTTGAAAACTCATGAGGTAAATTACCCTACACATGATTTGGAATTAGATGCTGCTGTTTTCGCTTTAAAAATTTGGAGACATCATTTGTATGGAGTAAAGTGTGAAATATATACTGATCACAAAAGTTTAAAGTATATATTCACTCAAAAAGAGTTAAACATGAGATAGAGGAGATAGCTGGAATTAATCAAGGATTATGATTGTACAATTCATTACCATCCGGGAAAAGAAAATAAAGTGGCTGATGCTTTGAGTCGAAAAAGTAATGCTTCATTAACAATGTTGCGTTTGGAACGTGATCCTTTGGTTAAGGATTTGATGAACTTTGGCATAGAAGTTTTTGGCGCAGGATGTTCTTCTGTTTTGTTTCAGGTATCAGTGATATCATCTCTATCAGATAGAATCAAGCAAGCACAGAAGCAAGACAGTGAGTTGCAGAAAAAGGTAGAGCTGGTTCAGAAAGGTAAGTTGCCTGAATTCAACATTGATAATGATTGTGTTTTGAGATTTGGGAAGAGATTGTGTGTGCCTTGTGATTCACAGTTGAAGAGAGAGTTGTTATGTGAAGCTCATAGTTCTCCGTTTTCAGTTCATCCTGGTAGTACTAAGATGTACAGAGATCTGTGGGAGTATTACTGGTGGGATGGAATGAAAAGAGATATTGCTGATTTTACTGTGAAGTGTTTGACATGTCAACAGGTTAAAGCAGAGTGGCAGTTACTGAAAGGGATGCTTCAGCCTTTACCAGTGCCAGAGTGGAAATGGTAGAATATATCCATGGACTTTGTTGTGGGATTACCGAAGACATCTCGAGGTAATAATGCAATACGAGTTATTGTTGATTGCTTGACTAAATCTGCTCATTTCCTTGCTATACGAGATACTTTTTCCCTAGATCAACTTTCCCGTTTGTATCTTAAAGAGATAGTCAGGTTACATGGAGTTCCTCTCTCCATTGTATCTGACCGTGATCCCAGGTTCACTTCTAACTTTTGGAAAGTCCTTCAGAAGTCATTGGGTACTGAATTAAATTTTAGTACAGCTTTTCATCCTCAATCAGATGGGCAGTCAGAACGAACAATTCAGTCCTTGGAGGATATGCTACGAGCTTGTTCGATGGATTATCAGGGAAGTTGGGACCAACATCTTTCTTTGGTTGAATTTTCATATAATAACAGTTTTCATTCTAGTATACAAATGGCACCATTTCAGGCATTATATGGGAAGCGGTGTCAAACTCCAACTTTCTGGGATGAAGTGGGTGAAAGGAAGTTGATGGGACCAGAATTGGTAGAAGAGTTGGTAGAAAAAGTTCAGCTGATACAGAAACACATGAGAATAGCTCAGAGTAGGCAGAAGAGTTATGCGGACAACAGGAGGAAGGATCTCTCTTTTGAGGTAGGTGATCATGTTTTTCTCAAAGTATCACCATGGAAAAGTGTGATGCGATTTGGTAAGAAAGGAAAGCTGAGTCCAAGGTTCATTGAACCATATGAAATTCTGGAGAGAGTTGGATCCGTTGCTTACCGAGTGGCTTTACCTCCGAGTTTATCTCAGGTACACAATGTTTTTCATGTTTCGATGCCGAGAAAGTACATGCCAGATCCATCTCATGTTTTGAGTCCAGAGGGAGTTTAGCTGGAAGAGAACCTATCTTATGAGGAACAACCGGTCCAGATTCTTGACCACAGGGAGAAAGTGTTACGGAATAAGGTGAATAATCAGGTAAAGGTTTTGTGGAAAAACCACATGATGGAAGTGGCAATATGGGAATCTGAAAATTCAATGAGGGATAGGTACCCCCATTTATTCGATAAGTAAATAAATTGTGGGGATGCAATTTTCTAAATGGGGGAAGGATGTAACATCCCAAGTAAGTAATGAATAATAGATATTTTTATCTATGTCTATTAATGATTAAGATAGTGTTTTAGAGGCTTAAAATGAAAATAAATACAATCTTATGCATGAAATACACTAATATTCTTAAAAGATTGTTTTACTGCATTTTGATGGAAAACCCTTTTTAAATATATCTTTTGAAAATTTTATAAGCTATGTTTGTCAAAATAAACTTATAATTTACGATTGGGACATCAAAATTTACTTTGTGTGA
The DNA here is from genome assembly GCA_963277665.1 of Viscum album. Lineage (NCBI taxonomy): Eukaryota > Viridiplantae > Streptophyta > Magnoliopsida > Santalales > Viscaceae > Viscum > Viscum album. The sequence continues at coordinate 1,281,187,220 of OY728127.1, forward strand.
ATTTTTGGTAATTTTCTTATAAAGTTCATTTTTTAATGAATAGTGAAAAATGTTGTATTTTAATTTAAAACCACTTTTTAATCTAATTTATTTATATGATTAGATTATCTTTTTAATTGGTTTTTAAGTGAAATTAGAATATAGTTTTACCATTTTATCCAGTGGTGGTCATTGGAATCAATTTCACTTTGAAATTGGACTTAAACTAGTGTCAATCTTTTGATACTTATTGTTTCATAAAAACACGCTATTTGTCATGACAGCGGGAATTAGTTATTAAATTAATTAATGAAACTTAAATGTTTTTAATTTTGTAAAATAGACATCATTTTTTAATTCGGAATATCAAATATATCTTAGGGTGAAGTTTTGGTATCTTTCTGAAAAACTTCAATTTTTGATGAATAGTGAAACCACTAAGAGGTAGTTAAAGAAACTGATTTTTCGTTTAAATGAAACTTTTCCACTTCTGTGATTTGATTTCCAAAAATCCAACATACATGGTTGTCATTAATAATTAAAATGTGGTTCAATGAGATTAAAATAATTTTTGGTGAATAGTAACTTTTAAGTTCTTAATCGCGATTAGTGGTAATTAGTGTAGTTTAAGGTAAAAATAATGTTTTAATAATATGAGATGAGCTTGACACATGTCCTACCCTAATTGGATGTGTCATGGATGACCAAAAAAATCCATGGGTCAAATTGGGGACCCCATGGAGCCACTTTGGTTGGGAAATGACATAAATAACTTTTTATTTAATGTTAAAGTAAAAATGACACAAACAAGAGATGTTTTACTAAAACAATTTTTACATGGATTTATACAAGTCAGATTTTTGATTATAAATATTCATTGGAAAGAAAAAAATATTTCCTACATCATAGTATTTTTTTTATAATTTTTAGACTTTAAATAAATTAAATTATTTATGACATCATGATGATGAAGCGATTACCTCATTAATAAAGGATTTAAATAAAATGAAATTATAATGTAAAATCTATGAACTACACATGTCCAAAACCTATTTGATGGGTGGATTTAGAACCCTTATCACCTTATCCTCGAAACACATCAATGTGGGACCTCTTGAATCCGAATACCATTTTAAAATAAAGTGACTTTTCTTTACTTTCCAAGAGTGCCCCTCCTCTCCTCTTATAAAAGGCCCCCACCTCTACCTCCTTACCCACACTCCCAAAGCCTTTGGCTCAGCAAAAAACTGCCCATTTTGTCTCTCCACATCTCTCTCTTACTCCTTGAAGCCTCACTTTGGGCAGAAGTCTTCCCAAGGAAGCCTTTGAGCTCAAACCAAAGGGAGTTACCCGATTTTAAGGTAATGTCTTCACTTGAGTCCTTTTGTTTTATTTTTCTTCTCCAACCCCCTAAAATCTTTTTATTAATTTATTTTATAACAACTCAAGTATCTTAAATATACTAGGATGTTTTTATAAGAAGGATTCAAGCTACACCTACACACACCTACATCTAATGGTTAAAGAACATACTGTTTCTGTGGATGGAAAATTTATGCCTCCCGAAACGATGATTGTTCAACATTCTTTTAACACCTTCAAAGGTGTCCATTAAGATGTCACTATATTTATATATGATATATGATATGTTTATGTTTTCCTTAAGCTTCTGTATTTTTCATTTTGTGCATACCTTTATGGTTTACATTATGGGTAAACACGATATCTTCATTTAAGGAAGTGCGGACTACCGCCCCCTCAAAGTGATTTGATTCGTTTAATACCATATGTGGGACATATAAAGGATGAAACTATGATATTATATATGATATTATACTGGAATTATAATATACCTTTATATCATTATGATTCCATTCTATAAAATATGAAATAGAAATGAAAGTAGTGTTCATGCGTACGTACGACTTACCGTCTCCATGAACGGTGCATTTAATTTCTTACCTCTAAATGATTATGTAATATTATAAATGCATGTATATACTGGATATATATGATATATACATCATGATTATAATTCTGGATATAATGGATACATGAACAAATTGTAATTATAAAGGGTTTATTTTTGACTCAAGTACCAATGATCGTTAAAACGGCCGTTATTAACTTAAATAATTACATAGTGTTCATGACATGGAAATAAGTGATATAAAAGGAATAATGAACTTGAAAAAGGTTCTTAAGCAAGTAGAAATTAACTCAAGTTTATTATTCAGGACATTAAAGAACAATCGAGTCAAGTCGGACCCGAGGTATGGGACTTCGTCTCAATCTCCTTTCATTGAGGCATATTTTGTTTTATACACAACCTTCTTTTATATGGTGTATAAACCCCTTTGACTTTTACGTTTATCCAAAAGGAATCTTTTTTATACGAATAATTTTACTAAATACTAAAATGGATGCCATTCAAGGGAAATATTTAATTGTAAAACCTAAAAGGAATCCATAACTCGAATTGGTGGATGATACCACACCTGCATACAACTTCATAAACCCTATATTTTCTACCTTTGATAGTGCAGGAGTCCCTAAAAAATATCTCACACACTTCTTATGTCTATGTTGGCCAATGATGGGACTTCAAGATGAACATGAGGCAATAAAACTATGGTGTTTCTTATAGAATCTGACAATCCTAGCCTTTGTTTGGTATGATAGTCTTCCAACAGGATCCATTGTAGGATGGGAAGACCATCACCATCATTTCTATTATCAGTTCAGTTCAACACTGTGGAAAACTATGATCATTGATCCGATGAACTACATGAAATGAGAGAATTAGAGGGTTTATAATTTCATAGAAATGTTGAAATGTTTAACTTATTCACTCAGAATCCCCCTCGCACAGGAGAAAATACCAGAACTCTATACTGAAAATCTCAAGAATGATTTACAAAATCCCTTAATCCCCATGAAATATCTAGGTGGGTTCCAAGAGTTCACTGAAACAACATAAAAAATTGAAGAGGATATTCAAAAAACAAATCCAGGTATCAACTCATTCTTATAACACTACAAAAAATGACAGGAATAACAGAATCCCGAACTACCACTCTGAAGCCTGCAGTTGTGCCTATCCAAGCACCCAGCCTAGCCCCAAACTACCCAACAACTCATGTTGAGTGGAAACAACCAAAAAATAACACTCATCTAGAAGTACAGATAAAATAGGTTTTCTTGGGATTTGAGGAATGGATAAACACATTTTACTCCTTTCTTAATGAAAAAGTCCTTGATTACTTCTTGGAAACCATGGATAATAACTTGATAAAGCTCCCACAACACAGAAGTCCTGATGAATTCAACCTAACCAACCATCCTGAATGATTCCCATTCCATAGAGGGATGGTTCATAATATATAGGATTGTTTCATGTTCAAGGACATCCTTCAAAGCATGGTTGAATCTGAATAGGTGATTCTAGAAAACTCCCTAGAGAAGGTGGCTTTCATTACCATCATCCTATTAGAAGAAGAGGACAATTTGAAGAATATTCCATCCAAGTGAGTAAAACAGTTTGAAAACTAAACGACTCTTAAAACTATTTATAGACCTCAAATTTCTATGAAGGAATAGTTGGGTAGACTCTCTATAGATCCACCACACAAGAAGTACACTTTTGATGTGCCTCCCATAGGTGGGTGGGACCAACAAAAATAGGAAGATATAGAGGAGTAACTATCATATTACACTCCTAAGAAAGCCTTAACTCTTGAATATTTATTCCCAAGAACATATATAGCTTGGGAACCACTGCACCAAATGGAATCCCCATTGGATGAATAGATCTTATTTGGACCACTCAACATGATACACTTGGAGTACCCCTTCTATGATGATGAATATGCCCCCAAATATAGTTTTCCCACATATAAACAAGGAATGTAAAGCTGAAAGCCTCAAATATGAGGATATAGGGGGAAATATAGATGTGGTCAGACTCAATATTCAGTTTATAGCCCCATATACCAAATATATATAGATGAGACTCTTGGGAAAGCACTCCATCATGCTCAAAAGAGGCAAGGAGGTTCTCAAAGCCCTCTAGTAGTGGCCCACATTCGATTAATTTACATGATTTCTTAGAAGTGGTTTAATACAATAATCCTAGGACATGGGGAAGGATGGTGTGACATAAAACATTGACAAACGATACTCCATTAACTTCTACACAAACACCAGATCGATCTACCTTAGATGCTTCAGATCCTGAACCGCATGCCTAGGAGTAGCCCCATATCAGGAAGCACCGACCAATGGATCAAAAGTATGGTGTTCTGAAACTTATTTATATAGTCCCAAACAACCTCTAAATCATTAATTCACTTCTCCTTTTAGAATAACTAAGTGAGGAAAATTTTTAATCCCTCTGAAGACCACATGAATTTTGGATAGAATTTTATGGAGTTGAGGTCTATAAAGTAGAGAATATGTCCTCTAAATGTCATATCTCCATCTTATTCACTGTTCAAGATTAGGAAGCGGCCATCCAAGGGCACATTAGGTTATTTATACATTTTTCCATACTCAATACTATTAATGTACAAAGGGTTTTGATTTATAATGGATCTGGGATCAATCTTATCCCAGTTCAAACTCTCTGATGTTTTGGGTATAGAGAAGGGGACTCATCCTATGAAAATCTGACCATTTAGGGATATGGTAAGTGTGATAATGGAATTATTGGGAAACTAAAACATGAATCCCAATTTGAGGAACTCACATATAAATCCAACTTCATGGTTATCTAGAAATAAAAAACATATAATGTCCATCTTGGAAGGTCCTAGCTCCATAAACACTTGGTGGTACCATCAAAATTCTGGCAATGTCTCAAGTACCCAATCATTGGAATGGTCAGCATACTACATGGTGACATCACCCCTTTTGTGAATTGGATATCCACATATGAAGAAGTTTATTTATATAATAAGGTATCTAATCAACTAATGGGGGATGATGATATATAGGTTGTAGCTCCCAATGGATTAGAGATGACCCTTGTGAATCCCTAGAGAATGCTCGATGGTGATTATGTGCTCCCCATAAACATGGTAGATGTATCATATCTAATCTCAGAGGTCCTAGCCTCACATTTTCACAAATACAATGTAAAAAACAATTATCTTTGGAATCTCTCTGAAACAACACTAAAAGAAAGGGATGGTGATGTCTCTTCTAATATCCCTCCTCACCCTGATCCTTATAGAGAATTCCCTAGATTTCCACCTTCAATTGAAAATATCTCCACTGATATAGACATGGAATGGGATGAGGAAGATATTAGTAATTCCAATCCAACATTTGAGGAAGGTGTATGAACCACCATAGTGGGGGGTATGTCTTGTCTCAATAATAATCTATAAATATTATTGATTTTAATGCTCACAAATACCCTTGTTTGTTTTACTAATGATTTTTATTTAAGTATATTTCTGGTAATTAATTTTATTTATAACTCTTATTTTGGAATTATATTCAAGTATATATTTTATGAGAAATATATTTCAAAGTGTTTGGAATGCTCTCAAACATATTCTGGAAACACTGTTCACTATTTGTCATTTTCTGGAATCATTGTTCATTCTCTATGCTGAAGAACATAACATAAGGAACATACCCTATGTTTTTATTAAAGATTACGTTAAAGGATAATTTTCTATGGTTAATCAACCTTATATTGGAAGAAAAATATGGATAAAGAACATTATGTTTTAATGAAACCTTATGTTTTTCAAAGAGAAAAAGTATGGTTAAAGAACACTAAATAAGTATGGAACCCTATGCTTGAGAAGAAAACATATGGATCATCAACCTTAATTTTGTGATCAAACTTACATTGTTAACCCTACATTTGTAAAATATGAACATATGTATTATAAATTCTATGTTAAGAATTTTATACTGACAGGGATGAACGTATGGATCATCATCCCTGCAATACATAATTGAACCCTACATTTATGGTTTTTCTTTTTATGAAGGAACCTTATGTTTTCCTGTTCAACGCTAGAAATTTGAATATACCATTTTTATCAAAGTTTTCTAAAATAGAGTTTGCGGAATATCAGAGAGATTTAAAGTTCAATTTCAACCGATTCAAAGCTTGTTATAATTGTTTTAAAGGATTGTATTTAGCATAGATTTTCTCTCCTATTCTTAAGGGAAGTTATGACTACTTTGAGTTGTATTTTTTGAATTTGAATTATCTCAATTTATCAGAAATATTTTGCGGATATGAAAACTTTCTATGAGATATATTTTTATATATCATTCAACGTTGGACGTATGGATATCTCTCAGCTGTGTTGATATTTTTTATTCTTATAGTTTTCTTATAAAAATTAATTTATAGTGCTATAGTGATCGAGCATCTCAGAAATGAGGACTATATTTCAGAGATATACATGTTTAATCCTAGAAGTGCGATTCTCTATTTTTTTGATGTTATTAAAATTGAAGATCATTTGTGCAACCAGATCTATTCAGAAATATTTCAATGATTATTATTCTTTTGAAATCAAAGTTCCATCTTCTGTCAATTGTGTGCTTCTACAACTTTGAAGTTTCAGTTGTTTTATAAAATCAATCTCTGTTGATTCTTTGGAGTATCGGCTTCTAGGTTTCGGTCGTGGTGGAGTGTCAGATTCCCGTGCTAAGATGTGGATATTTTGGTTCCCTGTAAAAGAACCAAAAATCTATATTTTTAATCCCTATTTGTAAGGGTGATAACTATCTGCACTCAGTTGTGGATTGGTCTTATGATACAAGGACCTTAATAGTGAAATTCACCAAGCCTACAGAGAAGGTTATTAGTGGAGTGGACTAGGGTATATTCATGCCCCAAAACACTATAAGTAACTGTTATTTGTTTCTCTATTTTTATCCACTGATTATTCTTTCATACAGAAACACCGCTATATCATCTCTTACTATTAATCAATATAATTGTGAAAATTTTAAAAGGACATAATTCACCCCCTTCTTGCGTCATCATCATATCCATTTCGACCTAACATTTGGTATCGTAGGATGAGATTTTCAACAGAGCTATAAGAAGCTAAAATCATAAAATCTATACAAAGATGGAAATGAATGATCCAAGGGAAGGAATGTCAATGGTTCATGCTCCATATTTCAATGGAGAAAATTATGGGTGCTAGAAATCAAGGATGACTATTTATCTAAAAAATATTGGATACAAAGTTTATTCAAAAATCTTATCTCCCTATCAGATTCTAGAGAAACCAGAAACTTGGGATGCTACAACTAAATATGAATATGATATGAACTCCCAAGCTATGAATTTTATCATCTGTGGTCTGGGACCAGACAAATTTAATCATGTATCACAATTTCTAACAGCTTATGAAATGTGGTAGACAATTACAGTTTCCTTTAAGGTACGAAAAATGTAATACAAATGAGATATACAAAAGGAAAATTTAAGTTTGATACATTAAGAATGTTTCATCTCGAAAGAAATAATCAAATTAATGGAAGGATTATAGAACTTTTTAACAATATTAAATCTTTGGGGGAGACTATCCATCAATCAGATCAATATTTGATAGTATTGAGAGTACTACCTAAAAAATGGAATGGTATATTAGCTGCTATTCAACAATCATATCTTGTAAAAAATATGACAATGAAAGAACTCATTTGGATATTGATGATGTATGGAGATGATATTCAAGAAGAAGATGAAGATCATAAAGTCCTAGTGAAAAATTATAATACTAAATTAAAGGTAAAATCTTAGAAGAAAAATAGAAAAGAAGTATCCAAGAAATTCTGATTATGAAAATAAATAAAAAAGAGAAATGAAGGCTACTTGCAGTGTTTATGAAGACTCTAGAAGCTCATCTATTTCTGATTTAGAGAATTAATAGTTAAATCTGAAATAAAATATGTGCTTCATGGCTAAATAAGATAAGCTACAAGCCTACTTTTCATATGATTCTAATTATAGTTATTCTAATGATAAAATGACTACCTATTGCACCATGATTGAAGAAATATATGATTCCTTATTAAAGAAACACAAATATTTAAAGAATATTCATAATGATATTTTAGGAGAAAGGGATACTTTACTTAAAAAACATTAAGATTTAGTTGAGAAACTAAGCTCATGTACTAAAAACTGTACTGACCATGAAAATAAGATTAAAATACCATAGGATGAAGTATAAACTTATAAAAGTGCTGCTCTTATTTTTAAAAAAGGATAAATTTTGACGAATGAAATCCATGGAAAAAATTTCATTAAAAAGGAAATATTGGTATAGGCAGTAAGGTTGAAAAATCTAAAGTGTATAAGAATTATTTTTTTCCCAATTAAAAAACTATTACTTTTCAATTTTGTGGAAAAAAAGTAAATATAACAAAAAACTATTATTTGAGAAATCCTCAAATAAGTAGGATTAAAAGAGATTTTATTTAAAACATTCTATTTAAAGTAAATGACATAAGTTATAGAGAAATAAAGAAGATTTGGATTCCTAAATTTTTGTTAACTAACACTTCTAGACCCAAAAAGATATGGGCACCCAAAACAAATTTTATTGGAATTCTCTCTGTAGGTAACAAGTCACAGAAAAGAAAAATTTATATGGTACATGGATAGTGGCTGATCCAGACATACGAGTGGAAATCCATCAAACATCAACACATTGGATCAAATAGATGGAGTCCTAGTCACCTTTAGTGATAATTCCAAAGGGAAGATAATTGGATTCAGAATAGTTTGAGATACAAAGACTGTCTCAATTAACAAAGTGTTGCATGTACAAGGATTGAAGAATAATATGATAAGTATCTCTCAACTCAGAAATGATTGATATTGTGTTGATTTTTCAAATAATTCTTGTTCTGTATTCAAAGATAAATTTATTATGTTTATATCACCCAAAGTAGATAATGTCTACACTTTGGATTTAAATTCCCTTTGTAAATAGAAAGTGAATTGTTTTACTGCTAAGATAAATGAGTCATTGATTTGACATAAGTGACTTAGACATTGCAGTATTTATTATTTAAATAAAATAACTAGTAAACTGTTAGTTTATGACTTACCTAGTATTAAATTTGAATGTGTAAGATTCTGTGATGCATGTAAAATTGGAAAGAAACACAAATCCTCCTTCCAATATATTAAAAAAATTGCTACATCAAAGCCCCTAGAACTTATTCATATGGATCTATTCAGACCATCAAGAGTAATAAATTTGGATAGAAAATTATATGTATATGTTTTAGTTGATGATTATTCTAGATTTACATGGGTCTATTTTCTAAAACTCAAAAATGATTCTTTTACCGTTTTAGAAAGTTTTTGTAAAAGTGTTCAAAATGAAAAAGGTTTGAAGATAATTTAATTAAGAAGTGATCATGGTGGAGAATTTGAGAATAAATAATTTATTTTTTTTCTCAAATACAGGTATTATACTCACCTTCTCTGCACCAAGAACAGTACAACAAAATGGAATTATTGAAATAAGAAAAATAACTATTCAAGAAATGGCTAGTACTATACTAAATGAATACAAAATTCCAACTTACTTGTAGGAATAATCTATAATAACAACCTTCTATATAATAAATAGAGTTTTAATTCATCCTATTTTCAAAAAGACACCGTATGAACTTTGGAATAATAGAAAGTCTAAGGTAATGTACATTAATGTCTTTGGATGCAAGGTGTATATTCTAAAAACTAAGGACAATCATAGTATGTTCAATCCAAAAGCTAATAAATGAATATTTTTACGATATTCTGAAAATTCTAAAACTTATAGAGTATTTAATAAAAATTCAAGGATTATTGAAGAATTAGTTCATGTGATTTTTGATGAAACTAACCCTTTTAATAAAGAGAAATATCAAACTGATGAAACTGATAACTCTTCTGATAACATGAGACTTGAAAACCTAAAAAATGATATTGAAAATATAAATAAAATTTAGTCAAGTTTAGAAGAACATAATACTAAAGAACCTAAAATTGTTTTACCAAGATAGTCTAGGATATTAAAGGATCATCCTTTAGAAAATATTATAGGAAACCTAGATACATGCATTAAAACCAGAAGAAGTGTAGGAAACCTGGTTGAATTTTCCACCTTTTTATCATAATTAGAACCTAAATATTTTGAAGAATCCTTATAAGATGAGAGTTGGATGTTAGCAATGCCAAAAGAGTTAAACCAATTTAAAAGGAATAATGGTTGGAAATTAGTTGAAAGACCAACAAATTATCCATTCATAGGAACAAAATGGGTATTTAGAAATAAAAAAGATGATCAAGGGATTATAACTCAAAATTATGCTAGGTTAGTAGCCAAAGGATATAATCAAGAATAAGGTATAGATTATGATGATACATTTCCCCCATAGCTATACTAGAATAAATTATAATTCTTTTAGCCTCTGAATCTCATATGAAATTTAAATTATATCATATGGATGTTAAATCTACCTTTCTAAATGGTTATTTAATGGATGATATTTATGTTGAGCAACCTCATAGTTTTTAAAATTCTCAAAAACCAGATTCTTTTTTCAAACATACTAAAGATCTCTATGGCCTTAAATAAGCACCTAGATCTTGGTATGAAAGATTAAGTTCCTTTCTTTTGAAAAATGAGTTTTATATTTGTTTTATAGATTTGAACCTTTGTAAGAAAATGGATATTTCTAATATTCTATTATTACAAATCTATGTTGATGATGTTATTTTTGGATCAACAAATAAAAAACATTATAATTATTTTTCAGAACTCATGCAAAAATAATTTAAAATGTTCATGATGGGAGAATTAAATTTCTTTTTAGGACTTCAAATTTATCAAAATGATTATGGAAATGTATTAAACCAACGTAAATATATTACTAATTTGTTGAAAAAAGTTGGTCTTGAAAACAACAATATTTTTACAAATGCCATGTGTACTAATATAAAACATGATTTGGATGAAGATGGAAAACCAGTGGACAACAAGTTGTATAGAGGTATGATTGGTAGTTTACTATATAAAATTGATAGCAGACCTAATATTATGGTTTCTATATGTATATGTGATAAATTTCAAACAAATCCTAAAAAATCTCATTTTATTATTGTTAAAATTTTTTTTAGATATTTGGAAGGAAATTTTTTTCAATATATTTTTTATCCAAAAAACTTCAGATTTTAATTTAATATCATATTCAGATGAAAATTTTGGAGGTTATACATTAGATAGAAAATTACCTGAGGAACCTATCACTTTTTAGTAAAATCATTAGTACCTTGGTCAAGTAAGAAGCAACACTTTTTTTCCTTATCAATAGATGAAGCATAATATGTATCTGCAGGCAGTTGCTGTGCACAAGTTTTGTGGATGAAAAATAAACTGATGGACTTTGGACTAAATTTTAATAATAAGAATATTTTATGTGATAATAAAAGTGCTATAAATATTTCAAAAAACACCATTATTTATTATAGAACTAAACATATTGATATTAGACATCATTTTCAAAGAGATCATGTTCTTAAAAAGGATATATCTTTAGAATTTGTTAACACTAAATATCAATTAGCTGATATTTTCACTAAACCACTTCCCACTACATGTTTTGATTTTATTAATGGGGAGTTATATTAATTTAATTTTTAAAATGATAATATTTTTAATCTTTTTAATTTTAAATATTTATTTTATTTATTTATGTAATTTTTTTACTGATTACTTTAAATATAAATTGGTTTAATATTTTTTTTCGTTGTAGTTTTTAGTTAATTTATTTCAATTTTAAATTTATTCACACCTTGTAATTTTTAAAATTTTAATGATTATCTTATGTAATGACTTGGGAAACGAGGATATACATCATCTGCCAGAAACATTTCAACTACCAAACTCTTTGTTTACCAAATCCATTCGGCTTGCCCAAAACCTTCATCCTTCTTCCAAACCCTAAAAGGCAAAAAATATAAAACTTTTAGATTTTCAAAAATGGAGAAAATAAAGTGATTCGATGAAGTTAAATCCAGTGAACCAAAGTGACAATGCATTTTTGGATGAAATATTCTTCAAGGAAATGTAGTGGATTTAGAATTGTTGTACTAGATGGATTTTCTTCTGAAACATGAATTATATTTTCAAGGACTAGAGAATGCTTTTAATGAAGTAAATTTCAAATTTATTTATGAGGTATAACTGATCTCTTTTTATAAAAGTGTACAATTTAGTTTTGTTGATTTAGAAGATATGATTTTCATGAGTATAGAAGATAACGACTTTTCTACTTCCCCCACTAAAGTTTCAAAAAAATTTGAACTTCCCAAATGAAGGAGTCTTCCATTTCGATCTTCGATCTATGGGAGATAAGGATAATTATTCAAAATAAATTATTTCTTTTCTGTTTAATACAAATAACATAAGGAAAATGTTTTTTAAGGATCTTGAGGAAGATCATAAAATTTTGGTTATGTTTATTCAGACCAGAATTGCGCCAAGGATGGCTGAGATGGAAAATATTTTTTATTGAGACATGTATATCATGTTTTTATTTTTTAGTGATATAAAGATGAAATTTACTGGATATTTATTTTGATATATTCGGTACTACTATCAACCAGATTCTAGAGTGAATTTTTATCCTTATGGAAGGACCATTTCTTGAATCTTTTTTAAAAAGTATATAATTCAGTTAGTTAATTCAAGAGTTAAGTTCCGTAATAGAAATGTGATTAATGTTGGAACTATAAGGAAGTTAGAACTTTTTTTAGTACCATCAAAGGAAAATTTTTACCTATTGGTGCTGAGGAAGAATAGATATCATGAGCTTTTTCTTAGGGGGAGCAAGGAGGTTTAAGAATTAAAGGTGTACCTGAATCTAGAACTGATGGAATTTCTCAACCAACTCAGAGGTGGATTCCGTATGAAATAGAAGAAGAAAAAGAGGATGGAAAAAGTTAGGAGGGACTTGTTCTAAAACTTAGGAATAGACCTGTTCAACAAGTTGAAGAACTATTGTTGGGTTTTGGAGAGGCAACATGTTTGGTTCATTTTGAGGAATCAATTCTTGAGTAGGAGACTCTGACAGTTTGTCAAGCTAGAGAGATTCTTGTTTTTACCTCTTATCAGTGATTAAGTACAAGTTAATATTCAAGAGTATGTGAATATTAAAGAAGAAACTATTCAAAAAGAAGATTCTTAAGAAGAAAAAATTGTACATAAATCATTAACTGAAGTTACATATGTGGTTTTGAATCAAACTGTGGAACAATCAGGTCATGTTTTGAGAGGATAGATAGAAGTGCTTGATAATCAATCTTATTCATATAAAAAATACATAAAGAGATTAGTGGAAATACCTTTACCTCTTTTTGTTGTTAATTGACCATCAAATCTAGAAGAAGGATCATTTAATTCTTTGTATCATCATGTGGAAGATATTGTTGTTATGTTTAATAAATATCAAGAAGAAAATTCTAATATAAGAAAATATCTTGAACGTGAAAAGGAACATGATAAAATAACTTCATGAGAATACTATTTTAAGAAGGTATTTTGATTCTTTTAAGAAAGATATGTTGAATGAGATTGGGAGACTCAAGTCTAAAGCTGCTTCTAAGTCAGATTTTGTAGATCTCAAGTGGTATTTGGGAAGTTAGTTTGAATCAATCAAAAGAAGTTTTATTCAGACTGGTACATCTACTTCTACTCCTATTACCAGTCAAGATTTGATTATATTATTTTAGTACATTAAATCTATTATGGCATACATGAATTCTTGTATAGAGAACCTAAAATTCAATAGTGCCCCTCTTTCAGTTATTTTGGATAATCAAAAATTTATTATTGATCAGTTGACTCAAGGAGAAACTAGTATCATATTTCTTCATAACTAGTTTACAAAGAAGTTAGAATAGTTTATGAAGCAAGAAGAAAGTCTAAATGACATTTTTAAAGTCTATATTTTTGATAATATGAATGTTATTCATGATTCTAGGCTTTAGGTTATTCACATGGGTGATAGTTTGATGAAGAAGTTGTGGGTGAAGATGGCTGAGTTGAAGGAGATGTTTCAATCCATTCAGAATTCCAACCCAGCCAATCCCTAACCTTTTTGTACCTTAACCATGGTAGTAATTATCCTGTTTTCCTATCAAAGAATCTATTTTATTTCTTCAATTGTTGATAAATGATATTTTCTTTGTCTATATGTTTCAATTATTTATTTTATTTACTTTTTTTATAGTAAAAAATTCATCAATATTTATCCATTTCAATTTATTATAACATTCACTTGATAATATATCCAACATTAAATGTGTTTTAATATATTTATTTATATTCTTTTTGATCTCACAAAAAGGTGGAGAAATTTAGATTAACACAACATTTATTTTTATCGAAATAATTCTGTCAAATCCAATTTATTTCACTTTATGTTTTCAAAATTCTAATTTATAAGTTTTAATTTATGGGTTTTGTGATCATAAAAAGGGGGAGATTGTTGGACATGGCTCATCTCAACAATACTCTATAAATATTATTTATTTTGATGATAACATATACCCTTGTTTGTTTTACTAATTATTTTTTTAAGTATATTTAAGGGAATTAATTTTATTTATAATTCTTATTTTAGAATTATATTCAAGTATTTATTTTGTTATAAATATTAGTCAAAGTGTTTGGAACGCTCTCTAACTTATTCTGGAAACATTGTTCACTGTTCATTGTTTTCTGGAATCACGGTTCATTCCCTACGCTTAAGAATGTAACATATGGAATATACCCTATGTTTCTATTAAAGCTTATGGTAAAGGATTAACACATATGGTTAATCAACCTTATATTGGAAGAAACATATGGATAAACAACATTATATTTGAATGAAACCTTACATTTGTCAAAGAGAAAAAGTATGGTTAAAGAACACTACATAAGTATTGAATCATACATTTGAGAAGCAAACGTATGGATCATTAACCTTAATTTTTTGATCAACCTTATATTGTTAACACTAAATTTGGAAATGATGAAAGTATAGATAATAAATTCTACATTCATAATTTTATGCTAACAAGGATGAACATATGGATCACCATCCCTACATTACATAGTTGGACCCTACATTTGTGGTTTTATTGTTTTATAAAAGAACCTTGCATTTTCCTGTTCAACATTGGAAATTTGAATTTACCATTTTCATCAGAGTTTTCTGCAATAGTCTTTGTAGAATATCAGGGAAATTTAAATCTCGATTTCGACCGATTCAAAGCTCATTATAATTGTTTTAAAAGACCATATTCAAAGGAGATTTTCTCTTATATTCTTAAGGGAATATATGACTACTCTAAGATTTTTCTTTGAATTTGAATTATCTTTATTTATCAGGATTATTTTGAGGATCTGAAATCTTGCTGCGAGATATATCGTTATATAGATTTATAAGCCAACGAGCCCGTACCCGAGTGGTAAGGGCTGCTGCTTGGCATCCAAGAGATCCGGGTTCAAATCCGGGTGGAGGTGATTTCCGAGTTACTGTAGCAGCACTGTAGCAGTTACTATTCGGTACTATAGCAGTTACTGTTCGGTACTGTAGCAGTTACTGTTCGGTACTGTAGTAGTACTGTAGCTGCTGCTGTAGCAGTTACTAGCAGTTACTGTAGCAGTCATAACTATTCACCCGATTTGGTCCTTCGGGCCACCGGTTTGGGCCTATGGGTCTCCAGGGCCTTCGGGTCATCAAAGGCCTTCAGGACACAGGGCCTTCAGGTCACATAGACCATGGAGTAGCCCAGTTCACACTGAATAGGCCCCAGAAGAGGATCAGAGCAACAAGAGTAGCAGCCACCAGGTGGAGAGCTTACCGGATTGGAAGAATGAGAGGGTATGGCAGCCGCCATCAGGACCAGGCACCATGAAACTTTGTACGGGGAAATGCTAGCCGATCAACAATGAAAGGTGGGGAGCTAAGGTAATCAATGATACAAGACACTAGGGAGGGGAAATTCTAGTGGGATGGGCCTACGGGTCATGTAATGGGCATGGTATGCCTCTGGGCCTTCGGGTCATGTATTTCGGGTCATATCGGGACTTATGCCTTGGGCCTACGGGTCATGTACGGGTTCCCCTTCAACCCTTAAAAGGGGGATTATCTATAATAAAATAAAAAAAAGAAGTCCTTCGGGCCATTTAGAGTTATATAGCTTTCTACATCGGATGTGTGGATATCTCTCAACTGTGTGGATATTTTTTATGTTCAAGTTTTCTTGTAAAAATTAATTTATAGTGCAACAATGATCGATCATCTCAAAAATGAGTACTATATTTTAGATATATACAAGTTCAATCATGGAAGCGTGATGCTCTTTTTTTGTTATTTATCTTAAAATCAAAGATCTTTTGTGCAACCTAATCTCTCCAGACATATTTCAAATATTATTATTCTTCTGAAGTCGAAGATCCATCTTATGTCAGTTGCGTGCTACTAAAACTATGAAGTTTAAGTTATTTTATCAAATAAATATCTACTAATTCTTTTGAGTATCGTCTTCTTAGTTTCAGTCATGGTGGAGTGTCATCATCTCGTGCTAATCTATGGATATTTCAGTTCCCTATAAAAAAACCAGAAGGAACTGTTTTTAAGAATTATTTGTAAGGGTGACAACTGCCTGAACTCTTTTGTGGATTGGTTTTATGATACATGGACCTTACTAGTGAAATTCACCAAGCCTATAGAGAAGGTGATTGGTGGAGTGGACTAGGGGATATTAATTCCCTTGACCACTATAAATAGCTGTGTTCTGTTTCTCTATTTTTATTCACTGCTTATTCTTTCATACAAAAACACTGCTCAATCATCTATTACTATTAAGTGATAGACTTGTGGAAATTTGAAAAGGACACAATTCATCCCTCCTCTCGTGTCATCATCATAGCTATTTCGACCTAACACACAGATGATATTAGGTAGATAAATATGGTAATAGAAGAAGACCCGCAACCTAGTCTGATTAGTGCCGCCATGACCCTCGAAGATAAAAATATGTACATTTCATTTCTAAAGAAGAACTTATATGTTTTTATCTAGAACTATATATAAGTTTTCAGACTAAATCCAGATAAGGCTATGCTCCAAATATAACTACCCAATGATAATCAAGTCATTAAGTAGGTATCCAATAGGATTCAACCCTCTCATTCCACCAATGTAGAGGTGGAAGATGAAAAGTTGATCAAATCCAACATTTTTTGAGAAGTGAAATACCAAAAGGTGGCTCACCAACATTATCACCATCATGAAAAAGAATGGTAAGATTAGGGTTTTCACTGAAATCAGAGTTCTTAATTGGTATTTCTTGGAAGATGATTTCCCAATACCGATCAAAAAACTATTGATTGATGAAACTGATGGATTCTAAGAATTTTTCTTCATGGATGGATACTCAGGGTATAATCATATAAATATGGACACTGAAGAAGAAGAAGCTAGTATCATCATTGTGCCCCCAGGGATATTATACTATCAATTCATTCCATTTGGATTAATCAATGCCAGCACCACATTTCAATGCACCATATATCGCATATTTAAGCCATTAATGGGAAGGATAGTTGTGTGTTATGTCGATGACCAAGTTATTAAATCACAACATCAATATGATTAATTAATCTTTATCAAAACAATCATTGATATGTTCGGATAACACAATCATAAGATGAATCATCTAAATTATGTTTTTGGGGAAACATTAGGCATGTTCGTTGACCTTGTGGTACGCTACCATGGCATTGATGATGACCCAAAGAAGACTAGTTCTATTTTAGAAATACCACCCCCATAAATATCAATGAATAAGGGGTATATAAGGGAAAATCACCTACATTCAATGATTCATTAGAAACATGGATGAGAAAATATCTCCCATTCATCATGCTAATGAAGAAGGGAATCACTGATCAATGGGAAAATAATTACCAAAAATACTTTGAAAGTATCAAGAAGTACTTAATGCACCAACCAGTCCTCATGGAATTAGTGGAAGTGAGGCCACTAATATTATATGTGGACATCATAAATGCTTAATGGGTTCTCTCCACACATAGAAAAATGATTCGAGAAGCAAGAATAGTCTCTACTACCTCAGTCATATATGCTTGGTACTGAGACACAATATTATGATGTTGAAAAGAACTACCTTTAACTCATCTTTGAGGCGAAAAAGTTGAGGAATTACATGCCACACCATGTAATCCACATGGTCTCTCATATTGAATCAATCAAGTACATACATGGACACCTTATTCTAACTAGGAGTTTGCTTTGATAGGCAGTCATTCTGCCGTAATATGACATTTAATCCATATGACAAAAGTTAGTGAAAGGAAAAGGCTTGGATTTTTTCATCACAACACAACCTACTCTAGAAAATACACTAGAATACATCAAGATCCAAGATGAAGAGGTCTTAAATGCCCAAGAAACCCCCATACTTGGCAGATATGTTTGGACAATGCCTCCCTGAGTCCTTTCGTCACTAGAATGGAAAACCTAAAGCTCAACTAGGTTGGCCTAGGGATTGTAATTGTCTATCTAGGTAAGAATGTTTTTCCATACTCTTTCTCATTGTTCGAAAACATAATGAATAGTGTGGAAGAATACCAAGACCTCATGGATGGATTGGAACTATCCCTACACTCGTATATAGACTACCAGAATATCGAAGGGGATTTAGACTTGGAGATAAAGAAGATCAATGATGAATATGCCCATAAAGAGGAAGAACTATCCCCCCCACTATCTATGTTAGGGGATTGATGGAATAATTCCAATTTTAGACCAAATATCATTATGTTCCTCAATCAAATAATGTTTATTCCAATGCAATGGATAATACATCTATCATCCTCATCAACCCTGATCAGGATTAATTAGTATTCCATATCATGCATCAATAAATGGTATCTTCAATAATCATATGCGGTATGTAAGAAATAAATCAAGTCAAAACCGCCCCAGATCATGATGAAACAATGGCCACCCCTAGATGTATAGAGCCCATTATCAGTTACCATTGAAACATGACTCTTCTGATAGATCATTACAAAATAGAACATATTTTTTACTGAGCATCAAGCATCACACTGCAGGATAGTCCAAATAATCAAAATGTACTCTAAAAATATGTATTTTCTGGAATTATCCATAGATTCATAACAAAAGGAGAAGTTTTTTCCATCATAGAAGTAGTCCATACAGGTTCTTGTGGAACCCATAAATCTGGAACAGGCTCTCCCACCAAATTTGGAGGGTGAGATTTTACTATCAAAAAATGATACAAGACTATGTGGAACTCACTATGAAATTTCAGGTATGCTAGATTCATGGAGACATAATACATTATCCCTTTATAATTATATATGTAGCTAAATATTCATGGAAATTTTCTATTTGGGGGATGGATGTTGTAGGTCAGTATCCCCCATCCATAGCCAAGTAGTTCAAGTACATCCTTCTTGCTATCGAATTATTTTCCAAATGAGATGATGCATTACCGCTCAAGGAAATAGTGACAAATAATTACATAAACTTTTTGAAATACCATATATCACCAGATTTAGATTCCCCCAAACTATATTAACGGACAATGACAACAACTTATATTCTATAGAGTTGAAGAAACTTTTCCCGAAGTACAACATCGGGCTAGATAACTCATTTTTCTATCATTTAGTAGAAAATTTATAGATAGATACCTTTAATATGACTCTATCAAATATAATTCAGAAGATGATGAAAAAGGATAAGAATTCTTGGTCTGATAAACTCCTTTTAGATTTATGGGTCTACCGTACCACCACACATACTACTATAGAAGCAACACCATAATCAATAGTTTACGGGACCAAGTCCATGTTACCTATATGGGTCCAGATTCCATGACTATGAATAGGCATTTGAGGAAAACTCTCAGATGATGAATAAAGAAAAGGTTATATGAGTTGGAACGGTTAGATGAGAAGAGGCTGCACACACTGTACAATTTGGAAATTCATCAAAATTAGATAGAATGCTCCTTTAATAAAAAGATTCACAATCATTCATAATTTCAAGGAGAACTCGTGTTGGATCTAAGAACCCCAATGATACTGGGAAAGAGGAATCTATTATTGGAGCCCAATTGGGAAGTACCTTATGTAATATATAAGGTGTATCATAATATAGGCCATTCACTGTCCACCATGGATGGGGAGTGTGTCATTCCACTCCCTAATGTGATATTTTTCAGGAAATGATTTTCATAATCCATCAAAAAGGGAATTCACATTAGAGTAATCCCCATAATTTTTCCTGAGTAAATTATGTTAAACTCAAAAAATATGTCCTATAAATAAGATGTTAAACTATTCAAAGATTATCCTAGCTGCATGACATTAAAATGAGAGGTTCAGTGAGAACTAGGTATGGCTTGATTGATGCTCTCACATGATAAATAGTGACACACAAATATCTATTATTGGTATAATCTATTTTGTTACATTCCTTTCACATTGGGTGATTCAATGTCCTTACTACATGATGTAAAACTGTACAGATCCAAAAATTGTCCCCTTCCTGATAGGTGACCCAATATCCTTACCACATGAAATAAACCTGCATGGATCAATAATGTCTATATTCATCTTGATAAGTAACCAATCTTCATATTGTATGTAATTAAACTATAGGGATCTATTAAACTATGTATGGTTCTATTCTCATTTTAAATGAGATGCGTAAGGACTCCTTAATCCGATATCTGGGTCCATCCACAACATGATATAAAAAACATATATCAATCTTCTAAATTCCTCTACATAGGACCGTTTTTTCCTTGTTTATCACATCGAGAATAGCTCACATGGGCTTAGAAAATTCTGGAAAGGCATCCCTGCATGAACAATAGGTATCATCCTTGACATGATCTAGTCATCACTACAAGACAATAAACTATAGGGCTCTCTATAACTACATGTTCATTGATTCTCAATTTCATGAGATACGTAGTGACACCCCGACTTTCACCCTTGGGTCCAACCATAATGCTCCAATCAATTAACTTTGGTTTTCCTCCATCCTTACCTAATTTCATTAAACTATATAGAATTTCTATAACTATGTATGGATTGATTTTCATTTTTTATGAGAAACGTAGTGACTCCTGAAAATCTATTATAGAGTCAAGCCAAAAAAATTACCACTTTTTATGTTGGTCCATATTCATCCTTTCTGCATGATTCTAAAATGCACGACCCCTTTTAGGAACTATGTGTTTCCTGATTCCTATCACTATTGGATACATAGTGACACCCAAACCTATAATCCTAGGCCCAATTAAAAAAATCAACACAAACAATTCCAATCTCTTGGTATGGTCTAAAATAGAAAAGAGAGAGTTTACCATTTAATGACTACATGTGGTTTGATTCTAAATTTCATGAGATACATTGTGACACCCAACCATTCACCCATTTGGCCATATTGAAACTTTTTCATCCACTTACGTCAGTTCAAACGTCCTTACCACATGACAATAAAATGAATGAAAAATTTCCTTATTACAAAACATTAAACCACACAAAATAATGTCCCTACAACATAAAAATTAACTTTGTAGACCATATCCCATTTTTCATTCCTTATCAAAGGACCATAAGAGACTTACCTCAGTCAACCAGAGTACTGGGTGATTCTACCATATTTTAAGAGAACCTCAATCCATACAATACACTTCAGGAGTTGATCATATTAGGTCTCCATCAACCTTCCATGGAACTTATAAAGTATATTTGAATTTAAAAGACCCTTCGTTTAACTATTCAAAAATGTCTATGGATCCAACATATGTGCCTATGAATGTCAAAAAATGCGTTTCTCAACAAAAAGGCTATTCCTAGACTTTTGAACCCTGACACCATTGCAGCAGCACTCAATATCCATCCAATGGTCCAAAGGCCTTCATTTTTTATTGATTTTGATAGTCCACCTTTCAAGGGGTGAGGTGGAAACCTTACAAGGCCCGTAGGTGTAAGTATTACATGCCCCATAGGCCTTAGGGGAATAAATTTTTCAATAGCCTTCAAACATTACATACAACCCATACTAACTACATGGAACTGCTCCTAACAAGCATCTTCATCGTGAAATCAGCTCTCCACCTTCACATGGCTGTTCGGTTAGGAATTCCTATGCATGCACAGGCTTATCCTGATGGCAGGTTCCATACCCTCTCATTCTTGCAATCCGTTTTAGCTTCTGCTGTGGTGAAAACTTCTTTCTCATCCTCCTTGTAGAGCTTGTTCTTTGTAGGTCGTCTGGTTTGCATCTGCACTTAAGGTGGGCCGAAGGCCTTGAGGTGGCTTGAAGGCCCAAACAGGGGCATATTCTCGGCTACTACAGTGCAAAATAGTACATTCTACAGTTCCCGCTACAGTACCTGCTACAATACTGCATAGTTCCCGCTACAGTACCTGCTATAGTCCCTGGTACAGTTCCTACTACAGTACCTGTTACAGTTCCTGCTACAGCCCCTACTATAGTTCCTACTACAGTCCCGCTACAATTCCTACTACAGTCCCGCTACAGTATCTGCTACAGTCCTGCTACAGTCCTACTATAGTACTTGCTACAGTCCGCATAGTTCCGCTACAATACCTGAGAAAACTCAAGCTATGATTTAAAACTTCTCCATATCCTTCTCAGAAAGATTTTGGAGTCCTCTTGACCTTGGGTATCCGAATTAGGATCTTGCATAACATATCTCATATTATGTCCATGTGATTCATGACTATAAACTACCTATGTTTTCTACAAATATGTGCAACCTTAGAATCTATCCTATAGTGGTCAAAATCACAAGACATTAAACTACTAGTAAAAAATACATAAATCTTATTAGGTCTAAAACCTGTAAAGGGATGCCTGAGAAAAATTCAAGTCTTCACTCAATATGTTCTTCATCTCTAGAGTTTAGGAAAAAATTAGGGTGTAAATATAATGCACAAATCTCATAAGGTCTACTATATAGCCCTAGTAATATACAAGCTATTCTCACTAGACCCACTATTTTAGGAAAAAGTTATAGTAATGTTGGCCACATCTCCTTACCTCGAGAATATGTTTTCTAGGCAGTGACACAACCCTTAGGGTGTTCGAACCCTTATTGGGTTTTACATTTTCCACAAATAACAATTCATGATTTGGGTTTACCAGATCCCTATAATCCTTTATTGGCTGATGGAATATATATCTGGCTTCAAGGGACCCTTTTATTGACTATGCACACATGCCCATGGCTCCTGCATATGCACCTATGGCAGCCAACCAAATTCACCACTCTGCAAAAAGGACATTCCAATACTTATGATCCTTAACATCATCAAAAAATAACTGAACACTTTAGTGTGTATAAAATACTCCATTTATGAATTTCCCATTCCATTCTCCCAATCTAGGCACTTTGGGCCATGATTTACAATCCCCGTACCAAACTATCTTAGAAGATTTTAAATCCTTGACATTAAATCAACAAGTTTTGTACCCTTTCTGAAGGATATAATTTTAAAATCCATTCTTGAACCTTTGATGCCTCATGACATGTGATTGGAAACCATAGGGCATAGATATCAAGATTAACATTAATAGAAAAATTTCCATAGGGTGCGATAACCCTTCCTAGATATCTTTCCTTCCATACCCAAATTCATCATCTAGATGTTTGATTATTTGAAGACCCTTCATAGACCTCATAAATAAGTAGAGATAATATTTTCTTGGCCATTCTACTAACAGATTATGGTCTTAAACCACCAAATAATGGAATATATTCCTTTTTCATAAAGGATCTTTAATCCTTGCAAACCATGGAAACACTATGGTGGAACTCAGCACATCAAAGTGTTACAAGTCATCCCCAGCATGTCTGTCCCATCCTATGTTCTCATAAACAAAATTTTGGTTTATGATTTATATAAATCCCACTTCAACTATCCAGGTGAGACTAGTATCTCTACTATTCCACCATCCCCAATATTACCTCCATTAATCTTTTATTGCACTTGGAAAAGATACCCGGCTTCAAGTGACCCTTTTATTGACTATGCATGCATGCCTATGGCCCCTAAATATGCACCTATGGCCATCAAAAAAATGTGTCATTCTACAAAAATGGCCTTTCAATCACTGTGATCCTCAAAAACACCATGAAATAACCCAAAACCTTAGAGTGTTTTAGGTCAATCCTAGCTTGTCTATACTATATCCCATGATTGAAAATAAGGTCCAAGCTAAAAGACCCTAAACTAAAGAAATAGAAGGTACGATCTAAAATTACCTAAACTAAAGTAATAGAAGTTTTGAACTAAAAGACCCTAAACTAATGAAATAGAAGATTTGAGCTAAAATACCATAAAATAACGTGATAGAATGTTCGAGATTAAAAGAACCTAAAATAAGGTGATAGATGGACCAAGCTAAAAGACCGTAATCTAAAGAGATAGAAGGTCCAAGATGAATGAACCTAAACTAACGTGATATAAGCTTCGAGATAAAAGACTCTAAAATAAAGAGATAGAGGGTAAGGAAACTAAACTAAAGTGACAGAAGGTCTGAGATAAAAGACACTAAACTATATAGAAAGAAGTTTGGAGCTAAAATACCCTGAACTAATGCGATAGATGGTCCAAGCTAAAAGGCCCTATACTAATGTGATAGAAGCTATGAGCTAAAAGAACCTAAAATAAAGGGAATATAAAATTATTTAGCCTATGAAAGCTTATAAGGACCACTACATGGACTTATCATGATTGAGATACTCTGACCAAAATATCATGACTTTCTATGAAGATACAAAGTAAACACCCTTTAGGACATATGTCCTACCATGACAATCCCATTGTAGATTAAGTGATTTCAGGATATCTGGAACATATTATCAATAATGAAACTTGTGATGATGGAAGTTCACAAGAATATCTTAGAGGGAATCTATTAGAATTTCAATATTTGATTCTAGGAATTAATGTTCATTAAATATAAATAAAGGGATGTGTATTGATGGTGATTTACTAATTGATAATGTAGAAAGATATCATACACATAAAGAGGGAAAGAATTCCACCGAACTAATAAATGTACCATAGGATGATGACCATTTCACCATGGGGAAAATAAAATGAGTATGTACCAGGGAACCAATGGCTAATCATCTCTTTAAGGAGGTTAGGCTATTTATAAATTATAAATTGGGAGATCCATAAAGATTTATAAATGTAAAACCTATATAATTCATTATCAAACAAGGAACTTCTTGTTCGGACCCAGATGGGCCACACCCACCCATCAGAGAAATTTTCTCCATGATGGAGGTAGCATTTCAAGTACCATACCCTACCTAGATTATTCAATGAAGAGGTAAATATACTAAAATAGCTCTGACTAATATGTTTTTGGGAGAAATAACAGCCATCCAGACCTATAGGATAATTGGCCAACAGGTAAGAAAAACCCATAGATCATGATATTACCAGACAACTATCCTTAATAATTATTGTTTGAACAAAGTCAATAGAATTAGACACCCAGTGGGATGGAAAATTAAAGTATGGAGGATAAATGGTAGCACCATCTTGTAAACAAAACCCATATAGTTGAAGTCTATGAGATAAGGGATAATTATAGACATTAGATGAAAGGAACCTTTTTAGGGTTTCGTTATCTGTATGCATGAGATATAAGGGATCAGAGTTTCAATTAATATAAATCACAGAACTTTGATTGAACAGAGATGAGGAACATTGATGATAACTAGAAGCCATCTGATAATAAGTTAGTGGAACATGTTTGAAAAAGAGTATATAAGATCTTGTAAAAAAATAGAGGCATGCAATTTCTGGTAGCATCATGTGTATCACATGAATCAATAAGTAATTTTTTAATCACATAAAGGATTTGTATATTGACTAATCACAAAAGGACTCCTGGGTCATATAACCCCCATAGGGAATCAAGTAATCACATGACCCATTTTGAGACTCGTTATTGCATGACCTGAATATGGAACACGAAACATGAAAAATGAATGATCGAGCCATCAGACCCCACAAATCCCTCAATAAAATCTTAGTACCTCATGTATGAAGTTCAAAAATAATTACTAATGTTGGATTCATATTCAAACTGGATGAGAACCTAAGTGAAAGTGGTCTTTCAAGATGAAACTCATGGTGAAAGCTCCGGAATAGAGTCTATCGATTGGGAATTGTGGATCAATATTGAAAAAGAGGCATGAAATAGAAACAAAGGACATAGAAGTCTAGAGAAGTGGTGGAAATTAGAATGAATTTATCTCCACCCCTCTTATATATACCACATTTCAGGGAATACCAAGCATCACACGGTAGACCAAACATCACCCAAAGCACTAATTCGAGACACCTCCAAATACATTAGTGGCCATTTAATTTCTATAGAACTGAGTCCTTATCCCTTCAGACATCGCTTATGGGGGGGGAGGGAATTGTTGACTCCCACAAAATAATCATTGAAAAATTCAAAAAGGAAGGAATACCTAAATATGTGTATTATATCTTATATGAGGAAAAGGAAGAAGAACATGGTCGAGACCTGTGGATCATGTGAACCATTAGGAGACTCGCGATCGCGTGACCATTATAAGGATACACAATAATTCCACATGAAGTTCATAACCTACAATGGATCCCATGGAACCCACTTTAAACAATCCTCTAATATTTTTTAAAGGTTCTTTGAAAAACTAGTAACCACATAGGTGACATCCAGTTGAGTTACCCTAGGGTTTTCGATGATAATCACATGGAAATACCATATTAAAATCCTCTGAAAATGGGAGTAAGGATGCCTAAAAGGTTAATAACCCTAGTGGTAATAATGTTCATGTTACTCATTATCAATGAGAAGGATAATTATGATTGGAAAAATCCAATAAAACTCACAATACCTCCAAGAATTTGTGAAATGAATCAAATAGGATAAAATAAGGGGAGGAAGGAGATAACCATAGTCACTGAAGGACATACAGTGTTCCCCTGGTGATCCTCAAGGCACTATGATTCCATGGAGACATGTTCACCTCATATTGAGACTTCCATTAGGCTAGTCAGCCTTGTTGCACGGAAATACATGGATATGTCTAGGAAACCATGTTGTTCCCCTTGTGTACCTAAGGTTGAACAAATGTATTTGTCCACAAAATTTTGGTACCAATTTAGATGGAGAGACAAGTAAGAAGAGTTTTCTTTTTCAGAGCGTTGTCTTCTGTTGTTGAAGAGGATAAATCAACTCATTTTCTAAAAGTCTTGTAAATTATGTGATTGTTTAATTATTTTTATTCCCCAAATATCATTAGTTTTTGAGAAAATGGGATGAAAATATTATGAAGTAAAGGGGGAGAAAAGTTGATTCAAATCATATTTAGTTTTTATTGGAAAGAGTAATGTTGATGGAAGATAGGGAAGTTACAGTAATTTTTGTTAAAAATTCGATGATTCTAAAGGTGTTTGATAAAATACTACATATCATGAAAGATACTATTCATGATTAATGTAGTTTTTTGTTGAATAATATAGATGACAGTGAAGTAGCATTGGTGTTCTTGCCAAAGAAGATTTTAAGGTGGTTTCAGTTTCTAATGTTTTCCAAAATTTAGGGGCTAAAAATAGGGAGATGGAGAAATGTTCTTTTTTTCAAAATATGTTTCACAGAAGTTTGATGATGTCTTGTTATGTTGTGAACATGTGGAGTTCCAATATTTGAGCATTAAAATATAGCAAAGGAAAGACCCACACAAATGATTGGTTTTTGCGTGCAAGATTGAACGTAGTTTGGAATGTTGCACGCAAGGCATGATTCAAGGTCAGAACATTGATGAATGGAAAAATCATGGTGTTTGGGAAAGATGAAGTTTTCCCAAAAGAGACTTATATGACCAATGTGATGTAAAATGAGTTTTTTCACAAAGCTTCAGGATCTTATGTGGCATGTTAGGGTTTTTGTGCGTGGGGGTCGGTGATGCCTATAAATTAGAGGTGACCCCTTCTCATTTAAAAATCTCAGCATGTAGTGAAATCCCAATATCTGAAGCATGGATTAATTTTATGTAAATGGAGTTATAAAAAACTAATATAGTTGCATGTAAGAAGGATAAGTTGTGTGAAATAAGAGAGTTTCATGTAATATTGAAATTGCGCACAAGAGGTGTTTTGAGACAAAAGTCGAATCCTTATTAGGAGGCTTTAAAGATCAACACAAGACATGTAAAAGGGTAATAGAAAGATTTTAGTTTAGAACAAGAAGTAAATTTTGAGAAATTTAGTTCTTAGTAGCTTCTAGGTAGGAAAGAGAAAAATTGTTTTGAAAGATCAAACTGTGAAATATGATTAAGAAGCAATGAAACATTGTTTTCCCCTATTTTTCTAAGAGGGTTCACAAAAACTTGAGAATTGTTTTCCAAGTGATACATGAGTTTAAGGGTATATCCTACTCATTATATTCCACATAATCGGATTGTTTTCTTGTGGATTTGGTGGTATTATATTATTTCCATTACATACCAAGGACGTAGCTACTCTTGTTGAGTAGTGAACCTTATGAATTATTTTGTTCCTATGGATGTGTGTTTGGATTGTGTTTTTTTGGGAAAGAACTATTTAATATGATTTGAAGGTTGTTTCAAAAGTAAATAAACATAAAAGAAAAAGATACACTGATTCACCCCCTCCCCCTCTTAGTGATACATTGATCCTCACAAGGGCAACTTCATGAAAGGCTTGCCCATATCCATATGACCTTTATTACCAAAAAATAGAGTAATTTTCCTTAACATTAGTCATGAAAACTTGAATGAAATCTATCCTATTTCATATAAAGCATTGGGAAAAAATGAAGGAGGTGAAAGCCTCTCACGGTTATAAAACTCTTGCGAAGCGCTATAGAAAAATGCATCATGGTCCCATGAGAACCCCCTAGAAAAACCATACTTATCTCATGGAATGTCACGGAATAGCCATCAATCATCTCATAGAATCCTTTTAATAGGAACTAGGATCTTGTAAAGGCCCCTAGACATATAGAAATGACAATAAGGAAGTCCTTCAACACATCCATGTGATAAAAAATTTCTCAATTAATTGGTAATAATCCAATAAAGGGAACATTGATGATAGGGACTCATAGTCACTAAAAATAAGGAAAAATCCTTGGAGCGGTCCATAGTAGAGACTCGTGAAGAAGCATGGCCCGAGAGTCCTTTTGTTGAATCCATCATGGAATCTCGCTCGATACGTCTCACAAAGTGTTGAAAAACCAGGGTGGTGATGCCTATAAATTAACCACCCAAACATAAAGAAAGTGTTGGACTCTATATGATTAAATTATCAACCTCTACAGACTTCTCAGAGCGTCTGATATTATGATTGAAAATTCTTTCTTCAAGAAATATATTTGTTAAAAACTGGATAAATCACGAACAATACATAAGGCACTTCGCGTGATCATTCATAGATAACATGCAGTACCACTAAGAAGGCGTGCAAATAACATACCACATGTCTTAGAGATCATGAAATACTAAACTAAATTGACACTGAATGAACCTAAGGCCTTCAAAATAAATGGGATAAATCCATGATTAAAAAACATGATCACTAGCCCTCATGTGATTCATGTGAATCATCTGATAAAAAATGATAACACTTGGAAATTTCTCTTATATCTTGTAACAATCATTCAACATGATTTTTGGGACATGTGAAATCCTAAGGACATTATATAGAGTCATACAACTCCCTTTAGGACACCAATTTGATATCAAAAAACCCTCTAGGTGTATCACTCAATCCATGCGACATCCTTCAGATACATCACCTGACTCATATAAAGAAATTCACCCATATCATTCAAGTCTTTCTGTTGAATCTAGCCATGAAAACTATGCTCTTGAGATGCCCTTTGGGAATGTTAGATGAGACCCATCATGCCCTCTAGAAATTCTAGATAGGTCTCATGACACCCTTTAAGAAATTCAGATGAGACCCGTGACGCTCTCCAAACATGACGACCAGGTCTCGTGATGCCTTCCAGGGATGTTTGCAAAGATACTCAACATCCTTAGAATCATATCATACTGACTCTTTTGACAACATACTTATGTTTCAAACCAACTCCTATGAAGAAAATTAGGGAACATTAGTTGGATCATGTGATACCCCCTGAACAAGCAAGCTAGGTCATGCGATGGATTCTTGGATAAGTTAACTAGGTATTCCAACAGCCTATAGATAAGTAGATCAAGGAATACCGGGAATTGATATAATTTCCCATCTTCAATTTATAAGCCTTAATCCATAGGTATTCCCTAGTGTGTAATCCTCAATAAAAAGGGAACTATGAAGGCTCTGATTACTTCCATATTTAGGATACATTGGACATCACCGCCCAAGGTTTGAGCTCCATTTTGTGTAATAGGGCGTTACAAGACTTGATAACATTTTCCTTCCTTAGTGTGAAATCCCCAATCAATAGGGAAGCCTCATTGTGTTATCACTAATATAAAGGGAACTATGAAATCTCTAATTCCTTCCATATTCATGATACGTAGGCCACCTCTCCCTAAGTTTTGAGCTCCATATTGACCATCTAGGGAAATCCTAGAACCTAATTCCCTTATTCAAAGAAATGCATTCATTTTTTTATATCCCTTATTTTAAAAAATGAGAATTGATCAGGTGGGATTAGGGAGTTGCGTTGACCATGAAATCTACATTATAAACCTCCATATTGGCAGTCCTAACCTTAGTGTTTAATCCTTGACAAACTGAACCATGATGAATTTGATTCCTATAACAACTAGGATACATAGGATGCCTTCCTGAGGTCCGAGATCAAATAAACACACCTTCTAGTGTAATTCCTTTTATGAATCCAACATCTCAGCAAGCGGGACCTAGTTAGTCCAATGACATGATCACATTATCTCATCCATCACCATACTGAGAAATAAACTGAACTATGATGACACTGATTCCTTCCATAACCAGAATATGTAGGAAATATTTCTAAGACCCGAGTTCCATAATAAATAATCTCATGGTAGTCCGAACTTAGAAGTACCATATCGTGGGAAATGAAAATATCATTTGATGCCCCTTGTTTTTAAGAATGATCATGGATAATTTGAGCTTCAGGAGTTATGATAATCATATCATCTTCATGGGACCAATGAACTACGTGTGTTTTATTTCATGAAATAACTATAATAAATAGGATGACTCATAATGGATCAATCCCTTCCATGTAATATTGACCACCTCCTTGAATTGAAGCACATTCTGAATAAATTGGTTATCTGACTTTAGAATAAATGCATCCTCCAATTACAGGAAAATGATGGAGAACCTCAGATACAAAAAAGTTAGATTCACCAGATATATCCTAGTCTTTTTCACCTGAAATCAAATTAACCTATAATAATTTTGTTAAGGTAACCAGTACCATATCGATATTGCAAAGGGATTCATGAATAGATCTTAAAACTATAAAAGAGTCCCAGATTAGGAAAAAATTCCCCCTAAAAGGGGATGATGAGGCTAACCTTTCATCCTATTGACCAATATAAGTCCCCAAGATTCATTGGTATTAAAAACCCTAGTGGCCACCTACCTTTGGAAAGTAGGTCTGTACCCAGCTATAGATGAGGGAACCTTTGGGAGTTTTTGGGAAAGACATAAATACTAGATAACCTGATGCAAGTGATTGAGCGAGTCCCTAAAACACGCCCTCAACTAAACAATCGATCGAAACCCATTCCATTCCTTGAATTCCTAAAAAAACAACATCTTTAAAATTATATTTCTCTTTATAAAATTTTAAATAACCTTGCTCATATTAACAATTTTTCCTTTTTCACTTTCATGTGCCTTGGATCTTAAGAGTTAGAAAAAAATTGAAATGAAATTTGAAAGAAATTCATTTCTTCCTTGTAGTAACCTAGTTTATGTTATTATTGTACTTGAGTTCATATTGATAAAGTGATTCGATGAATTAATACAATGTGTATTCCTAGATATTCATACATTCATTGATCACTTCCTTTTTTGTTGTAAAATTCTTAGTAATAACTCCTAAAACTCTTTAAATAAGTATAGTGTTCTCTAAATAATCCATCAGGTAGTTTAATAAATTCACAAGGATTTTGAATCTATAGAACATTTGGTTCAATGATTCATCTAGAACCCATCCCGAGGTTTTGATGCTCTTCTTGAAGCATTGTGAGTCTGATTCTAATCATATTGTCTGAGCCATAGTGAGTAACATGTAGAATCTTCTAGATATCATGAGTTTTATTACATTTATACACATGAATAAACACACTTCTATTAATAACATTATATAATATATTTAAAAATTTATAATTTAAAACATATATAGCTGCATCATTTCCTGTGAGAGTATCTTGTGCATCTTCAGGTAGATTATAAGGTTTTTCTATGATCAATCAGTGTTATATGATTAGTTATTTAAGGTACACCTCCACTTAATATTCCTTGTAACCATAGTTTTTTTTAAAGTGTGGTGGTTTATAAGGAATCCATCCATCATTTTCATTTATTCCTTCAATCTTACAAATCCTATCCTTATACTTTTAGGTCTAGGAAAAAATTAGAATAATAAAATATAAACAATAGACTCTATAAAATTATTGGATAATTTATAAATGGAACAACCATTGATAGAAATTGATAGGTTAGATATGATGGTGAAAAAATCTCTATAGTGGGGTGAAATGTTAAGATTAAAATTTTAAGGGGATTGATTAATTAAAAAAGTTAATATGTAGAATCAATTAGAAGCAAAAATAAAATATTGAATTCAAGGATGTTTTTATAGTAGTTTGGTCTAACATAGACCTAGTATTCTAGTATAACCCTATATGTGGGGAGAAATATTTTTTTAACTAATGATATTTTTGTAGGGGAATCATAATACAATTAAAAAATACTTTTTTTAGTTCAATAATAACAAGTCACATGACTTTTGTATGGGGAGTCACGACCCAATTATAACCTCACCTTAGATGCAGTGATTCATAACCTGAATGGTCTTACTATTAGAGTTTAGGAGTAAAAAACAAATATATAAAATTCATTTTTATGTAAAATCATAAAGATAAATTAATGGAATGTGAAATATGGGAATAAGTGTTACAAAATCCAGAAACTAGAACAAAATAGATAGAGGAATAATAAAATATAGGTACTAGTTCTTGAGTGTTGGATCAATTGAATTGTCTTTTTATGGAAATAAAACAAGCCCTAGAAGCTTTTGTTCAACCCTTGACAGATAATATAGCAGTAGTGAGATA
This sequence comes from Viscum album, assembly GCA_963277665.1. Lineage (NCBI taxonomy): Eukaryota > Viridiplantae > Streptophyta > Magnoliopsida > Santalales > Viscaceae > Viscum > Viscum album. The sequence continues at coordinate 1,281,220,671 of OY728127.1, forward strand.
TGTTCCATATAGGGTAACTATACAACCCTTTATAGTATCAAGAACACAACCTCTTCAAAATGTATAAATTGAAAAAATGAATGAGTCTGTCGAATAAGTATCATATATATATTTTTTCAATTATACACTTCTTCATATTAGAAAATCTATATGACCTTTTAAAAAAGAAAATCATAATAGAACCATGATTCATTTAAAAAATAATAATTTAAAAAGAATTATATTGGATTATCATAGAATGGGATAGAAGGATATACGAATTTTATCATTGAATAATATTCACTCAACCCACATCTAGTATTTAAAAATATAAATAATAATTCAAACCAATTTAAAATAATTGGTGAAATAATTCAAAATAGCTATATAATAATAGGTCAAAGATAAATCCCATGAAAATCGACTGCTATAATTTAAAATAAAACATTCAAAAAATGTTTCATTTAATACAAGGAGCAAACATGTAGTGAAAAAAATTCAATAACATTACATTAAAAATATTAAAATAGGTTTGAATTAATTTAATATAATCACATATTAATTTCAAATACATAAAATTGAAGAAATAAATAAAAAATAATAAACATGATTCCTAAGTTTCAAGATATAAGTTTTATGTGTAAAAATAGAAATAACATTTTTCTTTATAAAAGCATGTTTAAAACAATGAAAATCATTTCAAATAGGATATACATAATTAATTTGAATTTATAAATTCATTTTAATAATTTAAATATATTAAATAAACATGTAGCTAATCAATATATGAAACAAGACCTAAAATATAGAATAATTTCCCATTAGTTTTCACTAAACTACTTAGCCAAATTCACATATGTGAATTTCACATAGGTATTTTTCTTTATGTAAGTGAAGTAAACATATTTTCTAATTGATATAACTGAATTCATGAAGGTGATTCAAAAAAGAGAATTAATTACTTAAGAGATTACATATTTAAAATCATAAAGTATCTAAATTTATCATGTAGGTGATTCATTTAAGGGAATTCCTAATAACATAAAATAGACTGACTTTTTAGATTTTAGACCTAAAATTGACCCTGTTAAAGGAAAAAAAATTGGATCCTTTTGAATCATATTTAAAAAAATATCATATATTTAAAAAGAATAAAAAATATCCTAAATAATTTTTCTAAAAAACTTTTTATCATTAAGAAAACAATACAAAATAGTTCTCAAAAACAAGAGAAATTAAATTGAAAATATGTTGTAAATTTGTGCCTAATTTCAGAATAGGTAGAGAAGGATTTTGAATTTAATGTATTAGAATTAAATATAGAAAATATTTTTATCTTTACATAAAATAAATCACTAAATTATTACTTATTTAGCTCAGGATATAGTAAAAATATGGAGGGTAACCGATTTTTGAAAATCGACTACATAGATTTCAAAACGGCTACATGAATGAAAAATTGGCTATATGGAATATTATTTGGATTTTGGTGAACAATATATTTGTTTTATGTGAAATTTATGAAAATATCTAAATTATATTTAATGTTCTTAAAGAGAATTATTTATCTAGGGAATGAAACATGAAACTTTTAGAACATGTTATGAGAAAGGAAAATATGAAATCTAAATATATTTTTATGTAATAAAATATTATGATATGATGAAAGTTAAAAATACTTTCATCAATGTAGAAGTCAATTTATTAAAACATATAAAGGAAATAAAACATTTATATATTTTTAATTATGAAAAAATATAGGGGATCATGTATTCATTCAACATGGGTGACAATCCTTCCACTATCTCATGGTTTAACCCATATAAATCCATTTAAACCTCAATTATGGTAACAAATTTCTATTGTTTTTAATAATACATATGGGAAAAAATTGTGTTTAATCTATTACAATATGTTAATTATTATGATTAAAAATATGGTATCCAATTTACCTGATTCAATTTCAATATGTGGTTGGATTTAATTTTAATTAAGAGTGTAAACAGAAACTAAAATCCGTTTTGATAAATGAATTTTTATGCATAAAAAATATAACATTTCCATTGCTTACCACATAAAAATAGTAAAATAAATGTTAAAAAATTATATTTTTATATAATTTATAAATTTAATTAAAAATATTAATAAATAAATATTAAATAGTTTTATTAATAAAAATATATATTGCGTGCATAATAATATTTTTCTAGAAAATTGTTTCCTTAAGCCCAAAAATTAACATATAAAAATTAATGTATAATAATGATTCCAAGGTAATTATTTATATTAATTAAAATTGTAGGATAGTTAGAAATAATTAATATCAAATTGGAAACAAAATGGGTCATTTAATTGAAGATAATTGACAAATTTTTAAATAATTTGGTATTTTCAACTATTCAATGAAAAATAAATATTTAAAGAAAAATCGTATAAATTCAACCTCAAATAAAATTGACATGATGATGACCAAATTATATTAATTTCCTCAAATAAAATTTAAAAAAAATTTATAAATAAACTATAATATTTAGATGTAAAAAATGCGATAAAATGTTTTTTTGAAGAAAACATTTTTTGAAGAATAAAATGACTACTTAAAATTGAGTACATATTTTGAATCACTTAATTAATAAATTTTACAAAATAAAAAATTTATTCATATTCGTCTTAAAGTGTTTATTAAAATCCACACCTTATAATTTAATAACTTGGTTATAAATTTTTACTATATCACGGTTCATATAGGTATATGGATTCATTTAAGGAAAGATATCAAACACATTAGGATTTATTTCCATGAAAAAACATATAAAATATTCCGGTGTCTCATAGTAGATAGAGGATTTATTAATGACTAATGATCCCATAAGTAAATATATTCCATATAACCATAACATTTCCATTATCTAGAAATTGATTTATTTTCTTTGAATAATAAGATTTATGTACTATAAATTTTTTTTGGATATTTTTCCTATGTTTAGTCTCATCATTATGGTTTTAACAATGGTTTTATAATCCTAATAAAATAAAATAATCTGGCCTTCTTCAGATACCATATACGAAAATCAATCTCTTTTGTACACTTTATTTCATGATTAATTACATAGAGATGAACATAATGAACTTACATAATATAGATCGGCCTAGTGTATTTGGGAATGTTTTGGAGATTAGAAATACAACATAGTAACTTTAAAAAAGGATACAAAAAAATTATTTTAAAACTCCATAACATGTACATAAATTATATTAACCATCAATTATTTTACTAGATAACCTGGGTACACAAATAAGAAATGTATGATATATAAAGACCTAGTATGAGAATAATAAAGGAAAATAATAAAGTAAAGCATTAAATGTGAGTCAAAATGTATAACATGATAACATAGAAATGTTATAATCATATTCATGCAAATTGATGTATGAAATAAAATGATAAAATTGAGGAATCATACAAATTTGGAAACAACATAAAATATGAAATCTTAAGAATAAGTCAAGGATAACCATCGAGACATCATAACATAGTGCATCAAGGATAACCAATCATTCACCTTACACGATATATCATGAGATAAAAACATTACCCAATGAATTATAAGAATATATAATTTCATTACCACTAACAAAATTCATATATTTCCCATTCATTTATGTGTCACATAGATCATGTAACTCCCCCCAAGAATTCATGTGTATTTTATTCAAAATAAAACTTGATGTATTAGATATATTATCTTACATGCAACCTCAAGCCTATGTGAACTGTGATATAATAAATATTTATATCCAAGAATTTAAATGGGTAGGTTTTAATAGTAATAAAATCATTATAATATATATATATAAGGATTTTTATTAATTCAAATTTATTGATTAATGACTAGTGAATACATACTCAATTTTTAGTATGTACATTTTATACTTCAAAAATAAGTCTTCTTCATAAATGATTCCTATTGGAATTTTCATGGGAATATTTTAATTAATTTAAGAAAGTGATAAAAATTTAATTTTTTCAAATGAATTTAATTTTTAAAATATTAATTTTAATATTTAATAAGGGTGAAGTTTTAGTAATTTTTTAAAAAGATATATGTTTCAGTGAATAGTGAATGTTGCCTATTTTTGTAAAAAAAATGTCATTTCATTTTAGGTAAATGTTCTATAGTGATTTAAATTTTATTGAAAAGTAACATATTTATCATATAACTAATAATCATCTAATTAATTAAAATTTTTCCATCATAATTATTTATTTTTATATAAGAAAACTTTTGGGCTTAAAAACTCATTTTTGAAAATAAAATTACTCATATGTACACAATGTGTTTGAAACATAATAAATTAGTATAATTAAAATAGATTAATGATTTGAATGAAATTTATAGTTTATATATTAAATATAATTTTTTAACACTGACATTATGGTTTTTAAAAATTCCTTATACTGAAAAAATTTTAGTTTTATTATAAAAAATTAAATTTTCAAAAATAGGATTTCATTACAGTTTGAACAATTAATTAAAACTAAATTATGGAACATATAGAAATTTAATCTATTAAAATGGATTCTATATTATTAATAATAATAATTGAAATAATTTAATAGGTTTAAATTAATTTTTTTCATACTGAACAAAAAAATATTAAAAATAAATTAACACTATTATGGTTAAAATGATTTTACCAGGGATTAAACCATGATATAAGGGCATGATTTCCACTCAAACCTATACAATTTTTATTGGTTATATATATATATATATATATATATATATTTAATCCTTATATTTTCCAAAATTAGAATACCTAGAATGTGACCTCTAATCATTAGGATGACAATAATAATACATAGCCATTTGGATCCTCATTCCAAAAAATGTTACCTCTAATCATTGAAATCATTTAAGAAATTCCATGTGTGACCCTCCCCTCAATATTAAAGGGGCACATCTTCTCCTCCATAATTCCCTCCATTTGAGCATTCTATCTCAGAAAATCCTTAATATAAATCCTTATTAGAATCTTTACTATCATCCTAGATCATCTTTTATTATATAAATACAAATCCTTCATGGTGTAAGGTTTATGAAAAAAGAGTTCTCACAAAGAAGAGGTACATATCTTAACCAAGCTATTTCAATTTTATTTATTCAACTAATTACAAAAAACATAATGTATCCATAAAAACATAATAAATATAATATCATAAATGTACTTTTATGTTATTATTATGATGGAACAAACATTTACCAGCTCTTTTAATTCCAATCAGAGATCAAAGTATCGCTTGTGTGTATGTGTGGACTGCTACCTCCCCGTTGCGATGCAACTCATTTTCCACCTTCAACATTAATGGCTATTATGATAGTAGATTTAATATTTATATTATTTATTTATTTTTTTATAATTAATATGTAAATATTAGTTAATATTTAACTTTCTTTCATTCCATCTAAAGAAATTTTGAAACATCACTTGTGTGCACATGCTGAATACCGTCTCTATATAGTGATGTAATTAATTTATCAATAGATAACTCTATGAATTGTAAAAAATATCTATATAATGTTTATATACTATATTTATATCTTCATAAAAATTATACAGATTAAGGAACCACAATCACTATACAAGGACCATTATCATCAAACAAAATAACACTTAAAGAAGGAGGATTTATAATTTCAGAAGGACGTGAGAAATGTTACCGAGTTTAAATATGATTTTGATTGAATGATAGTGTCTCAGAACCATTTATGTGTCCTATAAATACTATATATTAGGAATCATATGCTGGATTAATCATACAGTTCATCATTATCCTGTCATCCTAGATGTTCAAGGTTATTTGTGGATCTAAAAGAGTATTTCCTGTTAGATAAAATGAAAAGAGATATTTTAGAATATGTATGTAGATGTCTGGTGTGTCAAGAAGTTATGTATTATAAGAAGAAGAATAAGGGGCTGTTCAACTATTACACATACCAGAATGGGAATGGGAAAACATTACCATTGATTTTTTATCCAGACTCCTCAAAACATCTAAAGTATACAAAGTTATTTGGGTTCTAGAAAATATCCATAAAAATAAATGACATTTCATTTCAAAAAGAGAATATTTCTTCCTTTATCATCTTTACAGTATATTCATTAAGGAAGTATTAAGGTTTCATGGAGTTCCATAATTTATTCTATCTTCTTGAGATATGAGTTTTACCTCAATGTTCATGAAATGTATTGAATAATCCTTGAATTTGAAGTTGAAATTTTGTATAAAATATCAGCATAATATAGATAGACATTCTTTGAGATCCATCCGAAGTCATTAGATTATAATAGGATCTTATTCTATGTATTTGAATGGTGATTGGAATCAAAACCATCATTCGGTATAATATTTTTATAAAAATATATTTCACAGGAGTATTTTGATGCCTCCTTATGATTATATCTATAGAAATAAGTGTAAAACTCCAATGTTATATGAATATGGAGAAATAGATTTATTGGGGAATAAGTTATCTATGGAAATGGTTTAGAATTTTATAACCATTCAACAACAAATTAAGGTAGCTAAGAGCCGACATAAATGCAATGCTGACAACCATTGGCGAGATCAAGAATTCAATGTTGGTGATAATTTATTCTTACAAAATAAACCTTGGAAGATATTTATGGGATTCATAAAGAGGTTGAATTTTATCACTATATATTTCATAACCTTTAAAATATTTGATCGTAATCGGATATTTTTTTATTTATTTCAAATTGTGTTCCATGTTTCTCTCTCGAGGAAGTGCATTCAAGAGCATAAACATTCACTAAACTCATAGGTGATATAACTGGATAATGATATATATTATGGGGAATAAACCCTTTATATTTTTTTATCATAGATAGAATGTGTTAAAGAACAATACCAATCACTTATTCATCTTTTTTTGGTGAAACCATAAATTTGAAGAAGCTATATGAAAAAATGAGGATGTGATGAGATAGAAGTATCCATAAATGTTTTTATCATAATGATATATTTTTAATAAATAAAATATAATAATGGGGGTAGAATATGAAACTTATATATTTTATGATATATTTTTATTTAAAATATTTTTCTATTTGATAATTTTCATTACATGTGATACTAAGTTTAAACGAACTGTGAATACTATTAAAATATTTTTTAATGTGATAGTAATTCCATAACAATTTCATTGGAAGGTACAAATTATTCTAACTAAAATATGAAAATTATTATTTACATAAGAATAAAATTAATTAATTGGTTTGAAATTTGATATAAATAAAAATAAAATCATTTAATTGTAAGAAAGAAACAATTTTATAAAAAACATTATTTTTTCTCGTAATACATTTTTATCCTCATAAATTAAACAATTCTATATTGAATGATTATTTTAATTAAATTATTATATAATATATTAAATCATATATTTTCAAATTCATCTATTTGTTGTTATATGGCATGGACTAATGGAGAACTAGATTTTAGACTAAAAATTAATTTTTCTAGAAACAAGTTTATTTTGTTTTTCACCTATATTTGAAGAATTATTTTTACAATATATAGAAATTAATTCATGTAAAATGGATTAAATATTTATAGTAATAATAATTAATATTATTTAATAAGTTTAACATAATTTCGTGTCACTATTAATAGTAATAGAGGCAAAACATCCTTATTATGGTAAATATAAAAAGTGGTTGATAAGGGTTTAATATAAATAGATATGGGTTAAAATTACCTAAAAATATTCCTAAATCATATTGTATGAATATTTTTAGGACCCATATCATCATATATTTTAATTTAAATAAATTTGGATCCTCATTCCTAGGAAAGTGTCATTATTATATTTAAATATTCATAATAAATATAGGCGTGTCCCTCCTAACACTTCGATAAGGGAACTCCCACTCCTCCCTTCTCTAAACCACATGATCCATATAGAACAACACAACCCTTCCAAAATCAATTATCCACTTCCATATCCATATCCAAGAGGTTATTTTCTTCTTATAATATCAATCTAATAGTCCTTAAGAAGAGATTCAAATAATGTTTCTCAAAAAGAGGTATAGGTTGTAATCGATCGTTTCTAAGTTTCAATCTTCTTCCATGAACTCTAAATCTATTTTATAAAACATATCATAATGAATCCAATATAAAAATTATATATAGATGCTATTATTATTATGTGACAATCCTTTTTGATATATTTTCCATATAATGGGAAATGAAATTATCGCATGTGCGTATGTGTGGACTATTGCCTCCATATAGCGATATGAATAATTTTTCATCACCATCATTAATTTTTGATTATTAGGATGGATATAATTTTATATTTTATATTTTTAATTTAATTATGATTCTATAATTATAAAATATCATCTATATTCTTACCTTCCAATTTTTTGGAAAAAATAGTGTTTCTCTTGCGTACGTATAGACTAGCACATACATGAAGAAATTTGATTCATTTCTCTATTATACTTTAAATAGATACTAATAATGATATATTTAATGAATATATATACAATTTATTATTTGATAATCATTTTTAAAATGTTATTTAATATTTTTATTTATTTTTTTCCATCAATCAAAATGTGATTAAATCAACCATTTGTATATATGGATTACCAACACCATGTAGTGATGTAATATTTTTTAACCAAATTTTTTTAATGAGTTTTCATAAAATTGTGTATAATGAATCAATATCATGTTTAATTAATGATTAATATAATGAATATGATAAAAAATGACCAAGGTTTAAGTATGAGAACCATATAAATAAAATATTTCTAGAAAAAAGGATTAGTTCTTATGTAATTGTCCTTTTTAATGAAGAAATTGTAATTAAAGAGGTAATTAGAAATTATAAATTAATTATAATTTATAAATTATATATAATTATTTTTATATTATATATCTATAATAAATACATATTTATTATAAATAATGTTTAAACTCATATGATGAAATAGGGGACATGGTGTATGGGATTTAGGTTTGTTTATCATTTCATTTTGAGATTGTATATACTAAATTTAAATTAAGGAAAATTATATTGATAGTATCCTTTATTCCATATGAATATTATATCATATGGTTGTTCCTGAAATTTTAATGTACTATTAAAAATTTTCCTCCCCTGGGTACTTAAAATGATCGATAAAATGTTTTTATGAATAACCAACATCATGTCCTATTTTGTGGATACAATTTTTCTTCCAGGAATTTATTTTATTTAAAATGTTTTCAATATTTTTTTCAGTATTATTTATTTTTATTAAATTCACATTTACCTATATTTTAATTTTTATTAAAATGGGTTTAAAATAAGATAATTATCATTTTTAATGAGGTAGTTTTTACTAATTGTGTGAACATTGTCTATATTTTAATGTACACTGCATGGAATACATTTAACATTGTAATTAATAATCTTTTTATTGAATATTCATTTACATTTTTAAATTATTCTTTAAAAAAAAATTTTATTAATTATTTTAATATTATTATACTTTAAATAAGTTATTTCTATATGAAAATGGTATTTTCCTCAAAAAATGATCTTGTGATCTTTTAAAGGTACATTATTATATGGAAATATCTTTTGATACTAATTATTCTTCACTGGGGACACGATCAAATGATACAATCCTTATTCTTTTTGTAGATAGTTATTTTTTATGATGATGAATTATATATGATAACCATTTTCATTTCCACTATTTAAGATATGTTGAAATGATAAATGATATCACAAACTTGTGGAATTTATCTGAAGGGATTATGATTATATGATGTTTTGTTCCATTATATATCTCTAATAAATTAGGTAATATGATATAGAAATCTCATTATATGATAACGATAAGAGTGAAAATTACTGAGTGTATCCCTGTCCACATTTTTATTCATGAGTATGATTTCTATTAATTATTTTAATAAGAATATCAATGGAAATTAATACGATCAACTATATTCACATTTTAATGTATGAGTATGATTCTTTCTAGTTATTCTCACAAGAATATATGTGAACATGAATTAAATTCACTATGTTTACAAAATTAGGATTTCTGATTCATATTATTCCAAATGACTATGCTAAAATTATTTAATGATTATTACATCATTAACACACTTAATAATCATGTTTAATGATTTGACTTGATTTTAGATTTTATGATCTAAAATATTCAATATTTGAACCTCTTAAATTGAAAACATGCACTTTATAATGTTATCAAACCCTTATTGTAGATTTATTCTCCCTTATGATTGATATATATCATTTGTACCCATACTTAGGACCTATGATCATTCATTATTATATTTACATACCCTATATTTTGATAAAAGTTTCTATATATGTCATCATTAAAAGTTTATTAAGTTATGTTAATTTTTTTTTGAGTTTTTTATGATATTATAAAAAATAATTTTAATATATATTTAGTCCAAAAATACACTAAACCTTTGTGGACCATTAACATGTATTATTTTAATACTTATTAATTATTGACCTGAAAGGATGAAATATTTATGTTTATTATGCTCTATTCTACATCATTTTTATTATTGTAGGATTTAGTTAATTTTTTAGATTAGGATTAAAAAATATTATTAGGAACACCTAGTATGAGACTAAATATTAAATAAAACCATATGTTATGTCAAATAAAGTAGTGTGGGATTCATATAAAAATCATCCTTTTCTAGATACTGGAAGGTGGATGAATATGGGACACATATTCACCTTTGGGTAACAACACTGAAAATGGAGGACTGAGTAAAAATGTGATTATCACTAGTTCATAATGAGTGGTCCTAAGACTACACACATCGCCAAACACTCTTATCGAATATACATTGGTTAATTAGTGGAATATTTATGAAAATGTTTGATAATGAGAGGATAAAACCTATACCAACTGATGATAATAAATAAAAAATGAGATGAATATAATGTGTATTTGGTTGAAGAATGTTTAATTATTTTGGACATAAAATGATTTAATTTAATAATAATATTATTAGATACTCATATTATTGGTATTTAATACTCACAATGTGTTTTTGGGTTTTTTAATGCCTTGAAAAATGAGTAATCAAGTGAAAAATGAATGTGACAGCGAAGGAAATAAATGTATCCATGAGAAAACAAATGAAATAGAAGATGGAATATAAATCCATATAATTATTTCTAACCAGCTATCATGATATAGGATTAATAACCTCAAAATTGGTGAGTTTACTATATCACATAATAGGTGGATAATGGATTTCTATGAAGACCATATAAGATTGAAGAATCATCTTCATACATGTTAATAATGTGGGAAGAAATTCCCAAGGAAATGTTTTAATAGAACAAGAATAGGTTCTATGTGTAGAAAATGGTGGCATAATTTCCAAGGGAAAATTAAGATTTTGATGGAGGTAAATAAAGTAAATCCTAAGTCACCATTTTATAGTTCAATGTCTTATTTTTGTGGAACATGGGAATTATTTGATTCAATGCCATTATCCAGGGTGTAACTCATAGACCAAGAATGATCTTATGTTATGAAAATCACTTACTTGGGTCATAATGTATAGGTACACTTATCCTCCACTCTAGTGTAGGTTATTACATGTCAATGTTTATAATAATGTTCCCAATACATATATATTAATTATCTATTAGTGTAATTTGATGTTATTTTGATCATCTATTATCTCTCTCTATATATATTACAAATATATTGATATAGTAATGAATTTAAATTTTACATTTTTTATCAACCTATGATTATCTATATGTGTGAGGATGAATATGATCATTTTATGGAATAACATCAATTTTATGGGTCATACTACCGATTCATAAGGGACATTTATGTCATATATTTGTGTAAAACACATAATCTATGATAAGTCTGTGGAATGGAAATATACCGATGTATTTCATGAATACATACATAGTCTTCCCCTATATAATAAAGTTGATATTTCAATATAACTCATACCAGTCACAAAACATATTTCAAAGAATTATTATATAATGAAACTGATTATGTTTTAAGAATTGAAGAATAAACACTATAATAATCTTGAGAAGGTATTCATTTGGTCATGTGTGTCATGATAGGGAAAAAAATTTATGTCTCAAAAATTCCATGTAATTTTTGTTTTAAAATTATATTGAATTATTCCGAGACAAAACTCTATGAAAAAACCTGATTTCGAGGCCCGGTGAGCCTAGAATAGAGTTTTGAAATTTATTTAGTTTATTTAAATAAATGTGTTATTGGGTTTTTCAAACTTTTAAACCAATTCTCGGATCAAAAATTCAAGGGCACCGTTGAAATCAGAATGGTGGGATTCTCCTGGAATGGACCTATCCTTGACCGACACTGGTTGAGGGAAAATGTTATTTTTTGGACTTTTTAACGAAAAAGTTAATAATAAAATGAAATTGTTTTATTTTATTTTTCCAAATTATGAAATCGTTGCAGCTCAAAAGTTTTCCAACCAAGTGAAACTGATTATGATGTTTAATTAAATGAAATAGTGTAACAACTTTGTAACAGAAATGTAACCGAAACGATGATTCAAATTTCTTATTTTAACGGCCAAGCATAAACCGTTGGATTTTTGGAATGATACATGTTTTTATTTGAAGCTATGGTTGGTGATGACGATTAATTCCAACCCACCTTCTAACGAATAGTCACTAAGGACAACTGAACAATGGATGTAAATAGAGGATCGCAGAATGACAAATGCTGTGACATTGTTTATCACCAATGGAACTTGAATCCCCACTGATGGATCATTTCAATGATGAACTCCAATTAGGTAGGGGTTTGTTTTTGTTTTACATTTCCCTATTATTTATTCTAAATAAGGAACGTGGATCAACCGAAGAACAAGTTGATATTCATATCACTCGTTCTTGCAGGAGGTCACATTTCTTGGGGGTTTTCACTAGGATTATTTGATTAATTAAGATATAACTTCATATCTTTATCCCATGTTTATAAAACTCTAACTCAGAGGGCACAAGTTGACATGAACAATGACTGATCCCATCCTCCTTGTGCGTTTTGTGCATTCTTCATGACTGCATCTTCAAAATGGTGGCAAGGGGGGTTCGAGTCCATCGTAGGGAAAATAATATCCCTTAGAGGACATAGGTGTAAGCGACATGAAGAATGGACCACCGGAGTGAACTCGGTGGTCCGTAGAATAACCCGTCAGCGGCGGCCCACAGTGGCGACCACAGGTAGGAGGCATTGCGCCAAAGGAAGCAGCCATAGACGGCTTGAGATGACGACTAGAGGAGGGATACGATCCCTCATCCGAGTCAGTGGAGTGGGACATAAGCGTGGGCTATGGCTTTGCATGGAATGTGGTCCCCTGAACGCGTGCGGAACCCCAACGACTGGTTTCGACCGGCTGCGTGACATCGCCCCAGACACACTACGCATCTAGGATAAAGAGAGTCGGTCTACCAGTGGAAGACTGGGCATGGCGCGACCAACACCCAGTGGTCTGAACCCATGCTTAGTGGTCTGGAACTACACCCAACAGGCCGAACCGGATGAGACCGGGTCATCGGGCCACCCGGCAAGCTGGATTGCCATCCAAATAGGGTTGGGTCCAGTATGGCCCAATAGGCCTGGCTGACTGGTCAGGCAGGACCGATCCAACCTAGACCTGAACCAGGTTGGGTCGGGTGAGTTAAACTAAAATGGGGCATGTGGGGCCCCTGGTCTGGGTTGGTTGGGTCGGTCTGACCGAGTCGGACTAGGCCTAGATGCAACCAATACCTGTTTACTAGAACATGAATAACATACAAACTAGGCATCCAATTAATGAGCTGTTTGTGGTGTTGGAACCCTCAAGATGAGGTAGATCTTTTGGAATGATCTAATGTGGATTTATTGTATATTAAAATATGAAAAATGGATTGGGGAGCAATTCTACTGTAATCAAGAACACTACATATGGAAACCCTGTGGTTGGATGAGACCTTAAGACTGCTAACAAGTTACCCTGTGCGGATCAGCTATGATGGCTTAGTGGGAAGTGACTATGTGTGAACTAGTAGGACCATAGTGGGGAGCGACTCTGTGTGACCTAGCAGACCCATGGTACATGACAGGGAGGAGTACCTCAGTATTGCCAAGGTGGGAAGTGTCTCTGTGTGACCTGGCAGGCCCATGTTGGGGAGTGGCTCTATGTGATCCAGCAAACCCACAGTACTCATCCGGGGTGAGTACAACAGTAAACCAAGGTTATTGGGAAGTATCTTTGTGTGACCTGGAAGACCCACTGTACTCATAAAGTAGGAGTTCTCCAACATCCTAATGTGTTCGATTATACAACTGATGATCATACTTTCCTTAATATAGATTATACTTGGTAGGAGCTGTATTACTTTATGGTTTTCTTTGTGGATTACTTTGTGGTATTTCCTTTTTGTTTTGGGGTCCCTATTGAGTATATTGTTACTCACCCCTGCACGGGATTTTCTAGCACATGTTGTGTCTGGTGCAGACGACCGACGACTTGGTGGAGGACTTGGTGGCCTAGGACTAGGTGGTTCCTTGTGATATCCGGCATGAAATATGTGCTTATATGGATTCTAGAAGCTACTCTATACTTATCCATCTAGTGGGATTTTTATCAGGTGACATTCCATCGATATTGTACTTTCTCTTATTGCAGTTGTGTTTTGTTAGGTTTGTATTGTATCCCATTTCCTTTTAGTTTTACCTTTACACCCAGTGGTTGTTTAGTATCAAGCATGTTTTATTTTATAGTTTTCTTGGGATGTGGTTGTATGTGCATGTGTATAAGTACTCAAGAAAATGCCTCCCACTTTTAGGTTGATACCTTCAGCACTAGTCACCAAACCCTAGCCTTTGGGAGGCAGGCTTGGAGGAGTCACAGGAATGGGCCCCAAGGGACGGGTCATTAAAAAGTGGTATCAGAGGTTGTCAGTTCTACCTCAAAGACTGGGAGTCTATTTTTTTGTGATTGGGAAACAATGTTAATTGTTTCGAGTTTGACTTTCAGATTTGGGGATTTTAGTGTTGGTGTGGAGGCAAACATATCCGTACACCAGGACCTTGAATTATGCTTTTCGTCTCTATACATAAAAACACTTGTTTCATGCATCATATAGGAATTGTGTGTTTCCTCATGTTCTTATTAAATTAGAGTCATCTCACTAGGTATCATCTATTGAACTTGGTACATCTTGATATATTTCAGGATGCCTCCATGAAGACAGCCAACTAGGATTCCGATGCGTGACAATGAGGATAGCCCTCCAAGTGATGAGGCATTGGTTTAGGTACTTGTGCTAGAGATGGCCCCGTTGGGTGGGGGGGGGGGTGGTGCACCCACATTACCACTACCCATTGATTGGTAGTTACTAATGGAGTTATCAGTAGAGGATGTGTGCAGGATCAACACCTTGCATGAGTTCTAGAGATAGATACCTCTCATGTTCATGGGGGAGACAGATCCTTAGGCCACTGAGGACTAGATGGAGGTAGTGACTCGGGTCATCTGCTTAGTGAGGACACCACTCGACCAGATGATGATCTTAGCCATGATCCTTCTTTAGGGATCGATAAAGAGATGGTGGAGTTTGACGATTTAGAATCATAATGCAGTGACCCTCTCTTAGACTGACTTCAAACGACTTTTCTAGGAGGAGTTATTCCCCACGACCTTACACTCAGTTCATATATCAGAGCTTCTTCATCTATAGCATGGCGACATGTTAGCAGCTGAGTACTCTCTGATATTTACAGACCTCTCCTGATATTCTACGAACATGGTGTTGGACCCTTTATTCCAGGACCAGACCATTGATTAGGGACTCCGATGGGAGATTAGGGCATCTATGATTTCCCTTATCATCCCCACTCAGGATGGAGTGCTAGAGAGAGAACTTCTAGTAGAGAACTTCCTCATAGAGCAGGCACCGATGTTGGCATGTACCACCTGGGGACAGGTGGATAACTCATTCATGGAAGGAGACCGAAAGATTATGTAGAGGTATAAGCAGGGTAGATCATCCTGAGGGTGACCCCAGAACACAATATTGGTGGTATGAGGCCACCAAGGTAGCAAGGGTAATCAGAGGAACATGGCGTGCTACTCATGCGGTGGGTAGGGACACATGGATCGTGATTGATTGTCCTGCCACACAGACTATCAGTAGATGGTCGAGGGACCACCAAGGTAGAGATAGAGGTTCAAGCAAGAAGTTCTGTAGGGTGGAAGACATGGAAGAGGAGTAGATCGAGTGGTAGGTAGTGGATGACGGTTCGAGGTGATACCACCACCACCCCCAGGTGGTCCACCACAGGCTCAGGGATCCGACGAATAGGGGTGAGCTCAGCTTCAGGAAGTGTAGGCCTATTACCATGGTGCTCTGGAGATGATTAGAGGTATGACCTGTGTCTTCTCCACCTTAGCTATAGTTCTTATAGACACAACTGTAAATCACTCTTTCCTTGACACAAACCTCGTTTGAGGCTTAAAGATTCTAGTGGAGCTGTTGGCTCAATCCTGATGATTAGATACTCCTATGGGAGGGGATTCATTGATTACACACTAGTGATAGAATTGTGAGCATACTCTAGGAGGAAATATCTTTGGCATGGATCTCCAAGTATTATCATCGAGGACTTATGACATCATCTTGGGTATATACTAGTTATCTACAGTCTATGCTCTGCTTGACTGTATTAAGCAGAATGTGCAGTGTGTTTGTGAGAATGGGACTAAGTTTTCCTTCACCGGAAGGAAATGAACTTTCGTATCACATGAAGGAATTTCTTGATGGAGGGTGTATCCAATCACTCAACAATTAGCTAGACTCACCCCTAGTCTAGTGGACGATAGGAGTCCGTGATTTCCTATAGTTTTGGATGATTATGAGGACATCTTCCCTGAGGATATTACGGGACTACCTCCTCATAGAGAGGTAGTCTTATGCATCGATCTTTACCATGGGTCATAAACTATATCCACACCATCATATCATATGGCTCCCATAGAGCTTTATGAGTTGAGGGTACCATTAGAGAACTTTTAGGAGAAGGGATTCATGAGGCCTAGTGTTTCACCATGGGCAGCCCCAATGTTGTTTTCCAAGAAGGAAGACAAGAGATTGAGGCTATGCATGGACTTCCGATTCCTAAACCAGGTGACCGTGAAGAACAAGTATCCATTTCCGAGGATTGATGACTTCTTCGATCAGCTGAAGGGAGCAAGGTGGTTATCAAAGATAGACCTCAGATCTGGCTATCGTCATCTTTGGTTACAAGATGAGAATGTACTGAAGACCACCTTTAGATGCCGGTATGTCCACTATGAGTTTTTGGTGATTCATTTTGTCAGAACCAATGACCCAAAAGTGTTCATGGGACTCATGAATAGGATCTTCCAGCCTTACCTTGATAATTTCATGGTGGTATTCATTGATGAAATCTTGGTGTACTCGGCGTCAGAAGAGGATCATGTTACACACATGCAGATAGTCCTAGATACACACTAGGAGCACTAACTTTATTGGAAGCTCTCAAAGTTCCAATTCTAGATTTGGTGTCACGACCCATCCTCGGGGCCCGTGCCGTGACTACCCCAAGCCCGCCTTCCATAGGCCAGGGGCTGGCGAGTAGCACCAAGGCATAAATCCCAACAAAAAGGGAAGGCATTGCCTTTGAAAAGTAAACAAGCACCACAGAGTAAGCAAGCGGAAAAGTAAACACTAAGTAAAAACTGTACAAGATGTGCTGAAAGTAAAGGGAGGGGGGCCGTAAATACCAGCCCAACTGTAAAGTACAACTGAAAGGAAAAACAACAACTGAAAGGAAAAGCCGC
Source organism: Viscum album (assembly GCA_963277665.1). Lineage (NCBI taxonomy): Eukaryota > Viridiplantae > Streptophyta > Magnoliopsida > Santalales > Viscaceae > Viscum > Viscum album. The sequence goes on from OY728127.1 coordinate 1,281,238,600, forward strand.
AGCGTAAAGCCGTCCTCTGGAAGTCCCACCTGAAGGGTGGGTACAGATAGCCTCCACTGCTCCTCGGGTCCTCCTGACCGCTCCGAGTACGTCCCGCCCAGTGGTCCACCTCCAGGTACCGTCCTGCTCCGCACGCCTCCACCACGATCAGCGCTGCCCGTCGTCTGCAACCAACACAACGAAGTGCGGGCATAGCCCGTGCAGGGGTGAGTATAAGCTACTCAGTAGGGACCCTGAGACCCCCGAAGGTCTCCCGAAATCCACAAAGGATAATCCACAAAGGAAGGATACAAACACGAAGTAACATATGACATGGCTTAGGTATATGCCCATACATATACCTAAGTCATCAATTTCCCGTTCGGCTCCAACGTCCGAGCCCAAGAACAACCCAGTCCACACAGGAAAGCAAAACATATACCCACACAGGATAGAACAACACAATCCACAAAGGGGAGTAAACAGTAAATCCACACAGGATAGCTCAACACAATCCACAAAGGAGAGTAAACAGAAGATTCAGCTCACACAGGTATACTTCATCGGATGACGATAAAGATGATCACTGATCCATCTAAGTCGTCGGACCCACGAAGGATCGATAGGTAACTAACCTCCGCAATGACCCACACAGGATCAGACCCACACAGGATCGGGCCCACAGAGGACCGGGCCCACGCAGGACCTGTAGGCGCTGGCTCACACAGAACCGCTGAGCGCTGACCCACACAGGATCGGGCCCACACAGGACCGGGCCCACACAGGACCTAAAGCATTGATCCACGCAGGATCGCTGAGTGCAGTAGTCGTCGCAGTCCACTGAGGATCTCTGCACAGTCGTCGCCGCAGTCCACTGAGGATCTCTGCACGGTCATCGTCGGAGTCCACGGAGGATCTCTGCACAGTCATCGCCGCAGTCCACTGAGGATCTCTGCACGGTTGTCGCTGTCGAAGAAGCAGTCGCAGCCAGCCTAGGGTTCCGCACACAGTAAGCTCGTTCGGGAGGGTCCGATCCACGAGCTGAGAGGCTGATACATCAACTGACACAAAGCCCAAAGTTTATGTATCCAAAAGTTCCGTATCGCTAACAGGAACTCAACGTCGTAGACGGCGCGTCGATCAGACGCCCGGTCTGAGAGTTATTGGCTTTTTCGTCCCAGGGGCCCGGTTGGTTTTTTAAGGAAAAACCAACCCGACCATACTCCACCTGCGTCCACAACTCGGGCTGAGTATGCCAAAAAGATCCATCTCACAAAGAGGAACTCAACAAAGCTGACGGTACATCAATCAGACGTCCGTAGCTCAAGATATGAGCGTTTCCGCTCTGAGGGCCCGGTTGGTTTCATGTACGAACCAACCCGACCGTACTCAAAGTATTCCGAAACCTTGAGTGCAATATACCGAAACGAACGTCTCGATCCAAGGATCACGTTGCCGCTGACAGCGGTTCGTTTGGAGGCCCGTACCTCAAGATACGACCATTTGAACGAAGACCGTCCGAAGATGGGGGGTACGGGCCCGGGCCGACCCGGCCCGACCCCCCCCGGGAGTCGGCCGAACCGGGTCAACCCGACCCGGTCCGGCCGGTCGGACCGGCCTGGCCCGGTTCGGCCGAGCGGCCGAACGACCGAGGCACGCGGGGCGCCACCCCCGCGGCCTGGTGGTGCCGCGGCCCCCCCGCGTGGGGCCGCGCTGAGTCGAGACGCGGCTTCAGCCGCGTCCGAGGGCACCGGACCCGCGCGGCCGCGGGTCCGCGGGGGCCGCCGCCGCCGCGGCTTCAGCCGAGGCGGCCTGTCCGGCGGCGCGCCGGGGCGCTGCCGCTCCCGGCTGCCGGCGCCGCCGCGCCGACGACCCCCGCCGCCGGCGAGTTCCGCGGGCCACCGGGATCATTCCGTTAGTCCGATTCTCTTCCTGTCTGCGCCATTGCTCCTCCCGGGACTCGTTCTTCCCTGCGAGATCGTCAAACATCCGTTGCGGAACTTTCCGCAGTCACCCGTCAAATCCGCACAAACGAAGAACGACGGAGGGTCGCCGGGCCGTGTTCGTTTGGCCCGCACCCTCCGCGTTAGATATAAACAACGGAAGAATTTTTATTCCACACAGGAAACAAAATTTTTTAATAAAATCAAAATTGTTCACAATCTGGTTCTTTAACTTCTTTAAAGAAACATTGACGAGAATAAAGGGGGTAATTCCCAAAATAAATCCCTACCTCATTGATCGTCGTGCGCGGGCGTTCTTCCCAGAAAAGCTCGTCGCGGAAGAGGGGGATCGTCGCGTCGTCGCGGGAAGGCGTCGCGTCATCGCGGAATCCGACGTTGAGTCGGCGAGCTCAACGGACCAAGAACAACAGATTTAAATTATAAATAATTAAATCTGTGTTTCGTTTAAAACCAAAAAGAACCTTTAGAGGAAACCCGAAATCACTCACCTCAAATGGTTGGTGATCGGAGATCGGGGCGGGGAAGAACGTCTCGGACGGGAGCGTCGTCGATTTTCGGGTTCAGCGTTCTTCACGTTCTTCGGGTTCTTCGCGTTCTTCGCGTTCTTCGCGAGGGAGAAGAAGATACAAGGGTCCTCTCAAATCTTCTCAACGCGCAAATAACCATAGGTCGTGCGTTGGCCTTATTTTATTATTACGCCAACGAATTTGAAAACTGGTTAAGAAACGATTGAATTAATTCATTGAATTAATTCAACGAAAGAAACAGCCCATTTAATTCATGAAATAAACTACCCAATTAAATGGTCTGTTAAGATTTTAAGAAACGCGTCAGTTGACTTTCATAAAGACGGGTTTTTGCGGGTGCGTTTCTTAGCGAAAAGAAACGGCGGGGCTCGTGCGGGCCCCACCTCACAAATATCCTACCAAGGGGGTAGGATATTTCTGGATAGCATCCTATCTGGTTTAACTCAATTCAACCCTCCTTTAAGTGGCTTCAAGTGGCTTCCAAGTGGCTTAAGCGAAATAAAATAAAGTTGTCGCAAAATTATTTTATTTCTCAACTTTAAGCCCGAAAATTAAAAACCACACCCGAGCAAACACAACTCCGGAAGAGGCGTTTCTAAGCAAAAACCAGCGCTGCGATTTCATCGGTGCACTCAGAATTCGATTCTAGGCATCAGTTTAAAAGTTAGAAAAACCCGCTCGTCCGTTCACTGAACGTACTCGAGCCAAACTTCGGAAAATGATTCCGGGCACACCGGGCCGCGGAATCAGGTTCCGTCAGAAACTACGCTCTTGTAAAATTCCAAAGAAAATTAAGAAAAAAATTTTCCTGAAATTTAAGGGTCTTTACATTACTCCCACCTCAGGGCTTTACGTCCCCGTAAAGATACATCATAAACTAGGGAAACAAATGTGGGTACTGAGCATGCATCTGAGCCTCCCGCTCCCAGGTGCTCTCCTGGAGGTTCCCGTGCTACCATATGATGCGCACAAGAGGAATCGATCGCCCACGTAGAACCCGCTCCTATCGATCCTCTATATCCACCGGGACCTCCGCAAAAGTCTCCCCATCATCCACGTCTAGCTCCCCATAGTCAATGATGTGTGTCGGGTCGTGCACGTATCTCCTCAGCTGAGATACGTGGAAGACGTCATGCACCCGGTGCAACTGAGGTGGCAGAGCCAGGCGATAAGCCACCTCGCCAATCCTACTGAGGACCTGGAAAGGTCCGATGAAGCGTGGAGACAACTTTCCTCCTCGGCCAAATCTCCGTAAACCATGTCGAGGTGAGACCCTGGGGAGTCAGCACTTGTGGGACCAAAGATGGTCCGGGCCACAACACAGAAGGTCCAGGTCATTCAGGAGCGGATGAGGACAGCTCAGAGCCGGCAGAAGTCATATCCTGACAGAAGGCGGAGGGCATCTTGACGGTCGCCCAGTACGCGGCGAGGTTCACCGATCTTTCTCGCTACTCGACCGACATGGTACGAGACCCCTTCTTCCGGGCCCGGACCTTTGAGCAGGGATTGAGACACGAGATCAGGGCATTGCTGATCTCCCTCAGCATCCCGACCCAGGAAGGAGTGCTAGAGAGAGCCCTTCTGATCGAGAGCTTTCTGGCTGAGTCCGCAGCGAGACCTACCGCAGGGCGGCAGATAGCGGAGTCTTCGGCAGTAGGTAGCCGACGGATGACTCAGGGTTCCAGGCAGACCAGGCCTTCCGGAAAATGACCCTGGGACACTGGCTCAGCAGTGCGGGGCACACAGCGCGGAGCCAGCCTTCTGAGAGGCAAGCGGTGCTACTCGTGCGGCGGGCAGGGCCACATGGCTCATGACTGCCCGACCCGCCGTACCGAGGAGCAGCAGACGGTGGAGGGGCCACCCAGGCAGAGGCAGAGGGTCGACCATGGCGGTCCGCTGGGAGGAGGCGGATGAGGCTGAGGAGCTGGCCGAGCAGCAGGTGGTGGGTGACGCTTTGAGGCTTTGCCACCACCACCACCAGGAGGTCCGCCCCGACCAACGGGAGTTGGCCGGCATAGACAGGCACAACTCCAGGAAGCGGAGGCCTACGACCACGGTGCACCAGAGATGATTCGAGGTACGATCTGTGTCTATTCCACCCTTGCTGCAGTTCTTATAGACACAGGAGCGAGTCACTCTTTCATATCCACTGCCCTTGTTCGGAGCTTGGAGATTCCGACAGAGCCGTTGGATCGATCCTTACGGCTAGAGACTTCTACGGGAGCAGACTCGACGATTACGCACTGGTGACGGTAGTGTGAGCTTACTCTAGGAGGCGAGAGCTTCGGATGGGATCTTCTTGTAGCAGTGTCGAGGCCTTACGATGTCATCTTGGGCATGGATTGGTTATCTACGGTCCATGCACAGATTGACTGCATTAGGCGCAAGGTGCGATGTGTGCGCACCGACGGGAGCAGGTTCACCTTCACTGGTGAGAAGGGAGCCTTAGCAGCACAGGATGGACTCACGCAGAGGAGAGGTCAGCCCATCACTCATCAGTTGGCTAGCCTCATCCTGGGAGCAGTTGACGTGCAGAGTCCCAGTTTTCCTGCAGTGGTGGATCAGTACGCGAACGTCTTTCCCGATGACGTTCCAGGACTTCCTCCTCGCAGAGAGGTAGACTTTTATATTGACCTATACCCCGGGACAGCCCCGATATCCACTCCAGCATATCAGATGGCCCCTGCCGAGCTTCAAGAGCTACGGGTACAGTTGGAGGACTTGCAGGGCAAGGGGTTCATCCGACCCAGTGTTTCACCCAGGGCTTCTCCGATATTGTTCGCCAAGAAGGCGGACGGGAGCTTGCGGCTGTGTGTCGATTATCGTCGCCTGAACCAGGTGACAGTGAGGAACAAGTATCCGCTACCCAGGATTGATGACCTTTTCGATCAGCTCAAGGGATCACGGTGGTTCTCGAAGATAGACCTCAGGTCAGGCTATCATCAGCTCAGAGTTCGAGACGAGGATGTGCAGAAGATGGCCTTCAGATGTTGGTATGGCCACTATGAGTTCTTGGTTATGCCTTTCGGCGTGACCAATGCTCCAGCAGTGTTCATGAGCCTCATGAACAGGATCTTCCAGCCATACCTCTATTGATTTGTCGTAGTCTTCATCGACGACATCTTGGTGTACTCGAACACTGAGGAGGAGCACACCTACCACTTGCGTGTTGTACTAGACACACTCTGAGAGAACCAGCTTTATGGCAAGATCTCGAAGTGCCAGTTTTGGTTACGTGAGGTCCACTTATTGGGGAACATCATTTCTGAGGTGAGAGTTGTAGTGGATCCCGTGAAGATCGAGGCAGTGCTAGCTTGGGAGCCACCCAAGAGCGTGACTGAGGTGCAGAGTTTCTTGGGCCTAGCCGGATACTATCGGAGATTTGTGCCGGACTTCTCCAGAGTTGCGGCCCCACTCTCAGCGTTGATGAAGAAGGGGAAACCCTTCGTGTGGTCAGAAAGATGTTAGCAGAGCTTCCAGGAGCTGAGGCAGAGGTTGACCAGCGCACCTATCTTGAGGTTGCCTAAGGAGGGAGTTGGATACGTAGTCTACTGAGATGCATTAGGGACTAGACTCGGGTGTGTCCTGATGCAGGAGCGGGCCTTGATTGCCTACGAATCACGTCAGTTGAGGCCGAATGAGCAGAACTACGCTACCCATGACTTGGAGTTGGCAGCAGTGGTCTTCGCCCTGAAGACATGGCGACACTATCTGATGGGCGAGCGCTTTACAGTCTTTTCTGACCACCAGAGTCTCAGGTACATCTTCTCTCAGAAGGAACTGAACCTGAGACAGCGGCGATGGATCTAGTTCCTCCAGGACTATGACTTTGAGATAGTCTATACTCCTGGGAAGGGGAACGTGGTAGCCGATTCCCTCAGCAGGAGGACGGGCATCCAACTACTTGAGGAGGCGACAGAGCAGCTAGCCGCCTTGCAGATATCCTTCGTGGATAGAGACAGAGTAGCCTTCCTTCAGTCTCTCACAGTCTCTCCTCCACTTCTACAGCGGGTCAGAGAGGCACAGCGTGGGGACGCTGACTGTGAGATAAGGCGTGCACAGATATCCTCGGGACAGGCACCTGATGGTTTCTCCCTTGGAGCAGATCATGATGTCCTTTTTAGAGGACGTACCTTGGTACCAGTCGCTTTACGAGAGGAGGTACTGAGAGAGTTTCACACTTCTCTTTTGGCGGTACATCTTGGAGTGGCGAAGATGTACCAGGATCTCAGATGACAGCACTGGTGGCCGGGCATGAAGAAGGCTGTGGCAGAGTTCGTTTCACGGTGCCTCACCTGCCAGCAGGTGAAGGCAGAGCATCAGGTACCAGCAAGCTTGGTATAGCCCTTGGAGGTCCCGGAGTGGAAGTGGGACGGGATATCTATGGACTTTGTGACTGGACTTCCACACACTTCCAGAGGTCACGACTCCATTTGGGTGATTGTTGACCGACTCACCAAGTTGGCACACTTCTTACCCATCCGAGAGAAGGGCTCAGTGGAGAGCTTGGGGCGTCTCTACGTTCAGGAGATTGTACGACTTCATGGTGTGCCATCGACTATCGTCTCCGATCGGGACGCTCGATTTACTTCCCGGCTTTGGAAGGGGTTGCAGGAGGTGTTCGGGACGCGGCTACGTCTGAGCACCGCCTTTCACCCTCAGACGGATGGTCAAACGGAGAGGACCATTCATACCCTCGAGGACATGCTCCGTGCATGTGTCCTCGACTTTGGTCGTAGTTGGGAGGACCACCTACCCTTGGTGGAGTTCGCGTACAACAATAGCTACCACTCCACCATCGGGATGGCACCCTATGAGGCGTTGTACGGCAGGCCTTGCAGGTCTCCTTTGTGCTGGACATACTTGGGGTAGTCACGGCACGAGCCCCGAGGATGAGTCGTGACAAATTTGTATCAGAGGTGGTCGGTTCTACCGCAGACTCTGATCTTTCTTCTATGTGAAGCAATAGTGTTTAGCGTATTAAGTGTGGTTATCAGTCCAGGGAGTCCAGTGTTGGTGCGGCGGCCGACGTATCCATACACCAGGACCCTGACTTCTGATTTCCGACTTAATGCACGAAAACATTGATTTCATGTGTGTTTCAAGTTTTCTTCGTGATTACTTGTGTCAGCTCACCAGGTATACTGTTCTGACCAGGGCGCACTTGTTTCCTTTTCAGGATGGCATGACGACAGCAGCTAGCTAGGGTTCCTAGAGTAGAGCACGACGATAGCCCGCCGAGCGACGAGGCCTCGGTACAGGGCCCGTTGACAGCAGAGGCACCGGCGGTACCTTTACCTGCCGAGCCCCCAATGCTTCCAGCACTGGCAGCTGACGATGCACGTCGCCTCGAAGCTCTGCATGAGTTCCAACGCCAGCGACCACCCAGGATTCGTGGGGAGATGGACCCCCAGGCAGCCGAGGACTGGCTGGAGGCGGTCGTTCGAGTTTTCAGGCTAGTGAGGACACCAGCAGACCTCATGGTGATCCTCGCGGCGAGCCTACTGCACGCAGCAGCAGGGCGATGGTGGAGCTTGATGCTCCAGGTACAGGATGAGGCCTCCCTCATCTGGACGGACTTCGAGAGCCTCTTCCGCTCATAGTTCGTCCCGGACACCCTCCGTGCGGTGCGCATTCAGGAGCTTCTTCAGCTGCGGCAGGGAAGCTTGACGATCGCCCAGTACGCGGCGAGGTTCACCGATCTTTCTCGCTACTCGACCGACATGGTACGAGACCCCTTCTTCCGGGCCCGGACCTTCGAGCAGGGATTGAGACACGAGATCCGGGCATCGCTGATCTACCTCAGCATCCCGACCCAGGCAGGAGTGCTAGAGCGATCCCTTCTGATCGAGAGCTTTCTGGCTGAGTCCGCAGCGAGACCTACCGCAGGGCGGTAGATAGCGGAGTCTTCGGCAGCAGGTAGCCGACGGATGACTCAGGGTTCCAGGCAGACCAGGCCTTCCGGAAGATGACCCCGGGACACTGGCTCAGCAGTGCGGGGCACACAGCGCGGAGCCAGCCTTCCGAGAGGCAGGCAGTGCTACTCGTGCGGCGGGCTGGGCCACATGGCTCATGACTGCCCGACCCGCCGTACCGAGGAGCAGCAGACGGTGGAGGGGCCACCCAGGCATAGGTAGAGGGTCGACCGTGGTGGTCCGCAGGGAGGAGGCGGACGAGGCAGAGGAGTTGGCCAAGCAGCAGGTGGTGGACGATGCTTTGAGGCTCTGCCACCACCACCACCAGGAGGTCCGCCCCGACCAACGGGAGCTGGCGGGCAGAGACAGGCACAACTCTAGGCAGCGGAGGCCTACGACCACGGTGCACCAGAGATGATTCGAGGTACGATCTGTTTCTATTCCACCCTTTCTTCAGTTCTTATAGACACAGGAGCGAGTCACTCTTTCATAGCCACTGCCCTTGTTCGGAGCTTGGAGATTCTGACAGAGCCGTTGGATCGATCCTTATGGCTAGAGACTCCTACGGGAGCAGACTCGACGATTACGCACTGGTGCCGACATTGTGAGCTTACTCTAGGAGGCGAGATCTTCGGCTGGGATCTTCTTGTAGCAGCGTCGAGGCCTTACGACGTCATCTTGGGCATGGATTGGTTATCTACGGTCCATGCACAGATTGAATGCATTAGGCGCAAGGTGCGATGTGTGCGCACCGACGGGAGCAGGTTCACCTTCATCGGCGAGAAGGGAGCCTTAGAAGCACAGGATGGACTCACGTAGAGGAGAGGTCATCCCATCACTCATCAGTTGGCTAGCCTCATTCTGGGAGCAGTTGACGTGCAGAGTCCCAATTTTCTTACAGTGGTGGATCAATACGTGGACGTCTTTCCCGACGACGTTCCAGGACTACCTTCTCGCAGAGAGGTATACTTTTATATTGACCTATACCCCGGGACATCCCCGATATCCACTCCAGCATATCGGATGGTCCCTGTCGAGCTTCAAGAGCTACGGGTACAGTTGGAGGACATGCAGGGCAAGGGGTTCATCCGACCCAGTGTTTCACCCTGGGCTTCGCCGATATTGTTCGCCAAGAAGGCGGACGGGAGCTTGCGACTGTGTGTCGATTATCGTCGCCTGAACCAGGTGACATTGAGGAACAAGTATCCGCTACCCAGGATTGATGACCTCTTCGATCAGCTCAAGGGAGTACGGTGGTTCTCTAAGATAGACCTCAGGTCAGGCTATCATCAGCTCAGAGTTCGAGACGAGGATGTGCAGAAGACGGCCTTCAGATGTCGGTATGGCCACTTTGAGTTCTTGGTTATGCCTTTTGGCATGACCAATACTCCAGCACTATTCATGAGCCTCATGAACAAGATCTTCCAGCCATACCTCGATCGATTTGTCGTAGTCTTCATCGACAACATCTTGGTGTACTCGACCACCGAGGAGGAGCACGCCTACCACTTGCGTGTTGTACTAGACACACTCCGAGAGCACCAACTTTATGGCAAGCTCTTGAAGTGCCAGTTCTGGTTACGTGAGGTCCACTTCTTGGGGCACGTCATTTCTGAGGCGGGAGTTGCAGTGGATCCTGCGAAGATCGAGGCAGTGCTAGCTTGGGAGCCACCCAAGAGCGTGACTGAGGTGCAGAGTTTCTTGGGCCTAGCCGGATACTATCAGAGATTTGTGCCGGACTTCTCCAGAGTTGCGGCCCCACTCTCAGCGTTGATGAAGAAGGGGAAACCCTTCGTGTGGTCAGACAGATGTCAGCAGAGCTTCCAAGAGTTGAGGCAGAGGTTGACCAGCGCACCTATCTTGAGGTTGCCTGAGGAGGGAGTTGGATACGTAGTCTACTGTGATGCATCAGGGACTGGACTCGGGTGTGTCCTGATGCAGGAGCGGGCCGTGATTGCCTAAGGATCACGTCAGTTGAGGCCGCATGAGCAGAACTACGCTACCCATGACTTGGAGTTGGCAGCAGTGGTCTTCGCCCTGAAGACATGGCAGCACTATCTGATGGGCGAGCGCTTTACAGTCTTTCCTGACCACCAGAGTCTCAGGTACATCTTCTCTCAGAAGGACCTGAACCTGAGACAGCGGCGATGGCTCGAGTTCCTCCAGGACTATGACTTTGAGATAGTCTATACTCCTGGGAAGGGGAACGTGGTAGCCGATGCCCTCAGCAGGAGGACGGACATCCAGCTACTTGAGGAGGCGACAGAGCAGCTAGCCGCCTTGCAGATATCCTTTGTGGATAGAGACGGAGCAGCCTTCCTTCAGTCTCTCTCACAGTCTCTCCTCCACTTCTACAGTGGGTCAGAGAGGCACAACGTGGGGACGCTGACTGTGAGACACGGTGTTCACAGATATCCTCGGGACAGACACCTGATGGTTTCTCCCTTGGAGCAGAGCATGACGTCTTTTTTAGAGGACGTACCTTGGTACCAGTCGCTTTACGAGAGGAGGTGCTGAGAGAGTTTCACACTTCTCCTTTGGCGGTACATCCTGGAGTGGCGAAGATGTACCAGGATCTCAGACGACAGCACTGGTGGCCGGGCATGAAGAAGGCTATGGCAGAGTTCGTTTCACGGTGCCTCACCTGCCAGCAGGTGAAGGCAGAGCATCAGGTACCAGCAGGCTTGGTATAGCCCTTGGAGGTCCCTGAGTGGAAGTGGGATGGGATATCTATGGACTTTGTGACTGGACTTCCACGCACTTACAGAGGTCACGACTACATTTGGGTGATTGTTGGCCGACTCACCAAGTCGGCACACTTCTTAACCATCCGAGAGCAGGGCTCAGTGGAGAGCTTGGGGCGTCTCTACGTTCAGGAGATTGTACGACTTCACGGTGTGCCATCAACTATCATCTCCGATCGGGACGCTCGCTTTACTTCCCAGCTTTGAAAGGGGTTGCAGGAGGCGTTCGGGACGCGACTACGTCTGAGCACCGCCTGTCACCCTCAGACAGATGGTCAGACGGAGAGGACCATTCAGACCCTCAAGGACATGCTCTGTGCATGTGTCCTTGACTTTGGTCGCAGCTGGGAGGAACACCTACCCTTGGTGGAGTTCGCGTACAACAACAGCTACCACTCCACCATCGGAATGGAACCCTACGAGGCATTGTACGGCAGGCCTTGTAGATCTCCTTTGTTCCGGACATACTTGGGGTAGTCACGGCACGGGCCCCGAGGACGGGTCGTGACATTTTGAAGGTCCACTTTCTAGGACATGTAATCTCAGAGGTTAGAGTTTCAGTGGATCCAGTGAAGATAGAGGTAGTTCTTACTTGGGAGCCACCCAGGAGCATGACTTAGGTGCGAAGTTTATTGGGGTTGGTTGGATACTACCAGAGGTTTGTGCCTGATTTTACAAAGTAGCAACACCTTTAAAAATCTTGACATGGAAGGGAAAACCCTTCGTGTGGATAGAGAAGTGCCAAAATATTTTTATGGAGCTGAGGTGGAGATCTTCGAGTTCCCCTATCTAGAGACTACTAGAGGAGGGCATTGGGTATGTAGTTTTCTGCGATGCATCAGAGACCAGACTGGGTTGTGTTCTAATGAAGGAGCGACCGATGATGGCCTATGGCTCAAAAAAGTTGAGTTAGTATGAATAGAACTACAAAAATCATGACCTAGAGTTAGTATTAGTGGTATTTTATTTAAATATGTAGTGACACTGCTTGATGGTTGAACGATTTACCATCTACTCCGACCACAAGAGTATCAAGTATATCTTCTCATAGAATGAACTAAATTTGAGACAATGGAGATGGATGGAGTCTCTCTAGGACTATGAATTTGAGATAGTCTATAATCATGGGAAGGGGAACATGGTGGCAGACACGCTCAGAAGGATGTCTGGTCTACAACTGTTAAATGAGGATACAGAGCAGTTTCCCACAATGTAGATATCCTTCATGGATGATAATGGAGTAGTGTAACTTTATTTAGTGAATGTCACTCCCCCAGTATTATAGTGAGTTATGGAGGCATAGCTTGTGGATGTTAACAGTGAGGCCTGAAATGCCCAGTTATCCTAAGGACAAGCTCCTGATGGATTTTCGATAGGTGGGGGCTTCATTATCCTTTTTAGAGGGCACACAATGGTACTAGTGACGTTGCAGGAGGAGGTGATGAGGGAGTTCCATAAATCCTATTTGGTGGTACATCCTGGTGTGGAAAAGATGTATCAGGACCTATGATGTCAGTACTGGTGACCAGGGTTGAAGAAAGCGGTGGCAGAGATAGTTTCACAATGCCTCACATGTTAGAAAGTGAAGCCTGCACATCAAGTTCTACCAGGATTGGCCTAGCCACTTGAGGTACTAGAGTGGAAATGGTATGGTATCTTGATAGACTTCATGATGGGATTACCATAAACATCTAGGGACCATGATTCTAATTGGGTGATAGTTGACCAACTCACCTAGTAGGCTCAATTCCTACCCATCTGGGATTAGGGATTGGTAGAGGTCTTGGGGTGCCTCTATGTCCAAGAGATAGTGCAACTTCACCAGTTGCCTATGAATATCATCTCAGACCATGATGAATGGCTTACATCCTAGTTGTAGATAGGATTGCATGAGGCATTTGGGACTCAGCTGCACTTGAGCATAGCCTTTCACCCACAAATGGATGGTTAGGAGGAGTAGACCATACATACCTTTTAGGACATGCTTCGTGATTTCATTCTAGATTTTGGTTGTAGTTGAGAGATCCACCTACCACTGGTAGAGTTTTAATACAATAACATCTATCACTTCACCATTGGCATGACACCACTTGAGGCCTTGTACAAACAGCCTTGAAAATCACCTTTATGTTGGGTAGACCTAGGGGAGTCAGCACTCAGGGGTCCAAAGTTGGTACAGACTACCAATAATATGGTGTAGAACATCTAGGAGAAGATGAATACTGTACAGAGTAGGCCAAAATTGTTTGTTGATAGAAGATGGAGGCCCTTAGAGTTTGAGGAGGGATACCTTGTGTTCCTCTGGGTCTCACCCCTATGGGGATTGAAGATATTTGGTAGGGTAAGCAAGTTATCTCCGAGGTTCATCAGACCTTTCCAGATTCTTAGAAGAGGTGGTGAGGTGGCTTACAACCTAGATCTCACCCCATAGATGAATTGAGTGCATGATTTCTTCCACGTGTCATAGCTGAGGAGTTACATGCATGATCCATCAGACGTCATCGACTGGAGCGAGATGGACATTGACGATGGGGTGACGTTTTCGGAGTTCCCTGTGGAGATAGAGTATAGAAAGGAGAGGGTCCTTCATGGACGATCAATTCATCTGGTGTGCATTTGGTGGCAGCAGGGGAATCTTCAGAAGAGAACATGGGATTGGGAGGATCATATTTTGGCTCAAATCCACATTTTTTCATTTATATTTGTTATGTCTTATGGGGACGTGAATCCCAAAAGTTTGGGGTAATGTAATGTCCCAAAAATTCCATATTTTTTTGAAAATTATACTAAATTATTTCAAGACCAGACGCTCTGACGGTACCTGATTCCATTGCCCGGTGAGCCCGAAATAAAATTTTGAATTTTTTTAGTTTATTTAAATAAGTGTGCAAGTGGGTTTTTCTAAATTTTAAATCTGTTCTTGAATAAAAAAATATGATGGCACCGTTGAACTTCGAATGGTGGGATTTTCCTAGAATGTACCTAACCACGACCGACATGGGATGAGGGAAAATATTATTTTTTAGAATTTTTAAAGATAAAGTTAAAAATAAAATAGTCTTGTTTTATTATATTTTTCAGAATTTTTAAATTGATACAGCTCAATGGTTTTCCAACCAAGAAATACTGGATATGTTGTTTCATTAAATTAAACAATTTAATGAATTCATAACATAAACGTAACAGAAAGGATGATTTTCATTTCATCCTTTAATGGAAAAGTAGACAACGCATGATTGTTGGCACAATCTTGGTTCTAATCTGAAGCTACGGTGTGTGAAGAAGATGATTTCCAACCCCCCATCAAATAGATCATCACTAACGATGATCGACCAACATTTGTAAATGGAGGACTATGAAATGATGAACATACTAACACCGCTCATCGCCAACAGTCTTTGAATCACCACTGAAGGATTGTTTGAACGATGAACTCCAATGAGGCAGGGGTTTGTTTTTGTTTTACATTTCCCAGTTATTTACTCTAAATGATGAATGAAGATCAACCCATAAACATGTTTATCTTCAGATCACTAGTTCTTGTGGGAGATCACTTTTCTTGGGGTTTGTCCCTCAGATTATTTGATTAATTATGGTATAACAACAAATCATTATCCAATGTTTCTAAACCTCTAAAGAGGAGGGCACGGGCCAAAATGAACAAGGCTTGATCCCCTCTGCCTTGTGAGTTCTTCGTGGAAGCATCTTAGAAATGGAGACAAGGAGGATTCGAGCCCATCACATAGAAGATGGCATCCTCCGGAGGCCGTAGGCCAAAGTGGTGTGAAGAACAGACCACCGGAGCGGACCCGATGGTCTGCGTAATAACCTTATGATGTGCTGGCGGCAACCAAGGATGAGTGCAAGCGTGCCATGATGGTGTGCATGAGGTAGCAGCTTCCAGTCAGGCCGGAAGATGGAAGAGGGGTGTTACCCAGTAGCTGCGTCAGTGGAGCGGCCCTGTGGCTGCGCCGGTGGAGAGGTCCCGTGACCACGTCAGTGGAGAAGCCCCTCGGCCATGTCGATGGAGTGTCCTGAAGCCATGGGCAATTGATTCACGTGGCACATGGTCCCCGGACTACATATAGATCCCAGGAGTCCGGGTTTGACTAGCTCCATGATAGCGCCCTAGATGCACTACGCGTTCGGGCTAAAGATAGCCGATCTACCAGAGGCAGAACAGGTAGGCCGCGACATGAACCAAGCATGCCGGACCCATGCCCAGTGGGCCAGAACCACACCTAATGGACCGGACTTGCACCCAGCGGTCAGGACCCGTCCCATCAAGCTGGGCTGGTTGAGACCATGTCACCAGGCGACCCAGTGGGCTGGACCCCCAGCAGAACCGGGCCAGGTCCAGTGAGGTCCAATGGACCTGGCACACTGGCCAGGCTAGACCGGGCCAACCCAGACCTGAAACGGGTTAGATCGGGTCAGTTTAACTAAAACATGGCATGTGGGGCCCTCGAGCTGGGTTTTCCAGGTCAGTTCGACTAGGTCAGACCGAGCCCAGACACAACCAGCCCCTGTTTACTAGAACACCAATGACATACAAACCATGTATCCAATTGACGAGTTGTTTATGGAATTGGAGCCCTAATGCCGATGTAGATATTTTAGAATGATCTAAGGATGATTTTAGCAAAGTTGAAATACCAAGATTGGTTTGAGGAGCGGTTCTACCAAAATCAAGTGCACTATGTGCAGAAACCCTGCAGTTGGCTAAGACCTAAAGACTGCTAACAAGTGACCCTGTGTGGATCCCCAATGATGGCCCAGTGGGAAGCGACTTTGTGTGACCCGGAAGGCCCATGATGGGGAGTAGATCTATGTGACATGAGAGACCCATGATACTCAATGGGGAGGAGTACCTAAGTATGGACAAGGTGAAAAGTGAATCTTTATGACCCTTCATTCCCACAGTAGGGAGAAGCTTTGTGTGACCCAACATACCCATAGTACTCATCAAGGATGAGTACCACTACTTCCCAAGGTTATTGGAAAGAGGATCTATATATCCCTGTAGGCACACTATACTCATAGAGAAGGAGTTCACCAGTATCCCAATTTGTTCGATGATACAACTGATGATCATACATTCTTTACTCTAGATTATACCTTTTGTGAGCTGTCTTGCTTTATATTTTCCTTTGTGGATTTCTTTTTGGTATTTCCTTGTTGTTTTGGGGCCCCTACTGAGTATATTTTTACTCACCCCTACATGGGCTATGCCTGCACATGTTGTGTCTGGTGTAGACAATAGAAGACTTGGCCTAGGACTTGGTGGCCCAGGGCCAGGTGGTACCCAGTGAGATCAGGCAGTCAGGATGTGCTTCTAAAGCTTCTGGAAAATACTTTGTACTTACCCATCAGGTGGGGTTTTCAGCAGATGAATTGCCATCAATCTTGTACTTACTCTTGTTGTAGTTGTCTTTTGTTGGGTTTGTATTCTAGCCCATTTACTTTTAGTTGTACCTTTACACTCAACAGTTTTTTAGTAGCATGCATGTTCTCTTTTTCAGTTTTCTTGGGATGTGGTTGTATGTGCATGTGTACAGGTACTCTGGAAAATGCCTCCCACTTGTAGGTTCATGCCTTCAACACTAGTCTCTAACCCCTGTCCTTCAAGAGGTAGGTTGTGGGAGTCACAGAATGAGCCCTGGGGGACAGGTTGTGATAGAAAATTTTATTTTAGGTAATAAGAATGATGAATCATTGGGACTCAGAATGGATTATTGGTAATAAAACAAGATTAATATCAAGAATGAGTGCCAATTTTGTGCATATTGATTATTTTTATTAATTATGAGGATCCCAATACTTATCTAATATTGAACTTCATTCTAAATGTTGCCAACTGAAGGTCAAAAGTTAATACATAGCAAATAAAATATTTTATATCATGTATTGTAACTATGAATTTATATTTATTCCATTTGAACATAATAATTTACCTACCATATTCATAGATTTAATTAATATAGTCTTTTGAGATTAACTCAATCAATTTGTGTAATCCTTTATAGATTATATTCTAATATACTCTAAGTGAATGGATTATCAGGAATATCACTTGATAATATTATTTAAGACCATATAGGAAAGGAAACTATATGCTAAAATCTACAAGTGTGAATTCCTATTTCATAAAATATAATTCTTTGGACATGTGATCACATGCATGGGTATATCATTAGGTCATTATAAGATGAACGTCACTGAAACTTTTCCAAGGCCAACTATTTTGACTGATATATGCAATTTTCAATGGTTTCATGGATGAAATCTATGCATTGGAAATGATATTTTATGGCTATAAAATCCACTAACCATGCCTTTATGGAGTGGAGCTATGTTACTTTTTGATAGTTGATTATGATAATAATTTCAAGGAGCTGAAAAGAAGGTTTTTCAGTGCACCTATGCTCCCACTACCATATAATGTAGAATGGTTTGTGATCTATAGTTATTCATTGATAAGAAATGGGGATGAATAATTATTTTGAATGATATTTTGATAACTTATTACTCATGTTAATTGAGAATTCATGTTTTAAAATACTGAAATAATTATTTGGAGTAGGAAACAAAATTTTTTTCATCTAAAATATAGAGGAATTATCTATATAGTAAAAAATTTGATATATATATATATATGATTAAAATAAAATCTTAAATAATATGTTAAAATATAAATAGTTGAATATGTGCTATATGTGATGGTTGGAAGTGATTAAATATTCTGATGGCTCAATAAACTACCAACCTGGGAAGGAAAACAACGAGGCTCATGCTTTAAGTAAAAAGGACCATTCTTGGTTTTAAATTAATGGATTTAAAGAGATATAATATTTTTGGTTTTGTAGAATATAGGCCTTGAAATAATTAAGGAATAGGATATATCCTATCATTATCATATGAATATTCATCCATGCATCCATGTGAGGATTAAAGAGGCACAAAAATAGCATATTGAACTGTAGATGGTGATGAGAAATGTTCCTAAGTTTAATAATCATTATGATGGAATGATAATATAAATGAACTAATTATGTGTCTTATTAATTAAAAAATTGAAATATTATTTCATAGATTGAGCTGATAGTTCATATTTCTTGATTCATATAAGAAGTATGAAGATGTATAGATATCTTAAATAGTATTTCTTGTGAGATAAAATGTAAATGAATATTCAAAAATATATAGGTTGATTCCTAATAAGTAATGAAGTTATTTATAATAGAAAAAATTCTATTGGTATGTTATAACCATTACCCATAAGAAAATATAAATGGAAATACATTTCAATGGATTTTGTCCTTAGAGTCAGCAAAACATCTTATGGGAATAATTCTACCTCTATTATACTCGTTTTCATTATGAATTAAACACATTTAATTGGAATAAGATAAGATTTATCACTTATTAAACTTTTTTGGATATAAATATGGATGTGGAAAGGTTTACTGAATTACAATATTTGATTATATCTAATTAGGATATGAGGTTTATGCTGATGTTCAAGAGAAGTCTTCAACAAGATTACAATACATAGTTGAACTGTAAAACTACATATCATACTCATATATATTTTCAATATAATGGGACCATTGATACCTTGGATGATATTCTGATATCCTTTTATATGTATTTAAATGGTGGTTAGAATCAACACATTAAATTTCTTTAATTTTTATATAATAATAGATTTCACTTGATTATTCAGGTGACTCCCTATGAATCCTTCTATGATAAGATATTCCAAAATCCAACATATTGTGAAGAAGTTGGAGAAGTAAAACATTTTTGACTTAATATATTTGAGGAAATCACATATAATATTAAATCTATTTTTCTACACATCATAAAAGATATGATTTGATAGAAATATTATGATACCAATTGTTGGTGAGATATAGAGTTCAAAGATAGATAAATCAATTTATTAGGAATATATCCTTGGAATAAGCTTATGTGATTCTTAATTAAGTGAAATATTTGAATTAGATATACAAGTCCCTTGTAAATTCTAGTTTGTATCCCGAAAATTGATTATCTTTTGGTGATTCCACCAAATCTCTCTAAAATTCATAATGTGTTGCATATATATCTCATGAGGAAGTGCATACCAAATTCTTAAAATGTAATGATCTCATAGGTCTCTCCATTGGAAGATGATCTGCATTATGTTGAATAATTGGTGGTAATTTCGTATTTTTTAGATATTGTTTTGTGGAACAAGGCCACTCAATAGGTCAAAGTATTTTGGCGAAACCATAAATTGGGTAAGCTATATGGGAGCCTGAGGTTGCGATGAAGATCTTGTAACATTGATATTTTATATCATAGTGATGGAATTTGAAGGTTAAAATTATTATAAGGTGGTTGAATGAAACTAATATATATTTTCTAATATATTTATCTTTAAGTAAAATTTATTTCATTGAAATATTTCCTTTCACAGAACACCAAGTTTAAACAAACCGTGATATACTATTGAAATATTATTATTTAATAATATAATTATCACATATTATTTGTATTGGAGGGTATAAATAGGACTATATAAATTATATATATATATTTTTTACATTTTTATAAAATGAATATATTGTTCTTCATTTGGTTGAAAAATAAAATTAAAGTATTTTATGGTAAAAAGAGTTTCTTTCTAAAAAAATGTTATTATATTCACAATATTTTTTGTATTAATAAATTAAATTAATCCCAATAATTGAATGAATTTTAAAAAATTATTGTACAATATATTCAATAAAATATTTCATAATTAATCTGATTACTTTTACATGGAATGGAATGAAGGTAAACTTAGTTTTGTGCTTAAAAAAGCATTTTTCTGAAAATGATTTTGTTTCATTTCAAGAACTTATTTTATAAAAAGCTTAATTCTATTATATATATTTTTAAATTTAAAATTAATTAATTGTATTTAATCGTCATAATTAATATTACATAATTTGTTCCACACATTTTTTTTAAATTATTAAAAGTAAAAATAAATAGAAATTCATTAATATAGTAAATGTTAAAGAGGTTAATATTGGGTTAAACTAAAGTCTTAAGGGTCATAATAATAAAACAATTTCCTTATTGAAATTGGATGAATATATTTCAATCATGTATAATAAAAGTTTCATACATGATCAATTTTTTATCCCCATTCACATGAAATGAAATTCTTATATTTTAATATTCCTAATACTTATAATTGTGCAACTCACCTCACATATAATATGAAACTCACTATCCTATCTTATCAACAAAAGAATATCCCTTTATCTTGAACCGGCCCTACCCAAATATCTTGTAAACATCCTTATCCAAATCATAGAGGGGATTATATTATTAAAAGATCTACCCAAGATACATTATGAATCTATTCAATAGAGGTTTCTGAAAGAAAAGGTATATGTCTTTATAGGTCATTTTCAACATTCAATGTTTTATACTTTATATAAACGTATTTTATACATACTAAATTAATTAATAAATTATTATAATTATATAAATATTTTATTATGTCCTTAGGATAATCATTTTCCTCCTCTTTTCCATCAAATGGAAAAATATTTTATTGTTTGTGAATATGTGTGGATTACTGCCTCCAAATTGTGATATGGTTCATTTTACATCACTGAATTTTATTGATGATTTATAAGATGAATTTAATGTTTATATATTATATTTATGACACAATTATTCTTATAAAATTAGGATATATTATTTACCTTTATACCATACCAAATATTTGAAAATGACTAGGTTTCTTTTATGTACATGGGTATTTCCTCCTCCACCAAGCGTTGTGTTTCATTTTTCATTTCTATGTTACATGGATGGTAATAATGATATATTTAATGAATATATATATATATTATATTTTTTATAGAATAATTAATCTCATTTAGTTAACTATAATTTAATTTTTTTTCATTTCTTCCACCAAAAAGTGAAAACATCAACTTTGTTTAAGTAAAAACTACCCTCTCCATGAAGTGATTTAATTTATTTTTCATCACTGATTTATATAAATAGGTATAAAAGTTGTTATAATGAATAAATAGGATACATTATCCATGATAAATATTCTTTGGATGATCAAACCAAGCCCAAATTTCATGTACCGAAATAATTATATTGAAACAAGTTTCAAAACATGCCAATTTTCAATTTAATGTTCATTTTAATGATGATATTTTCAATAAAAAGATAATTATAAATTATAAATTAAGGATGCATAGTATGTTATGTACTAATATTTTTATTTAATATATATAAAATAAATCCATATTTACTATATCATATGTTTGAAAATATATTAAGGAGAAAGATACTTGAGGTATTACATTATTGTTACAATCTCATTTATTTTCAGAATTGTCTTTGAAAAATATATATTTTGGGAACTTATATGAATATTATCCATTAAAAAACATATATTATAATACACTAGTTATTCCATTAATTTAAAAATTATTATATTTTTCTATCTTTAGTACTAATAATTTCATAGAAAATGTTCTTATGAAACACCGACCTTGTTTCCTCTTCAGTTGAAGAAAATTTTCTTCCATGAAAAAATATTATTTTAAATATTTTCATTATTTTTATACAATTATCCAATGATTAAATAAATTCATATATTCACATATTTTATTTTCTGTAAAATTCTTTAAAAATAATCCACTTTTCACATTTCTAATGAGTTAATTTTAATAAAAGGTTCGAAAATAATATTTTTTAATGTTTTACACATGAACAAATATTTTTTCCATAATGAATTTTCTTTTCATTAAAAATTAATTAAAAAGTTTAATTTTTTTTCAATGATTCTTTGTTTAGAAAATTTCTAGAAAATTTTTCTATTTATATATTTTTTTTCAAAATTTTAAGTAAATTTCCTCAAAAAATATTCCAATAATATTTAAAATGTATTTTCAACTATGAAAACATCATTTTATATTACTTATGATTTATGAACATCCTTACCTAGGAGTCTTATTATCGGTGCCTCGAGAAAGTTCACCACATGGCCTCATGTGTTTCTCCCCATATTCCAAATGTGGAGGACTATAAGTGAGGGTCTAATGGTGGTACAATGGGTAGAATATATCCTCTAGATCAGTAATAAATAAAACAAAATAATATATAAATAAAGACAGTTCAATATAACAATAACTAAATTTAAATAATAAATGAATAAATGTTCAGGTATGTAAATGTTATAATGTATAATTATATAACAAAATCCTCCATTGATAAATCATTGGGAATCATGTGAACCGACTTAGTCCTATGATCATAAGCATAATTTACATCAGTGAAAATATATAGAAAAATCCATGATCCTGAACCTACAAGCATGACATCTTTTAGGGTACCAATCAGAAGAAATAATAGGGTGTTATATATACTCAGTAGGCCACCACAAACAGTATTTACACTAATTAATTTAATGAATTTAAAATAATTAGTGAGCATGTATATCAAAATAATGTAATAAATAATAAAAATTAACTTTTCAGGATCAGGTTCCTTGAAGAAACCTTGATAACCATACCTATATCATCTTGAGCCAGAATCACTCTCCACACCTACCATTATGTATATATATGAATATGTAAGACAATATTATGATAAGATATAAATGAACCGATATGGACCCAAGGTTTAGTACCAAGGAATCCAAATTAGAGGATCATATATGAGATAAGGTACACCATGCTCATGGGTTCCAAACTCATAAACACAATATAAGGGATTCCATGTCCAGGGTTCCATACCCATAATAACAATATAAGTGATTCCATTCCCAAGGTTCCATACCCATAATTATAATGTAAGGGACACTATGACTAGGGTGTCATAACCATAATCATATAGTATTCAATTACCATTTATAGATAAAGGAAATGATTTTTATCATTTCAAACATAATTACTAAGAATCTGTATGTTAGATAGTCTTTACATCAACTCTTTATTTATTAAAATTAAAAAATAAGGTATGTTTAGTACTAATGAAAAATTCTATGTAAATGAATATTCCGTATTACAGTTCATTTATAAATGATAAATAAGTCTATGAATGTAAACATGTTATATATCACCTGAGTATTATCTTTTAATATGCCAAATTTATTAGATAATACCATACACCATAATGGTTTTTTATATTAGAAATAGATGCATGATCATAATATCATTTATCTATTTGAATTTAATCATATCAATAATTGAGTATGGTCATCACACCAAAGAAGGCGGTTCAAAATTTTATTAGATTAGCATATACACGTGCATAAAAAACACACCCTATGGGGTGGTTTAGTCATATATGAAATCATTTATTTTAAGGAAAAATTAGTCAAAATCACCTTATTTAGAGGTTTGAGTTGCGTTTTTCAACCTCTATGTAAAAGAGTTTCATATCTTGTCTAGATGAGGTACATGTAATGAATTTAAGGTGTTTCATAATTTTGGAGAAATACATAGAAATGTTCGACATGTGACACAATATAAATAATTTATAAATGATTAAACGTTGATGGAATAGAATATTGAACACCTAACTTGTGTTTGGTATGTTTAATTATTCCAATAATGGGATTTGATTTTACCCAGAATGGTTGAAATTAGCAGAAATGTCAAATTCCCTAAAATTGTGTAAGAAGTCCACACTGGTTTAGTATTTTGTATGGTGAGATATTTGAAGAAATGAAGGATGAGGTGTCATAGAATCAACTATATGCTTCCAAAGGACCCTGAAAACACTTGAATTTTCCATTAATGATATAGACACATAAAATACTATCAAAGTATTAAAGGATACATTGAGTGGAATGGGTGTCAAAGAAAAGATAGAGAAAGGGAAAGATGAAATAAATAAGGCTAGATGAGAAAAAGGTCATTTCAACCCTCTTTAATGAGGTTCATGGATTTTATAATGATGCTCCAACCTTTAATCTCATACTGACCAAGATACACACCCTACACAGTTTGGAAACATATTTTAGGCTAATCATGTGACAATCATGTGACACTATAGGTTAAGTGGCACAAACAATGGAAATAAGTACATAGTTTGGAAAATTGTGTGCAGGTCGTGAACCCACCTCTAAAATTTACAATATACATCTTGAAAAATAATGGTTATAACCTTGAATGATTTAGAAAACCATGTGAAACCCATTATAGGGCCACATGTGTAGCTTCCGGTGTTTTTGCAGACTGGAATTTTGAGCCAAAATTTGTATTTTTTTCTTTTATATGCTTATAAGGGGTAAAAAATGCCTTTTTTACAAACTATATGATCCCAGATAATCTTTTTGACCACTCTATTGGACCAAGACTTGGAAATTTACCCTATAATATTATTTTTATGGAATTCCGAGCTGTTCTAATTTAAGAAGAATAATTATTAATTAATAGTCATTTAAATTAATATTAATTTATTCACGTACGTTCATTCAGCCTTATCTTTTGAAAATAAATTTAGAATGAGATTATATCATCTATGTTGAGTCTATAATGTGTTTTTTTCTAAGGAAGGAAATAAAATCAAGTTTGGAATTGGGGATGGAAAAATCCCACCTTTTATTTTTCTATTTATTTTCATTTTCTTCTTCTAATTATTTCCTTTTTCTTTTATTCTTTCCCCCTCTGGAATCTCTCATATGCCTCCAGGAATATTCCTACACCACAAAACTGAGAGAGGGAGAAAAAAAGATAAGGATATAGAGAGAAGTATGTACCATCATGTATATCGGGATGTGCTGGTTTGTCGTGCGATAATCGTGGACTGCAAAAATTGGAAAAGATTCAGTGGATTCCACCTAAAGGTCAGACATGTTTATGTTTTTTTGTAGGTCCTAATATATTTTCAATTTATATTTCTTTAAAGACCTTATATTCTTTTTTATTACCCCTTGAGGGTTGATATATAACTTTTGGGGTAAAAACTGGGATTTCAGGGTAATTGCAGGGGTTTTTGTTCTGGAAAACCAATGTAAACGACATGTGGTTCTAGGGAAATAGGGAGTGGGTTATTCTATTTTGGTGAATATGACCTTTTATAAATACAAGACATGTTTGTGGAATACATTTGTGTATCTGAATATCCATCCAGTTCCTCTATAAGGGGAACATGTCATGTCGAGTACACGACCAGACCCCATGTGGGTCCCACACCATGTAAAAGTACACAACCATTCCAAATACATAGAAATTCCATTTAAGTGACATTATAAGGTAAACAATGTATATTACATGCTATCTATCCATATTACATGCTATTTTCTTGTCTTTTTACATGCCAAGTCCATCCAAAGTGCACGCCCAGATGGGGATTTGGGAGTACACGTCGTGTACTCAAAGAGACACACCCTATACTGACCATTTAGAAACCCTTTTAGGGGGTTTCATGTATTTTCTCCTAGGTTTAAAATATGCACATAATATTTTTTAATTTTGATTTTTTTTCTTATAGACCATGATGGTGAAACCCATGGAGTGTTCTGAGGACTTATAATGGGTGTTTTTGGGGTTTCATAAATGGAGAGGTTTTTTCGGCAGTAATAGAATGTAGTTGTCGCTTTAGTATTATACCCACTGATCTGAGATGACCCATGAGTTATATCTACATAACATTTTTTATAGATATTAATTTGATTATATCTCCCTAGTGAGATATTCCCTTCTAGACTAAGAGGCTATGAGACCAGTTCTTTTGAGGACCCCTTATAGGATTCCTCTGTTTACGTTTTGACCTAGAGGATCCAATGTAGGATTCCCATTTCCTCTTTATTTTTTCTAGGTTCCCCTATGGGATTAATTTCTTACATGTTGACCAATGGAATACCTAGCATGATCCCTTCACTTGTGTACCATTACAAGGATGCCTTTTAGGATCCCACTAAAGGATACCTTGTAGGATTCATCTGTCAACCTGTCATTTGAGGTTCCCCTATAGGATTATTAACTTTACCTTTTATATTAAGTATAACTAATAGGATTAATTTTATTGTACAAAAATTCAAGTATCTCTAGTAGGATGGATCACTAATTTTGACATGAGGGATCCAATGGGCACGCTGATGCTTGGTCATCCTTGAGACAATACGTCGGGTTTGGGTAGACATGGTAGTGGGTGACACCTTAGGAACCGTGATGAACTTGAAATCCCCTATGGATATGGATGTAGTTTTAGGTTTAGGAATTCAACTACCCTCACATTTTTTTTGATTTCACATGTTTATTTATGATGCATCAATGATTACTAGAGGTGATTCCTTGTTGGTGGCTGTTGAGCCTAACGCGAGGCATCTTTCTGTCACATTGGGATGTATGGACATTCTTATTGGGATCCAGCATAAGATCCATGTTATATCATGTGATATTTTTATACCTAGAGGTACTACATGGGATCTTTATATTGAGCCTATATATTTTATTATTATATTATTGGGATTTTTAGAGGTGTTTCCTAGGATCCATTTGTTTATCCAATGATTATGATATACGAGAATTACATCCCCTATAATGATACTTGTGGATTATTATTCTCTCCCAAGCGATGAGGATTATTTTGATCTCTTCTGTTTTAAATTTTATGAGGATGATTATTCTCTCCATGATTCGAGCATGGAATTCCATATGATTATACTCATGGATGATTACACTCTCCATATGGATAGAGATAATTACGCTCTCCCTGATATGTTACTTGACTGTAATGTTGGACATGGATTTTCACATCGTTGGATACATGGAATTATTATGCTCTTCTAAATGGAATGGATTACTATAATCTCCCTTATTATAGACCACTAGGGGTGGCCATGTAATCTCACCAACAACATCTCCTTATAGACCTCTTAGGGTCCATACCCTTTTGGATTATCTAAGTTATTAATATCATGAAATCATATAGACCGAGACCTAGGGCCCTGTCATTGGACCATATTTAAATGGAATGATCAACATGGAATCTAGATCAGTCACCATTTATAAGATATATAGATGTAATTCCCTAGAATCCTTCATTATAGTAATTGGATGTGAGTAAGTATGAACAGAGGGTTAGGATGAGTATCACCCTGTGGTGATGTTACTTTCTAAGAGATATTTTCTAGAGTTGGCGAAAGTAGTTATATGTCAATTGGGATTATAAACACAAATATCTACTTAATTTACATGAATTGAGTGACATGATTTCTATCTTAATGACCTTTCATAGGATATCTAGGCAATCAGGATTATGGACCTATGGATTGACTACTATTTGGTTTTATGTTATTTGAGTCACCATACTCTTGAATATTCATATTTATGTATATATGTGCTAGTGTGGGACTATACAAGTATACACATATAGATATGGAAAAACATGGTGGAAATTTCTTAATTTACGGGGATTATGGACTTGGGGACCGAGTACAGTTTCATGTTATTGGATTACATCATCTTTTTAGTTGTGTCTTAGCTAGGCTAAGAATTTTTCTTTTTTCATGCACTTTTGGTAGAATATTTTATAGGTTCATCATTGGGGTGTCCTAATGAGATTATTTATCATAACTGCATGTGCTACTAGTGTATGTGTGTACCTTATATATGCTTTTCTGGTTGAGCATAGTTTTCATGGTGGATTGGGTTTAGGCTCTAAGTTGCTAGATTGAGTAGAGCTACTCACGTCTTTTCTTCTATTCAGGATGGTGCAGTTCAGTAGTGTCTAGAGACTGGGTATGTGTTATGGATTAGAGATAGTAGTTAATCCCTATAATTTTATTTCTATTTATTTTATATTCATATATTTTTATGTTAATCCTAGTGGGTGATTGTTTTTATATATATGACATTACTTTTCGGGATTTTATTGAATTTTTCACTTATTATTACAACATTTTCTATCTCAATTTGATTACTTCTTATAAAATATATTTTTTTACTTCTATGTATTATACTTAGCTACTTATGGTATTTTATTACTATGATATGAGGGAATAGTCTCCGAACTATCACAACCTAGGCCACTGCAACTAGTCAGTTCCCTTTGGCATACTTGGAGGCATGTTTGAGACCTATTGAAGAACCTTCTCTTAGAATCAGTTTAGTAGATTTTGAGTCAAAAAATTATATAGTGGTATCATATAAGTTCTTTTCTTGGTATTTACAATATGGGATATGGTAGATAATAGTACTAGGAATGTTTTGGAATTGGTGATGGATATCAGACCGGTGCGTCGAGAACACTTGTTTTGTTAAGATATCCTAGATGCCTTGGTATGGGACTATTGACCTGATCTATACTGTTATGGTTGTATATTATTTTCACCTTGAGTAATAGACATGTTTTTTGGATTTTATGAGTTATTGAGGATTTATGTCTCCTACACCATTGGTAAGAGGATAGAGATGGATTTTGACTCATTGCTAGAAAAATAAATAGGTGTCTCATACATCATATTTGGAACTTATAATTCAAATCATATAGTCCTAGTAGTGTGTGATAATTACTAACTATAGAGGAAAATTGTTTAAAGTGTCAAAAAAACCTATATGATGTTTACCATATTGGTTTTTGGTAGAATTCTACTAAATTGAGCCTACTTTTTTAGATATATTCTTTTGATGGAAGGTTATGTGTATCTACACTAATGTTTTTGGTAGTGAGGCTAATGAATTAGTCCTCATGCACAAGAGGTGTAGTAACTGAACTAGGTTGATATGGAATGTGATTCCTTTATGTTATACCCTTTTTAGGGTGTTGTTTTATAGGTCATGGTTATATATTCGAATCACTAGGTACAATGCCAAAGTATACCAAGACATTTCTTAAGCACTAGTCCTCCAGGGGGGATGGCTGTATATAGATTCCCATCATTGTCAGTTTAGTCTATTCTTCTCCATTGGTATCATTTTCTATATGGGTATGTTCTTTATGCGTATGGTCGGCAATGATCAAGCCCTTGTATACCATGCTTTCAGTTTTGACTCACATAGGTCAGTTTTCTATTAAGGTTATTTAGATAGGTTGATCATTTGTGCTAGTTGGTTTGACCTTGTGAACCAGTTGTGAGACTTGTTTTGTAGGTTTTGGTGGGAGAATTAGTGGACCTTAGTTTTACTCAGACACTTGTAGGTCTACATCCATTTGGATCAGGGGAAATCGGCATGAGAGATGTTTTCCAATGCATTTAGAAGAATTTTTAGTCAATGAGCTTGGTTTTATTATCATTTTGATATCGATGCCTGGTAGGTTCTCTGGTTTTAAATTATAGGCATGTTGATGCCTTTAGATTTTTATAAGAACATTCATGCTCTAGTATCAAGACTGGATTTGATGGGCATCACTATTCTGGTTCTTAGACCGAATGACCAGAGTTTTAAATGTTGTTGATGTAGTCAAAGTGAAAGCAGATTCTTGTGAATGGAATGACTTTAGGTGCAGGGCGGTGATGGAAATTAATTGTGGCATAAACGAGGTGACCAATTTTGAAGAGGAGTTACAAGGGAGATTCTAGATTAATGAAGCTAATGTGCCATGTAGAATGTTCATCTTAGACTTCAAATAGATAACCCACTAGTGTATGAGACATGTTATAAAGCTACATGTTGGTTTCCCATGGTATCGTTCGAACCTTAATCGGTGAGTGACTAGGTGCGGGCCTAGGACCGATCATTTCAAGAAATTCCATAGGCGTGGTTCCCTGGGAGTTTTGGACAAATGATGAATGTACCTCCATGGTAGAGGATACATTAAGGGTAAATATGGTGTTGTGAAATGGTATAACTATGTTTGAACCTGGACACACATTGTCGGGATTTTTGGTGTTAAGAGTTGGTTAAAGGTATGTGTAGCATGTTTTGTTGTGAATGTGTATTAGAAAATATTAACAAGCCTTTTGTGGAATATTAGTGTACTCTTGATTAGATATGATCATGCTCTATATTGAAATCATATTGAGTATACTGGGAGAGCGTCATCCCTACACTAAGCTTCATTTATTTTAAATTTCTTCACCGTCTAAGAAAGGAAACCATTTGAGGTTATCCTCGAGGAGTGGTATATGGTAATCCATATAGAGGGGAGTTAAACATTAGCCATTTGAGGGTGGTGACCCTCATTTTTAGTTTTAATATGGATTTTTTCTTGATCCATTGAGCTCAGATTTTGGGTTAGAGATGATGATAAAGGCATTCCTATGGTGTGGAGCACGAGATTGGCCATAGTTAAACATCTTCCTTATAGGAGATAGTTGTTGACGTTATGAGACTGGTCATTGGATAGTTCAGATCGATTGTTTTTGTAGATTCTTGTGGTGAGAGAATAGATTATAGTATTAACACCATGAATCTTTGGTATGATAAGGTTTATGGTGGGGATATTGTATGGTCCCATGTTTTTTTGGACTAGAATTTTAGACAGAAATTTGAATTTTTGATTTAAGATTCATGTAAGGGGTAAAAATGGTATTTCTCCATTGAAGATGATTACAAATACTTTCTCAAACCACTCCTTTTGTCCCCGAATAAGGGTTTTAACCGAGGAAATGTGTTTGGTGGAATATCAATCTGATTGAAATTTAGTAGATTATTTAATAATTAATATTTAATTGAATAAATATTTATTTTTTACGTACGTTCATTTGAATTTATTTTATGAATGGAGAATCATATATAGATTTTATTTCCACCATTGATTCTATAATGGGGATTTTTCCTAGGTGGGTTGAAAACTTAGGTTGGGAACTAGGGCTAGCCAAAGACCACATTTTCTATTTTTTTTTTATTTTATTTTTATTCTTTTCTTTCTTTTCTTTTTATTTTTTCTTTTCTCCTATGGCTTATCACATATGTACCCAACCGGGGTTCCTTTAATTCTTGAACAATATATGGAAAGATATAGAAGTAAAGAGATAGATTTAGGTACCACCATTGAGCTCAGGACACACTAGTTCATCGTACATCAACCATGGACTATAGAAATGGGAGAAGCTTCCGTAGATTCCACCTAAATATATGCCATTTTTATGTTTTTTCCTAGATCCACAAATATTTTCTATTTTCATGTTTTAGATACCTTATATGATTTATTAGGACCCCTTTATGGTCAATCTACTTCTTTTGGGGTAAAAAATGGGGGTGTCAGGGTGATTTGATGGTTTTCCATTTGGGGAACCCCATGTACATGGCATGTGGTTTAGGGAACACCTATTGTGTGTTATTCCATTTCGGGGAAGATTAATTTCATATGTGCACACCATTCACGGGGTATACATAACATGTACTGGTACTCAGCCTTGTAGTTGAGTACCTAGCTAGGCTACTTGTGTAAGGGGCACACATTGTATTGAGTACATGGCCATACCCTATGTGGGTCGTACACCATGTAGATGTACAAATGTCAGAGAAATATATGGAAAGAATGTTTGGGAGACACTAGAATATACCTCATGTATGGAACAAACTATGTAACCTTCATATAGGTGGTGTACTTGGGAATTTACACGCCAAGTCCATCCAAAGTACACACCCAGGTGGGGCTTTGGGAGTACACAAAGTGTATTACCCCTTTTGCAACCCTTTGGGGGTTTTCATGTATTTTCACCATAGATTCATATTTTGTAATAGGTTGAGTCTATTATTGTTGGTTTTCCATGTAGATCATGATGGTGAAACATGTGGAGAGTTCTATGGACTCCCAATGGATGTTTTGGAGGTTTTACAAAACACGGAGGTTCTTCCCCCTGTAATCGAATGTTGTCTCGTGAGAGTGAGACCCTTTGATTTTAGATGATCCATGAGATATCTCTATAGAAAATTGTTTTGTTGCTATTATTTTAAGGCCCCATACTCAGTGATATATTCCCTTTTGGACTAAGAGGATGTGAGACCCATTTATTTTAAGGATCCTATATAGGATTCCTCTATTCACATTCTGACCTTCATGATATAATATAAAAATCCTATATCTTCTTCCTCTTACACAGGTTTCCCTCTGGGATGCCTTTCTTATGTTTCATACTAGGTAATCCCTAATAATATCCCTTTACATTAATATGACTCCGAGGATCCCTTATAGTATGTATATACTGAATTCGCACTCAAGGATACCTTATAGGATGCCTCACTAGTGTTTGACTTATGGGACCTAGTGTATGCCCTAATTTTTGACCAACCCTAAGTTAGTACAATAGTTTTTGGTAGTGATGGTAGTGGGCATAACCATAAAACCCATTAAAAATATTTAATTAAATGGGGATGTATAATTAGTGTTTGGTTTAGGAGTTTGACCACCCTCACTCTTTTTTATGCTTTCACATTTTTATTGTTGATGCAGTGATGATTATCAGAGGTTATTCCAGCTTGGTGACTGTTGAGCTTGACATGAGGCATAGTTTATTCTCTTTGGGTTGCCCTGAAATTATTAATGGGATTCATATTCTAAGCCATGTTATTTATTATGTTATTTTTATACCCACAGGTACTACCTGGGATCTTTCTATTGAGTATATATATTTGATTATTATATTATTAAGATTTTCAGAGGTTCTTCCTAGGATCTGGTTGTTGAGACTATAATTATGATATATGGGCCTAACATCTCTAGTAATGATACTCATGGATGATACCAATACCCTGAGTAATGAGAATTATTTTTTTCTCCTCTATTTGAGTTGTGATGAGGATAATTATACTCTCCTAGATTCAGGAATGGCACTCGATATGACTATAATAATGGATGATTATGAAAACCCAAGGGATAAGGATGATTAAACTCTCCCTGATCTATTACATGACTGCAGTGCTGGACATGGTGTTTCACATAATTGGATACACAAAATTATTACCCTCTTCTGGATGGAAGGGATGATTACTCAACCCCATATTAGATACTTCTAGGGTGGTCATGGCATCTCACCATTGTGATCTCCTTACAGATCTCATAGGGGTCATACCCTTATGGATTATCTAAGTTCTAAATTTCATGAATAACTATAAAGAAAAACCTAGGGATTATACAATATACTAGATTTAAATGAAATTATAATCATTGAATCTAGATTAGTAACCATTTACTTCCCTTGAATCCTCATTTATAGTGATTGGAGGAGAGTATGGGTGAAACCAGGGTTATGACGAGTATCCTCCTATAGCAACGTAGCTTGATCAGATATTTTTTTGGCATTGGATGAAGTAAGTATACGTAGTTTTGGATTATATACCAAAATATCAACTTAATTATACATTGATTGAGTGACAAAATTATAGCTCAATTCCCTTTAACATGATGTCTAGACGATCAGGATTACTGACCCAAAGATAGACTATTGTTTGATTTATTTTATTTTATTCACCTTACTCATGAATGTTAATATTTATGTATATATTTATATATATGTGGATATTCATGTATATGCTTATAGATATGAAAATCAATGGTGAAAGTGTCCTATTTGAATCTGATTACTAACCCAATGTTCGATTGTGGTCTCATGTTATTGGATTACTTGTTCTTTTCAATTGTGTCTCAACAAGGTTAATAATTTTTTTCTTTTTTCATGAACTTATGGTAGAATATTTTTGAGGATAATCATTAGGGTATACTATTATGATTATGTATCACCCCTTTAGATAAATATTTATCTACATTTAGACCATATTTCCAATATTTAGGCTGAGAATGGTTTTTATGATGGATCGGGAAGAAGGACTGAGTTACATGATCAACCATAGTTCCTTGTGTGAGTTCTTCTATTTAAGATATTGTAGTTTGAAACTGTCTGGAGACTGGGTATGTGGTCTTTCTTAAAGTTAGTATTAAAGATATGTAATTTTATTTATTATTCTTTTTCATTCATATATCTATGTGGTCAGCCCCATGGGGGATTAGTTTTGTAAGTATGAAATAACTATTTGGGAATTTATAGAATTTTTTATTTATTATTACATAATGATATATTTAAGTTTTATTACTGATTACACTTTCTATTTATTTACTACTATGTATGGTACTTAACTACTTCTGCTATATACTTAATCTAATTTAGGAGCATAGTCTACCCACTATCACACCCCATGACCTTACTGATATTTAGCAGCCTCTGGCATATAGGGAGGCATGCGTGAGGCCTCAATGAGAGCCAACTCAGAGAACTAGTTTAGTGGAATCTAGGTTAGCACATTACAATACAGTTTCTCCTTAGGGGCCTCATAGTCAAAGAAACTATAATCTCGGTTCAACCTCTCCCAAATGTGTGTTTTCTATTCCTCAAAACACCAAAAATCATCCAAAATCCAAAATAAAACTCTTGATCCTTAACTCTGATCTAAAAATAAAACTTTTATGTATTTCAAATATCCGATTTACATTTCAGAGATCAATTCAAAATATTATCCATCCAACCAATGAATGGTTCGTATTTCTTGGGAAAATTATACATGTTAAAAAATATGGGATGTTACAACCTCCCCAACCTTGAACAAATCATCCCTAAGAATACTTAGGGAATAACACAAATAACACTTTACCTACTCGAGTCATGACCTCACATTCAAGTTACCTCATTATGTTTTTAAACACTCAACACACCTTCAAGAACTATTTTTAGCATATGGTTTTTAAGACATTAAAACTCAATACAATGATAATATTCAAAACTAAAACATTGATGTAGTGCTTAAAGGGTCCAATATAACTAGAGAAATTAACACATATTCATTTATTTAAGTATTTAGATTATATTTATCTTGGATATAGCCTATAGGTTGAATTGACAATTCAGAGTTATGATAAATGCTCCATCATTTTTTTAATTAATCATTCCCTTAGAATCCAAGAGACACTCCCGAAATGTTTAAAAATTTAAAAGAGTGTTCTGATTTCAATCAACCCAAAAATGATGGGTTGTGCCATTATTTCCTTGAAAATCTATGGCATACACTTTAAGCTGCACTCATCTCATTTGGACAGTGTGTTTAATGAAATTCCCCATCGACTTCATCCATTTATGTTAGAGAACTCAAAGATGAACTACCTTTGGTAAAATATTTCAAAAAAAACATGCTTAATATATCCAAAAAGTCACTAAAAAGGGATTTTGATGCCTTATCCCATGGTGTACCAAGATTATTCTGAGTACGCTCATCGAATCTTATACCTATCTTCCATTAATGTTTCCTGAAATAACCATATCCTGATAAAAATCTATCATCTTTCTATAACACGAGTTCCAATATTTTCTTGATCTAACAACAAATGATCATGATAAGGAACTCTAGATATAATGCCCTCATCGGAATTCCCCCAAACCATAATCAAACCTGTACTTGGAATTTTACCAGTGGTTCTAGCCATACATCATTCCATTTAATTAATGGAATATGAGCGCCAACACTACCTCCATCCAATTGGTCTTAAGGTATTACATCCCATTTTACATGAGGATCTCCCACCAGTGAATTAAGTCCCTCTCTTCATGATAGGATCATAATTCTCATCCCACCTAATTATTTTTTATTACCATCACCCATTCCCTATCTATCCCCAAACCCAACATGTGTCTTTCCTAAGAGATCACTCTTCCCAAGCACTAATATAAATGTATATCTTCACAAATTACTATATATGAGAATGGTTATCATGGGTTTCATTGAAATTCAAAACACAATTAGGGTCACCTATCTTAAATAGTAATTTATAAACTAGTCACCATGTCTTTTTCTATAAAATTATCCTCGTTTGAAACTCTCAATGATTCTGTTATAAAACCATAAGAATTTTTAGATAGGTAGCTCGACGTATAGACGACACTCACTCAGTATACTTGGGATGATGAAAAGGTAGGGGGATGATCACCTCTAACTTGAAAAACATCAATATTTCTGTAAACATGCATGCATATGTCTTCTGATCTACATTCAGATAAACTATTCTATAATTTCCTAAGCGAACACTAGACACCACGTCTCCCTACATTGTGTGTTAAGATTGAACACTGGTGAACCATTTAATTAAATATTCTATATCTTTAAATTAACTCACAAAAATAGATATTTCATTTAATTTACCCATGTTATAGGTTTCCAAGCCCTCATTCATTAAATTCCTAAAACCATATGTCCTTGGATCACACCTAGACACACACCAACATTAAATTCTAAACATTTACCACACTCATACAAAAAAAACTTAATTTTCCTAAAAATGGATTTTCATCAAACACCACCCAGTTCTAAACCCAAACCATACTCCCATGAGTCATCCATTAACAAGGTAAATCTAACTATGAAACATGGAACATCTTTTTCTAACATGTAATGAGACTCCTAGAAACTAAAATTAAAAATAAAGAACACACCTATTCTATGATTTATCAAAAATACAACTACATCAAAGAGTAGTTCTAAAAAAATAAATTGTCTAAAGTGAAAACACAAGTCAAATGGGCTAGGCACTCAAACAGTCCTACCTATTGAAGCTATTTTTGATAACCAAGCACCATAGGTAGTTCCTTGAAAACCCAACCATCATCATTCCTTCATATGCCAAACCCGAGCATCTACCATGCATCAATATCATATCTAGCATAAAACTAGGATCATTTACCTCATGAAAATGTAAATCTTTTGCCCAACTCTCTCTTAGGATACACTATGAAAAAATGAATCATGAAATACTAGGGTCTTAATCAAAAGTGTGGGAATGTCTCTCTTCCACTTAGTGCTATAGATCAAGTCTCAAAACAGGGCCACTAGGACTGTCCATATAGACCTATATTCTCACACATAAGTACTATACCCTATTTATGGGCCTAAATTACATAACATATAATGAAAAATTAAAATCTCTATGATAGATGTAAAACTAATGTAGGTAAGTAATCATCTTATATGAGGTTCAAACCTATCAATAAGGTACATGACATCACTTGTCAAGCATCATCTAACCAGGCCCTAATCCATTACAAGAGTATGAATAAGGGTGTGATGCCTATAGGTTTACAATTTTAATGTCAAGAATAAAGAGATGATACTCTCCAATTATTCATATATAGTAATACCACCACGAGGTTCAATGTACTGGAAAACAACTCATCTATACAGGGTTTTGTTTCACTATCTAGAGGCATACTCATGAAAAAGATACCAGAATGAAACCTCACGCACAAAAATATTCATAATAATTTAGAAATTATTTAGTTTTTCAATGGTTCTACCACAATAGAAATAGTCAATTACTTACTCAATGCATCATCCCTAAACGTAGTCACACCTAAAAAATCACTAGGATTCACCACTTATTAGTTACACTGAAAAATAAAAGAATGAAGACAATTAATATCGAAGGGAAACACCCATGATCCCTTCCTAAGGAAATATTAATCTAACCCTTACATGGGGTTGAATATATAACACCTCAAAAAAGGTATCATTTGAAATCATTTTAATGATTCTCTAATATTATGAAATTTAAATCACTTCCTATATAGAGGGTATCAATTACCGGTTTTTAAAGGAAAACTATAATAAGAACTTAATTTTTTTGATGCCATGAAACATTAGGAAATTCATAATATAATTTAATATTAATTATTTATTAAATCCAAGAGTTATTTTTCTAAAAATAAATTGGTTAAAGAAAATTTATACTTCCAATATATATATTAAAACAATATTTAGTTCGTAATTCACATTTTAATTAACTGAAGGATCATAATAATAAAACTAAAATGAAGTTAACAAGTATTCATAATGTTAGGTGACTATTCATGGAAGATACCAACATACACTTATATGTAAAAACATATAAGTGGTTGTGTTCACAGTTAAATGACCATCCCATTAGAATAACCATACCCCAATGGGGTTTGGTATCATGGAACAAGAATCGTAAAGGTGACCTATATGGGTATTGTCAGTCAATTTGGGTTCAATTATATGGGAAACCATTCCCATTTTATAGATTCAATGCTCTATGAATTGAAATTGGAATCCCATTT
Organism: Viscum album; assembly: GCA_963277665.1. Classification (NCBI taxonomy): domain Eukaryota; kingdom Viridiplantae; phylum Streptophyta; class Magnoliopsida; order Santalales; family Viscaceae; genus Viscum; species Viscum album. Next base: position 1,281,276,751 of record OY728127.1, read on the forward strand.
AAATTCAATCCATAAATGTTAAATTAATAAAATTCCCAACACCCTTAATGGGTTTACATTATAAGAAACATGCCCCAATTGACCTAATAGGGTCTCATTGTGCGTTTAGGAACCTATTATCATGATTAATAATTCCCAAATGATAGGAGTACTAGTTTTTGTAAAGAAATTAATTTATATAAAAATTGTAATATAGTATATATTAGGGTTCATTTAGATTAATTATCATTCCCATGTTTTAAATATATGTTCCATTATACACTGTAATTAGCATTCATGTAACTGTAACTGGTTTTTTATTCTCAGTAAAAAATATTTCAAATTAATGTATAATGTTTTGGTTATATGTTTTACCTTTCTCAATTTTTAAATGTCCTTAAAAATTATAAATTGTTAGTGGAACCCATTTAATCACAACCATATATATTTCATCCCATGAAACCAATGGTCTATGGCTCAACCATGTCATAATTAGTTATCTAAGGTTCCAACATAAAACTATAGGGGAAACATAATTTAGGTTGAAACATACCCATTAATAACAACTCATTTCTGATAATTATAACAAGAAATAATATCAAAAGAAGAAAAATTTACATTCAAAAGAAATCAGATAAGTATGGTATACAGCTTGGAATAATAAATAATCACATTATCATTGTATACAAATCATCATGCACTAGGAAATCTAAAATGTATTCTATATGGAATGACATATGCATGTCATGTGAATCTCTAAATGCCTAAAATGATGCATACCATAATTCTATCTTTATATACCAGAACAATGGTGAAAATAAAAGTATATGTAAATCAAAAATTAGAAAATGTACAACAGTCACAAAAGGTGAAAAAATAATCAACTATAATATATAACATCTTAACTACCATTCTCATCCCTAGAGACTTTGCCTTTCCCAAGTGGTTGGGTTAGACATACCCAAACACAACCACCTTGCATTGTTCTAGAACATTCCTAGTAGCCAGTCTACCATCATAAAATAGTAACACAAATTGAAGGGAAATCTCTGATACCACTTGTAATATCCCGACCATAGAGCCACTATATTGGCTCCCCAAGAAATTTTGTCACATGGCTTCAGGAACACCTCCCCAAATTCTAAAATATTCCAACTAGAAATGAGGTTCTAAAAGTCAAATAGGGAGGATGATATTCCATATGTATTAGTAATAAATAAATTGTAAGCATAAATAAATAAAGGAATATGGGTATAATAATAACCCACAATAAATACTAAATCAATAAATTTTCATGCATGAACTTGCTATATTGTATAATGATTGAGAAAAATATTGTAAGGATAACTGCATGAGAATCATGAGTACTAGTTCATTATTATACTCCAATGATCTATGTATATTAATAACATCACATAAAATACTCCATAATCATGAACCTAAAACCATGAGGTCTGTTTGGGTACCAACCGACAAACCGGAGAGTGTGTGACATATAATTAGTTGGAAACCACCGATAGTGCCCACACTAATATAGTATGTGAATATAATGTAATCAATGTGAAAGTATATCAAAATAATAGAATAAATAATAAATAATAACATCTCATGCCCAGTTTCCTTGAAGAAACATGGTCAACCATACATACTTCGACCTAATCCAAAAGGTCTCTACACACCATCCATCATGTATATATATATATCTATACTTAAGAAATTCATGCCAATAGATATACATGCACCGACATGAACCCGAGGTTTAGGACCAAGGGATACACATGAGTAGATCACATATATGATAAGGGACATTCCAATATTCTATACCCATAATAACAACATAAAGGACACCATGGCCATGGTTCCATAACCATAGTAAAAATATAAGGCATTCCATGCCTAGGGTTTCATACCTGTAATAATTATTTACACAAATCCATGACTATGGTTCTATACCCATAATCATATTGAAAACCATCCCTATTTATGGTTCATGGAAAAATTTATTATCATTTCAAACCTAAGAGCTAAGAAAGGGTAGGTGATATAGTATTTCCACTAACTCTTCATTTAATCCAATTATAAAACTTATTTAGTTTAGTAATAATAAAAATTCCCATTTACATGAACATTTCATATTAAAAGTCATTTATAAATGATAATGAAGGCTATGCATGTAAAAATTCCATATATCACCTGAGTATTCTCCTTAAATAACCACTTTTTATTTGATAAGACAACACACCTCAATGGTTTTTCTATTATAAAATACCAGAATGGTCATCATATAATTTATTTAGGTCAATTTAATCATCTATTCCCTAAAATATAGTCATCAAACCTAATAAGGAGATTCAAAAGAAGAATAGAGAAGAATAGACATGTGCATCAAACAACACACCCTAAGGGGTGGTTTAGTGAAATATGAAATCAGTTATTCTAGGAGAAAATTATTCCAAATCAGTTTATGTGGTGGTTGGGTTGTGTTCAACAACCTCTAACCACGTACAAGAGTGTCATAGAGAGACTACAAAAGGACTAGGTAATTAATTTAAGAAGTTTCATAATTTAAGAGCAATGCACAAAAAAGTCTAGTGTGTAGCACAAAAAAATACATTAAAAAAAACACAAAATTGATGGAAAATCATAAATACCACATTTTTCATGATTATTATTGTTCAATAATAAAATATAAGGCTTTGACTCAATCCATAATGAGATAAATCTGAAGAAACATCAAATTGCCATCAAATAGGGAAAAAAGACCACATAGATTTAATATTTTTGTATGGAAATATATTTGAAGAAAAGAAGGATGTGGATTCATAGACTCAGTAAAATTCTTACAACACATTTTAAGGAACTTGAATCAGACAATTAATGAGGGAAGAAAAATATGAGAGGAGATCTCGAGATATCTAGGCATGGGAGAAAAAAGAGAAGAAGGGGAGGAAGAATGAAATAAGGATGGAGGGGAAAATGTTCATTTCACCCCTCTATAGTGGGTCACACAATCATTCTACATGGTTTTTTAACTATAGGACAATTATGTGACTCATAATATCAAATATACTTACCTTTCAAGGATTGAGCCCATGGTTTTGGATAACTATTAACGAATAGTGTGGTTTTATTAATTATGTGGCACTAACCATGTGTTTAGGTGCATGGTTTAGAAAAACAGGCCCAAACCATATTCCCACCTCTAAAATTTACTATATATATACTTTATGTACATGTTACCCACATATCATGGTTTATAAAAGTATGCTACACCTCGTAAAGGGTCGCACTATTTCTCTTGTGGGGCATCAGAGTTTGATGAAACTGTGCTCCCTAATCTGCTTCTCCTAAAATGTGATTTTATCTGTTTGAACCACTAAAAACTCATATAAACTCTCAAGAAACCTCATTGGACATAAATAATATAAAAATGAAACTTTTATGTGTTAAAGTGATAAGATTTAAATTCTGGAGCTCAATTCCAATTATGGATCATCTGTAAAACAGAAGGTTCAAATACCATTGGAATATTGGACTAGATCCCAAACAGGGCACATTACACTTAACTAGAGACACAATACAATGATACTATCCTTATTTATCTCTGTATGGTTATTTATTAGGATGATTAAATATGCATGTAACCCATTTTGTTTTATATGGGTTAAGATATTCAGAAATGATAAATTGTTTGTCGACAGTGTGGATATAAAGGAATGGATTTTGATTATGTGATGTTTTGGTCCATTATATCACTCCAAGGAATTGGTTAATGTGATATCAATTTCTAACGAGATGAAAATGATAATCATGAACATAATTGTGAGTACCTATGTTTACAGTTGGATGTGTGTGTATGATTTCTACTAGGTTTTCTCAAAAGAAGATGCATGAGAATGATTTTGAATAGTTATATTTACATTTTAATGTTTGAGTATACCCAATTATATCTATTCCCATAGGATTATACATGGAAATGATTGAAAATATCAATGTTCACAAATTTTTAATCTCCTATGATTATGATTCTAGAAGCCTATATCAAGAATCATGAATGATTATTAATGCATCAACAACCAAATTTATCACAATTCATAATGTGATATTATTAAGAGTTTATGGTCTAAAATTTTATCGGTATAAATCTACTATATTGAGAACAATTATTTGATTATGTTATTATACAATTATTATCATCTTATGCTCTCTTATGATTGACATCACACATGTTTACCCTTAATAATTGTATGATATCACCCTTTCTTATATATTACTTCTTTAGGTTTTGATGGATTGTTTTGATAATTATATTTCTATAAGGGTTCTAATATTAAGAACTTTCTTGTAGATATTGAATAATTAAATTTATTATGTATATTTTGTATGAATACAAAAAAACAATTACTCTCCTTGGGCATATGTAATTGTGATATGTAATGAATATTTATCCTAAATTATTTAATATATTAATTTTATATACTTGGGTCACATAATAGGTTATTTTTGTTTATGAGAAATGTTTTTGAGAAATGGTTTTTTGGAAGAGGAGGTGAGTTTTTACTTGTATTTCATAATCATATAAATTGTTACAACTATGTTTTTTTTAATTATTTTCATAAAAATGGTTTGTTCAAATCTTACTCACTCTATGAGGTGTGATGTTTTATAAAAGTGATTATGAAATGTTATTTTTTCTCATAAAATGTTTATGTGAAAATCCTATTGTATTTATTTATATTCTAAAATATTAGTAATTGAATTAAATTTTAAATGAAATAGTACAAAATTTATGGTTGAATCCTTCATGGTGTGTTTATATCATTCCCTATATATAAAATAGGTTGTATGTAACTCAAATGTTTTATTTCATGTTCATGGATCATGTTCATTTATGTTATGATATCCTTTGGGATTGATTTTGGGTTAGATAATTTATAGATTGTGTCGAATATGGTTACTGATTATGGTTTACATATAGATGATGTAGCAGTTCAATGTTATTTTTTCTATATCTTGGGATGGTTACATATCACCTTATAGGCAAAAAAAATTCCATTGTCCTTCCTATATGTGAAAATTTATTCATTTCTACATAGTTCAAATTTTATTCATGGATTATAATTTGTTTATGATTTGATATTTTTATGACTTATTCTTATTGTATCCACTAATTATTATAATGATATGTTATTTAATTTAAATTAGAATGATTTAATTTATGGAATAGAAATTAAATTTATGAATAGTATATTATAGATTTCTTGATGGGATTCTTTTTCTTGTTCTTATATGTACTAGGAAGAAAACATTCCCATGTGTTTATTCATGCGACCAAGGAACTGGTTTCCCAGATATAGGAACCAAATATGCTATTTGTTCATAGTGGGATACCTGGTAGGTTTACAATTTAGGTAATCCATGGAAAGTTTATTACTATTATCCATTATTTTCTAACTAATTTTAGTTATTACACACAATATAAAAAATTATAATGGTTAATTTATAACTTATTTATTTCCAAAAATCATGTAGAACAAAATGTTTTTCCCTAGTGTGAATATAAGAAGAAAATATTTTATATTTTTCAATACTAATTATAGGTAAAAAGTTTATTTTCCCTTTATAAATAATCTCATATAGCTATTCAACGCCACTCTATTATTCATGGAATAATGTGTTTACCATAGGACATCTGTTTTTGGGAAATATGAGATGATTGATTTTTTAAGATATTGAATACTTAATTATTTAAATATAAGTTTATCCATGAATTTTATTTTGGTGATATCATTTTATAGGATCCATAAATTAAGATTACAACTTTAAAATTATTTCTAGAATGGTGTGGGGGGGGGGGGTTCCTTCTTGAGGTGTAAAACCGCTTTGTAGTTTGGGATGTGGGATGATCATTTTAAATGGGATTTAGTTTTGTGGATTACCTATTTATTCATTTAAATTAATTATTCTACCCCTATAATTTCCTTCTAATTCATGATGGAAGGGGGAGGGTTCTCCCGTAAGTGTAGTGTCCAAATTGAATAGACTGGGGAAAGAGTAACCACTAGACATCTTCCAAGGTGGTAAAAGAGATCAAATCGAAGTTCATCGATGTACAGGTGTGAATTCTAATTCAAAACATCATAATTTCCTCCATTAGGTATTAGAATTATATTACCAACCCATATATCCCAATATATTAGTTTAGTTTGTGTTATAAAATTAATAATATGGTTTTCGGAGACACCAAGGGGATGATTTAGGTTTATTTTGGCCTGAACAGTGGTTTTAAAAAGATGACTCTAGTTTCGGGTTTAGAAAACCTAATCACATGATTTCTAGATTCATGAGGACATGCCATGTGTTTATAATATTCAAGTAAGATGATTTTTTTGTATGGGATTAAATTTACACAAAGTATTCACCGTTTAGTGGAAAAAGGCCATCTAAGAGTGTAATTGGTTAAAGACCCCATGTAATGGGGATGTGGTAATTTAATAATACCCATCCAAACACCAAGTGTGTCCTATCCATATATTAGTACACGACTTTTCCCCATGTGTTCCTTGATTATGTTGTATTACAGTATCAAACCTAGAGTATAACTAGATGTGGATGTACAAGAAAAGGTTGTATATTTGTGGGTACACATCGTGTACTGATCCCTTGTTTCCCATTTGAGGGGGCTAGGTAATTTTTTTTTACTTCAGATCTAGATGTTAAAAAATGATTATTTTATTTTCATCATTTTTTATATAGATCATGATGATGGATTCCATATGGTATTTTGATTACATCAATGTTTTTATTCTGGGAGGGAGACTTATGATCAAGATTTTTACATCATGTAATTGTATTATGTGGTCTCCTAAGTGTGGGAAATGGGATGAGACCATGATGTGGGTAATGTTAATGGTTGAAGGACATGGAATAAGAATTAATGGGTCCTTAACTAGTGTACCTTTAGATAATGTTTTGTCTTGTGGAACTGTGTTATGAATCGATGAGGCATATAGTTTGTGATTTCGATCCATCCTAGAGTGACATTGAAATGCGATGTTCTTGAGGTCATCTCCATTGTGATAATTTCACTATTATGAATATTTTGAAATGTAGTGTCAGAGACTAGGTTACGGGTACTGTTACCCCCCAAGATACGAGTATTGGACTGTGGGTTGTGATTAATATTGAGGACCCAAAATGGGATTCATTATTATGCAATGACTTAGGGGACCCAAATAGGCTTTGTTTTGACTTACAATCCTCACTGAGAGGGTATGCACAAGAATGGGTATATCGACTGCAGGGGTTACTTTTAGACCATAGTAGAAGTTTTTATCCTAATTGGATGTAACAATATGAGTCTCACTTTTGGGTATCTTACCATGGTGACATGGGGGGTTTATAAAAGAGAAAAACATGATCATGTTTTATTCTATATGTTGAGGATTATAATATACAATTCCTTGGAGAATTTTGATGAATGAATATAACTACTCATGGAGTGGTCAAGACTTTATTTGGGATTCCAGGAGTCATTGTAGGGATGTATAGAGTGGTTTTCACACAATATACTAGTGGGGCGTTTTGGTAGGGTATTATAGTTTGCAATCTATCAGGGGATTTCTATCTGTATAGGCATGGATAGTATGGTATACTGAGGTGAGGGTGGATCCAAGATTGTGATACTTATAGGCGTATTCTTGGATGGGAAAAATATAAAACAGTATTTCTGAGAAGCTTATAAGAAAAATTCTTTAGATGATAATACCCTCGTAGAGGAAAAATAAGATTTTTATAGTGATTATTCCTTTAATAAGAATTATCATATATAGTAGTGATATGATTATTACAGGTATTAGGATCCAGATTAAAAGACACCCATATGAGAGGTCTGTGGTACTTATGTGCTAATTCCGTAGATGTGGAAACTCATATAACTGGAGGCCCATGATAACTTATAAAAAAATCACCCCTATTTGATATTTGTGACAACTATCTATACAGTTATGAGACTTGAGTATGTTATATGTTTGGTGGGACCCGAAATACATGCATAGAGAAACCCTAGATCTGCATGATTCTGGTATTGTTCATCAGAGTCATGGACCTGAGGATAAATACTATTTGATAAAGACATGATAAATACTATTCCCCATGTATGGTAATCATGTCCACAAGGTCATCACGATGTGATTAGAGACATCTTGAGAGTGATCAATGTAATTATGGTTGATAGAGGTCACATATCCAGGGGTCGTTGGGGGTTTTGTTACATTTTTTTATTTGTTTTTATTATCAGCTAGGCTGAGTATATTTCATGAAATTTCAATTATGACTATAGGTTTTATGTTAATAATTTAGGGTGGAATAATTAGATTATTTCTCACCATATTTATACTATTCTAATCATGTTCATAGACCTTATATATACTTTCAAGTATAGAATAAATTTATGGAGGATTGAGAAGAGGCCCATGTGTGCATGATCAAGAGGAGATTCTCATGTAGAGTAGTTTAATCAGGATAAATCATATCGACAAGGTTTTGGAGATTGGGTATATGGTATATCTTAGATTTATACATTTATTTTCAGTTTTTTAATCATGTATCTATGGATAAACTAGTGGGTTACAATTTGATGTGCATAACATTACTATTTGAGTTCTAGGATGCATTCCATTTTATTGTAAAATAATTTTTTTACAAATATTTATAGTTTATGCATACAATTTTTTATAATGTTTTTAATTTATCATTGATTGTGAAAACTTATATGGGGGTATAATATCCACACTTTATAACCATAGACACCCTCTTCAAGTTTACAGCCTCTAGCATATGAGGAGCTGGGAATGAGGTGACATGTTGAACTACTACTATTAGTGTCCATTGAGTAAGAAAGACCATAATGTTACAAATTGGTATCATACTATTATTTTTTTACAATTATTTTGGATTTGGTAACTATGGGGTATATAAATTTTTTGGGAAAAAATCCCTCAAGGTATCATTGAAGCATTTTTGAGGTGATTGTGTTTGTTGACAAAGTGGACATCTGTGTTGTGATTGTTGAAAAAGAAAACCATGACATACATATTTGTTGACAATGGGGATTTCATGGTGACATGTCGAGTTTAAGGGATGTGGTTAATGACCCATGTTTTATTTAATAACGTCGAAAAAGGAATGGATGGTCTGGAGGTGGTACAAAAAGAACAGATATAAGGTGGTGCCGTTTTCCAGTGTTTGCCAAATTTTTGGGCCTGAAAATTGACAAATAGAGAAAAATGGTTTTTGAAAAAGGGACTTGCGTGCCATGTAATTGAAAGAGAAAAAACTTTCATGCCATATTTCTTTCAAGATCAAATCATCAAAATATGGAAAATGTATAAGGGTCGCGCAAGTTTTGGAGTTGGTCGTGCAAGTGATTTTCACAACAGGATACTTGCACGCTGAAGGGAGACTTGCGCGCCATCACGCAGGGTGTTCAAATGACTATAAATACAGGTTGACCCCTCCTCATTCGGTATGAGCTCAACACTTGGAGAAAATTAGAGCTCCCATCGCGCAGGTGTGGTGGTCACTCAAGTTGTGTGTGGTCGCGCAAGTAGAGGTTGCGTGCCAGGTGATAGTTGCACATCCAAGGTGGTCTGGGTGAGGAAGGAAGAGCACCGCGCAGGTTCTGAGTTGAAGAAGGAATTGTCGCGCAAGTGGTTTGGTGACACTTGTGCGCCAAGTGTTGAAGAAGCACGAAATTTGTTGGTTGCACACCAAAATTGGATTGGGTGTAAGAGGTTGTGCGTCGCGCAAGTTTGGAGTAGCAGAAGCTTGTGTCGCACAAGTGGTTGAGGTGGACTTGCGCGCCGATACTTGCACGCTGACTTAGAGAAGGGAACAAAGTAAGGTTGATTCACAACAGAGATTCAGGGCTATGTGAAATTTGGAAGATTTCCCGATACATTCGGGGAAAAGTGAGATTCATCTACGGGTGAAAGTTGAACTTCAACAGAGAATCCAAATACAACAGAGGATATATTCATTAGTGATAATGAATAGACCTACAAGTCTATAAACTGTGAGTGGATCCTTTCCAGAGCAGCGAGCATTGGAAGAGGAAGAAGGTGATCCTCTCCATCGGTAGCGAACCAGAGAGAGAGAAACATGGAGTGACCCTTAAGAAAGTAGTGAGCTAACCCTAAACATTGCAAAGGCAGTGAGCCTAGGAATAGAAGTGATCTATCCCGAACCTTGTAAACAGTTGTGTGCTTATAGTAAATTTGGTACATCAGCACATTGCGGGTGTATGCTCCTTGGACGTAGCCCAGTGAGGGTGAACCAAGTAAAAATTACTCTGTCCTGTGCATGCTTTACTTTCTGCTTATATTGTGCAATGGGATAGGGAGAGAAGAGTGTTTTTCTTAATAGAGAAACAAGATCAGAACAGGCTTTAATTTTAAATTAGCCATACCCTGATTCACCCCCCCTCTCAGGGTATTCATCCTTGTGGACCTAACAATTAGTATTAGAGGGAAAGGTTGATATTAGTTCTTCTCTCAAATGGAGGTCACTAATCATAAAGGGATTCCGATCTTCGAAGGGAACGATTTTCAGCTATAGAATAATCGGATGCAACACTACTTCCGATATTTGGGAATATATGTATTCAAAGCAGAAATGCATGGTATAATAGCTGATATTAATAGTGGTGCATTATCAGAAGCTGAGCATAGAGAGTTGGATGCTGATGAAAAATCAATTAATGCCTTAGGGGGAGACCTATCCAATCCTATATATACAAAGGTTATGTATTTCAAAACATCACATGCCATGTGGGAAAAGTTATTGAATATATATGAAGGGGATACAAAGGTCAGAGAGGAAAAGATGCAAGTGTTGTGGAACAAGTATGAAGATCTGAGAATGAACCCGAATGAATCTGTTGATGCATTCTTTGACAGGGTAAATATTGTTGTGGAGGACATGAGAGGTCTTGGAGAAGTTATTGAAGATATAAAAATTGTGAAGCGAATCCTGAGAAAACTTTCACCTCGGTTCAATCCAAAATTTATTGTTTTGGAAGATAAGGACCTGAAAGAGCTGACATTGGATAACCTACACAACACTCTTGTAGCATATGAAATTAGAAATCATGATAATGACACTGTGGAAAAGGGGAAATCCAAATAGGTGGCATTTAATGCCATGAAGAAGCTCACCATTGAATATTCTCAGGAGGATGAAGAAATATATGAGGTAATGTCATTCCTCTCCTCAAATCTTCAAAGAGGAAAAGGAAATTTTAAAGGGAAACTTCCACTTGATTACTTTAGATGTGGAAAAGTTGGCCATATTACCACAAGGTGCCCCAAAAAGTTTCAAGAAGAAAATAATGAAGATGAAGTTGAAATTCCCAAGAAGAGATCTTCAGCCTTTGTGAAAGGGAAGAAGAAGTTCAAGAGAAATTTATTCAAGAAGTAGAATCTTCTCTCACAAGAAATAGACAGTTTAGATGAGTCTAAGGTTGAAGAGGTGGAGGAGATTGAAAATTGCAAAGATCGTAGAGAAAATTCTATGGTGGCAGTCTTCAGTAGTTCTCAAGAGAAGAACGAAACCGAAGGTGATGATGAAGAAGAAGAAGTTGAAGGAATAATTAATATGAAAGCTGAGTTAGAGGCTTCTCTTGAGGGGATATATGTTTGGAGATCCAAAATAAAGAAAGCAAACAAATTTGTTCATGATTCCAAACTTTATATGCAGTAGCAGGAGGAAGAGAAGTCTGAGTTGATGAAAGAAATTTAGAAACTCAAGTTATCAACACCAGAGAAATCAGAATCAGTTAGTGGGTATAAGCTCAAGATTGAAGAACAGAAAATAGAGATCTATGGATTGAATAGAAAAGTGAAAGATCAAGTCATGTGTATTGAAGAGATTGAAGAAGAAGTGGTCAGTCTGTGACAAAAAATGAAGGATCAAGAAAAAATCTTGACTCCCAATATTATATCAGGAAGTCAGGTCATTCAAAGGAAATAAAAGATGATAGAGGAGGCTAGTAGTTCAGCAGGAAAGAATCAGCAATCGAGCTCATATGTTAAGGCTGAATTGGGGTCTGATCGAAAAAAAACTATGAATATTGATGTCAGACTGCAACCACCCATTCCGAGAGTGAAGGTAGATTTGGGTATGAAACAGAATATTAGAATATCCGAAGGGAAAACCAATAGTGGAGAAGTGACACATAGGAATGCTCCTTACATTAGGTTCTATTGCTATGGAAAGATGGGACACTCACAAAATGTGTGTTCTATAGCCAAGAGATACCGAAGGGCACAAGCACAACAATGGAAGCCAAAAAGAGCTCAATATTATAGAATATCCTTTAAAGGTCATTGTTTTTGGAGTATAGGATTTGGGCACATGGCTAGATATTTCACATCAGTCATAAAAAGGAATGTGCCAAAGCAAAACTCGAGCAGTCGTAAGCAGAAAGTTGGGGAATCGTCAAGTGAGATGAAAATGAAAAATCGATTTGCATCTCTACATGATGAAGCTAGTCCATCACAATCTAAGGAAGATCATGTTCTCCAAACCACATCGAGTGTGAAGTCTAAGACATGGGTCAAAAAGAAAAAGGATGAGAAGGTAGTAGTTGTGGAAATTTCCCTTAAAGCTCCAGATCGTTCAGGAGTATGGATCCTTGACAGTGGTTGCACATCCCATATGACAGGGAACAAGGATCTCATTACAGGCATTAAATATGACAAAAAAGGTGTTGTAAAGATTCAAAATGATGTGTGGCTGAAGATTATTGGTTCTGTAAAGGCTAAATTTGGGGGAAAAGAAATGAGACGTGTTGATATCTTGGTAGAAGAAGCCCTCAGTAATAACTTGCTCAGTGTCAGTCAACTATGTGACTCTGGTCACTCTATTTGATTTACCTAGAAGATGTGTGTTGCGAAAGAAAAATATGGAGTAGTTGTTATACAAGGAAAAAGGACAAAGGGAAATCTTTACCTTGTAAGTGGGGAAGAAGATATGTGTCTCTTATCCAGAGAGGAAGAAAACAAGCTGTGGCATAATCCTCTTGGTCATCTATGTCAACCATCTATGGAAGATCTTGTAAAGTGTGATGCTGCTAGAGACCTTCCCAAATTATCATGTGATCGCACCCATATGTGCGATGCTTGCCAAAAAGTAAAGATCATCAGAAATACATACAAGCCAAAGGAACAAAAATCAACTAGAGTGCTCTAATTGGTGCATGTTGAAGTTTGTGGACCTATCTCACCACGAGACATAAATGGGAAAAGGTAATATGTCCTTTTAATTGATTATTATAGAAGAATGTCTTGGATATTTTTCATTACTCATAAGACAGAAGTGTTCAGTTGTATCAAGCGGTATAGGAGGGAATCAGAAAGGATGTTTGGGCAGAAAATTCTGAAGTTTCGTACTGATAAGGATACAGAATTCAAAAACAGTAAAGTTTAAGACTATCTCAAGAAACACAGGATAAGTCATCACGTTTCATCAGTAATATCTCCCTAATATAATGGATTATTTGAAAGGAGAAATCAGATCATCAACAACATGGCCAGAACAATGCTTATTGAAAAGGATCTACTAGAGAAATTTTGGAAGGAAGCAGTTTTGACATCGGTCTATATTTCATACAGGGCTCTGTTATGTCTGAAAGAAGGAAAGACTCCATATGAAATGTGGTACGGAAAGAAGACAACATTGAAATATTTTAAAATATTTGGAAGTAAGTGTTTCATTCTCAACAAAGAAAATCACAGGAAGTTTGAGTCAAGGGGAGATGAGGGGATATTCCTTGGCTACTCAGGTAAAAGTGAAGCATATAAATGCTTTAACAAAAGGCTGGGAAAAATTATTGAGAGAAATGATGTCACTATAGTAGAAGATGAACATAATACTCAATGACTCAGTGAATAGTTTCTCGATGAAAGTGACGAGGAGGTAAGCAACGCAGGGGGAGTAGAAGTGGCTGATGCTGATTCAGAAGAAAACAATGATGATGAACAAGAAAGTGTCAAGTCTGTGTCTGCGAGGAAGCCAAATAGTCGAGCTGAAATTGATAGACTGAATATCATTGGTGATCAGGCAGCTCCAGTTCAGACAAGAAGAATGAAGTCACTGCAGCAGACATCTTTCCTATCTCAGGTAGAGCTGAAATTCTTTACTGATGTAGTTGAAGATGAAAACTGAGTTCAAGCTATGAATTAAGAGCTTGATCATATTGAGAATAACTAGCCGTGGGAGATTGTTTCGAGGCTAGCAGATAAAAATTTCACCAGGACTAAATGGGTCTTTCGCAACAAGATGAACAAAGATGGCACAATGATTTGAAACAAAGCACGACTGGTGTGAAAAAGGTACTCACAAATAGAGGGTATTGATGTTGATGAGACATTTGAACCAGTTGCAAGGCTGTAGAAAATCATATTTTTTTTATCCATAGTAGTGCAAAGAATGTTCAAAGTATTCCAGATGGACGTCAATTATGCGTTTATAAATGGGGTTCTAGAAGAAGAGGTGTACATTGAGCAGCCAGATGGTTTTCTCATTCATGAGGATGAGAATAAATTTTTCAGGCTGAAGAAGGCATTGTATGGGCTGAAACAAGTACCTAGAGCATGGTACTCAAGGCTTCATCAGTACTTAAAGAATCTTGGTTTCCAGCGTGTGGGAGTTGATTATAATATCTATTTCAGTAATGATTGTAATCAAAGGATGATGGTGTTGGTTTATGTCGATGACATAATATTTGGCAGATCGGATGAAGCTTAGTGTAGACAATTTTCCAAATTCATGAAAAATGAGTTTGAAATGTCAATGATTGGAGAGCTAACATTTTTCCTTGGTCTACAGGTGACACAAGCTATGAATGGGATATTCATTTCTCTATCCAAATATGCCAAGGAGGTTTTCAGAAGGTTTGGAATGGATAATTCCAAGGAGATGAAGACTCCGATTGTCACCTGGATGAAATTATCAAAATATGAGGATGGAAAGGCAGTTAGTATCATAGAATATAGGCAAATTATTGTAAGTTTTCTATAATTGACCGCAAAAAGGTCTGACATTGTTTTCGCAACATGCCAAGCAACGAGATATTAGAGTAATCCCATGGAAATCCATATGCTTGTAGTGAAAAGAATACTTCGGTTTATCAAAGGCACCATGGATTTCGGTTTGATGTATAATGAAAAATATCAATCAGTGTTATTGGGTTACACAGATACAGATTGGGCCAGTTCAACGGATGATAGGAAATAAACATCTAGAGGTGCATTTTATCTTGGTGGACTATGTATTTCTTGTTTAAGAAAGAATAAGGATTTCATTTCATTAAGAACTGTAGAAGCTGAGTATATTGCGGTCACTCAAGCTTGCACACAGTTATTATGGATGAAGCAACAGCTTGAAGATATGGGAGTTGAAGTGATGTTTTCGATCGGAATCCAGTGAGATAACTCAAGTGATATCAATCTTAGAAAAAATCCCGTCCATCATTCAAGGACAAAGAACATTGAGATAAAGTGTCATTTTATCATGGAGAAGGTTGAGTAGGGAATCGTGAAGTTGGATTATGTGCCTACAGAGCTACAGGTTGCAAAAATTATGAAAAAGGCCTAACCTAAGGAATATTTTGAGAGACATCGACTGGATCTGGGAGTTCAATCGACCCCCCTCACTTGAAAGAGTGTGGATGTGGAACCACCACCCCCTCTCCCCGAGGTATGATGTTTTTTCCCTAATGTGCTGATATGTGTTCTCTACTCTATTACAGACTGCAAAGGAGTGACCTTTGGGTTCGTTAACAAAGGGAGAGAAAATAGTGATTGTTCAAGGGGGAGACAATATGCCAATTTGATAAATCATGAATGATATGGGGAGAAGCTGATAGGTGGAGCAGTGAGATAGGAGGAGAGAAATGAGAAAGGGGGAGCGTATTAAATCTAACGATGCTAGAAGTGATCGATCAAAGAATATATATCACGACGGTTGAGGATAGTGATAAAAGCAGAAGAGTGATGTTGGAATGCAGTGAGAATATTTCCTCAAATTTGTATCAGTTTATTGTCAACAGTGGATGTCAGAGTTGAAGTGATTCATTGATGAACTTTTCCTTTACTCTTGTTTCTCACGCCGAACATTTCTCATGTGGGCTTAGAGTATATGTTGAGTAAATCCTTGATCGCTATTATAATCACAATAGGCGAATGGTGGATGAAGAATTAACTATGTATCTTTTTATGGAAGAGTTGTTAACAAACCCAAAGGGGAAGATTGTTGGGAAAAAATCCCTCAAGGTATCATTGAAGAATTTTTGAGGTGATTGTGTTTGTTGACAAAGTGGAAATCTGTGTTGTGATTTTTGACAAAGCAAACCATGACATACAAATTTGTTGACAAAGGGGATTTCATGGTGTCATTTAGAGTTCAAGGGCTGTGGTTAATGATCCATATTTGATTTAAGAACATCGGCAAAGGAATGGATGATCTGGAGGTGGTACAAAAAGAATAGATACAAGGTGGAGTCTGCCAAATTTTTAGGCCTGAAAATCTAAAAATGGAGAAAAGTTGTTTTTTGTTGGTAAAAAATCCCTCAAGGCATCATTGAAACATTTTTGAGGTGATTGTGTTTGTTGACAAAGTGGACATATGAGTGGTGATTGTTGACAAAGCAAAAAAATGACATAAAAATTTGTTGACAAAGAGGATTTCATGATGGAATGTCGAGTTCAAGAGCTGAGGTCAATGATCCATGTTTGATTCAAGAACTTCAACAAAAGGAATGGATGATCTGGAGATCGTACAAAAGAACAGATACAAGGTGGCACCGTTTTCCAATGTTTGCCAAATTTTTGGGCGTGAAAATCGACAAATGATGAAAAGTGGTTTTTGGCAAAGGGTCTTGCGTGCCATGTACATGAAGGCTTGGAAACTTGTACGCCACATGTTTTTCAAAATCAGATCATCAAAATATGGCAAAGGGATAAGGTTCACGCAAGTTTTGGTGAGGTCGCGCAGGTGACTTGCGCGCCGTGAAAGATACTTGCGCGCCGATGCCTTGGAAGTTTGAGAACTTGCGCGCCTATGGTTTTTCAAGATCATAAGATCTAAATATGGAAAAGGTAAGAGGTTCACGCAAGTTTGGAAGTGGGTCGCGCAAATGAATTGGAGGATCAGAGAGCCGCGCGCCGAGACTTGTGCGTCGAAGGGAGACTTGCGCGCCGTCGCACAGGGTGGTCAATTTTCCTATAAATACTGGACCAACCTTCTTCATTATTCACCAGAGTTCAAAACTTTGAGAAATCAGAGCTCCCGTCGTGCATGTTTGGTGGTCGTGCAAGTGGTGTGTGTGGTCATGCAGGTGGGACTTGCGTGCTAGGGTGATAGTTGCGCACCAGTGTTTGAAGCTGTGCGCCAGTGTGGAGTTGCGCGCCAATACTGGATTGGGCGTAAAAGGAAGTGAGTCACGCAGGTTTAGAGTTGAGGAAGCTTGAGTCGCACAAGTGTTTGAGGAGGACTTGCGTGCCCGTTGTGACTTGCGTACCGATACTTGCGCACCGAGTTAGACTTGCGCGCCAAGTAAGGTTTATTTCCAGCAGTGATTTTCAGGCTGCGTGGAAGCTGGAAGTTTTCCCGATTCCTTTGGTGCAAAGAGATGTTCATCTATGGGTGAAAATTGGGCTTCAACAGAGCATCTACTTACAGAGGAAGATGCATTACATCATGAAAATGAAGAGACCTATAGGTCTATAAACTATGAGTGGATTCCTTCCAAGAGCAGTGAGCAAAGGAAGAGAAAGAAGGTGATACTCTCCACCGGCAGTGAGCCAGAGAGAGAGAAATAGGGAGTGACCCTTGGGAAAGCAGTGCGCTGACCCTAAATCTTGTAAAGGCAGTGATCCTGGGATAGAGTGACTGTACCCTAACTTTGTATCCACATATTTTAAAGAATAGTGGAATTTGGTACGACCAACAACTTGTTGGCGTATGCTCCTTGGACGTAGCCCAATGAGGGTGAACCAAGTAAAAATCTCTGTGTCTGCCTGTTTGCTTCCCTGCATTGCATTCAAAGCATCATCATTAGATAAAGAAGTAAATAAGTGATCATAGTTTACACACAAGATCAAAAAAAGTGACCCTTGTAATAAAGAGGTCAAGATCCAGTGGGGTAGGAAGAACTTTGAAAAAGAATATCCATACCCTGATTCACCCCCCACTCAGGGTATATATGACCCTATTGGTCCTAACATTTTTGGATAAGGGACTTGTGCACAGTGTACTTGAAAGAGAGGAAACTTTCACACCATATGTTTTTCAAGATAAAAGCATCAAAATATGGAAAATGGATAAGGATCGCGTAAGTTTTGGAGTTGGTCGCAAAAGTGATTTGCGTGGCAGGAGACTTGCGTGCCGAGACTTTCGCACTGAAGGGAGACTTGCACACCGTCACACAGGGTGTTCAAATGCCTATATATACAGGTTGAAACCTCCTCATTCGGTATGATATCAAAACTTGGAGAAAATCGGAGCTCCCGTCACGCAGGTGTGGTGGTCGCGCAAGTGGTGTGTGGTCGTACAAGTAGAGGTTGCGTGCCAGGTGATAGTTGTGCATCCAAGGTGGTTTGGGTGAGGAAGGAAGAGCGTCGTGAAGGTTCTGAGTTGAAGAAGGAAGTGTCGTGCAAGTGGTTTGGTGACACTTTCACTCTAAGTGTTGAAGAAGCCTAAAATTTGTTGGTTGTGCACAAAAATTGGATTGGGTGTAAAAGGTTGTGTGTCGCAGAAGTTTGGAGTAGTAGAAAATTGTGTCACGCAAGTGGTTGAGGTGGAATTGCATGCCAGTTTTGACTTGATTACCGAGACTTGTGTGCCGTCTTAGAGAAGAGATCCAAGTAAGGTTGATTCATGACTGATATTCAGGGTTGCGTGAAAGCTAGAAGATTGCCCGATACCTTTGGTGTAAAGTGAGATTCATCTACAGGTGAAAGCTGAACTTAAACAGAGCATACAAATACAATAGAGGATGTATTCATTAGTGATAATGAAGATACCTACAAGTCTATAAACTGTGAGTGGATACTTTCCAGAGCAGTGAGCAAAGGAAGAGGAAGAAGGGGATCCTATCCACCAGTAGCGAGCGAGAGAGAGAAATAAGGAGTGACCCTTGGGAAAGAAGTGAGCTAACCCTAAACATTGTAAAGGCAGTGAGCCTGGGAATAGAAGTGATCTATCCTGAACCTTGTAAAAAACAATGTTCTTATAGTAAATTTGGTACATCGGTACATTGCCGGTGTAGGATCCTTGGACGTATCCCAGTGAGGGTGAACCAAGTAAAAATTGATGTTCCCTGTGCATGCTTTACTTTCTGTTTATATTGTGCAACGGGAAAGAAAGAGAAGAGTTTTTTGATTAACAATTAAACAAGATAAGAACGGGCTTTAATTTTAAATTAGTCATACCCTGATTCACCCCCCCTCTCAGGGTATTCAGCCTTATGGACCTAACAAAATTTTTTAGAGACTGTGATAGATACTAGAATATTGTGTTATGAACACCTTCACCATTATTAAGTCATGGGTTTCATATTTATCAACACATTTTATTTTAAAAGACATAATTATTGAACTATTGAAATCATGTATTATAAAAATACTTTATTTTTTGAAATTATAATGTACATATCGTGGTATCCTTTTGGTGTTATGTTGATTCAAACAGTACTAATATCATAAGAGATTACCATATTAAATTCCCTTCTTTGATAGATGCATCGTATTATGAACATGTTTTCGTTTTTGTTTTTTATATAATTCAACATTGATGTATTATATAATTATTTTTTTATATTCATGGTATGAAAACATTTTGGTCTTGTTTTTTCTCTCATTTTATTTTTTCCTTATACTTCAAGAATTTTGTAAGGGTTTTTATCTAGTAAATTTTCATAGTTTAGTTATAATCCATATGGTTCATCTTTATTTTTCTATGTTTCCTAAATTATTCTATACAATTATAAAATATTTATTTACTCTTATGTATATTAGTATTTTAATTTAATTCTCATAATACCATCTTTGATTTACGTAACATTCCTGCACCTTAAACAACCCAATTTTTTCTCTAATATGTGTTTCCCATGACACCTTAGGTGCACCACCCCATTCAACAAAGGGTACCAACTCACAGTGAGGGAAAACATATTTAATCTATGAATAACATTAAATCATATTAGTGTACAAACAACATATATAAAGAAAAAATAAACATAAAATTCTAGTAATTAGATTATGTACATTACTTAAAAAATCATAATATACCAATGTAAATACTGAATCATAAAGTCATATAGAGCCATGATCATTCCAGCACACTCGTACTGATCTAAAACTCGGTTGGTCAAATTAATGTGAAAAATATTATAATAAAATAATCTATACTGTATCATAGTGATGTACCTTATCTATATCCTGATAGCTTCTATTACAACCCCAACCTCATTAGCCTAGATTCTTTGGTCGTTTTATAACAATGGAATATATACATGAGATCACATCAAAACTAATCAATCCGTTTAGTAGTCTTGAAGAACTAGAGACAAACTAGGTTCCATTATTACATTGATTATTAAAAATAGAAAATAATAAAATAAAATAAACTTCTTATTGTCACTTACTCATAGATTTATTCTTCACAACCTATGGTAGAAAAACAAATAAAAGGGTAAGCTAAAACACATAGAAAGGGTTATATGAAACAATAATAAGTGAGTAAAATTCAATAATTCATAGACTTTATGAAAAGGTAAATAATCTAAAAACATATTTCATTAATAACTGATAATGAAAACTCATCAATAGATTTTTTTCACAGTGAACTATCAATTAATATAATAACATAATACTGAATGAATAAAATTCTTATTCATTGGATATCATGTATCTAGAACATGAACAATTATATCATCAAGAAATATTAATTATATGGGTAAAAACCCAACTAATTCTACTTGGAAATAAACATGAAGGGTTTTGTTGCCAATTTTTTATCTCATGAGACTTTTCGATGCATCTAGGTTCTATCTGAAACTAATCCTCACCCGTCTATGCAGGCCCAAAACATTCTTTATATATAGATTCATTTCAATAACAACATTCAAAAAATACACCATATGTAAAAATTGTATACGGTTGACACAATAGTATTATCCATGATACAATAAAAATGGATATATAATGAAATCATCAAATAATTTTTATCATAAATAAATGTGAATTTTAGATACCTCACGAGTAAGGAATATGTGGTAAATAAAGCATAACCAAAGGAAATATTATAATAGTGTCCATGAAAGGATATATTTAAATAATAAATTGAAATTAATTAGGTAAAATAAGAATTGATCATGATAAATTATGTATAAATGAAGATAAAACATGTAAAAATCATTTTTATGAATCTTTATAAAATCTGAAATTTTGTGTGATTTAATTGAAAATATAAAAGAGTCATTAAAACAGAAAAAAATAGTTTTCATAAAACATGAAATGAAAAATGATAGTTTTTCATGAAAATATAATTATTTTTAGAAAAATAACGGTGTTTTAAAACATATTATGTAGGGTTATTTAATATGATTATGAAATTGGAATGTTTTCTTAAATTTTTCTTGTTTATCGACAAGAATTGAAAAGAGAACCTAATAAAACATGTATTTACCTATAAATGAAGGAATAATTGAAATAATTGAATATATTTGGAACATAAAAACATTATTTAGGAGGATCAAACATGAATAATTATAAATCAAATTTGAGTAAACAGAGGTAAAGAGTAACCCAAATGAGAAAATGGATGTTCGGTTTTAATCCCATACCTTATGTCCGAAAGTGTTCTGCACTTGCAATTAATGTCATAGATAATTAAATTAAATTAATCAGTAATTTAATTCATAAGATATTAAAAATTTATTTTATTTATTATAATTTTATTAGGTATATTTATGGACATTTTTATGAGTAATAAGATTCAATTTTGTCGTCCGTGGGTGTTTTTTCTTTTGGTTTTCCTAATTGCTTCACTTGTACAAATGTGTGAAAGTTCATGAAAAATGCGATTATTTCTCAATAAATCCAAATATATGTTATTAATTAACTTACATAATATTAAATGGTTTTATAAATTATTTGGTTTCCAAATTTTAGGATGATTTATTAGAATTGTTTAATGACAACTGTTTAGATCATTTTGGAATTTTTCGATCATCACAAACTAGTTTTGTTTTTTTAATTTATATTATGTATATATACTGGTTACAAAACACAATATAAATTATAATATGTATAATAAATAATTTTATAACCATAATAATGGTTTTATATCCATCCTTTAAGGTGTTTCTATAAAAATGAATATTTATTGTCCACGATAGTGGTAAATCGACACATCATAGACAATATTTTCCTTTTTATAATAAAATAGAGATGAGAAGGGGTTTTATGATGTAAATAAATCAAAAATAATAAAGTTATTTCATATATAAGATACTGGAGTTATCATTCCACTTGTATGATGGGAGTTTAGGAGAGGATAAGAAATGAAATAAATTGGATAGAAAATAAAGGAAAACAAAAGAGGATTTTACCTCTTGATTTTTTTTCTCCTTGAGAACCTCCTTAAGGAACTTGGGTTTGGTCTTTTGGTGATACCAAATTATAATTTATGTGTGGTAGACACTTGAGAAGATAATTTTAATGAATATGGACAATATTCATGGCTTTGTAGGTGTGAGGAGAAGAGGTGGTGAGGGTGGTATTTATAGTGGAGGAGAGGGGTGTTTTTTAATCATTTGTTTATATTTTGGCTCAAAACTATGAATAGTTTGAAATTTTATCTAAATATACCAAAATAATGATTTAGTGTTAGATATTACAGGCTTAAATTATCCATACATCATTTATGACTCAACAATATAGCTATTTAGATTATACAGTGAATTACCAAATTTCACTATTCACCAAAAAATCAACTATTTTAGAAAAATAGAAAAATGCAACAATAACCATTTATCAACATGAAAAATTAAAAAAATAATTCAATTTTATGAAAATAATTTTTGAAACATGATAAATTATATTTTTAATCAAAATCACCATTTTCTCAAAATACCAATTTTACATTTATAGATGATTTAATAACACTTTTAGAAATTCATTATGGTCTAATAAAATTATATTATAATCATGAGAAATAAAAATATGAATTCATGAATCTATTTTATGAAAATTTATTTTCTTTTAAATCATTATATTAATTATAAAATTGTAAATAAATATTTTTGTTTTATTAAAATAACAATACTTAATTTATCATTTTCAAAATATATATTTACTTATACTATTATATTATTATATAATATTTTAATTTGTAGTATTAATAAATTTTAATTATAATTTCATATGTGATGTTACCATTCTGTTGGTTAAATTACTATTCCTAAGGGTCACATTACTATTCTAATGTTCATGTTCATGTTTCATTGGAATATGTTAATTTCTAGAAAAGGCCTCTTATTTCCTTCATTATTCATTTATAAAGTTTGTTTTCTGTTATCTATGTGATTTTACAGGATTTATACTATATGAAATAAATTAACGTGAAATGTAAGATATCTATTGAATTGAATTTATTTATGGAGATACATACTGTTAAATATTTGGGTGTTATATTATTCCCAAATTCATAAATTTCATCCTTGAAATTCTTCATGAATATTTCTCTCTAAAGAGATGTCTATACTTCTTATTCATAATATCCTAAAGTTACCATGTTGCTTCTTCCATTTTATAGTTTCTCTAGAGAAACCTTTCTAGCCATGTCGTCCAATTTCTCAATACTTCATCTCTTCTGTCAATAATTTCGATAGGACCTTCGTAGTAAGACAAATCGGGTCCCGAATGAATTTAATCATAGGTGAGTATATGAATTATGTCTAGCATGTACTTATTTATAAATGATATGTGGAACACAACATGAACATTGAAGATAATTGGATACATTTCTAATTTTTAGGACAACACTCAAATTATTTACATATTTTCAAATGGTTTGATGTACTTGGGTATCCCTTTCCCTTTCTTAGTGAACCTTAAGACACCATTCCGTGGAGATACTTTTAGAAAGACATGATCTCCCTCTTGAAATTACAAATCCATTCTCTAGTTTTTAGCGGATATATTTTTTTTCTACATTGATATGGTTTAATATGAGCATGAATAGACATTAACTTTGTCCGAGTCTGTATAATAATTTCAAGGACTATAATTTTCCTCTCACTGTATTCATTCCAACATGTTTGTGTATGACATATCTTACAATATAATGCTTCATATTAAAAAATTTTAATACTATAATTGAAAAAATTGTGGTACTAAAATTCCAAAAAAATGTATGTATTGATCCCACATACCATGAATGTTATTTGAGCATGATATCTATATGTTTTCCAATGTTTGAATAGTTATTTCAGACTATCTGTCAGTTTGAGGGTGATAAAAAAACTCATATGAAGCTTAGTATCCAAATAATTCTAGGGAAACTTCTAGAATTTTGATGTAAATGGTGATCTTAATCAGGATAAATTGATATAGGTTCACCATTAAGTCACAAAACTTAATTAATATAGAGTTTTTCTAGGAACTCCCTTGTAAAATAACCCCTTATAGCATAAAAATGTGCGGATTTGGTAATTCAATCAACAATAAGCCATATTGCATAATTCCTTCTGGGTTTCCTTGGTAGTACTATGAAAAAGGCCACTGTAATGAAATCCCACACCCATATAGGAATATCTAGAGTTTTCATGGCTCCTCTAGGTTGGTGTCTCTTAGTCTTCCATTTTGAAGAACTAGGCATCTTGACACATACTCAGCAATTTCCCGCTTCATATTATTCCACCAAAAGTGTTCTTCAGATCTCTATACATCTTGGTACTTCTAGGGTGTATAGATAAGTTTGGGGTATTAGAATGATTTAATAGTTCCCTTTTTATCCCAGGTGTTGATAAAACACAAAAACCTCTTTCCAAATTTCCAAATTCCATCCTTATACAAGATTTGTCCCATATTTTATCCTTAATGGATTTAGTTTTCTTTTTAAAATTATCATTATCAGATTGAGAGATTTTTAACTTCTGTAGTCATTATTTCACAATAATAATTTGAAAAAGGAGTGATGTTTCTCTTTGATTAATAACTCCCATATCCATTTCTATTAAATCTATTAATATAGGATAATTTTCAATTCTTTTTTTGGGTCATAAGTCCATGATATTTCCTTATTAATGCATATGCTACCTTATTTTCCATTCATCGATGGCAGTGTATTAAGAAATCATAGTATTTGAGTATCCCAATCCATCACCTTTGACTCATGTTGAGTTCGTTATATGTAAAGATGTATTTAAAACTCTTTTGATCCATATATATCTCACATCATTCACCATATAGATAGTGTGTCCATATATTTATAGAAAATATTTCATCTACTATGTGAAGATCATGAGTTATATAATTTTGTTCATGACTCCTCAACTACCTTAATGGATATATAATAAATTTATCATTTCATATAGGGAAACATCCCTCTCATTTATTCGATGCATCACTGTATATCATAAAACCATCATTTCTAGATGGTAAAGTCAAAACTGGAGCATTAAATAATCTTCTATTCAATTTGTCAAAACATTTTTCACATTCTTTTGACTATAAAAACACAACACCTTTATGTGTGAGCATGTTTAACATGAAAGGTAATCAGTTAAAATATGGAAGAAAAAATTGATAGTAACATGGTAAACCAATAAAACTATGTACCTTATTTATGTTAATTTTCATATGTCACTATTGGGATACCATTAACTTCATAGGATCAACTAATATTCCATCATTAAAGACAATATGGACAAGAAAAGAATTTTCTTGAAGCCAGAATTCACACTTTCTAAAATTAACATAGAACTTTTCCTTATGATATTCTCAATAATAATCCAAAAATAATTTTTATGGTCTTCATAGATTTTATAATACAAGAAACTATCATCATTTAATACTACAAAGAATTATCAATATATTTATTAAATACACTATTCATTAGATCCATGGAAACAGAGTGTGAATTAGTCAATCCAAATGGAATTATTGTGAAATACTAATGTCTATACCTCATCCAAAAATATATATTTGGAATTAATTCCTTCTTTACTCACAATTTATGATGCCTTGAATGAAGGTCAATATTCAAAAAATATAGAGCTCCATGTTGTTAATCAAAAAAATCATCAAATTAAGGTAGAGAATATTGTTTCTTTCCTATAATATCATTTATTTCTCTATAGTCAATGTGCAACTGCAAAGATCCATGTTTCTTCTAAAAGTAAAGAGGGTCTTACCATGGAGAAACTATAGGGAGAATAAATAACTTATTAATCAAACAATCTTGTTGTTTCTTCAACTCCACTAATTTTATCATTTCCATTCTATAAGGAGTATTTGATATTGTTCTTGCATCAAGGATTAGATCAATAGTAAATTAAATTTTACACTCTAGGTGGGGGGGGGGGGGGTTCTAAAAAATTCCCTAAGAAATAAATCATTTTACTCCTTTATAATTCGTACATTATCAATTTGAAGATGAAAGTCCTCATCCAATGATGTTGTTTACTCTTCCTACCCAATAATTTCAATCAGTAGATCTGATGGGGGTGGATCTAGACCAGAACCATATGACGATGCTTCTACTCTAATGATATGGGTTTCTACATCTTCCTCACCAATCTTAATTTCCTTATTCTTGCAATAAATCATCATATCAAATTTTGAAATCTAGTCTATATAAAGGTTTATATCAAAGTGAACCATATGTATGATGAGAAGGTCAACAAATAAAGGAAGTCTATATTTTATAATGGGAACAAACTGAGGCATTTTTGCTGAAATGAGACTTCCCTTAAGAGTTTCGACTTAAAATACCTTATTAAATAAAAAGTAAAATATCTAATTTTCATTGAATATTTGGTAGATATAAAAGAGTTTGATAAAATACAATTAAATAAATAATTATATAAGTTTAAAGATATGATTAATGTACCTGCCACCACATATTTAGGTACTTCTACACCAGTTGTGGTGATCACATAAGAATAGCTGTCTACCCTTGGCCTCTTATATGGTAAATTCCCTGGATTCTTGTGACATTGATTTGAATAGTTCTCTATTTAATTACTATATAAGAATTTAAAATAATTGATTTGTTACTTCTCATTTCATTTATTTTCTCTTTGAAACTTTTCTCCATATTTATCACAAACTCCCATTCATTTCAATCATTTCTTTAGATGGTACTTTCTAAAATTTTCACAAAATGGGGATTGATTCATTCCCCAGTTCTTCTTGAACACTTAACCTTTTCCATGGTTATCAAAAGGCCTCTTCTTCTATTTATTTCCATGGAAGAAATAGGATATAGAAAATTATTTATCATTTTTTATGGCACCAGATACTATTTCATCATATGATGAAAATGTTTTAGAATCTAGTACCCTTTGGAGACGTGGTTTAAAACCTTCAAAAAATATATGATAAATCCTGTCTTCTAAATAACATATGTAATATATAACATATTTGGATAGTATTGTTAAGGTATAATCGTTCTCTGTAGCACTCTCATCTTCCCCTTTTTTTATGTTAATGGATTTTATTCTTATTTAATTTCGTTTCTCACAAGGTTAGTATTTGTTAATGAATTTATCTTTAAAAGTTTTCCATTCCTGGTCTTATGTATTATAATCATCCTTATAATTTTGAATCAATGACCACCATTGTTCAGTATCTCCCTTGAGAAAATATACTTCCAGTACTACCTTTTTGTTTTATTTTATTCCCAATGCTAGAAAAATCATTTCAAGGGACTTGATCCACTACCCAGCTACCTCTATATCGGTAGTCCCACTAAAGTTGGGGGAATCTGTATTATAAAAAAATCAAACATAGGGGTATTAAGGTTATTCATCATAACATGTGTATGATTTCCTAATATGGGCATGATCTACTTAGCTCTAACACTAACATTATTAACTTTATCATAAGGGTAATCCCTACATTATCAAAGGGTATTGATTCCATTACTTCTATTAGGATCCATCAAAAAATAATTTCACACACTATGTTATCTCATATTCATCATGTATATTGTGATAAAATTAATTATAAATAGTTATTATAATTCTAATGTTTATTTAACATCTAGTTCCCAAGGTTTCTACTAAACTTTCTCTCACACCTATAGTAAAAACCCTGACCCCATTAGCCCAGAGTCGGTGAATGTTTTATTATAATGGCATAGATACAAGATATCACATCACAAAGGATTGATAATTTTATAATATTTTAATAACTAGATAAATATATGGATCCCTTATTACATTATTAATTAAATATATAATGGAAAAAAGGAAAATAAACTGCTTCTTGGTACTTATTCAATGATATCATCTTCACAACCTGGGGAATGAAAACAAATAAAAAGGTGAGCTCAGACACTCAGTAAGTGTTATATGAAACAATATAAACTGAATCCAAGTCAATAAGGTATAGAATTTATAGCATGGTAAATAACATGAAGAACATATTCCTTCATAACTGATAATGATAATTCATCCATATATTTTTTATAGTGAAAATATCATGGAATATAATAACTAAATACCAAATGAAGAGGATCCTTATTCATTAGACATCATATATCTTTCACATGAACCATTATACCGTCAAGGTGGTTAATTCAATATTTAAAAACCCTTATGATTATTCTTGGAAATAAACATGAAGGGTTTTTCAACATCTATTTTGTCTCATGATACCTACCAAGGCATCAAGGGGCTATCTATAATCATGCCCCACTCGTCACTACAAGTCCAAAGCATTCTCCGTACATAGATACAATTCAGTAACAACATTAAAAATAAAATATTAAATTTAAAAATGGTATACGACTAAGAAAATAATCATATCCATGATACAAAAAAATATATATTTAAATAAATCTTCCAAAAATTTTCATCATAAAAAAGGGAAGTTTACATAGACCAAACACAAAGAATAAATGTTTAATAAAGAATAACCAAAGGAAATATCATAATTTCCTCCATAAAAGAATGGGTTTAAATCATAAATGTACATTAATATGGAAAATGGGCATATATCTTGATAAATTATGTCTAAATTAAGTGAAAACATGTAACAATTGTGTTTTAGAATATTTTGAAATGAGCTGCTTTTTTGAGGATTGAGGGAACATATTATAGTGTATTTGAAATGGACAATAGAATAATTTTTTTGCATAAAACCCAGAATTAAAAAATATAGTCTTTCATGAAAAATTTATGTTCTTAGAAAAATAATGGTGGTTTTAAATAGATTATGGTGTGTACTTGGATATGGGAATGAAAGTATAAAGTTCCCTTAAATCGGGCATTCTTATCGGGAGGAATTGAAAAGAGAACCTTATAAAACATGTATTTACCCATAAATGGAGGAATAATTGACCTAGGTACATATTTTAGGAAAATAAATGTATATTTTATGAGTATTAAACTAGAATGGTAAAAAATTACAATGGGGTAAATAGAGAGAAAGAGTAACTTGATGGAATAAATGGATGTTTGGGGAGAATCCCTTACCATATGTCTGAAAGTGTTATGCACTTTCATATAATATCCTGGATAATGAAATTAGATTCATTAATAATTTAATTTAGATCCTATTAACCTTTTATTATATTTTTTATAATTTTATTATGTTCATTTATGTTAATGTTTTATGATTTATAAGATTTAATTTCTTTGTTCTGGTGTGTTCATTCCCTTGGTTTTCATGATTGGTTCACTTGTATACATGTATGGAAGTACATGAAAAATATGATTAATTATCTAGAATAGAAATTATATGTTATTAATTAAATGAAAAACGTTTTAATGGTTTCATAATTTTTTTATAGATATGAGGATGATTAATTAGATAAAATTTTAATAATAACCATTTACATCATTTTGGTGTTTTTCGATCATCACAAACTTGTTTTGTTTCATTAATCAATATTATGTATATATATAGGTTCTAGAACACTATATATATTATAATATTTATAATAACATATTATTTAACTATAATAATGGTTTTATGACCATCCATGATGGTGATAAGTTAAAATATAAAATTCATCATCCCTGATAGTGGTAAATCAACACATCACAAATGATGTTTTCATTTTTAGAATAAAAAAATGATGAGAAGGGGTTTTTTGATAGATCATAAATTAAATTAATTAAATTATCATATATATATATATATATAATATACCATATATATCATTTTATTTGTAATTGGGGAGGTTAGGATAAGATAATAAAATAAATAAATTGAAAAGAAAATAAAGGAAAACAAAAGAGGATTTTGCCTCTTGAATTTCTAATCCTTGAGATCCTCCTTAAGGAACTTGGGTTTGGTATTTTGGTGAGACCAAAGGATCATGAATGTGAGGGAGAAAATTTGGAAGATTATTGGTCAGAAATTGGACAATCTTCAAGGCTTTTGAGGTGTGAAGGGAAGAGGTGGTGAGGTGTGGTATTTTTAGTGTATGAGAGGGGTATTTTTTGATTATTTTATTCATTTGTTTATTATTTTTGACCAATAATATGAATATATTTGACATTATCAGTAAATATAATAAAATAATTAAGTATAGTTTAATATTATGGGCTTATATAATCTATAAAATATTCATGACTCAATAACTCATCTATTTAGCTTATACTATATTTCAATGTTCAATGTTCACCAACAATTCAACTGTTTTATAAAAATCCAAAAAATTCACCCAATCCATTTTTTGATGTGAAGAATTGAAAAACTAACTACATTTAATGAAAATAATTACCTAAATATGATAATTTTTATTTTTATTTAAAATCATCAATTACAAAAATATATCAATTTTTAAAATTATAACATATTTCATAACACAATGAAAAATTAATTTAGGTTTCATCAAATTATCTTATAATCACAAGACAAAAAAATATTAATCTAAGATTCTATTTTATGAAAGGAAAATTTTATTTTAAATCATAATATTAATTATTAAATTATAAATAGACATTTATGTTTTATAAAAATAGAAATAATTAATATATCATTTTAAAAATATTTATTTACATATACTATGATATAGTTATATCATATTTTAATTTATAAGATTCCTAAATTTTATTTATACTTTAATAGGTGAGGATAATATTTTATTTTCCAAATTACTATTTCTAACAATCACATTGTAGTTCCAATGGTCATGTGACTATTTAGTTGGTATAAGTTCCTTAATTTCTTGAAAAATCCTCTAATTTCATTCAGTATTCATCTATAATATTTGTTCTATGTTCTCTATGTGATTTTTTGTGATTTATACTATCTAAAATAATTTTTTTCAGTGTATTATTTCGAATGAATTGAATTTATTTAAGAGGATATGTACCATAAAATATTGGGGTGTTATACTATCCATGATATCTAGTTGATCAATCCAAAACCGAGGCTCTACATAACAGGCACCCTAGAATAGAGAATATATACACTATTAACCAAGTTCAATGGCCACCAAAGTAGGGTTTGAGTGTGGCTCTATAAAGAAACCCCAACACAATCCCGTACAAAACATGTAAATGTATGTTTTTTTCATGTAACCTGCTAAGCCAAATTAATAAATTTAGTGAAGAAGAGTAAATAAATTACCAATGCCGATCCAAGGTTTCTAAAATGACACATGGAATTGATCATACATATTTTTGTTAGTGTGAAATCATCTATGAGAATATCATGACCATATTTTGGACAAAAATTCTATCCCAAACCCCATTTATATGCCTCCATATAATCATTAATGTTAAACCTAAGAGATTCTATTAGAATTCTATATAATAGATGGTGTGAAAAATTATTCAACGGAAATAATACCCATAAATTCAAATAACACATGGTATACAATTAATTCATGGAGGCTTGAATCTAGTTGATCAGTAGTAACATCAACCATGTTTCCAATTCCTAGGGGAATGACCCTAGGAAGTTTACAATAATGAGTATACCCAAATTGATCCAAGTAATGTATTTGGAATTCCAAAGTAACTAGTCTCAATGTTTGAATGCAATGGTATTAACCAAGTCATTCCTTATTTATTTGAACCAAGATAAATCCAAGTATATTTCCCAAGGAATTCGTAATAGATAGTCATTATAGTAAAAAAGGGAAATGATCAAGGAATTCTAAACAAATATCCATAACATCTGAATATAACAGAAAATCATAAGGCTTTCCAATGATATTAATATAAGAAAAATTCTAGGATGTAATCCTATGAATTCCGTATAACATTAGAAATAAAATTTAGATACTATGAACCCCCAAGAATTTTATACTTACAATTAAATATAACTCGTATAGAAAATACACTATGATGATATCTCATATCATTATGGTTTTTTTATAAAGTAACTACCATATTCATCTCTACCCATTCTTGCACACACACACTCTCCATGTTAATATACCACCAAGGAATATATAAGGGTTCCCTATGTCACAACATAGCACATACACTTTATATTGATTTATAAATCTCAGCCTCACCTATCATTTCATAACCCTTAACTTAGAATGAATCACATCCCTCAACATAGTAAAAATAATCCAAATCCCCTAATGTAGTCCTATGAATTCAATGAATTAACCTCCCTTATGAGTTGCATGAATCCCATTTTGATACCCATGTCATCCTAAATCGATCATTTTACCCAAAAAAATTGTAATCTACTATGAGCATTCCCAATTTTGTAATTAATATCCAAAAGGGGAGGATAACACACCCCACACTCATCTAAATAAGCCATAGTCTATAATGGTATCACAATGGGCCATAAAGGCCATCTAAGGAAAATCACTACAACCCATCACATCACTCAACTTTGAAGTAACCAAGGATCCTATACTAAGGGATAATTTACATATATTCTCTTTTTAAATCATTCCCCTCTTGGTCCATATATCTAATGGAACAAAGTTATAATATAGTCCTCAAACATTGGTGGCTGAGTCATCGAACTAGCTTTCAAGGGTTCATCATGACCTTGACAAATATTTATTCTATTTATGGTCACATAATTTGAATTTAATAATTCCTTTAATATAAAATTATATCACCAACAATGATGAGAATAAATATCACATGGGTATATATTAAAATTAAAATTTCAATATAGTTATTCATATTCAACCACCTAACTCATATTCTGAGTCATTCTTTTTAATGTGAAACTAAAAACTATCATGAGAGCTTGTACATGCATTGACCATTCATATATCACCACCTAATAAACTAAATCAAGTTTCAAAGAAAATTATTATCTATAAAGTATTTATAAATAATTATTAAATTCATTCAGATTATTTATTTAATTAATCATTTAATCAAAATAGTCATAAGTAATAAAAAAATCACTAGTAGAAATCCTCACACTGAAACAATAACTAACCATTCCTGGAAGGTCCCTAGAATGATCTCTAAACCTTCTTATGAAAATATATTATAACATTCACAAATTAAATAGAAAATGTTATGTAATTTAATCTAATTTCAGTTAAATGTATTGAAAAATAAACCTAATGATATCCTTCAAACCAAATGACACATGACAACATGCATTCATCATATTGGATCTCATTCTAGATAACCCACACTAAATAAATTTTATATCAGAATGATTCCACCATTCTCATTTGGAATAATCTTTGGATCCATAATTAAAATCAATTTATATTAGGGATGATGAAGATAAACTTTGAAAAAAGACATATAGTGGTAGATAATCTCTTAAAATTGATACAAAAATACCATTTGTAATTCCCCACATCAATGGGGAATGGGGAAGGAATAAGGATGTGATAGATTTTATTTTATTAACTATGAGTGAGAGGGAATGACATATGTTGATGGATTTTATTAAAAAAGCACTAAGAATCATATTTTTTTAAAAAGTTCGGATGAGGTTCACAATGACTTGGTGCCCTAGATGATGTTATAGAGGACCTCCACATATCAACCCCTATGCCCCAGAAAAGGGTTTCAGTATATTGATAGGACCTCCCTCATATTAGTTATAATATAGAATACCATTACCATAACTATAGAAATCTCCATGACATAATAATAATTGTTTTTACACCAAATAGGTGATACATTCCCTTGTAAGAATCTCATCATTGTTCTCAGTAGTCTTTTTATCCAGGGAGTTCCCCCATAAAAGGAGGCCTTACACTGTGGTGTGGGTATACATGTGGTTACCAAATATGATCACCATTTATCAAAAATTGCATGGTATCATATTATTTTTTGATAGGTACAAGCCCCATAAACCACACAGTCATCCTAGGCACCAAACTTAACCAAAAATACCAGGAAAAACAACTTATATCCTTTATCTTGTTCATTTTCCATGCATGATAGCCATAGAGACATGTGTTCCAAAAAATAATATTTATTCATTCATAAGTGGGGAATTGAAAAAGAACATAAATCTATATATTATACACCATGGTTTATTATTCACTATAGATGAGTTAACTCCATTAAAAGTGCATAATTTAATAGGGACAATATATATAAAATTATAAAATCTTCATGAATTGTAAATCTTTTTAATAGTATTCAACATAAAGGATCAAAAATAGCCAAAAAACCTATATTTTTGAAGAGAATCATAAATTGAAAAAACTATGAAAATTATATAATATGAAATATACACTATTCCTTGTGAATTGAGGTAGGAATGAATGAATGATTTAATAAGTTTACATATAAGAATGAAAACTGTTATTCATAAATATGGAAATTTTAAATATGGTCATAGAAAATGTGTTTATTGGTAATATATCTGACTTGTATACTAAAGATATTTATTTTCTAGTAATAAATTCAAAATTATATAAAACACAATTAAATAAAAATATGAGATTATAATATTATAAATACATATATATATGTGTTATATATAATAATTATTATTAATATGATTTTAACATTTTATGGAGAATATAAAAATTTCAAATAATTATTTTAATGTGAATGGAGTAGTGAAATTATATTTAAGAATATAAATAACCATTTTAATGGTATTTATTCATATTTATTTAACATACAAGTAATATTTATTTTTTCAAAGAATATTTTTATTATTTACATAATATTTTACAATAATATATAAAATTTATCACCTTTATGATATAATATATAAATTAACATATAAGCATATTTTAAATTATAAATTAGTATGATATAATATTAAGAAAACATAATTTTTAGAAACGTCATTTTTCAATAAAATTTGATTGTCTTTATATAATATATTTTCATTTAAAATATAATTTCATAAAATTTATAAATATAATTAGATAAATAATAATTAAATTATGGATTTAGAATTTAAAAATTACCTTCTAATTAGTTTTAAATAATATTATAAGGTAATTGATATATTGGTGAAAAGTAAGAAATACTATTTTTACTATTGCAAAATTTATGAAATGATTTTAAAAGAATAATAATATTATTTTGAATCCATTTTTAATCTATAAAACAAATTTTATAAAGTTAACCTATGTATTTTAAAATAATATATTGATATAGAAAACCCATGCTTAATTTTTTTTTGAAAATTTAGGCGATGTTCTAATGAAAACTAGTTTTATCTGTTTCTTTTATTAAAATAATCACATTGTGGAATTAATTATATGTGATCATTTAATGATATTTAAATATTATTAAAATAATAATAAATAACCTAATATGAATATAATAAATAAAATTGA
Source organism: Viscum album (assembly GCA_963277665.1). Taxonomy (NCBI): domain Eukaryota; kingdom Viridiplantae; phylum Streptophyta; class Magnoliopsida; order Santalales; family Viscaceae; genus Viscum; species Viscum album. The sequence continues at coordinate 1,281,312,736 of OY728127.1, forward strand.
TATTTATATCCTGAAAAAAAATAATATTATTAAAATACATATCATTTCTACAAACCAGTTTTTTACATGTTACATATGCTAATGTTCAAATTAAATTTTCTTACAAATATAATTTTTTTTGTCAAATTTTATTTCATATTTTGATTTTTTATGTTAAAATTATGTAATTAGTCCCATTTGTTTCATGTATTAAAAATAAATTAGTTAGGTAAAAATTAGTTGTCCCTATAAAAATGAAAAATGGAAAAAGTAACAATCAAAGAGTAAATTACATAAAAGGTTGAGTGGAAAAGTATGATTGGTGGATTTTATTAATTACACCCTAAAAAACGCTATTATTATCCACTATTTATTCTCATACCATGTGAAACATATGATCTCTTTGTATTGATGATTTATATGTGTAAAAAATTCCCCCCTCTTCAATTAAAAAAGGATCCACTATATCCTACCACTATACACCTCGATATCCACTTAGTATGCACCCACACGCTAAACTAGTATCTAATAAACCCTATAAATACATCCAATAAGAATTTATATTTCCAAAATACCAAGATAAGGTTCCAAAATGTAGTGACCAAAGGAGAGTGTTTGAAATGAGAGATAATATCCCCCCAAAAAAATTGTTAGGCCCAAAAGGGGATAAGATACCTTGGGAGGGGGATGGGGGTTAACCAGGGTACATATATTCTATTCAAAATTATACCCACCGATTTGGATATTGAAAAATTTATTATATGGATCACTTTATTTTCTCTTTGACATTTTTGTTAATCTTATCCTTTCTAAAATTACCCGATGATGATGAAGATAATGTAAAGCAAGAATTAAATAATACGGAAATAGTAATTTTCACACTGTTCACTACTATGGGATAATACAAGGAGAATGCATCCAATAGTGTATTGGTGTACCAAAATCGCGAATCTCATTGCTCATTTTTTAGTCTAGGTAACTCATTGGGATCAGTTCCTTTATAATGTTTAGATAGGACTCACTATCCCTCCAAGTTTATAACTAATCACCATTATAAAGCTAAACACTATCTCAAGTAAAGTGTGTTCAATTATCCTTCAAATTATTCCCCTTTAAATCAGTTGAATCAATATGTGTTTCACCTCATTTGGTGTATCATTAAGTTCCACTTTCATCCAATTTATGAATACAATCATACAAAATATTTAATGGGGAAAAACTTCTCAACACTTTCGTAATGATCACTAATTTCATAAATCATGTACAACCTATGAGAAACATCCCAATTTCTCACTAAAAATTTCTACTTTTTAACCCCACAATATCTTCGAACATCACCAAATTCTTGAAGCTCAAATAACCTTTACAAACCACCCATTTTTCTTGAAGCTCTCTTATCCTTCACGAAGATAAATTTTTTTATGAATCTCACTTAACCTTTATGAGGTTCAATAATAGCATGAATCTTAAATCTTTTGGTTAGATTACATAGCCATTACAATATTCCCTTATTCATGAATGTTTTCACAAGAACAACCTTTGTGAATTTAATGCCTTTGGATTTTCTTTAAGGAATTCTATAAACATATAAGGGGCGAAGATGCCTATTTATTTTCATTGCCTTCCTTTCATGAATCTTTCATCATCATCATCACATTTTAAAAGCTACCCATTCTTTTTAACAAACCTCTTTATCTTTTTGAAGGGCCAGGTAAATGTTATATTCATGAAACTTCTCATAATCATTGATATTTATCATATTTACATCATGAATTGGAGAACAATCTAATGTTCATGACACCATCTGCCTTTTTGACTCTCAACATCCTTGGAAAAATCAAATATTCCCAAAAATAATTCATTTTCCATATTTTTATGTGGAATTTATGGAAATCCAACTTTTGTGAAGCATGAGTCATCCATAAGATTTTGGACCCCCAAAATTTGGAAAATACTGGGAAACGATGCCACCTTATATACACCATTTTTATACCACCTCCGGATTATCAATTCATTATTCATGGATATTTATCAACATAAATTGTCAAAAATATAAATAGAACTCCACAATTAACCTTGTCCTCCTGATTATTCAATAAATAGAAGCAACTTAAAACCACGATAAAGTAACCTTCATGGATTTTTCCCAACACAGACCTTAATTAATTTATAATTCTACCACTCAAGACTCTCTAATCTATGAGAGTATGATAAGACAAATATTATTATTTTCTTTTGTCTTTTATATTAATAGATAATATATTTAAAACCTTAATTCAAAATCATATTAAAAATTAAACATCTCCATGCGTTCATGTGGACTAATGCCTATATTAATGACATGATCTATTATCACCACAACCATTAATGAGTGGTTAAAAAGGTTATTTTTGAAGATAATATTGTAATTATAAAATATTAATTATTAAAAAATGATAATTAATTTTTATAACTTCCTTGTATTCTGCATAAAAGATATAATTTTCCATGTGTATGTGTGAACTACCACCTACATGTGGAAAAGTTTATCTTTAGTTTTTCATATCGATTATTGTGGGTGGAGCCAACGAGACCATACCCGAGTGGTAAGGGCTCCTGCTTGGCATCCAAGAGACCTGGGTTCAAAACCGGGTGGAGGTGAATTTATGGGGTGCTGTAGCAGTACTGTAGTAGTATTGTAGCAGTCATTGTAGTAGTTACTGTTCAGTACTGTAGCAGCCAGAACTATTCACCCGATTTGGGCCTTCGGGCCACCATTTTTGGCCTATGGGTCTCTAGGGCCTTCGGGTCATCAAAGGCCTTTGGGCCACAGGGCCTTCAGTTCATGTAGACCATGGAGTAGCCCGGTTCACAGAGAACATGCCCCAGAAAAGGATCAGAGCAACATGAGTACCAGCCACCAGATGCAGAGCTAACCGGAATAAAAGAATGAGAGGGTATGACAGCCGCCATCAGGACCAGGAACTGTGAAACTTTGTACGAGGAAATTACAGCCGATCAGAAATTCAAGGTGGGGAGCTAGGTGATCAATGATGCAGAAATCTAGGGAGGGGCAATTCACGTGGTCTGGGCTTACGAGTCATTTATTGGGCATGGTATGCCTCTGGGCCTTCGGGTCATGTATTACGGGTTTGTCGGGCCTTGTGCCTTGGGCCTATGGGTCATTTACTTGTTCCACTTAAACCCTTAAAAGGGAGATTATCCATAATAAAAATAAAAAAGAAGGCCTTCAGTCCATTCAGGCGGTAGTGTTGGTGGAAGAAAATATTTATATAATGCATTAAAGGTTATTTTATAATCTATTAACATTATCAAATGATAATATTTGGCATTCCATTCATGGAAAACCTGTTTAACAATATAAATTATATTCTAATCAAATAATAATGGACATAATAATCGCAAATTCTGGGAGATTGTGAAACTTGTTTACAACCCTTTAACCTTGGTCAAAAAACCGTGAATATTTTCACGAAATTGAAAAAATAAAATAATGTAAATAAAATAATTATAAGAAATTTTGTAAATTAGTGATATGTGATTATATATAGAACATATAAAAATAAAAATATATAGGGAGGGTTTATTTTAATTTTTTGAAAAAACAATATTTAATGATTCTACAAGTTAAGTTAACGGGAAGAGCACTTTTGCACATGATGTAATGTTTTTTTCTTGATCACCCATCATTGATGCATGATTTAATGTTATGTAATAATATTAATTTTAATTTTTTAACCAATATTTAATTTATGTTTGATATAATAAATTATTTTTCCACAACTAATATTCACTTCGATTAACGATCTTCTTTGATTTTGGTACTATTGATGACTTCCCTAAAATATAACATTATTTCATACCAAAATTTTATTTACTGAGTTATAATGTTTCTTTTCGATTTTAAAAATTTATTTCATATTATATATTATATTTCTATCTTGGGATGTCACTTATTATATAAATATTCATTATTTGGGATTTATAATACTTCATGAAAATTTGAATATTTTTAGAATAATTTATTTAATTTTAAATGATGGTTTCCCATCATTGTACATAATTCCCCTAAGATAATTTTATCATTTTTAATTGTAATTAAAATTAAGTGTTATGTAATGTTAAAATTTTATTTACCTTATGTTATTTTCAAAATAAAGTTTTATTTTTATTTTTATAAAGTGTTATTTCAACAAAGTTGTCTTGAAACATAAACAAGGGATCCTATACACCACCTTTATTGTTGTTTAGTAACACATTCTCTTTATTTTTCACCATTAATCATTATAATTTTATCATGTATATCAACCATGTCATATATAAAAGTTATCATTACATATATATATAGTTTAATTTACCTTTATTTTTTTTGGAGTAATAAAATATTAATTCCCTATGAAATTCCTACTTTTATATAAACATATAATCAAATGCTCTAGATTTGAAATCTCTCATATATAAAATATGGTCCATAGTTTTCCAACCAAAACTGATCCAAATGTCAAAAATTCACATTCATTATATATTTTATAAATATGAATAAACATAAGGTCTTACAATATGCCAACCATTTAACTAATAATCCATGAGAAAATGAAATATTTATTTGATTATATATCAAAACATATTTTTTTGTCAATTAATTATCTTTTAATCACTATATACTATGGAATTTTGATTGAGATTTCATGATACAACTCCAAAATAAGAGGTATATTATTCATTACAACCCGCGCCACTACTCATAACCATCAATAAAATAGTGAGAAAATGGTTTCACAAAATTTTCTATCCTAAGGAAATATTTTATCATTAACTAAAACACCCCCAAGATTGTGGTTTTCATAACCAAACTACTAATATCATAAGATCTGATTTAGATCCAAAGTGCATTCCACTAATGAAATTTTCTACTAAAACACATTTTCAAAATACTATTGACAAAATTGATAAAGTTTCTATATTTCCACAACCACATACATATAAAAAATTCTTCTAGTTCCTCCTAAAGTTGAAAATTCTACAAAATTCTTCTCCAGCCCCATTAATGTCATATCACATCCCCAGATCCAAATGTAACAACACCTATACCAAAATCTATACAAAACACTAGATGTAATTATACAACTAGATTCTCAACCAAATAATATAGCCACAATTCACTCAATATGAGAAATTTCACATCATAATCATTAATATCCAAAATATCACCTCAAAAACCATAACAAAAAGATATTTTATAATACGTATTTCAATAAATAATTTGTTTTCCCCACCAGTATGTGTTACATGCAACAATGACTTTAAATAAACACCAATATACTAAAAAAATATTATTATGTGATAGTGTTCTCATATCTATTTGATAATAGAATATGAAAAGAACTTACTGAATTATAGAAAACATACAATTACATAAGTATATATTTAATTCTTTGGTTATTAATTAATTATAAATAAAATTCATTTGAAAAAAATTATTTTATGAAAAATATTTTTTTCCCACGCAGTATATTTTTATCTTAATAAATTTACATAATCACTATTGGTGAATTATTTTAATGAAATTTATATAAAATATATTTAATTAAATTTTTTACATTCATTTAATATTTTTTTACTCATGGGATAACAAGAAATAAAATTTTAGGATTAAAAATGAATTTTTCCTAAAGGAATGTTTCATTTTAATTTCATGTTTATTTTTAATATAATTTATACCACTTAATCATATTTATTATGATAAAATTTATTCTATATTTGGAATCTAGATGTTCAAATTTTGAAAATATTCCCATATTATTTTTATTCATTATGAATAGAAACTATGGTAAAATTTATCCCCATGGTATAGGGTAAATCAAGATAATCTAGGACAAAAATAAGTGTTAAATCCATAATTCATCCCATTAATTCTTATTTTATAGTTTAATTAGACCCATATAATCTAAGACTTGAAATTTAATTGTTTAATCGACACATTTCCAAGAGAATGGCCTATATAATATTTAAAGCATAACAAGTTACAAAATATCAATCTAATATTTTTAAAAATCTATTGTGTTTCCATGTAGGAAAAAAATAAAGTTATGAATGAATATAAATTTCTATTTTTATAATAATGAAATTATTTTTATGATGATTTTATTAGAAATTATATTATTATTAAAAATTCTAATGCAAAACCAACATAATATTTCATTAATTAATAAAATATATAATAAATGATTTTAAAATTTAAATTTATAAAATTTGATTGATTTATAGTGTTAAATGAATTTTATAGTTAATGTACTATATTTTAATTCTAACCTTGTATTTATTTATTTCAAATTAAATAATAATTATCATAATTGAAATTGTTGTTATTTTATCAAAATAATATTTTATTAAATTTATTAAAAATAAAAAAATATTGAAAAAAGAAAATTAGGATAAGATATTGCCTATAATGTCATCATTTTTCTTTTAATTATCTAGTACTTGCCTTATATGTGAAATTATAACCCTTTTAGAGTGATTTTTTTACTATGGTTAAGGTTTAAATGGATTAACTAAGGGGATAAACCACAAGACATGGGTTAAAACACCACAAAACCAGTCCAAATTATATTAGTTGATGTGATTACAAAAAAAATCAAACCTTTTCTTTGAATATATTTCCATTTAATATAATTTGGCATGAGAAAGACTATATCATTATTTAAGGTTTGATGAAATCCCAAGATTTCCCCTTCTGTCAATTATAATAGGACACCCCTCCAATATATTCTTCAAACCAAATTGATCTGTCTAGTTTGATAACCCATAAAAAAATCCCTTATAAACATAATTATTCAAATTATATAGAGTTTTTCTTCTAAAAAGTCATACCCTTGGGCCCTTAAGTGGAGATTTAATGGATTTCTTTCAAAGAAGAGGTAATCACCATAACCGATCAGTTTTTTTACTTCTTCATTAACTCCTCTAAATCTATGGATTTTTTTGTAAAATAATAACTTCAATGTACTAATGATACTTAAATTTTAGTTTGATTAGTGAAACATGATTATCTTCCCTCTTTCCCATTCAATGGTATATAAAAGTACCACACTTGCTTACGTATGAATTATTGTCTCCACATAGAGATACAATTAATTTTCGACCACCATATCGTGTGGATGGTTATTATGATGGGTTAATTTTTTATATATGATTATTATGAAATAATTATACTTTCGAATCTATAATATCACATATACCTTATTATCTTCAAATCTATTTGAAAACAAAAATGTCATTTACGCGTATCTGGGGACTACCGCCTCCGTGATGCAATTGGATTTATTATTCATCACCATTATATATATAGTAATAATAATTTATTTGATTAATATATATATAAATATATGTAATATAATAAATTATAATTATTTTATATATTTGAGTTATTAATTTCCTTTCTTTTTTTATACCATTGAAAAGTGAAACAATGTTCACGAGTAAATACAACAAACAATGTCCATGAATGATGTAATTTAATTTTATATCTGTATATTTTATAAAAGATTATAAATATGAATATAATTGGTAATTATTATATTTATATCATTATTAAAATTTTTAATATGTTGGAATAATGATCAAAGTACATGTTAAGGAAACACCGATGCGAAATTCACATGAAAAATGAAATTGTGAACACCCTAAAAAAACGATTTTAATATTGAATTATTTATAAATGGAATTGAAATTCTATAATTTTATCATATATGATATTAAGTTTATTTAATTGACTATGATATATTGGTATAATAAATTAAAATTTGTTATACATTAGGATTGAATGCTTTTGAAGCTAGTGGAACTCGGGGTAAGGGTATATAATCTCAAATTGTCTTCTTTAGAAAAAATGTAATGTTATTCACCTATATTTTTTAGTGAGGAGTATATAAATCCCACTTAAATTTTATATAATTATAATCATAATCTTCACAATATTTAAATATTCATTTTAATTTATTCTTTCATGGGGTTTATGATTAAAATGTTTCCAAACCAGAAAGGTTTTTACGATAGAATATCAGAATTTATCCGTATTGTTTATGATTAACTATAAAATGATATAATTTTATAAATTATATCTCAATAAGACAATTAATTATATTCTCCCATGTTCATTTATGGAAAATACAATTTTTTCTTTCATTTCATATCATTAATAACTAAATAGACTATTTTAAAGAAAAATATACATTAATTATCTCTTTGGTCAAAACTCATTTCCATTCCTAGACAATGTTTTATAAAAATGTTTTCCAAGATATTTTAATTACCTTGTATGATTATATAATGTTATTTTACCCATTATTAACCTTTTAATAAATTATTTAAATGGAATATTATTTTCATTTCCCCAATGAAGTATTATTTGACCTTTTCTTCATATTTTTGAAAATAATGACTTATTTTATCTTATATGACATGAAATGAATATCCTACTATCATGATAGATGAATTATTTTATGATTACATTAAATGATTCTAAGGTAATTTTAAATGAATATATTTTTCTTATAGTTTGAAAACATTTATTCTTTAAAAATGTTATTTCAAAGTGAAAATGATATTTTCCTCAAGAAAATTTATAGTGATCCTTTAATGAATTTTTTTCATATATTATAACATCCTTTGATGTAACTTATTTTTTAATAGGGGTATTATCTAATGATAAAATATTTATTCTTCCTGTCAATGGTTTAGGATTATTAGGATTATATGTTTACAAACACCATATATTTTAAATGGGCTATGTTATAGTGTTGTGATTTATGATCTTGTGGAATTTCTATGAATGAAGTATGATTATGTATTGGTTGGTTCCATTAAATACCTCCATTGAATTGGGTGAATATGGATAACTCATTAATTGAATATTTTATGCGTGAACCTAATTTCATGATAAAAATATTATGTATGGACACACGATTCATATCCATAAAGTTATGTATAGTCCTAGTTTTCATGTCTATAAGTATATACATAGTGGTAGTTTTCATTTTCATAAGAATATATGTTTCCCTAGTTTCATGTCCATAAGTTTATATAGGGTGTGATTTTAAATTGTTATGATCATATTATCATACACTTATACTCAAGTTATTCTTAGGTAATCAATAATATCTCTCTTGTTTACTATTACAATGAATTAGAGTTCACTCTTTTCTTATGTTTCCTTTTACCTAGGTTTTGAACAGAGGTATTAGGTATTATATGTTTAAGAAGGGAGATAGTTATGAACAACTTAGTGGGTAATGATATAATTCACTTTTAAACTAGTTTTAACGTGTCTATTTTTACAAAGGAACTATACATATATTATTCTAGTATGGATTGTTATATTATGTATTAAATATTTGTTTAAAAAGAAGATATATCTATGTATAAAATGTATGGGTTTCTATAGTTGGTATTAGATAAGGGTTTTGATATCCATTTTAAATTAGGATGTGAAAAAAATTTAGAACCCTGGGGATAATTATAATTATAGGATAACACCCTAAACACTCAGTAAGGAAGAGATTATATTTTTTTTCCAAATAATAAATCCTTGTTCAGATACTATATGTGTAAGTGGTTTTTTAGTAATGAAACAAGGGGAAATAACCCTAAAAAGGTTTTTTAATGTATATCTTAACCATTATTATGGTTCATGGTTGATGTTCCTTCACTGTTCAGTTGGTTTGAAACTCTTAGGGGAGATTCCTTAGTTAAATCATATTTTCATTATAATCCATTATGAAGGATTTGAATTGATAATACCAAGGTGTTATAATTAAGTAAAACTCTTGAATGATATTAATGTATATATAATTATTCTCTCTAAATTTTATATCTTGATGCTTACACATTGTTTTTTGTTTTATTCAATGATTGGAATAAAAGGTAATGGTATGAAAAATTAATGTGATGGCTAGTGAAACAACCATTCTCATGAGAAAAAAAGTAATAATAGATATAATTTCATATCCTAGAATAATGATCAATCAACTATCTCAAAATATTAATGGTAAAAAAGATCATATTGATCTTCTGAATTCACTAATGTTGGAGAAAAATATTATTTAATCTTCTAGGAAACAACATACAACCTCTATTTATGGGTATTCCAATCCACTAGTTTTTGAGAAATGTATCAATGTGATGGAAAAGATATTTTCCATTCATTAGTTCTTAGACCCTGAAAAAGTTATCCTCGTGTTCTATTATTTTAAAGGTGAAGTAGATTAACTATCAAATATTTTTATAAATACAGGGAAATTGAATAGATTTTTATTTATGGAATGGGTTGAGTTTAATTGGATATTTTTCTATAATTACTTCACTCATATTTTAGGAGAAATTAATAATGGATTCCTTGAACTTAAGGATAACGATGATGACTCCTTTGGTAAATATGAGGAAAAATTTATAAATAATGAAAGGTATTGTTTTTTAAACCATTAGTCTTGAAAAAAATATTTTTCCATTCTTTAGTGGTTTAAATCCATAAATTAAAAATACATTAACCATAATAGACATCATATTCTATGAAAAAATCATTCAATGTGAACTCAAAGTGGAAATGGATGGTATAAACCTTCATCATTATAGCGATAAGAAAAGGATAATGTATTTTCATTGATTCTCTAGTTGTATTTCTCATGGATGGAAGATAATGTTTCAGACACCAACTTGAAAAAAATGATGTAAGGATAATGTAAGTGAATGCCTGAAATAAAAGGGAAAATAATTCAGGTGTGGGATGTCTAACCATCAATCAATAGAATATAGAAGATATGTGAAGTGGATAGTCACTGAAATTAATATAGAGAGAACTCCACATAAAAAACCTCTTAGGAATCCATTTTATAAATTCAATGATTTTTGGCATTATTCTTATCAATTCTTTAATATAGTGGATGATAAGGATAATTAAACACAAAAATATCTAATGTCAAAGGATAGAGGGAAAGTCTATAAAATCACAATTAATGAAGTGAATCAAGACAATTAGGGAAAAATTGTCACCAACCCTATAGTTGGGGATTCCATATTTGAGATTGTATAAGACTAAACCTTATCGATTCTGAAATTTTATATGATTTTGAGTATTTTAAATCTCTTTCTAAATAGAACCTACATATTTTTTTTGGTATAAATAAATCGCATTTTAGGTTATAAATTAAACATATGATAATCTATTTTTGAAAGGGTGAACCCAATGCAAATATTTCTGGTTAATATATGTTTTTATTTGAGTATTAAAGTGTTATTTAACTTTTGGAAGTATATATGATTTAATTGTGACATTATATTGAGAAATTATTAGGGTAAATAAATTTTGGTATAATACTTTAGGAGTGAGTAAAATTATTTCATGATAATTGTTATGTTGATCATGGAAGTATGCGACATCAAGTATTTGTGTTTTAGTTTTGGATATAATTTTTTGAGGTAGCCTTAATGAGTGGATTAAGATGAACATTTGGTGTTATTATTATGGTTTAAGAAATTAATGTATGTTATTTATTTGTATTATATAACTTGTGATGACAATTTTAGTTTTAGTAAATATTTAGGGGAATTAATAATTACTTATGTAACTTATGATCCATTTAAAAATAAATTTAGTGCTTCATGAATTAAAATTTCATCATGAATAGTCATTGTTTTGGAAAACTGATAAGATTTTGGTCAAAAATTATTATCGAAATAAATTCAACATGTCATGTAATTATATTACCTTTTGTATTTAGAATAGATTTTAAGTTAATTTCAAACATTTAGGAAAAATGATATTGAAACGAAATTTTATTCCTATCATTTTCAATTCCACTTAGTTGTTAGTATGTTTTTTTAAACATTGCCGATTTATGGTTTTGTTGTCATTAAAATTATCATGATCATTTACTTTATTATGATAAATGTTCCCATTCACTCTTTATAATTATATATAAATTATTTTTTTCATCCATGTCTATATTTTAACTTCCCAATAATGTTCACCTTTCTAGAATCAAAAATACTGGTCATTACATAAAAACTTTATATTTCCATTTTCCTCTTTTCAAGAGGGAGTTTTATTAACACTTTTTACAATGTGGGTTTTCAATAAAAAGAATTATCTATTATAAAATACCTGATTACCGAGAATGACTAAAAATTAGGTGGAAAGAATTTAATATTGTGGGGGAGAATATAAATCCTCTAGATTTTATAATATATTTCTCTCTAAATAATTATTTTTCATTAATAGTTGTGTTACATGCAGTATCGAGTTTAAATGAACCGTGATATACTATTTATTATTTTATCTAATAGTTATTTCCTACTAATTTTATTAATGAGTGTAAATAGAACTAATTATATTTTGAAAAATATTTATGGATACATATTTATAAATTATTTCATAGGTTAACAATTGATTTTAAATAAAATAAATTTGATAATAATTTTTTTTTGGAAAAATAGTTTTTATGTACGTACTATATTTTTATGTTAATGAATTAAATTAATCACTATTGGTGAATTATTTTAACGAAAATTTTATATTATATAATCAATAAAAATTTTAACATTCATTTAAATTTTTAGGAATTATATAAGAGAAAAACGTTGTATGCTTAAAATGATTTTTTCTAAAAAGTGATTTTCCTGGAATTTTGCAAGTTTACTTTTAAATTAATTGATTCCCTATATTGTTATTGAAATTTAAAAAATGGATTAATTTTTTGGACTATGGAGGTTAATATTTGGTAAATATTCCCCTATTATTTTTAGAGATTATAAAAAGTGATTTTGGTAAAATTTATCGATATAGCAAAGGGTAAATTGAGTTATTCTAGGTAAAAAATAAGTGATAATACTATAATTTTTCATCATTTTTCTTATTGGATTAAGGAAATTAAAACCTTATCACCATATGATATACATTATTTTAATGAAAAACTTTTACATCAAAATTATCTATATAATATTTAAAGAATAGAAAGTTACAAAAATGTCAATCCCATAGTTTTACACATCTCAAATGTTTTCACATAGGGAAAAAAATAAAGTTATGAAAAAATAAAAATGTCTATAAATTATTAATGAAATTATTTTTTGATGGAAAATTATTTCTAATATTAGTAACTATATATTTATCTTAAATTCTTAGGCAACACTGACAAAATGATTCTCAATATAATAGAAAAATAAAATAAATGACTATAATATTAAAGGTAATATTACTCAATAGTTATATAGTTTTACAATTTTTTTTGTAAAAAGTATTAGGTTCTAATTCCAATATATTATTTTTTTATTTTTAGTCAAATTAAAGGAATAGTTTTAAAAATTGACAATGATGGTGTTTTATCTGAATAAAATTTTATTAAATTATTTAAAAATCATAAAAATGTTGAAAAATGAAAATTAGGATAATATATGGTCAAAAATATCATCCCTTTTAAATTTATGAGTAAAATTTAATATTATACGTATAATTAATAACCATTAAGAGTGAAAAAGGTGTCACTGTGGTCAGGGTTAAAATAGGTTAAGGTATTATCCTAAAAGTAAAGGACAAAAAGCTACATAAACATATTCAAATTATATTAGATGATGGGATTACAACAAAATCCTATAATATAATATTATATGTGGATATTTTAAATCATTTGTATTGATAATTACCTTATTGAAATTTAATATTTTTATGAAATCTGAAGATTTTGCGTCCCCTCAATTTTAATAGAAAACCACTCCCTTCTCCTATTCAAACAACATCGATACATATTTTTTGAAAATACCCTACAAAAAGCACTTTTCAGCTTCTATAGTCATATTATAGAGGAGATGGTATTCCAAAATACTAAACCAATGGTACTTAAGTGGAGCTCTAAAAGTGTTATTTCAAAGAAGTGGTAATCACCTTAAGAAATCATTTTTTTACTTCCTCATTACTTCCTTTAAATATATTTTATTTGACATAAAATAATATATTTTATACTGAAATTTTATTATTATTACTAAATAAAATTCATCTACCCTGATTCCCATCAAATTAGAAGTTAAAGTATCACTCGTTAGTACCTACGACTTATCATTTCCACGCAGTGATACAATTCATTTTCCACCACGACATTGTTTATTGTTATTATGATTAGTTAAATCTTTATATATCAAAATAATAATATATTTATAATTATGGAATTATTATATTGAATCCACCTACTTACCTTCAAATTCGTTGGAAAATAATATTGTTGTCCATGCATATATGTGGACAACCACCTCTTTGAAGTGATGCCATTTTTTTATTTCCATTTTACATGGATGGTAATAAGGATGGATTTGATGAATATATTTGACATATATGATATTATAATTACTCTATAATTGTTATTTATTATATAACTATATTTCTTTCCACCCGTCAAAATTTGAAAACAATATTCATGAATTCATCCAACCTACCATCTTCACAAATAATGTAATCCAATTTTCTATCACTACATCTTAATAATTTTTTTTAAATATGAATATATGTGATATATATGATACATATATTATGTCTAAAATTATTGAGATGATGTAAAAATAATAAAATTACAAGCACCAGAAATACTGAATCTAAATTATCATGAAATATGAATAAATTAACACTAATAAAAGTCAATTTTAATAAGAAATTATTAATAAATGTTTGTTAAAATATTATAAGGGGAAAATATATTATATTAAAATTATATTCATTTTTCTATTATAGAATTATAATAAATAAAAATTAATTATATATTAGTTTGTAGCTAATTCAGTGGAATAGCATGTCGAGATAATGGTTTATCATCACAAATTCTCTTCTTTGGGACAAATGTTTTTTATGAACCTATCTTATTTTATGAGGAGTATATACTACATTTTGACATGTTATATCATTATTACCCTCATTTTAGTGATATTTAATGTTTTATTTAATGTTATTATTTTATGAGGCTTACAATTCAAATTTTACCAATGTACCAAGGGGTTTATATTACAATATTATTATTTGTCAATATTGTTTGAGGTTAAGTTTATTATGATTTAATTTTATGAAATACCAAAGAATTATCCCATTTAAAATGTTATCATATATCTATTTATAAAGAATACATGTTTTCCTTTCATTTTCCACTACATAAGAACCCAAGATACTGAAATAATTTTTTTAAGAAAAATATATATTATTTATCTATTCTGAGGGAAATAGTTTACCTTCCATGTTATTATAAAAATTTATTTCATTTTATATCAAGGAGTTAATATGTAAGTGAATATGAAATATTTATTCCTATTGATTTTTTATTGTTTCATTTAATGTCTTTAGATGTAACACTTGAGAAATTATCCTTATAGGAAATGTGATGATTGTTGATATGATCTTTAATTTATAAAGAAATGTTCTTATGAGTTTTCACATTTCATACAAGAAGTGGAATTCCATGGAAGAATTTATTTTCCTGATGATAAGTATATGAATCAATGTTTATAATGATTTATAGTCCATGAAAATATTGATTTGCGTGAAGGAAAATTAAGAAGAGGAAATAAGGAATCTATGAAAAATAGAAATTAAGATTTTTATGATGTTTATTTATTGGAATTTGGTAATTATATATTTTTTATATTAATTATTATATAAATATTTGTGAGAGTTTATTAAATATATATTCCACCCATTTAGCCATCTGAGTGAACAATGCGCAACCACTTCTAAGGTGGGAACTAGGTTTAACTTCAAGCTAGCATGCATACCAGTGAGTGAGGATACTGGGTGGAAAATACGCCAAGAGGGAGTGAATGGGAGTAATGAAAGAACAATCAAGATGGGTGGGACAATGATGGGTAGCTATCATGGGGTGAATCCAGTGGGTGGGGGGTGTTTGGGAGGAGACCTTAGAACTCACTTCTGGTGATATGAATGAGTGAGTTGAGTAATAAACCATAGACATTATGCATGGATAAACTGATAATGGAAATGGAAAAGCAGTTACTTTTAATCCATGAATTAAAATTTATAGATAAAATATGGGTCTTCAGTAGAGGAGGATCTATGTTATGCTATCATTTCTGGTGATCATTATCTACCTCCATCGCTCGACTAATCTGCACAACAGATATCTTCCACCATTTTTGAATCATTAAAAATAAACTTGTAGAATCCTTGACATAAATAAAGGCCATGGTGATCTCCTAAGATCCATATGATTCCGAAGAACATGCCACACATGAAATTCATGAACCACCATGCATGAATAATTGAACTCTGAGTGTGATGTACTCCATTGATGAATCCAAGTTACTTATATGAAAAAATATGTTTAAGAATAGGTATTGTAAAAATGAAAAATTCTTATAGTTAAAATTTCATGCATCGAATAAAAGTGGAAGATATGAAGATTTCATATCATGTGTATTTAATATCACGAGTGATGAATATTGGGGTGAGGTATGGGGTATTCAAACCATTCACATTAATGATCTATGATTATTTGGGTTTTCTAAAATGAATACACCATGTGTTGAAAAATATAGATCCCAAGTCATAATGAGTTTACATAATGAATAAAGAAGGTGGAAAAATATTTATAAGAAGAATTTGATATTCTATTATTTCATGTGAAGAATAGAGGACCTGAACTCATGGGAATTTGAAATGAGTTTCATGATGTGATATGAATATGTGTGTTATGATTGAATGAGGCTACAATATATTCCCTTATGAAACTTAAAGATTAGTAAACTCGATATCCTTTTGGTGTTTGAGATTTATACATGTTATGGACTAAGACACAAGCAATAACCTAGATGTGTTATAATAAATAAATATTGAACCCTTCAAGAATTTTATACACAATGAATAAAGAAGGAAATACCAACTAATTTGTGTATTTTATATGATAATGGAATAAATATAATACCCATAGTTAATGGGGGTATTAAAATGATGAAATAAATATAATACCCAACATTCATGCATTTATATTTAAAGGGAAAAAATAAATGCGTTTATTTATAAACACATTAAATGAGGATTTTAATGGAAAATTTAAATCATATAATTAATTGAGACTACATACATGATATTGTTTGTGTATAAATATGTTCATAAAGGTGATGTGTATATACATATAATTCCAATATCATTTTGATATTCCTTGCATCCACTATGAAAGAAGAATTTTTGAGAGTGAACGGAAGTCAATTAATTATTTTATATGATGATTACATGTACCTATTCATTTGAAGAAGAGAATTCTGATCATTAATGATTTAAAAGGAGTTATAAGGAGAACAATATTATTTGAGACATCTGTTTAAGACCTTAAATAATTATAAATAAGGATGGTACATCCATATTTCTTGAGGAGGAAGACTATCTCTGAAGAAGATCATTCTAACAAAGGATAAAATGAAGAGGATTCTTATAGCTGGGGTTTCTAACAAGTTAATGGATTTGTGTGATTAGTGTGTCTAACCAATAAGAGAATATGACAAGATGGGGGTGTCTAACCAACTATGGATAGTAAAATTGGGGTGTGTAACTAAAATTTAATAAATTTTAACTAGTGTTTCCAACTAGTTATATTCACTCAGGGTGATAGTGATGAGAATCAATGTTGGGGAGTCTAACCAAAATAAAAAGGAACATGCCTTCCATTGTCAAAACTTGTAAATATATTGTGTTTGCTTCTTTTATTTTACTAACGCACACAAATTTAGGTTGATATAATAAATTGAATGGATCTTGAACATTAAAAATTTTAGGAGGTTTAATTCAAAATATGGAATTTTTAAAAACTAAACCATGGATTCCAAAAATAGTGGTAAATATAGCCAATGGAATTTCAAGTGGTATAATAGAGGGTTATATCTAAAGATCCAAGTTGTTTTTGAGGTTTGAATCTGAAAGATATTTCAACATCTTTATTTCCCAGTTATAAGAAAATTTAAAATGGTTAATGTGAATAGAGAAGTCTAATAATTTAAAAACAATATGCGATGAGTAGAAAACATGGTTCATCAGTAAGTGGTTATTAAGATAATAAAGTTAGTTTGTTTTCTCATGCAAAGAAATGAATATATTCATATTGTAATATTGATGATGAAAAATAAAACGAGTAGCCAATGAAGAAGGAATCATCTTTTTTTGATTAGATGAGAAGAAAAAATTAAAAATTTATGAATAGGAGAAGATTATATGTGATATTGGAAAGGATTTGACAACTTGAGAAGAATATTTTTCTGAGACACAAGCCATATGTGTCATAGTTTATTATTATTTTAAGACTTCCAAGTAAGATATGAATAAATCTATTGAGATGAAGGGATATTATTCTCAAACTATAAATAAAGAAGGTAAAAATTCATCTAATCATTTGTATAGAATTTAAATTTCTAATAGTGTTGTTAATAAAACTAAAATTAGTGATATTGGGACCAATAAGAATGATATGAAATATTATACATCAATGAAATTTAATAATATTCCTCTAAATTCACAACCCCCCAAGTAAGGTGAATCATAGTTTATAGGTGGAAAAAGATATTGATTTTAATTCCTCTAGAATAAATATATGAGTATAATGTTTTAAGGATTATGTTTGTGTTATGGTTCTGAGAGACACAAATCCTACTCTTTTTGATTTAATATGTCTTTACTAGGATTGAGACAAGGATCATGGGGGAGTTTCCATGATCATCTAAGGACATAATCTCATATAAAAAACATGCGAATTGATCTGCACCACAACAATATAAAAATAATAATTTCATATAATGGAAGAAGTTTATGGAAGATATAGGTGTGAAGGTCAAAAGTATGAGGTATAAATGGTAAGTTTGGAAGGATAAGTTCCCTACAATGTGATAGGTAAGAAGTTCCAAAATTAAACTAGTAATAATTCCTATTAATATTTTGAGGAAACAAAAAAATGTCAAGAAATTGATCGTAGTAGTTTATCCACATCAATTGAAACTAGATTAACAATTAGTGTATGTTTAGAAACATGATAAAGCTAAAGTAAATTTTGTGGTCTTAGACAATGAGGTGGAAGTTGATGAGAATTTATCTATACGTGATAAATTTAAGATCCAAATAACAAAGGTTCAGTATGTTTTTCAACACAAAGAAGAAGAAGGGAAGAATGATGATAGTAAAATAGATGAGAGTCAAAACAAAAAGAAGAGTCCAAAGAAATATTCCCACACTGAGATTGGAAGAAAAGAATGTACCATATTGAGAGGAAGATCTTAGTCTGAATGTCTTTTCTAAGAAACTAAGGCGAACATCATCACTACCTATTATTTTATGTGTTATGAGCTAACATTTAGGAAATTTAAGGATATGTGTTGTTCAACATATAGTTAATTAATTTAATTGATGATAAAGATGAGTTCATTCTTTGAGGGGGAGATTAGATGAGTTTTGAGGTATTTCAATCACAATTTCATCCTTATTTCGTAATTGTAATTATTAATAGAGGAGTGCTTGACTAATGAAAATATAAGACAAAGGTATAGTTTTTATTGTTCACCTGAATGTTCTAATGTGTTTATTGAGGTGTCAATAATTTTTCAATTCATTGATTTTTTTTAATTTTGAAACTAAATAATTATGAATTAAGAAACTCTAATATTTACATCATATGTGAGTATGTGGTATGGATATCTTAGACAAACATTGTTATTTGGCTTTTGTTATCTACACCAGGTTATCCCATGCAGAATTATATTTTATTTTTTAAAATATATTTTCTATGTATCATGTGACATCATCCATTTCATTAATAAAATAAGAGGATTTTTTTGATAATAATGATTATATGATAAGACACCCCAATTATCCTATGCATTTCATTGTCAATAAGAGAGAGAAGAATTGAATTATTATACATATTTAAATTTATTATGTGAGATGATAATGAAAAAATGAAAAAGGGGATATTATTTTTCCAAAGTGTTTCATTTTTTGTCTAGGAGTAAATATGTGAGTGTAGATGAAGTGGTGATGCATGTATAATTGTTATGGATTCATTTAATAGCATTGTATTTTAGGCTTGACAAATTACCCATGTTGTAAATGTGATAATTGTTTATTTGATATTTAATTCTTAATGATATATACTTATGATTGTTTACATTGCATACAGAAAGTAAAATTCCATGTAAAAATTTATTTTCATGATGCGATGAAGAGGAATCAATGATGAAGAAGATTTTAAGACCATGACAATATTGTTTTTCATGTGCGATTTGAGTAATAAACCATGCACATAATGCATTGAAAATAGATATGGGGCATGGTGAAGCACTTAATCTTTAATCATCACTTAAAATGCATGGATGAATGATAGGGTATTAGATGTGGGGGATTTGTGTTGTATGATCCATAATAGCAATAATATTCTTCCCCCCTCGCTCAATGGATCTATGCAGCACACAACATCCGCCATTTTTAATGATTTTAAAATCAATCTATGGACTCTTTAAGATAAATGACGGCTGTTATGATCTCCTAATATCTAGGTGTTTCTAAATAACATTCCACACATAAAATTTATTCATTTCTATGAATGATCAATTGAACCTTAAGTGTGATGTCTACAATTTATGAAGCCATGATTTTTTTGACAAAAATATATGATTTTAATGAATATTTATGATATAAATGATAAATTAATGATGTTACACTTTTATGAATGAATATAAAGGAGATGATATGAAGATTACATGTCGTGAGTGTTTAAATTTCCCACGTTATTAATATTGAAGTGAGATATGGGTCATGTACACATTGATTATTAATGATATCTGGTTATTTAGGTTTTCTAAAATGAATACACCATGCGATGAAGAAAGTTGATCTTGGGTCATCATGTATTTATATTGCGAGGAAACAATGTGAGATACTATTTATAATGAGAATTTGGTATTCTTTTATGTCTCATGATGAACAGAGGACCAAAACCCAGGGATATTTGGCATGAGTTTCATGATATGATATGGATACATGCATTAATATAGAATGAGTTCAAGTGATGTTCTCTTATTCCATGTGAAGATTTGTAAACCCGATATCCTTCAGGTGTTTGAGATTTATACATGTCGATGACTGAGCCACGAATAATAACCTATCCATGTGAGAAGAAATAAATACTAATACCTTTAGGTATTTGATATACAATGCATATAGAAGGAAATACAAAATAATTTGATTATTTCTGATGATAATGGAATAAATATAATACCCATATCTAATGGGATATTTAAATGAGAAAATAAATATAATACCCAACATTTGTGTATTTATATTTAAAGAAGAAAAAATAAATGTGTTTATTTATAAACACATTTAAATGAGGATTTGAATGGGGAATTTAAATCATGTAATTAATTTTTACCCAATTCACTATATTGTTTTTGTATAAATACATGCATATAGGTTATGAGTATATAAAAAAAATTATAAGATCATTTTGATATCCCTTAAATCCATTGTACAAGAAGAATATTTAGTGTGGGGAAAATATAGGAAATTCTTTAAGAAGGTGATTACATGTAACTTAGAATTTGAAGAAGATAATTCAGATAATTCATGATCAGAAGGGAGTTTCGAGGCCAACCAGATTGTTCCAGACATCTGTTTAAGACCTTGATCAATTGCACACAAGGAATGGACATAAATCTTCCTTTTTAAGGATGACTATCTGTGAAGAATATATTTTTATCAATAGATTAACTAAAGAGGAATCTTGTAGTTGGGGTGACTAACTAGATATTGGATGCTTTTGATTGGGGTTTCTAACAAATTAGTGAATAAGAGAAGTTGGGTTGTCTTACCAACTATGGAGAGAGAAATTGGGGTGTCTAAACAATTTTAGAGCAATTGTAACTGAGGCGTCTAACTAGTTCTATGCAATTGAATAGATAAGTAAGAAAATCCATGTTGGGGTACACTACTACAAAATTAGTTTTTAACAGTGCTAGTAAAAGGCCTTTATGAGTGCTTATAATGTGATGACTACCAAAGTGAGTTTAAAATCCGGCCTTTATTAGCACTTTTTTCTAGTGCTGATAAAAATTGATGAAAAATATTATGCCCTTTATCACCACTTGAGACCCGATTCGTTATCACTCCACCAAAGACTCCACACCCATCCCCTTCCTCAGTGCTCGTAATCCCCCATTCCTTAGTGCTTGACTGCAGCTCACCACCCCCACACATGCCTGGATTTGATTATATGACCTCCATGTTCAAATCAAAACTCTTTACCACTTCCCCACCTTATTTTATTATGTATAATGATATAATATCTATTTATTTATTATATTTACATACATATTTATTATATATATATATATATTTAAATAAATTTATAAAATATATGTTTGTGTGATTGTTCTTGTGTGTATTATATATATATACACATAAATTTATTTAAAAATATTATATATTAATATTCATTTAAAAATATTATCATAAAAATGTAAATATATATTTTTTATCAATACACATGCATATATATAAACATTATATATATGTATATATATATATTAATATAGTTTTATTGTAAATTAATTTAAATACTATATTTAATGATAATGATATATTCATATAAAAAAAACACACACACACACAGATATATATATATATATATATATATATATATATATATATATATATATATATATAATGTATACGCACAATATTGATAGGCACAGACACACACACAAAGAAAAAAAACAAGTACACATTTATATTTCACACATAGAGACACAAATATATATATATATATATATAGGTTTTCATTTTCATATATTAGAATATATACATAAAAATATATTTGTTTTATTGATACACAAACACACATATATATAAACATATCTACCTGTATAGGTATATATATAAATAATTAATTTTTATAAGTGAAATAAATGGATAATTATTTATCTTAAATGAAATTAATAATAAATATTTACTTCCATATGGTTTATAAATTTTAAATTTTTTTAATGTAAACATGTATTCATACAATGGATTTATTATAAGTAAATATAAGAAAATATGAATATATTTAATTATAAATAAACTACATTATGAAAAATGATAATATTTAAAAACCATAATATCTATATGAATGTATGTATAGGGAAGAAATTTAGTCCCCAATGAAAAAATATAATAAGACCCCCTTAAACAAGGTTGAAATTCCTTCAAATCTAAAAGAATTTCAATAGCCCAACTAAAAACTCAGTTTTAGAGGTATTCTAGGCCTTTTGGGCATTGAAAAACATAATCAGGCAATCCCCCAGGTAACTATGGTGTAGATATCTTTGCAAGTTTTGATTTTATATGTGGTAGAGCCCAAAAATACACCCAGATCAATTTTTTTGGTTGTTTTATGTTCAAGTCATGTATTATTATTTTCATAGACCGTTTATTAAATAATTTAACTTTTATGTCATCGAATTGTTATTAAATGACTATAAATCGACAATAATAAAAAAATTATTAATTAATAACATTTTAAATTTATTTTATAATCCATTTTCAATAAATATATTATATATTACGTGTAAATGCGTATTTATCCTTACCGAAATCATATTTTAAAAAATATATTATATTTATAAGAATACAAATATATTTATATATTAATATATTATTTTTAATGAAATATATACTTTTTTATTTAAATATAAACTTTTTTATCACTAAAAAAATAAATGATAAAGGCCCCCCTTTATTAGTTCTTTTCTACTAGCGTTGATAAATACCACCCATTTATTAGTGTTTTTTTGATAGGACTAATAAATTCCCCCATTATCAGTTCTTTTTTATTAACACTGATAAAGGGTCCCCCTTCATCAGCCATTTTTTACTAGTGCAAATAAAGTGGTCCCTTTACCAGTTTTTTTAGCACTGATAAAGGGCCCCCTTTATTAGTTCTTTTTTTAGAACAGATAAATACCCCCTTTATCAGCGCTTTTACTAAAACTGATAAAGGGTGCCTTTATCAGTGCTTTTAGCTAGCACTGATAAGGCCTTGAATTTTTAAAATCATGCTTTGTAGTAGTGGTTATCAAACCAACATGTAAAGGATTAGACCTCTCATTGTGAAACCTTTTAAATAAAATTTTCATCCCTCTCTTATTTTGCTACTTAACACGAGGTTAGGTTGAGAGATTCTATTGAGTGGATCAAGAACCTTAACATTTTCAAGTTGTTCAATTAAAAAAAAATAATTTGAAAAATTTAAACCACTAATTCACCCACCCCACTCAGTGGTCAATCTAGAATGGGTCATTTCACATGTCCATGTATTCTAAAAATGTTTCAAGGATGTTTTTAATATTCTCTTATTAATGTTAAAATCAAAATTTTTCCATTTTTTACTTTTAAAAAAAAAATTAAAATGATTGTTCTTTTCATTTTCCTAAATTAGGTAATTTTGTAGTATTTTTTCTATAATATTGTGAAAGTAATATTTTTGTTTTAATTTATAATACATGATCTAATTTTCAACCTCAATGACCGATCAATTCATTGAAGAATGAATTATAGGTTTCCATAGTTATTTTAAAAGATTTTTTTACACAATATTGTAGAAATTTTTATATTTTAAAAAGTTTATTTCAATGTGAAAACGGTATTTTCCTCAAGAAATCATATAATGATCCTTTAAGATAATTTTTAATCTAAGAAAACATCATTTGATGATACTTATTGTTTACTAAGGATATGACCTAATGATAGAATATTTATTGTTTTTTGGGTGTTTAATGATTATAATGATTAGATAATTATGAAACTTATTTATCCTCCATAGGTTGTGTAACAGTTTTTGATTTTTCATATTCTCAAATTTGTAATAATGAGTTATGGTTATGTGATGATTTGGTCAATTAAATCCGTCCAATATATTTGGTAAATATTTTTAACTCATGAGTTAAATAAGTTATTCATTAACCTAATTTCATGTTCACAATTTTATACATGGATTCAGATTTCATGTCTATAAGATTATTCCTAGACCTGGTTTTCTTATAAATAAGTTTTTAGTGGACCATGTTTTCATGTACCTAATATTATTTATGGACCTAGTTTCTTGTGCATAATTTTATGTGCCTACCTTATTTCATATTTTAACCTAATGAGTGTACTTATTTCTGTTGATACATGCTCACAAAATTATAAGATTATGTTTTTTCCACATTCTTATTTCTGTGTTATGATCTCATGGGACATGTTGACCGATTCCTTAAGGATTCATGGATTATGAACTACCAAGATTTATTCCATGACTCAATATTATGATCTTTGATATGTATGTTATGATTTTTAAATGTTATTATTACATTACCATACCCTTATAATCATGTTATGTTTAATTTATCATTGATATATCTTTTATTTAGCATTACTAAGCATCTGAGATCACCCTTTTTTATGTTTCATTTTTACTAGTTTATAAAGAATCGTATGTAGTGTGATATGTCTAAGAAGTGATTTCATTAGGAAGAACATAGTAGGTGATGATGTAGTTCACATGTGAACTAGTTTTAATGTATCTTTGTATTCTAAGACACTATACCTTTATGATTTCAGTGTGTATTGTTATATTATGTAATGAATACTATTCTAAAAAGAAAAAATATCTTTCTAAAAAATATATTGGTCACTCAAAAATAACCCCAATATTGATTCCAATGTAAAGTCTCCATCCAACACTAGATTCAATCATAAATCATTATATTCATCCAAAAACTAGATAAAATAATATTCACCCTCAAAGTGGTATCCTATAAACAAACAACCATTTAATCAATGGTTTCATCATGCTAATGATCCTTCCCACATTGTATCACAAGTTAATAGTTTATTCCATATCCGTTTCTAAATGTAATGAATGAACATGGACAGACTATGAATACCCATGAACCAATTATAATAATCAATTGTACACCATTCCCAAATCACTAGGATCATCATCCATAATAACCCTCAAAATTTTACATGCAACAAATGTCACACCCTCCAATAGATAACATGCACTACCTTAAACATGTATTCCCATATACCTCTACTCAAGTTTAACAACATCATGTTTCATCCTTACACCACCATGAAAATATTTATCAGGTCACAAACTTTGTTCAATGAAATAATGATACCCTAATATATATTTAGTGACTCATCTCATCATAATTACACACATTTAACTCTCATTAAAACCCAATGTAATTATGCTAGAACATGATCATCCAAACAGTCCCATCACCACACGCTATATAATGTGAAATCAAAATAAAAATCCATTTTTGATAGAAACATTTTAAAATGTAATCAATCATAGGAATACCTACGTATTTACTCAATTATCCATGACCCTTACATGTTAATAACATTAATCCAAAAGAATCCTTGGTGAAGTTATTAACAACCTATCATATCACATATTTCTTGGTCTACTGTCCAATCTCTTATCAACCCAATAATCATTCAAAAAAGTAGAAGTGTCAACCCATGATCTATCCCTCATAGATCAAACCATCTATGAGCATGATCCACAATCTCATGATTTACCATGATAGAAAAAACAAAAATTAAATCCTACTAGTAATTAATTTCAAATATAACCATGATAGCAATGAACTATCATAGAACATTATATCTATCACATAAGTCTAAGGGATATCTATAATATTATCTGATAATTGATAAAACCTCCCACTCATTGAGATCACAATCAAATTGTATACCCATGCTTCCCATTTCAAAGGAAACAAAAAATAATTTTTTAACCCAATATATTTGGTTACCCACGTATATCTTACTAGAATGAAAAATATTATAACCCCCATCTCATAACACTAGGCTATCCCTCTTATCTGATAAACTAGGTGTCCCATAATCCACAAAAAAATATAAAATTCTTAATTTATCATATCAAACCTCACCTAGAAACCCATTTTGCAAAAAACCCAATCATCTAGAGTTCCCACATATATACCAAAGAGGAATCACAGGTAAATTCAGAATCCACTTTAGAGAACTCATTGTCACTAGAAATATGTATATAAAACTAGTAGTTAAAATACCACTATCAAATCCATGTATATAACATCATCATTTTGTGATTATCCATTTTGAGTATATCATGATCATATAGTTATATTATGTTCAATTTCAACAGAAATAATTATCAGAAAACACAGTATTGGTTTCTTTTGAAACATTGAATAATAAAACCCATAAACCCTATCCTGAAATAGTTTAATAACTACTAAAGTGGGATGACCCAAAAGGGATCTAATACCTATAACAACCAACCATGGGACACTATACTTCCCATATACGAGGGATTGAATAGTATTCCTAAATGTAAATCTTAACACAGAATCAAAATTTCATGACGTTAAATTAAATATATTGTGGGTCAAATGAGTATAATTCGACAAATATGCTATATATGAAAAATATATATTGGTCTTTGGTGAAATTTTAAACAACTGAACACTTGGTTTTATGTGATATTAGTGACATAGAGTCACACATATTTTATGTGAGTGCAAGTTAAAAAATATGATTCATGTACACTAGGATCCTGATAATAGGAAAAGTGAAAAAACCACCAAAAATAATATATTAAAAAACACATGTCATTCATAGTAGGTGAAATAAAATAATCCAAAAATATGATTCTAAAAATAGAAATCCAATGCCCAGGTATCCTGGATATTCAATAAAATAAATGTTTTTATGGCACAACTATATAACATAAATAAAAATATATCACACATTACTAACCATCAATTTACCATATCCATTAATAGTAAGAATAAATATAATTTTCCACAACAAATTAAAATATACAACCTCCACATAGAACCCAATTTGTAACACCCGAGACTTTTATGTTATATAAATCATCAAAGGAATCTTTTTCTACACAACACTTGCTTGGCGTGCTTTACACGCAATCACGACCTTCCTCGATAGCTTTCGTCGTACGCAATACCGAGTTTCACTAAATAACAATATGCTATTAAAACTAGCCGTTATGAATAGTAATAACCACTTTTTGAAATTTTATAAATTTTATTTTTCAAAATGGACTTCATTTTTGGACTCAGAATATCAAATTTAGCCTAAGGTGAAATTTTGGTACTTTTCGGATAACTTTAATATTTTGATGAATAGTGAAAATTACTAAATTTTAATTAAAAACAACTTTTTTAATCAAAACATTTAATAGTGATAAATTATGAATTTGAGTGGTTTTAAAGCATATTTAGAATATATTTTTACCACTTAATATAATGTTGGTCATTGGACACAATGTTACAATTAAACCGAACATAAACAAGTGTCAATCTTTTGATAGTTATTATCTCTTAAAAACACGCTTTTTGTTTTGACAGCGGGAATTAATTTTAAATTAATTTCTGCCACTTCTGTGTTTTGAATTTAGAAAAATGGATTCCATATTTGGAATCAGGATGTTCAAATTGTGTAAATAGGTAACTTTTATTTTTAGACATTTTGAATAATTACTGCGGTAAATATTTTATTTACCATGGTTAAGGGTAAATCCGGTAAATAAGGGTTAAAAAATAATATTATAATAATATTAAATTACCCTAAAACGTGTCTGAAACCTATTGGTTGATACATGGTCGACCATGGGCATCTTTGGGTCGATTTTGGGACCCCATTGATCCACTTGTAAGTGATAATGACACTTTATTTTAATTAAGTTAAAATGAATACAAAAATGACACAAGCATATATCTTTTAGCAAAACAATTGTTACATAGGGTTATATATGTTGGAATTTCGATTATAAATATTCATTAGAAAGATAAAAAGATTTCCTAGACTTTAAATAATTTAATTTATTTATGACACAATGATGATGCAGTAATTATCTTATTAATGAAATATTGACATAATTGATGTTATAAACACCAAAAATAAATGTAATTTAAGACTTTTTATGAATTCCACTAATTTTCTAGGTTACTATGATATATTAGTGTTGATTTAATCAACTTGGTTCGAACATATAATTCTGTTATGACTTTCACAAAAATCATATATCAAATAGTGTCAAAATTGACACAAAATAGTTTTTAAATAAAATAAAATATTATTAATTGTTATTGTATTCCTAAAAATATAAGGTTCGGCCAAATGACTTAGATAAGGATATATATTTTAATAATAAACAATTTGGGGTTTGTTTGGCATGTTATAGTAAGTGTATTAACCATATAGTGAAAGAAAACAAAAAGACATGGTAAAAGTTAAATTATTTAACTTAGAGTTAAATCTAATTGATAAGGTTAAAATAATACCCTAAACTTGTCTAAATCCTATTGGTTGATATGATTTCGACCCTTCCCCACTTTATCTTCTAAATAAGACCCTTTGGAACCATTATATACCGATTTTGACTTTAATATAAAATAATATTTTGAGATATTCCTAAGGTGCCCCTCTCCTCCCTTATAAAAGGGCACCTCCTCCCCCTCCTCCTCACACCAAATTGAGCACTCAAGATCGGCCAAACCCTGCCATTTTCTCCTCTCCACTTCCCTAGAATAGTCCTAGAGGTCCTGTTCTTCTCCAAAGACCACTCTTAGTTCCTTAAGTGGAGGATTCAAAGAGGCGTTCCAAAGAAGAGGTAATATCCATTACCGATCTTTTCAATTTCTTTCTTCTTCAACTTCTTCTTCTTTAGTTGTTTCATGATGAAGTAATAACATCAGTATTACTTACATACTGATATGTTATTATAAATATGAAACAACCCTAATTCACCTTCTATCCATCCTACGGAAAAATGAAATCACCGCGCGTGCGTACGTACGGAATACCGTCTCCACGCCGTGGTGTAATCTATTTTTCCACCATCACTTTACAAGGATGGGTATAACGGTGTAATGAGTAACTATTTATGATTATTATAAAGTAATATTGATACTGAAATAATATATATATACTCCAATACATTTCCACGATCATAGGAACGATATCATCACTCGTGCGTACGTACGGAATACCGTCTCCACGATGTGATGCGACTCGTTCTACATGATCATCATTACATAGTAATTATATAAATGAATTGAATGAATAAATATGATATATGTTACACTAATACCATTCTGGATATAAGGTATCTATAACCTTGAAATAAGAATAAGAATTTATTCGGCAAAACACGCGTAAGAACAAAAGGCAATAAAGACCCGAGTAACAAGTAACAATGAAATATTACTAACAAGAAGCTAAGAATATGATCATATATGATATCATATCAATATGTATGATTATGGAATAAGTCAATAACATTATTTAAACCATTATACAGGAGCTTCAGACACATACAAGGCAAATTGGACCTAAGGTAAGGGAAATATCACAATCTCATTTTTATCCGAGATTGTTTATTCGTAAGTATTTACTGGGGTGTATTTTATCATCCACATCCATGTTTCATCAATATGTAATATTATTTCCATCCACATACAATTGTTTAAATCCATTTTTACCCTTCGGTGAGTTTTTAGTAATATGTATGAAAGGAATCTTTTGTCGTTTTTCGTACGAGGTACTTTTTGACTTTTCCGACAAAAGTACGAAGAATGTTTTTTTAACTTATACGGCATGAATGGATTTTTAGAACATTATTTCCAAGAAGCTTCCTTTAAAAGTTTTCAAGTTTATTTTTAATCAACTTCTTTTATTTTAAAGTTGTATGACATGTTATGAAAGGAAAAATGTTTTTGAAGAAGAAAGGATATTTTCCTCAAGAATGGAGTTCAAGTGTTTTATCAAAATTATTTTCCATCTAAGATAATAAAGGGTTCTGTTTTTATCCCTATTATTAAATTGATTTGATCATGTTGTGATGGAATTATTTTTATGAATTCCTTTATCTTATATGAATTGTTTTATGATGTCATGTTGTTTAAGAATCCCATTTTTATTACATGGGTTATGTGATGATGTAAGATTTATGATTATGTGGCACACATAAGAAAGGATTCATTATAAGATGGGTGGGACCTATATCTCCCTCCAATGCATTGGGTAAATATTTTATATCTCATGAGATAGACATGGCTGGAACGGAAGGTTATTTCGGTTCAGTGATACAGGACTGAAACGAGGAGTGAACTCGGTTCAGAAAGGGACTTTGTCCACTAAGATAGTCTTGGCAATGAGTCATGACTAACAAGAAATGATTTTCCATGATTATGTGTGCATGCCACAAAGTTTCAAGTTTTATGTTATGATTATGGGGATCTCATTTTCACTTCTATGATTTATTCCATGTTAAGATATTATGATCTCTTTTGCAGGTTTTGATTTTCATAAAGATATGATATGATTTTTATTTCCTTTATTTGCCCTTGCTGAGCATTTGAGCTCACGCTTTTATGTTTTCTTTTCCCCAGGTCAGGAAGATGTATATTAAGTAGAATATGCTAAAAGGGACCCTAGATATGATGAAATAAATGGGAGACACTGTAGAATATTTATGAACCAGTTGTTTATGTTTCCCAGTTTCTAAAGACACTATACCTATACGGTCCTTTGTGGTTTTGTCATATGTTGTAATAAGTGTGCTTCAATTTCGAAGTATTAACAATGTATGTAAAGTATGGGTCGTCATAGTTGGTATCAGAGGAAAGGTATAGTCAACCTTTGGAAACTAGGATGTGAAAGCCTTAGTAAGAACCCTAAGGATAAGTCTAAGCATAGAACACAATCTTAGTGTTTTAGAAATGTCCTTGAATAACCTAGGATAAGACCTTAAGCATGAAAATTTTATTCTTGAATTATGTGGTTTTCCTATTATAATTAGTGTTGCTCACACTATTCTTCTTGGTTTTAGTCAATGGCTGGAACCCGAAGGAACCGTGTTAATGCGGAATGCGATGGGCAATGCAATGATTGTCCCCCTGAGCAACCAAACGATATGGGAGCTGGAATGCAAAATCTTGTAGCCATGCTCACACAACTTTCTCAAGCTATGAATCATGCAGGACTTCCAAACGAGCAAAGGAAGGAGCAACATTCTGTTGAATCCTTCATGAGGCAGCGTCCACCTTCTTTCAGTGGGTCTACTGATCCATTAGTTGCTGAACAATGGATTAGTACAACTGAAAAGATATTTTCAGTTCTTCAATGTTCTGAACATGATAAAGTCATCCTAGCAGTGTATCGTTTGGAAGGAGATGCTGATCAATGGTGGAATCTTATTAAGAATACGAGGCAAAGGGATGAAATTGAGTCTATGGAATGGGACGAGTTCAAGAACTTATTTTTCAATAAGTACTTCCCTCGTATTCTCCGAACAAAGATGGAGAAAGAGTTCCTTGAACTGAAGCAAAGGGATGATGAATCTGTTAGTACCTATGAAGCAAATTTTACAAGACTTGCAAGGTACGCTTCTGGTATTATTATCCAACCTGAGAGTAAGATCGATCGATTCTTTAGTGGCTTAAAACCAAGTCTTCGAAGGGCGTTAGCCATAATGGACTTCAATAGCTACGAGGAAATTGTTCGATGTGCTCTCAAAGTCGAGATGGAGATTGGAGTAACCCATCAGTCACATGGGTTTGATAAGAAGAGGAAGATGGAATTCAAAGGAAACTCTAAAGAGCACACTGAAAAGAAGATGAACTTTCCCTTATGCTCAAAGTGTGGAAAGAAACATGGAGGGAGTTGTCTTAAAGAGACAAGTAAATGTTTTAAATGTGGAAAGGAAGGTCATCGGGCATTTGAATGCCGTGATAATGGGAAGAAGATGTCTAATGACGCAAACAATGGAAGGGATACACAGAATGAACCTACTACACTTCAATGTTTCAAGTGCAAGGAGATGGGGCATTATGCCAATCAATGCCCAAATCCAAGGGTTGATGATGATGGTCGACGTCAGCAAAATCTTAAGGCTAAAGACAAAGGAAATTCACATGAAATTTCTATCAGCGATGTGGAGTACGATAACGAAGTGGTGAAAGGTACACTTACAATCCACTCTAAAGTAGCAAATGTTTTATTTGATTCTGGATCCACCCACTCTTTTATTTCTGAAGAATTTTCTAAGGGTATCACCGTATTACCTCAACAATTAGATGTTGAGTTAGCTGTGACAACACCTAATGGCACATCAATCGCATCAAAAGTTTATAATTCTTCTCCGATCGAAGTTTGTGGGAAAGTGCTTCCTGCAAATCTTGTGATCCTCCCTTTAGTGGAATTTGATGTGATTCTTGGCATGGATTGGCTTTCTCTACATGGAGCTCATATCAATTTCCAAAGAAGGGAAGTCACATTTCATATTCCAGATCAATCTACGATCGTCTATCAATGCAAGGATGAACATAACCTTCCAGTGGAAATTCCTTCCATCTTATGGGTCATGATTCCACTAAATGAAGGTTATTTATCTCAAATGGTTGGAGAGAAACTTACGATTAAGAATATGCCCACTGTACGAGAGTTTGATGATGTCTTTCCGGAGGAATTACCAGGTCTTCCACCAAATCGTGAAGTTGAGTTTTCAATAGAACTCGTACCGGGTGCTTTGCCTATTTCAAAGACACCTTATAGAATGGCCCCAATTGAGTTGCAGGAATTGAAGAAGAAACTCCAAGAGAATCTTGATAAGGGATTCATACGCCCTAGTGCGTCACCTTGGGGAGCACCTGTTCTATTTGTTAAGAAGAAAGATGGATCAATGAGACTCTGCATTGATTATCGAGAACTTAACAAGATCACTATCAAGAACAAATATCCTCTCCCACGCATTGATGACTTGTTTGACCAACTACGCGGAGCTCAATACTTTTCCAAGATTGATCTTCGTTCAGGGTATCATCAATTAAGGGTCAAAAGGGAGGATATACCAAAGACGTCTTTCCGTACAAGGTATGGACACTATGAATTTATAGTGATGCCATTTGGTCTTACTAATGCCCCTGCTATCTTCATGGATCTAATGAATAGAGTCTTTAGAGACTATCTTGATCAATTTGTGGTAGTCTTTATAGACGATATTCTTGTCTATTCAAAGAGCAAGGAAGAACATGAAGATCAGTTGGGAATTATATTGAAGACCCTGAGAAAGGAGAAGCTTTATGCCAAATTTACCAAGTCTGAATTTTGGCTTCAAAAATTTGCATTTTTGGGTCACATAATCTCAAAAGAGGGGATATCTGTGGATCCAGCAAAAACAGAGGTTATCGAAAGATGGTCGAGACCAACAACAATAACTGAGATCAGAAGTTTTCTTGGTTTGGCTGGATATTATCGACGTTTTGTAAAAGATTTTTCACGATTATCTAATCCAATCACCAAGTTGACTCGGAAAGGAGTTAAGTTTGTCTGGACAGAGGAATGTGAAGAGAATTTCAAGGAGTTGAAAAGAAGGTTATCCAGTGCACCTGTGCTCACACTGCCTTGTAGTGGAGAAAGGTTTGTGATCTACAGTGATGCATCCAAGAAGGGATTGGGGTGTGTTCTTATGCAAAATGATATGGTGATAGCTTATGCCTCACGATAGTTGAAAATCCATGAGCAAAATTACCCAACACATGATTTGGAGTTGGCTGCGGTAATCTTTGCATTAAAGATTTGGAGGCATTACCTTTATGGTGAAAGGTGTGATATTTATACTGATCATAAAAGTTTAAAGTATATTTTCACACAAAAGGAGTTGAATATGCGTCAAAGAAGATGGTTGGAGCTGATTAAGGATTATGACTGCTCAATCCATTACCACCCTGGGAAAGCAAACAAGGTGGCAGATGCATTAAGTCGACAAGACCATGCTAGTTTATCCATGATGAGGATCACAAAAGATCCAATATTTATGGATTTACAAAGGATGGATCTTGGAATTATAATGGAAGGGGAAAAATCTTATCTTTCTCAAATGAATGTTCAACCATCTATACATGTGAAGATTAAAGAGGCACAAAAAGAAGATGTCGAGTTACAAAAGAAGGTGAGAAATGTTCCTGAATTCAACCTTGATTGTGATGGGATAATAAAGTTCAGGAATCGGGTTTGTGTTCCTTCCATCCCCGAATTAAAGAAGGAGCTGCTGGATGAGGCTCATAGTTCTTCATTCTCTATTCATCCTAGAAGCACGAAGATGTATAGGGACCTGAAAGAGTACTTCTGGTGGGATGGCATGAAAAGAGATGTTGCTGAATCTGTCTCTCGATGCTTGGTTTGTCAACAAGTTAAAGCTGAGAGACAGAAGTCTAAGGGGATGTTACAACCATTACCCATACCCGAATGGAAATGGGAAAACATCACTATGGACTTTGTCACAGGACTTCCTAAAACATCCAAAGGCAATAATGCTATCTGGGTCATAGTTGATCGTCTTACAAAGTCTGCACACTTCATTCCTATTAGAGAGGATTTCTCTCTAGATCAGCTTGCCAGGATATATGTAAAGGAAGTGGTAAGATTGCATGGAGTACCACTTTCTATTATATCTGATCGGGATCCGAGATTTACCTTGAAGTTCTGGCGAAGTCTTCAGCATACTCTGGATACAGAGTTGAGTTTCAGCACTGCTTATCATCCCCAGACAGACGGTCAGTCTGAGAGAACAATTCAAACCCTAGAAGATATGTTGAGAGCTTGCTCTATGGATTTCAAAGGAGGTTGGGATCAACACCTACCTTTGGTGGAATTTTCTTATAATAATAGCTTTCACTCCAGTATTTAGATGGCTCCTTATGAAGCTCTCTATGGAAAGAAATGCAGGACTCCAACTTGCTGGGATGAAGTTGGGGAAAGAAAGCTATTAGGACCTGATCTCGTTGATGAAATGGCAGAAAAGGTCAGATCTATTCAACAACACATAAGAGCAGCTCAGAGTCGACAGAAAAGTTATGCTGACAACCGAAGAAAAGACCTAGAGTTTGAAGTGGGTGATAAAGTGTTCTTACGAATATCTCCCTGGAAGAGGGTTATGAGATTTGGAAAGAAGGAGAAGTTGAGCCCTAGATATATCGGTCCTTTCAAAATACTGGATCGTGTTTGGAGGGTAGCTTACCAATTGGCGCTTCCACCGAATCTCTCTCAAGTTCACGATGTGTTCCATGTATCTCTCCTGAGAAAGTACATACCTGATCCTTCACATGTACTCAGCTCAGAAGTTGTACCGCTGGAGCAAGATCTTTCTTATGAAGAACAGCCGATAGAGATTCTGGATCGTAGCGAAAAAGTTCTACGAAACAAGACCACTCGATTGGTTAAAGTTTTATGGAGGAACCACCAACTTGAAGAAGCTACTTGGGAGCTTGAGGATATGATGAGGGAGAAGTATCCTCATCTGTTTGTTACAAAGTGACGAATTTCGAGGGCGAAATTCTTTTTAAGGGGGGTATAATGTAACACCCGAGACTTTTATGTTATATAAATCATCAAAGGAATCTTTTTCTACACAACACTTAATTGGCTTGCTTTACACGCAATCGCGACCTTCCTCGATAGCTTTCGTCGTACGCAATACCGAGTTTCACTAAATAACAATATGCTATTAAAACTAGCCGTTATGAATAGTAATAACCACTTTTTGAAATTTTATAAATTTTATTTTTCAAATTGGACTTCATTTTTGGACTCAGAATATCAAATTTAGCCTAAGGTGAAATTTTGGTACTTTTCGGATAACATTAATATTTTGATGAATAGTGAAAATTACTAAATTTTAATTAAAAACAACTTTTTTAATCAAAACATTTAATAGTGATAAATTATGAATTTGAGTGGTTTTAAAGCATATTTAGAATATATTTTTACCACTTAATATAATGTTGGTAATTGGACACAATGTTACAATTAAACCGAACATAAACAAGTGTCAATCTTTTGATAGTTATTATCTCTTAAAAACACGCTTTTTGTTTTGACAGCGGGAATTAATTTTAAATTAATTTCTACCACTTCTGTGTTTTGAATTTAGAAAAATGGATTCCATATTTGGAATCAGGATGTTCAAATTGTGTAAATAGGTAACTTTTATTTTTAGACATTTTGAATAATTACTGCGGTAAATATTTTATTTACCATGGTTAAGGGTAAATCCGGTAAATAAGGGTTAAAAAATAATATTATAATAATATTAAATTACCCTAAAACGTGTCTGAAACCTATTGGTTGATACATGGTCGACCATGGGCATCTTTGGGTCGATTTTGGGACCCCATTGATCCACTTGTAAGTGATAATGACACTTTATTTTAATTAAGTTAAAATGAATACAAAAATGACACAAGCATATATCTTTTAGAAAAACAATTGTTACATAGGGTTATATATGTTGGAATTTAGATTATAAATATTAATTAGAAAGATAAAAAGATTTCCTACATAATGGTATTTTATTTGTAATTTTTAGACTTTAAATAATTTAATTTATTTATGACACAATGATGATGCAGTAATTATCTTATTAATGAAATATTGACATAATTGATGTTATAAACACCAAAATAAATGTAATTTAAGACTTTTTATGAATTCCACTAATTTTCTAGGTTACTATGATATATTAGTATTGATTTAATCAACTTGTTTCGAACATATAATTCTGTTATGACTTTCACAAAAATCATATATCAAATAGTGTCAAAATTGACACAAAATAGTTTTTAAATCAAATATTATATTATTAATTGTTATTGTATTCCTAAAAATCTAAGGTTCGGCCAAATGACTTACATAAGGATATATATTTTAATAATAAACAATTTGGGGTTCTTTTGTCATGTTATAGTAAGTGTATTAACCATATAGTGAAAGAAAACAAAAAGACATGGTAAAAGTTAAATTATTTAACTTAGAGTTAAATCTAATTGATAAGGTTAAAATAATACCCTAAACTTGTCTAAATCCTATTGGTTGATAGGATTTAGACCCTTACCCACTTTATCTTCGAAATAATACCCTTTTGAACCATTATAAACCGATTTTGACTTTAATATAAAATAATATTTTGAGATATTCCTAAGGTGCCCCTCTCCTCCCTTATAAAAGGGCACCTCCTCCCCCTCCTCCTCACACCAAATTGAGCACTCAAGCTCGGCCAACCCCTGCCATTTTCTCCTCTCCACTTCCCTAGAATAGTCCTAGAGGTCCTGTTCTTCTCCAAAGACCACTCTTAGTTCCTTAAGTGGAGGATTCAAAGAGGCGTTCCAAAGAAGAGGTAATATCCATTACCGATCTTTTCAATTTCTTTCTTCTTCAACTTCTTCTTCTTTAGTTGTTTCATGATGAAGTAATAACATCAGTATTACTTACATACTGATATGTTATTATAAATATGAAACAACCCTAATTCACCTTCTATCCATCCTACGGAAAAATGAAATCACCGCGCGTGCGTACATACGGAATACCGTCTCCACGCCGTGGTGTAATCTATTTTTCCACCATCACTTTACAAGGATGGGTATAACGGTGTATTGAGTAACTATTTATGATTATTATAAAGTAATATTGATACTGAAATAATATATATATACTCCAATACATTTCCACGATCATAGGAACGATATCATCACTCGTGCGTACGTACGGAATACCGTCTCCACGATGTGATGCGACTCGTTCTACATGATCATCATTACATAGTAATTATATAAATGAATTGAATGAATAAATATGATATATGTTACACTAATACCATTCTGGATATAAGGTATCTATAACCTTGAAATAAGAATAAGAATTTATTCGGCAAAACACGCGTAAGAACAAAAGGCAATAAAGACACGAGTAACAAGTAACAATGAAATATTACTAACAAGAAGCTAAGAATATGATCATATATGATATCATATCAATATGTATGATTCTGGAATAAGTCAATAACATTATTTAAACCATTATACAGGAGCTTCGGACACATACAAGGCAAATTGGACCTAAGGTAAGGGAAATATCACAATCTCATTTTTATCCGAGATTGTTTATTCGTAAGTATTTACTGGGGTGTATTTTATCATCCACATCCATGTTTCATCAATATGTAATATTATTTCCATCCACCTACAATTGTTTAAATCCATTTTTACCCTTCGGTGAGTTTTTAGTAATATGTATGAAAGGAATCTTTTGTCGTTTTTCGTACGAGGTACTTTTTGACTTTTCCGACAAAAGTACGAAGAATGTTTTTTTTAACTTATACGGCATGAATGGATTTTTAAAACATTATTTCCAAGAAGCTTACTTTACAAGTTTTCAAGTTTATTTTTAATCAACTTCTTTTATTTTAAAGTTGTATGACATGTTATGAAAGGAAAAATGTTTTTGAAGAAGAAAGGATATTTTCCTCAAGAATGGAGTTCAAGTGTTTTATCAAAATTATTTTCCATCTAAGATAATAAAGGGTTCTGTTTTTATCCCTATTATTAAATTGATTTGATCATGTTGTGATGGAATTATTTTTATGAATTCCTTTATCTTATATGAATTGTTTTATGATGTCATGTTGTTTAAGAATCCCATTTTTATTACATGGGTTATGTGATGATGTAAGATTTATGATTATGTGGCACACATAAGAAAGGATTCATTATAATATGGGTGGGACCTATATCTCCCTCCAATGAATTGGGTAAAGATTTTATATCTCATGAGATAGACATGGATGGAATGGAAGGTTATTTCGGTTCAGTGATACAGGACTGAAACGAGGAGTGAACTCGGTTCAGAAAGGGACTTTGTCCACTAAGATAGTCTTGGCAATGAGTCATGACTAACAAAAAATGATTTTCCATGATTATGTGTGCATGCCACAAAGTTTCAAGTTTTATGTTATGATTATGGGGATCTCATTTTCACTTCTATGATTTATTCCATGTTAAGATATTATGATCTCTTTTGCAGGTTTTGATTTTCATAAAGATATGATATGATTTTTATTTCCTTTATTTGCCCTTGCTGAGCATTTGAGCTCACCCTTTTATGTTTTCTTTTCCCCAGGTCAGGAAGATGGATATTAAGTAGAATATGCTAAAAGGGACCCTAGATATGATGAAATAAATGGGAGACACTGTAGAAGATTTATGAACCAGTTGTTTATGTTTCCCAGTTTCTAAAGACACTATACCTATACGGTCCTTTGTGGTTTTGTCATATGTTGTAATAAGTGTGCTTCAATTTCGAAGTATTAACAATGTATGTAAAGTATGGGTCGTTATACAATTGGTGCTTGAACTATAAGTCTCCAAAGGATATCTGGTGTGCCACCCAATATTCAAGATGTTGCCAACTAAAGGCATGGGTTTATGGTTTTGATATTGGTAGACTATACCATCAATCTAGTGTAAAAATTGAATAGAAAAACCATTTATATATATCATAAAATTAATAATCAATGTATGTAGAAGAAATAAAACAAAACATGACATATCAATCATAATTTAGAAGTATAAAGTTATGCAGACTGTCTATTATAACCTGATAAAAAAATTGACCAATAGTGATATGGACCCTGACCCTGGTATCTAGGGGGAATTATCTTACATTATTACATTGTCATAAGATTCATGAAATTACATCCCAGTGGACCCAATAGTTTAATAGTATTTGAAAATGAGATACATACTTGAGTCCTATATTAAATTTGAAAACAAAAATTACAACATAATTTTTTTTGAGAATATCACTACTAACTCTAGAATATCATTTCATATCAGTCATAGTAAACTTCATTTATTTATGGTAATGGAAAAAATAAGTGTGAGATAAAATTATCAGTAAGGGTTAGGTGAAACCAAATCTATCATGAATCTATAAAGAATAGTAAATATAGAAATTTAAATAATTTAACTCATATTCCATTTAATCAATAACATGGATATCATTATTGGATAAGGCATAAAAAATATAGAATGGTAGATAACTGAAAAAAATTCCATTTATTCAATTAACTGAGAATAAAATACATCTAAAGATAATATCTTTGTTAAAATATCATGGATAATAATAAATTAATTCTTAATGAATGATGTGGATAAATATTGGAAATCATGATCTATGGTATCAGGATAGCTCAACGATCATGACCTTACACAAGATGATTAAATTTATAGGTTAAAAATCATTTAATGATAGCATATTGATTCTATTTATGATACAACTGATGCATCAAGAGACTATATAATTCTTCAACTCAGCCATTGTCACAACTGGACTTTGTTTGAGGCATGTTTTTAATTTTTAATTTTTATCCCGTAATTTTATATTCCTTTATTTAAATTGTTTGGTTGAAGGGCTGGCTGAACCCGATGTGAGTTTTTCAATTTTGGTGCTGATAAGTGAGTGTTGTCTTGATGTCGCTCGACACGCGGAAAGGGCATGAGTGAAGTCGTGTGGATTTTCTAGTTTAACGCGTGACCTGCCCAGTGCGAGGATGATTAAATAACTGAATAGAAATAAAATTTATTATAATTATAGTTATTTTTGTCATTAGTATTAGTATTATTATTATTTTTATTAATTTAGGTCAGATTTTATTTTTAGGTTTTAATTTATTTTTATTTCCCTATCTCCTTATTTTTATTTTATTTTATCCCTTCTTTTATTTTCTTTTTATTCTCTTATTTTCTTTTCTTTTTCTTTATTTCTTTTTCTATTTCCTTTTTTATTATCCTTTATTTTCTATTTTATTTTTATTCTTTTTTTCCTCCCTATTTTTCTCTCTCCCTCGTGGTGATACTATTCATCCTACCCCCCTCACTTGGTCCACACCAAACCTAGTAGCCGCAACTGGTTTTATTCCTGTCGTCATACCACCTCCCGCACCACCTGCTCGGCCAAATCCTACACCAGTGACCCTCCCCATTATCTTCTGTCCAATGAACAAGACACACCCTTTTTTCCCTCCTCCACCACGCTGGGTCACCCTACTCCCTCCTCCTGATAGCCACGCCGTGTCGTGCCCTTCTCGCCTATCACTTTACCTCCTGGTGGTCCCTCCTACCTCGCACCGCCCGACCGACCTCCCTGCTACCTCCAGTAAGCCGCCATCCCTCCCTACTACCCCCAGCACCCACGATGCACAACCCTACTCCCTCACCTCTTCCCAGCCGCACCTTGCTACACAACCCCCCCACCAGACCCACCGACTCACCCTCGTCCACCAGGCAGCGCACCCCCTTCCCTGGTTTGGACAGAAACCCCATGCGCGACCTCTTTCTGTTTGGAAAAACTTCCAGTTACTCATTTTCCAGCACCACACTCCTCCCACCAACTCCATTGAACTCTGACCAACCTCTAGGACCTCTAGCCTTAGTTGCGGAGTAACTCATTTGTGTTCTCTTATCTTTTGAGGGTGGTGCAATTAGGGTATAGTTTGTGTTTTAATTATTTGTTATTCATTTGTGTGATACCTTGTTTTAAGGTTTATTGTGGTACACTTGAGGCGTGGTGGGAATGCAACGATATTTGTGCATCGCATTTGCGAATCTGCTACACGTTGGTAGGTGATTCCACACACAATTATTATCTGGCGATCATTTTCATGTTGGTTTAATTTTTCAGCACCTTGATAATTAGTTTCCATGCTGAAAAATTAGTTTGGATTACATTTTAAATGTGCATCTAATTTGTTAGAAGTATATTTGTGTGATGCTAGTCCATTTTTATTGTGAAAACTCACTTTTGAATTTTTATTATTGTTTTTTAAACTGTTCAGTGTGTGAGTTAGGAAGTGCAGATTAAGCGGTTTATGTTTTGGCGTGTGTCAGAATACTTTTTATTTTAAAAAGGGGCTTTGAATGACTTTTTTCATTTTAATTTTTTTTGGGAAATGTTTGAAAACTGTTTAATAATTTCTCTTAGTGGTTTTCTTAATTATCAAAGTGATTTCATTAAGTTATGTATCTAGTTTAATTTAATGTGTAAGCAGTGTAGTTTAAGTTTTAAAAAGTCTTGGTGTACGTGTGGCTTTAAAAGAGGATATAAGTGTGTGGGTGAAATGTTCTTGTGTATAAACAACTCATTTGGAACTATGTGTTAATGTTACATGTTATGTGAACTTTTAATTTAGGTGAGAACAAGGAGGGAAACCTGGGGTATCAGGTGGGGGGACTAGGACTAGTGAGCTAGTGTTCCAGAGATGGCTTGGCCCAGTTTTACTAGCAAGTTTGATGATTGAAACAATAACTAAACATATGATGACTGAGGGTCGTGGCCTTCTAAGAAATATTTTCTGAGGGTCGTGGCCTTCTAAGTTATGTTTTATGAGGGTCGTGGCCTTCTAATCCACGTTTTAGCAAGACACGACCTTCTAGCGTCCCACCAGTTTCGAGTACCCATAGGTCATATCCCATCCTTTTGTGCTACTGGTTACTTTGTGCACACAAATGATACATGATATGTCACTTGAGTTACTTCCAAAACATGTGTTTTCTTTAAAATGATTTTCTTTAAGGTTGTTTTATGAAAATCATTTTCACTAACATTGATAAGCATTTCATACTTTCATTTATTAATCATTGCAAATGTAATTGTATTTTAATGCTTGTGTGTGGAATCTTTTCTTGGTGACATCCTGCTGGACGATTTCTCACAACCTAATTACACCCCTGTGTGTAAGTATATTTGTTTATGTCTGATATAGGTAAGGTTCCAGCTTTTGGGAGTAGTGGTTCAGGTTGTTAGCAGACCTCTTGACGTGGCGTTGTGGTGGTGGATTGAGGGTGGTGTCCTCTCACCAGGTGACGGTTTTTGGGTGAGTTTTTGGTCACCATACTTTTAGTATTATTTGGGTTTTGGTTTTTGCATGTGACTCAAAAATCTAGTGTTGATTAAAAATTTATTTCGCTGCGACTCTTAATTTTGGTTGGGTTTATTTTGTTGACTAATTTATATCTGTTTATTCGGGTAAAATCATTCCAAAATTTTATTTTGATACCCGAGAACTTGTGCCAGCCCGTGAGGATCAGGAACGTCCTTTGGGCCATACCGCTGGCCAGATCGGGCATCGGTTCGGATAAC
Organism: Viscum album; assembly: GCA_963277665.1. NCBI lineage: Eukaryota > Viridiplantae > Streptophyta > Magnoliopsida > Santalales > Viscaceae > Viscum > Viscum album. Next base: position 1,281,356,816 of record OY728127.1, read on the forward strand.
GACCTGACTTGGTTCATGACACCCATAACTACATGTCCAAATCATTCATCATATATTGAATAATTGATTTAATTCCTGAATAATGTGCCTTACCAATAAATATCCATATTGAATAAATAATGTGGATTATAAATATTTCCCCATTCAATCAAATGATATTCAATGTAAAACACCATATATAGAAATGATATATGATTTTTGAAATAAGAATATCCATGATAAATAATAGGGATATTGAGGTTAAATTTAATATCCAATGATCATATGAATGTGAATAATTCAAGGGAACATTACTAGAAAAAAATGATTCCAGGAAGTGAATATAAATACTATCCTTTGTCAAAAAATCATAAAACATATAGTGAAATAATAATGATGGTATGAATAAAATATCTCCATAGTGGGGAATATGTAGAATAAAGGGTTGTTGTCATTAACTAATAATAGTAATAGAATAAGATATTTAAAAAAATTATGCATGAAAATATCCTTTTAAATTTGAAAATCATTTTAAAAGTAAAATATTAGAAAAAATTAAAATATATTTCTTTGAAAATAATATTTGGAAATTATAAAATATGTTTTTGAGTATGTTAAAATAAATATTCGTTTCACATTTTTAGTAAAATACTAATGAGAATTGTTTTGAAAAATACATGAATGTAATTTTAAAAATTAATAGTAAAAAGTAAAAATGGGTAAAAATTCCTTTAATAAATCATTTGGAAAAGTGTTTAAAAAAATTGAAAACATTTTTATAAACATGGTTTTGGAAGAAAAATATTTCTGAATGAAGGGTGAAATGAAGTTTGATTTTCTTAAAGAATATTTATCAATTATTTTAAGATACAATGAGTTGAAGAAAACTATACTATTACATTCCAATATCATTATAAACCAAAAGAGAATAAAACAAAAAGTTTTTGTTAGGAAATGGTCAAATAATATCCTTCAACTGAAATTCAAGAATTAATATTTTTTTATTATAATATGATTGTAAAGTAATCCCTTACAATGATCATAACATTGATGTGATAATTAATCAATGAAATGATTATCTATATCAACAATAAATCAACATAAATGAAGAATAAATGCAACACAATATAATCAAAATTATTTACATAGATAATCTTAGCATATCAAAGTTAATGAAGAAGTAATATAACCTAATTAAAAGAAATGGAGTTATGAAATAATTTACCACTAGGTAACTTTTATATGAAACAAAAATAGATGAAATAATTCATATTGAAAAATAAAATAACATTAATTATTAATTAATCATGATATTACATGTAAAAGGGGTAGTATATACACTTTATAAAAGAAATTAGGTAGAAAATATTACAATATGCCTCAATGAAGAGAAATTGAGATGAAGTCCCTTACAATGATCACATCACTAAAGTGTGGATTAATCAATGAATTTATTATGTGTATCAAATGTAAATAAAAATAAAAAAAGTTCAAATAAAACAGAATATAATCAAAATTAATTATACACATAATCATATAATGACATAATCAATGAAGTAGATTTTTAACCTAATAAATGAAAATTAATTTATGAAATCCCTTACCTCACACTACTTTTTTTTTAAAAAATTAATTATCATTATATATAATGGGTTTAATAATGTTGTTATTCAATAAATGATCTATTTAAAAATTTATAATATCGTGTATGATCCTCTTATAATAACTTATCAGCAGTTCCCTATTAATCATTTATTATTTTCAATGTTTCAGGTGTTAATTGCAATGTTTTCTCATTCCTACTTTGTCATGAATGTTTCGGTTCATGTGTATATTATATAAGTAAATCATCACCAGATTAATAAAAATTACATAATTATAGTATTTATAAATAAATTTAAAATTTAATAAAAATCATTAATAATGGTTTTTATAAATTAAGTATTTTAAGATCAAATATTCGATAGGCGGTATATATGTATGAGAAACGTTTCTATTTTTCAATGATCATTATAGAAAGGAGGTAAGTAATTTTTTTATTTCCATAGTGATCATAATATAATATTATTTATTTTTATATATGTTTACATGTCATTCAATAGGTGTGGTTATAAAAAGATAGAGTCACATTTCTTCAGGAAGGTAGTAGTCCACATGTACACGAATGATGTCATAATTTTATATGAGTGAAAAGGTAAGAAATAAAATAATAAATTATACTTTTAGATTGATAAATTTGACATGAATATATTTATTATTTCTTTTATATTGTATATATTCATTAAATTTATCCTTATAACCTTCCATGTAATGAGTTAGTGAATGATGAATCGCATCGCTTCGCAAGGCAGTAGTCCACCGTACACATTAGCGACGTTATTGTATCCCCTACGGAATGAAAATAAAAATTTATATATATGATATAATCAATTAATTGATATAATTATTCTTTAAATAAAAAATATATAATTTATATAAATATTCATAACCAACTGTGATATGGAAAAGAAAATCACATCGGTTTGTGGGGAAGTATTCAACTATACACACAAATGATGATTTCTTAACCAATTTAATGGATGTTCGGATAGTTTTAAGACATTAAAATAACAGAAAAAAGTATTAGTAAATTTAATACACTAAGGTTTTTTATCCAATTTTTTTATTAATAATTTAATGAGGTTGAGGATGAAATAAAATTTAAATGCTCATTGAAGAATGTTACCTCTTATTTGGTAACCTCCTTAGTATTGCACCAAAAGCCTTCCTAGGTTGTTTTTTTTAAAATAAGGCATATAAGATAATATGAATTATTTTTTGGAATTTATTTGGGCAGTTCATGGCTGAACCAAAATGGTTATGAAGGTTTAAAAGAGATAAGAGAGGGGGTGTGGTTTTATAAGAGAGGTGAGTGACAAAATTGTAATTTTTGAAAAGAGAAAGTTGTACCAACATTTTTCACATGCAATACGGGTAAAAAATGAATTATTATCAATAATTATAAATTATATGTTCTAAATACGTCCATATGGTATATTTTAGATAAGTTTAATGTCATTTAAACCATATCATTTTAATTTAACCCCCTACAATTTAATTTTTACCATAACTGTGGAAAATAATTTTTCTGGTTTTCCATATTTATATTATTCAAAAATTAATTATAAATTATTAGATAATATGATTTTTTTTGATTTGAAATATTTAATTCATTTTTCAAAATCAAATTCACATAAGTGGAAAAATTTAATTTAAAATTAATCTCACAGAGGTGATGAGGAAGTAGGATTTCAAAGTGAAAATGTTCAAAAGTTTAAAATGTTTTTATATTAAAATTTAATATGAACATTATTACAATGAAATAAATTAGATGAATAGATATATTATTATTATAAATTTACTTTAAAAAAAATTAAAAATATATTTTAAATTTATCAATTATTTTATTTAAAAGGAATATTTCAATTAAAATTCATTAATTCTCACTGGTCATAGAAAAATGAAATATTTTAGAATAATAAAAAATCTCAACCAATGATAATTTTTATACAATTATTTAAAAATGTAAATTTATTTTTTTAAATAAATTTTATAAAATTGTAAAAAATTATTTTTAAATTATTTTAGGAAAGAGAAACAAAACCATCTTTTTGGAAAATACAGTTTCTCATAAAATATTTACTTTTCCTTTTAATGATTCTTATTTTAATTATAATAAAAATTTATACATGATTTTCAAAATTTAGTTTTTAATATTCATACACTCTAGTATAATGGCTAGTTTATAATGGTGTTTTATATTATGGCTCATTTCGTATCGAGGTTGTGTGTTCTGAAAGCTATCGAAGAGATTAAATTTAGAGAAACAAATTTCTTAAGATATTTAAGCTTGGTGTCCCATGTAATGTAAATAATAAAAAATTATTATTCTTTTAAAATCATATTGTGTACCATTCTCCCAAACATAAATAAATTTTAATCTCACAATTTATTATTTATCTTAGTAAGAAATGGTTTGGAATTTCGAAACACCATTGTTGAAAAACCAACATCATAAAAGGATTAATAAAATATCCTCTTAATAAGAGGGAAATTGAATTATATGTGTCATATAGAATAACACCTAACTGTGCTTCTATGTATGAGAACATTGGTTTCTAGTGAATATATTGACATGGAATAAAGTGATAAACAATTATAGTGAGTGATAGAGTTCATTGATCACAAGAAAGTGATTTATTGATAGAATGTTATGGACCAAAAAAACATAAATATGTGATGATTTAAAAGACTATATAATTCAATGTATATTAAGGTAATTGGATTAATTTTTTGTTTCAATATCATTTTAAAAATGTTTAGTAATTATTTTACTATCTGATAATACATAAAAATATACTTACTTGATACGTTTCTATTTCATAAGAACAATTTAATTTTTTGTTTGTGCTTTGATCAATTTCCAATTCATCCCTTACTCCATGAAATAAATATAAAAAAATTAATTTTTTTCTAAAGCACTAATATTCAGTTTTAATAGATCATGACATCTGTAAAAGTGTTACAAGTCATTCTATCTATCTCTAACTACTTTACAGAACTATCATGGTTAGATGAAGTTATCCAATATAATACATTAATCTATAAAACATAATAGTAAAACCATTGGTTCATCATTAATATTTATTTTTAAAATCATTTTACCAATTATGTATTAAAATTGATATTATATAGTCTAGTGGTAGGAATTAAATCCTTATATTGCTTTAATTGTGGGTTAAATCCCCTCAGCCTTGCTAGATATGACAGATTTCCACTTAGTATACATGTTGTCCTTTTTTAAATCCATATTACTATAATTCCGTTAAATTTTTTTAAAAAATGATGGATATCCTTGTAATATTCATAATCATTAAATAACCTTTTTTACTAGTGGTTTCAATGTAATATATATTTTTTACACAATGTTTGATAATATTATTTGAATATTATTACAATGTAATTAATGATAATATCAACCCTATATGTTATCAAAACATTTAAAATTATGTCTATAAATTTCAATGGCATTATTAATCAAATAAATTTTCCAATAAAACATATACTTTCCCTTAAATCATACAAAACTATCCTCATTATTGGTAGAATCCCATAACTTCAGACCCAAAAATGGGTGATAAATACCTTGATCTTATGATGAATCTTAAACTCATAAAACCATTATGTTATCCATAAATCTTATGTTAATCAATACACATATGGTTCTAAAATTTACTATAATCCTTAAATGCTTCATGATTCTTATTACCAAATTACCATTAGTAAAATATGTCTACAATTTAATTATTGAATCCAAAAACATTAATACTTTATCCATTTTATTTCCACATAGGTCCTTCCTTTGTCAAGAGATTAACATTTAGAAGATCTAATTGAATAAAATATTTCCTAGGTTCTCCACCTTTAAGAAAAATAACTATAAATATATCCCTAGTATGAGATTTATTTGTTTCTATCGCACAATTCATTTTCCTTTGAAATTATTTTTCTTATCGCATCCCATTCACAAATAATGCATTTTTCAATTCCATTGAGGCATATTCATTTCAATATAAGGAACCTTAGTTTTAACCTGGGTCATTAATTCTCATTATCTTTTTGAATCCTTCATAATAGTTTGTAAATAAAATTTGAATTATCCTAAGAATATACACTAGGAGTATCAAAATAGGTGTACAGTAAGGCCCATTATCTCGCACCAGGTGACAAACAGGGAAAGACCAATGTTTCCTTTTAGATTTATTACCCATATATACATCTTTTTTATAACCATTTATATTAGTAGTATCTAGGAAGATTTGTATTGTAATGAAAAACCATATAATCCCTACCATACCAAAACTATAAGATGTTATTATATACATATCCTTAAAGTATGTCATAGAGTTATGATCCCTAATATATTTTTCCAAAATTTAGTTATTATGGTTTCAACTAAACTAAATTTAATACCAATTATAGTGACCCCAATCCCAGTAGCCTAGAGAAAGTGTCTCAATTATTAAATTTTCCTTATATAAAATTAATCACATGTTGATGTATCAAATAGTTTATTAGTCTAGTAAAAGAAATAAATATTTCATATTTCATTATATTTCAAGAAACAAATTTCAACCAATTTTTTTATGAATATCATTATTCCATCGAGTATAACCTTTCATATAATCCATTATACACTTCCTTGATTCCATGGAAAGAAAAAAATAAGGGTGAGCTCAAATTCTTAATAAGGGTTATGTACAGTGGAAGATTTCATGAATTAATAAATAATAATGAATATGTAAATTTAAATAATTGAACACACATTTCATTTAATTAATTACTTGGATATCATAATTTCATAAGGCATAATCAATATGGGAAGGTAAATAAATGAAAACACATGACATTTAATAAATAAAAAGACAATGAAATGCATCCAGAGGTAATAATATTGTCAAAATATCATAGATAATAATAACTTAATTCTTATTGAACTAATTTTCTAATTATTGGATGTCATGCTACCAGGAATCATGATACCTCTACCATCAATAAAATTAACAAGATGGTTTAAAACTTTTAGTAGAATCCCATTTAATGCTAGAAAACTAATTCAACACATGAGACTACTGATGAATCAAGATGATATATAATTCTATCCCCCACCCATCCCATCATGAATAAAAAATTCTTCATATATCAATTAATCTCTTTAAATCATGAACACTATGCCTTACCATTAATTATTTTTATCGAATAAATAATATGGATTATCAATATTTCTCTAGTAAATCAAATAAATTTCAATGTAAAACATGGTATGTAGAAGTGAGATACAATTTATTTATTAAGTATATACCTGAAAAATAATATGGATATTTAGGGGAAATATAATGTTTAATAATCACATGATTTTGAATAATTGAAGGGAATGTTAATTATTATAAAAATTAATTATGGATGTGAATTTCAATACTATCCTTGGTCAGAATAATCATAAACCATCAAGAGGAAGAATACATATGGTATGAATAAAATATATCCCTTGTAGGGTATATGTAAAATAAATGTTTGATTTCATTAATGAAAATAAATACCAGAAGAATATATTTAAAAAAATTCTATAGGGAAATATAATCTTAACTTTAAAATTCATTTTAAAACTAAATGTTCACAAATTTTTTTGAAAATAATTTTATTTGAATATCATCCTTCTAAATTATAAAATATTTTTTAATAAATTTATTGTTTAGTAATGAAGGAAGTTCCATACATGTATAATATGTTAAAATAAATATACCTTATAAATTTTCTGTAAAAGACAATATATCATTTTTTTGTAAATAAAATGACGCATTTTTTTAGAATTTTTAAAAGGTAAAAGTGGTTAAATGTTATTTAATAAATAAATTAGAAATGGTAAAAAAAATTTTTGAAAAAATTTCTAAAAAATAGTTTTTAAAAGAAAAAGTAGTTCTAACTTAAGAGAGAAATGAAGTTTGGTTTTATTAAATAAAATTTGATAATTATTTTGAGTACCAAAGAGTGTAAAAAATAGAACTACTACTATAAAACTTAATTAATAACAAAATTAAAATAAAATTAAATGGGTTTATCAGGAAATGGTTAAATAATTTCTTTCATTTGAAATTCCAGAATAAGAAATATCGAATAGAATGATATTACAAAATAAACCTTTACAATGATCATAACATTGAAGAGATAATTATGGAATGAATAAAAGATGTGTATCAACTATAATAAAAATAAAAAATTATAAATAAATCATAATATAATAAAATTTAATTTCAAATATAATATTAGGATATCAAAGGTGAAAAAATAAGTAATATAACTCAAAGAAAAGAAATTGATTTATGAAATTATTTTCCACTTGGTAATTTTTATGTAAAAAAAACATAGATGAAATAATTCAAATTTCAACTTTAAATACCATGAATTATTAAATATTCATGAAATTAGATTTAAAAGGGGAATTATATACACCACATAAATGAAATTTGGTGCATAAAATTACATTTTTCTTCATTGAAGAAAAATTGTGATGAAATCCCTTACAATAATCATATCACTGATGTGGGAATTAATCAATGAATTTTTTATACATGTAAAATGAAATTACATATAAAATAATTTTAAATAAAATATAATACAATAAAAATTATTTATACAAATAATCTTAGAATGACATAACCAATGAAGTAGAAGTTGAACCCAATTAATGGAAATTGTGTTAAGAATTCCCTTACCTCACTTTTCATTTTGGTTGAATGTGTTTTAATATTATCTTTAATGGTTTTAGAATTTCATTAGTTTATATGATGACCATAAAAATATTTATTGTATCATATATGATCATGTTATAACATGTTATCACTATTTAATTATTAATCTTTCAATATTTTCAGTAATTTAGGTGTTAATTGTCTTAATTTCTCATTCATGTATTGTTATTAATGATTCATTTCTTGTGTATATTATATAGTTCCATCATATAAAAAATATTAATAATGGAATTATTTTAATATTTATGCACAAATTATAATTTTATTTCCAATATTGAAATATTTTTTGGATAAATTAAGTACGTTATGATCATGTAGATGGAAGGTCATACGTATGCATAAGAAAAATTTTCATTCTCTATTGACCATTATGGAATGGATGTATGTAATATTTTTTAACAAACGTTCAATTTATTACACAATAATTCATGATTTATTACATAATATTACACTTTATACAACCTTGAAGATCATATGTCTAGTGTATTTGGGAATTAGGTGCATTACATAACAAATTTAAAACATGAAGAACAATATCTTTAATGAAAACTTCCTTAACATGCTCGCACTTAAAACTGCATGGGATAACCAGGGGAAGTATATAAGAAAGGGGTAATCTATAAATCATAGTAAGGGAATAAAAATTGAATAACATTAATAGAATAATACATGTTATACAAGGCATATCAATGGGGAATAAAAGTAGTAATAATTGTAAACATGAACAATGATATAACATTATAGTTGTAATGGAATTATGGTAAATGTGGAAAAAAATTAAAACACTGCATCATAAACATAGTTCAAGGAACTTCCAAGACACCATGATGGAAAAATTACAATAAAGGAATCAGGTTCACTCTATATCCCATCATTATTTATCATGATACTAAAAATTACCCAATTCATTGGAGCACTATATATTTTCAGGCACACCCATTAAATTCATTTTATTCTCATGATTAAGTGAGCCACATAGATCATACAACATGTATTCATTCATCATCATATATTATTAAAAGATAAATTAGTATATAAAATATACATGTATGTCCCATGTTAAATAATGATAAATTTATAAAATTGAATTCCCTTGATAGAAAATAGGTATGGTATTCACTACACAATTGATTTGGCATGAAAAAACCAAGGGAAATTTTGGCCGCATAACAAAATTTCTTAAAATTTAATAAGATGGGTCGATGAGAGAGTAATATGTCTATCATAATTTTTATGTCAAATGGTAAGTAATAGGGACATGTAAAGTCCTATACCGACATTAGGAATAGGAAATCGAAGGCCTATAATAACGAAACAATAATATTGAAGAGAAGGTGAGGATCCGTTACTTGAATATGTTACTCCATATGCCCAGGAGGAGATAAATGAAATAATGTGGAGATTAGGAGGACTATAGAGAGTATAGGTAATGGTATGGAAGTTATGAAATGAGTATTAATGAAGATAAATTTTAGATTGAATGGTATTATATCAGTAATGGTGGCTATTTTTTTATTATTTAGGTTTTGGGATATACAAAATAAAATTACAAAAACCAAAAACCCTCTAATAGATATTCCCATAGTTTTAGCTAAATGGGAGTAGTTTTAATTATTTTATATGTTCATGTGTCAAAAAAAATAATTCCCTTTCATATGTGGAGGTGAGTCAAACTCTTAACAAAATTATTTTAAAACCATATATATATTAATTGTGTTGTAAGATTTATAATAGATTTATAAAGATAATAAAAAAACATAAAACAAATTATTTTAAAGATAAAAAATATATTTGGTATTGGATACATTTTATAATATTAACTACACCACTTTTGGTAATTATTATGACATAATAATCAAATTATATTTATACAGTATTTAATTATTACATAAAAATTCTACTTTCTTAGAAAATTATAAAAAATTCAGCTTTGGATAACTTCAAAATTATGTTTCCAAAAATAATATTCATTTTATCAAAATAATTTTGTATATATACGATTTTCACTTTTAAAATAAAATTTTCTTTTATTAAGAAATGTTGGGTTTTTTAACAAGAATAGTTTTTGAACCCTTAAAAAATTACATTTTACTTCATAGAAATTATATTATCATTTTTATTTGATAAAAATTATTTAATAATAATAATTTACTAAAATGTTATTTATATCAAAAATACATTAATTCATCAAAATAAATTACTTGATTGAATTTGAATATTACTAAAAAAAAATACTATTTCTATTTTATTGTATCAAAATAAAAAACATTTATAAGGTAAAAATAATTGGATAAAAATGTATTCATTATCATATAAAAATATAATTTACAAAATAATATATCTAGGCTCTTCATACATATCCCTTTAATAAACCCACAGACTTTATAAGAGTTAGGTGTGCGATAATGAGACTTTCATAGGGTCGTTCAGCGTACATGGTTTGGGATATGATCTCGATGATCTCGAACTTCCCCAACAAGTGGTTTCACTCATGGTTTTGTTGTTGTATATCAGCATGGGTTTGGTCAATGGAAAATCCATGAGATGAAATATACCTCAAAATCCTTGATAAATGGGATTCATAGGGTATGATCCTACTGGTTGAAGCCATTAAATCCCTTTTCTATGTCAATTGGATTTGGTAAAACCATATATTTACAATAACCATGTGATCATTGTTCAATGGGTATATTATCAATGTAAATAATTTATAATATTAATTTAAATGTGATATGATATATTAAAACCAAATAAATGATTATTTCTCTATATCCATATTACATAATAATAAATTTGATTAAAAAGACAAGGGAAATTTTATTTATAATAGTATGGGTCATTAAAATCATCCCTCCTTTATAAATATCACCCTCAAAATTTTCATTTCCCACACTGAGAAAAATAAGGGTAACTATATTTCATAACTTCCTCAATTTCCAACATCACTTATTCAAAATTTTTGTTTCTCCCACAACACTATGACAAAGTGGGTTGTCTTATTTAGTAGAACATTATCTCTACAATCTAAGATCCTAACTGGCTTCTCTTTATAGGAAATATCATTATCCAATAGTATCAACTCTATATTGAGTACATGTGGGGGGTATAGTATGTACTTTCTCAATAGGGATACATGGAATACATCATGTACTGTATATAGGTTAAATGTGTGTGCTATTCGGTAGGCTACCACTCTGATGCGATCAATGATCTCAAAGGGGTTGGTGTAACTTGGAATAATATTTCCATACTTCCCAAATCTCATCACTTTCTTTGATGAAGACATACAGAGTAATACAATTTCAACAACATCACACTATAGTTGTCATCAATTATTGTCAATATAACTCTTTTCTCAAATCTGATAATCCTTGGTGTCTTACAGGATGGTCTAACCCTTTTCCACCATTTTTCAATCGTTTCACAACCTAGCAGTTTTCATTCCCCAACTTCAACCTAGAATGCACATGTTCTACACCTCTTATCATAAAGGGCTTCATAAGGAGCCATTTGGATGCTCTAGTGGAAACTAGTGTGATAAGTAAACTCGACCATAGTAATATTTTAGTCCCATCATACATTTAATTATATAGAATATGATCACAAAATATCTTCTAGTTTATAAATATTACACTCAGAGTGTCCATCATTTTGAGGTTGATAGGACATACTAAAGTTTGTCTCAATATTTAGAGAATGTTGGAGTCTTTTATAGAACATGGAGGGGAATCTAAAATTTTGATTAGATAGAATTGATAGTGGTAATCCATTTATCCTTACCACTTTTATAATATATATCTATGCTAGTTTATCCATTGAAAATTCATCTCAAAATGTCATAAAATCGGCTATATTTGTAAGAAGATTCAAAAAAACCCATATAGTATTGTTTCCCTTGGATGTCTTCGGTATTACAGTGAAAAATTACTTGATGGTGTTCTCACATTTCCATGTTGGTATAGGTAATGGTTGCATCATCCCCTTAGAATTATTTATTTAGTCCTTCACTTGCTGACATACCAGGTACATTGATGTATATGCATCAATCTACTTATTCATATTCTACCACCAACAGTGATCAAGGAGATCTCAATACATCTTTATGCTTCCTGGGTGAATTGAGAAAGCCAAACTATGTGCATAATCCAATAGTTCCTTCCTTAAATTAGGATTTCATGGAACACATAGTCTTAACCCAAATCTCACAATTACTTCTTCATTAACATTGAACTCTGATGATTTCCCATTCTTTATAGTTTATACATTATTATGACTTCCCACATTATCCTTTTAATCATAATTAACATATCCATAAGGGATGGATGAGAAATCATTTTTGAAATGGATTATGATGTTCCTTCCTTTATTATTCTCATGTCCATCCTATTCAAGTCTAAGAGTATCCGATGCCGCTCAATTATTATTAATGATTGAATTGTTGGATCCTTTCTATGTAGGGAATCTATCAATTTGTTCTCTTTCTCATGATGGTAGTGGATTGATAAGTCATATTACTTGATCATCTCTAGCCATCTTCCTTGGTTCATATTAATCTCTATCTATGTGAATACATAATTGAGGCTTTTTTGATCTGTATATATTTATCAGTTCTCCAAAAAGAGTTAATTCCACCATATCTTCAAAAATAAGAACACAACAGCCAACTCTAGACCATGAATTGGGTAGTTCTATTCATGAACTTTCAGCTACCTTGATGAATAGGCTATGACAATATCATTCTACATTAACACAAAAACTAATTAGTTATTTTTTACATTTCTGAATACTATGAAAATTTATCCACTTGTGGGTAGTGTAAGCATAGAGGCACTAATAAGTGTACTTTTTAACACCTTTTATTTCTTTAAAAATTAATCATTCCATGAAAACATTACTACCATACATGTTGCATTGGTAAGAGGGTTTGAAAGTACTGGGAAGTTTCCCAAAAATCGACGATAATACCTAGATAATCCGAGGAAACTACATATATATATAAAAGATATCAGCCTCATCCATCCTTCAATTGATTCTTTCTTTTAGGGGTCCATATATATGACATACATTGTGATGATATTCCCCAAGAAGGATAATTCCTTAACTCAAAACACATATTTTCTGTACTTGGAATAGAGCTTCTACTTTCAAAGGGTCTTTAGCACAGTTCAAAGATGTTACTCATACTCCCTTATTTTTGAGTATATTATATTATCATATATAAATAATAAAAAAATGTTTTGAGGTAATCTAAAAAACACAATTCATCAATTCCATGAAGATTTATGTATCATTATTGAGTTTGAATGGCATTGCTATAAGTTTATAGTTTCCATACCTTGTAATAAGAAAGGTCTTGGGATTATCTTTCTACTCAATGATACAAGATAATATCTTTACTGAAGATCCACCTTAGGGAAGTATTTTTCTACATTTAGATGATTGAATATGTCATCAATCCAAGGAAGATGATATATACTCTCTATTGTGATCTTTTTGAGCTCATAATAATCAATGAAAAGGTGAATTGACCCATATTTCTTCTAGATGAAGAGGATTGGTGAACCCCTTCGTGAAGCATCTGGTCATATGAACCATTTATTCAGAGTATAATATAATTGTTTCTTACATCCTGAAGTTCAACAATATCCATTCTATATGGTGTATTGGATAATGGAAACACTCCAGGTATAATCTTGATTTAAAATACAACATATCAGCTTGGAGGAAAACGAGGAAATTCCTCATGGAATACATCATCTTATTCCATCACAATAGGCATGTGTTATAGGATTGTTCATTCTTTAGAATCAATAATTTGAGATAGATACACATGATTATAATGAAATAATTTTCTTTCTTGAGAATTTGGTTCTAAATAAGATCCATCCTCCTCTGTGAACTTATACAGAATCTAGGGGAAATTCACAATAAATAAATTGATTTATTTCTAATGAAAATTTATGTTGGATTTTTATTAGTAAATCCAGTCCATACACAGTATTGCATAAAATTCCACCAAAGGGATCATGACATGTTTTTCTGGGATGTTCAACCAAAAAATTATTACATTGGAGGAGTTATATACATGGGATGTAATAATTTACACATTTTATATTATCAGTGACAACTCCACTTCAATGATTTGTGGTGGTGTTTGAATAATTATACTAAAAATTATCGATATGAATGAATTCATAAAAAATAGAATAAAAAATTATGTTTTCTATTATTGAATTAACAACTAGCATACTTATCACCAATTCACTATTATGATCCCCCTCGGTTGTTGTGATGTAAAAGAATCACCCATTATTCATTGGATGTTGTTGTTTGTATTCAAAAACCCTTAGATCAGGGAATTATTTTTCAATGTGCCCTGGTAATTTTCAGTTGAAGCAATGAACAATGAACCATGGGTTGACCAGATAATTACATTACTCTATCAAATTAGTGGGATTCTCTTATCAATAATACTTAGTTATCTTCCCTTACTTCTTACCTTGAAATCATTTATGTTTCCCCCTGAGGAAATTTACTGGGTTCTTCTTTACACACCTTTGAAAAGTGGGATGTTGAAATTTCTTGGCACTATTATATTTCTCCATTGAAATAATAGAAATAAACTCCATATTCCTCTTCTAATCCCCATTATAACCTTGAGATTTTTTTATCTCTATTTCATTTTTGAGGGTACATTAGAAAATTTACTCATACCTATCAAAGTCATCGATAGCCCTGGATTTTTATAGACTTGGTTTTATCCCACCAAAGAAGTGTTAAACCTTGTATTTAGGTGGTAATGAATAAATTAGAGGTGTATCATGGACATATTTTGATGTTTTACTCATAAAAACTGATAGATTCATCATCATTTTGATTTAGGGTGAGGAAATTCCATTCCATTTTATGTTATAGAGTCTGAGGAACAGATATATAAAAAACATTCTAAAATTTCTTCTCCAATATTTCATGGAACAATTCCTTAGTCTTTATATTCTAGATAAATGACTACCATTGATTATATTCTCCCTATTTATCATAAATAGCCAGTATAAAATTCTATTATTAAAAACATTAAAGGGTATGTAATATCTTCACAATGAAGTTGATCCATTGTTCAGCGATTAAACGATCAGATGGTCCATTGAAAGTTTGAGTCCCTTTTCACATGAATCTCTTGATTCTAGCTTTTTCACTATTAGGGGGTTAGGGGACTCCTTCTGATATAGGTTTATATTCATCACCTAAGTCATCTGAGAGATTATATTCATAATTTTCATGATTCCTACCCCCATTAGGTTGGGCATCTCATTGGGTAAGTCACCACATTTCCCATCACATTAATTATTTACCTAAGTCTTCATATTTATGACCATGTATAGAATATAAGTAAAATTATGGATGATTATATTTATACTATTAAAAACATAAAGGGGAATCAAATAACATTAAATAGATAACATATAAATAAAATTTATTTCTTAACTTATCACGTTATAGGCTTAAATTTATGTTGTCCATGATCAATTTAGTAAAATATATTCATATGGTATTTTTTCTACTAATAATGGTTCATAATGAGATAATGAATATACCTAATCATATCCATTAGGAGTGTCAAATTAGGTGAATAGTAAGGCATGTTTTTGTGTACTAGGTTACACCGTGTCAGGCTCAACACATGTTTTTGGAGTTGTTATCACTACATAACTCTATTCTAGAACAACACCCACTTGTAGTATCTAGATATATATTTAATTTCATGATAAATAACATACTATGTAGTTAAAAAAATTTAAGGTTTTTTGTTATACTTATTCTTATATGTAAGGCCTTTACTATAGTTTTCAAATCCTAATCCAAAAAATAACAAAACATTTCCTTTGATTCTGACTAAATTAACCATTCTCTTTATTAAAAATTAATTCATAATTTATTATATAATATTACAGTTAATAAAACCCTACATATAAATATATATAGTGTATTTGAGAATTAGTTACATTACATAATAATTTTAAAACATGAGGAACACCATATTTATTGAAATCGTCCTTAACATGCTCACACTAAAAATTGCACAGGATAACCTATGGACATGCATATGATATGGGTGATTAATAAATCCTATTAAGGTAATAAAAATGGAATAAAATGAATATAATAACACAATATATACATGTAATATAAATTGGGAAAAAAATTAGTGAAAATAAAAAAAATTAACAATGATATAGCATGATAATCGTAAAGGAAACATGGGAAATATGGAAACAACCTAAAACACTACATCATAAACATAGGTCACAACTTACAACTAAGATATAATGATGGAAAAATTCTCATAAAGGAACCATATTCCCTCATTATCCCAACATGATATATCTCGATACTAATAATTACCCAATGCATTGGATCACAATATAATTCCTAGTGGACCTGTAACATTCATTTCATTCCCAAGCTTAAGTGTGTCACATGGATCATACAACATAGATTCATTCATCATAATATATTATTACATGATCAAGAAGTGTGGATTGTACAAATTTAACACTCATTTAGAACAAGTGTAAGTTTATAAATGTGAATACCCTTGATAGGAAATGGTTATGGTTTTCAAAACACAATTGTTTTGTCATGAAACATTATGGTGATATTTTGGTAGCATAACAACGTTGCATAAAAATTACTAAAATGGGTCGATCATAGTGAAAGGATTATCTCATAAATTAGAAGTAAAATGATAAGTAATAGGAACATGTAAATTCATATACAAACATAAATAATAGTAAATATAAGGCATAAGGTAAAGAAACATTAATAAATTAGAGATGATGAAGACCCATTACTTGAGTGTCTGGCTCCAAATTCATTAAATGAGCCTCTTTAGAGCATTGGGGAACCATGGGAGGACTATATATAATTTATTTATGAGTATTTAATTATCCAATGACTTCTAGTGAATATAAATGGGAGATTGGGTGGGTTTGTATAGGCAATGGGGGGGATTTCTTTATTATTTATGCTTTGGACCCTACAAAATAAATAACCAAAACCAAAAATCCTACCATGGTATTTTCACATGGTTTCTACCAAATGGGAGTGTTTTTTTATTTTATAAGGTAATGGGAAGAAAATAATAAAATAAATCCATCGCTTATGTGGAGGTGAGTCATACATTTATGAAAATGATTTTAAAATCTCATAATTTATTAATGTTCTGGGAGGATTCATAATGGATTTATAAAATTAATCAAATAAACAGAATATATCATTATTTTAAATAAAAACATATATTTGGATTTGGGTACTTTTTATAATACTTATTACATCACTTTAGTGTCATTATGATTTCATAATACCCAAAGTATACTTATGCAGTTTTTAATTTTTACCTGAAAATTATATTATCATAGAAAATTATGAAAAATTCATTTTTTGATAATTTCTAAATTCTGATACAAAAAATAAAATTTATTTTATATAAATAGTAGTATAAATATATGAATTTCCACTTTAAAAAAAATCTATATTTATTAAGAAATGTTGGGTTTTTAATAATAAATATTTTCAGAGTCTTATAAAAATTTCATTTGACTGCATAAAAATTATATGATCACTTATATTTAATAATTATTAATTATTAATAATATTATTTTAAAATATAATTTGTTTAAATTTTTTATTAATTCATCAAAATAAATTCCTTGATTGAATTTGAATATTACCCAAAAATACTATTTGTTTTTTATTATATCAAAATAAAAAACATTTATAAAATAATAATAATTGGAAAAAATGTATCCATTTTCCTATACAAAAATAATTTATATACTCATATCTCTGGGTTCTTGATACAGATACCTTTAATACACTCACAAATTCCATAATAGTATGGTGTGTGATGATGATACATTCATGGGGTGGTTCGACTTACATGGTTTGGGTCATAATCTCAAGGTGCATGAAAATCTCCCATAAATGGTTTCTCTTATGCTTAATTTTTTAGAACACATCTTGGTCATGGTCAAGTTAAAATCGCAAATATTCTATCTCCCTTAGAAGATCTGATAAATGGGCTTTATAAGGTACGATCCAACTAGTTGAGGCCATCACTTTCTTTGTATGTGTCAATTGGATTTGTTAAAAAACTATATATATACGAACCATGTGATCAATATTAAAGAACTATATTATAAACAATTATGATTGTTAATGGTAATTTAAATTTTAGGGGATATAATAAAACCAAATAAGTGGATGTGTTTTCTATATTGATATTACATTATAAGAAATTTGATTAAAACACATGGGAAATTTCATTTATAATAATTTGGGTTCTTATATATTTTATCATTCTATAATAATAATAATATAATATTTTTTATTTAAATATAATTATACATATCAACTATGTGGTTTGGTGAAGAAAACAGAGATCCATGTCGCTTTGTGAAGGAAGTAGTCCCCACATACACTAACGATGCCATCTCCTTTATGTGAGTGAAAAGGTAAAAAAGATAACTATATATTATCTATTTAAAAATGAAAACTATTTCATAAATATATAATAATTATATCATGTATATCACATATTTTCATTAACATTATTTATATCTCCTTCCATGTAAAGAGTTAGTGAAAGACTAATCACATCACTTTGCGATGATGTAGTTCGTTGTAACCACAAGCGATATTATCATACCCCCTACAGAATAGAATTTAAAATAGGTATATATGATATAATGACTAAAGATGTGTAATTATGTTATAAATATCATATATTTACTTTTTATCCATCATAATACCCGATTGTGATAGATGTTAATGGAAAAATAAATAACATTGATTTTTGAGGCAGTAGTATGCCGTACACATGAATGATGATTTGATAACCAACATTATGGAAGTGGGGATGGGTTTACATAATGAACAAAAAATAAAAAAACAATTTATAAGTAAGAAATTAATTATATTATATCACAATGGTTTAAAAATAATTGAGTGAGTTTTAGATAGAAATAAAATAAAAACGATCATTGAATACCATTACATCTTCTTTGGGTAACCTCCATAGGTTTTCAACAAAATAATTCAGAGGTCGAATTACATCCCAAAAAAGGTTTATATGATGAGATGATGAATTCTAGGAAGTTATTTATTAAATGATTATCCAAAATAATTTTTTTATTATGTTATGAATATAGGATAAGGGTGGTTTTTTATAAGTGAGGTAAGTGAAAAAATTTTAATTTCGGAAAAGAAAAAAGGGGTACCCACATGTTTCAAATGAAAAAATAGTAAAAGATGGATTATTATAAGGAATTAGATATTATAGGGTCAAAATATTTATATTAAATTGATTTTATACAAGTAATAATGTCATTATAAACATTATCTTTTTAGTTTAACCAAAGGTAAATCCTTTTTTATCGTAATCGTGGTATTTTTTTACTATTTTTACTATTCATTTTACTCATTTTTTTGGAATTTTTAGATAGTATAATTAATGTAGATTCAAAATATAAAATCCATTTCCTAAAATTTCATTCTCATAATCGAGGAAATTTAATTTAAAAATGAACCTCATAGATGAGATGAGAAAGCGTGTTTTCAAAGATAAAATATTCAAAATATTAAAACATTTTTATATCAAAATTTAATATGAAAATGATTAAAATGACCTACATTTTATCATTAGATATATTAATCATCAAATTTTACATTACAACCAATTTTAAATAAAATTTAACTGTACAAATAATTTAAACCAAAAGTATTTTTTCAATTAAGATTCATTATTTTAAAATTAAATATTTCATAAAAAACCCCAAAATTCACCGTAATATAGTTTTTATTTTATTAATTATAAAATAATTTTGTTTTTGAAAAAAAAAATTCTAAAATTAGTAAAAATTAATTTTACATTATGTTCACAAAGGGAAACTAAACAATCTTTTACAAAATTATAGTTTTTAAACACTTCTATTTCATTTAAATGATTATTATTTTATTTCAAATCAATAGATAACCATAATATTCATAATTTAGTTGTTGATATTCATAACGACTAATTTAATGGTTATTTTATGATGGAATACTATATTATAATTCATTTAGTCTCAAAGATTCATGTTCCCAAGCAATATAAGAGATTAAATTTAATGAAATATATTTCAGGGGGTTTTATGATTGATGTACTTTATCATATATGCTATCAAAAACATGTTCTTCTTTTATGTTCTTGGGATGTTACAAGGTAACCTCCTAAATTGATAAAATAAATTATATTTTAAAAGACCAAAATATACGATGTTATACTATATTTCAGAGTTATACATCACCCATATCTTTACTCCAGTAGTGATATATAATTAAATGATCCAAACTAATGATTATAACCATCCTAAACCTACGAACATTGAATATATGATCAGTTACACAATGTCCATTACTGCTCGAGTAGGGTGTGAGTATAACACAATAATTAACAACCAAATTTGCCTTGTATATAACTAGAAAATATAGTGTATTTTCATGCAACATGGTCATATAAACATATAATTTTAAAAAGAATAAATAAGTAACCACCATATATTTGTGGTTTACAAAAACACACCCAAGATATACTATACTTTATTCAATTAGTTCAAGAATGTTTTTGAACCTATCATGGCCACCGTGGGGTTATATTTCCTACCTTGAATCGCATGGATATATCTTCATATATGAATAAAATATAAACTCCCTTTGATTCCTGAAACTATAAAAAATGATTACTATGAAATAGTTATAGTAAATAAAAAAAATAATTTGAATAAAAAAAATTCCTAGGGGGTTTATTATAGAAAATATATTTGTATCATCCAGTGTACAACTGATTCCTTAGGTAATGAACTGTAAAAATACATAACAATGAAGCGTGGCCAATGGATCATGGGGACTTCCTATGAATACTTTATTCATCGGGTTATAAAAAATCAATTCAATGATATTTTAAAATGATCTCTAAATACATAGGCACCATGTTGAATAAAATGGGATTTCCCCAATAATTTTATATAAATGGTCATGAAATTCAAATTCATGGTGGTTTTACAAGGAAATATAAATAGATATGAATTATATCCAAATCCAATGTAATTTCCCAATTATTTGTTTGGTGATCATGAATAATATAAATCCTCATTGATGATCCTAAAATTTTTATATAACTTCATTTTTACAAGATAGTATATCGGAACCATATAAAACACATACAAGTTTCTATATATATCTCTTAGGAAAAGAGACTTCCTGTTATATCTCATCACTTGGATAATTATATTTGTAATATAAAACATAGAATAATAAATAATTATTCCCAAATGAACCACCTTTAGGATAATAATTCACTAAGGCATATATATGGGTCTCCTAGGTTGGAGAACAACATGAACAAAATTCATGGGTTTTGTCATCTCAGTCTCAGATCACAAATCATCACCCATCATTCAAAGGACATCATACCACTCAAAATTGGAAGAATCATCTCAAAGCCTTAACATACTTATCTCTAATTGATTCACTAAAAAAATTAATCATTAATTCTATAGATTCATGTATATTTGAGAGGTGAGAAAGAGGTGAGATATTCTCACATCTTGACAATATGTAGGGGAGGTGAAATAAGGGAGAGGGAGTTTTTGAAAAACAAGGGGAATCCATATTTTTTAAAACCTATAAGGGGATACCTATGTTGTAGTTATTTATAAAAAATTGTGAAGGAAATCCATGAGGAGATGTGTGATCTCTCAAAATTCCAAATTCCTTAGATTGGTCTCCTTCACCACATTTTTTTATAGGGGGTACCACCCTCTTAACCATGACAATATTCATGTACTGAAGCTCACTAAATTATGTCTCAAAATCGTTGATATGTTTCTCAATGAGAACCATGACCTAGTGCACATTGGGAGATTCAAAGAGGGACTTCATCCATCACACCATGACTTACACCATGGGATGATTCTTCTCATGGTATAAAAAAATATACACAACAACTCGACCATAGTGTAGTCTCCTAAGTGTTTCAAATAAGGAAAAGAACCATGTGCTACCAGTTCAAGATATGAACCATTAAAACCTAAATTACCAACCACAATGATCTGGGGACCTCCCCCTGTCCATTTTTCTTGAACTAAAACATGACAATGGGTGTTTTGGTCTAACTATTTCTCATAAGTTCCACCCTAAAGAACCATACCTATAATAAGTCCTGTTACCTCATACAAATTTTTTCAGCCGCCACCACAATGAGACCCATGAAATTATACTCCCCATTATGGAGAACCTATAGTAGAAAACCATTAATAGTCTACCTAGACTTGATATTCCATCCACTTGATCACTTAAAACCCCTTATAGGACATGATCCACATCAAAAAATGTCTCTTATAGATGATCAATATCAAAGAATTAAAATACAAACCAAAGATATCAAAATACACCATGATAAAAATAAGAAAATCATAGTCATTTTCAATTTCATATACCTAGATGAATAATAATTTTTACAATCTCCCCACAATAGGACATATCATCCCCGTGATTCCTTATTTTCATTACAATAAAAATTCAATGTAAGTTTTGGCCGTGTTAGCACTCTCAATTTTTTAAATAATACTCTTGAATAACGAAGCATCCTCCGTAGAATCAATCCAAACCAAAAGGTATTCCATTCTTCATGATCATTAAATTTTCAACATGATATAATGTATACATCCTACAAAATAAAATAGTACACTCCATACCATATGGAATTCGTAATACTTATCCTCTTTTCCCACTTCATTTGGATCCAACCTCACACCTCCATAATAATACATGTTATGTCACCCACTCAAGTTGATAATAACACAACATCATGATCAACCTATGGTGACATATCTCATCATAGAGAGACACCTATTATAGATATAAAAACCTTATAAAATTAGGTCATATTAATTTCATCCCAAAATCATTAGCTCCATGATAGTTTTCAAGTGAACTTGCATTAATATAAACTTTTTGACACACACAAATGTTCTCATCCAATTAATCCAAGGATAAAATTCATGATTTCTCAACCAATAATGCCTTTCACAAGTCGGTTCATTTTATCTAGATGAACCCTTTATGATTCTCTTAAAAATAATTCATCTCATGTATTCCATGGTCTACCACATGATTACTATTCAATACTAAACATCATTAAAAAAAGATATTGAATATAATCTTTCTTTATCATTACAAGATCAAACCGTCTAGGTTCAAAATTCACTCTCTTATCGGGGACCACACTAAAAAATACTATAGTCATGCATCATACTAATCCTTCCCTCAAATATATCCACTATAGAAATTCACTATCAAGCAATGTAATCTCCATCATTGATGTCAAAGGAATAATTATTGTAACAACCCAAACTTCTAAAACATATATATTACATATTTTTATATGAATATTCATTACATTACACACACAAGGACATGAGGATCATAATGGTGTAGTTTCATAAAAATCATGGGCACATAAAAAACTATTTCATAAGTGATCTATATCATCTACCTCAATATTATTCAATATGAGAACCTTTATTATATATATCATACATAATACAATTAGTCAAAATATTCGGAAAATAAAAAAATAAAGGGTGAGGTTAGATTCTTGTGAAGGGAAAATAAGGGTGTTATCAATATATCATGATTATAATGGTATGAGAACTTTAGAATAACATTTGAAATCCATAAAATGTATATTAAATATCATAAAAATGAGTTATGGAACCAATCATTATAGATAATAAGACATAAATCATAATAGAATAAAATAAAATATATCATGTAAACATGGCCTTGAAATAAGGCATAGATTTCTGGAATATATATAAAAATATGAAATAATTTCATTATTAATTAAAGGATGATTTCCAAGAATATCATAGTGAAATGGGTGCACTCACCAAACCATCGTAGTATTCAAGGTTTACTCCAAAGACTACCATATTCGACTAAGTGGTTTACTAAAACTGGTTCACTCCCTACTCTAGTTCTGTTTATCCCATGAGATTTCAATCATTTCCCAATTAATTAGAGGGAGATATAGGTCCCACATGTTTCATAATAAAAATCATAAAAATGTGCGACACAAGATCAAAAAAATTATCATATCAGAGTCCGTGAAAATAAATAAGTTTCATAAACATTATATTATTGAATAACATAGGGAAATGAATTGGGTTTCATATATATATATATATATATATATATATTTCATCATAGAAAAACACATGGAAAAGAAATGGGTTTCATAAACATGTATTTATCATAATAAAAAATCATCAATGGAATTAATATTGATGATACAACTAGATCATATCTATAGTAGAACATATGAAACACCAAATGTGGATTCCATTGATGAATATGAATTCCATAAAAAATAATTGAAACATTCTTGGGAAAATACCATTACTATTTTGAAAAAACAGATTTTGAATATAAAAAATACAAAATATAAAAGAATAATATTCTTTGAAAAAAATATTTAGAACATGTAATGGAATATTGGAAACATTAATTGTAACAAATAGTAGAAAATTATATCCACATCATACACATTAAAAGAAATAATCCTTTCAAAATTTATGGTAAAAGTAAAAAAGCACCTGATTAAGAAAATATAAGAATATATGTTGTAATTTTTTTTGGAAAATTCAGACAAGTATATAATTGAATTTAAGAACTCATTTTATATTTTTTGAAAAATTATAATTTTTTTAGTAAAAAATAGATATGGAATAAAATTCATTTTCAATCAAAGTTTCAAATAAGAACTATTTTTAATAAAAATATTTAATTGAAAGTATGAGTAAATTAAGAGAGTAAAATGATGGGGAAAATATTTTCTAATAAAATAAAAATATGAGAATAAAATTAATGTGTTTCTTGATATAGGGATCATAAAATTTCATCAATTGAAGTATACACATAAAAAATACCGATAAATGATGAGATTGTATCAAAAAACACTTTGATCCTTAGTAAAATTGAATCAAAATCCTCATAAAATAATAACATTAAAAAAACTAATAATATCATGAGAAAAAATAAATTCATGATTATAAATTACACTACGGCTGTATATAAACCTTATAGAAAATGATAGGTTCACAATAAGACATATATCTCATAGAAGGTAAATTAATGAAAAAAATCCCTTACCGTATTGGTATATTTGAAACAATAAACCCCAATAATGAGAGATACTCAAATAGATATGTAAATATTCATAATTTTTAGGATAATCATGATAAAATTTATTCATGGGTAGTATAGTAAACCAATAAATTAAACACATGGTGAATATGCCATGTTTCTCACAGAAAATAAATGTGATAGGAAAATCACTTACCATAAATATTGAATTCATTTATGTGCATTAAAACCTCCATTATAATATATATGTTAATAATAAATTTATTAAAAAAATAATTATATATATATATATCTTAAAATATATGATATACTTATGACCTTTTATTAAACATTTATTAATAATTCCTTGTAAAAATTACATTTCAGGTAATAACTTCATTGATTTTTGTGTATGTTTTGATTTTATTTTTCATTACTATTAAATTTATAATTGTTAAATAATACATATAATTTAAATCTTGATAATAATATAATAAATATTCATTATATATATATTTAGACTAAGCTATAAATTTTATAGATTGAAAATGAAATACCCCGTTCATGGAGACAGTAGGTCGTGCATACGTATGAATGTTGTTTCCATCTTGTCAATGAATGAAATGGAAGAAAGAATGATAAATAATATATTATCATTAAATAATCATTCTTATTTCATATATACAACATATTTTTATTTATAAATACCCTTATTACCTACCATGTAAATGAAACATTAAAAACAAATCACATCCATTTGTGAGGTTTTAGTCCTCCGAACACATGAACAACGTTACCATTTCCCCCATAAAATGGAAAACAAGGTGGTATATGTGATATAATAATTAAATTAGTATTATTATATTAACAATATAATATTTCATCATTTAATATATCCTTATTACCCTCAATGTAAAACAAAAATAAAAAACACTTCACATCGGTTTGTGAGGTTGTAGTCTTCCATACACATGGGTGACATAATTGTTTTTCAATGGCATAAAAGATAATAGGGAATAAGTGGTACTATAATTAAATAGGTTTAATAATATCATATATATCATATATATACATTAAATCCATTACTAAATCCATCTTTGATAGGTATTGAAGGAAAATGAATAATATCAATTTGCAAGGTGTTAGTCTGCCATATACATGAAGGATGATTTCATAACCCATTTGATGGAAAGGAAGATTTTTGTATTTCATGATGATAAAAAACAAAAATATCATTATATTTACTATTATTATATTATTATATCATCATGGTTTTATAATAATTGAAGGAGGTGGAGGAAGAAATAATATAAAATGCTCAGTTAGGGACATTATCTTTTCATTAGGAAACTTCATTTATTATTCTCAAAAATCCTCACAATATTGTATTTCTAACCAAAATAAGGATTAATGAATGATATTATTAAATTAAGTAAGTTATTTGGTAATTTCATGGCCGAAACATTGTGTTTTTGATATGTGATGTGGGGATTAGAGTGGGTGTCTATTTATAAGTGGGTAAGTGGACACACTTGGTATTTGTGAAAAGAATAATGTGTACCCATGTTTTTTATAAAAAAAATGCTCCAAAATGATTAATTATAAAATCATAGAAGATATAGGTTATAATTATTTCCATAAATTGTTTTGGACATGTTATGGGTCATTTTTATCCCTTATCATTTTTGTTTGACCACCGGTAAACCCATTTTTTCCTTAATCTTGATAATTAATTTTTATGGTTATTACTATTCATTATTGCCAATAATTTAGTTGAAATTATTAGATAATATAAATTATGATTATTTAAAATATTTAATAATTTTTTCCAAATTAAACTCAGTTATGTGGATGAATTTAATTTAAAACTAAACCTGTATATGCAATGAGAAAGTGGGTTTTTGAAGAAACAAATACTCAAAAGTTTAAAAATAATTTATATAAAAATAAAATATGAAATTTATTACTATAAAATAAACTATATTATTAAATATATTATTTAATAATTGTAAATTTAATCCATTTAAAAAAATTTAAAATAAAATTTTATTAAAAGGAAAAAAGTACTTTTCAATAAAAACCATTATTTTTAACTATTCATCAAAAAATTACTACTTTTGGGAAAATTCCAAAAATTTAACATAAGATAATTTTGAATTGATTATTTAAAAAATAAATTTTTTGTCTTCAAATTAATTTTCTAAAATTTTGATCAATTAATTTAATTATTTATCAAAAAAATAAATAAGTACATTTTTATGTGAAAATAGTATTATTGAATTGTATAAAGACTTTACTGAAAATTAAGTACTTTTATATCAATATGTTTTATTTATATAAATCCATTAAAAATAATATTTAAATTTTGGTTATCCATATTAGTGTTCCTATGATTAATGAATTTGTAATATAGGTTGTGTTTGAATAATAATATTATTATATTGTCAAAGTTCTTTAAAACTTGATGTTGCGTGTAACCCAAGGTATCGATGAAATTTAATTTATTTGAAAAATATGATTGATAAAAACATAAGATGTTAAATTATATACCAATTAAAAAAATTCATCATCATAATTTAAACATGTGTTTTATAACCAAGGGTTTAACATATGAGAAAACCATTATTGGAAATCCACATCATAAAAATGTTTTGTAAATCATCTAATTGAAAATTGAAAATGGTATGCGTGACCGTTATCTAGAATGGAACATAATAGGTTTCAAAATTGGAAAAAATTGTTGGGATGTGAAGATAGATAAATTGAAGAAAAGTTTAATTTCTAAATATTGATGGAGAGAGAAATAGATCATTTATAATAAGAAAGTTGATGGTTATTAGAAAATAAACCACAAAATCATAAGGAAAAGATTAGTGAAAAAGGTCATTAATATAATAAAAAATTATGGTTATAAGAAAAAAAATTATATTTTAACCATTTTCTCCTAAAGTTGTTGAATTTTCATGGGAAGATATACTTAATTGATTTCTTTCCAATTCATATTTAGAATCTCATCCTTTGATTATGGTTCGATCAATTTCCACATCATCTCTAACTTTAAGAAATAAAGATGATTTTTATATCCCTAAAGAACAAATGGATCATAAGAACAAAAAATTATGATAAGTAATTCTACCTCTATTTAGTTATTATCAAAAACATAATTGTTAAAATGTGTTATCCAATAACATCCATAGTTCAAGATAATCCATTTCATGACTAGTTATCTTTAAGGATTATCCAAGATTGATAAGAATTTTAATCACAATATTTAGAAAGAAGGGAACTAAATTTACAAAAATCAACTTATCATTAATCAACTAAATATATGTTTGTAGATATTACTGGTCACATACCAAATATGCGAATCAAAAGATGATCACATGGTCACCCCCATGAATGTTCACTCACCTGAAACACATAAATCTCTTGATAATACAGGTGCTACTAACATCTCCTCTATTTCTACTTTGAGTAAACAGGGTAAGAAGAATAGTCCGGAATCCTATCAAAATCTTATAAGATTAATGATGAGGAAAGGTTTAGGTGGCTCAAAAAACAAAAATAGGGGCTCTTTATCTAACTCCAGATTTTAATGGGTGCTTTATTTTGGAATTGTCAGGGCATCGCAAACCCTGACACCCTTTCTATTCTTAAAAGAATGATTTTGACACATAAACCTAAATTTTTTTCTCTTACTGAACTAAAAAATAATTTCTCTCTGAAATATCAGCATCTATGCGCTTATGGATATATCTTTCTAGGTGCTTGTCAAAATATGTCTGTTGCTGACTCTCTTGGGATCTTTTATCATGACTCCTTACAAAATGTAAATTCTTATAAATGGTTTGGTAAAATGTTTATTCTTGAATTTTTTCTTTATGGATTTCATATATTTTGTAAAATGATTTATGCTAAAAATAGATATCAAGATCAAAGGACTCTTTGGCTTGATCTATTAGACTTAGCTAATAACATGCTTGACCCTTGGTTTGTGATCGGGGATTTTAATTCCATTATCTCTCCTAGTGAGAAAATTGGTCCCTCTCACTATCTTATCTCCTCAAAAGAGTTTAGGGCATCTCTATATGACTGCAATCTCATTGATATAAACCTTATGGGTGCCAAATACACTTGGTATTGAAGAAACTATATAGGGTCGTTGCTAGAAAACTGGACAGGGCCTTCACAAACATTCTAGCTTTGGACAATTGGTACACCATATCAATCATTATTCTGCCCAAACTAAACTCGAACCATCATCCCATCCTTGTCAGCATGCTCTCTAAAAGGGAAAATTCTACTATTCCCTTCAAATTAAATAACTCATGGTCTGCTGACTTGGAATGTTCTAATATTATAAGGGACTTTTGGAACTCGATAAAGCATCACATTGATGATTCTACCTATATCACTAAGCTTAAGCACTTAAAATAGTGTCTCAAATGTTGGTGCAAGGATAAATCTAACAAAATATACAAGGACATTTCCACCCTTGAGAATGAACTTAACTAAATTCAAAATATCTTCACTAGCTCATATCTCTCTCTTGATCCCCAAAATGAAATCAACGTCTATCAGAAGCTTAATTATCTTCTGATGGTTAAAGATAATATGTGCAAGAAAGTCTTTAAAACTAAATGGATTTCAGATGGAGATAAAAACCCTACATTTTACAACTCCTTATAGAGATTTATAAAAGTCAGTAGACCTCTCTCCCTTCTCAAGGACAATGACACCATCTTGGACTCTAAGGCGACCATTACTAATCATGTGGTCTCCTTCTTTGAAAAAATTTTCAATGGACCACACATAAATAAGGACCTTCTTCTTGAGGTCATTCCGATTAAGTGAATAAGTAGGACAATAGTTTGCTTTTGATCATACCTCTTGAACATGAGATCATAGAGACTATATTTAGTCTCAATTCTGATAGTTCCCCATGTCCCGATGGATTTAACAATGGTTTCTTCCAACAATTATAGGAGTTCATCCACTTAGATGTATATAAACTTGTTACATCCTTTTTCTCTAATGGGGTTATCCCTCATGGTCTTAATTCTTATCTTCTTAGCTTAATTCTTAAAGTGTACAATGCTTCTAAAATTCATCTCCTCTGGCGTATCACTATCATCAAATCTCTCTATAAAATTACTACTAAGCTTCTCACCAACCATATCTCTTCTATATTTAACGAAATCATCTCTTGGAATCATTTCAGTTTTATCAAGGGGAGGTCAATTCAAGACTGCATTTTCATTACCTCAGAATGCACCATCTCCTTAAATAAAGTTAACAGAGGAGGAAATATTTTAATTAAACTAGATATTAGAAAAACCATTAATACCATAAATTGGAGCTTTATCTTTAAAGTTCTATAGGCTTTTGGTTTTAATGATACATTCATTAGTACAATAAACACCTTATTTTATTTGGCCAATATTTCCATCCTTCTTAATGGCTCTTCTAAAGGCTATTTTAAATGCACCAAGGGTGTTATAAAAGGTGATCCCTTATCTACCATTATCTTTTCTATTGTAGAAGACTATATTAGTAGATTGATCTCTCACCTTGTGGGACAAAGAAAACTCAAACCCATTTAGGCGGCCAGAAACCTAAATGTTCCTACTCATGTCTTATATGCCGATGATATCATCATGTTCTTTCACGGTCGAAAAAGAAACATTCAAAATTTTAAAAATTCATTCTCTCATTATGAAGCTATATCTATTCAAGCTATTAGTTGGAATAAATCTTTTTTCTTTTTTGGAAAAAGTTTTTCTCCCATTAAGAAATATAGCATCATCAATAGTCTAGGAATCAAATAAGAATCCTTCCCTTTCACCTACCTGGGAGTTAATATTTTTTGGGGAATGCCTAAATCAATGTATTTTAACATTATTGTTGACCAGGTCATCAATCAACTTTTCTCTTAGAAAGGAAAATCCCTCTCCGTGTATGGTATGATCTATCTTGTAAAATCTACCATTGTATCTAAAATGGTCTACTCTTTGATGGTTTATAAATGGCCTTCTAGTCTCCTAGTGAAAATTAATGTTTACATCAAATTTTTTTTGGTATGGAAACATCCTTGAAAGAATGCCTGTTACCATTCCCTAGACCACCTTTTGTAAACCTCTTGGGAAGGGTAGACTAGGCATCAAAAATATCAAACTTTTCAATGAGGCCGTTGAAGCCAAGCTAACATGGAGATTGATTAATAGTAACTTAGAATCCATTTCCTTCCATAAAAATTAGTTTCTTATGAAGCTAAAGAAAGGAAATTTTAATTATGTGAACTATTTGATATGGCCATCCATCAGACTTTCCTTCGCTAATATCATGAGTAATTATAGATGGATAGTGAGGATTGACTCTTCCATGAATTTTTGGCTTGATAACAAGACTGGCTCCCCCCTTATATCCTTGTTATCTTTTAACTCCCCCTACTAACACCTCTTTAACTATTAAGGATGTGATGCAATCTCATTTTTCCAACGTTCTAGAAAACATCATGCATGTGGTTGATAATTATCCCTTCTCTCACACTGACGATTTCCTCATATGGGAGCCTACCCATAATGGTGTGCTTGATTTTAAAAGTTTTTATAATCACAATTTCACAAATCTTGAATCTAGCATTGGTTGGTTGATATTCTTTGACAATCCTTGGATTAAACCCTCGATGCTTAACCTTTTTTGGAATATTTCCCACAACCGCATTCTTATTGAGGTTTGTCTTCAAACTTTTGGTATTCATCTTTGTTTTAATTGTCCTTTATGCCACCAACACAGAGAAGATACCAATAACCAATTTTTGTCTTGTGGTATGACTTCAGCCCTTTGGAATTATATTACTGGCATTTTTGAATGCAGATGGTTACATATTGACACCATTAGTTCACAAATAAAACATTGTGTGGAGCATGACTTTTTGTTTCAAGTCAAGAATATTTTCTTAACTACTGTCGTAGAGCTCCTCCATGTTATCTGTTATGATAGAAATTATTTTATCCACAAAAACTAGTCATATAATCTTAATTCAGGTCGGATATGGATTCTTATCACCATTATGGAAGCGGCCTCAATTCAAAAATCTAATTATGATAACAACGTTGGAGGCCTTATGATCCTCCTCCATCTGAGAATCAAATGTGTCTACAGGCAGTCAAGGAACACCTTTGAGGTGTTCTAGAAGGCTCTAATTCTTGATTGGATCAATGTTAATGTTGATGGTGCATCCAAAGGCAATATGGGACTTATGGGATGCAGTGCTATCATTAGATATTTTCTTTGTCATTGTCTTGGATGTTTCTTTAGCAGCAGAGGCTCAGCCTCCTAGTTGGAAGAAAAAATGCTGTCTGTGATTCATGCTGTTGATTTTGTTAAATAAAAGGGATGGAACAACATATGTATTGAAAGTGACTCTACCACAATTGTCCAAGATATTTTCAATGGTGTGGTGCACCATACCTTGATGCTTACCACCCATTGGATGAGCTTCCTTGCCTTACTCCAGGAGATCATTTACGTTGCCACACATGCCCTTCGAAAAGTGGACATGGTTGTAGATGGTCTTGCCAATAAGGGAATCAACCATGAATTCACTTGGATTGAATATATGCCTGTTGAGATTATCCCTATCTATGAAAAAGATTTTAATAAGATCCCCTCATTTAGAATTTTGTAGCTACTTTACTTCTATTTAATAAAATGTGTCTTGGTCTTTGGCCATGACACTACCTTTCAAAAAAATAACATAGGAGTAAGACATGGAATTGTGCAAAAACATAACCATGTAATATAATTCCCTATAAGTCAAGATGCAATGCTAGAATTTATCAAGGTACATCATGGGGACTACAACTTCTAGGTGGTACACACCACTATCCCCAGTCATAGTCCATCTCTTATAAGGGATCATGTTTCCCCTTCTTCCCATAGTGGACCAGGTTTCGTTATCTTTCCATAGAGGATCAGGTTTCCATATCATCCCATGGTGTATTAATCCCTATAAATTGAATTCAATCATTATTTCATGAGATATAAATATTTAAACAATGCATTAGAGGGATATATAGGTCACACCTATATCTTAAAGAAATGATACAAACATGTTCCACAAGATAATAAAACATGCATCATATCATGACCTGTAAAAAAAGATCGGTTTAATAAGAATCATATCATAACCCATGGAATGAAATGGGTATCCTAAAATTTTTAATATATCATTACCTATAGATAAATGATAGGTCTCACAATCAATTCATCAAAGTGTAACTCATTAAAAATGGTTTTTAAAAGAATATAAGCCATGAAAGAGAAACATATTTTGTAAACATCATACCATCAAAACATAAACCATTCAAGAAAATATATTAATGGTATTCTTGGCAAATATCCCCACTAAAGATTAAACTATATATAATTAAGTCATATTTTAGGGATAAGGATTTTTATAGATCACATGAAATATTTCTTAACGAAGATATCATTTCAATGAAAATACATTTCATAAAACCATTTCAAAATCCTTTTTATGAAGAAATATTTACAATTTTATTTAAAAAATTTCATGAGGAAAATATCATTTTTTCGATGAAAAATTATTTTATAAGATAAAGTATTTAAAAAAAGTAATTTAAAATAGTTTTTAATACATATAAATGATAATTTAAATTATTTTGAAAAGTGATTTCTCTGATAAAACTGTGAAAACTCATAAATAAATCTGGAAATTTTTTTGAAAACTTTATTATTTGATAATAAATTTAAAACCTAAAAATAATGCTTGAAAAAATTGAATATCATTTTTCATTGAAAATACTTCGAAAAAATTAAAATGATGGATTAAAAACATTTGAAACCCAATTTTTCTATCAAAATGAATATGAAAAAATATAAATAAGTCATGAAATCATTGAAATCATTATCTTGGAAAGAACCTTTTAAAAAAATATAATGAATTCGTTGAAATTAATTTAAAAAACTTTTTAAACATAAAAAATATTCAAAAATTTTTTCTATTAAAATCACATTAAATAAACCAAATGTTAAGAATATTAGGAAAAAATTATATAAAAATAAAATTGTAATTTTATAAAGGAATACTCAAGGAAATTATAGTCATGACAATGAGTAATTCTGGACATGCCGAACTTTCCTTTTTTTTCTTCTACTTAAATGTTTAGGAAAGTGCATTGATCGGAAAAAGAAAAGGATATTCCTTTTGAAATAAAATTTAAAAACATAAAATATGGATAAAAATATAGATTTAAAATAATAGGATAATATTAAATTATATTTTAAAACCATTTTTTAAAATACAATTTAAAAAAATATACATTTTTGACCGAAATAAGAAATAAATTAATATTTGCGTAAAAACATTTTCTTAACTATTTTAAGTATAAATGAGTGAAAAAATGGTTCTAATATATAAAGAAATAATGAATATACATATGTTTATATAATTCATGAGTTATCTTGAGATATGGAAAATTGTATTTCATAAATTGAAGCTTAATTATAAACAATATTGATAAACGATGATATTGTTTCAATAAACTCTCACCAATTGGTAACTTTGAATTGTACTCTCCATGTAAGAAAATGAAATTAAATGGAGCTTAAAATATCATTAAATTAAATATATTCATTATATAACATGTCAAATGGCAGTATATACACCATTAAAATAATATATGTGCATAACATTATATGTGTGTCCAATACAGAAAATTGAGACAAAAAATTACATTACCATTTGGTAAACATTTAGAACATAAAAACCATTAAATAAATATCATAAAGTGGTTATTTTACTACCCATAAATTTAAGTATATTAATAATATAATATATCAATGGTAGGTGAACACATAACATGTAATAAAGTTGTGGTGAACTTGGGTTGTGTCTCACGAAAAATAAAAGTTAGATGAGAAAACCATTACCTTGAGCATTTACTTTCTTCATACACTTTAAAAAATATTTTCTAATAAATATAACTTTATTTTAAATCAAAATAATAAAAATATAATTATATATAATACCATATATTATTTGTTTATTACTTTATATTACCCTTTTATTCACAACTCCATCTTAATGTTACGTATCAGGTAATATTTACTCTATTTTTTATATAATTTTTAGGATTGTTATTCATGATACTCTTACATAAAAAATGATTTAATTTTTTAAATAAAGTAAACAATGATATATATATCATATATATTAAGTATATAGGTACTTAAAATATATATAGAATATATAAATATGAAATGGAATACAACATTCATGGAAATTGTAGGCTGTACGTACAGATAAATGTTGTCTCCATTTAATTATTATATTGAAAGAAATATAGTAATTTAAATATATTTATATATAATATAATTTAATTATAATTATTATGTCATATTTATCATATAATTTCACTAAAACCATCTTTAAGACATTTCATTTAGAGTTTAAACGAATCATATCGCTTTGAGGAGGCAGTAGTCCACACTTCCCTAAACAAAATAATCATATTTACAAAAAATGAAATTCATAAAGGAGTGTGTTAAATAATAATTTAAAAAGAATAATTATATTATAAATATGATATATATTTTATAAAAACATATTTTTCATTATAATTACCGACCATGATAGGTGGTAATGGAAAAATGAACAATATCATCTCATGAGGTTGTAGTTTGTCGTACATAAGAACGGTAAGTTCGTTACCCACTATATGGATGTGTTATTAATTATAGGTCTAAACCATAGAATTAAAACATATTAAAATATTTGAGATACTTATTTTTTTATATAATCATATGATAATAATATTTTATGGAGTGGAGAATGAAAATAAAACAATGGAGCATGTGGAAGGATGTTACCTCTTCTTTGGGTAACTCCTTTTGGTTTTCACCAAAGGGATTCCTTGGATGTATTTATACACAAAGGATGCATTATAGTATGAATGTAGGGATTTTGGAAGATTATTAAAGCATATTTTTGGTGAGAAAAAGGCAAGATGTGTGAATATGTGGGTGGGTGGGTGCCTTTTATAGTGTAAGTAGAGTGATATTCTAGTAAATGTTTTAAAATAAAATTCCACAAACATTTTTATCTTTGAAAGTGGATCCAATAAAGGAGACAATTATAGATTATTTGGGATAGTATCAAAATATAAACACCCAATTTATTTTTGCTATGTTTTTAGGTTATTATAGACATTATGTTTGAGGTTTAGTTTCTTTCTTTAACTAATTTTTCAATTAATTGTTGTTATTAATTTTAGTCACATTCACTGATATAATTTTTTTTAAATATTATGTTGAACTTATTATAAATTATAAATTTTAATGACTCCAAAAATTTAATACATTTTAAAAAATTCCAATCATATATGTGGCATAAATTAATTTAAATTTAATCCCACTGACGGGACGACAAAGCGGGGTTTTAATGTAAAATGCTTAATAGTTTGGTACATTTTTATATCTAATTAAACAGTAAAATTGATTAAAAAATCGTAAATTTTATTAATTAATTTATAATTTATTAAATAAAACATTTAAAATAATCAAAAAAATAATTTAACCTTGTTAATAAATTAGATGAAAAACCAGTTTTGAATTAATATTCAGTATTTTTCACTAATAACCAAAAAATGAATCCTCACAGGAAATGACAAAAAAATTCAACCCAATATAATTTTTATGTTTATATTTCAAAAATTATATTTATTATTACATATAAAATTTATAAAAGTTCCAAAAAATTTGTTTACAATATGTTCTCCATTAAAAGGCGACAAAATTTATTTTTAGAAGTATAAATATTTTTATTCATAAAATATGTTTTATTATTATCATATACCTATCAAATATATTGAATGAGTATCAAAAATATTTTTTGAATACATAATATAAAAATTTTATTGAAAAAATTAATCAAAATTGGATTTTTAATTTTTTTGGATAAAAGTATGTTTGCATGTAGAAAAAAAATTTCTTTGAAAAAACATTTCATTATTTTCAAATAGTTCTTATATATACATCTAGTAATTGCTAACAAAAGGATTTATTTTATATAATTTTCTAAAAAATATTTTTCAAAATTTATTTAATATTATTCATAACTTCCATTCGAATGGATAGGTGGTAGATATAATTATATTTTAAAAATAATATTTATAGTATATTTTACTTCAGTAAAATAGAATTGCATATAATGTAAGCAACAAAAGTGACTCCATATTGTTTAAATACAAGAAAAATATAGTTTTTCATGTACCAATGATAATATATGTGTTTCATGTAGTGAATTTATGGTAAACATAGAGATTTAATATATATATATATATATAAACTATTTTCAGTTTTGGGTGAAATGGAAAATATAAAAAATAATAAATTTGTTCAAAAAACATATTTCAAAATATCTTGGGGAGTTAAATTATATTCCCATTGAAATGAATTTCTCACTTGAAATTCGTTAGAATTATTAATGGTTTAATACTTAAAAGTTTATTTCATAGAAACCCACATCATAAAAATAAATACTAAAACATAATTTATAAAGGTAATATTAGAAACATGATGGTTAACCAAATTAACTCATAAAAAGATTTACACTTTTGAGAAAATTTGTGACGGGTGATAACATGGCCATGGAAGAGAAATTCATATATCATGTTACAATAGAGAGTGATAGAGAGCAAGGTTAGGGGAAAGATAACAATCATAAGACCATAAATCTATGATGATATAAGGGTCTAATTGATTCATTATAAGCGATGGTACTAGGATAACATTTTCAGTTTCAAGATTCTTTCCCTATAGTTGTAGAATTTTTTGGAGAATATATACTTACACGATTTAGTACAATCCCACCCTTTGTTATTCCTTAATCAATTTCCACCTCACCTCTTTCTTCAAAAAGGAAGGTGTTATTTTTTTCATTCCTAAAGCACTAATGGATCATGAGATCTATGATAATCCATCCTATATGTCATCAGTTACCATCAACTATATTTTGTTAGAAAGGGTTATCCAATATGTATAAATCCTCATGTCAGGAAATAATACATTAATATCACAAACATCATGAGATATTTAACTTCAAAATTCAATAATTGGATAACCTTATAACTGTTCATAAAGATGAAAATCCAAAATAGTAGATACTATTTTTGAAATCTTCTCAACATTGATCCCCCATATATCACAAAGTATATCTTGGTTGTACCATTCAAAACACGTGAATACCATTATTGTATATCCTCTTGAAACATGGTAATGAATTGAATTACAATAAATAATTTTGAAAAATTTTCCTGCTTATTTATTAAGAATATTAAAGAATATATTCCATAAATCCAAAAAGTCATAATTTTCATCCCTAATAACATAAACCAATTTGTCAAAAAATAATTATTTAGTTCTATGTCCATTGATACTATCCAATTTACATTATCCAAATCAATCATTTGTTTATCCATGCTAAAAACAATTTTTTTCTATATCTTGAACACATTCTGGTTTAAATTCCCTCAATTAAAATATCACTATTCCATTAAATAAATTTTCAATATCTTCACCACCATTCAACATATCCATTTCAAACCTTAAGGAAAAATAAAAAATAAAAATAATTATATATTTGATGATTCATATAACAAAATCATTTAATTCCAAAAAAATAAATACTACACTCAAACAACTATATTTTTAATCAGGATTCATCAAAATATTCATTTATAACTATTTTTGAGAATATGAAATATGAATCATGTCTTAGGGTTCCTCAACCTCAATATAATAATGATTCTTACATTTATTTTAAATAATACTAGAAGAAAATCCCTTACCTTCTACATGTCATTCACAATTTCTTCATCATTAGTAGTATAAACAATACTCATACCACCTTTTGGATTCTGTTCATGTGATTTATTCTTATGAAATATATTTTCACAATTCCCATTATTTACACATATAAAACAGCAAATGTTAACCATTTTCCTTCTAGTTCCACACATTGACTAAAACTAGAACGCATAGTGTGATAAAAAATTATCATAATGTAAAACCACATAATCATTAAAAAATTTATTTATAGGATGTATAAATCCCAGATCCAACTTATTTAATATATGAAAACTGTGGATTGTGAATCTAGGTTTGTAATAAGGCCCATTTTCATGTACCAAGTTACACTCGAG
The DNA here is from genome assembly GCA_963277665.1 of Viscum album. Classification (NCBI taxonomy): domain Eukaryota; kingdom Viridiplantae; phylum Streptophyta; class Magnoliopsida; order Santalales; family Viscaceae; genus Viscum; species Viscum album. Next base: position 1,281,396,597 of record OY728127.1, read on the forward strand.
TATGGCCTGATACACCTTTACAGATTTATTACCCCTAGAAACCTCTAATCCAAATACATATCCACTTGTAGTATCCATACATGGATTTAAATATAGGAAACCACTCTCTGAATCAATTAAAAACATTCCAGGACATTTTCTTATACATTAACACATGGTTAAACATATCCTTAGAGACATACCTAGACATTTATTTTTAAATATCCTGATAGATCTCACTAATTTTTTCACATCTTAATTTAAAAATGATGACTAAAAAATCACTCTGACACTAACTATAGAGAACTAATCTTAACATAAATAGACATTACATCATTTTTTCATAATATTTTATACATTACATAAACACACCCCAACGACCGTATCAGTTTAGTATGTATAGAAACATAGAAATTTAAACTCTGGTTCAAAATCAAGCAATATTATATCCCACTAGGTTATAATAGAATAGAACACATCTTAGACAAACCATAAATAAAATATATCTTCATAACCTTGGTAAGGAAACATAAAAAGCAGTGAGATCAGATGTTCATTAAGGGTAAACAAGGGAGATATGTATTCATAAACATGAGAGTAAGAGTACAATAATTTTATCATAACATTATAAGATCATACCCTATATATCAAAGATCATAATCATGAATCATCGAATAATTATTATGGGTACATATAGAATAAATCATATAGGAATCAAAATAATAAGCCATGAAATCATAAAATATGAGTAAGATAAGGAATTGTGGGATATAAATAAACATGTTATATCATTTCCTATAAGTTAACACACATTGGAAAGAAATATTATGGAAATTCATAAGGGATAAACCTTCTAGGAGAGACACACCACCATCCCTAGTCAAAGACCATTTATTTTAATGGATCATGTTTCCCTATCTTCCTATAGTGTATTAGGTTTCCCCATATTCCCAGAGTGGATCGTGTTTCTCAATCTTCCCTTATTGGATCTACTTTCCCCATCATACCATGGTGGATTAATATTTTCATGTTGAATCCCATAATTATCAGGTAAGATATAAACCATTACCCAATGAATTGTATGGAGATATAAGTCTCACCCACCTCATAATGAAATCATGCATACATGTACTAAAATATAATAAAACCCGCATCATATCATAAACTATAAAAAATATGGGTTTTCATAAACATCACCCATAACTCATGAAATGAAATGGGTATCATAAAATTTTAATCATATCATTATCTATTGAAAAGAGATATGTGTTATAATCATTTCATCAAATTATTACCCGTGAAAAGAAAACATTTTCAAAGGCATATAACCCTTCTATGAAAAATAGGTGTCATGAAAATCATTCCATCACAACATAAACCATTCAAGAAAGAATATCTATAGTATTATTGGGTTATATCCTTAGTGAATCATAAACTATTAAAAATTATTTAATCTTATATAGAGAAGTTTCTTAAGACATCCCATTAAACATTTCTAAAGGAATATATACTCTCATTGAAAATCCTTTTTATAAAACCATTTTAAAATCCTTTTCTTATGAATGATGTTTTACAATTTTATTTAAAAAAATTTATTGAGGAAAATATATTTTATTTTATTAATAGAACATTATAAAAATTATGAATTTGTAAAAACCTTTTATTTTAAAATAGCTTATAAAACTTATAAAGGAATATTGAAAATATTTTGAAAACCATTTTCTTTGAAAACACATTGAAATGTCATAATGAATGCTTGAAAATTTTATAAAACACCATTTTTTTAAAATAATTTGAAAACCAATAAAGACGACTTTTAAAAATATAAAAAAGATTTTTTGTAGAATGGATTTGAAAACATACAATAAAATACTGAAATCATTTAAATCCATATCTTGGAATATAAAAATTTGAAAATATAGAAAGAAAGCTTTGAAAATAATTTCATACACTTTTAAACATAATTTTTTTTCAAAAACATTTAGTTTGAAAAGAATATTAAATTTAATAAATTCCTAGAATATTAGGAAAAAATTTTCCTTACAAATAACATTTTAAAATTAGAAATGAAGCTTCAATTAAATTAAGGGAATAATTACAACTAAAACTGTACATGTAGAACATTCCTTTTACAACTTAAATGTTTAGGAATGTGACTGGATCCGAAAATGAAAAGAGGATTAATTTTAAAATAGTTTTAAAAAATTTAAAACACTCTTAACAATTTAAATTTAATGTAAAATTATAACAGTAAAACATCTTTGAAAACTTTTTTAGAAAACATGGTTTTGAAAGAACACATATTTCAGACCTAAAGGAGAAATACTGTCATATTTTTAGAAAAACATTTTATTAATTATCATAAGTTTTTATGAGTAGAAAAAAGATACTAATACAATATGTAATCATGAATATATTTATGGGATGATAATTCATTATTTCTTTTCATATATGGATCACACGACTTTATTAATGGAGGAATAATCATAAATAATCCCGATAAATGATGAGGTTGTCTCAATAAACACTTACCACTTAGTAACTTTCAATTAGACTCCCCATGTAAGATAATGAAATTAAATGAAGAATAAAATACCATTAAAAGAAGTAATTTATTTACATAACAATTTATATATCATTATATACACCTTGTAAAAGAATATAGGTGCATAACATGGTATGTGTATCGAAGAAGTCAAATTGAGACAAAATTTATTTACCTATTTGGTAAGTTTATAAAGACAAACCCTATGAATAAAATAGATATGTAAATAAAAATTAATTTTATTATAAGAATCATATAATAAATCCATGGGTAGTAAACACACCGCATGTAAGAAATAGGCAGTGAAGATGACTTGTGTCTCATGGAAAAATAAAAGTGAGGCCACAAAACCCTTAAATTAAATCATGACATTATTTGTACATGTTAAAACATCATTGATAATAAATATAAGCTTAATATAAATCTACCAAATATCCATATTAACATATCTAAAACCATATATTATTTTGTTGGGATGATTTATTAATTGTTTATTAATAACTCCATGTTAATGTAACGTTTTAGGTAATATATTCTTTGTTATTCATATACATTTTGGCATGTTATTCTTGATCTTCTTACTTCAGTAATGATTCAATTATTTACATAATTTTACGAATGATATTAATATAAAATTTATTTAGTATATATTTACTTATAATAATATATATAATATTGAAATATAAAATACAATACATTTTCATAGAGATGGTGTTTCATACGTATTCATGAACGATGGTTCCATTGTATTTTCATTTTGAAATAAAGAAAGTAAATAACATATATTAAAATATACCATAATTATAGTTTAATTATTAATCTATATATATCATATAACTTTAGTAAAACCATCCTTATCACATTCCATGTAGAGTGTGAATGAATCACATCACTTTGAATAGGCGGTAGTCCACATTTCCCCAAATGAAAGTATCATATTTACACTAAAAATAATGAATGAAGGTATATTTTATAAAAAAATTAATGAAGAATAAATATATAATATATATAATATAAAAATATATTTTTCATCCTAATTACCAACCAAGATTGTGGTAAAGGAAAAATGAACAACATCATTTCGTGAGGCAGTAGTTCTCCATACACAAGAACAGTATGTTCGTTACCAATTAGATGGATGTGTGTGTATGTGTAGGTATATAACCTGGAATAATAAAATATAATATATTTAGGATGCTTATTTTATTATATAATAATTTGATAAGATTATTTTAGGGGTGGATAATGAAAATAATTTAAAGGAGCATGAGGAATGATGTTACCTATTCTGTGAGTAACTTCTTCTGATTTTCACTGAAGGGATTACTTGGAAGGATTTATTCCCAATGAGAGTATTATTGGATTAATTTATAGGTGATTTGATCTTATTTTATTAGATTTTGGATGAGACAAATTGCTTGATAGGTGTGAATAAGTGGGAGGAGTGAGTGACTTTTTATAGTGGAGGAGGAGTGACATTCTTGTAGAATTTTAAAAGTGGAATTCCAGCCATTATTTTCCCATGTAAAGTGGCTCCAATAATGTAAAATATTATAATAATTGGTTATATTGTCTAAATATGAACATACAATGGATTTTGGTACAGTTTATAGGTCATTATGGACCTTAAGATTAAGGTTTAGTCTCTTAATATGCTATTTTTTTTCAATTAATTAATGTTATTAGTTTTAATCACATTAACTAAAACTTTTGGTAGAAAACTAATATTAAAATATTTTAAATTATAAATTATTTATATTAAAAATATGGAATATGTTTTTTTCAAATTAAAATAAATTAAGTGGAAGAAATGAATTTAAGACCGGATGACAATGCACGGTTTTAAAGTAAAATGTCTAAATGTTTGGAAATTTTTTATATCTAATTTCAAATTAAAATTTATTACAATGACATAAATTGGATTAATTTTCGGGAAATTGATATAATTTGACTTTATAAAAAATACAAAAAAATACCATATAAATAAATTAGATGAAAAGAAGTTTTGATTTAAAATTTAGTATTTTTACTATTCATTAAAAAATGAAACCTTGTAAAAAATACATGAAATCCACCCTATGATAATTTTTATGTTAATATATAAAAAATGTGTTTATTTTGATATATAAATTCTAATAAATTTCTAAAAATTGTTTTTAAAATAGGATATCCATTAAAATGTCATAAACAACATTTTAGAAGAATATACTGATTTATTTATAGAATTGGATTTATTCTTATCTTATACCTAAAAAATATATTGGGAGAGTATCAAAAATATTGATTGAATATATAATATATAAATTTTAATAAAAAATTTAATAAATGGTTTTTTGTTTAATTTATCCATATAAAACTATGTTTCTACATTGATAAAATGTTTTCTTAGAAAAGTACATTTTTAAAATAGTTCTTATATTTACTTCATGTAATTTAAAACCAAAGAATTAGTTTTATTTACATGTGTAAATAATATTTTCATAGTTTAGTTAATCTTATTTGTAACCTCCATTTCACCAGATAGGTGTTATCTATAATAATATTTTAATAATTATATTAATAATATATTGTAGTTCGGTAAAAACTCGATCTTACGTGTAACACAAGATATCAAAGTGACTCAAGATTGTGTGTAACACATTTGAAACATAATTTATGTTATACTAAAATATAATATAACTGTTTTTTATATTTTATAAAATACAAACATAGTTCATTAATATATATATATATATATATATTTATTTATTAATTATATTCAATGTTGTGTGAAATGAAAAATATGAAAAAACATTAATTTGGAAAAAATATTTCACAAAATCTAGGGCTATTACACATACCATTTTGTTACTCATTATAAAATTTTATACCACATTCAATGTTGATCTAGTTCCTTCTAGTTTCCTTTACTGACTAAAATAAAAAATCATAGTGTGAGTAATAATATTTATATTTGGAAACCACATAATCATGAAAAATCACTTATAGGATTTATAATAATGACACATTAATTTTAATATATTTCACCTTATGTTTATACATGGTAATTCATAGTCATAATATGTTTAAATATTTCACGATAGTTTATAAATATTTTGTTAATTTCGCAAGAATATCTCGCAAGAGTGTCAAACTAGGAGTGAATCAAATCTTGTTATCATGAACCAGGTGATAATTGATTCTCAATAAATGATACCTATTCATATTAATTACCTATAGGCACCTTTATTATAGTTCCAAATTCAATTTTATAATCCATATAGTGAGGTAATTTCATGTAAACCAATTGATCTATCCTTTACTAAAATTTTGGGAATTTTTCCTATAAATTGACTCATCCTCAAACTTATTTTAAGGATTTCACTACTTTTTCTTCATAATATCTTCCAAAGAATAACTAAACTTATACTTAGGTACTGACTATAATGAACTAAACTTTTAATATAAGGATATTAATTCTTTTTAGATTAATATTCATTACATTACAAAAATATACATGTCAGGATCTAAAATGTATTTGCCTTTGGAAACTTATACATATAACCAATTGGTCCATAAGTGATCTTCAAAATCTCCCAATATTTTGTTAATAACTATAACCCTTTTTAAAAATTTCATACTTAATAACTTTAATCATTACCATTGGATGAGAAACATAATAAGGTTAAAAAGGGGATATATTAACATATAATTAATATAAGGGTTTAAAAACATGATAATAACATTTTTAAACCATACCCTACATATCATAGATAATAAATACAGGTCATGTAATAAATATTTGATGTTAATTATAAATTAATAATAATGGAATTAATGAACCAGAACCAAGAGAACTTAACATTGGGATACGTCAAATATTTGTGGCACACATATAATAATAAAAAATTATTTCCATAGTAGTTAATGGATCATTTAAAATACCATTATAGTGGAATGGTATTACTTCAAAAACCATTTTTGTAGTAAAGGTTCACTTACAAGTCAATCAATGTGGATGAGGTCACTTATAGAAATGGTTATACTCCATATTATAGTCCTGTTTATCTCTTGAGATTTGAGTCATTACTTAATTAATTGGAGGGAGATACAGGTCCCACCCATCACATAATGAAAATCCTAAAACATTCTACCCAAAATATCATCTTAAATCCATCATACTACAACCCATGAAAATAAATGGGTTTCATAAGAATTTCATTATAGCATAACCAATGGGAAATCAATGGGTTTCATATACATTTTATCATGGCATAACCCACTTAAACAAAATGGGTGTCACAAAAATAACTTCATCAAAATCATAAATAATCTATAGAGAATTTAAGGATGGTAAAACTAGATAATATCCCCCATATAACATATGAAACACAAAAAATTATTTTCATTGATGTATAGAAATTCCATTAAAAAGTATTAAAACATTATTTTGGGAAATATCCATTCCATTTTGAAAACACATATTTAAAATTAAAAAACTACTAAAATATTAGTGAAATAAATTTCATTGAAAATTATCATGTAACCTTATTATGTAAACTTTGAAACATTGAGAATTCATAATACCAGAATATTGTCTTCATGTTGTACACTTTAACATAAATATTCCATTCACATTTTTAGTAAATGTCAGAAGCACCACACTAAGAAACTGGTAAGAATATTTATTTTATACATTTTTTTTCTGAAATTAAAATAAGGGTATAAATTAAATGAAACATTTTTAGGATATTTTTGAAACATCCGGAAAATATATTTTTTGAAAACATTGATATGGAAGAAAAATCAATTTTTAACAAAGGGAGAAATAAAAATAATTTTTATCAAAAAATTATTTTATCTATTGAGTAAATAATTAGAGGAAAATGAAAGAAAAATTTATTCTCATGAAATAATAATAGAATAAGAATATTTATGAGTTCTTTGAGAGATGAATCAAAACATTTCTCTATCTGAAGTGTAAACATAAACAATCATAATAAATTATGTGATGATATTAAAAAATATTTATCTCATTTGTAACATTGAATTATAATCCCCATAAATGAATACCTTTAATGAAACATAAACTAGAAATATAATAAATAAATTCATGATACTACATGTCAATGGGTCTATATATACCCTTTAAAAAAAGATAGGTTCATAACATGACACCTGTCTCAATGAATGAAAATTGAGACAAACATACTGTAATGAATCGGTAGCTTTGAAACCATAAAATAAGTGATTGAGAGATCAAAAAATGGATATGTAAATATGAATATTTTTTATCATAATAATTACAATATAAATTTATGGGGAGTATAGACATGACATAAAATAAATACATGGGGAATTTGGCATGCGCCTCATGAAAAATGAAGGCGATACATAAATCCATTAACTTAAGTCTCAAATTACTTCACACCCATTAAATAATATATTATAAAAAATATAAATTTATTATAATACAATTAAATAACCATAATTATATATATCAGTCCATATATGATTTTATTTTTACCTTTTAGTACCCATTTATTAATAATTACTTATTAAAATCATGTTTCAAGTAATAATTGCTTTATTTTTCATATATGTTTTGATTTTTTTCCATACTCATAATTTGATCATGGTTACATAATATAAATTATTTAATTCATGATATAAATTTCATACATATTAAATATATATATATATATATATATCTTAATGCATAAAAGATGAAGATATAAAATTAAATACAATATTTATGGAGAGGGTAGCCCATACATATGAATGAACATTATTTATTTTTTCTCAATTGTTTAAATTAATGAAAGAATATTAAATAATATATTATCATTAAAATATAATTTTTATGTCATATATGTCACATAATTTTATTTAAAACTTTCCTTATTATCTTATATGTAAAGAATATGTGATGATTAAATCACATTTCTTTGTGAGGTGATAGTCCGCTATTTACATAGATGACATTATCATATCCCCCATGAGATAGAACTAAATAATATATATATGATATAATAATTCAATAGGAATTAATATATAAAAAATATCATATTTATTTATTTATTTATTCTATCCTTTTTTCCATCAAAGTAAAATAAAAAACATAATGAAATTTTGTCGGTTTTCAAGGCTGTAGTCTGCCGTACACACTAGCGACATTATTGTTTTCCAACATGTTGAGTTGAAATATGGTATATGTTTTATGATAATTCCATTGGTAAAATAATATCATAAATATAATATATAAAAATTAAATATTTCATTGCATCTAGACGTGAGATATGGTGATGGAAAATGAATAACATCAGTTTGAGAGACGATAGTCCATTGTATGCATGAATGATGATTTCATATCCAATTTAATGGAATTGGATAACGTCATATTTAATTCCCTTAAAATTAAATTATATCAGCATATTATGGGTAATTATATTATTTGATAATCATTTTTTATTAATAATTGAACAATGTGTCGGATGGAATAATATAAAATTCATGGTTACATACATTACCTCTTCTTCAGACAACTTCTTTTGGTTTTCACCAAAATACATCGTAGGATGGATTTATGACCAAACTAATTATTATAGGATGATACCATATATTTAAAGATTTTATATTGGTATGTATTATCTGAACCAATTATTTTTTGAAGTGTTATGAAGGGAGAATAGGGCGTGGGGTTTTATAAGTGGCGGAGAGGTAACACTTGGTTTTTTTGAAAATAATTAAGTGTAACCAAATTTTTTATTTTCCAAAAATGTAAAAAATTAATGACTATAAAATAATATAGGCTATATGGTAGTTACATGGCCATAAAATTGGTCTTTTTCATGTTTTGACTATTTTTAACCCTTATTGTTTTATTTTAACCCCTCGACAAACCCATTTTTACGATTACCGCAGTAATGAGTTTTTATTGTTGAAATATTCATTATGGTCAAAAATTATGTTAACTGTATTAGATAATATAATTTATTTTGACTCCAAATATAGAATATATATTTATAAATTAAACAAACATAAGTGTCATAATTTAATTTAAAATTAAATCCATATATGCGACGAGAAAATCGATTTTTCAAAGAGAAAATGTCTAAAAGTTTAAAAAGTTTTTATATCAAAATTCAACATGAAATTGATAAATATAACCTAAATTGAATAAATAGATATCATATTAAAAAAACTCTTCTAACCACATTTTAAAACAAAAAGTAACCATTTAAATTCATTAAATAAAAATGTAGTTTTCAATAAAAACTGGTATTTTTCTATATTCATCGATTTTTTTTAAAAAAAATCCCAAAAAATCACTATAAGATTATATGGATATAATTATTTAAAAAAATTAATTTAGTTGTGACAAAATATTTTTATAAAATTGACAAAAATTAATTTTTTTATTGTTTTAAAAAATAAATAAAAAATATTTGGTGAGAAAATATTATTTTTGAAAAATATAAAAACACTAAAAATAAAATATGTACTTTTATATCAATATGTTATATTAATATAAAACAATTATACGTATTATTTAAAATATGGTTACTCCTATTCATGATGTCATGTTTAATGACCAGGTAATAATGATCATGTTTAAATAATAATATGAATATTTTCATGAGGTTTGTTAAAACACGATCTTCTTTGTAATGCAAGCTATCGATGGAATTGTATTTATATGAAAAAATAATTCATAAAAATTAGAGTTGTTGAAGTTATGTCTATATCAAATTCTAAATATAAACTCTTGTTATTTTATAATTAAATAATTAATTTAGGAATGTTTCTCATATCTATGGGGACTCACATGATCAAGAGAACCACTCCATCAGGTTACCCTCATATATCTCAATCACATCACCAACATATAATGATTCATCTCAAAATAGATGGATCTCACTCCTAGAAAATAAACCAAGTCTCTCATAAGGAAAATTTCATAGTAATAACCTCTATATTCCAATATCAATCATCAAATAGAATCCAATGCTTCAAAGTTACCACTCAACTTGGGATCTCTGAAATATAAGTCTCAGGAATCATAGTACAAGTCATCAAACACTCTAGGGAGTTAATCCCTACTCATAATATTCTTGAGAGACTACCCCTACATTGACCAAATTCTCAAACATGTATATAGATAATTTTTATCATAATTTTTTTGTTAATAATAACATGATAAAATATTTTGATTAAATATAATTCCACCTAGAAGGTATATTGGAAAACAACATATATATTATTTTGATCTAATTAAATAATTGATATAATTGGATATGTCCAGAACTCGTATCATTGTAACCCTTATGTTGTTTCTTATGTAGGCTTCCAATAAATGTTCTGACCTACTGAGGGACATTATAGTCCCCTTATAAGAAGTATTATATTGTCTCCATTAATGATAATCTCACCATATAATCAACATGATAGGTTATCAGATGATGTATATTATTATTAATAAATCAACAATTACAACATCAAGTTAAATGGGAAAACCAATATATGTTTTTATAGTATAAATAGATAAATTCACTCTCATTAGTGATATCTATCACACAAAGTAACATGTATGTTCTATGATCTGTATGTTCAAAATATGATGCATGTATGTAGGTCACCTTATAATTATAAAAAATCCAAAAAACCTATAAATAATAACTCTCTAAATTAATTTGAATAATTTTTGGTGAAATAAAAAAAATATAAAATAAGAAACCAAATAAAATAAAACCATGACACTAGTAACATGGAATTTCCTCTGAAAAGGGTCTTTGTGACATAATATTATAAGGACCATCCTAAGATAAGACACATTTCTTGACCACCTATCAAACATATCTTCAAATAGTATGATGTTACTAATGATTTTATAGAAAATTTAAATTTATTGTTTCCCCAAACCACTTGACTATTTTATAATGAAAGGGTCACCACATGACCTCAGGTTCACCTCTCCATATTCCAGAGGTTTCTGAATAAAAATATGGGTTTATAGTGTTAACAAGGAGAGTCTTCACCCTCATATCAGTGTAAATATAATATAAATAAACTAAATATCAACAATACAATAATAACAATATAATTATGTATAATCTATAAAAAATAATTAATATAAATGTAAATAAATAAGTATATAATTATATAGACACAAAGTCATTTTAAAACACCCAGAATGATTGCCTATTAAAATAATAACATAAATTAGATAAAAATAATGAAATTAAGGATTATTGATTAAATCCCAAATTCAAAACATCTCTTTTACATAGATCCATCCAGGGTATCCAGCTGAATGATATGATCTCATTCTACTACCCAACCAAATCCTTCGGATGGTGAAGATATTGTCATGTACCAGAGTGCAATGGGTCATTGACTAGTGTTTGATTAAATATACATAGAGAACAAAAAATTCCGACCCATAAAAATTAAGTAAATGTTTTTTTCATATAAAAATATCATATAAATAAGTAATTATAGTATAAAATCATAAAATAAATAACCATAATCAATCTTTGGTTTCTAACATGACAACCAAGCTAAACCATACCTTATTAAACAAGTGATATTGGGTGACTATGCCTATCATGACCATAATTATGAAAAATTACATAACACAAATGTAACATGATAGGATTTTATAATATATTTCTATTTAAATTATTTTTATGTCATTCAAATAATTAATTAAACTTAACACCATGTTTAAACAACCACATTATACTATATAAAAATATTATTAAATATATTAGTTTTCATTAAGTTGTTTCATTGTTGGTATAAATATGAAAAACAAAATATAAAAAATATTTGTTATAGATATATAAAATTAATATTTTTTGAAATTTATATATATCAAATTAAAATCTATTGATGGTAAAAGTTATATTTTTTAGAAAAAGATTTTTATTTTATGCAATTTATTTAATCATAAAAAGTTTAATTACACTATATTGTTAAATTAATGTAAATTAACCTTGTGAAAATATACTTATAACTTTTTTTTAACATTCATATAATGGTTTTTATTATAAAAGTGATAACAATAAATCCAATTTTATGAATAAAATGATTTTCATAAAACAGATTTCATTTCATATTATATATATTTATTAAAATTAATTTCCTTTATTTATTGATCATTAATATTTTAAAATGGAATCAATATTTTTTTATTATTAAAAATTATTAATTTTTAATAAGGTCAACTAAATTTTTTGGTATTGTGTGTAGTTACCATGGTAAAAATATTGTTAATAAGGTTTGGGTTAAAAGATTAAAAGAGGATTTACCTAAGAGGAACCATTTAAAATATCATAAAAACCTTGAATTAATTTCACCTTAGGATTTTTTTATACCTAAGACATATTATCTTGGATTATATGGTATTTTGGATCTCCTTTACCTAATTAGGACATATATTTTATAATAATGATTCATGTATTTTCTTATTTTCCACCCAACTCATTTATAAAAGGGTACCGCCTGTCCTCTCTTTTACACATCACATGAGTCCTTTATCTAAATAATAATATGCCATATTACTCTCAAATAATCATTATCCATGACCTTGTTGTGTTTTTCTTCTCAAAATATCCAAACAAAAAAAACTTATGTTTCCTTTCAAATGAGGGTACCAAATGAATAGGAATATGTTCTTAAATTTTCTTCTCATGTTTTAGTGTTCCTAAATATCCACCAAACAATATACAAGAATATTAAAATTATTTTATTTGTGTATTAAATATATTTAGAACTTCGTGCATTAATTTTATCACTATTTTATTTCTCCTTCTCATCCATTGAAAAATTAAAATGTCACTTACTCGCACGTGTGGACAACAACCTCCGCATTGTGATGTAATATTTTTTTTCATTTAAAATTTACAGGAATGATATTAAGGATATAATTAAATAAAAATATTGTACATATAATATAATTATGATTACATAATGGTGAATTATTACTAACCTTTATTTTGTTCTATATATCGAATAGTGAAAATATAACCCACTCATAAAAGTGGATTAATGTATCTAAAAAGTAATTTAATTCATTTATGATCATCACTATATATAAATTTTTATATATTGAATAAATATGATACTTATAAAATTATTAATATTTTTGATGTGATGGAACCATGACCAAGGTTAAAGGACAAAAACCACTGAACCAAAAAATTCTTGGAAAATGGATCTATTTTCACCTGATTAATGATTTTAATGAAGAACTGATAATAAAATAAAAAATGGAAATTATAAGGGAATTATGCATTGTATGATTTATATGAATGTGGTTATTTTAAATATTTATTATATAGTATTCTTGAATGACTGTAATGAAATATGGGACTTGAGGTAAGGGTTTTTCATCCTACATTATTTTCTACTAGACATTCTCAATATTCACCCCTATATTATTCTAGGCGGTGTTTATACTATACATGAATAACATATATGATTATTTTTTGGAAAAATATAGGGATTAGAAAATCCATATAAGGTTCTATATTTTATGAGGCTTTGATTCGAATATCACCAAAACTGTAAGGGTTTCTGTTAAAATCTTAGTTTTTTAGGGATTTTATACTAAATTTAAATTGAGGGAAATTTTATAGATATATTCCATTAAAACAATTATAATTACTTACAGTCTAGTAATTCCAATAATATTTAAAAAATATTATAAATTTTCTCTCATTGGTACTTAAAATGACTGAGAAAATGTTTTTATGAAAAAATGACAGTATTTTTTTGGTCAATGAACCTTTTATTAAATTCCCAAGTTCTTCAAAATTTTTAAATGAATATTATATTATATAAATGTAATTTATTATAATTTTTAAATTTATTTTCAATTTTTCTAAAATGAAGTGTTAAAATTTTATCTATTCAAGTTATATAGGGTTGTCTACAAAAAGTGTGAATAGAATAATTATTTTATAGTTTATTGTAGGAACATATTTTACCATTATATTGAATATTTTTTTAATTAAAGAATAATTTACATGTTTTCATGGTTATTTTAAAAGAATATATTTTTCTCAATATTTATTAATTTTTAAATTTTTACTGATTTTGAAAAAAGGAAATTTTTTCTTATATCAAGGGAATGTTCAAATGAACTTTTATATGTATTTTTAATCTATTTAAACTTCCTTGATTAAATGTTATAATTCACTGGAATTATATTATTATAAAACCATGAAAATTAATGGTTTGGATGGATTATGTTGTGTATGATTTATTTTTGATTCTATGAAACTTAATTTATTTTAATGGTTTAAATAAAATATGATTAAATATTTATGAAACTTTATTTTTTGATGAGGTATACTATGGTGAAATTATATAATGTTAAATAAACCTTTTACATTTCCACAGGTTTTGATATTATCAATTGGTTCATGTTTTATTTACTTGTGTATAAGATATGTATGGTTTCATTATATATTGTGTCATTCTAGAATTATATATCCCTCTAATGCATAGGGTAAAGAATGAAATCCCATGAAATAAAATGGACTACAATTGGGAGTGAACCTAGTTCCTTAAGGGAAATTTTCCATAATTATAATAATAAGAGAGAACCTTGAATAAGGAAATAATGTAACATGGAGTGAAAAAAATATAACATTGAAAATAAGATGGGGTTTTAACCCATTAAAATAATAAAATTTGATTGGAAAGTGAACCAAAAAAACTATAGGATTTTACCCACTACTGTAGTATTGGAAGTGAGAATTGACTGTGGAATTGATTTTACAAGAATATATGTATTACACAAAACTGTGAATTATACTTATAATATGTGTTAATGGATAATTATTTATTATTAATTAATCTTGAACTCTTATATCTTATGTATTTTGTTAAGAAAAGTACCTTTTCCAGGATTCTGATTTAAATATATTTGAATCATGGTGTATAAATTTTATAAATTTTGATAATATTAACATAATCTTATATATATATATATATTATGCCTACTTATTTTTAATGTTATTTATGTCCAATTACTACCCTTACTGAGAATTTGATCTTGAAAATTATTATGGTTCGTTTTTCCAAGTTGAAGTGCCCAGATCAGTGTGAATCACTGAGAGGGGGAGGGGGTGAATCAGTGATCCTTTAAAACTTTTACTAATTGATTCTTAATCAATTAAACCTCTATGGCTGGTTAAAGCCTCGATCCACTCTTCTTGTATCTCTCACCTTTCCACGAATGATGCAGTAAATATAAAGGCACTGGACACAAGGATTTACAAGGTTCGGCACCAAAGGCCTACATCCTTGCCATGCTCTCTCAGCATGGATTCTCCCATTATAACTTGTTAGAATTACAATGGTCGATACAGAGTCCCACTGTATCTCTCCTGAGTCCCACAGGAGGGTCTTTATACTGCGTCCCACAGTGTTACCAGAGTCCCACTGGCCTGCTCCAGAATCCCACTGAAGACTTCTTCTCCCTGAGTCCCACAGGGTCTTCTCCTGGCTCCTCGAGTCACACGAGTAGCTCTTCTTCTCTTTAAGTTCTTCAAGTATCCTCAGCAGCCTGGGATAAAGGCTGCTGGCCTTGCTCTTCTTCTGATCACTTGTGGTGAACAGGTCTTCTCGTCTAGCTCAGGCTTTATCTCCTTCTTCAGGATGACCTGGCTTCTCTCCAGCTACTGAATACTCAGACAAATAATATCTTTAACTTCAGTCTGGTCCAGTCTCAGTTGCACACCACTGATTTAGCACTGTTCACGTGTGCACGTGCATGCATGCATGCATGCACTTCTCCTTTCCTCTTCTTGGTGCAGTAGACCCACAAAGGGTGTAATCAATTATTGCACACACCTTCTCACTTGAACTTCACACTTTTTTCAATTTGTTTACACACTTAGAGTGTATTCTACTTTAGTGTGGATGTCCTCCTTTCAACTTCTTCTAAGTGTGTTCACTTTTAGTGCACACTTAGGTTCGGCCTACTTCTTCTTGTTTGCACACACACACTCAAGGCATGTTCTTCAATTTGCATACACAAGGTTTCAAGCCTTGGGTTCTCCTTGCACACACCAAAACCATAGGGTCTTATCTTCACTATGCACACAAGGCTTGCAAGTCTCGGCCTCCACTTGTTCACTTCACACACACAAGAGGTGTGGAATCGGGTTCTCCTTGCACACACAAGGGCCACGGCCTTCCTTCTCTTCTTGCACACACACAAGGCTACGACCAACTGTTTTCTTTTTGCACACTCCAATGTTTAGGGCCTCCTCCTCTTTTTGCACACCCCAAAGGCTACGGCCTCTTCTTCAAATGCACACACAAGAGGTGTTCTTCTATTTAGCACACACACAAGGGCATGCCTCGGCCTCCTCTTGCACACACCCGAATACCATCACAAGGGGCTACGGCCTCCTCCTTTTCTTTTTACACAAAAGGCACAAAGGCCTCAGCCTTCTTTGGCACACACACAATGTGTGTAGAGCACAAGGCAAACAAGCCTCGGGTCTTCACCTAGCCTTCGGGCGCGCAAGGTGCACGGCACAGGGGCGCGCAAGACCTCCTACCCGCGGGGCGCGCAAGTGCAACACCCGCGGGGTCTTCCTCCTGCCGCGCAAGGGTGCAGGCAGAGAGGGAACAAGCCACGGGCGCGCAAGAATACTGCGGCCACGAGCTCTTCCTGCCGCGCAAAGGATTAGCGCGCAGGGGACTTCAGCCGCGCAAATATAATTTGCGCGGGGCTTCAACTTCGCGAGGCAGAGGTGCACTCACGGTTCTTCGGATCTTCAACGAAAGATCAGCAAGCAACAATGAGGTCTCGGCCTCTCCTTTTATAGGCAGAGAATCCTCAAAACTTCCGCGTGATAAATCTTTGAACTCCCGAAAGTTTCGGGTTATCAAGATTTTCCAAATCTTAATTTCTTTCCTCTGTTTCCACGCGGGTTCCCATTTATTTTTTCTCTACGTGCATGCGACTCATAACGCATGAACAGCCTTCGGTTTAGGCTGATCCATGCAAACCATAAACCCTTCAACGCCTCGGCAGATTCTCTTGCCTCGGCCTTCTTCGAATTCTTCCAAACATAGCATGCAAGTCTCTTTTTGTGCATGGATGGGTTCAGGTGGTCCAGACGAGTCCAATGGTGTCTTCGGATTCGGAAATGGTGGCCGGGAGCTCGAAATAGGTCGTCGGGAGTGCTCTGGTTCAGCGGCTGCTCGCGGGTGGCTTCGGCTCGGGCTCGAGGAAGAGGACGAAGCCACAGCCGTCGGATCAGACGATGGAGATACATCGGGCGGCCAGGATTAGATCGCGGCGCCGCGGATCAGATGTGCGGTGCAGATCAAGCGCGCGATGAGACGGACGGCGGAGATTTGCTCCCGGGATTTTTTGCGCGTCCCACATCGAAACGCAGCCCGGTTTATCCGCGGCTTATAACCCTGGCGCTGCCTCAACACGCCAGTTGAACTTCTCCCCTCCCGGTGCCGCCCCGCACCGGGTTCTCTCTGCGGGCGCGCTCTGCGCCCACTCTCTGCTCCTGCGGGCGCGCCACTGGCGCCCACTATGCTCCTCCGGGCGTGCCCCAGCGCCTCTGTGGTGTCTGCGGGTGCGCCCCTGCCGCCCTGAGCTCGCCCCATGGGTTCCCCCTTGGGCGTGGCGCCTTAGGCCCACATGAGCCTTGGGGTTGAACCCACAAGGTGCTCACGGGCTGGCCATATTTTTTGGCAAAGTAACAAATAGGACTTTGTCAAAAACAAAGTCCTCCATGAAAAATACCAATTCTAAATGCCAAATGCCTCCTCCTCTTCTTCTAAGCCATTCTTTCCATTTCTTCTTCATTAGAATTCCTCCATTATTATTCAACGAATAATCATCATTTAAGAATGGAATTCTTGAAGGATCTTCCATCAACCGATGCTCCTGAATCAAATATTTCTTCAATGTGCTTCATTGATCTAATCAGAGATCAATTGGATCAACTTCAAATTCACATGCACTAAGAGTTAGTACATGGACTTCATTAAACCACTTCATCCACTTAGAAGTAGTGAATGGATCATCTTGCTTCTTCAACTCCTCATGCATTGTCACTACAATGCATGGTCTTCTAATCATGTTGTAACATTGTATCATCAGGATACAAGTTATATGAACTTAAAGATCAGTTCAACAATCGTCTGATGTTCTTAGAGAATGTTTCAACCATCATCTCCTATGTCACTTAGTGAATCTCCTAAGTGACATGCATCTTAGTACCATGACCATTCTCCTTCATCACCAACACCATCGCAACCTTTGGCATTCACATCTTGACAATTCTTGACATCCATTCATTCTAAGACAACAACATGTCTCATTGACAACAAATGCAACACAGTGCACTTCAATCTCCCCCTTTGTATTTGTTGTCAATACACTCCTTCAGCACATATGAATGGGTCAATATGTGTGCCAATATTTTCTCCCCCTTATTGGCAATCAAATGCAAAGGTGTGGTGTGGTTCACTTTCACAAATATCTTCCTCCCTTTGAATAGCATCTTCTTGAAAAACACTAGGAGAGGGATGATGTCACATGTTCTTCTTTAGCAAAGAACCTTTAGTAAATCAACTCTAAGTCTACTTGGGCTAGCCCGGTGTAGAAAACAAGAGTGATATAACCAAGGAATTCAAAGCTGTCCATAATTCTCTACACATGTGAGATCATGCTTAGGGGTTTGAAATTTTTCAGATATAACAATGAATTGCTAAATCCTGCACATACTTCACAAGACTCATTAGAAAGTTCAGGTGCAAAGAAAAACTCCCCCTTTCATCCATTTGCCTTCAATCCATACTCCCCCTTAATTGACATCATGAATACAATTAAGAAACAAGGGATCAAAGTATGATTGGAATACCTTTACTTTTCTCAAGATGGTATTAAATCCCAAAATATCATCTTCTCCAGATTGGCTCCCCCTCAAGGGGTGCACTCCATTCAATCCAAACCACTCTCCAGATGAGAATGATCATCATCTTCAATTCCCTGCAATGTCAGCACATGTAAATACAAATAGTATAAGGGAATAAGATGGAACCTCCTTGGTTCATCAATGTGAACAACAAGGTTGAGAAGATTCTCTCAACCGAGATGTACCATTTTCACCAGTCTTCACACTTGCACATTTGATCTTCAATGATGTTTGTGCTGGTGTGGATCTCAACACATCTTCATGTGAAATCATCTTCTTCCCTTTTGCCTTAGCAATTGCCAGAACTTTATCTTCAGCTTTTTGCAAATCTTTGGCAAGTTGCAACTGATTTGGCCATATGACAAGTAAATCATTTGGAAGAGTGGCCTCAGTTTTGGAAGTTCCACATGGTTCTTTGGATGCTGCTAAGCTACCTCTCTTAGGCAACTTATTTTCAATCAATCCCTTCTTCTTCTGGATTGATTGTCTTTTGGAGTTCAGTCTGCTTCTATTTAGGTTCATGGCTTCTTTACAAAGGTCCATGATGTGTCCTTTCTTTCCACAGTAGAAGCATGTTTTCTTGGTGGTCCTTCTGGATGCATCACCCTTCTTGGATTTGAATTCCAAGGACTTCTCTTCATTTTTCAACATCTTCTTGGGAGCTTTTTCAGCTTTCTTCTTGCTTCCCAAGGATTCCATTTTAGCCAGGTTCTGTGATCTTTTCTTCTTTCCAGCTTTGGATACAGTTGGAGATTGACATGTATCATTCTTTTGACCACTTTTGCAACCATCCCAGATGTTGTCAAGTAATCCAAATCTATTTGCAGTAAACAGATGTCTCTGGACCTGTGGATGCTGCCTCTTTTCTTCTGGCTTGCTCCCCCTTGGCATGGGCTTCCTTTGTGCTTTGACATTCAGTGGATTGTACCAACAATCCTTTGCACAGTGCCCATACTTATTACAACACCAACACTGCCCCACAAATCTTGATCTCTTCAGTCCTTCTGATTGTTGGGTTCTTTTCTTGACTTGCTGTGTTGTTTTAGGAGAGCTCTCTTTCTTCATTGTCTTCATCCATACTTGTTTGGAATTATTCTTCCATCCTGCACTTTTAATAGAAACACTTTTAGAAGCATGAGTACAAGATGGTATGGATGGTACCTTCTTTCTAGAAGATGTTGCACTTTTATTAGAGGATGTCTTTCTCTTAGAATCATCCTTCTGAAAGCTCACTTGAGTAGCAACATTTCTTCTTCCAGCTGTCTGGGAGGCTTGTTCTTTGGGTGATTGCTGATTTTTCAATATCACCTCCAGTTCTAAACACTTCATGTTGAGGGAGTTCTTCTCATCCTCAACAGTTCTTATCTTTCCTTCCCATTTCTCTTCCAGCTGTTTTATCTGGTCTTCATGCATCTGCTTCATTTCAAGCAATGAGTTGTCAAGCTCCTTCACCCTTTTGACTTTGTCTTCTAGTTGAGCATCCCTGACAACCATTGACACTTTGTGCCTCTTTTCCAGTGCATGGACAACATCTTTGATCATTATCATAAAGATGTCTTTCTCAGAAAGGCTTCTTTGCAATTCTTCAGCAGTGTCTTCATATCTTTCATTGCAAAGGGAAACTGTTTCATCTTTTGCATTTACCAGCTTTCTGAGAGTGTTGGTTATGCCAACCCTTTTTGCCAATTGGACTTCCAGAGAATTGGCTTCATCTTCTAGCTGTAATTTTTCTTCCTGAAGATCAAGGAGGCCTGTAGCTATACACATTGCCACTTCCTTGGGGACTGTCTTCTGAAGATATTTGATTGCATTTAGAAGATCATTGTTTCTTTCATCTTCATCACAGCTAGAGCAGGTTTCATCAGAAGAATGATAAAAGGAATTGTCATCTGATGTGACTTTCACATTTCTTTCCATAGAAGGAGTTTCTCTGATTGCATCAACCTTCTTCTTCATCTTCTTGGCCTGTTTCTTCTTTCTATTTTTCTGAGTCTTGGCAGATATCTCCATTTGAGGCTGGTCACTCATTTCCTCAAATCTGCACTCCATATAGACTCTCTTGGATCTTTTAGAGGTAACCTGCCTCTGATACCAATTGAAGTGCCCAGATCAGTGTGAATCACTGAGAGGGGGAGGGGGTGAATCAGTGATCCTTTAAAACTTTTACTAATTGATTCTTAATCAATTAAACCTCTATGGCTGGTTAAAGCCTCGATCCACTCTTCTTGTATCTCTCACCTTTCCACGAATGATGCAGTAAATATAAAGGCACTGGACACAAGGATTTACAAGGTTCGACACCAAAGGCCTACATCCTTGCCATGCTCTCTCAGCATGGATTCTCCCATTATAACTTGTTAGAATTACAATGGTCGATACAGAGTCCCACTGTATCTCTCCTGAGTCCCACAGGAGGGTCTTTATACTGCGTCCCACAGTGTTACCAGAGTCCCACTGGCCTGCTCCAGAATCCCACTGAAGACTTCTTCTCCCTGAGTCCCACAGGGTCTTCTCCTGGCTCCTCGAGTCACACGAGTAGATCTTCTTCTCTTTAAGTTCTTCAAGTATCCTCAGCAGCCTGGGATAAAGGCTGCTGGCCTTGCTCTTCTTCTGATCACTTGTGGTGAACAAGTCTTCTCGTCTAGCTCAGGCTTTATCTCCTTCTTCAGGATGACCTGGCTTCTCTCCAGCTACTGAATACTCAGACAAATAATATCTTTAACTTCAGTCTGGTCCAATCTCAGTTGCACACCACTGATTTAGCACTGTTCACGTGTGCACGTGCATGCATGCATGCATGCACTTCTCCTTTCCTCTTCTTGGTGTAGTAGACCCACAAAGGGTGTAATCAATTATTGCACACACCTTCTCACTTGAACTTCACACTTTGTTCAATTTGTTTACACACTTAGAGTGTGTTCTACTTTAGTGTGGATGTCCTCCTTTCAACTTCTTCTAAGTGTGTTCACTTTTAGTGCACACTTAGGTTCGGCCTACTTCTTCTTGTTTGCACACACACACTCAAGGCATGTTCTTAAATTTGCATACACAAGGTTTCAAGCCTTGGGTTCTCCTTGCACACACCAAAACCATAGGGTCTTATCTTCACTATGCACACAAGGCTTGCAAGTCTTGGCCTCCACTTGTTCACTTCGAACACACAAGAGGTGTGGAATCGGGTTCTCCTTGCACACACAAGGGCCACGGCCTTCCTTCTCTTCTTGCACACACACAAGGCTACGGCCAACTGTTTTCTTTTTGCACACTCCAATGTTTAGGGCCTCCTCCTCTTTTTGCACACCCCAAAGGCTACGGCCTCTTCTTCAAATGCACACACAAGAGGTGTTCTTCTATTTAGCACACACACAAGGGCATGCCTCGGCCTCCTCTTGCACACACCCGAATACCATCACAAGGGGCTACGGCCTCCTCCTTTTCTTTTTACACAAAAGGCACAAAGGCCTCGGCCTTCTTTGCCACACACACAATGTGTGTAGAGCACAAGGCAAACAAGCCTCGGGTCTTCACCTAGCCTTCGGGCGCGCAAGGTGCACGGCACAGGGGCGCGCAAGACCTCCTACCCGCGGGGCGCGCAAGTGCAACACCCGCGGGGTCTTCCTCCTGCCGCGCAAGGGTGCGGGCAGAGAGGGAACAAGCCACGGGCGCGCAAGAATGCTGCGGCCACGAGCTCTTCCTTCCGCGCAAAGGATTAGCGCGCAGGGGACTTCAGCCGCGCAAATATAATTTGCGCGGGGCTTCAACTTCGCGAGGCAGAGGTGCACTCACGGTTCTTCGGATCTTCAACGAAAGATCAGCAAGCAACAATGAGGTCTCGGCCTCTCCTTTTATAGGCAGAGAATCCTCAAAACTTCCGCGTGATAAATCTTTGAACTCCCGAAAGTTTCGGGTTATCAAGATTTTCCAAATCTTAATTTCTTTTCTCTGTTTCCACGCGGGTTCCCATTTATTTTTTCTCTACGTGCATGCGACTCATAACGCATGCACAGCCTTCGGTTTAGGCTGATCCATGCAAACCATAAACCCTTCAACGCCTCGGCAGATTCTCTTGCCTCGGCCTTCTTCTAATTCTTCCAAACATAGCATGCAAGTCTCTTTTTGTGCATGGATGGGTTCAGGTGGTCCAGACGAGTCCAATGGTGTCTTCGGATTCGGAAATGGTGGCCGGGAGATCGAAATAGGTCGTCGGGAGTGCTCTGGTTCAGCGGCTGCTCGCGGGTGGCTTCGGCTCGGGCTCGAGGAAGAGGACGAAGCCACAGCCGTCGGATCAGACGATGGAGATACATCGGGCGGCCTGGATTAGATCGCGGCGCCGCGGATCAGATGTGCGGCGCAGATCAAGCGCGCGATGAGACGGACGGCGGAGATTTGCTCCCAGGATTTTTTGCGCGTCCCACATCGAAACGCAGCCCGGTTTATCCGCGGCTTATAACCCTGGCGCTGCCTCAACACGCCAGTTGAACTTCTCCCCTCCCGGTGCCGCCCCGCACCGGGTTCTCTCTGCGGGCGCGCTCTGCGCCCACTCTCTGCTCCTGCGGGCGCGCCACTGGCGCCCACTATGCTCCTCCGGGCGTGCCCCAGCGCCTCTGTGGTGTCTGCGGGTGCGCCACTGCCGCCCTGAGCTCGTCCCACGGGTTCCCCCTTGGGCGTGGCGCCTTAGGCCCACATGAGCCTTGGGGTTGAACCCACAAGGTGCTCACGGGCTGGCCATATTTTTTGGCAAAGTAACAAATAGGACTTTGTCAAAAACAAAGTCCTCCATGAAAAATACCAATTCTAAATGCCAAATGCCTCCTCCTCTTCTTCTAAGCCATTCTTTCCATTTCTTCTTCATTAGAATTCCTCCATTCTTATTCAACGAATAATCATCATTTAAGAATGGAATTCTTGAAGGATCTTCCATCAACCGATGCTCCTGAATCAAATATTTCTTCAATGTGCTTCATTGATCTAATCAGAGATCAATTGGATCAACTTCAAATTCACATGCACTAAGAGTTAGTACATGGACTTCATTAAACCACTTCATCCACTTAGAAGTAGTGAATGGATCATCTTGCTTCTTCAACTCCTCATGCATTGTCACTACAATGCATGGTCTTCTAATCATGTTGTAACATTGTATCATCAGGATACAAGTTCTATGAACTTAAAGATCAGTTCAACAATCGTCTGATGTTCTTAGAGAATGTTTCAACCATCATCTCCTATGTCACTTAGTGAATCTCCTAAGTGACATGCATCTTAGTACCATGACCATTCTCCTTCATCACCAACACCATCACAACCTTTGGCATTCACATCTTGACAATTCTTGACATCCATTCATTCTAAGACAACAACATGTCTCATTGACAACAAATGCAACACAGTGCACTTCACAAGTTATGAAGAATGTTTTAGATGTATATTTATAAGATGTGTACTATGAGATACAAATAATGTGGGTGATTTTGAAGATCATTCATTAACTAAGATTATTATGTATCCAGCCTCTAAAAATTCTTCTCCCTTTTAATTCATGGGTGTAAATTGTTAATATAGTCTATGAATATTCATTTATATTGATGTAATATCAATATAATAAATGAATATGTCACTTATATTAGTTTTTATAAATGATTTAATATTTTTTAGAGATTATGATTAGATAAATTTGGTGAATACTATAGTGATAAAAATTATGGATCCTGAATCTCTTTATATTATTTTGAATAGGTATCATGTCACAAAAAATAGGTTTCTACTCTTTCTAACTGGATCTATTTAACTATAGAGGTGATTACCTTTTCTATCCCTAGAGACACATGACCTATTCTTTTGGATAGCCAGCCTTTTGGATCTATGGTTTTAGAATTTCATACCCATGAGGATTGTTCTTGTTCTGAAATTCCTACATCTCAATTTAATACACTTCATGATTATAAGGATGAGAATTTTGAATCTCTAAATTATTTCAATATCATAGAATCTTTTGATTAGGATCCCCTATCTTTTCCCCAAAGTAGGGAAAGGAGGGGATCACCATTACCCTTACAAAAACTAACAGCAATAGAATCACTAATTACAAAGTAAATTACAATTCTTATTTTTTAGATGTCTCTAATGTTTAATCTGACCCTAAGGTCTCTCTTTAACTAACATCATGATTTCGACACTGATGTGGAAATCTATGGGTCTTTTATTGTAAGTTAAGATCAAGCATCTTTTCAATGTCATTGGGTGTAACAACATTTCATTTTTGTCTATTTTCAAACTAAAAAAATGTTTCCATTCTATTGATGAGTTTTCTAGAAACATTCTCCTGAATAATAGTATACACATTTATCCTACTAATTATTATATCTGTATCTTCTTGAAAGGGAACGTTCAAGTCGATTTTATTGATGAATTCTCTCAACATATGTCTGTTAAGGTTGGTAAATATGAAACTAATTTTACAATGACAATATCTTATGTAAGCCGTGACATCAACGTAAGGTTCAATATTTGTCACTCCCTTTCCTCCACTAATCCTAGACCTCATGCATGGTTTTTAGGGGGATACTTAAACACTATTATAAACAATATAAAAATAAGGCTGGTGGGATTTTTTTGAGCATGGTTATATATGCATTCAAATATTTATTATCTTAGAAGAGATTGATTTATTTGGGATACACTGGTAATCATTTACCGTGTTGTAATAATAATGGAAGTATAGTAGGATTTGGAGAGTATTTGATAGATTCTTGGGAAATACTGAAGAAATTTAAACCTTCTCATACTCTGGTTGTAAAAATTTACATCAATCAATTTTTTATCATTCTACTGTTATTCTAAAAATTCATTCTATGATTGCTAACAAAGGAGTTTTTTCTCTAAAAAATAGATTTAAACTCCATGATTTATTTCCTTTGTTCATGAATCTTGGTTGGGATTGTAGTTGGGGTTTCATTGGGTTATTCTTCCCAATAAACATCAAAGACTTAAAGGGGAAATAATAACGTGGAAAAATCACTTGAAATCATAGGATCTAATATTTAAGGTTTTAAAATGAAATTGAGAATCTTTATATTCATATTCAATCCCATTAGGATGATGATACTTTCATCAAAATCTCTCAAAATAATAATATCTCAAAGGAATATCTTTTAGTATAATAATATAAGGGTAGAGAACTATCTTGAAATAAATTTTATTGGGAGGGAGATGGAAAGGAAACCTTTTTTCATTCATTCCTTAGGGAGAAAAATAATAATTGGAATGTTTAATTTATCACTAGAGGATGGTTCTGAATCTAGTGAGGTTGAAGTCACTGGCCCCTTATTATTTCCCATGTCTCCAAAACTCTTTGTAGAACATAGGTAAGATGCTCGTAATGGCGCTCAATTGTTAAATAATAAGGAATTTTTTTAAAAATTTCAATGTCAATTGAAGGTTCTGAGAACCAATTAATGAGTGACCTACCGAGGGAGGGGGAAGTTATATAATTAAGTAAATTTCTCAACCCATACAGTGATAGTATCCCTGATGGATTCCTGGGATCCTTTTTCTTAGCCTCTTTGGAATTGGTATCATTTGATGTCCTCTCTGATATTAAAAATTATTTCAAAGCTGGAACCCTCCCCGGAGATGTGCCAATAAATATTTTTTACTCATTTTTATTTTAAACAATCCTAGTGATTTTGGGTAATATTCAAAAAATCTCATATGATTTTTTTCTAAAATTCTACTGACTATTCTCCAAAAATGGTTTTCATGGAATCTGGGTTATTTTATTTATATTTAACCACACAACATACTCAAAGGAAGGAACATACAAGGATCAATTAGATTAGTTCTATAGATGATATCAAAATTGATAAATCTATGTTTGGACTTGGCATCATGATTAAAACTGATATTGAAATGCTTTTGAAATAATGGAGTTGAGTTTTATATTAAAAATTCTTAGGCATTGTGGTTTATCTAAAGGGATTTGTGACCAATTTTCTATCTTTTCTTCTTCACATTGGTTCAATATTTTACTATTAGGGTGGATATTTTTATTTTTAAACTCTTTAAAGGTACTTTGGAAAAGTGTCACCCTTTCTATGAACCTATTTATCCTTTCCCAAGATCTTCTTAGCATAAAAACTATATAGGGAATCTCCAATCAGATTTTCCACCCCTTTAGAGTTTGGTTTGGTTTTGAATGAATATATTACTAATTCTACATAGATGAAATTATTTTCATCAGTAACGGTGGATGAAATTTAAATTCTAAATTTAATAAATTCTTAAATACATACATCATCACATTTGTCATGACCCGCCTTCACCAAAAGGAGGGAAGGGTTAGTAGATTGTCAGGCCCTTCCTTCTTTAATTTGAAGGAGAGATAATGACCCTAGAAACCCACCTTTAGTAGGTCCCGAAGTGGCAACCAGCACCAAGGGTATAGAATCACACACTAAATGGAAGGCATTACCCTTTTTCCTTTAATAGGACCAGGAAATAAGATAGTAAATCCCAAAACACCAAGACTGAAAGTAAAAATTAAAGCCAAGAACCATCCCCAATGCATGTTACAAAAGTAAAAATCCATAATGTATAGGAGACTAAAAGGAAAAGTACCAAAAGAAAGAACAACAACAACTACAATGATCTGTCACAAGGTCTGAGCTAGTACGGCCCAACACGATCCCTGAAGTCCTCCTGGACACCTTAAAGCAGTTTTATATACGTAGGGTGAGCATACAAGTATACTCAGTAGGGAAAAACCAGAAGCTCTCATGCACAACTGGGGAGGCATACTAATGCCCTATGTGAAAAGAGATAACCAAGCACCTAGCAAGGAAACTAACCAACCAAGCCTCAATAAGGCACACTCCCCAAATAACTCAAGTCAAGTAAAGTATAGTAATAGCACATTGATGTTTGGGTACCCCGCACCACTTTCCCATTGGTTATTGAAGACATCCTACGAATCGGACCAATCCTGCCATTCTTACCATAGTCTCACTGCCTCACCCTGCCTTCACACACCTGGGCCACATCCTCCCATAGTCCCACTGCCAAACCCCACCGGCAAGCACCAGGGCCACAACTGTCACACGTAACCATGCCTACAAACACCTAGGCCAGAACAATAATAGTCACGCCCAAAGAAACCTGGGCCTCATCCCGAAGACGCTTGGGAAACCACTTGCCCACACACACCTGGGCCAACCACCACACAACCCTGTCCGAAGATTCTTGGGCTAATAATGGAGCTCAGGCCATCATAGCCTGCCCGAAGATACTTGGACAATCCTGGAAAGGGTGTAGAAAGGAGCTAATAACCAGCCACTAATAGAAGTGTTGGGAAAAACACCCCCCATGAAAGGGGGGTGTTTAGCACTAAGTTCTCATCTTGGGTGGGTCATGAACAAGAAACACAAAACTACACGTATATGTATAGATAACAAGCACTCACCCAAATCTAGGTTTTTCTTCAGCCAGCCTAAAGAATACAATCAGTGCCCATGATCAAGTCACAACTCACACCAATCTAAAACCCATTTGTCCCATTCTTGTTTCCAAGTTCGGTAATAATGTTAAAATAAGTTTCTGCACCTTCTTAGGCAACTAGAAAGCATAAACACAATCCAAGGGAAGAGTACAATCAAACATCAACTTAAAAATTCACACCCAGTTCTCTTGTAAAGTTGCAACAACAAAGTGGTAAGTGAGATCCCTCGAAGTACTGGAACCAAAGGAAAACCCAAGACACTACCCCATGTTCCCAAAATCTAGGAGCCAACGGTTCCTCAACAATAGAGTCTTCCACCCCAATTCGTGATATAATCAAGGTAACCACCCACCCTTAAATTCACAACCACTGGAAGCATAATAACAGGGGATCCCATCCCCACCCACATCACCGAGTAAATGGCCTATGAAGGAAAAACAACCCAACCACCAACATCAACACAAAGCAGGCCATGCCAGTATTTTCAGATTTAAAGGATTTAACACACTCCATGATTTCAACTTCACTGTGCATTAACCAGGGTTATCACATAAAGGATTGATCCCGGTGCTTTCAATTTATGTATCCGGATGTACGTAATTAACCAAATTCCTTTACAAAAAAAGGGTTCACAAACCCAATACAATCCATTTAAACATCACCGTAGGTATGGGTTCATTAGTGCACAGAGAAAGACCACCAACAACCATGATTTTTAGTAGGCGGAAGCCTGCACAATTCAGAAATCATTAATCATGGAAGATCATAAAACAAAGCACCAACATTGATCACACCCCTCCCCCCTTCATTTTTATAAAATCCGTTCATTATCTTCATTTAGGTTTGGTTCATCCAATTCTATTGAATCAAATGCATGCCCACCCTACATGATACACAGAAGGGAGAGACGAAGGAGAAATTCCCTACCTGATTGATCGATGATTGAAGTTTACCTTCAGGCATGAGGAACAAAAGATGAGCGATTTGCAGGGGTGGGGCCTCGGGAACTCAAGGACGAGCAGACAAAACTAATCGATGGGAGGGTGATCGAGAAAAAGAAACCCATGGAGGACCCTTTCGTTTATAAGGGACAATGACGGTTTAGATAAGAACACGAAACCGTGTAATGAGCGGGGTCGTGGGTTGACCACGCAACCCCACACGTCATTAAAGGGGTCCTCACCCACGAGGCAGTTTAAATCGATGCACACACCAGGGTGCCTTGTTAAACATTTAACTAAATGCCATTTATGTGATTTACTGGGCTTTAAAACAAGCTTAAAGGGGTCAAATAGGGTTTAAAACCCAAAGTGCGATAAAGGGAGGCGTTACTGGAAAACCCGTGGGGGTAGGCAAGAGCCACCGATAGCCAAGAGCTACCGGTGGATGAAAGCTACTAGTAGGCTGCAGCAATTGGTAGCCGATATCTACCGGTGGCTGACAACCACCGGTAGACCGAGCTACCGGTAGTCCGAGCTACCGTTAGGGGTCAACTTCACGGAGAAGCCTCGATAACTTTCCCAGACTACTCGGAACACCCAACATCAGATTTTTACAAAGTAATAGACCCCCAAAAACCCCATCCATTACATCAGATACCTCTAAAAAAAAAATCTCTCCCTAGAGAATAAAAAAACCCATGAGGAAAGAGAGGGTCTGAACAACCACCTCAAAAGATACCTCTTAGGAGATAACCCCATTGTTAACTAAAAAACACCTTTCTCTTAATAACCAAGCAACATACCATGTCAAACTGCCCAGTCATGTGGGTTGGGGAGTCTCTTCACCCATGTCAAGATACTATCCGCTTTGGGCAGCACTGAATCTCCCGCACGGGTTTAATCGCATCCACCTTAATGATTCTTGATTAGGGGTCAGATCCACCCCTCCCCATAGCCAAGACTTTTCACACACATTTATAGAGGAAAGAAAAACCACATATTTCATAGCCAACAAGGTAAAACACTCTACCACAACAAGTATAAATAGAACAACACAAAACTCAAAACAACTCTGGGTACTGGGCACACATCTGTAATTCCCTATCCCACGTACTCTCCTCAAGCCCACTGTGTCTCCATAACACACGAACCAAGGGAATGGTTCTCCCACGAAGCACCTTCTCCTCACGATCCTCGATCATCTCTGGTCTTTCCACAAAGGTCACGTCATCCTCGATGTCTAGCTCTCCCCAGTCAAGGATGTGTGAATCGTCGTGTAGATACAGATGGAGCTGGGACACATGAAAGACATCATATATCCTCAGTAGCAGTGGTGGTAATGATAGCTGATAATCCACTTCACCGACCCGCCGCAAAACTTCGAAGGGTCCGATGAACCTGGGAGAAAGCTTACTCACCTTGTTGAACCTCCGTTGTCCACGCCGAGGGGAGACCTTCAAGAACACGTGGTCTCCAACCTCAAACTCCAAGGGTCTTTTCCTGGTATCAGCATACAACTTCTGTCGGTCCTAGGCCACCTTCATCCTTTCCCGTATAAGCTAAACCATCTCCATCATGCTCTGCACCACCTCCGGGCCAAGGATGCCCACCTCTACGACTTCGGTCCGGCACACAGGTGAGAAGCACGACCTCCCGTACAAGGCTTCAGATGGGGCCATAGCAATGGTGTAATGATAGTTATTATTGTAGCTGAACTCAATCGAAGGTATGTGTTGCACCCATGACACTCCTAAGTCCAGAACACATGCCCGCAGTATATCCTGCAAGGTCTAAATGGTGCGCTCGGTCTATCCATCTGTCTGGGGATGGAAAGCAGTGCTAAGACGTAGCTGGGTGCCAAAAGAATGATGCAATCCTCTCCAGACTCGTGAGGTAAATCTTGCATCCCTATCCGAGACTATGGACCTCAGAACTCCATGCAACCATACCACCTCATCCACGTACCTTCATGCCAAATCATCTAATGCACTCGACTCCTTAATCCCCAGAAAGTGAGCCGATTTTGTCAACCGGTCCACTACTACCCAGATGGCATCGTACCCCCTTGAAACTTGGGTAGTACAATGAAAAAATACATCGAGATTTCCTCCCACTTCCACTCAGGGACATCTAGAGACTACAGTAGGCCGCCTGAAACTCGGTGTTCAGCCTTCACCTACTGACACACTAGGCACTTGGCCACAAACTCTGCCACTTCTCGATTTACTCAGGGCCACCAGAACTATCTCTTCAGACCCTGGTATATCT
The DNA here is from genome assembly GCA_963277665.1 of Viscum album. Classification (NCBI taxonomy): domain Eukaryota; kingdom Viridiplantae; phylum Streptophyta; class Magnoliopsida; order Santalales; family Viscaceae; genus Viscum; species Viscum album. The sequence continues at coordinate 1,281,428,769 of OY728127.1, forward strand.
TGGAAACTCCAGGGTGTACCGCCAGGGGTGAGTTGTAGAGCTCACTAAGAACTTGGCTGCGCATCGCCTCTGGAACAAACAACATTTCTCAGAAAAGAATTTGGTTCTTACCATCCTTCAAACATCTTTTCGGAGCCTTGCTCTGGCCAACTTGGTTATGCATCACTTCTCACTTTAGGTCTCCCCACTGAGACTCCTCCACTTTCTGAAACAGAGATGACTGCACTGTCATGTGATACAGGAAAACTCTACCGCTATCCGTTCTCACATCCAGGTGCAAGGCAGCCAACTCCTCCATCGCCTTCCAGGCATCTGCCGACTCTTGGACTGAATCCTTCCGCAACCTCCTGCTCAAGGCATTGACCACTAAATTCCCTTTCCTTGAAGTGTAGGAAATATCGAAGTCGTAATCCTAGAGGAACTCCGCCCACCTTCACTTCCGCAAGTTTAGGTCCCGCTGGGAGAAGATATACCTCAAGCTTTTGGGATCCGTGAAGACCAAAAAGCATTCTACGATGAGGTAATGCCGCCATAACTTTAGCGTAAAAATGACCGCTGTAAGCTCCAGGTCATGGGTGGTGTAATTATTCTCATGAGGGTGTAGATTCCTAGACCCATAAGAGATCACCGCTTGTCGCTGCATCAACACACATCTGAGGCCTTGCCCTGAAGCATCACAGATCACCTGATACGCCCTCCTTATTCGGGTAGTCTCAGCACCAGGGCGCTAACCAGCATCTCCTTCAGATAGCTGAAGTCTGCCTCGCACTGCTCACTCCACACGAAAACCTGATCCTTCTTGGTCAAGGCTGTCAAAGGGGATGAAACTCGGGAGAAGTTGGGTATGAACCTCCGGTAGTAACTTGCATGCCCGAGGAAACTATGAACCTCTGCCACATTCTTGGGTGCTGCCTAAGAAACAAATGCTTCAACCTTTGATGGGTCCACCACTACCCCCTTTTCGGACACTACGTTCCCAAGAAAGTGTACTTATCGCATCCATGACATGCATTTCGACAACTTCCCATAGAGATGGTGCTATCGAAGGACCTCCAAAATCGTCATCAGGTGATCCATGTGGTCATCCTCTGATCTTGAATAGATCAGGATATCGTCAATGAACACAACTACGAACTGATCCAGGTACTCCCAGAAGATGGAGTTCATAAGCCCCATGAACACAGATGGGGTGTTCGTAACACCGAAAGGCATGAGTACAAACTCAAAGTGTCCACATCTACACCTGAAGGCCATTTTCGGGATGTCGCCCTCTTTCACTCTCAACTGGTGATACCAAAACCGTAGGTCTATCTTCGAGAACCACCCTACCCCTTTCAACTGGTCGAAAAGATCGTCTATCCTCGGAAGAGGGTAGCGATTATTGAACGTTACCTGATTCAGCCTCCTGTAGTCTATCCACAACCTGAGACCATCATTTGAATTATTTGTGAATAAGACCAGAGCACCCCACGATGATGCAATTGGTCGAACATAACCCCTCTTCATCAGATCGTCAATCTAAATCCGCAACTCTCGTAGCTCCGAAGGTACCATTCAGTAAGGATCCATCTAAATAGGATGAACACCGGGCAGCAAGTCTATCCCAAACTCGATATCACATCGAGGGGGTAGAGTTGTTACCTCCTCAGGAAAGATGTCCATAAACTCGCTGACGATTCCTGACACCTCTACCATATCAGCATCTACTGAATCTAATGACAGTTCGGCTAACAAGGAGAGGAGGGGTTCCTATCGCCTGCTGCCCTTCTGACTACTCCGCTCGCAGGTGAAAGTAACACACTGGCTTCCCAAGTCTGAGAACACAACCCTTCCTCAGAAGCAGTCGATGACGGAAACCACAAGGAATACCCAGTCGATGCCTAGAATGACATCATATGGATGTATCTGTATAAACAGTAAATCCATGACCGATTGATGTGACCCTATCATCAGTCTTCATCCTCGAAAAACATATAACAAGTCGGTCTGACTGCCGACTGGTTTTCTCAGCACTAGGGGCACTGGAAGTCTCTCGGCATCTATCCCCAAAGAACAAGCTAGACTGGGTGCAACAATGGAGTGTGAAGCTCCGGTATCGAACAAGGTATAAGAAAGGGTACTAAAAAAACTGATCGTACCTCGAACGACCTCCGGTCCTACTGGGACTGCTGCCTCCGTGGTGTGAAACTGCCCATGCCCAGCTCCTCTGCTTCTCGGCTGTCAGCCACCTCCACGACCATGCCCTGGTCGGGGTCCCTGAAGAGCGCCCTTAGGTCGGCCTCTCCCTGCAAAGTCTGTCCTCGGAGGAGTGGGAGCTCACTGCCCCTGCTGCTGCTACTGGAAGGGCCTAGCTGGAAGCTGCTGTAGAGGTGGGTGCTGAGCCTGTCTGCCACTACCTTACTGAACTCGGTCCGGGAACTGATTCCGGAGATGTACATGGATCCCACAAATGAAGAACCTCGGTCCTGGGCCTAAAGGGAAAGGGCGAGGACCAGGGGACCAAAACTGGAACTGCTGTGGCCTGCTCCCTACTGGTTAAAACCAAGAGGGTCCTGATGCAGGTGGTCTGGTGCTGACAGCCTTCCCCTTCGATGATCCCAGCTGGATCTCCTCTCGTGTCACACCTCATAGAGCATAAATTCTCTCCACCACTTCGGCCTTCTTCTGGACCTTCAAGTACATCGGTAGGGTGAAGGGGGTAAAAACATACTGGAGGGAGGGTCGGAGCGCCTCCTCTAAACATCTTGCTCGAGACTCCTCATCTGGAAAGAGGTCTGGGTCAAAATGTAGGAGGTCCTTGAACATTATTACCAGCTCCCTTACTGACATACTCCCCTGCTGGAGGGAGAGTAGCTCCTGCCTCTTCTACGCCTTCATCGTAGAAGAGAGGAATTCCACCCGGAACTCCTTCTCGAAATCATCCCAAGCCACCTCAGCCTCTCTCCTCTCCCCTAGGTAAAGCGTCCACCACTGACGCGCTTCTCCCCGCATCTAGCTAACGGACATAGGAACCCAGTACTCAGGCGAATCCCGAATCAGGCTGAAAGCTATCACCAGCTGTTCTATCCAACTTTTTGTCTTCATGTCAGAGGTTTTGCCCTCATACTTCTCGAGGGTCTATCGCTAGAAGGCTCAAAGCATCTTCTGCCACTGGTCATCCTCCTCCACTCAATCAGCCCTCTACCGATCAGCTAAGTCAACCTCCTGGGCCTCAATTTACTTTACAACTCGTGGTCGTCTCCCGGGTGCCATAGCTGCAAGGTAAACAAAGAATGCATAAGCCCAAGTAGTGCAGAATATTTTTTCTTAAAATTTATTAAACTTCATATTTATTTAAAATTCCCAAAACACCCAAGAAACATGAGAAAACAAGTCATTATGATGCATGTCCCTTTCCTAGGGTCTCTACACTATGATCAGTGTGAACTTACTTGGTCGTTCGGTAGGTCCAAAGTCCTTGCATCGGATCATGGGGGTCCCTAAAATCCCATGTCTTAGTCTGTATTCCCTGGCCTAATTCATACACCAAGGTCACCCAACACTATCTCCCTACCATCCCATGCAATCCTCACTGTGCATAACTCCAGAATCCATCCTATCTCTTAAACCCCCCTCTGATACCATTTTGTCATGACCCACCTTCACCAGAAAGAGGGAAGGGTCAGTAGATTGCCAGACCCTTTCTTTTTTAAGTTGAAGGAGAGATAATGACCCCCGAAACCCGCCTTCAGTAGGTCCCGAAGTGGCGACCAACACCAAGGGTATAGAATCACACTCTAAATAAAAGGCATTATCCTTTTTCTTTTAATAGGATCGAGAGATAAGATAGTAAATCCCACAACACCAAGACTGAAAGTAAAAAAGTAAAGCCAAGAACCATCCCCAATGCATGTTACAAAAGTAAAAATCCACAATGTATAGGAGAATACAAGGCAATGTACCAAATGAAATAACAACAACAACTGTAATGATCTTTCACAAGGTCTAAGCTAGTACGGCCCAACACAATCCCTGAAGTCCTCCTGGAAAACTGAAAGTAGTTTTTATATACGTAGGGTGAGCATACAAATATACTCAGTAGGGAAAAACCAAATGATCTCATGCACAAGTGGGGAGGAATACTAATGCCCTGTCAGAAAAGAGATAACCAAGCACCTAGAAAGGAAAATAACCACCCAAGCCTCACCAAGGAACACTCACCAAATAAAGCAAGTCAAGTAAATTATAGTAATAGCACATCAATGTTTGGGTACCCCGCACCACTTCCCCACTGGTTATTGAAGACATCTTACGTATCAGATCGATCCTTCCATTCTCACCACAGTCCCAATGCCTCACCCCGCCTACACACACCTAGGCCACATACTCACATAGTCCCACTGCCAATCCCCACCCACAAACACCTAGTCCACAACTGTCATACGTAACCACACCTGCAAACACCTAGGCCAGAACAACCACCATCACGCCCGAAGACACCTGGGCCTCATCCCGAAGACACTTGGGAAACCACCTGCCCGTACACACCTGGGCCAACCACCACACTAACCTTCCCGAATATTCTTGGGCTAATAATGGACCTCAGGACATCACATCCTGCCGGAAGATACTTTGGCTCTCTGGGAAAGGGTCCAGAAAGGAGATAATAACCATCCACTAATAGAAGTGTTGGGATAAACACCCTCCCCACGAAATGGGGGTGTTCAACACTAAGTTCTCAACTTGGGTGGGGCTCGAACAAGAAACACAAAACTATAAGTATATGTATAGATAACAAGCACTCACCCAAATATAGGTTTTTCTTCGATGTAATGGCCTAGGTTTTTGGGGGTCCATTACTTTGTAGAAATCTGATGTTGGGTGTTCTGGGTAGTCTGGGAAAGTTATCGAGGCTTCTCTATGAAGTTCACCCCTAATGGTAGCTCGGACTACTAGTAGCTCTGTCTACCAGTAGACATATCCCACTGGTAGCTCGGCCTACCGGTAGCTCGGTCTAAAGGTAGCTGCAGCCTACCGATAGCTGTCATCCACCGGTAGCTCTTTCCTACCCCACGAGTTTTCCATTAGCGCCTCCCTTTTTCGAAATTTGGGGTTTAAACCCTATTTTGAACCCTTTGAGCTTGTTTTAAAGCACAATAATGCCCAAAAATTGTGTTTAGTTAAATGTTTAACAAGGCACCCTGGCGTGTGCGTCAGTTTAAACTGCCCTGAGGTCAAGGACCCCTTTAATGATGTGTGGGGATGCGTGGTCAACCCACGACCCTTCTCCTTATGTGGTTTCACATTCTTATCTAAACCATCCCTAAGCCCTTATAAACTAAAGGGTCCTCCCTGGGTTTCTTTTTCTTGATCACCCTCCCATCGATTTGTTTTGTCTGCTCGTCCTTGAGTTCCCAAGGCCCCACCCCTACAAATTGCTCATCTTCTGTTCCTTGTGCCTGAAGATAAATGCCGATCGTCGATCAATCAGGTAGGGAATTTCTTCTTCGTCTCTCCCTTCTGTGTATCATGTAGGGTGAGTATGATTTTGATTCTATAGAATTGGATGAACCAAACCTAAATGAATATAATGAACAGATTTTATAAAGAATGAAGGGAGGAGGGGTGTGATCGATGATGGTTCTTTGTTTTATGATATTCCATGATTAATGATTTCTAAATTGTGTGCCCTTACGCCTACTGAAAATCATGGCCATTGGTGGTATTTACTTGTGCACTAACGAACCCTTACCTCTGGGGATGTTTAAATGGACTGTATTGTGTTTGTGAACCCTTGCTGTGTAAAGGAATTTGGTTAATTACGTACATCCGGCTAAATAAATTGAAAGCACCAGGATCAATCCTTTCTGTGATAACCTCTCTTAAAGCACAACGAAGTTGAAATAATGTAGTGTATTAAATCCTTTAAATCTGAAAATACCAGCATGTGCATGATTTGTGTTAATGGTGGTGGTTGAGTTGTTTTTCCTTCATGGGTCATTTGCTGGGTGATGTGGGTGGGGATGGGATCCCCTGTTGTTATGCTTCCAGTGGCTGTAAATTTATGGCCGGGTGGTTACCTTGATTATATCACAAATTGGGGTGGAATCCTATATTGTTGGGGAACCGTTGGCTCCGGGATTTTGGGAACATGGGGTAGTGTCTTGGGTTTTCCTTTGGTTCCAGTACTTAGAGGGATCTCACTTACCCCTTTGTTGTTGCGACTTTACAAGAGAACCGAGTGTGAATGTTTAAGTTGATGTTTGACTGTACTCTTCCATTGGCTTGTGCTTATGATTGGTAGTTTCCTAAGTAGGTGCAGAAAGTTATTTAAATATTATTACCAAACATGGAAACAAGAATGGGACAAATGGGTTTTGTATTCGTGTGAGTTGTGACTTGATCATGGGTACTGATTGTGTTCTTTAGGCTAGCTGAAGAAAAACCTAGATTGGGGTGAGTGCTTGTTATCTATACATATACTTGTTGTTTTGTGTTTTTTGTTCGTGCCCCACCCAAGTTGATCATTTAGTGCTGAACATGCCCATTTTATGCGGAATGGTGTTTTTCCCAACACTTCTATTAGTGGCTGGTTATTAGCTCCTTTCTGCCCCCTTTCCCAGATATCCCAAGTATCTTCGGGCATGCTGTGATGCCCTGAGGTCCATTATTAGCCTAAGAATCTTTGGGTAGGGTAGTGTGGTGGTTGGCCCAGGTGTGCGTGGGCAGGTGGTTTCCCAAGTGTCTTCGGGATGAGGACCAGGTGTCTTCGGTCCTGACAGTGGTTGTTTTGGACTAGGTGTTTGCAGGCGTGGTTACGTGTGATAGTTGTGGCCCAGATGTTTGTGGGTGGGGTTTGGCAGTGGGACTGCATGAGGATGTGGCCCAGGTGTGTGTGGGCGGGGTGAGGTAGTGGGACTGTGGTGAGAATGGCGGGATTGGTCCGATGCGTAGGATGTCTTCAATAACTAGTGGGAATGTGGCACGGGGTACCCAAATATCGATGTGCTATTACTATACCTTACTTGACTTGAATTATTTGGGGAGTGTGCCTTGGTGAGGCTTGGGTGATTAGTTTCCTAGCTAGGTGCTTGGTTATCTCCTTTCTCACAGGGAATTAGTATGCCTCCCCACTTTTTCATGAGAGATTTTGGTTTTTCCCTACTATGTATACTTGTATTCTCACCCTACGTATATAAAACTGCTTTCGGGTTTCTTTGAGGACTTCAGGGATCCTGCTGGGCCGTACTAGCTCAAACCATGTGACAGATCATTTCAGTTTCTGTTGTTCTTTCTTTTAGTACATTGCCTTGTAGTCTCCTATACATTGTGGATTTTTACTTTTGTAACATGCATTGGGGATGGTTCTTGGATTTACTTTTGACTTGCAGTCTTGGTGTTGTGGGATTTACTATCTTATGTCCCGATCCTATTAAAAGAAAAAGGGTAATGCCTTCCATTTTGTGTGTGATTCTATACCCTTAGCGCTGGTTTCCACTCAGGGACCTACTGAAGGTGGGTTTTGGGGGTCATTATCTCTCCTTCAACTTAAATAAATAAGGGCTGGAATCTGCTGACCCTTCCCTTCTTTTGGTGAAGGCGGTTCGTGACAACATGTGTAAAAAAAATTTAATTTTACAAGAGTAGTGTCTACATATCCAAATCATGTTCTAGCAAGTGATCCAAAATAATTGGTGATATACTTGGTATTCATTGAAATAAAATAATGATGGATTATCTAAAATTCCCAATATTCTAGGGAATATTTAACATTCGTCATTTTTATGATATTTAAAATAGAATCAGGGAAATAGTTTTTAATTGGAAAATTAAATTTCTCTTTTTAGTGGGTGAATTATAATGGTAAATAGTGTCTTAGCCCATATTCTGATGCATTTTTTATCAGTTTCAAGGGATATGAATATAGTTATCAAAAAAATTCAGAAAACACTCAAAAAAGTTATATGGGATGATCATATTTCATTGAAATATAATTGTTCTAGTAATAATAGGCTAGATTTAAAATCCCACAAAGGGGGAATTAATCACATAAGCATAACTGAAATCTTCACTTGCATAAAGGCCAAATTCCTTGGCGAGTATCTCTCAAGAAATTATCTATGGTTTAAATTTAATAAGAATAAATATGATTTCATATTGTGAATTGGAATGAGGTCACTTTTGGATCACACATCTAGTGTAGACTCCACAAAAACAAAAGAATAAATATTGATAATTCATGCGGGATTATTGTTCGAGGAGGTATTTTTTTTGGTCTCATAACTTGTGTCATTTTTCCTCCATTTTTAGGATATATTATCACCAAATTCAGCTTCAAATAGGTCTGATCTGAGCCTATTTCATTGAAAATTTTAACAATGAGCAACAAAAATAATTATATACCACGATCTAGTAAGATGAAACCCTATATTATCAAATATTTGTTCCCTCCACTTTGAGAGAGTTCAACTATTTAGAATTTTATGGTCATGTCCATGATCAAAAACCTATGGAACCAATGGTTAATGTTTCTTAATATAAAAAAATCCCCATAAATATGAATTTCATGTTTTTGGGGCCTCTATAATAAATTCCATTCTTCTGAGAATGAAGTCAATAAGAATGGAGTTAATTTTTCTTCTTTGTGTTTTTGTTGCAACACCCCCAACAGTGAATCCATATATCACCTGTCTATGGAAGGGTATTAGTTCCAATACATTTGGAATATTCTTGGAGGAATCCCATGTTTTTATGATGCATTAGAACACTTCCTTTACCACTATTTTCCTTATTATTCATGTGGTTCACTAAATGACATTGGGTAAAGTATCCTATGTTTGGTTTGGTGATCTATTCTCTGGAATGATTAGAATGGTACATGAAATTAGGATATCATTCAAATCCACAGATATTTGAGTTCCAAAATCTTATATTATATCCAATCCATTTACCTTCTCTATAAAGGATTTTTTATTTGTCAATTCTATTATAATTTCAATAGGTCGTAATTGTGGTCTTATTATATTCTAGGGAAAAGGGTTTAAGGGTCTGTTGGAAAACTCATAGGGATCACTATAAATGAAACACTTACAGTTCCAATGTATAAGGTTCCATGATTGGAGGAATCATTGTTCATGATGTAGGAAACTATATTTTCATTTCTTTTTCATCTTAATATAGTGAGGAGTCTTGACTTATAGAAGAGGGTTATGGAATACTTATTGGAAATTCAATTTCTAGGTCCCATAACAACACTTTTCTTGTCTTGAATCTAATTTATATTTTCTATTAAATTCTCTCTAGGGTACCAACCCAAGATATTGGAGTTCTGTTTTTTTATTAGGATATTATGGAGCATGTTGCATGCACGCATTGATATTCTTCATTCATGGAGGGATGGAAATACATCAACTAATCTGCATGCTTCAAAGAGAAATACTGAGAATAAAGTACACATTTTTTCAAGACTATTTTCTATTCCTATAAATTATAACAAAATTATACAAGGGTATTCCCTTGTACTCCATGACTTCAGACTCTAATAAATTTTCTTTCCCTTTTTTCTGAATTTCATTTTTTTGTATAATTAAAATTCATTTTTCAGTCATAAACATTATCGTCTTTAATTAATTAATTAAAATAACAATATTTATAAATTGAATTTGATTAAATTGGTTTTTAATTTAGTTTATGTAGTTTCAAATTTCTATATATGTGTTATGTTATATGAATAATAAAACATAAAATCCCTTCATGAAAAAATAGTTACCTAGTATAAATGTAAAATAGTAAAATATAAAAAAGATAATGGTAAAACCCTACATATATTTAAACATGAGAGGAAATAATTGGTCTAACCTAGATAAAAAAAACCATACCCCACACTCTGTTATTTCTAATCATTGGTACCATTCACCAAGTAATTGTGTTAGGGAGTTAAAATTATATAAAGTATGTTTTAAAAGGTTTCCTTTTCCTCTTGTATAAAAGGGGATCTCTTACAAAATTTCAAATTAATGAATATTCATCACATAAACCCTTTAAACACTTACCTTTTACTCTCATTGGAACCCCATACCCATAAAATATTATTCTTCTCACTCATAGTTGGAATATACTCTTCAATTCGTTAGGAACATCCAATGAAAAATGAAGAGTCCAATATATGAAAAATCTATTTCTAATGTTTTTTTTCTTAATATTAAACTTCATAATATATTTAAATTGTACTAATATTAATAATTGAGTATCATAAGTATAATGATATGTTTTTTGTTAATTTTATAGATATTATTTACTTATTCCCATCCACATATAAAAACAAAGGATTATAAATTGTGTGTTTCAACAGACTAACGCCTCCATGAATAATCATCAGTTTTTTGTTAATATTTTATGTAATTTATCAATATAAATTAAAAAATGGTTAAACGTGATTAAAAATATAAATATCATCATTTTTCTTCTATTGTATTGATATTTTTTAAAAATGAATCACCTCCATAACAATACACAAAAATCAAGCTAAAATGTGTTCAAGTATATGTCGATTTAACCACATACAAGAACAATGCTATAGACTACTATAATGGATGGAAATGGGAACTTGAAAAGTTAGGTTATTATAAGATTATAATTAAATCATGTTTTCATATCATTTTGGAAATATTAAAAAAATAATTTAACTTATTTTTAAGTATCTTTTTAGTTGCCTATAAATCACTAAAATAATCCAACATTGAATCCACTTATGGAATGATATAAAATATTAATAAATAAATATAAAATTTAAATAAAATTTTATTGAATATATTATTAATTAAAATGGTTTCAATTGATGGGTAATGAGATTAAAATTATTAAACATGCCTAATGAAATTAGATTTATTTACAACTGATTGTCATAATATGCTATAAATAATTTATTCTCTATGTATTATAAAAGGGTAATATTTTTGAATAATATTATTAAATATTATACTAAGATGGTTTTGTTTTTTACAAGATCATAGAGTGTGATCAACTATAAAAGGAAACATTATAAGGAATTTATGTCTCAATATCTCTTCAATGAGACATTTCAAGTGTTACATACCTATTTTTATTTAAGTAGTGTTTATAGTTACTATATGTTATGCTATATCCTGAATTAACTATACATTCATGTAATTATAAGTTCAATTTCGTGGTTTTTATCATTTAAATGTTTCTATTTAAATTGTATACAAACCATACGTATGTATATTCAATATCCTTCCAAAACTAATGATTTATCTGATGTGATAATACATATGGTGAAGTTTTATTCTCATTCTATCTAAATAATATATCATTTTAAAATACTATGAATACAAAGAGTAATCAAATATTTATCCTTACCTAATTTTAATTTTTATTTTTTTTAAAATTGTTTCTGTTATGTGGGTTTTGGCTAGGAAATTTATAAATATACAAATGGATTTTCCATCATTTCCATAATAAGAGTTTTATTATCGACAAAAAAATTTAATTTTGATAACATTTATGTATTTTAAAGGATATATTATTTTAAACACTTTATAATATGTTTTCCAAAATTCATATCATTCCTATAAAAAATTACCTTTCTGGTTTAATGTCTTTAATGGGTATTTTAAAAAATATAATATTTTTACATCAATTTACCCTCTATGGTTTATATTTAATGATTTTTTTGGATAACCATAAATATTTAATTAATATTTTATTTTACCTATTAAATGGGTATTTTGACATAATATTATTTTTTAGGTTCATGTTATGTGATGTTTATGAATGGTAAGAAACCCATTCTCTTTCCATGGGTTCATAATATATATTCAAGGAATATTTTTAAATAGATCACATTTGAAGGGATAATGAAGTGTTGGGTACCATATTGAACTACAATGAAATAATTATGAATATATATCTCATGAGAAAGGGGCATTTACTATGAACTTTATTGTTCATAATATGAATCATGGAAATTTTTTCTATTCAAAACATGAATCCTGAGATATTATTTTTTCCGCAACATGAATCATGATCATTTTGTTTGTTTAACACAAAAAACAGGGGAGTTCTATTTTTTTCACCACATGAGGTGTGATAATTACGTTTTTTTACTACATGAAGCATGGGAATGTTTTCTTTTCAAAAAATTATGTTTGGTTATTTTGTTTGTTCCCAATGATATAATTTAAAAATTCTTATGTGTGTTCCATGATAAATTATAATTTTATATTCCATGTCTATATTAGACTATTATTACTCTCCTTAACAAGTGTTTATTTTATCAAGATTCCACATACTTTTTCAATGGTATATTATTTATCAATTTGAGATCACAAGTCCTTCTATCATGATATATGGACAACTCGTATAGTTTTATGTTCTTTTTAATAATAAATTACTCCACTTACCAGGATTTTTATATCATTATGATCTAGCCCTTTACAAAAAAATTATATGTTTTCACTTACACAGCATTTGAGAAAACGACATTATATTGTTTTCCTTTCCCTTGGATATAAATACTTGTCTAATTTTTGGGAGGTATAGAAGGTAATCTTGAGGGGTTCAGTTATTGGGAAACTATTTTAGGAAAATATGTTTATATAGATAATATTTAAGATATTAAACCACTTGAAATTTGTGTCATACGACTATTTATGAGATATATTATTTAAATAATGATATTATGAATTATTTATATTATGCTTATATTATGTTAGTATATATGGTATCATAGAAGGTTTTAGTTATTTTTGGATACATGATTTGAAATTTTGGATATTAGTTTAGAGAACCATATTTAAAACACTATAATTGACTCTATGTATAAGATGATATCAAAAATTATTATTAAAATTAATAAGTAGATGGTTTACACTATCTATACATAGATGTTTAGATAAAAGTTGATATGAATGTGGAATCGATTCCCCTAGTGGTAATAACCTTGAAAATGGTTGGTCGATCATTGATTTCATCATCACCTTGATGCCCAATGGGTGGGCCTTAGAATTCATACATAGTTTAACAATATTGAAGGATATGAATTGGTTAATCACATTTTATTAACATAAAATAATAAAGGTTTTTTTAAACTAATATAATTATTTCAGGTAATTTGAGTGAACCCATCCTAAAGAAACTGTGATTAGTCCTTGAATTATTTAGCTTGCACTAAAAAACAATGTGATGATTTTCAAGTGTAAACAATATCTTGGTTGAATATTCATAATTACATAACAATATTAATATTCATCTCCATGTATTAAATCAAATCATATTAGAAATTATTAGAGCAAGGAAAAACTTAGTTAATAATCGATGTTATTAAAAAGTAAATGATTGATCTAAAGGGAAATCAAAAGGGATGTAAAATATAAAGCAGTTCCATCAAAAAATGATATCCAAGTATATGAGTAATATCATGAAATTGGTTGAGATCCCAAATGATTAAAGGAAGGATAAAATTTCTATCAAATATTTCATGTGACAATATCCACCATATTTTAGTGGATATTTTAATCCCCATATTACAGACTAATTAATAAATGCAAGGTAAAAGATACTTTATGTTATCCAAATATCAGAATATTATAATGTTGTTTTATTCTTTATCGTTTGGAAGGTGAGCCCGAACAATGAAGGAATATCACTGATAATAGTTTTGAAAAGGAGGAAGTAGACTTATGGTATGAGAATATTTAATGAAATTATACTTCATGATTTATTTTCTCCATACGTTACAGAATAATATAGATATAGAATTCATGGAGTTAAAACAAAAGTAAGATGATTCCATCAGATCATAAAAAATAAAACTTCATAATAATCAAATAGTATACCTATGGTATTTTATATGATCCTAATACTAAAATAGATCATTTATATATTATCTTAAAGAAAATAATTGGATAGGAATTAGACATATGGGTCTTTAGAAGCTATGATGAGGTCGCTCTATGTGAAATTAATGTTGAAATGGAAGATAAAGTATTTTATTAATCATGAGAAAGAAAAAATAAATTAGTGTATCATGGAATTTTTGATGATATTTCAGAATGTAGAAAGAAAATACAACCTTTTTATATGTAAAAAATATGGGAGGAAACACACATGTAATTTCCCCCATGGAACAACGGTGTGTTTCAAGTGTTTAAGGAATAAACACATATATAATTCTTATTATAAGTATATGAAACAGTCACCAAAAGAAATATAGTAAAATAATGTTCCAAAAAATAACCCCTCATACTTCAATTCTTAAATTGAATGGATTTTGGTCCTTACAAAAATCATTTCCCTAACTGATGTATTAATATATAAAACTGACCCTAGAAATACTCTAAATAATGGGAGTATGTAAGAGTTTTTTTCTATCACTATATCTATAGTGGATCATGATAATTATGATGATATAGGTACATATATTATTTATTCTATATTTGTGGATGTATTAAGTCCTATATGTTTTAACTAAAATTTCTATTTTAAAATAAAAAACATATTTGAATCATTATTGTATACAAGGATTTTTAATCTCATTCATGGGTTGTGTGATTATGATTCATTCATGTCATAATATCATATATTTAGTAAAAATTTAAAGATATTTGCAATATATAACTTTCCTCTACATGTATAAAATAAATTATTATTAATTCGAATAATAAAAGAAAATTTCATATCATCGTATGGTATTCTAGAAAGGAAAATATGATTACTATCTATATTAGAAAACTAATTATACCTGAATATTAATGATACTTAATCATTGGGTATGTTTTTCTCAAATATTAGTAAGAACCCTCATATTATGATATTTATATTATGAAGGAATTTATGAGTCTCATAGAGTTGTTCTCATTACTAACGTTTATTTTTTGAGAAATTAAACTATGATTTACAAATACAATAGAAAAATCCTTAGCTATATTCTTTTGGTATATGAAAATTAATATTGTGATGATGAAATTTATTTAAGGGGTAGAATGTAGGAACTAGAGATTTTAGATCCTATAAAGTATAAAATGTGTTCTATAACATGTACCATAAACTACATGTGATATAAAAAACCAAAACATATAGATATGTCTTTCCTTATAAAAATATAATTTTCACTTTCTTTGTAAACCATTTATAGTTATTACTCTTAGATGGTAAATAATTAATAAGGGTTAATTATACAAATTTTATTGTCAATAAACATAATTTTATTTATATTTTATAGTTTATCATAAAAATCATGATTTATAAAATTTAGTTTATAAAATTTGTAAATTAATTTTAATTTTGGAATTCTTCGCAACCAAATTATCTTAGGGTATAAATTTTGCTCGTTTTTAAAATATTTTTTATTTAAGTGAATAGTGAAAATACCAATTTTTCTAATACCTCCACATTTATATGTCTTAGAATATTTTTACAACATTTCCTATGACATTATATATAATAAATTATAATAATCTATTTAAAATATATTTTGAATTTATAAACCCATGATCAGAATTTTTAAAATCAATATACTATTTTATTGAAAACTAATTGTTCAACTCTTGTTTAATTAATTAAAAACATTATGAAATGATTTTTCTAATTTATTTATTATAAAATAAATATACCTTACATGATAATATATATTTTAAATTATATGTATTCTTTATAATTTATCATTATATACTAATCATAAATCATTGTTCTTAAAAATATTCTCTTTCAAAAAATTGGTATTTACGCAGTACTGGTTCTATTGTTAAGTTTTATTTACCAACACATAGAATATATTTTGATTAAATTTTTCTTATAATTATGATAATAATTTTCAAAAAATTCAATAAGTATATTTTCACTTTCATGTATAAAATTTCGATTACTAGAATTAAGGCTAATTACCATGAATATGGGGGAAAAATTATTTTAAAATTATTATTTAATTAATTACATTAAATTTATGTGAATTAAATTAAATTTCATTAAATTAAATAATGAATATTATATGGTGTATAAAAACCTGAATAAATATATTAACACTCATTAATATTTTGATGAATACTAAATAAGAATAAGGATCTATAATGGTAAAAATGATTTTTTTTAATGAAATCGTTTCTCTACACATACTATGTTTTAATTTTAAATATTATTTTATAATACTTAGAAATTTATTTGGATTAAATATATATTAAATTTATTTCCAGGGCTCATAATATTTTTAATTTGGGTTATGCAATATGGTTAATGAAACATAAAATCACTTAGTTAAAAACAAATTTTCTAGTTTAATAACATTATAGTAAAACCCTATTAATTTTTTTACAACATGTGAGGAAAGACATGACTGAGCCTTTATCAACATAATAATATAGAAAAATACATTATTTCAAAACTACAGAGTAATTTTGATTGGAATTATGTCATAGAATGTTTAAAATTTTAATGGAGTTCGCAAAAGTGTCTTTTTGTCTCTTATAAAGGGGATCATTTATACTCTTTGAAATACACACCTATCCTTAAAATTCAACCTTTAAAATCTTTCATTTTACTCTCTCTATAAACATTTCCAAAAAACAACTTAGTCCCCATATCAGACATAGTTAGTACAAACCCTTAAATTTGAAGGGAATATCCAAGAAAAATAATGTCTCAATTGTATGTATTTTATCTTTATTATGTATTTATTACTAATAATACTCCCTATAAAATCATATCTATATAAATATATTATTGAATAAATATCTTATTTATAATGAGTTCCTTAATATTAATTATACAACCCTTCGGGATTTATATCAATCCTTTAAAAAAAATAAATAAACATTAATCATTCATGTGCATGGACTACCACCTCCACGAGGAATAATTTTTTTGAATTTTCAATAATTTTTCATTCCTTAAAAAATCTAAAAATATGGTTCAACATAAAAATTAATTAAATTAATATCACAATTCCTATTTTATAATTATATTATATAAAAAATAAACCATCTTTCACCATACTCACCATTCAAGTTAAAGTCTGCTCATGTTTGAGTTAGTTAAACCACCTACATGAATAGTGATATAAAAATATATTATTGATGATTGTGGTAATATAATATAATATTTTATTAAAATAAAATAATTAAATATTGGTTGGTATATGGTTATGGAAATATTATTTTAATTATTTAACTTATTATGAAGTATATTTTTTGATCACTAAAAATCACCAAAATAATCCCACATTGATTCCACTTATAGAATTATATATGATCTTTATAAAAAATATAAGACTGATATTAATGTATCATAAATATATTATTTATGAATATGGTGAAAAATTATTTGTATTGACTTCAATATTAGTAATCATGCGTGAATCAGTTAAAGATATTAAAACATGATGGTCATAATATGATATAACTAAATAATGTATTAAGGATTATAAAATGGTAATATTTATGAGTAACATTTTAAAATAGGCTATGATGTAAGTTATGTTTTTTAAATGAGGATAGTATTTTATAAACTATTCATTGAACCAATATAAAATATTTTCATCTATATTTTCCATCATTGAGACATTTTTATATTACCGACCTATTTTTAATTATGTGGATTTCATAATGATTGCATGATATATTATATCATGAATTGATTTTTCATTTTTTTAATTATTATAAAGATTTTATGTTCATTCTCTTAAAATATATTTGATTTAAAATTTATAAAAGTCTTATGGATTAGTTTTAAAACTCCTTAAAAAATCGAGATCTCTTATAAGTGATAATCAGTTAGGGGAATTTGTATTCCAATTAATTCCAAAGCCTCTATCATTTTATTCTCATCTGGATATCTTTAACAAAAAAATTTATAATTAACTTATTTAAAATAGGATGTTTTAAATTCCTTTATGTTATATGGGTTTTCAATAATGTTATTTCAAAATATTTCATGCACCCAGAAGGTGTTGATAAATCTCTAGGGTCTGATCAGATTAAAAATTTATATCCAAAACTACACTCAGCTACTAATACTTAGAATAGAGGCACCCTAGGTTCAAACCCAAATAGATAGATTTCCGATAAGAAACCCAGTGGTAAGATCATTTTGATTCATAATCATCATTATTACTCTCTTTTGATTGAATTTACTAAACTTAGTAGCTTGGTATTTAATTCATTCTGAAGGAAGGGTTTGAGGTCAATTTTAGGGTATAAGTGAAGAATAATCCTAAATTCAACCCAAGATATACCTATTAAATTGGAATTAAAGTGGTTAAAAAGATACAAATTGATCTTGGTCAAATGAAATGGATATAAATAAAATGAAACTACTACTTGGTCTAGAATAAATAACAACCTAAGAGTAGGAAGCTTTAATTTTAGGCAGAAATAATTTTTGGCTATTAGTACTAGCATGATCATATCAAAGTAGGGCATGGTCATTTGATTACACCTTTTATAGTCAGGTTAGGTTTAATCAAATGTCACTAAAAATTGGTTTAAACCTAGTAACTATCCATAGGGTAACTTAGTTTCAATTTTTTATATTCATTACATTAAAACTAAACCAAATATCAACCCTAACCCAAAAAATATTATCAATGACTTACATAATTTATTAAAGGTATAGAAACAAACGTCACACTTAACATAATGACATCATGATTAAAATTGATTAATTCCATAATTGAAATTTTATGAATGTAAATAAAAACTAACATGAATGGGGAAATAATAAAGAACGCAGAGATAATTAATGTTTCAAAAAAATTGGTATTGAAATTGGAATGTTATAACAACAATAAAAAAACAAATGAGTCATTAAATCTAATTTCAAATTAATAGAATACATGAAATAATAAATTAATATAGTAGAGATAGATGAGAATTAATACTAAGTAAAAATGGAGAAGAACATGAGAAATAATATTTGTACATCCTCGAGTTTTTTATGTGATGGAATAACTCAAACATATATAGACATGAAAAGTAAAAGATATCTAAAATATTATCACAGTGTAATATATTTAAGTGGGTTTTGTGTCGACTTGTATATGACATGTAAGTGGAATTTACTCTGTGTACTTCAGATCCACAATGTTCAATGATAATCTTTAATCTTTTGGAATCCTCAAGTTGTATCTTTGATAGAATGAGATCTCAATTTTTTTCACATCATGTAAATTCAACACATCATGCATGTGATTCAAATCTTTTACTCCCTTCATGTCATTAAAATTTTATAGGATTCAAATTTTAAATAACTAATGATGCGTAATGTATCTACATGTCATGTAAAAATTTAATCTCATGTAAATGTTCAAGGGTAGTTCTTTGGTCCTCAAGGATGTTGTGAATGAGTAATACACATCATGAACTCTTTTTGTGTCTTGTAAACCATTTTTTTCAATTTTTCATCAAATAATAATTTGAGTAAAAAAAATCTTATTTTCCTGATAAATAAACTAAAACATAGGGAATTATTGAATAAATTAAGATTAATCCTTAAATAAATGTATCCAAAGTGTGTATATAAGTTTAAAATTTCAAATTCCCCCATTGTTGAAAAATTTACTGTCCGAAAGAAAAAAATCTAAATGGGGATTCCAAATGAAACCATTTTTAAAATAAATGTTCTTTACTACTAGGAAATGAAAACTAAGTGAAACTATAGAATCTATGTCCTCTAGAATTAATCTATAAAGAAAATTAGTCATTCCACATAATCAAGTTCTTTATTAATATTCATTCTTCCTTTAATTAAAATTTTATAACTATTACTTAGAATCTATATCCCTTTTTCAATTTACCTCACAATGAATTTTAAATCATCCCTCAATGTAAAATGTAAGAGGGGTTATTCTTATATAATTAATACATGTTCATAATAGTAGGATTTTATTTGGTCTAATATCTCCACTTTGAAAATAGAAATAAAAAATTAATCATTAGGTCTTAAATAATATGGTTCAATCATCTATGAAGGTGAGGGTAGGTAGGAAGTCAGTAAAAATAAATCTAAAAAGGATTTGAGATCTATAGTATAATGCAAGATAATCATCAATAGTTCAATGAAGTAAGTCCTCCAAGACATAATTTTTCCATGCTAGAAACATCTCAATGTTTTTTGATGAATTTTTCAAGATAGTATCAAGAATTTACCATGATCCTTAGATTTAAAAAATAATAATGTACATGATAGACCTCACATACATCATCTAAACACATATGATCAACCATAGGATTCAATTTTATGGTAATGGTGATTTTTTACCATCAATATAAACACCCCAAAAATGTATTATTATTTTTATTAATTTATTGTCATTTATTTTAATTTTTTTTGAAATATTAATAATACTTTTTACAATGGAACATAGTAAGAGTAGAAAAATTCGAAAGTAATCATAGACCACATCATACCAGTCTTGTGAAATTTACATTATACATCTCCTCAGTAAAAATATCCCTTGAATGGAAAAAGATGATAAATACCCCACACTTGTTAAATTGGAAATCATGCATAGTTTCAGGAGAAGGGTGCGAAGGGACAATAAACATGAAAACACCCATCCAAACAGGCATATTCATGGCAAAAATTGGATAAATAAGGGTAGATATTCATGTGTGTCCCATGAAAACAGGATAAAAAAATATTACCTCATTCATTTTAAAAGATTTATTGTTCGTTTATATCCTAAACAAGACCTCAATGAATGTTATGATATATTCACATGACCCAAGTATATCTTAAGAAATATTATAAAAAAATATGAAAAAGGAGGTTTAGAATTATCATAGGATTTGGATTGTAAAAAATAAATCTCAATCACTCAGGGGATAATATCTAGTGATAAGTCAATCACAATAAATTTCAAGAATCTAGAATTATAAACCAATTAATCAACCATATGTATCTTGTTATAAACATAAATAGAAATAATAATGGATTTCAAAGATATCTAACCTAACTTTTTCTTTTATTTAAATGTGTGTAATGTGTGTTCAATTTCAAAGCATGATTTTAATTAAAAATGTCTCCTTATCTTGTGAAAACCTGATATAATTATGATTTATAGACAAATAATATCAAGAATGAATCCTATACACATAAAATATGATATTTATTTTATAGTTATTGAAAGATTAATGGGAGGGATATTAATATCAATGTTGAAAAAATTAAAATTACCATTGATTAATTTTAAATATAGAATAGAAAGACACCATTATGAATGCAATTCCATGAGGAAACTTTTTATATTTTCATTTTAAATTGGGATACTTGTCAAAATTATTATAAATAAAATTCCTACACTATATAAACCATTAATCCATAGGGGCTAACCAATTTGAAAGCATACGAATAGGAAAGTTCACATAGTTGATAGTATAGGAACAAGGCTAAGATAATTTCAAGAAGTGGATACACAAATGTTTAGGATGACTAAAATAAAAAAAATCAATAAAAGGAATAGAAAATGTCATATAGACATGAATGAAATAAAAAAATCAAATATGATGGAATGCCTCCCAAAAAGTGCTCACTAATATTTCGTCTACAAATGAATAGAAAAAAATTAGTGAGAGTCGCCTATCAGTTCAAAGGTATGCTACCTCCTACAAGAAATGGTGGTAGTGTCATTGAGCTCATGGGGACAATTGGTGGGATTAAACACTTAATGGAGGTTTCAACTATTAAGCTCATGTTATAGGAATAACATTCATTCACATAGTGGAGGATTCTCCTTATAATGATTGATCTAGAGCTATATCTCCTCAAATTGTCTTTGGATTCCATCCAAATACTGAGGCATCACATGTGGGAGGTAGGGTAGTGGTCTGAAATGAATGTCAATGGTTATAGAGGATTTAGAAAATATAGACAAGGATTAATTAATGCAGATGTTAAATGAAAATAATAAAAACACACAGTGAATTCAAAAATCATATGTCATCCATTTATATATACAAATGATACATTAGTGATTATGAGATACACTCAGATTACAAAAAAGTCAACTAGATACTATGTATAACTATTGAGTGGTACACGAATATGACTGAAAATAAAGGGCATTCTCACCAGTCTCTATATTAGATGTACCCTCCAGAAAAGTGGGGGTATGAACCAACTCTTCAAAATTAAACTCATCAATTAAAGAATGGGTTGGATGATCAATTTCAATAATTGGTGCATAGTGCTGATAGCAGGCTCAGTCGAGGGTTGAGGGGTGAGGTGGTGATATGTAATATGGTAATAAGTCTAAAATCTAGATGTCACATCCCAAGTAAATTAAGAATAAGATATATTTCATATTTATTAATATTTGTGAACTAAATATTAATTTTAGTTTAAAAGGGTTGCTATGTTTGATAGCGTACCCGATACACAACAACAGGTTTCTTTGAAATCTTACGTTGAACACTAATAATATAATTTTATTATTTTAAAATGGTCGTTAACTCCTAGATGTTTTATTGGATGGAATGAAAAAAACAAACTACAATATGATTATACATTTATTTACATTTATCCAATAAAAGTTAGAGGCTTAAAATGTGAATGAATCAAAATTTAAGCGTAATTTACATTAAAAGGTCAATTTACCGCCTTTTAATGGAGAACCATTTTTAAATATATTTTTGGTCACTTTAATACATTATATATGTCCATATAAAATCCTTCTTTAGAATGGGGACATCAAAATTTAATTTGTGTAATTTTTTGGAATTTTTCTGATAAACTTCATTTTTTTAATGAATAGTGAAAATATTGTATTTTAATTCAAAACTATGTTTTAATATAATTTATTTATATGGTTAGATTATATTTTTAAATGGATTTAAAGTGTTATTAGAATATACATTTTACATTTAATCCAATTTTGATCATTGGAATTAATTTCACTTTGAAATTGGACACAAACAAGTATCAATCTTTTGATAGTTATTGTTTCTTAAAAACACGCTATTTGTTTTGATAATGGGAATTAATTTTAAAATTAATTAATTACACTTCTATTTTTTGAAATTGGAAAAATAGAAATAATTTTTTAATTCAGAATATCAAATATAACTTAGGCTGAATTTTTGGTATTTTTCTAAAAAACTTCAATTTTTGATGAATAGTGACACCACTTAGTGGTAGTTAAAAAAACTGACTTTTTCATTTAAATGAAAATTTACCACTTATGTGAATTTAATTTAGAAAATATGACATATATGGTTTCTATAAAGAAGTAAAATGTGGTTCATTAAGATGAAAATAATTTTTGGTGAATAGTAATAGTTGACTTTTATTTACCGCGGTTAAAGGTAAATAAGGTAATTCAAGGTAAAAAGAATATTATAATATTTCAAAATTACCTTAAAACTTGTATAAACCTTATTGGATTAGTAATGTCCGACCATGGGAATCCTTGGGCCTATTTTGGGACCCCATGGAGCCACTTATGAAAGATAATGACACATTAGATTAATTAATTTAATGTAAAGACAAAATTGACATTAACAAAATGCTTTTAGTAAATTAATTTTTATATGGTGTTATATAAGTCATATTTTAGACTATAAATATTAATTGGAAATATAAAAATATTTCCTATATCATGATAGTTTTTTTATAATTTTTAGACATCAAAAAAATTAAATTATTTTCGACACAATAACGATGCAGTATTTACCTCATTAATAAATGATTTAAATAAATAAGATTATAATGATTAAAATATTATCCAAAACATGTAAAATTATGATTGGATGATTTTATATAAAATATGAGTCATATTATCTTTGACTATAATGATTTTTGGACCATTAAAAACCGAATATAATTATATAATAAATTAATGTTTTCACACTTTCCTAAAGAGCCCCTCCTCTCCCTTATAAAAAGAGACCACTCCTAACCAATTCCTCACACCTCTCAAGCCATTTGTATCGTCCAGAATCTTCCCAATTAAGCTCCCTAAATCCCAATCCTCCTCTTAGAAGCATTACCTAATGCATAAGGCACTTCAAGAAGTCCTTTAGTTCAAATTAAATGGAGTTACCCAAATTAAAGGTAACAATTTCTCTTAAATTGTTTTCATTTATTTTACTTCTAAAACCCCTAAAATATTTTTATTTATTTATTTTGTAACAACACCATTATCTTAAATATACTATTATGTTTTTATGATAAGTATTATAACTACACTTACACACACATCCATTTAATTGGTGAAGAACATTATGTTTCTGTGGATGGAAAACTAAGGCCTCACGAAACGATGATTGTTCAATTACATCTTACCGCCTCTCATGGTGTCCATTATTATAGAAATGTATTTATATATGATATATATTATGTTTATGATTTCCTTATGTTTCTGTACTTCCCATTTATATCACACCTTTATGTTTTCCATAGTGGGTAAATACGATAATCTCATTTGAGGAAGTGCTGACTACCGCCCCCTCAAAGTGATGTGATTTGTTAATGACTTATGTGGGATGTATAAAGGATGGAGTTAATGGTATTATATATTATATTATACTTTAACCATAATATACATATGTATCATTATGTTTTAATTCCATTAAAATAATAAATAGAAATGAAAGTAGCGTTCATGCGTACGTGCGACCTACCGTCTCCATGAACGGTGCATTTCATTTCTTACCTACAAATGTTATGTACTATTCTAAATACATGTATATAATGGATATATATGATATCAAAATCATGAATATCATTCTATATATGATGGAATACTGACCACATGGACAACTTGTAAATTTAAGGTGTTTATTTTTGACTCAAGTACCAAATATCGACAAAATGGACATTATTAACTTAAATGATTTAAAAATATTTATAACATGGTAATAAGTGATATAAAAGAAATAATAAACTTGAAAAAGGTTCTAAAGAAAGTATAAATTAACTTTAGTTTATTATTCAGGATATTAAAGAACGAACGGGTCATGTCGGACAGGAGGTAAGGGACTTCGTCTCAATCTCTTTTCATTGAGGCATATTTTGTTTCAATACATGACTTTATTTTATACGATGTATAAACACCCTTGACATTTCAAAGGGAATATTTTTCTACAAAGAATTTTACTAAATGACAAAATGAAATGTTTCTTATAAAGTAAACGGTGACAATAACCTTTTCCGCCACCGCGAGTACTACTTGATCGTTGGCTTCCATAACAAGCCGTAATATTTTTAAAAGAAAATAAATACCATATACTCTTTTATGTAATTTGGTATTGAAAATGGGTTTGATAATGTATTTGTTATGTAAATATATTTAAGTGATATATTGTGATTGAAATGGGGAAATGTTTTCTTTCCATTATATTTGTTTTATGTATTATGATTTTATAATGGCACTTATACATTTGATGGGTGGTTACGTGATAAACCAACTGACGGGTGGTGCCGTGAATACCAGGGTGGGTGGTCACCTTATAACCTCCAATGCATTAGGTATGGAAGTCGTCCGTATGGCTATTCTATTTAGTGATATGTGTGGAAGTCAGCCGTATGGTTATTCCATTTAAGTATGTTTATGTCCCAAGTTACCTTTATATGTTATGTGTTCTTTATATGGGTTTTATGGTAATATTTTGGTTACAAAAGTTTAAGTAATGATCTTTTATTCAGTGAAGAGTATTTACTACTCCATAAAGGATAAAAGTATTACTTATGTTAAAGTATTCATGGTTTACTTGTTGTTTGGAAAAAATAATAGTTTTCCTTCTTTGTGTATCCCTTACTGAGCTTTTTATGCTCATGAAAAGTTTTTGAAATGTTTTTCACAGGACATAATGTGGAATTGGGTTATGGATGGGATCAAGTAAAAGTCATGCTGTCTTAAAAATGGAAATAGACATGACTCTTTTTTTCAAGAGTTCGTGTTTTGTAAAAAAAATAGAAACTGAGTAGATGTGTCTACTTTGTAAATATTTTGAGATGTAATAGTTATGTCCTAATTATCTAATACTCTAAACCTGAAAAGATCCTAAATGTGAATTATTCATTTAATTCAATATTAAGTAATGTTTAAAGTTGATTCCTTATAGTTGGTATCAGAGGTCGGTTTAGATAACTTTAGGATTTAGGGTATTATTAAATTAATATCCATAAAGTAATTTATGTAAATATTGATATCATATAGCATTTACAGTTTACCATGTTTCTTCGCCTAAAATATTTCCATGTTCATAATGGTTTTCCGCAGAGGAAACATTGCTGCTGTGTTGGGATGACATCAGGAGGAAGACAACATTCCAAATCAGCATCCTGAGATGGTTGGAATCGGAACTGAACAGTTTGTTATAGTGATCACATAGTTGACTCAGGATATAAATGGTGGTGGTATCCATGTAGGAGATCTTCCAGATCAACCACAGAGGAACATGTCAGTAGTGGAGCATTTCATGAGGCAACATCCCCCATCATTCAGAGGATTATCTAACCCTGTACTAGCTGAAGGGTGGATTAAAGCACTGGAGAAGATTTTTGATGTCATGGGTTTTTCAGAACATCAAAAGGTTAGTCTCGTTGTTTACCATTTTGAAGGTGAAGCTAATTAGTGGTGGTCGATGGTGAAAAATATCAGGGATAGTGAGGAGATTGATTCTCTTGATTGGGATGAATTCAAAGGTATGTTTCTTGAGAAATATTTTCCTAAGGTGGTTTGTCTTAGGATGGAAGAACAATTCCTAGAATTGAGGTAGGAAGATGATTCAATGTCTGCTTATGAAGAAAAGTTCACTCGACTAGCAAGTTATGCACCAAGTTTCATCCGAGATCTTATTGTAAGATAAATCGATTTTACTCAGGACTGAATCCACAATATCGAAGAGCGTTAGCCTATCGTGAGTTCAAAAGTTATGAAAAAATTGTTCGATGTGCAGAGAAGGTGGGAATGGAGTTTGAAGATGATCAAGTTTTCTTTGACAAACAACAGAACAAGAGGTCCAGTTTGCAGGAAAAGGGGAAGAATTCATCAAATAATCCTGGAGGTAAGAAAACTAAATATCTATCTTGTGATAAGTGCGGTAAAAAGAACCCCGAAGAATGTTTATCGAGGTCTGTAAAGTGATTCCGGTGTGGTAAGTCTGGTCATATTGATCGTAACTGTAAAGACGATGATCAAGTAGGCAATAAAAATCCATCGGTAAGATGTTTTAAGTGTAATGAAATGGGTCATTATGAAAATGAGTGCCTTGAGAAGAACTCGAATGAGGGAAATCAGCCAGACTACAAGCATTAAGGGGTGGTGAAATCCTTTGAAACTACTTCAGCAGATGTTGGGCCATCAAATGAAGTTGTATCAGGAACACTGTTTGTTTGTTCAGATTATACCAATGTGTTGTCTCATTCAGGGTCTTCACACTCTTTCATTTCTAAGAAGTTTTCTAGTAAATTGGTAATTCCATCTCAAGATATGAATACATAACTTA
Source organism: Viscum album (assembly GCA_963277665.1). Classification (NCBI taxonomy): domain Eukaryota; kingdom Viridiplantae; phylum Streptophyta; class Magnoliopsida; order Santalales; family Viscaceae; genus Viscum; species Viscum album. The sequence goes on from OY728127.1 coordinate 1,281,456,206, forward strand.
TGGTAAAAACACCTGGAGGAAATGTAGAGACAAAAATAATACATAAGAACATTCCTATCCTTGTGTGCGGAAAGAATATACCTGCAAACCTTATTGTTTTGCCTCTAGTAGAGTTTGATGTTATTTTGGTAATGGATTGACTTTTTTTTATCATGCTAAGATTGACTACAGAGCTAAAGAGGTTTCTTTTCAGAAAGATTTTCAGTTTGTGTACAAGAATGAACCCTTGATTTTGATAATATATCAGGAAGACAAAAAACTGGTAAAAGATGGAAATGAATGTTACCTTTCACATATTGTTGAAAACAAATGGATTGTTCAGATTAATGATGTGCCAGTGGTAAATGAGTACCTTTATGTTTTTCTTGATGAGTTTCCTAGTATAATACCTAATCGGGAAGTTGAATTTACTGTTGACTTAGTCCCTGATGCTAAGCCAATTTCAAAACCCCCTTATCGAATGGCTCAAATTGAACTTATAGAGTTAAAGAAGCAATTTCAGGAGTTATTAGATAAAGGTTTCATTCGACCTAGCACATCACCATGGGGTGATCCTGTCTTTTTTGTTAAAAAGAAATATGGTTCAATGAGACTTTGTATTGATTATAGAGCATTGAATAACATTACTATTAAGAAAATGTATCCTTTTCCTTATATCGATGAATTGTTTGATCAGATCCAGGGAGCTCAGTATTTTTCGAAGATTGATTTGAGGTCAGGGTACCATCAGTTGAACATAATGGAAGCATACATTCTGAAGACCGCGTTTTGTACTTGATATGGCCATTATGAATTTGTAGTTATTAATTTTGGTTTAACCAATGCACCTGTTGTATTCATGGATCTTATGAATAGAATTTTTTATGAGTTCTTGGATAAGTTTTTGGTTATGTTCATTGATGATATTTTGGTTTATTATAAAAGTAAAGAGAAGCATGAAATTCATTTAAGGGTTTTCTTGAAAACCATAAAAGAAAAGAAATTGTTTGGGAAATTCATCAAGTGTGAGTTTTGGCTGTAAGAAATTTCATTCCTTGGTCACATTATTTCAAAAAATGTCATAACTGTTGATCCCACTAAAATAAAAGTTGCTGAAGAATGGCCAAGAACCACAAATATAACCGAGATCCATAGCTTTCTTGGTTTGTAAGGTTATTACCGAAGGTTTGTTGAAAATTTTTCACGGTTATCTAGTCCAATGACTAAGTTAACTTGAAAAGGTGTTAAGTTCATCTGGACAAAAGAATGTGATGATTGTTTTCAGGAATTGAAAAGAAGATTGGTAAATGCTCCAGTTTTGGAACGACCTTCCAGAAATGGTGAGTTTGTTATCTACAGTGATGCTTCGTTGAAAGGACTGGGTTGTTTCCTAATAAAAAATGATCAGGTAATTGATTATTCTTCATGTCAGTTGAATCCACATGAGTTAAATTACCATACACATGATTTGGAATTAGCTGTTGTTGTTTTTGATTTAAAAATTTGGAGGCATCATTTGTATGGAGTGAAGTGTAAAATATATACTGATCACAAAAGTTTTAAGTATATATTCACTTACAAAGAATTGAACCTCAGACAGAGGATATGGTTGGAATTAATCAAGGATTATGATTGCATGATCCATTACCATCTGAGAAAATCAAATAAAGTGGCCGATTCTTTGATTAAAAAAATTAATACTTTATTAGCCATATTACGTTTGGAACGAGATCCTTTGGTTTTTGATTTGATGAACTTTGGAATAAAAGTTGTTGGTGCAAAAAATTATTCTATTTTGTTTCAGGTGTCAGTGAAATCATCTCTATCAGACGGAATAAAGAAAGCGCAGAAAGAAGACAGTGAGTTGTAAAAAAAGGTAGAATTGGTGAAGAAGGGTAAGTTTCCTGATTTTAATTTTGATAATGATTGTGTTTTGGGATTTGGGAAGAGATTATGTGTGCCTTGTGATTCACAGTTGAATAATGAGTTATCTGAAGCTCATAGTTCCCCGTTTTCAGCTCATCCTGGTAGTACTAAGATGTACATAGATATTCAGGAGTATTACTGGTGGGATGGAATGAAAATAGATATTTCTGATTTTACTGTGAAGTGTTTGACTTGTCATCAGGTTAAAGTAGAGCGTCAGTTACCAAAATGAATGCTTCATCCTCTACCGGTGCCATAGTGGAAATGGGAAAATATATCCATGGACTTCTCTGTGGGATTACCAAATACATTTCGAGGTAATAATGAAATATCGATTATAGTTGATCGATTGACTAAATCTGCTCATTTCCTACCTATTGGAGATACTTTGTCTCTAGATCAACTTTCTCAGTTGTATGTTAAAGATATATTCAGGTTGCATGGAGTTCCCCTCTCTATTGTATCTGATCGTGATCCTAGGTTTACTTCTAACTTTTGGAAAGGCATTCAAAAGTCATTGGGTACTGAATTAAATTTTAGTACAACTTTTCATCCTCAATCAGATGGGAAGTAAGAACGAACAATTCAGACCTTGGAGGATATGTTACGTTCTTTCTCGATAGATTACCAGGGATGTTGGGATCAACATCTTTCTTTGGTTTAATTTTCTTACAATAAAAGCTTTCATTCTAGTGTACAAATGTCTCCATTTGAGGCATTATATGGAAAGCATTGTCGAACTCCGGCATTCTGGGCTAAAGTAGGTGAAAGGAAGCTGGTGGGACCAGAATTGATAGAAGAGATGGCTGAGAATGTTCAATTGATTCAGAAGCACATTAGAACAACTCAAATCAGATAGAAAAGTTATGTAGATAAATGGAGGAAGGATATTTCCTTTGAGGTACGTGATCATGTCTTTCTCAAAGTTTATCAATGGAAAAGTGTGATGCGTTTTGGTAAGAAGGGAAAGTAGAGTCCGACGTTCATTGGACCTTATGAAATTCTAGAGAAAGTAGGATCAGTTGTGAATAGAGTGGCTTTACCTCTATGTTTATCCCAGATACACAATGTTTTTCATGTTTTGATGTTGAAAAAGTATATGCTAGATCCATCTCATGTTTTGAGCCCAGAGGTAGTTTAGTTGGAAGAGAATCTCTCTTATAAAGAAAAACCAGTTCAGATTCTTGACCTTAGAGAGAAATTGTTGTGGAATAAGGTGATTCACCAGGTAAAGGTTTTGTGGAAAAACCATATGGTTCAATAGGCAACGTGGGAATATGAAAATTCTATGAGGGATAAATACCCCCAATTATTTTGATAAGTGAATAAAAATTGCGAGGATGCAATTCCCAAAAGGGGGAAGGATGTAACATCCTAGGTAAATGAAGAATAAACTATATTTTATATTTATTAATATTATTGAATTAAATATTAATTTTAGTTTAAAAGGGTTGCTATGTTTGATAGCTTACCTGATACGCAACAACGGGTTTTTTGAAATCTTACGTTGCACACTAATAATATGATATTATTATTTTAAAATGGTCTTTAAATCCTAGCCATTGTATTGGAGGGAATGAAAAAAACTAACTACAATATTATTATACATGTATTTACATTTATCCAATAAAAGTTAGAGGCTTAAAATGTGAATGAATCTAATTTTAAGTGTAATTTACATTAAAAGGTTAATTTACCGCCTTTAAATGAAAACCCTTTTTAAATATCGTTTTGGTAACTTTAGTACATTATATATGTCCAAATAAAATCCTTCATTAGAATGGGGACATCAAAATTTAATTTTTGTAAATTTCTGGAATTTTTCTGATAAAGTTCATTTTTTAATGAATAGTGAAAATATTGTATTTTAATTCAAAATTACGTTTTAATCTAATCTATTTATATGATTAGATTAACTTTTTATTTGGTTTTAAAGTATAATTATAATATATTTTTACCATTTAATCCAATGTTGGTCATTATAATTAATTTCACTTTGAAATTGGACATAAACAAGTATCAATATTTTGATAGTTATTGTTTCTTAAGAACATGCTATTTGTTTTGATAACGGGAATTAATTTTAAAATTAATTAATTCCACTTCAATGTTTTTAATTTTGAAAAATAGACATCATTTTTGAATTCGAAATATCAAATATAGCTTAGGCTGAATTTTTGGTATTTTTCTGAAAAACTTCAATTTTTTGATGAATAGTGACACCACTTAGTGGTAGTTTAAAAAACTAACTTTTTCATTTAAATGAAATTTTTCCACTTCTGTGAATTGAATTTTAAAAATCCAACATACATTGTTGTTATCAAAAAGTAAAATGTGGTTCATTAAGATGAAAATAATTTTTGGTGAATAGTAACTTTTGACTTTTATTTACCGTAGTTAAAGATAAATAAGGTAATTCATGGTAAAAAAAATATTATAAAAATTCAAAATTACCTTAACAATTGTCCAAACCTTATTGGTTGAGTAATTACTGACCATGGGAATCCTTGGGTCGATTTTGGGACCCCATGGAGCCACTTATGAAAGATAATGACACGTTAGATTAATTAATTTAATGTAAAGACAAAATTGACATTAACAAAACACTTTTAGTAAATTAATTTTTATATGGTGTTATATAAGTCATATTTTCTAATATAAATATTCATTGGAAAGATAATAATATTTCATACATCATGATATTTTTTTTATAATTTTTAGACATAAAATAAATTAATTTATTTTTGACACAATAACGATGCAGTATTTACCTCATTAATAAATGATTTAAATAAATAAGATTATAATGATTAAAATATTATCCAAAACATGTCCAATTTTGATTGGATGATTTTATATCTAATATGAGTCATCTTATCTTTGACTATAATGATTTTGGACCATTATAAACCGAATAAAATTATATAATAAAATAATGTTTTCACACTTTCTTAAAGAGCCCCTACTCTCTCTTATAAAAAGAGACCAATTCTAACAAATTTCTCACACCTCTCAAGCCATTTGGATCGTCCGAACTATGACCAATTAAGATCACTACATCCCTCTACTCCCCCCAGAAGCCTTACCTTTGGTATAAGGCACTTCAAGAAGTCCTTTGGTTCAAACCAAAGGGAGTTACCCAAATTAAAGGCAATAGTTTCTCTTAAATTGTTTTCATTTATTTTACTTCTCCAACCCCTAAAATATTTTTATTTATTTCTTTTGTAACAAAAACAGTATCCTCAATATACTAGGATGTTTTTATGATAAGTATTCGAACTACACTTACACGCACATCCATCTAATGTGTGAAGAACATAATGTTTCTGTGGATGACAAACTAATGCCTCACGAAACGATGATTGTTCAATTACATCTTACCGCCTCTCAGGGTGGCCATTATGATAGAACTATATTTATATATGATATATATTATGTTTATTATTTCCTTATTCTTATTTAATTCTCATTTATATCACAACTTTATGGTTTCCATAGTGATTAAATATGATAATCTCATTTGAGGAAGTGCGGACCACCGTCCCCTCAAAGTGATGTGACTCGTTAATGCATTATGTGTGATGTATACATGATGAATATAATGATATTATATATGATATTATACTGGAATTATAATATATATATGAATCATTATGTTTTAATTCCATTAAAATAATAAATAGAAATGAAAGTAGCGTTCATGCGTACGTACGAGCTACTGTCTCAATGAATGATGCATTTGATATCTTACCTACAAATGTTATGTACTATTATAAATACATGTATATACTGGATATATATGATATATATGATATCTTAACCATGAATATTATTCTGGATATAATGGACTATTGACCACATGGACAACTTGCAAATATAAGGTGTTCATTTTTGACTCAAGTACCAAATATCGATAAAATGGACGTTATTAACTTAAATGATTACATAATCTTTATGAAATGGGAATAAGTGATATAAAAGGAGCAATAAACTTGAAAAATCTTCTTATGCATGTAGGGATTAACTTTAGTTTATTATTCAGTATATTAAAGAATGAACGGGTCAAATCGGACACGAGGAAAGGGACTTCGTCTCAATCTCTTTTCATTGAGGCATATTTTGTTTTAATACATGACTTTATTTTATATGCTGTATAAACACCCTTGAATTTTAAAAGGGAATCTTTTTCTATGAAGCGTTTTACTAAATGAAAAAAAGGAACGTTTCTTTTAATGTACGCGGTGACAATGACCTTTTCCGCCACCGTGAGTACTACTTGATCTTTGGCTTCCATAACAAGCCGTAATGTTTTTAAAAGAAAATAAATACCATATACTATTTTATGTACTTTGGTATTGAAATTGGTTTTGATAATGGATTTGTTATGTTAATATATTTATGTGATATATTGTGATTGAAGTATATAAATTTTTTCATTCCATTATATTTGTTTTATGTCTTATGATTTTATAATCGTACTTGGACATTTGACGGGTGGTTACGTGACAAACCAAATGACGGGTGATACCGTGAATAACAGTACAGATGGTTACGTTATAACCTCCAATGCATTGGGTATGGAAGCTTTCCGTATGACTATTTCATTTAGTGATATGTGTGGAAGTCGACCGTATGGTTATTCCATTTAAGTATGTTTATGTCCCAAGTTACCTTTATATTTTATGTGTTCTTTATATGGGTTTTATGGTTATATTTGGGTTACAAAAGCTTAAGTAATGATATTTTATTCAGTGAAGAGTATTTACTACTCCATAAAGGCAAAAAGTATTACTTATGTTAAAGTATTCATGATTTACTTGTTGTTTTGAAAAACTTATAGTTTTCTTTCATTGTGTATCCCTTAATGAGCTTTTTATGGTCATCCCAAGTTTTTGAAATGTTTTTCATAGGACATAATATGGAAGAGGGTCAAGGATGAGATCAACGAAAAGTCATGCTATCTTAAATGTGGAAATAGACATGACTCTTTTTTTAATAGTTCATGTTTTGTAAAAAAAATAGAAACTTTGTAGAAGTGTCTACTTTTTAAATCTTTTGAGATGTAATAGTTATGTCCTAATTCTCTAAAACTCTAAACCTAAGAATATCCTCAACGTGAATTATTCATTTAATTCAATATTACGAAAAGTTTAAGGCTGGGTACTTATACTAGATCAATTAGTGGAACCATGGAAGAAGATATGAGGTCCATTCCCTTGTACTGTTAGGCGTACTCCACTAGAATCTATTTCTGGTCAGAAGGATCGATGAGCTTATGATTTAGGTCGAACTGGGTAGATACAGAGGAAATGGTTGTGTCTGTAGGTGGTGGTGGGTGTGAATATGAGGGTAATGGTAGTGGGGATGGGGGTGGTGAATTGGGATGGCCTAATGAATGGGATGTGGATGTGGAAGAAGATATGGTGCTCGTTCTCTAGAATACACAATAGAACATACCAGATGTTAGATGGAATGAAGGGGGTAGGTGCATTAGTGGCATGCAATTATGTTGTGGTGGTAGTAGGTGGTATATAATGAGTAGTGGTGGAGCTTGAGCAGTTTTGAATGCAGGGGATGAAGTGTAAACAGAGGATGAGGAATAAGTAGGGGAACATGAATACTGAATAGGGGCATGAGCTATTTTAGCAGAAGAAATAGAATGATCTGCAACATACTTTGGGGTCCATTGATACATCCCATTAATATTCATCAATAGACCCATCATTTAGATCATAAGAAGACCGATCAACTCCATCTTCCCTAGGGAAGTGAGGGGATAAGCGGTGTCAAAGATGCCAAGATGTCAGCCCAAATTTTTGATGAAACATCTCTCCCCATGATAGTTCCATAAGTCTTATGAACCTAGGTATCACAGTAATTGGCGAACTATCTATCCATGTTGTGGGTAGTTTCACCCATGGATGAGGCGAGAATGAGTACCGAAATCTGATTGATGCTATGTCCTCAAGAAAACTAGGCATATGTGAGTTCAAAATGAAGAATCTGTAGAGTGACACTACAAAACTAGGTTATGTTCAAATTATGAGGGTCATGGATGATCTGTCAATCTTAGTTTATCAATGGATAACATCCCACTACACCCTCCTTTTATGCATCCTACCTCATGGAAGAGTAATAATGGGTGGTGGAGAACTCCTTGGTGTAGATACTCAGTCTAATGCCAAAGTCTCCATGGGTCATCTCCTAGGGTCTTCCACCTAGGAGAAAGGTTACATGGTCCACATAAAGTTCCAATGTGGCAAAAAACTGGACGAATAACTCCCCAAATGTTTCATCATTAATATGGGTGATTGAAAATAGGTTCATCCAGGCTAGAAGCTTAAGAACCTCCTCATTCACATGAATTTGTTTAAGCACAACTGGGTCCAACATCTTATTGGTATGCATCAACATGAAATAGTGATGAGAAATCTTTACATAATGATTAGGTGTGGAGAAATTAAGGCACATGTGTATTTTTATATGTAGGTCATCACCTAGGGATGATTTGGAATAGGCCTTGGTCTGGTTGGAGGCTGATGGAATGGCTGAACTCGAAGCATTTGTTGAGGGTATGGAATCTGTTGGTGGAAAAAGAGGCATAACTCTTGGGTTATTTTTTAGTAGAGTATCCTCACATTATGTTGTGAATTTCAAGGGTTTGTTCCATTAAATCATTGATGTGTGTAGAATGTGGAAATTGGGGATGAACTAGAGGTTGCTGCTGGAATAAAGCTTGAGGTGAATGGTATGAAAGTGGGATTAAAGGGGAGGTCAGTGGTTGGGAGGAGGTGAGTGGTCTATGGGAGTGGAAATGATGGGGGGGGGGTTATTCCTTGATCCTAGAGTTCATATATTTTTAAATACTCCTAAATTAATTCAGATTTTTAATTTATTACATGGCATGAATTTCTGAAAGATTTTTCTTCATCAAATTTTACACTTTCACATCATGCATTTCTTTTACACGAAGTAACTTTTTATATTATTCTAACATTCATGGAAAAATTACTCTAAACCAACTCCAAAATTATTAAACCTCCCTAATTTTTAATCTAACCTAACCTAGGTTACCTCTAGGATAGTTAATTTTTATTGTATAGATCTTTACATGCATCCATTTAGATAATTTTTAAAGTGTGGAAACAAACCTTGTAAAACTGTTCATGAAAAAATGTGGTGTGAATGTTGGGATGACGTTACTTATCAATGGAACATCATAATTTATATTTCTATGAGTACTTTATCCATTTTCATTAGGAGTTAGTTTCATTTTTATATCCTTATTATTCATATAATCAACTTTCATATATGGAAGAGATATTTATTGAAAATTTGATAGTTCACTATTTTTCTTTATGTCCATTACTTAATTGAACACAAATTATTCTTTGCTTAAACTAGAAATTAATCACCGTTGGTTACATAAATCAAAAAACTTTCTAATTGTGAGAAATTTCCACCCAGAAAATATTAGGACATCTCTTTCTTACTCCATATCTATGATGAGAAAATCAACATGGAAAATTAATTTTCCAACTTTTACTAAGATGACATCAGTAAGTCCATGAGGGCACTTGATTGAGTGTTCAGTAAGTTGGAGTTACACCGTCATTTTTTTTAATTTCCTATATAAGAAACCAACCTTAAAAAATTACATAATTTTTAATTAAATGAATAATTCACATTGAGGAACTTTTCAGATTTTGAGCATTAGAGAATTAGTCCATAACATATGCATAACAATTTTAATATTACCTGTAGACACTTCAACTCAGTAGCCATTTTTTTATAAAATAAAAACTCTTGAAAAAAATATTCATGTATAGTTCCATATTTTAGACATCATGACTTTTCCTTGATCACATCCTTGACCCTATTAATCTCTATGTCATGTGAAAAAAATTTCAAAAAAAACTTGGGATGAGAATAAAAATCTTAGTAAGGGATACACAAATAAGGAAAACTGCTAGTTTTTTGAAACAACAAGTAAACCATGAATAATTTATCATAAGTAAATCTTTTCACCATTATAAAGTAGTAAATAATATTCACAGAACAAAATATAATTTCTTACCATTTTGTAACCATAAGATTAACATAAAACCCATAGATATCACACGTAACATATAAAGGTATCTTGGGACATAAACATACTTAAATAGAATAACCATACGGTCTACTTCCACACATATCACTAAATGGAATATCCATATGGCTGACTTCCATAACCAATGAATTGTAGGTTATAACGTAACCACCCATCCTAGTTTATCATGACACCACCCATCATTTGGTTTATCACGTAACCACCCATCAAATATCCAAGTACCATTATAAAATCATAACACATAAAATATTTCAAATATAAACATTTCACTAATAACATTTCATTTTAAATCATAAGAAATCATTTCACGATATTGAAATAATAAATCCATTTCAAAAACAATTTTCAATACCAAATCACCCAAAAACAGAATATGGGGTTTCCTTTTTCATTTTAAAAAAACATTAAGGCATATAGAGGATGCCAAACAACAATTTTGGTGGAGAAGAGGTCATTGTCGCCATAAATGTTAAAAACATTTTTTTTGTCATTTAGTAAAATTCTTTGTAGAAAAAAATATTCCCTTTAAATGAAATTAAAATTCATAGGGTTTTATTATATACCGTATAAAATAAGGGGGATGTATATTATTAAAACATGCCTTAATTAAAGGAGATTGAGACGAAGTCCCTTACCTCGTGTCCAACTTGAAATGTTCTTTATTTAATTTCCTAAATAATAAAATTAAGATAATTTCTACTTACCTAATAAAATATTCATGTTTATTTTTAATTTTATATCACTTATTACCTTGCTATAAAAATTAGTTAATTATTTGAGTTCATATCGGACATTTTATAGATGTTCAAAACTTGAGTAAGAAATGAACTTGTTATAATTAGAAATTGTCTATGTGGTAAATATTACATTATCTCCATAATGATATTCATTATTTAGATATTATATATATCACAAATATCAAGTATATATATGTATTTATAATGGTACATAATATTTGGAGATAAGAAATGAAATGCATCGTTCATGGTGACGGTAAGCCGTACGTACACATGAACGCTACTTTAATTTCTATTTCATATTTTAATGGAATGAAAACGTAATGATAAATAGGTATACTATAATTACAGTATAACATCATATATAATTTCATTAAACCCATCCTTTATACGTCCCATATATGGCATGAACGAGTCATATCACTTTGAGGGGGTGGTAGTCTACACTTCCTAAAATGAAATTATCATATTTAACCATTATGGAAACCATAAAGGTATGATATAAATGAAAAATAAAGAAGAATAAAGAAAAAAATAAACATAAAATATATCATATATAAATACAGTTCCATCATAATGGCCACCATGAGAGGAGGTTGGAGATATTTGAACAATAATTGTTTCGTGATGTAGTAGTTCTCTGTCCACAAAAACAACATGTTTGTATTCATTAGATGGAGGTGTGTGGAAGTGTAGATTTAATTATTCTCATAAAACAACCTAGTATATTTAATATAATTGTGTTCTTATAAAAAAATGAATAAAAGTAGTTTATGGGGTTGGAGAAGTAAAATAAAAGAAAATAACTTAAGAGACGATGTTACCTTTAAATCTGGTAACTCCCATTGGTTTGAACTAAAAGGATTACTTGAATTGTCTTCTTCCTAGGTGAAGTATTCTAGGTGAAATATAGGGACTTAGGAAGATTAATTGTCCATATTTTGGGGGAGCTAAGGGTCTCGATATGTTTTAGGAATGAGTTAGAAGTGGTGTCCTTTTATAAGGGGGAGGAGGGGCTCTTTAGGAAAGTTTGAAAAATATTATTTTATTATATAATGTTTTTTGGTTTCTAAAGGTCCAAAAAATATTAATGTCAAATATAAGACGACTCTAGTTCTAAATAAAATCATCCAATAATAATTGGACAGGTTTTGGATATTGTTTTAATTATTATAATCTTATTTATTCAAATCATTCATTAATGACGTAAACACTACATCATTATTGTGTCATAAATAATTTTATTCATTTGAATTCTAAAAATTATTAAAAAAAAATACCATGATATAGGAAATTTTCTTTGTTTTTAAATTAATATTTATAGTTGAAGAGATAATTTACATAACCCCATGTAAAAATTTACTTACTAAAAGATATATGTTTTTGTCATTTTTTTTCTTTACTTTAAATTAATTAATATAATGTGTCATTATCACTCCCAAGTGCCTCCATGGGGTCCCAAAATTGATCCAAGGATTTCCATGGTCGGAAATGTATCATCCAATAGTATTAAGACACATGTTAGGGTAATTTAATATATTTATAATATTATTTTTTACCCTTACTTACCATATTTTCCCTTTAACCATGTTATATAAAATATTTACTAAAGTGAATATTCATATTGTCTAAAAATAATTGTTTACTATTTACAAAATTTGGACCTCCTGATTCCAAATTTAGAATCCATTTTTCCAAATTCAAATCACACAAGTTTAAGAAATTAATTTAAAATTAATCCCGTTGTGAAAATAAAAAGTGTTTTTTTAAGAAATAATAACTATCAAAATATTGACAAATTTTTATGTCCAATTTCACTATGAAATTACTTCCAATGACCAAAATTTGATTAATTGGAAATAATATATTCTAATTACACTATAAAACTAATTAAAAAGATAATCTATCCATATAAATAAATTATATTAAAAGGCAGTTTTGAATTAAAATACAGTATTTTTCACTATTCATAGGAAAAATGAACATTATTAGAAAAATACCAAAATTTAATCCCAAGTAAATTTTGATGTTTGGATTCTAAATAAGAATTTTATTTTGTCAAATATAACATATAAAAGAGACAAAATCTAAATTTAAAAAGGGTTCACCATCAAAAGAGGGTAAATCATCCTTTTAAAGAATATTAGAGTATTTATGCTTGAAATTGTATTCATTCACATTTTGAGTCTCTAAATTTTATTGGATGACTGTAAAAACTTTTTACCCACATAAATAATCATATTTTTGTTAGTTCTATTCATTCTCACCAATACAACAACTAGGCTTTAACTACAATTTAAAATTTTTATATTATTTTTTGGTATAACTCAACATTGTGTGCAACATAAGTAGAAACCTGTTGTTGCATGTCGAGTACACCATTGAACATAGAATCCCTTTAAAGTGAAATTAATATTTAATTCATAAATATTAATAATTATGAAAATATCGTATCCTTTATTTACTTGGGATGTTACAACCTTCCCCCCTTTTGGAAATTGCATCCTCGCAATTTTATTTACTTATCAAATAAATGGGGGTATTTATACCTCATAGAATTTTCATATTACCACATTGCCTCTACAAAAATATATTTTTTCCACAAAAACATTACTAGATTAATTACATTATTCCGCAATACTTTCTCTCTTTGGTCAAGAATCTGGACTGGTTGTTCCTCATAAGAGAGATTCTCTTCCAACTGAACTACCTCTAGGCACAAAACATGAGATGTATCCAACATATACTTTATCAACATTGAAACATGAAAAACATTGTGTACTTGGGATAAACTTGGAGGTAAATCCACTATATATGCAACTTTTACAACTTTCTCTAGGATTTCATAAGGTCCAATGAACCCCAGACTCAACATTCCCTTCTTACCAAAATGCATCACACTTTTACATGGAGAATATTTGAGAAAGTCATGATCAACTACCTTAAAAGAAAGATCCTTCCTCTGGTTATCTGCATAATTTTTCTACCTGCTCTGAGCTGTTCTCATGTGCTTCTGAATAAACTAAACTTTTTCTTCCATCTCTTCTAACAATTATGGTACCATCAACGTCCTTTCAACTAATTTATCCCAAAAGCTAGAGTTCAACACCGATTTCCATATAATGCCTCAAATGCATCCATCTTTATACTGGAATGAAAACTGTTATTATAAGAAAATTCACCCAAAGAAATATGTTGGTCCCAAATTCCCTGGTAATAAATCCATCGAGAAATCATGTAACATATCTTTCAATGTTTGAAATGTTCATTCTAAATGCCCATATGATTGAGGATGAAAATATATTCAAAAATTTAATTCAGTACCCAATGACTTCTTATGGCTTTTCCAAAAGTTAGAAGTGAACCTCGAGATGTCTTTGGTAATTAAACAACAAATTCCATGGATATATTTTCCCATTTAAACTTTGGCACTGGTAAAAACTGAAGCATCCCTTTCGGTAACTTCCACTCTACTTTAACCTGTTGAAAAGTCAAACACTTCGTAGAAAAGTCTGAAATATCCCTTTTTATTCCATTCCACTAAAATACTCCCGAATATCACTGTACATCTTAGTACTTCCAGGATGAACTGAAAATGGAGAACTATGGGCTTCACATAATAACTCTTTCTTCAAATTTTAATAAAAAGGCACAAAAAATCTCTTCCCAAAACTCAAAACACAATCATAATTAATGTTTAAATCAGGTAACTTATCCTTATGAATCGAATCTACATTTTCTCCAAAACACTATCTTCCTTCAACTCTTTCTCAATTATATATGATAGAGATGATTTCAATGACACCTGAAACAAAACAGTGGAATCTCTTGCACCAACAATTTCTATTCCAAAGTTCATTAAATCTTTAATCAATGTATCTTTTTCCAAATGTAACATGGTTCATGTCGCATTACATTTTCGAATCAAAGCATCTGCCACTTCATTTTCCATTCTTGGTTGGTAACAGATCATGCAATCATAATACTTGATTAATTCTAACCATCTCCTCTATCTCATGATTAATTATTTCTGAGTGAATATATACTTTAAAATTTTGTGTTTAGTATATATTTCACATTTTACTCCATACAGATGATGCCTCCAAATTTTGAAAACAAAAACAACAATATATAATTCCAAATAATGTGTAGGGTAATTTAACTCATGAGGTTTCATTGACATGAAACATAGGAAATTACCTGGTCATTCTGCATTAGGACACAACCAATTCCTTTCAATGAATCATCACAAAGGATAATAAATTTACCATCTCTGGAAGGCAGTTCCAAAACTAGATAATTCACCAATATTATTTTCAATTCCTGAAAACAATCATCACATTATTTTATCCTAATGAACATAACCCCATTTCGAGTTAACATAGTCATTAGGATAGATAACAGTGAAAATATTCAACAAACCTATGGTAATAACCTGATAAACTATGAAAACTACTGATCTCGGTTATATTTGTGGGTCTTGGTTATTCTTCAACAATTTTTGTTTTAACAGGATCAACAATTATGCCATTTTTTGAAACAATGTGACCAAGGAATGAAATTTTTTGTAACCAAAACTCACAATTGCTGAATTTTTGATATAGTTTATTTTATTTTAAGGTTTGAAAGACAACCCTTAAATGAATTTAATGATCTTATTTAATTTTAGAATAAACAGAAATATCATCCATGAAAACAACCACAATATTATCTAAGAACTCATGAAAAATTATATTCATAAGATCCATTAATATAGTAGGTGCATTGGTTAACCCAGAATGCATAACTAAAAATTCATAATGGCCATATCTAGTACGAAACGCAGTCTTTAGAATGTTTTATTCCTTTAAATTCAATTGATTGTACCCTGAACTCAATTCATTCTTTGAAAAGTACTAAGTTCCATAGAGCTGATCAAATAAATCATCTATATGAGGCAAAAGAAACTTATTCTTAATAGTGATGTTATTCAATGCTCTATAATCAATGAAAAGTCTCATTGAACCATCTTTATTTTTAATAAACAGGATAGGATAACCCCATGGTGATGTGCTTGGTCAAATGAAACCTTTATCTAATAACTCCAATATTTTCTTCTTTAACTCTAATAGTTCAATTTGAGCCATTCAATAAGGGGGTTTTGAAATTGGATTAGCATCAGGAACTAAGTCAATAGTAAAATCAACTTCCCGATCAGGTATTATACCAGGAAAATCATTAGGAAAAAACATCAAGGTACTTATTTACTACTAGAACATCATTAATATGAATAGTTAATTTGTATTCCACAATATGTGCATGGTAACATTCATTTCCATCTTTTATTAGTTTCCCAGCTTCTTGATATGTTATCAAAAGTAAGGGTTCATTCGTGTACAAAAACAGAAAATATTTCTAAAGAGAAACCTCTTTAGATCTACAGTCAATCTTAGCATGATAAATGGAAATCCAATACATACCCAAAATAACATCAAATTCTACTAGAGGAAAAACAATAAGGTTTGCAGGTAGATTCTTTCCACACACATGGATAAGAAGGTTCCTATAATTTCTTTTTGTCTCAACATTTCTTCCAGGTGTTTTAAACATAAGTTTAGGATTCATATATTGAGATGGAATTCCCAATTTACTAGAAAAATTATTAGAATGAAAGAATTTGTAGACCCTGAATCAAACAACACATTGGTATAATCTGAATAAACAAACAGTGTACCTGATACTACTTCATTCGATGGCCCAACATCTACTGAAGTAGTTGAAAAAGATTTCACCACGCCATTTTTCTTGTATTTAGAATGCTTTACCTTATTTGATTTTTTCGTTGTACACTAATTTGTATAATGACCCATTTAATTTCACTTAAAACATCTTATCGCTGGATTTTCATTTCCTGCTTGATCATTTTACTTACAGTTACGAGCAATATGACTGGACTTACTACACCAGAAGCACTTTCCAGACATTGATAAACATTCTCTAGGATTCTTTTTACCACACTCTTCATAAGTTGGATATTTAGTTTTCTTATATTCAAGGTTCTTTGAGGAATTATTTCCCTTTTCCTATCAAGTAGACCTCTCATTTTTCTTTCTCTCTTTAAACAACTCTATTTCTACCTTCTCAGAACATCTTAAAAGTTTCTCATTGCTTTTGAATTCATGAGAGGCTAATTCTCTTCAATATTGCAGCTTTATTACTGAGTAAAATCGATTTATGTTACTATCAAGGTCTCATATTAAATTTGGAGAATATCTTCCCAATAGAGTGAAATTTTCTTCATAATTAGCCCCTGAGTCATCCTCCTACCTAAAATCCAAGAATTGTTTTTCTATCCTATGTAGAACCACCTTATGAAAATATTTTTCAACAAACATACCTTGGAATTCATCCCAATCAAGAGAATCAATCTCCTCACTATCCCTGATATTTTTCACCATCGACCAACCTTGACCAGCTTCACCATCAAAACGATAAATAGAGAGGCTAAAATTTTGATTCTTTGAACACCCCATGACATAGAAAATATTCTCTAGTTCTTTGATCCACCCTTTAGCTTGAATAGGGTCATATGTTCCTTTTAATGATGGTAGGCATTGCCTCATGAAATGCTCCACTACTGACATGTTCCCCTATGGTTGATCTGGATGATATCGTGCATGGATACCACCAATATTTATAGCCTAATTCAACTGTGCCAGCACTACAACAAACTGTTCAGTTCTAATTCCGACCATATCAAGTTTTTGATTTGGAGGGTTATTCTCCTCTGTATGCCTTCCTAACATAACTACCTTATTTCCACTACGAAAAAACATTCTGAGTACAGAAATACCTTAGGCTGAGAAACATGGTAATCTATAAATTCTATATCATTTCAATCTTACCATAAATTAATTTATGGAACTTAATTTAACAACATTCTAACTCTTAAAGTTGTCTAAACCGACCTCTGATACCAACAATAAGGACCCAAACTTAAACTATCACATACTATTGAATTAAATGAATAAATCACATCGAGGATATTTTCAGGTTTAGGGATTTAGATAATTATTCCATAAAATATACATAACAACTTGAATATTACATGTTGACACTTCTACTCAATATCCTTTTTTTCATAAAATAAAAACTCTTGAAAAATAGAGTCATGTCTAGTTCCATATTTTAGACATCATGAAGTTTCCTTGATCCCATCTTTGACCCTATTCATCTTTAAGTCCTGTGAAAAAAATATCAAAAAAAAACTTGGGATGAGCATAAAAATCTTAGTAAGGGACACACAAAGAAGGAAAACTGTTAGTTTTTCAAAACAACAAGTAAACCATGAATACTTTATCATAAGTAATACTTTTCACCTTTATGAAGTAGTAAATACTATTCAATAAACAAAATGACATTGTTTACCCTTTTGTAACAAAAATATTACCATAAAACATATATAAAGAACACATAACATATAAAGGTAACTTGGGACATAAATATACTTAAATGTAATAACAATACGATCGACTTCCACACATATCACTAAATGGAATTGCCATACGGTAAACTTCCATACCCAATGCATCAGAGGTTATAATGTAACCACCTTTTCAAGTTTATCACGACACCACCTATCATTTGGTTTATCACATAATCACCCGTCAAATGTCCAAGTACCATTATAAAATCATAACACATAAAGTATTTCAAATATAATCATTTCACTAATAACATTTCATTTTCAATAACAAGAAATAATTTAAAGATATTGAAATAATGAATCCATTTCAAAACCTATTTTCAATACCAAAACACCCAAAAACCGAATAATGGGGTTCCTTTATCATTTTAAAAAAACATTAAGACTTATAGGGGAAGCCAAACAATGATTATGGTGGTGGAGAGGTCATTGTCGGTGCAAATGATAAAAACATTTCTTTTGTAAATTAGTAAAACAATTCATAGAAAAAAATATTCCCTTTGAATGAAATTAAAAGTCCAAGGGTTTTATTATATACCATATAAAATAATGAGGGGTATATGATCAAAACATGCCTCAATTAATGGAGATTGAGACGAAGTCCCTTACCTCATGTCCAACTTGACTCGTTCGTTCTTTAATTTCCTGAATAATAAACTCAAGTTAATTTATACTTAATAAAATTTTTCAAGTTTATTATTCCTTTTATATCACTTATTACCTTTCTATAACAATTTTTTAATTATTTGAGTTCATATTGGATATTTTGTCGATTTTCAGAACTTGAGTCAAAAAATGAACTTATTATAATTATAAATTGTCCATGTGGTTGAAATGACATTATATGTATAATAATATTCATTATTTAGATATCATATGTATCATATATATCCAGTATATATATCTATTTATAATATTACATAAAATTTTGAGATAATAAATGAAATGCACCATTCATGGAGACGGTAAGCCATACGTACGCATGAACACTAATTTCATTTCTATTTTCTATTTTAATGGAATGAAAACATAATGATAAATAGGTATACTATAATTCCAGTATAATTTCACATATAATTTCATTAACTCAATCCTTTACACGTCCCACATATGGAATGAACATGTCATATCACTTTGTGGGGGCGGTAGTCTGCACTTCCTCAAATGAAAATATCGTATTTACCCTTAATGGAAACCATAAAGGTATTCTATAAATGAAAAAAACAGAAGCAGAAAGAAAAAATAAACACAATATATATCATATATAAATACAGTTCCATCATAATGGCCACCATGAGAGGTGGTTGGTGATATTTTAGCAATCATCATTTCGTGAGGCCGTAGTTCACCGTCCACAAAAATAGTATGTTCGTATCGATTAGATGGAGGTGTGTGGTAGTGTTGTTTGAATAATTCTCATAAAAACAACATAGTATATTGAGTATACTAGTGTTTTTATAAAATAAAGTAATAAAATGAGTTTAAGGGGTTGGAGAAGTAAAATAAAAGAAAATAACTTAAGAGAAGACATTACCTTTAAATCGGGTAACTCCCTTTGGTTTGAACACAAAGGTTAACTTGAATTGCCTTCTTCCTAGGGGAATTATTCTTGGTGGAATATAGGGATATAGGGAGATTAATTGGGTATATTATGGATGATCAAATGAGATTGAGAAGTGTGATAAATGGTTTAGAATTGGTGTCCTTTTATAAGGGGGAGGAGGGGCTATTTAGGAAATTTTGAATAAATTATTTTATTATATAATGATTTTCGGTTTATAAAGTTACAAAACTCATTAAAGTCGAAGATAAGATGAATATTGTCCTAAATAAAATCATCCAATAAGAACTGGACTGGTTTTGGATGTTGTTTTAATTTTTGTAATCTTATTTATTTAAATCATTCATTAATGAGTTAAACACTACATCATTATTGTGTTATAAATAATTTTATTTATTTGATGTATGAAAATTATAAACAAATAACATAATATAGGAACTATTTTTAGTTATCAAATGAATATTTATAGTCTAATAGATATCTTATATAATCTCATGTAAAAATTGATTTACTAAAAGATAGATGTTTATGTCATTTTTTTATTTACTTTAATTTAATTAATATAAAGTGTCATTATCACTCTGAAGTGGCTCCATGGGGTCCCAAAATCTACCCAAGTATGCCCATTGTCAAGAAATTTATCATCATATAGGATTCAGACACCTGTTAGGGTAATTTAATATTATTATAATATTATTTGTTTACTCTTATTTACCAGATTTACCCTTTAAGCTTGGTAAATTAAATATTTACTCATGTAAATATTCATAATGTCTAAAAATAAAAGTTAACTATTTTCAAAATTTGGACCTAATAATTCCAAATATGGAATACATTTTTTCAAATTCGAAACACAGAAGTGGAAGAAATTAATTTAAAATTAATTCCTATTGTCAAAACAAAAATTGTGTTTTAAAAAATAAATAACTGTCAAAAGATTGATACTTGTCCATGTCCAATTTCAAAGTGAAATTACTTAAAATGACTAAAATTTTATTAAATGGTAAAAATATAATCTAATTATACTTTAAAACAAATTCAAAAGATAATATGATGATATAAATAAATTAGATTAAAAGGCTGTTTTGAATTAAAACACAATATTTTTCACTATTCATGAAAAAAATGAACATTATCTGAAAAATACCAAAATTTCATCCTAAGTAAATTTTGATGTCCTGATAATAAAGAAGAATTTTATTTTGTCAAATATAACATTTAAAAGTGGAAAATAAATAGATTTAAAAAGGGTTCACCATCAAAAGGCAGTAAATCGACCTTTTAAAGAATATTAGAGTATTTATGCTTAATATTGGATTCATTCACATTTTAATCCTATAAATTTTAATGGATAAATGTAAAAGCATTTTACAAACATATATAATCATATTTTAGTTAGTTATTTTCATTCCATCCAATAAAACGGCTAGGCGTTAACTACCATTTAAATTTATTATATTATTTTTCGGTATAACTCAACGTTGTGTGAAATGTAATTTTTCAAAGAAACCCATTGTTGTGTGTCGGGTATGCCATGAAAAATAGCATCCTATTTAAAGTAAAATTAATATTTAATTCAAAAATATTAATAAATATGAAAATATCATATCCTTTATTGACTTGGTATGTTTCACCCTATGTCCCATATTTTTGAAAACACTCATAGTCATGAGACTGATATTTATGTTTTGATTTCATAGGGATATTTCAGTATAGCATGTTCTTATAATGAATGGAAATGATAAAATTTTAGGGTATCACATTTTGGATGGGAGGATCTACTAAATAATTGTGTATCATTCTTCATTTAGGGAGATGAATCATAATTAAACCATTTTATTTTTTCTTAGGAGAATTTGTTTAAATAATATTGCTTATCTAGAAACTTGAGAAATTTCCTCTTCAAAGGGGATACTAATGGTTAATTGATTAAACACATCCTAAAATTTTTATATTGTACAACTTTTTTTTTCATGTTTCAACCTTTAGAAATATGATATAGGGGGATTATATAGTGGTAATTCCACATAAACATATTGCTTTATTAGGATTCTCTATAAGTGTAGATTTTTAGATGATTCTAGCTCTTGATTTTTTTACTAACCAATTTATTAGATTTTTAACTAATATTTCTCTACTAAAAATGACTATTAAAAGTCATGTATCTTTAAACTCTTAATAAATATATCACTATCCTAAACCCTAATATTAGTGTTGGTTTTACTGGGAAATATAGACATTAATATATCACATATCATCCTAGAAATTATCCCTTTATGATGCTCAAGATTGTCCAGGGAAATAATTTTGTTTTGTGTCTCTATCTCTGGGGTTGTATTATATTTATCTAGATTTTACATGAAGTCGGTAAGAATTATGTAAATATTATTTTTAATTTGTTGGTCTTGTTGTGTCCATGTTAGAGGATCTTTTGAAAACTACTATTTTTGTGAAGGTATAAAATGTGGAGCTCTAGGAAAATGTTATTATAATTGTTGTTGTAGAAGAGGAGATATACCTCGAGATTGGAACCAAGGTGGCTAACAATTCTATTGTGGTACATGTCCAACCCTCTTTTGAATGTAAAATTGATTAGGCTGTTGTGGGTGATGAGATGATATCTACTTGTTGTAATCTTGTTGTTAATATTGAGGATACTGAAACTGCTTATTTTTTATTGTAATTGATGTAATTACAATATTATATTTTAATTTACTATATAACTAAATTATAGTATTAGTTTATGTTCAGACCTCCATAATTCTCATAATATTGTATCTCCATAACCAGGGCATGTGGTGAAGATTATGGACAATGAAGTTGAAACAATTCATTCTTTTTTGTTTGTACTTCTACCTGGGTCATTGGGAGGGTGGTCTCTCAAACTTGATGAAATTCATGTTGAGGTGATCCACATTAACATTTACATATATTGGAATTGTTGGAAATTTAATCCATCATAACTATTTCAACTTCATGTGTCTTTATAATGATCCCTCCATTAGCCACAGTGTTTATAATAGTGTGGGAAGTAGGTTGGATTCCATGGTAAAATGTTTGGAGTTATAGCCACACATGTATTTTCTGATATGGGATCTTATGGGTTCGCTCCTTAAAGTGGACCCGTTATTCCTAGACTGATTATATATCATCCTAATTGATATTTTGGATCTCAATTTTTAGATTTCAAGTTGATATATATGGGAAATATTTATCAATATTTTTTGTCTAAAACATCTTATGTTGTGATGGACTCAAGAGCATGAATTTTTAGATAATCCTTTCCTGGGTTGCGCAAAGATAATGGAAAGACATGTATTTTGATCACATCAAATGAAATTATCTGGTTGCTAAAAGTATCACAAACGAGTATGAAATTCAAAATATTTTCTCGGGGGTATTCTATCTAAAGTCTACAATATTACCCATGTTTTCAGTCATATTAATTATTCACTGTTTTATTTCAAAGTAATGCGCTTGAATAGGGGGTGAAAAATTCTAGGAACACCACTGCTAATGGATTGAAATATATAATCCATTATGGTGGAATCATGTAGCATTGGATGCTAAGTCTAAATTACCAGTGGCACATATTGATAATTTAGTGGGTGTGGTGATTCTGGATGGTTGTGTTCAGATATTGAAAAGTGTTATTGTGCAGAAATTGATCTATAAATATTGGGATCGAGAGGAAGTACTTATTAAGCTTCAAGGATCCTTGAGTGAGTTAGAGGGATCTGAATCATGAACTAACAGAATAAAATAACCAATAGAGGTTCTAATCCATGTGTGAAAATTTTAAAATAAAAGTGGAATGAAACAAATAATAAAGGGGTGATGGGTGAGGTAACCCATGGTATATCTGAAGGTCACTCTGCCTAAAAATATTTTTTCCAGGAAATAGTGAAAAAAAATATGATCTGCCAAGAAGACATAATTAAATCCTCCATGTGTGATCAGATTATAAATTTATATCCCAAACTACTCTCAGCTACTGAAAAAGATCAAAACTGAAGTCTAGGGTGAGACCCACAGAGACATCTTGTATAAAAGAAACCCAATGGTAAGAATCTTTTGAGTCAGATTCCTCACTCTCACTCTCTTTGTTTTGAATCTAGAAAAATATATACCTTGTGATTTAATTTAAATTAAAGAAGGGTTGGAGTTCAATTTAAGGGTATAGGAAAAGGATAATCCTAAATATAACATGGTATAGACCTAACACATATGCTACAAAGTGGTGAAAAAGGCCCCAATTGATCTATGTATAAGGAGTTGGATCAATATAAGTTGGCAACTAATCCTTTGTCCAGAGTAGTTAAAATCCTAAGTGTACGAAGCATGGATTCTAAGAATAAATAATCAAAAGCTATTGGATGTAGCCAGATCAACTCCATCTAGGTCATGTTAATTCAGTTACACCTATGATGGTTAGGTTAGGCTAAATAAAATGATATTGAAAGTAAGGACCTGACTATAAATGTTACAAATTCTAGAGATTTTAAACTAGATTCCACATTATTACATTACCAAGAATCATTTCATTTTAGAGTTTTAGAGAATTAAGACTCACCATTAATAAATAAACCCATACATTACAAGTGGGCTGATATACACGGTATCCATTATTTCAATAAAACAAATGGATTTAAAATAGAACATGTTTTCTCTTCATAAAAAATCGTCATGATTTTCACATTGATCTCATTCTATTCTATACTATAACATAAATCCGGTGAATTTTTATTAAAAATTGGGATGATTAATTTTTTTAAGGGATATAAAGGGAAATAAACCCTTAGACCAGTGGAAATCCATAAAATCATTTTCAAATAAACATACCTTTTTATTCCAAAAAAGGAATCATCTTTTCAAAATGATTAATATCTTACCTTTTGAAAATCAATCTATTTTTAGGAAAAATTTTAGAATGTATCTTTAATATAAGTATGAAAACTTTTACAAAATTTTATATATAATGCTTAAAAATATATTATGCAATATTTCCAAACTATAACTCTAGAGTACCCAATGCATTGTAGGTTAAAACGTAACCACCCATCCTTGGTTAATCACAAAACCACCCGTTATTGGATAATCACATAACCACCCATCACTAGTTAATCACATAACAACCCATAATTGGTTTATCACATAGAAAATTATCATTATAAAAAATACTAAGAACCATAACATAAGCATAAATCATGAATGACTACATCATAAAAAAACTAATTGAAGAAAATGAATTTTTCATTTTGAAATCAATCTTTTTGAAAAACTACACAAGTGGAATGGAAAAAAATTCATTGAAAGTAACCATATAAAAATTTAAGGTAATATTAGAAATATTAAAGTGATATTAAATTGGAAAATTATGTTCATTCCATATATATAATAAAATTATTCTTTTTTAAAAAGGAACATTAAAATAAAATTTCTAAAAGAAATCCCCATACAAATAACATATCATTGACGTGGGAATTAATAAAATGAATTGGTTATGTTTATTCACAATTAATACACATAAAATTTCGAAATACAAAATATGATATAAAAAACTCATATAACAAATAATATTTGAAATAGATAATTAAGAAGTTGAAGTTTAACCCCAAGAATGGAAATACATTTAAGAATTCTGTTACCTCACATTCATCTTCATTAAAATGTGTTAGAACCTAATGTAAAATGGTTTTTTGAATATTATTAATTTATTATAGAACTATATTCATATTTATAATACTTTATATGACCTTATAATAACATCATACAACCCATTACATTATAACATTTCATTATTTTCATTGTTTTCGGAGTGTTCATTTCATGATTTCATGGTTAGTTCATTTGTGTATAATTATGGATTTTATTATCAAATTGAAATAATACACAATAATTGAAATAAAATTATATTAAATCACATTAATAATATTAAATATTCTCATTTATAATTTTTATTTCTCGCATTATTATGATTCATTTGATACAATGAAAATGATAAATGTATAGTTTATTTTTATGGGTTTTTTGAACAACATGAACTAGTTTAGTATTATTTAATATTATGTGTCTATATTAGTTATAGAACATTAAATATTTTTGAAATATAACTATTTAGATGTGATTTTATAGGAATAAAACATTTATTACCATCCATCAATGTGGTAATGGAAAACAAAAAATTATAATCCATGGGGACAATTAACCACCATAATTAGGATAATGGGTTAATTTCTTTAAACTATAGGAGATAATAAAAATAATTGATATAAGGAAGTAAATTATAAATATACCACTATAATATATAAATTATTATTTATTTATCATTCCTTGATGGATGAAGGGGGTGAGGAGAAAATTGAAAAAGAAAAGGAAATAAAAAAGTTTATTTGAAAAAATTACCCCTTGAATACCACCTTCAGGAAGGATCCTTGAATTACCATAGAAGTTTTATTTGGGTGGGAAAAGTGGAATTTTAATGTGGGGAGAATGTGGAAGATAGGGTTTTATATAAATTTGAGGAATGTCAGGTCCTTTTTGGATAAATGAGGTTGTATTTATACTTGAGGTGGGCTGGTTTTAAGTGATTAAACAATGATTAGTTTATATTTAAATCCAACCACATTGAGAAAAAATTAATTATAAAACAATATAATTAAAGTTTTAAAGGCTGGTTAAGGTAGATAAATACCCAAAAAATACATTATTTTTTATTTTTTTAGATATTTTATGCCTTTTACTTTTAACTTTATCTCGTTCTGTTATTTTACATATACATGGTAAATCATTTTTTACCATGTTAAATTTTTTATTCCTAAAAAATGACAATGACATTAAAACATAATTTTGGTTTATGATTAAAAATATGGAATCCATTTAACCATATTTAATTCACATAATTATAAGAAATATTTAAAAAACCTATAGAGACAAAAAAATATCAGATTTAAATTGAAATGTTCAAGAGTTTATAAATAGTTTATTTATAATTTCATTTTGAAATTGATTCCAATAACCTAAAGTGTATTAATAGATGTATAGTTGAACTATTTTGTATTTAAAACCTATTTAAAATATAATTTAACACTCTAAATTATTTAGAAGAAAATTTAGTTTTCAAATAAAATTCATTATTTTTTACTATTAATAAAAAATGAAACTTCTTAGAAAAATACCTAAAATTTACCCAAAGATAATTTTGGTATTTTGTTTTAAAATATGATTTTTTTTTCTAATAAATTTACTAAAATTTTTGAAATTTATTTTTAATATAGGTATGCTATTAGATGGATGAAAACTTTACTTTTAGAAAAATGTTTCTTTTAATTATAAAATTAGTTATATTCATATCTTATGAATATAAAACATATTGGATGAATTAAAAAAAACTGAAAATATAATAGATATATAACCATATGAACTTTCACTAAAATTGATTACCTTAATTTAATAATACTAATAAACATGAAAGAAATTATACTGGTACTTTTGTTGTTATATTCTTCCCGACTTTTGGAACTTGCATCCCCATAATTTTATTCACTTAATAGAAATGTGGGGATATTTTCCCCTCATAAAATTTTTTAGATTCACATATTTCTTCATTAAGAGTGTGGTTTCTCTAAAAAATTATAACTTAGTGAATTTTGTGATTGCTTTGTTCAGGCTTATTTGCATGGTGATGTTTATACACACCTTTGTAAAACACCTTTATAAACTTTCTTGTATCTTTTTCCTATTATTTTTAATAAATTTCAAAGGAGTAGGCTCACCTGCCTCCTGATTTTCTTGGTATAACTTAGTGAATTAATTTTTTTTTTGAAAAAAACACTCTCTATGTTCAAGAATATGATTACGATGTTCCTCATATATATGGTTATCTTCCAACGGATCTACTTCTAATCCCAAAACAAGAAATAAATTTTGCACATATTTTCATAACATCAAAACATGAAAAATGTTTTGTACCTAGGATAAACTTATAGGAAAATCCAATTAGTAGGTAACTAACCCAAAACTATCTTGATTTAAATATTATCCAATGAATTGTAGACTTATCATATCATTATCAAAAAAAAAACAAATAACACTTTTACATGGATATATTTTATGAAATTCATGATAATAAACCTTGAAAGAAATATCTTTCTTCCTATTATCTGCATAATTCCACTTCCTATTCTGAGAAAAAATCATGAATTTCTGAATTTTCATCACCTTATCAACCATTTCATCCACCAATTATGGTCCCAACAACATCCTTTATACTACTTCATCCCAAATATGTCTTTTGGCACAAAATTCAACATAATTACTCTAAAAGTAACATCTATACACTGGAATGAAAACTATTATGATAAGTAAGCTTGACCAAATATTTTTTTTAAAAACAAACATCCCTAGTAATCAATTAAAAAAACTCAAATCATATACTCCAATGTATGAATTGTTCTCTCAGACTATGCATTAGATTGAGGATGAAAAGAAGTGTTGTTAATTAACATATTTCCCACACACTTTTTTAGTCCTATATAGAAATTTGAAGTGAAAATTAGATATATATCTAAAATAATAGAGAGAAAATACATGTAACTTGAAAATATTTATGAAATACAATCAGGATTGTTTCTAAAGACATAGTATCTTGGATAGGAATGAAATGATCAGATATACTTAGTTGATCAACAATATCCCATTGTGCCTTACTATATTGATATTTATTAGGAAATGCCACTATGCAATCCATGGATATATTTTTCTATTCCCACTTTGGTATTGTAAAATTTTGAACTATCCCCTTTGGTAACTATTTTTCCTTTTTAACTTATTGAAAAGTTATACATTTCACTATTAATTTATTAATATCTATTTTCATTTGATCCCATCAATAATACCACAGAAGGGCTCTATACATCTTTCTCCTACACAAATGAATGGAAAACATAGAACATTGTGATTTGATTAACCACCATTTCTTCAAATAAGAATCACATGGAAAACCTAATATTTTTTTCAAATCATAAAACACCTTCTTCATCAATATTAAAATTTTGAAATTTACCATTCTTAACATATTCAACCTTTTTTCTGCAAAGATTGATCCTCTTGCGGAGCCTGGTTAATTCTTTCTAAAAAATTCAATTACACTGAACCAAAAATCTAGATAAATATTTCACCTGTATCCATAACATTATGGACAAAATTAATCAAATAAATAATAAATGGTTCGTGTTATAAAGATATCATGGTTAACATAGCATCCCTTTTTTACTCAATGCATCAGACACCTTGTTTTCTTTTCTAGGATGACAATGAATCATTTAATCAAAATACTTGATCATTTATAGAAATATTATATGGCTGATGTTCTATTATTTTTGAGTGAATATATACCTCAATTTTTTAGTATATAGTTCTCACTTTATTCCATAAAAATGATACCTCCAATTTCTAAATGAAAAAAAACATATAATTAAAAATCACATGTAGAATAATTTCATTCTTGAAGTTTTAATTGTTGTGAATCAAAATAAATTACATGAGAATTCAACATCAGATCACAACCAACTACCTTCAATGAATCATCAGTATAGAATATAAAATCTTCATTTCTAGAGGGAAGGGAAAAAACTGGAGCATTTAAAAATATTAATTTTACTTCCTGAAAACAATAATCAAATTCTTTATTCCAAATAAATTTAATTCATTTTCATGTTAACATAGTTAGTGGGCTAGATAACCATAAATGTTTTCCAAAAGACCGACAATACTCACCCACTAATCCAAGAGAAATTCTAATCCTAGTACCATTTGTGGGTCTTGTATATTCATAAGACACTTTTGTTTTTGAGGGATCAACTGTAATTCCCTCATTACTTGAAATGTCAACAAGAAAATAAATTTTTCATCCCCAGAAATCACATATTTTAATTTTTTAATATATTTAATTTTATTTTTTTGGTTTTCAGAACAATCATTATACTGTTTTTATGATCCTCATATCATTTTTAATAAACAAAAATTTCATCAATAGAAACAACCATGAACATATCCAAATTTTCATTAAAGAATCTATTCATAAGATCCATAAATAAAGTAGGATAATTTTTCAACCCAAAGAGAATAACTACATACTAATAATTCCCATATCTTGTATTAAATGAAAATTTTATAATATCATACCCCTTTAGTTTCAACTGATGGTACCATGAACTATGATCAATATTTGAAATGTATTGGGATCCCCAAAGGTAACAAAACAAATCTTCGATATAAGAAAAAGGGTACTTGTTCTTAATAGAAATGTTATTCAGAGATCTATAATCAATGAAAAGTCTCACATAATGTGGTTTTTTGGAGGGGTGTGGTTTATCTGGTGCATTCCCCCTCTCCTCCACTTCTTTCCCATTCTATTTTATCTCATTATCCATTTTCCCCTTTCTCCCTACTCCCCCCATGTCAAGGGATTTCCTTTTTCCAGTAACTTATACTTCATCAATGGTTTATTTAAAGGACTATTTGGTTTAAAAAGAATTATGCTCATTGAAATCTTGGGTGAAGGAGCATATATTTTTTACCCTTGATGGGGATAAAAACCTTCATTAGTGATAGATTTCTTATAGTGACATTTTTACAGGTCACTTTTGGTGGTCATAATGATGGATGATTAATATTGGATCCCTTATCACCCAAACCCCTGTTTTGGCTTCTCATTCATCTGATCCTCTCCAATTTGGATATGTAGTAGTGTATAATATGAGGTTTTGGGTTTTTTGTGTGGCAATCAATGGGTTTCCTAGAATGGATTGATTATTTTTTCTCAGTCTATAACCGTTTCTGGTCTTATACCACATCATTGAAGCTTCCTTTTGGTTCCTTGGCCACCCATATCCCTACCCTAACATCATGTACCTCTTATCCTATCCTATTTAGAGCTAGATCAGTGGTTCTAAGATGTTTTGGGATGTGTGGGTTGGTGGCCATTGGGATTTTGGGAACAACCAGAGTTGGGATGGATTCTGGTATTCAGCCACATCGACAGTAGTGATGTTCAGTGTGGGATTTAGCAATGTTAATGGAGTTTTTTCTATTTTTAGTTCACATTTTTGTTTAGTTTTTATTCATAAAAGTGTTGATATGGGTGATGAAGAGGATATGTTTACTAGGTATTTATTCCATGAAGCCATCAGTGATGGTTTCTGTGGTTTTTATGCGAAAGGTTATGTTTTGGTTGTGGTGATGTTCATTTTTGGATAGTTTTGTTTACTCTTGTCATCTTCTCTGATAGATTAGGCCTTTTTGATTTCAATGGTGATTGTGGTGTACCATGGTGATGATGACATATGAAAATGATGTGACTGCAACTAAAATTATGACTCTTAGATCAAGGCCTCCTTGGATTTGGTGTTGGGTTTTGAATTTCAAACATTATTTAATCATCTTGTATATTTGTATTCCCACATGATATATTTGGTTCCCACTTTCCCTTAAAGACACTATCCCAAAAATAAAAAAATAATATAATTGTTAGTCAAGTATCATTGAAAAATATTTCTTTTTAACTAACAAAATAGAATCACATCATGGTGGAGTCCTAGGTCAAATAATTTTTTTTCTAGAAACTCTTACAATTTAATTTTCAATTAAAAAATTTATACTTTTTCTATTCAAAATAGGGGTTTGAAATAGGAATAGCACAACATCTAGGTAAATAGTAAACTCAACCTATTGGTTAGGAATAATACTGGGTAATTCATTAGGAAAGACATCCACATATTATTCACTACTAGCATATCACTAATATGAAATATTCTAATTTTTTAATCAACATGATATATGTAACATTCACAACCATTTATAAAAATTTTAATGCTACTTAGTAGGTTATTAAATGTATGAAATCATTGAACAAGACTATATCAACTCTGAAATCTATCTCAGCAAGATAAAATGAAAGACAAACCTTAACAAAAATAATATCAAACTAAAATATTGGTAAATAAATAAGATTTGTACAAAATACAATTTCACTAAAAACAAAAGTGTCAAGACCCGTACTCGGGGCCCGTGCCGTGACTACCCCAAGCCCTCCTTCCATAGGCCAGGGGCTGGCGACTAGCACCAAGGTGTAAATTCCCGATAAAAAGGGAAGGCATTGCCTTTGTAAAGTAAACAAACACCATAGAGAAAGCAAGAAGAAGAAGTAAACAGTAAGTAAAAGCTGATAGAACCGTAAGTGCGGAAAGTAAGTGGGCCAGTATACAAACCCAAACGGAAAGTAAAGTACAAATCGAAAGGGAAAACAACAACTGAAAGTAAATCCGAAACGTCGAGCTGTCCACTGGAAATCCCACCTGAAGGGTGGGTACAGATAGCCTCCTCTACTCCTTGGGTCCAGCCGACCACTTTGAGTATGTGCCGTCCAGTGGTCCACCTCCAGGTACCGTCTTGCTCCGCAAGCCTCAAACACGATCAGCGCTGTCCGTCGTCTGCAACCAACACAACGTAGTGCGGGCATAGCCCGTGCATGGGTGAGTATAAGCTACTCAGTAGGGACCCCGAGACCCCCCGAAGATCTCCCAGAATCCACAAAGGGAAGATACAATCACGAAGTAACATCCGACTCTGCTTTGGTATATGCCCATACATATACCTAAGTCATCAATTCTCATTCGCCTCCAACATCCGAACCCAAGTACAACCCAGTCCACACAGGAAAGAAAAATGTAAATCCACACAGGATAACACAACACGATCCACATAGGAAAGAAAAACATGATTCAGCTCACACAGGTATACTTATTCGTATGACGATAGTGATGATCAGATATATCCCCTGATTCATCTAAGTCATCGAAACCACAAAGGATCGAAAGTTACTAACCCCAGCAATGACCCACATATGATCTGACCCACAAAGGATTGATAGGTAACTAACCTCCACAAGACCCACACAGGATCGGACCCACACATGATCTGTAGGCGCTGGCTCACACAGAACCACTGAGCGCTGACCCACACATGATCAGACCCACACATGATCGATAGGACTGATCCACGTAGGATCGTTGAGTGCTGTAGTCATCGCTGTCGAATCCACTGAGGATCTCTGTACAGTCATCGTAGTAGTAGTAGTCGCAGCCAGCTTTAGGGTTCCTACACACAGCAAGCTCTTTCGGGAGGGTCCTCTCCACAAAATGACTCTTAAAATCATCCCATCCCATAACATCCAGATCATCTTTCTCTCTAGTATTCATAACTAGTGTCCACCATCGATCAGCTTCACCTTAAAAAATGAAAAACACATGTGGTTACTATTTAGTGTTTTGAATATTCCATGATTTTGAAAATATTTTCTAGAATTTTGATTCATCCTTTTTTACCACTGGATTGGTTGTTCCATTGAGTGCAAGAGGATATTTCCTTAGAAAATGATGACTACTCACATATTCTTATGTGGTTGATCCGGCTACTCCCTTTTATTGATACCAACATCATTTATAGATTGTGTAAACTTATTAATCTTTGTGATGAACTTTTCTGTTCTAATTCAAAACATATCAGTTTTTTTATTTGGAAGGATGTTTTCCACTTAATGACATCCCACCAATGCTTCCCTATTTTGTCTTTAGAAACCCATTCTAAAGTGAACTATCATAGATGAAGAAACATTGTAATATTCAAATTATATTTCAGCATACCCATTAATTAAAAATAACTTCTGTGTATTCTATTAACATCATCCTAAAAAATAAATTTATATAAATCACGATCTGATTCCAACTATGAAGACCCAGGCTTAAATGTACATATTCTGGTGATTTTAAACTAGAATCCACATTTTTCAATACCCTATAATAATTATGGTTTACGGTTTTTGATAATTAAGACAGTCCCTTAAAAATTAATCCTATACATTAAAACTAGACCTATATACTCAATATCCATTTTTCCATAAAAAAGTCCTTATAATAAAACATATTTTCTCTGTATGAAAAATATTCAAATTGTTCTCCGTGATGTCATCATTGTCTCTATTCTCCCTTGAATCTGGTGAAAAACATTTTAAAAAATGGGATGATAACAAAAATATAGTGATTTACATAATGTAAATTAATCTATTAGTACAATGTAAATCCAAAAAACAATTTCATATAAACATATCCTTTTATTCATAAAAAGTAGTAATCATTACAAAAATATCAATACACTAACTTTTGAAAATAAATCTATTTTCATAAAAAATTATTTATAAAGAATATAAAATATAAATAAGTAACGTGTAACATAATTTACCATATCAATCTTACAAATTGAGTAACCAATATGTCCAACGTCTAACTCCGGAGTACGCACTACATTGGCGGTAATAACATAACCACCCATCATTGGTTTATTATGTAACTTCCAGTCATTGGTTTATCACATTACAACCCTTAATTATTTCAACATGCAACCACCCATTAATGTTTTATCAGATAACCACCCATTATCATAAATAAAGGTTCAATAACCATAACATAAACATAAATCATGAACTATTTTACCATCAAAACACTCTTTGAATAAACTGATCATTTTAGTTTGAAACGAATACTTTTAAAAAACTACACATATACACTGAAAAACATTATATTTCAAAGTAACCATAAAAAATAAATTTTTTTATTAGAAATATTTATGTGACATGATTGTTTTAAATTTTTTTCATGTCGTATATATAAATAAAACATTATTTTTTAAAAATTAACATTAAATGTGTATTTTTAAAATGAAAGTCCCTTAGAAATATAATATCATTGACGTGGGCATTAATTATATGAATCAATTTTATATATTAAATATAAATCTACATAAAATAGATTTAAATAAAACAAAATATATTAAAATGTTATATCACATATCATCTTAGGAAGAAATAATTAATAACTAGATGTTTAACACAATGAATGGAAATTGGGTTAAAAGTTCCCTTACCTCATGTTCAACTTCCTTCAAATGTGTTCAAAACTACTATATAATGGTTTAAATAATGTTATTAATTTATTATATATCTTTATTTATATTTATAATATCCTATATAAAATTTTTATAACATATTTATATCCATTCATTAATAAAATTTTATTATTTTCATTGTTTCAGGTGTTTTCTTTTCGTGGTTTCATGGTCGGTTCATTTGTGTATAATTATTGATTTTATTTTCAAATTAAAATAATTATCCATAAGTTATTTTAAATGGTATTAATTAAAAACCATATTTTTTAATATTCTAAATTATCATTTTTATTTCTTACATGAAGAGAGTTCATTAGATAAAATGTTAATGATAAATGTCTAGTTTATTTTGCTGGTTTTTTGGAACCCCACAAACTAGTTTCATCACATTTAATATTATATGTTTATATTTGTTTAATTACATGAAATAGGTTATAAAAAACCTATTTAAATATTATTTAACAATAATTATTCTTTTATGACCATCCATGAAGTCAGTAATGGATTAAAAAATTCATTATCCACAGAGACGGTGAACTGCCATAAATTGGACAATGGTTTCATTTCTATGAATAAGTGGAGATAAAGAAAAGAATAGATATAATATATTAATTTATAAAAATAAATATCTAGTATATATATTATTTTAGAGTTATCATGCCATTATGGACTAATTATATGTGGAGAAAATTGAAGAAGAAAAGAAAAAAAGAGGTGCTTTGAGAAAATTTGCGCTTGAATATCACCTCCCTAAAGGATCCACTAAAGTCCAAAAAATGATCTTTGGGTGGGACCATTATCACTTGTACATGGAGAGAGTAGGGAGGATAGTGTTGTTAATATATTTTAGGATCATCAAGGCATGTTAGGAGAAATGGGGTGGTGAGGGTTGGTATTTGTACTTGAGGAGGGGTGATTTTAAGTGATTAAATAATGATCATTTTATATTTAAATCCATGAACATTAACGTGTAATTAATTACAGTGATTTATATTATAATTAAATATAAAATTATGGTTATGTTTAATTAATACCAAAACCTACCAGTAATTTTATTAGGTTTTATGTATTTTAAATATTTATATTTTATCTTTTACTCGTTTAATTAATTTTCCTATACCGCGATAAATATTTTTTTCACAAAAACTTTTTTATGCATAAAATATGAAAATTACCTTAAAAATAATTTTTAATCACTATTCAAAATACGGAATCCATTTTTCCAAATTCAAATCACTGAATTAATAAATTTAGATTTAAAACAAAACCCGCTGACACAATGAAGAAGCGTGTTTTTAATGTGAAAAAGAAAAGATGTTTTTGAAGTTTTTATATATAATTTCAATATTACATTGATTATGATGACCCCCGTTATATTAATATATTTGTTAATGATCTATTTTGACTTTAAACCATATTTTAAATAAAATTTAATATAATAAATTATTTATATAAAAATTTGTTTTCCCATAAAATTCAATATTCTTCATTAGTCATCAAAAAATGAAACTTATTAGAAAAATACTAAAAATTCACAAAAAAATAAATTATATATTATGATTTAAAAAAATTAATTATATTACTTCAAATAAAATTTATAAATGATTCAAAATTTACTTTTAATATAGTTACACCATTAAAAGGAGGAAAAACTACTATTTAGAAAAATATTAGTTTATATGATTAAAATTGGATTTATTCTCATATTATGCCTATAAATTTTTTTGGATGAATTTAAAGAAATTTATTGATTGTATAAAATATTAACTTAATTATGATTCTTTCACTAATAGTGATTAATTTAATTTAATAATACTAATAAATTTGAAAACAAAATATTTTTTTTATACCTCTGTTGTTACATGAAAATGTGTTTTAAAACTAGTTACTAGACATAGTTAAAACATGAATACATTTTTGATATTCATTATGAAAACCCCCTAATCTCGCCTCCTAAACATAAAATGATTAATTGTGCATAAAAGGATTGATTAAAGGTAGTGAAACAAATTACATTAATGATATAATGATTAAAAAACTCAAAATAAATAAATTCACAATTAAAATTATATGAAAGTAATTAAAAGATAACATGAATGAGGAAATAATTTAAGAACACAACAAAAATTGTGGTTTCACAACAATCAGTGTTGAAATGGGAATTTTATTACTATAATGAACAAAAAAATAGTCTTTAAATACAAAGCGGGAACAAAAAAATTCTTGAAATAATACAATAAAGAAATAGAAATAAATGAGAATGAAAATAGAAGAAAAATAGGGAAGAATAGTAGAAATAATGTTTGGACATACCTGGATTTTGTACACAGTAGAGGCACTCAGTCTTATATAGGATATATGATTACCCGATGTGTAACATCATGTAATGAATTTGATTGGATTTTGTCTTAGCTTGTATATGAATTGTAATTTGGATTTGAACCATGTACTTCAGATCTACAATCTTCTCTAAGAATCTAGAATATTCTAAATCTTCAAGATATATCTTTGGTTGAATCAGAGCTCAAAAGTTTCACATTGAGTAAATAATACAGGTCATGTATGTGATTCACATCTTTTACTCCCTTTACATCATGAACAATCATCCAGATTTATGGGTTTAATAACTCATGATGGGTAATGTATCTACACATCCTATAAAAAAATCATGCCATGTAAATGTATAGGGACAGTTCTTTGAACCTCAGGGAAATTATGGAAGAGGAATGCATTTTTTAACTCCTTTCACAATGCTTAAGACCAATTTTTCTAAATTTTTAGTAATTATTCCTGTGAGTTATTAATTCATATTTCCTACAAAAATAAATGAAAACCTAGTGAATTATTGAATAAATAATAATTAAACCATTGATTAATGTATCCAAAATGTGTATATAAATCCATATTATCAATATTAAAATGGTTTTTAGATCCAATATAAAATAAATGTTTTTTATCCACTCCACATTTTATTTTTACATGAATTGTGTATTTAAAATTATATTTTATTAGTTTTTAATTATAATAAATATTTCGAATGCATTCTCTTTCCATTCAAATATTTAGTTCTACACATTTTTAAATGGTTTTTAGGAATTTTCTTATTTTTTCTTATATTTATCATCCATCGATTACCTTTAATGAAGAGATATTCTGATCACCCTCTATATTTTATTAAGATGTATTTTTTGAAAAATTAGAGTTCTAATTTCCTATGATTTCATAAGATCATGTTATGTGATTTTTATTAAAAGGTTTAAGATTCCCATTATCTATCCATGGGATCATTAAAATATATTTACGAATTATTTTTAAAAGGAACAAATATTTTTGGATGATTATGGGTGGAATCATATATATCCCATTAATAAATTTTTTAATGATATATATTTTTGGATAAATGGATGTTTTGCATGAGAATTTTATTTGTTTACAACACTATGAATGGTCATTTTGATAGTTTATAATCTGATATGTGGTCATTTTTTCGGTTAAAAACATTATATGATAGAGTTTTTTTTGTTCAAAATGGGAAACATTGGAATTTTTTGGTTTAAAATTTGAAGTGTGGGAATTTTTTTTGTTCGAAACATGATGAATGTGAAATTATTTCACAATTATATAAATTTCAAACGCTTATTTTTTTTCCAAAATTTATTATTATATGAAATGTCATAATATTTTATTTGTATGATTATACAACAAGAATAATTTTTATTATCTCAAAATTCAACACACTCTTTCAATGGAATTTCTTTTTTCCATTTGAGACTACATGTCCATCTGTAATGAATTATAGAAAAAACATATTTTTCCATGTTAATTTCAATTATAAATTCATCCACTACATATGATTTCTCATTTTCTTATGATCTAGCTCTTGATGAAATATTGATATTTTTTCCGTAAATGAAAATTTCAGATCACCACATTCTCAAGTATTCATTTCCCTAGGTTTTGATGATAAATATAATTTATGGGGTTTCTAAAATATAGTCTAGATGAGTTTGATTATGGATATATAATTGTAGATTGATATTTTTATTTAGTAATCTCCATGAAACTAAAAATTTTAATCTTTGGGTTATGTATTTTTTGGTGATAAATCACCCTAAAAAATATATAAATGAAATGTAATGATGTTTTATGCGTTGAAAATAATTGAAAAAAATAGTTTACTATTAAGAAAAATTAAATAGTTCAATGGGGAGAAATGAAGTACCTCAAAAGGTACAACTAATAGTTCAATGTATTATATGAGGGGATAATAGGAATTATTTGAGTCAACATCTAAATCCAAGTGTTAACTCTAATACAAATGAATGTTCTGTGATATTTTAATTTCTAAAGAGCATCATTATGGTTAATGAACACTTATCCACCACAGTAATGTTGGGGATTCCATGTTATTTTATATAATAATGGTCACTATGAAAATCATATTATTCTTCATATAGTTTAATTTTATGTGATTTTGAGCATTGACGAGCTCACTCTACTAGGATACCATTTAAATTGATATATTAAAGAAATAATTTTTGACATTTTTAATTAACCAATGATCATATTCTATTCAAGGATGAATATGAACATAAAATATAAATTACTTCTATTTCAAGGGTCTTAAAATCTACTAATGATGGATATTTATCACAAATGGTTCATGAGAAACTCAAAAGTTAAAATTTTCCTATTAATCAGGATTATTATATTATATTTCTCCAACACATATCTCTTCTTCCCCGAATCTTTTAGTTATGTTTTAAATAAATCTTATAATTGGTCCTATATATTATTCAATGAATTCATATATAAAGTCCCCAATTTATTTATAGTAATTGATTACAAAACTCAAATAAATTTTTTATAAGGGATTCATATGCCAGATTACAACACCATAGTGTTCACCTATTTTTTTGAAAATAAATAAATATGGGTCAATTAGTATTTGAATTTATTATTGGGAACATAACATGATCACTACCAAGAAAAAGTATCCTCTACCATATATTGATAACCAATTTGATCATGTATGCAGAGATAAATATATTTCCATGATTTAATTTCATTCCCTATATCATTTATTTAGGGTCATGATGATGAATATTCCCAATATAGACTTCAATATGAGGTTGGGTCATTATGATTTTTTAGTGATGTCATTGGAACATTAAAATAACCCCACTATCTTAAAAGATTAAATGAATTTAGACTTTATAGAGTAACTGAATTTTTTTATGGTATTATTTATAGTTTATATTTTAATATATTCCAAGATAAATAAAGAGTTTTCATATTATTTTTTTAAATTATTGAAGAATTTGTTGAAGGGGAACATATATGACATATTTAGAAAGTGAGAAATATGGATTTAGAATATTTATTACATGGGTTATATAATCCCAAAAGATGGTATATCGGTATATCCTTTAATGATTGAATTTATTAAGCAATGGCACACAAAAATATTACTCATTGAGATTTATAGTATTCTTGGGTTGGAAAGATAGTTGTTGTATTTTTTGAGAGATTTCTAATTTTTATCTTCTATAATAACAATGATTACTTAGAAGGGATACATGTTGAATTAGAGAGAATAATGTGGGGGAAATTACATTGAAAAAAAGAGTTGGTTGGTCA
Organism: Viscum album; assembly: GCA_963277665.1. Lineage (NCBI taxonomy): Eukaryota > Viridiplantae > Streptophyta > Magnoliopsida > Santalales > Viscaceae > Viscum > Viscum album. Next base: position 1,281,496,624 of record OY728127.1, read on the forward strand.
GTGAACTTAGGTCACAGTACACTACAGTGGAGTATGGTTTCTGGTATATAGTGATGCACAGAGTAAGAGACCGAGTTGAATCCTCATGTATAATGATATAGAGATAGATTATGCCTCACAGTAATTGAAAATTCCGATGAAAACTAACCCAAAATGTGATTTTGAGTTGAAAACTATAATTTTTTTCATTTAAAATGTCGAGGAATTGTATTTATTGAAAATATTTTGATATATATTGATAATAAAATCATGAATAATATATTCACATAATAATAGGTGAGTATTTTCCCAAGGAGTTGGTTTGAGTTGATTAAATATTATGACTACATAATACATTACCACCTTGGGATGGAGAACATGGTCATGTATGGTCTCAATCAGAAACACCATGGTAGTTTTTCCATGATGTGGATTGATAGAGATTCGGTAAAAAATTATTTATAGAATATCGATATTGAGATCATGAAAAAATGGGAAATATATTATAATTCTCAAATGAATAATCCATTATCCATCCATGTAATGATTAAGGAGACATGGAATTGATATTTAGAATTAGAGATGTTGGAGAGTAATGTTCTTGAGTTAAACAATGATTTTATAGATTGATAAGTTTCAAGAACCATGTATATATGCCTTCAATACCATATAAGAAGATGTAGTTGTTTGATAAATCCCATAGTTCATCATTATTTATTCATGGTGTAAGTATGGAGATGTATAGATATAAGGAAGGTATTTCTTGTGGTATAACCAAAAAAGAGATAGTTTAGAGTTTATATCTTGATTATTGGTATGTCAATATGTTAAAACTCAAAGATATAAGCCTAATGGTATGTTACAATCATTATAGAAATGTGAAAACATAACCATGTATTTCATATTCACAATAACCATAACTTCTAATGGCCCTAATTCTAGTTTGGATGTAGTCGATCACCTTATGATGTTATCACATTCCATTATAATCAATTAAGATTTACATCTTGATTAGATTAATAGGATATACATTAAGGAAGTGTGAAGGATTCATGGAGTACAACATTATACTGTTACTTATAGGTATCAATGGTTTACGTTGATTTTTTAGATAAGAATTCATCAATAATTTCATAAATAGTTCAAAATTATCACTATATTTCATCCTATAAAAAATGGACAACATAATTGGACTATTCAGAAATTGGAATCTATGTTGAGATCTTGTTATAAATATTTCATAGAATGTTGTGATCAATACGTTTATCTAGTCAATTTTTCTTATAAAAATAGTATTCAAATGAAAAATAATATTTCTCCTTATGAAAACCTAAATGTAATGAAGGTCATAACACTAGTGTGTTGGGATGATGTTAGAGAAAAAAAGTTGTGGGACCTTACCTATATTATATAATCCTAGATACTATTAGAGGTATTAAACAACACATCATAGAATCTCAAAGTTGATATAAAAGTTATTATAACAATTCTTGATGAGATAATAATTTTCAAGATGGTGATAAGGTATTCCTAGGAATATTTCCTTGGATGAATGTTAAGAAATTTGAACAAAATGGAAAGATGAACCTTATATTTATCAAAACCATAAAAAATTCATGATTTTATAGGGTTGTTTTCATATATCTTATCATATCCACAAAATCTCTAACGAGGATATACATACCTGACCATTCACATATACTAATATTAGTGGCCATACAACGAGATCATGATATCTATTACAATAAATAAACCTATAGAGAATCAAAATCAATTTGTTGTGGAATAAGACCACTCACCTTGTTAATGTTTTTTGGGGAAACCATTAATTTTAGTAATCAATGTCAATATCTAAGAATGTGATGGAAAAGAAGTAATCCTAGTATTATGTATTTGAATGGAAAAAATCAAGCCATATATAATTATAAATGTGGTAAATGATACATCCGAATATTGTACAATATATATCTCTTTAAATATGTTGTATTTCATTGATATATTTCATTATATGCAATGCATTGTTTAAACAAAATATTTTATACTATTGAAAATTTGATATTTAATTTAATGGTTATAAAATTTGTGTTTTCTTGGCGTGCTTTAATACGAACATTCAAATTAAAATAAATTTACACATATAAAAAATAATTTCATTTGTTATCAATTAGTAAAGAATAAATAATAAAATCATTGGAAGGTAAAAAATATATATTTTCTTAAAAAATATTGATGTGCAATGTATTTTATGTGGATAAATTAAATTAATTAGTATTTATAAATTATTTTAATAAAATGGTTATATAATATGTTATATTGAATAAATTAACATTATTCTAATGGTTTTTGTGAGGACATGCATTGGAAGAAAACTAGTTTTATGCTTGAAGAAATTTTTTTCTAATAAATGATTTTTGTTACATTTTGAACACTAATTTTCAAATGTATTTTTTCCACATATAGAAATTTAATTTTTTAAATTGAATTAAATTATTAGAATTTAATTAATTATTACTATATAAAATGTTCATCTTTATATTTTCCTATAATGAGTATATAGCGTGGATATAAACCTGTTACCATAGTAAGGGTTAAAGGGTCAAGAGAGGGGTTAACCTAAGAGATAAGATTGAAAAAAATCAGAAAGTATTTGATTTCTTTTTTGTTTTTATGTTATTTTACCCATATTGTGATAATATTGTATTATTTTGGGATTTTGGTTCCATATTACTAGAGTTAGATATATATTATATAACTAAGTCCCATGTATTTACAATTTTCCACCCACCTCACATATAAGTGGGAACCACCTATACTCTCTTATCCACACCACTTGATCCCTTAATCTCATCAAATATTTTCCTCAATACTCTCGCCACATCCTGATACTACATATTAATATTTTATTCTTCTCTAAAGACCAATCCAAGTATATATAAGTTTTTCTTGAGAAATGTACTCCCAAAAAAGAGGTATATAACCTTATAGATATTTATAATTGTTATTTATTATTAATCCTCCTCCAAATGTTTTGTACACATAATTACATGATGGAAAATGTATATAAAATATAATATGATTTTTTTATTTTATTTCTATTTTATATATCCTTCTTATCCTATAGAAAATTGTAACGTCGCTCATGCGTAAGTGTAGACTACAACCTCTATTAAGTGATGTGATTATTTTTTTTTCATTTTCCCATTAGATGGATATTCATAAAGAAATTTTTAATTAATATATATGTTATTTATAATATAATTTGGATTCTAGAATGGTTAGATTTTATTTACCTTTATTTCATTCCAGCCATCGGGAATTGAAAACCCACCTATGCGTACCTTTGGACTACAGTTTCCATGAACTGATGCAATTCATTTTCCTTCACCGCTTTATATGAATGGTTATAAATGTATTTATAATGAATAAATATGGTAATTATGAAAATATTAAGATTGTATATAAATTCAAAATATGAAATTGGTGTATATACATGAACCACTGAACAAAAAACATACATGGAAAACATACCATTTTCAGCTGAATAATTATTTTAATGAAGAATTTTTAATAAAGGAATTTTTATAAGTTATAAATAATTAATGAATGGTATGGTGTGAATGAATATAAATAACTAATAAATTTTTTATTTATCTATATTAATTATGTTGGAGGTTTCAATGTATATAAAACAGTATGTGACATGAGGTATGGGTTCCTTGTCAAACATTTTTTTATATGAGACATCAGCCATCACTATGGGGAAAAAAGTATTTTTGCGACGAGAATAAATCCTGTCGCAAATAGTATGTCGAAGACGTTATTTGCGATGAGAAAATCATCCCGTCACAAATAACTAATTATTTGCAACGAGACTAGGCACCCCACCACAAAAACTTATGCGCGGTTTTCACACCAAGCCGCGGGAAGGGGTATTTATGACTGGTAGGCACCACCCGTCGTAAATACCGGGAGGCGGTAAACACTAGTTGCGACGGGGGATCCCCCATCACAACTAGTTCAACCCTCGAAGGGTATTTGCGACGGGACCCGTCGCAAATAACCGGTGGCGGTAAAAACATATCTATGACGGGATGTTATCCCACTGCAAATAGTGTGTCGGCATGTTACTTTTTACGACGGGTCCTGTCGTAAATAACCTTTTAACCGCTGACTGTAATTAATGCAGCCGAAGGTATTTGCGACGGGACTCCCATCACAACAAACCTAACCTATATATACCCCCATCCCTTTTCCCTTTTTCTCAATTCATTCTTTCTCTACTTCTCTAAACTCTAATTTTAGAGTGAAGATTTTTCAGAGTTAGTTTTTTTACAAAGAAGTTGGGAAGCCGTCAAAAATTATAAGAGATCAAGTTTAAAGGTATTTATGTTTTATTAAATATAGTATTTATTTCATTTCTTTATATTAATTATAATTATTGTGATTAGTTGTAATTAAGTAAGATTTAAATTGTTTTGTCTTCAGTATTTATTTTTAATAATAAAATTAAATTATTAGTATTAATTCTTAGTAATTAGTAATTAGTAATAATTATTTACTATAATTAGTAATGTGTATAAATAATTAGTGGTAATTAGTAATTAGTAGCTGTATTTTAGAACAATTAATAGTAATTAACCCTAATTATTAATAATTTAAAAAAATAGTAAGAATTAGGGAAACAATAATAAATATTTACAATTAGTAATAAATACTAATAATTAGTAATAAATACTAATAATTATTAATATATACTAATAATTAGTAATAAATGATAATAATTAGTAAAAATTAGTAAAAATTAGTAATAAACACTAATAATTAGTAATAAATACTAATAAATAGTAATAAATACTAATAAATAGTTATAAATAATAAAAAATAGTAATAAATAATAAAAAATAGTAATAAATACTAATCTTTAGTAATAATTAGTAATAATTAGTAATAATTACAAATAATTACTAATAAATACTAATAATTAATAATAATAAGTAATAATTAGTAATAATCAGAAATAATTAGTAATAATTTGTAATAAATACGAATAAATAGTAATAAATACTAATAAATAGTAATACATAATAATAAATAGTAATAAATAGTAATAATTAGTAATAATTAATAATAATTAGTAATAAATAGTAATAATTAATAATAATTAGTAATAATTAGTAATAAATTGTAATAATTAGTAATAAATAGTAATAAATTGTAAGAAATATTAAAAATTATTAATAATTTATAATAATTATTAATAAATACTAATAATTATAAATAAATAATAATTTGTAAAACTTAGTAATAAATACTAATAATTATTAATAAATACTAATAAATAGTAATAAATAGTAATAATTAGCAATAATTAGTAATAAATAGTAATAAATTGTAATAATTAGTATTAAATACTAATAAATACTAATAAATAATAATAAATAGTTATAATTAGTAATAGTTAGTAATAAATAGTAATAATTAGTAATAATTAGTAATAAAAAGTAATAATTAGTAATAATTTGTAATAATTAGTAATAATTAGAAATAATTAGTAATAAATTCTAATAATTAGTACTAAATACTTATAATTAGTAATAAATACCAATAATTAGTAATAAATACTTATAATTTGTAATAATTAGTAATAATTAGTAATAAATAATAATAAATAGTAACAATTAGTAATAAATACTACTAATTTTTAATAATTAGTAATAATAATAAATAATTAGTAATAATTAATAATAATTAGTAATAATTAGTAATAAATAGTAATAATTAGTAAAAAAAACTAATAAATAGTAATAAATAATGACAAATAGTAATAAATAATAATAAATTGTAATAAATACTAATAAATAGTAATAAATAGTAATAAATTATAATAAATAGTAACAATTAGTAATAAATAGTAAAAATTAGTAATAAATCGTAACAATTTGTAATAAATAGTAACAATTATTAATAAATACTACTAATTAGTAATAAATACTAATAATTTGTAATAAATAATAATAATTAGTAATAAATACTAATAATTAGAAAAAATACTAATAATTAGTAATAATAACAATAAATAGCAATAATTAGCAATAATTAGAAATAATTAGCAATAATCGGGATTAATTAGAAATAATTTGGATTAATTAGGAATAACTAGTAATAATTATTAATAATTAGGATTAGTTAGGAAATAAATACTAATAATTAGAAATAATTAGCAATAATTAGCAATAAATTAGAAATAATTGAAAATAATTATCAATAATTAGCCATAATTAGGATTAATTTGGGATAGTTAGGAATAATTAGGAATAATTAGTAATAATTATTAATAAATAGTAATAATTATTAATAAATAGTAATAATTATTAATAAATACTAATAATTACTAATAAATACTAATAATTAGTAATAGATAAAAATTAGAAATAAATACTAATAATGAATAATAAATACAAATAATTACCAATAAATATTAATAATTATCTATAATTAGCAACAATTTAAAAAAATTAGCAATAATTAGGATTAATTAGAAATAATTAGAAATAATTGGAGATGGAAGACATGCGTCGATGGAAGCAGCACGAGGAGGACACACGTCAATGGTAGCAGCAGCTACATAAGCACATGGAATAAATGCGCCGTCTGACTCGTAGTTTAGGAATGAAGTTTCCTTAACCATCTCCTCTAGCTCCTCCAACTCCTCCAGAAGACTATCCCCCAATGATTTTTTTATTATGTTAAAAACATTTGAATTCAACATTTCTTATAATATGAAATATTTACAGTTTTTGTCTTTTATATTGGTGTGAATGTTGCATTTTTTTAATATATTAATATTTTATTATTTATTATTAGTATTATATTTTTTAATGTTTTTTTTATTTTACTACTACTAATAATAATAATATTTTATGATTTTTTTATATTTTCTTACGAATATTGAAAATTTTAATATTTTTTATTTTTTTAATAATTTTAATATTCCTTTTTCATTAATCCTAATTTTATTAAATAAAATTTTTCATTTTATTAAGTATTTGCAACAGGGCCTTTTGCGATGGGACCCAATCACAAATAGATTATATATATATATTTTTTAAAATTTATTTGAGGTGGGTTACTTTACCATCACAAAAAGATTAAGTATTTATAACATATATAAACAGAGACCTATTTGCGATAGGACGACATGACATTTGCAATTACCTTTTTCAACGAGCCCATCACAACAGTTTCTTGTAAATATTAAGTATTTAATCAAAGATCTTTTTTGATGAGGTTGCTTCCCGTCGCAAATAGTATTGTTTTGTGAAAGACCGGTCGTAATAAAATATTAGATGGGACACCATTTTTTGCAACGAGCTATTTGCGACAGGACCCCCTCATAAAAGAGTTTTTGCGACGACATCCCATCACAAATAGCCCGTTGTAAATTTCCGAAATTCCAAAAGTTCATATTCACCAATTATTATTTTTTTTGTTATGTATATTATTACCATAAATATATATTCTAATTATTTTCAAGAGAATTATTTATATTTAAAATCCCATCTAAGGATCTCTATTTTATATGATTTTGATTCAAATATTTCTAAAATTCTAAGGGTTTATGTTAAAATATTATATCTTTTCAATATTGACTATGATAAATTTACATTAAAGGTAATTATATAGATCATATAATTTAAATACAATATAATTTATTATCCCCCAGTAATTCCTATAATTGTCTTATAATAGTATCATTTCCTATAATTTTTACATAAAATTAGCAAGAAATAATTTTTATGAAAAACCAACAATATTTCTTATTTTGTTGATGAATTTTTTTCCTTGCCCATGTTCATTGAAATGATTTCAAGAATGGTATTTTCTATGATCAAATTACAATATTTTTCATTTTACCATATTTTAATTTTATTTCAATGTTTTATAATTTATTTTTGCATTATTTTTGGAACTAGTTATTTATGAATTTGGATAAAATATTTTGAAAAGAATCCATGTTTTAATGTTTACAGAAAAAATGAATTTTCCCACTATCTGCACTTTTCATTACGTTGAAGCTCCCTATCATGACTTGACCCAATAGTGGGCTCGATCCATGACTACCCCAAGCCCACCTCTACAGGTCAGGGGTAGAGACAAGCACTGAAGGCATATATAAACTCAAGGAGGCCTTTTCCTAGGTACCTGTACGTGCACACACAACCATATCAATGAAAAAAGTGTCAAGGGAATGATTAAAAGATGAAAAAGGTTAATATATTACACCAATCATGCATAACCTATAGGGTGTAAAATATTATGATAGTACGTGATAAAAATTAAAGGGAAAAAATACATGCCTATCCATAAATATGTCCCAACCTGACATCATTTGAAAAGTAAACTACTAAGAGATCCATGATCGTGATCTCAAATCCACGACCAACATACTCGGTCCAAATTACCAGGTATCTAGAAGATCCTTTAATGTCATCATTAACCTATCCATTGTCTTCATAAGATAAGACATGTGTAGGAAAATACCATGTTGGGGTGAGTGTATGCATAGTTAGTAGGACACACAAGATATTGAAGGGGGAGGAGTCAGAGATATAATAGGAAAAAAATATAATAGATGAAAGATACAAAGAAAGAACACATCAAACCAATCCAAGAGTGATGGTAACCTCATTAAAATATGGGGGTCTCAACAAGTTAAGTATATTAAATACACATCGAGTCATTTCTAGCTATAGTAGGAGTGTAGGCTCATCCAAGCATTAGAAGCTCAACACGAAAATCACGCTGAATAACCCCATTTGCCTTTGCCTCTTATGGGAAGAGAGTAACAAATTATAGCTATAAATATATAATAATACATATGGTAAGTCAGATAGGATAAAACAAGAGAGTAAGGAGATATCTATATCATGGATTAGCCCAAGAAGAAGAGTAACATCGACCAAGCAGAAGGGGCTTGTCACTGTGAGTAGATGAACTACACATAAATTTCTTTCCACCTATAGCAGGAGAGTAGACTCATTTAACCATGAAAATCTAAAATTGGATGGCACATGGAATACCCCACATGTATTTCCCCTCCCATGGAAGAAGAGTATCCATTGGTTCCAAAAGTCCATCTATGATTCACAATATCTCATGCATCTTTCTATATGTAACCGTGCATGTCTAAAAATGCCTCGTCACTATTCTGCACAACCAAGTGGGAAACAACTCAAAGTAGGGGACCTATTTCCAAGTTCATCAGGGGGTTCCACTCTATAATCCATCTAGGATGCCACTACCCATCCCTAATAGATTGTAAACTTGACATCATTTGAGGACCCCACAACCTAGCTATGCTAGATGTTTAACTTGGTTTATGTCGAAGAATCCACTGACAAGCTATATAGGTGGGTCAACTCCATATATGTTGAGAATACCAATACTGACCTCTACTAGAGGGTAAACTCTATATCCTTTGAAGAAGCTAATTCCTAGGTATTCTAGATGGTTAACATGGTATCTTTCACTATTGTAACTGCCCAGCTATGCTGGAGGGTCAACTCAGCATCCATGGTGGACGCCACTGCCCTGCTATTCTAGATTGAAAACTCAGTATTTTCCAAAGAAGATAATACCCATATATACTTTATGGTCAATAAAATATCCATCAAATACAAAACTACCCATCTCTACTGGAGGGTTAACATTGCATCCATTGAGGATGCCACTGTCCAACTATTCTAGAGGGTCGACTTAGTATCTGCCAAGGACACCACTACGAAGCTACACTGTGGGTTCAACAAGGTATCCAAACATTATTCCACTAACCAGCTATGCTACCAGGTCATCTCAATATCTGTTGAGGATTCCATTTCCCAGATATATTTGAGATTAAACATGGAATGTTCTTAGTGATCATTCATGATCATTGTCACTATTAGGTATTGACTTATCAATCATCATGCCTAGAAAATTTTACATTGTATCTCCAAATCCAAAATGTATTGCACCATCATATTCTATATGAAAAAACACTCAAGATAGGGTACTATTGGGCCAAAATAAAATTTCAAACAAAGGAGATATGGAAGTTTGAAGATTTAAAAAGGAATACAAGACACATAAGGGACCCACATGGCATGTGGCCCCACATTGCTATAAGGTCATGTCCTTTCTAGTATAAGGGTTTTTGACTATGTAGTATACCATGGTGGGTTATGGTAGTACACAACATGTCTCAACCAAAATCCTAACAAACAAACAAGGCTCATCATCAATCCAACGGAAAAAAAATAGTTTCATATATATTCACCAAAAAATGTCCCCAGATAGACAAACATTCCACAATTTTGTGATCCTCATGAAAAAAAACTTGGGATTGGATATTCAATTTTCCAAATCGGACACCAGGTGAAAAATACATATTTCACCATATAAATAATGAATGGTTCTTCATGGGCCCATCGATGAAACTGAATTAAACACCCTATATTGGTCTCAAAACATCCCCCTCAATATTAGTGTCTCAATGCCGCTAACATATCTTGATGACAACATTATATGAAGAAGATAAGTGAGAAACAAAATTCTATAATAATAATAATTTTTTTTTATTATTCTCTATTTCATTAACTTGAGGAAAGATTCAGAAAAGGTTTCCAACATCTGTCCTAAAATGAACTTCTCAATTATAGGCTCACACTTCAACTGAAATTTCATCAATACAAGATCATATGAAGAAGTTATTACTAGATTTATGTTTAACACCCAAAATAATTAATAAAAATTTATTATTATTATTATTATTATTATTATTATTTCATCCACGCAAAAGGGATCTATCCGCCCTTACCTCCCACTCTTGAAAAAAGCTCACAACTCCCACAAATGGAAGACAATTTCCCTTTTAATTTCATTTAATTAAATCTATACTATAATAATTAATATCACCCTTAAATATATTTCATCCACCCAAAAAAGTCACACCTATTTTTCTCCAACAAATACAGTGTATTGGGATATCAATGTCCCATTCAAATCAAATTCCCTATGAATTTATTTTATTTAAAATTTACTATGAACACTAATTATAAAATTTGATGACAATTATTATTATTATTACCAACAATAAAAATGTAAAATCATGTTTACCACATTTGAGCACATCATTTGAGGTTTGAGCTAAGCCACCTTCATGTTCGGTATGGGAAACTCCCTTAATGAGATCCCATGCACGGACACCTCTTAGAACAAATATCATCACACCACAATTCCTCACAACGTGTCAACCAGAAAAATGAGGATCCCTAATCAAACCCCAAACCACCTCTAATCATAAATCTCACTCCTGCAATACAAAATTTATCCGATCACAACACAACATCCCACTCATTTATCAAGATGTCCCAAAACCAGCAGTCCACATGTCATACATGCTTCCTCAATGAACCCGTGGGTCTGATCTCACTCAAACCCACCCTAGAAAGGTCTAATGAAGCCCCATGGTCCAATGATGAAGAATTAGAAGAACAAAGGCATAAAATAACCAATAACAAAGGTGATAGATATCGTTGGATAGATGTTCTTGGAAGAATATTTCATTGCCGGAAAGCCAGTGTGTAAAACATGGAATGAACAAAAAATAAATTTAATGGATAATTTATTTCAATACATGGGCTCATGAAAATGCTCAAATTAAAGTTTATCAAAGAGAGGGAATTGATCTCGATCAAAATTTTAAATATATGGGTGAAAAAACACATATAATGCGTCCTATATTGATTATGGATCAATCTTTGGTTGCGAATGCATCAGATTGTGATTAAGAATGATTTGATACATCCTCCACATATTGATTTAACTTGATTAGATCATCAGTCATTGTCTTGTCTCAATCCACCAATGATGGATGCCCTCCTCTGCCTATTAGATATAGAAATGGGCATACGGCCAACCCTTGGTAAATTTTCATAAGAGGGTATTTATTGAGTATTTAAATAGGTCATTTAATATAAATATTTAATAATTTATTTATTTATTTTAATTAAAAATACCATCCAATGACTGCCTCATCTAAACCTCTCACTACAAACAAAATTAGGTCATGCCTAGGGTAAACATCACATTAAACACTCAATGACGGTCACATATTTCCCATATTATTATCCTTCAATGAGTTATTTGGGTTATAATTATTAAATAAATTAATAAAAATAATCGATTTATCTAATGAACCCACTAAGGGATTATCCATATTAATATCCCACATTGACTAACTTTAGGATGTTCTTAGGGTAAAATGCATGTTCCAAATTTATTTGTGGTATCATATTTCAAATCCAAGACTCTATTTATGCGATATTTCACTTTTTTAGGAAAACTATTTGGGTATAATAATAATATTTTTGTTAATTTTATAAAATTTATTTTGGGTTCACTGGGACATTAAATCGCACCCTATATTAGTACCTAACTCAGAAAATATTCTTAGGAACATTCCAAAGTCTTACATTATAAAAAAATAATCTTTACAATATTAAATTCATCAAATATTTTCAACCCCAAAAGCACAAGATTATAAGTATAGTGGAGATAATCTTCCCACATATGTCTTTTCTATAAATCTTCCCTATGTTAGGATGTGCAAAATGGAGAAGTGTGAGACTCCATCATTACCTCATAACGTAACATGAATGAAATCACCACCTATAAAAAAAATTATTACATGATTCCCTTTATTAGAAAATACACTAGGTGAAACTCTTAATGATATATGGTCAGGAAAAATCTATAATTCGATATCCCAAAGTTGTTCCTCCCTCACTAGCTAAGGATGCGAAGGGGTGACAACAATCAACAAGAGGTATGTTGCACCATCCTGACCCAAAAGAGTTAAATGAAAAGAGTCCATCTGTTCCTTCACATTTCTTGAAAAAGATGACCTAAAACCTCATTAGGATTATATGCTACCATGCCCACACCTTGTGTTGCCCTCAAACTCATGTTTCTTTAACCATTGAAGGTTCAAATGTCACTCTTATTTTTGAGAAGAAAAATCCCAAGAAGTGGACCTTCAAATCTATAACTGAATCCATAAGATATTTCACATGACTAAAACTCCCAAAGTATGTCTAGGATCATCCTATTGTGTATTGCGTGATCCAAGTATAACCTTGAGGACATGAGGGTTCTATCAGAGAAGAATTTAACATACTAATTAAATAAAGTTTAAGGCTCTGATGAATAAGTATTTTCAATCATTGTTGTGGTGTTAAACATGCCAAATAGTATCACCAAGAACTCATGTAACCACAAAAGATCTTGGAAGCCATGGTTGGTACATCCACATATCAAACCTGGAGCTTTTAATAACCGATGTTTTGGTCAAACTCCTTGAAATACTGTTCCCCAATTAACTTATCAAAGAAATCATCTATTCTTTGGGTGGATACTCCTTTCATATTGTCAACTAGTACAAGTGTCATCTATCCACATAAGACATCATGCTCTTTTTTGACTCTCAAGAAAAGAGATTTGGGGTGCTATTTACAATAAAATATACTTTACGTGTAGAAGAATTTATTTTATTACAAGTAGTTATCAAATCCATAGATTTCTAAGAAGAAACCTAGAGACACATATTTTCTATGGAGGATTGGCCATAAAGTGTCCAATATTTTTATTGACTTAAACTGTGAAACTAAAATACTAAAGTTCCTAAGAAAATGGTTTGTTTTTAATAATTAATAACCAATTGTTTTCAATGGAAAAAATAATTAATATGAGTCAATTAAATATTGTCACTAAGTCTAGATTGTATGTATTTGTTTTCTTAGATAATATCATATCACTAATTCAAGATATATCTAAATAATGTGATAATTCCACAACATAATTCACAAATTTAATACCCTCACAATTCCAAGGATAATCACCAATTCAATTAGAGGATCTATTTAATTATCAATCCATGGAATTGGTTCATTATAACACTCAAAATGTGTCATTGTTAATGTTTTCCAAGATGAAGAAGAAAATTACTCTTTGAAATTGAAATTTGAGAATAATGAACAAAATTAAAATATTAAATAACATGAAATTAAATCCAATCAATAACTTTTATACTCACTTGGATCAACCCATAAGAGGGTTATCCCTCCATTTAGGGTATTGTATCAATGTAATCGAGATGTAGACTTATGATGATGGAACTGAAAATAAACCATTGAAATAACAATGCCCCCACTGTTGGGGGAATAAATTAACAAAATATGTTGTGAATATTTTCAATACCTAAGAAAATGGTTTCAAAATGATATGAATAATTAAAAAAGGTGAATAAGAAGAAAATTTCACAAGAAAAAAATGTTATTCAAAAAATATACATGATATAAATTTAACATGAGATTAAAAATTTACATCATAATATTAAAATTGAATAAAAAAAATGGATCCCAAAAATCCATCACCACCCTCACCATATTTAGGTATATTAGGAGCCTTGGGTTGATCCCCCATCAATAAAAACATACCCATTTAATTTGGAGAGTAAAATTTTGGTGAGAAATCAAAGGAAATATAACTTTTCAAAGTTTACCACAAAAATAAGACCTTATTCATTTCCATTATGGATGTGAAAATTCGAAATTAATGACGAAAGAATATTAAAGTTGGGTTAAAGAGAAATACTATATTCCTTATTCCCTATAATTTATTTATAATTTCCACCCCAATTGGATATTACATTAGGATGTTATGATTAAATTGGTGGGAATATTTTATGGGCCTTCAAATATGGCCCAAAAAATAAAAGTCAACTTCGTCTCCCTGGATCTCCATGAAAACATCAGAATAATATTTGGACACATTTTAATGAAATTATGCCCATAATTTAGTCTATATAAATTTATCATTTTATTTTCATTGGGATTTATTTATTTATTTACTTTTACTTGATTGGCCTATGGCCAATTATTATTCAACAAGAAATTTATGCATTCATGGCCAAAAATTTCCATCATCCCTTTTTATTCTTCCATTCATCCTAAAAGAAAAAATGTCCCAAACAAAGTGATAAATCATATACCAAAATATCATGTTCACAGAATTAAATTAATGTATTCTAAACTAAATTCTGATTAAATGGGCCCAATATAAAACACATTAAACTGGAATTGTGTATGGGATTAAAAATGAAGTTCTATTAACAAAATTCACTATAATGATTGTCTATAGACATTGAAGGAAATGATTATTAAGATATAATTGATGAATATTAGCATATTTTAGTGGATAATCCCACCCCAAATTGATTCTTTCTTGTATTAGTCAAAAAGTATATAAAAAATATGAAATTGAATCCCCTTTTTTTAAAAAAATTACATATTCAATACTCACCAAAACATCATTCCAAACAATCATGGAACCTATAAAATTAATTTCACAAAATTTTGGTTCAAAAAAATATCCTAAGCCCGATCTTATTACATTTTTAAAATTCATACTCACATTTCATCCAATTTAAATTAATAATTATGATGTGTTGTGCATTACAAAAGATATGGGCTCATTTTTATGATAGGGAAACAAATGGAAGTGTTAGGTGGGAATCAAATTTAAAATTAAGATGAGTTTCAAATTTTATCTATTTTTATTTTTTTCCTCTTATTTTTGTGTGTGTTTTTTTATTAACTAAATAATTATGAAAAGGATAAACCTGAGAATTAAAACTATAGATCCATGATCCCCAAGTGCCCAATTACAAAAATATTGTAAATTCCATGATCTAAAACAGAGATGTAAAGCCTAAATCTGGGAAAGATAGATATGGATTCATGATCCCCATGTGATGAATACCACAAATGTTTTTCAATTCCAAGATCTACAAAAAATATTTAAATCCTAACTTTGGGTAATACAACTATTGAGTCAAGATCCCCAAGTTCTGAACATCACACATTTGAAAAAATATTTCCCTTTTCAGTAATTTTTTATAGTTTTTTAGGATACCGAAATTAAAATTAATGTTTCCCTAAACCGCATAAAATTAAAAAAGGGATCTATGTACTGATTATTACACCCAAAATCCAATGGAAATGAATTCCGGCATTTTTATTATGTGGATGAAACCTTAGTAGTAAAAAATCACATCGGACAACCTCAATCACCAATAACCATGATCATTAAGATAAAAGAGAACTAAAATCATAATTAAGGCATTAAAAATTATTTATCATTTAGTTTTTATGTTTCCAAAGGTACATTAATTCATGAGAGAATAATTATTATAAATTTTCCATAAAGACCATATTTTTCAAAATCCTAGATTTTCACTCCCCACGCACAGAATGAAATTTACCTCACAATTGAAATATATTAGAAAATAAATATTAAATTTGGGAATAATGTTTGGAATAAGTGATTTGAAAATAAATCATGGATCAAAACCACCTGTTTTGATGTTGATAACCCATCAATAAGAAAGTGATCTCTTTGGCTTCATGCTACACGTGGACACTTAAGTGATGATTGAAGGTTGGGTATGAACTCAAGATGGTATATGTTTGATTTGAAGATACTAAACCACTTCTAATATTAAATAAAATAAAAAACATTTGGTCACACAAGAAATCCCAAGGTTATTCCTTTAATAATAATATAAAATAAAAATACAAAATAAATTAAAAAAATTCAGAAGACTGGTAGCCTATAGAGAAATACTTTGTTTAATGTTTTTAGCTTGAAATGGACCCCCATACATACCCAATAACAACTATAAAAATTGTATGGACCCCATTATTCTTCATTACAATTTGATTTTGATTGATTCAACAACGGGATTGGTATAATTGTTTTGAAATTGATTCAGTAAAAATCATATATGTCCCATTGAAAGTGATAATACCATGAATATTGAAAACAATCCATCTAATTTAATTTTTATTCAATCATATAGAATCAATGATAATTTAATCTTTATTAGATTCATGATATGATGAAATGATGAAAAAATGTTTTACATTATCCCCTATGGTGAATAATTTCATATAGGACGTATGGACCTCGAATTCAAGATCATGTTGGCTAACAATTTGAGACAAAGGTCAAGAATTTGATTCAAAATCAGTTTCATTTTCCAAATTTCTCAATTTAAATGGTCCTTTTAAATAGATGATTCATCCCATAAATTTTTCATGTGAATGTCAGGAATGGGTATGGAATCAATTTTTTTGATTTATCCTAATGGTTTAGTGATTGGTGGTCTTCACAAATCATCATTAGATCCATCTAAAATAGATTCAATATATGGAAACAATTTTAACTCATTTGACTAAATAAAATCAATTTAATCATGTTTTAGACACCCTTATTCAATTCCCTATAGTTTATTAGGTTGAAATTCAATATTCCCTAACAAATTCACCTCATTTTCCAGCTCTAATTTATCTGAAAACACCAGGACATATGGATCCCTACCTCTTATGACTCTTATAGACACACTACTCGATCTCATAGCCCTATTTGGTCATTTTATATGTTAGGACATACATCAAGTCATCCCTGGTGAAAGTCCATATTGTAGTCTATCTCCTGGTGGGGTGGTAAACCCAGCTGGTCGTCATACCCCAACAATATTAGAGGGAGTTGAGGGATCATAAAATTTACCATTCCATGTGTAATTATAGACAATTGTTGAAACAATTTTAACCACCTATAAATGAGATCATCCTAATCTATCTGGGGATCAGTCCACATCAAGGAGGAAGACTACATCCCAAACCCCGAAAGCACTACCATACTCATTGGTAGAAATAATCAAGGCATGAATGGTAGATGACTAGTCCATACTGAGTAAGAAAACATAGGGTCCCACTACTAATATGGAAATATTTCATGTGAGGATATCTCTCTCCTTGTAGATTCAATTCAAACCATCCAAAATTTTTTTTTATCATTAATCCACTCTATTAGAGCCTTCTACACAAGGGTTTAGAAAAATGCCCACCAAAAGTATCATCGTGCCTCAAATTGGGCTATGTCCAATAAAATTTTTCATTTAATCCTATTATATAACTAGATATAGAGTTGTGAAGACACATGTTGTGTTCCAAACCACACTTGAATCCATATATCCACAAGCTCCTACTAACTGAATCTATCCATTCCCTTATCCACCTGATCATCTCAACTAGGGATCGATCTGCACTTAGCACATTAGAAGTAACACAAAAAAACATGTCAAATGAAATCCTCCACCACACCTATATAATATCTACTATTTAATGGCATATACTTGACCGTACAGTTTTAGATCGTGTCGCAAGACCACCTCTTAGTGTGGGAAGTGTCCCACATTCTTGCATTTCTCAAGCCACATGAAACATAACCAACACATGGCTCTCTTGATTCCTTATATATCCCTAGATAAGTCTCACCATGAGGACCACCATAGAAATAGGTCCCATCCAAGTGGGATATCCAAACCCCATGACAATTCCTAACCACAACCACCCAATAACAAATCCTTTCTCAACACGATACTTGGGAGATCATTATTTTTGGAACCTACAATGCACACTAAAAATAGGTTCATCATCTGATGGTACCAATCAATGAAACTAATTCTCTATGAAGAGAACCAGTTGTGAGTGATACCATCTTATCAGTTAGGATCTACAAAAGTTTGAACACTTGGGTCATTAACTCAATCCAATCGCCTGGTTCATGGAGAACTGGATCATCACAAAGACTTAATAGCCTCTAGCACAGGAACTCATGGAGTTCACTAAGCCTCTTCACATAATCAATATTCAATGCTAGTACCAAATATGGGTTGATAGGTAGGGGTGACTCTGCCTACCTAACTGGTTGGAAATTATCACACGATGGACTCTGAACTGAGCCCTGATTGCTCTTCAAGTCATCATCATGATTCAAAAACCTGCTACCTGGATGGATGTGTTCAATGAGGCATCCTAAAAGTGATCAAGAAATACCAAAATCAAATGAGAATATATATATATATATATATATATATATAACAATAGGGAGATGACTCTAGAAGGATAGTCAAATACTCTACCCTCTATGATGCAAGTCACATTGATCCCTGCAACAAAAGTCTCCCTATGCTATGTCGAAAAGTAAGTAGTCATGATCTTGGTTAATGGATACTTCCGCCACCCAAACCATCATTAGATTCCATGCAATTAGAGCAGTAATTAAGACACCTTAACATTGTTTACCTAATCCCAATAAAATCATATTTTGGAGACAAGTATGAACAATTCTCCAAGGAATGAATTTCCACTGATAAAAATCTGTCATGACACGACCCAAGTAGGGGCTCGAACAGTGACTACCCCAAGCCCTCATCCATAGGCCAGGGGGTGGTGACCAGCATCAAAGGAATATCTAAAATTGATGAATAATTTTCCAATGTACATGTAGGAACACAAAAACCCATCATAATTCTAAAGTGTTGAGGGAATGCGTAAAATATGCAGTAGAACTATGAAGTAAAAAAAACACGTATAACCTCTAGTATGTATAAGAGTAAAATTTTTAAATTTGAAAAGTAATGGGGAAAATACCCTCCAAACCAGAAATATGTCCCAACATGACATGAATTGAAAATTAAAATGTTAATTGATCCACGATTGAGATCTCCATGCTATGACCACTATATGTGGTCCAAAGTACCAGGTATCCCTAAGCTCTTATGAAGTCGCCGCCAAACTGTCTATCATCTATATAAGAGATGAAATGTGTGGGATGATCCCATGTAGGGGAGATAATATACATACCCAGTTGGACACCCTAGAAGTTGAAGGGGGAGTAGTTAAAGACAGAATAAGAAAAGAAATATACTAGATGTGAGATACGGTCAAAGAAAAGATCTCAACACAAATCAAGAGTAAAAGTAACATTTTCCAAAGCCAAGGGGCTCATCACCATAAGTATATGAAATACATGTCGAGTCTTCTCCACCTATAGAATAAGAGTAGACTTATCCAACCATGAGAACCTAAACATGGAACTATTATGGCATACCCTATATGTTTTCACCTCCCATGGAAAGAGAGTGACCAAAACCATGTTGTGGATATTTGAATAATATGTATACTCATTCAAAGATTCCTTAATGGTTGAGTAAGGGGATATATACTCACAACTTATCCCAAGAAGAAGAGTAAACTCATCCAATCATTAGGGGATAAACATGATGAGTATATAAACTACACTTCGAGTCTTCACCAAATATATTAGAAGAGTAGACTCATCAAATCATGATAAGGTAAACACAAAAATAACTGGAATACCTCATGCCTCTTATCCTCCTATGTAAGAAGAGTAGACCACCATTTAAAAAGTCCATATATGATTCCCAAAATCACACACATCTACCAAAAAGTATTTTTACAGGTTTAACAACACTTCTTCAATGTACTGCATAACCATGTTGGGAAAAAATCAAAGTAGAGGACTCATTCCCCAGTATATCAGGGGGTTCCACTTGGTATTCCATTGAGAAAGAAACATCCCAGCTCTACTGGAGGTTTAACGTGGTATAAATTGAGGAAGCCACTGTCCAGCTATAATAGAGGGTCAAATCAGTATCCATTGAGGACTCCCCTACCTAGATATGTTGGATGGTCAACTATGCATTGAGGATGCCACTACCCATATCTACTGTAGGGTCAAATCAGAATCCATCGAGGACACCACTGCTTAGTTATGCTGGGGGGTCAAATCAATATCCATTGAGTATTCAATATCCAATATATACTGGAGGGTCAACTGTGTATACATTGAGGACTCTACTACCCACCTATGCCGGTGGGTAAACTCTGTACCCATCGAGGATGGAAGTACCCACCTCTACTAGAGGGAAAAGTTAGTATCCATTGAGGATGATGAAGGGTAAACTTTGTATCCATTGAAGATGCCACTTCCCTATTATGCTGGAGGTTCAAATTGGTATTTATAGAGGATTCCATTGCCCAGGTATGGTTGAGGATCAAGCCAGTATCCATCCAGGATGACATTGACCAGCTATGATGGAGGTTCAACTCTTTATCCTTTAAGGATGACACTCCTAGCTATACAATAGGGTCAACTCTGTATTCGTTGAGGAAGACACTTCCATTCTCTATAAGAGGTTCAACTCAGTATCCATTGGGGATACCGCTACCCAGCTATACTAATTGGTATACTCAGAATCCATCAAGGATTCCACTACCTAGATATGATGGAGGGTCAAATAAGAATCTTTCAAGGATGACACTACCCAGCTATACTGGAGGTTCAACTCAGTATTGGTCATTGATGATACTGCCCAAAAATCCCATAGGGTCAACATGGAATGGTCCTGGTGATCCTGTGATATCACTGTCATTATGGGGTGTTACCTTATCAAGTGTCGTGCCTAGATAATTTAACATCGTATATCTAAACCCCAAAATAGGGCACCATCACATTTTATGAGGAAAAATAATCAAGATAGGTTACTCACGAGCCATAATATGAGTTAAAGGGATTGAGTTACAGAGGATTAAAGATTAATAATAGAGTATATAGAATTTAAGGGACCTTCATGGAATGTGTTTAAGCTCTACTACTGGTCTATGTCCCTTCTAGCAAACTGATTCCTTGGCATGTAGTACAAAATGACATGTAAGGGTATTACACGAAATTTCTCAACCAAAATCCTGAAGAACAAACAAGGATCATCATCAGTCCAAAGGGGAAAACGTAATTTCCCTGATATGCCTCTAAAAACAAACCCAGATGGCCCAAATGATCACACTATTATAATACTCATGGGAAAACACTCCGTATAGGCTATTCAAATCCCCAAATCGGACACCCAATTATAAATTTAAATTCCACCATATAATGCAGGAATAATGGTTCATGGGTCCAATCCAAAAACCATAATTAAATAAGAAATATTTGTCTAAAAATGTATGCCTCAGTTTTAGGGTTGAAATGCCACTGACAGTTATTCATTATGACACCATCTGAAGAAGATATGTTAGATACATAATTCCATAATAATAATAATTTTAGTATTTTTGAGAGTTTCGTTGAAATGAGGAACAAGTCCAAAAAAGGTATCCAAAATCGATATTAAAATTATGGTCTTAATTACAGGATCATGATATCACTTTTGGTTCTTTAAAGTGAATTTATACGATGAAGTTACAACCAGATTAAGGTTTGAAACACAAAATAATTAACAATAATATTATATTATTTTTATTATTTTTAATATGTTTTTTAATCCATGAAAATGTAATCACTTATCCCTTTACTTGACCTCTTGGAAAACACACATAATTCCCACCAATGGAAAACAATTCCCTTTTCAATTTCAATTATTTAAAACAATAATATTATAATTAATATCTCACATAAATAGATCCCCCCCTAAAAAAATCACACACCCCATTTTCTCAAATGAATCAAGCACACGGGGATATCAACTCCCCATTCAAATCAAAAACCCTTTTAATTTATTTTATTTATTATTTATTATTAACATTAATAAAGAATTACATGACAATTATTTTTATTTTTATTATTATTAATAATTTACAATAACATTTAACCTGACTAAATATATCATCAGAAGTCTGAGCCCATCTATTATCACACTCACGCCGATAATCCCCCTTCCATGATACCCCGTGCACGACCCTCCACACAAAATTAATCTCGTCATAGCACACTTCATCACTGCTTGTTAAAAGATAAAATGGGGATACATCATCCAATCATGAACCACCTATAATTACAAATATCATAGCCAATATACCAAACAAATAAATTCACAAACATTATCCCTCTCATTTATCAAAATTTCCCCCAACCGTCGATCCACTTGTCTTTCGGGAAACTGCAATAATCCCTGGGGTTCGATCGTACTCAAAACAATCACAAACATGTCGAATCATGAACCTATGGTCAAATTATAATGATTGAGAAGAGTGGTGGGGGAAAACTAGGGTGAGAAAAATGAAATTAAAAATAAATAAAAAGGATGATTAATTTATTTTGATTCATGAGATCATGAAAAGGTTAAAATTGACATAGATTAAAGAGATAAAATTGATCATGATCAATCATTTAATTATAAGTGTGGAAAACCAGAAATAACGAGTCCTGCTTTGATTATGGATCAATAGTTGGTGAAGAAAAAATCTTCCAGTGATTAAGTTCATACTTCTATGTCTTCCGCATATCTATTCACCTCAATCCGATCATCGATTGTTGTTTGGTCTCAATCTGTGAACGAAGGATGATCTCCTCTTCCTCATAGATCTAGAAAGTGTTATCAAACCAACAATTATAAAATTTTCATAATAAGGTATGTATATAGTATTTAATTATGTCATTAAATATAACAAACAAATAAATTATTTATTTATTTTAATTAAATATACCCACTAATATATGGCTCATCTAAACGTCTCACACCAACCAAAATTAGATAATTATTAGGGTAAACACGACATTACGATCTCAATGGTAGTACTATATTTTCCATTAAATTATCCATTATTGTGTTATATGGGTTAGGGTAATGAAATAAATTAATAAATTATTTAATTTTTCTGATGCACCCACCAACGATTTTCCCATCTATAAGTCCCATACTAACAAAATTTAGGACTTTCCTTATGTAAAATCCACATTCCAGATTCAACTATGCTATCATCTTTTTGATCCGAGAATATATTAATGTGATGTTACAATTTTTTTCTGGAAAAATATATAAAAATAATAAAATTATATTTATTGTTTTTATAAAATCAAATACTGGATCACCGGGCCTCGGAATCACCATCCTTCTCATCTCCTAGCTCTGAAAATATTCATAGGAATATTCAGAAGTCTTACTTGGAAAAAATAGACTCTCCACTCACCCGTTAAAATTTTCAATTGTTATATCAAAAGAAAATTTTCTATTAAATAATATTGGAATTTTTAGTTTTAAATGATACTGATATAAAAATGAAAAATTTCAAAGAATTTATAAAAAATAAAATTACATTTTAGAGGTAGTTTTTATCTATTTAACCATGATTGATGGGTCTTTGTGCTTTACTATCGATTTTATAGTATGATTATATCAACATTATTTCCCTATATGTTTTAGGATGATGATGATTTATTGATGTATCCATGAAAACCATTTCCTTTAAATGGGTTAATTAAATTATGATGATATCTTTATGAAACACCTTTATTTTCATGAGTTACATTTAAATGAAATGATGAAATGTTAATGAAACCTTTTTCATTAATTTTTTTTCGGATTTGATAAATTAATAAATGTTTCATGATCTTATCGGAAACATATTCATAGTTTTGATATTGTTAGGTGTTTTCCTGGAATTATATAACCCTCCAATGTGTTGGGTAATGAATGACACATAATCAGATAAAATATACTAGAATGTGAAGTGAACCTAGTTCAACTTGGGATATTATCCATTATGATTGTATAGGGAGTGAAACATGAATTGGGAAATTATGGAATGATGAGTGAACTAATTAAATGAATTGAAAGAGGAACGAGAGTGAACCCATTTAAAGAATGAAAATAATTAGGGATTTTACCAATCTAATGTGGAAACATTTCCACGATGATAGTCTTGTCATTTATCCCTGAGTAAGAAATTATTTTATATGATTATTTGTATGTCATAAACCAATGTCATATGGTTATGATATATTCTCAGGGATCGTTAATGATTATTAATGATTAGATCTCTTATGACTTATGTATTTTGTTATGACAAGTCAATATACCATGATTATTAATTTATGATAATTTACTAATTTGGTATGGATTTCTCATGTAATAATCATGTTATCAAACCCTTTTTAAATTTTATGATAACTATTCATCATCAATTTATATCTTATATTTTTACCCTTACTGAGCATCTGAACCCATCATTCAATATGTTTCCTTTCTGAAACCCATTTAGATCATAATATATGATTATCTATAAATAATTCAGTATGTTCAATAAATTTCTCTATACAAAACATTGAACACATTTAAAAATGTTATTAAATTAAGATAAAATAAGAAAATTTATTTATAACCATAAAAAATTAGGAATTGAAATGGAAGGAATTAGAGGAGTAAACACTTATAGGAAAATATATAAATTAAATTAATGGTTAATTTAAATATATATAAATTAAATTGGTATAGATGAATGTCTAGTATGATCCTTTTATACATATAAATGTAATTTTTTAAATACTAACATTATATTTGATATGGTTTTTTATTTCCAGAAGGATTTGATTAATGATGATAAAATATATTTAATATGAATAATTGGTTAATAATAGTTTAATTAGTAATTGATTAAAAATAAAAATAAGAATAATTTATATTTTAAAAAAGTTATTTTCATAGGAAAATAACATTCATTATATTTTAATGTTTTTATAAAAAAATTAATTTTTTAGTACTTTTAATAATTAAATTGGGTAATATTATTTATATTAATTATGATTATATTATGAAATTTGGTAACTTTAATTTGTAGGAACTAAATTTAGTCACCAATGTAAATATTAGTTACCATGGTAAAAGAGTTGTTTTTAAAAGAATGATTAATATAAAAATATTCTAATTTTTAGTAAATTTATTTTTATTAAAATAAATTCTATAATATTAGATTTAAACAAATAATAAATTGAATTAATGAACATTTATTTGGAAATTAATGTAAAATAAGATTAAGAAACCTTTTTTATTAAAATGAAATTTATCAACAAATATGGTTTTTCAACACATAATATATTTTAATTTAAATATAAATTCAATAATGTTAATAAATTGAATTAGGTTAAATGGATTCAAAATTTGTATTCAAAAAATTGAATTTTTTTTATAAAGGGCAACCTTATATTTTTTTAATAAAATAATTTCTATAGTAATTTTTTAAAAATTATTAATGATAAGGGTAAAATAGATAATTGAGGTGTCACCAAATTTTAAATAAATAATAATCCAAAACACCTTCTACAATGTCTTATTAGTTATAAAATTTTTTACAACATGTCTCGCCTAAATTTTCTTCACCTAACTCACTAGAATTTACATTCTTATCATTTCCCTAAAAAATTTCCAATGATGTATCCCACATTTTTACCTTTAAAATGAGATCGGTTCCTCCAACATCAATTAACATATTCAATTATGAATTACCCTGAAACTCATTCTAATTTTTTTTATTCTAGATACCTCTAACAAATTTAGAATCCCATATCCTCAAAAATGTTCCGGAAGTCCTTAATTTCTAAATAATTCATCATGAGAAATGACAATTGTCAATGTAATTATTACATACCCCTTTTAAAATTATTATTTATCCTTCTAATTCAACCTCCCCGAATCCCATCGTATAACATCCCATAACTGGTACTAATATATTTGGTGCAAAAATCAAAAACATTAAATTTATGGCTTGGATATTGATAAATGTGACCCCATTTTTTCCACCCTAATAATCCAATATCGAAATGAAAACATGTATCACTTACATTATCAAGGAGATTTTATGATTAGATTTTTATAGAATTAAGAAAACCCATTATATAAACAATTCTAATGAATTTAAATGATAATTTTCCCCAAACAACCCAAATTATTTTCACATTAAGACATCATCATCATCTATAAAAAATCACTTTTGAACATAATTTTTTCAACTTGATTCTTTATAAACTGGGGAAAAGGTACCATAAGAATGGTGAGATCAAATGAAGAGTGAGGGAATGTGTAAGAATTAAAAAATAATAATTTCATCAGTGAAAATTAGAAGAGAATAATGGTGTTATGACATAATCAAAGTGATTTATTATAACATAAGACTATTCATACTCATCAATACCTTGATCATCAAATATTAAAACATGGCATAAGGCTTTGGAAAATGAAGGAGTCATAATAATAAATATTATTGAGCCAAGTCATATCAATATTGATCAAATGAAACATTATAAACCCATATCATGAATAGATAAAACATGTTGGTTTCTTGGGAAATTATCTTAATAGAGCACATATAGAATATATACCTAACCCTTAAAATTGAAATAATAATTTAAAAAATTATTATATAATCCAATTAAACATATAATTAATACCCAATACATTAGGGAATTATCTTGGTTCACCCATTGTATATAATATCCATGAACCAATAAATGAATAATTTATTTATATATATATTTCATTATAAAACTCATAATAACAATCATTATTCTTATATAACCTGATTAAAAAATAGAACAAATGGTTTCATGTCAATATCATTGGAAGTGATTAACCCATTGAAAAAATGGGTTCCATTACAATCTATCTGACACAATCATAATTCATCCTGGAAAAGATCATTAATTTTTTTAATGTAAATAATATTTTCATTTCGATATCAATTTTCAAAAAATAAAAATTCCAAAAAAATTATAAGAATTATTTTCATTAAAAAAAAAATTATAAACATATAATTAATTCTTTTAAGAAATATTTGAATCATTTCTTGAGGAAGTACCATTTACATTTTTGAAAAAAACCTTTTAAAACATTTTGAAAATACATTTAATTTAATATAACCTTGATTACATTTAAAGTCAGTTTCAAATAAGATAACGTTCATGATGTCAACAAATTCTATTCATATCACACACAAAAAAATATTCCCCCCAATTTTTGGTAAAAGCTAAATGGGAATTATTTAGAAAATGACATGAAAATTATATTAAAAATATTTTTTAAAAAGGTCAAACATCAGAAATTATTTCTTTGATAAATCATTTCAAAAATGATAAAAACCTTTTTAAAACATTTTTTAGAAAACATGTTTTTTAATAGAAAACGGTTTTCTACCAAATAGATAAATAAAGAAATTTTTTATTAAGAAAATAATTTGAAATATTATATGTATAAAATTGAGCAGAAATGTACTATTACTTTAATCTATCATGAGAAACCATAGGAGAAGAAACATAATGATAATTCTTGAGAGGTATATCATAAGATATCAACATTTGAATGTTAATTATAAAAAATACAGATAAATGATGAGATCTATTACCACTTTGGTAACTCCATATCATAATCCCCATGAAAAAATAAAATTAAAAGAAACATAAAATATCATTAAAATTATTCTATTCATGATATAACATGTCAATTTGGTAGCATATACATCTCATAGAATAATATAGGTTTATAATATAACTTATGTCCCCAAAATAAAAGTTTACAAAAAAAATCGCTTGAGGATTTGTTTACATTTTAACCATAAAATACAACAAGAGAGGGATTATAAAATGTATATTAAAAAAATTACAGGACAATAATCATAAAATAAATTCATTGTAATTATATACATCTTATAAAATAAATAGCTGGTGGATATGGGATGTTTCTCATATATGTAAAATGTGAGACGAAAATCCATTACCACATTGGTAACATTAAAACCGTATACCGTATGGAAGAGATTTCTTCAAATGGATATGTAAATACCAATAAATTTAAGTATATGAATAATGAAAAAAATAATTATAATTATATACACCACAAAAATAAAATATATAGGGAATATGACATATATGTCACAGAAATAAAAGTGAGATGCGAAAACCCCTATCTTGAGTTCGATTCATCATGCTTGTTCTTTATCTTCTGGAATAATAAAATTATGTTAATTATTTAATTTCCTAAGAAACTTTCTCATGTTTTGTATTCCTTTTAATTTACTGATTAGCATGTTATATATGATTACTTAATAAATTAGGATTACATTGGATGTTTTGACCATATTTGGATTATTTTTCAAAAATGACTTTGGTAGGTTGACTATGGTCCAAGAGGCCATTATATAAACATACATAGAATAATAATCATGTTATAATTATCATATTTATACATCATTGAAAAATTTAAAACCAAACCCCAAATATGATTATAAAAAATTGGCTATGATACAATAACAGGGATGGTAAGTCGTACACACACATGATTAAAATTTCTATTATTCTAAAATAATTATGGAAAAAAGGAATGCAATATTTTATATTTAAATAGTGATAATAATGTCATATATTAAAAACAAATTATTTAAATATACCTATATATATATATATATTTTTTGGTGTGGTTATGAAAAAAGAGTCAAATTTCTTACTGAATGCGGTAGTCCTCACGTACACAAATGATGTTATGATTTTTTTTGTAAAACAATAAATTTAGATATTACCCTCCCATAATGAAATATATTTCATGAATATCATAAATATTTAATTTTTATCACATATATTCATTATGGTTACCCTAATTACCTTCCGTGTAATTCATTAGTAAAAAATGAATCACATCTGTTCATGTGACGATAGTCTTCCAATCACAGAAGCGACGTTATTGTATCCCTTATGGAATGGAATTTTAAAATGTTATATATGGTTTAAATTTTAAAGATTTATAATTATTTTATAAATATAATTTATATAATTTATATCCTTCATCAAACCCATACATGAGTGGTGGTAATGGAAAAATTAATGGCATCAGTTTGTGAGGATGTAATCCTCTATATAAAGGAATAATGATTTAGTAACCCATTTGACAGAACAGGGAAAATATTTAGGTTATTCGACTAACATAATAAAATTTAATTATATTTAAGACACTAGGGTTATTATATAATCATTTTTTATGAATAATTGATGGAGGGGGGAAATAAATAAAATGAAAATGGTCATTGAAGAACATTAATTCTTCTTTAGGTATCCTCCTTATATTTCCACCAAAGACCATCCTAGGATGGATATATGAAAAAAATAAGCATTATAGGATGATATTAGGGAGTTTTGAGGTCATTTTTTAATGTAATTTATGATCCCATGTGGTTTTATGATGTCAAGAAAATAAGATATGGTTGGGATTTTGTAAATGGGGGAGAGGACATACTTGGTATTTTTGAAAAGAAATGAGTGCTCCCACATTTTTCATATGTCATAAGGGTCTAAAATGGTACATTATCAAAACAAATTGTTGAAGTATCCATATATGGCACTAAAATAGTTTTTATACCAATTTATAGGTCTTTTTATCCTTATCACCTTTTTTAAACGCCCCCCTGAAACCCATTTTTACAATAACTCTGGGAATTAATTTTTACCGGATTCATAATTAAGTTGTGTAAAGAATTAAGATGAAATAATTAGATAATATAAATTTTCCAAATTCCAAATATGTACCACATTTTTTCAAATTCAAATCCAATAAGTGACAAATTTAATTTAAAATTAATCTTACTTAGGTGATTAGAAAATAGGATTTTAAAGAGAAACTGTTCAAATAATTTCAGTGTTTTTATATCCAAATTGAATAAGAGAACTTATAAAATTAAATATACTAGATAAATAGATATTTAATTGAAATATTTTTTATTTTAATTTAATTAAATATATATTTTATCCTTATAGACAATTTAATGTAAAAGGTAGTTTTCAATTAAAATTACTTATTTTTCACTATTCAGTAAAAAAGTAAACCTTCAAGAAAATTGCAAAACAATTCACACAAATAAAATTTTAAATTTATAATTTCAAAAAAATATTTCTCCAAATAAATTTTCTATAATTGGGAAAAATTAAATTTAAATAAAAACACTCAGGATCAATGAAAAATCATCTTTTCGAGAAGTGTATTTTTCAAGAACAATATGATTTCATATTAAATATATGCCTTATAATAATAATTGTATGAATCTAATTTAAAATTTATTGATATATAATATATGAATTTATTTTGAATAAATCCTCATTATTTATTTTTTTAATTAATTAAAATGGTAAACCATTATGCACTTTAAAACAGTTTGAGAAAAAACCACATTTTAACCAAAAAAATAATCTTATAATGAAATAAAAAATATTTTTGATTCAGAAGAAATTAAGTGTGTTAAATACCTCTAAATAATATATATTTTAAATTAAAAATAATAACAGTGAATTTAAAATACTCAAATTATTGAAAATAAATGAAAATTTTACAACGATTTGTATTTTTCACAATTTAAAAAAAAAATCATTATTTTCAGCAAAATTTAAAAAGTTCACCCATATTAAATTTTGATATTTAGATTCCAAAAATGAATATAATATTATCTAATACATTTTACATACATTAAAAAAATTTATTATAATATTATTTTCATGAAAAGAAGAAAACATTTTTTGAAGAAAACATATATTTGAAAAATAAAATAACTTTAAAAATGATTTATTTTTTAATAAAAAATTTCAAATAATTTATATGGATTAGGAAATATATAATTATATACATGAATATATATCTATGTCAAAAATTTGTCGAATATTATTCACACCTGACAATTTAATGTCAGGCTTATAACGGGTTTACATATTATGGACCGGTTAAGCTTATTTGCGCTTGTTGAATATGCTATCGAATATAAAAATATAGAGGTTGTGTGTACCGAAAGATATAAAATAGATTAACTTCTTTTAAAAATGAGTATATCATAAAGTATTTGGGATTAAATTCTTATATATGTTCAATGTTACATGTCATTTACACTATCATACATAATTTCATTCATTTAAAATATTATGGTGTCGTATCCCCCTTTAATAAATTGCACCCTCAGAATTAGAACTTTATCTCCATAATAAATGGATGTATATTTGAAAATACTTTTCTCTGTAAACCCATATTGAAATGTGGTTTAATTAAACATACTTTTTAAAATATATAAATGTAATTACAAAGGTTATAAGGAATAACAGATAACGACATTCCCAAATAAGAGAACATAGGTGGGAATGGATAAAGAACGTAAATAATTATACAGAGTGATTGAGGTCATTGATCAAAATAAAGTGATTGATCAATAGAAAGGTAAGGGCCTAAAAAATAAGTGATGATCTAAAAGACCATCTGATTCATTGGATATGAAGATAATAAGATAAAATTTTAGATTAATCTTACGTTTACTAGAGTTAAAAAATTATTTTTCATAAAGACTAAGAGAATAAGAAAATATACATAATTGATGACTAGAATTACATTATTTTTTCAATTTCTGAAACAATTTTATATTTTTGTCAAAACAATGATTCTTTAAGATGAATTATTCATTCATGAAGCCCAAAAAAAATTATTCAAAGACCACATAACCATAAAAGTGATAAAAGGATATTACCTTACTCATTAGATGTTAACCAAAACCAACATAGTTAGAACATGGTAAGATTATTCCCAAAATAAATAAACCTTAATAAATTAATCTAAAAATTTAAATATTAATACCCAATGTTCAAAAAAAAAATCATTTCATAAATAACTAACAGTAAAATTCTTGGAACATTTGATGACTATGTTTGAAACAAAAATAATAGAAGGATTTGACTATATATTCATCCAAGATAAACCAATCATAATTCACAAATAAAATCCGACATGTTTTTGAAATAAAGTTATTCGTTACCTATAAAAATACCATACTAACCATGAAATCATGTAGGATAGTGCAAGGAACTATACCCTTATCGCCCTTCAATTATGTGTTCAATCCCCATGGCATTGATGGATGCGACAGGTTGTACCCAACCTTCCTGTTGTAAACATTTTTTTTAAACTTGATAAAAACATTTATCCAAATATAACACTTCATATAGATCCTAGGGGATACAAATACCCCAACCTAATAAAATCCCTTCATAAATTTCATTAATATCCTAAAATTTTGACTACATAATTCCCTCAAATAAATTTTCTATGAATTTAAACTTTTATCTGACCAAAATTATATAGACCTATGATGTTATACATAACTCTTAAGATAACCACAATTGAGAACATCATAATCTCCAATTTTATATAAAAATTTCCTTTTATGGAAACAATGACATCTCAACACCTATAACCCTAAATCTAGTGTAAATTCATAAACATTACACTTCCAAATTTGATACCAATTAATGTGAGTCAATTTTATTTTCATCTTGAACTTATACTCTCAAATGTAAATATTATATCACCAACATTATCAAGTACATTTTAACATTATAGTTTCAGATAATTAGGGAAAAAAATTATATAAATAATTCCAATGATTTCAAATCACCGTTTATCCCACTTAACCGATATTTTCTTTTTTCAAATTTGTACATCATCATCATCATCCATATGAAATCCCTTTTAGACATAGTTTGTTCTACCAAATTATCTATAATATGGTGAAAATTAATGATATTAAGGGTGAGATAAAATTCTCAACAAGGTAAAACATAATGATTAACAAATAAATGTCATCTAGGATTATAATATGTGCACAAGGGTATGATGACATATAAAAGTACATGGGTATAACAAAATAATATTAAAACCATCAATTATTGGTTCATCACACATGAAAACATGGTATAAGTATTTAAAAATGTGAAGAGTCATATGAATTGATAATCATGATCCATGTGATATCAATCTCGGTCAAATTAAACATTAAAAATCCATATAAATAATAGATAAAACATGCTGGCATCAAGATACATAATCTTCACAGATCACTTATAAACCCCTACAGAACCCTTTGATAAGGAATAACCATAATGCTGACTTATGATATAATTATATGGAAACATAATCATTACCCAATTCATTAGAGCTCTATCTGGGTTCACCCATCATATATAAAGTCCATGAATGACAAAATTAATAATGTACATAGAGAATTCATCCTAAAACTCATAGATACAAGAATTATTCTTCTATAACCTGATTAATTCCTCTAAATGAAATTGGTTTCATGTCAATATATTTGAAACATGATTAAACTATTGAATATAAATTAGTTCCATTAAAATCTATTTTAAATAATATTAATCCACCCATATAAATTATGTCGATGATGTCATTAAAAATCATTACCAATGGAGAATATGTAAAAAATGGGTTTTGATGTTTATGAATGGAAATAATCTTTAAAGATCATAAATTTTATTCAATAAATTAGACATAAATTTTAGAAAAATAAAATTTCATATATTATTTTTAAACCCATTTTATTTTAAAACAACCATGGAACCATATAATGGATGTTTTAAAAAGTCAATAGAAAAATTTAATAAGGAAAATAAACTTTCCATTTAGAATAGAGCATTTTAAAACATTTTAAAAAAACTTTTATTTTAAAATAAATGTTAAAACATAAAATGTAATCTTATATGAAAATACTTTTCATGATGGTGGGAAATTATGTTCCTGCTGTATATGGTAAATCCATGTTTCCTTTCAAATTTTCAATAAAAGAAAAAAAATATTTATTTGGAAAATGACATGAAGATTACTTTCAAAAAGTTATGTAAAAAAAATAAAAAATAGTTAAAATTTGCTTTCAATAATAATTTTATTAATGATAATAAAATTTTTGAAATATTTTTATAGAAAACATGGTTTTAAAAGAAAAAGGTTTTTTGACCAAAGAGAAAAATAAAGATGATTTTGAAAAAATCGAATCATTTAAGCAAAAAATATTTGAAAGGATAGATCTATTTACTGAAAATTTCATTAATAGCCACATTCTAAGAAAATTCATGATAATTATTGATAGGTGGATCATACTATTTATACATTCGAGACTTAATTATAAACAATTCTCAATAATGATGAGATTGTAACATAAAAATCTTACCATAGTGGTAACCCCAAATTCTATGTCCCAAGAAAGGATGACTTTAAATAAAAACTATAATACCTTAAAAATAATTATATTCATTATATGAAATTTAAATGGGGCATTACATACACCTCACAAGTGATGATTGGTTCAGAACATAACTTTTGTCCCAAGAAGGAAATTTGAGACAAAAATCCCTTACCGATTTGTTAACTATTTAACCATAAACACCATGAGAGTGGGATATTCAAATATATTTGTGATTTTTTTTACAATATAATTATCATAAAATAATATCATGAGAAGTATATAAACTAAATATTATAAATATGTGGTCAATAAGACATGTGTCTCATAGAAGTAAAAAGTGAGATGGCAATCTGTCACTGTATGGGTAAGTTTGATACTATAAACCCCATGAAAGAGAGATACTAATATGGATATTTAAATAGGACCAAATTTAATTATAATAATAATAAAATTTATTCATTATTTTTCTATAAATTTTATAACAATTTTTTTCGTGAATATTCCATATATCTCACAAAAATTAATGTGAGACAAGAAAACCATTTCCTTGATTTCAATTCGTCATTCTTGTTGTTTATATTCCTGAATAAAAAATGGTAATTATTTAATTATTAAATAATTTTTTTATTTTAATATTCCTTTTATTTAACTTATTACCATGTATTATATGACTACATAATCAATTATATTTACATCAGATCTTTTGACCATATTTGTATTATAAGTAAAATATGAATTTGGTTAGTTGTGAATTGTCAAAGAAGACATTATAAAAACATCTCAAGAATAATAATAATCACATAATTGAAATATTTTTATACCAATTATACCATTAAAATTATTCCTAAAATACTTCTATAAATAATGGGTTATGTTACAATCTTGAAGATGGTAGGTCATACGTATTGGTAAGTAACAATTCCATTTTTTATTGATAATTTTTAAAAGTAAGTAAGTAACATTTCATCTTTTCAAATTTGTGATAATATAATATATATAATATTATTTCTTGATATATATATATTTATAACATCCTTGTGGTGTGGTAATGAAAAGAGTTTCACATCACTTTGTGAAGGAGGTAGTTCCACGCGCACGAATGATGTTATCATCTTTTTTGTTAAAAAAGGAAAAGAAATATTATATTTAATGCATGATAATTATTTACATAATATAATAATTATGTAATTTACATAATAGATATTAATTATAATTACCTTTATTACCTTCCATGAATCATGTTCATGAAAAAAATCACATCGCTTTACAAGGCGGTAGTCTGCTGTACACACAAGCAACATTATTGTATCCACTTTGAAATTTAATGGAAACGGTATACATGATATAATGAATCTAGAGTATAATTAAATTATTATTATCATATATATAATTTATATCCATCATCATACCAAACCATAAGGGGTGGTAATGGAAAAAATGAATCACATTGGTTCGTGGGGAAGTAGTCTGTTTTACACATGAATGATGATTTCATAACCCATTTAATGGAAGTGAGAAGATACTTACACTACTAAATTAACATAAGAAAAATACAATTACATGGATTATATTTAGGGTATTATATAATCATTATCTATTAATAATTTAAGGATATGGATAAATAAATAATATGAAAATGATTATTGGAGAATGTTACCTATTCTTCATGTATTATCCTTTGGTTTCCACCAATGGCCGTATTAGGTTGGAATTAATCCCAAAATAAGTCTTCTAGGATGATATGAGGGAAGTTTTAAATATTTTTTGGGTAGGTCTTGAATGAAACAAATAATTTTTTAGGGTTTTAATAAGAGATGATAGGGGTATTCATTTATATGTGGGGGAGAGGACATACATGGTAATTTGGAAATAAATGAGTGGTCTCATGTTTATCATATCAAAAGGTTCCAAAATGGTATGTTATAGAACCATTGATGTGAGCTAATCTAAATATGGAAAGAAAATTGTTTTTATATAGTTTATAGGTGAAGTTTACCCATATTTTTTTAATTTAACCCCCAGTAATCCCATTTTTACCTTGATTGAGGGAATTAATTGTTACGACATTCA
Organism: Viscum album; assembly: GCA_963277665.1. Classification (NCBI taxonomy): domain Eukaryota; kingdom Viridiplantae; phylum Streptophyta; class Magnoliopsida; order Santalales; family Viscaceae; genus Viscum; species Viscum album. Next base: position 1,281,533,454 of record OY728127.1, read on the forward strand.
CTATTTCATTTGGTAAAAAATTATGTTCAAATTATTAAATTATATAATTTATTCTGATTCAAAATATGGAATTTATTATTCCAATTTCTAACCATAGAAAAAGAAAATTGTATTTCTAAATTAATCCTGAAGGCATGTTGAAAAAGGGAGTTTTTAAAGAAGAAATGGTTAATAGATTTCAAAGTTTTTACATCCAAATTAAATATGAAAATTAATAAAATTCTCTATATTGGATAATTTGATTTATAATTAAACTAATTTTACTTTAAATCCTATGTAACATATATTTTATCTTTATAAATTATTAAAAAATATTGGGTTTGAATTAAAATTCGATATTTTTCACTTCATTAATATATTAATATTTTCAAAAAATTATAGATAATTTAGCCTAATATATTTTTTACATGATGATTTAATAAATTATGTTTATTTTTTTTTGGAAATTTTCTGAAATTGGTAAAAATTAAATTTAAAAGAAATCCCACAGATGCGATGAAGAAGAGGGGTTTTGGGAAGTGTATTTTTAAAGAACTAGATGACTTTTTATGAATCTATGTGTTATAATAATCATTGTATGAATCTAAATTAAATCTTAGTTATATACAAAATATAAATTTTATTTGAAACAATCCTCATTATAGATTAAATTAATTAATTAAAATAGAGAATGATTATGTTCTTTAAAACAATTTTCAAGAAAAAACCTTTTATTAATAAAAAATATTTACTTATATTAAAATAAAATTTAATGTTGATTAAAAATAAATTTAGTGGTTTAAATAAAAATAAAAAATACTTATGTTAATTCAAGTCATGCTATGTAATTTAATTTTTATAACTTATTAAATGAAAATGATTATTTTAAAAAAACATTATTTTTTCACTATTCCTTGAAAATTCATTATTTGCAGAAAAATTCAAAAATTTCACCCAAGTATATTTTATTATTATGATTGGAGAAATGATTTTAATTTTATAAGATTAATTTTCTCAAATTTCTAAAAATTTATTATAAAATTATTTTCATAAAAATTAAATAAAAAATCCTTTTTTAGGGAAACATATTTTTGAAAAATAAAATCATATTACTAAAAATTGATTGATTTTTTAGTAAAAATTATGAACAATTTATATGGGGAAATAAATAAATAAATAAATAAATTTCATAATGTAGTCAATACTATTCATAACCTTCAATTTAGCAGCTAGGTTATAATGATTATATATATCATGGGCCGTTTAAGCTCAAGGCTATCTGTTGAATGTGATATCAAACATAAGAATATCAGGATTGAATATACCTAAAGCTATCTAATATATTAAATTTATATAAAAATATGTTTATCGTAATGTCTCGGTGGGTTATATTCTTGTTTATGTTCAGTGTTGCGTGTAATTTATGCTATCAAACATAATTGTCTTATTTTTCAATCATAGGATGTTACACATTGTTACCATATGTATATTATAAAAATATTATAAAAAATATACTGAAATGTTATTATATATATGATATGAGGATTATATATTCCCCTAATTTTTCGTCATAAAAAATGAAAATGTTTCTATTGCGCATGTGCGGACTACCACCCCCATAAACGACATGATTCATTTTTCATCACCACCTTTGAAGGACCATTATTTAAATTTATTTGGTGAATATATAGGTTATTTATGTCATGATTTATATGATATATGTCATGCCTCAACCCATAGGGTATTTATTAGATTTTAGAAGTCCATGTTTCATAGCCTAAACCTTCCTCAAATATGTCAGGGGATGGTAACTAGCCCCAAGTAGGCATATCTCCCACATGGGAGTGATTAGAATAGGTATGTTCACACACACACACACATACCCAAAAACAATCCAATGAAAAAGATGGAACACAAACTATACCATAATTTTTAGATAACATATATACCACTTCAAATTATAACAAAAGTACTGGAATGAATAAATGTTCAAAATATAAGCCTGAAAAACATTCAAAAGAAGTCCAACCTACTAGAATGAGGGTTCTACTATCAAATGAGACACCTAAACAAAATAATTGATTCCCTATATCAACTAATATCTATCTATTCAAAGTCTACCTAAGACCCCATCAAACATCATTTCATGTGTATAAGACAAGACATGTGTGGGGAGAACCCATGAGGGGTGAGTATAAAAATATACAGTAGGAAACCCTGAAAACACCAAACATGAAACATATGCAGAGTAGTCAAATAATCATCATAGAAAAATTTCCATCAAAATATAAGAAAATACCATAAAAATACCATAATATACTCAATATAGAAAACACGTCTTAGGGTATGTTCACAATAATGATACCAACCTTGGATACTACTCGATGCTTCATGGTAATTCTCTTCTATAAGAACTCACTCCATAACCATGATAACACAAATGGATCTCATCAGATTGGTATTTATATTTTTCCATCTCCATGAAGAATTATTTTATGGAACTTAGAATATACCGATACACAAATATGGAATCTATCATATGTCCTTTGGGGTACACCTGATCCTATGTGAAATACAGCCTATGTAAGGTATCCTAATCTAGGTATGTTGGTCAAGATTGTTCCTAAAACCCCATATAGGGAAGAAGATACAATAGAGGATCACACCTCATGTAATATATAGGTATTCAAAAAAATTCTATATGTTGATAAACATATAGTGGGGATCACTTCATATGATTTGGATGTGATTCCTCATTCTACACACATTTTGATGGACTGAGGGAATATAACCAACTAAAATTTGTTTACACTAAGGATAATGATGGCCTAAAACCACCCTAGAAAATGTACATGGTACATACTTAGGCGTATGTGTATTTTATTTTTACCATGGCTCTACCAGTGAGTTCCAGATCATTCCCATGCACATCATGTCATACTAATGTACTTTTTTCATTCCCAATTATGGTTTCCATTCCTGTGTATCAAGAAATTCTTGAGTGCCAATCCATGCATGTGTACTATTTCCATGACCATGTACTATTTGTGTCCATTCTCATGTACCATTAGGTTTTACACTGAGTCACTGTGCATGGGGAACATGGTATGTGGTAGGTAGCACATGTCGTTTGTCACATTATATTTTGAACCCCAAGTAGCCAAGGGAATTGTAATTCTTGAAATTGTTTCTCCAAAGTATATATTTTGTATATTATATTTTTCCGGAACACCGAGGTTCTACATGAGTCTTTTAGTTACATATCATCTACCACTAAATCCGTAGTTAAAATCACTTTGGAATCTAGGTTGAGGTTGATTGAACTCTAATTTTTGCAAATGGGAATTTTTTGATCACCTCCTCCAAATATAAATTACCTCTTCTCACACAGCACTATCAATACATTCCAAAATGAAAACATGATTATCATGATACACTGTCATCAACAACACACTTTAGTAGTACCATTTATCCCAAACCCAAACCTGCATTGATGACTTGCTACACCATGTAATGATTTCTCAAAAATTGTGCACCATGTATTTGTCGAATGACCATCCTAATGCAAGTGCAGTTATTAATGAATAATGAATAGGGGAAAAATTAACAAATAACAACAAGAGGAATGAATATCATCCATTTTTGGGTTAACAATAATTTTTTCTATTAAAATAATTAAAGAAGAATGATTAATCAATATTCATAAATACAATATCAATTCCTAAATTATATAAAGATTATGATATTTATGTAATTCAAAACATGACCCTTGAAACATTTTATTAATAGGATTTATTCACACTTGATGATTGATAAATAATATGAGGATTGAATTTAAAAAAACTCACTACCTTAAGGTCGACCAAACACTAATTAAGAATAGTTACACATCATTGACATTTTCATGATCCTTGAACTATGTTGGAAAATAAATTTCCAATACATGATTTTGTCAATGATTGTCTAATAGACCTCTTACAAAGTCCATCTACCAGTCCATATTGTTGTGTAAATAAAACTAGGTATTTTAGATACGTTGTATTATATAAGTTAGGATCAGGTTTAAAAAATTAAATAAATAATTAATTGATCAACTAATATATCCCTTTTTTAAATCTCCCAAATCATCACCTTATGAAAACACAAAATGATGAAAACTGCTAGGTCACGTCAAGTGTAAAATATCATTTTTGATTTAATGTAGATATCATATTTCCCCTTTAGGACACCATTAATTGGATTTTACATTATTTATGAAAATAATCACATGTGTGAGATAATATATTTTTTATTTTTACTATTTAAAAATAGAGCCTTGATAAGCCATAAAAACTCTTACTTTAAAATATCATGACCTCAAAAATATTCTTTAAAAAATTACAAATCTTAAACTGGAAAAGATATTTGGTCATTAAATTATAACAAAATAATGGATTTTTAACCCAATAATAAAATATTCCATGTAAAAATGATGAGGGTTCTAGGATTGTATTTAGTTCTCCCACTCATAGGATCCATCTTGATGATTCTCGTGCTATCATTGGACATGCACCATGAGAGTCACTAACCCAAAAAGAATCTTCTCCTACCAATCATCAATATAAACTGGGTAATCTATCAAGGTTCCTCTATAAAAAATTTCTAGTTCTCCCTATTCAATAACATTATATATATGGAATTCTTATTAATACAAAACTGTACATAGCATTTTGAAAATAGAGGATATTTTAATGTTTAGTGTCTTATAAATATGGTATATAATACATGAAAAGAAAAACTTTATTCTATTATAATTGAAGGGATTATTCAAGGTTCATCCTAAGTAAATTTATTACATCTCATAACCTAGGGAAATAAATCAAATAAAAGGTTGAGTATAAGACCTAGCAAGTGTAAACAAGGGAAATATTTTACTTGTGATCTTGAGAAATATCAATAAGAACATATGGAAACAAAAAAAATCATGAGAAAAGGAAAAAAGAATAATATCATAAAATAACATGAATCATAACATGTAAATGTAGCTAAAATATTTAAATGAGTAATTCATAAGCATATCCCTAAGTATTATTACTAAGGTGTCATAAAAACTATCAAGGTTAATCACTAAGGTGTCATGAAAATTGTCATCTCTAGAGATTAAATTATTTACCCAGTGTATTGGAGCGCTATCAGGGTGAAACCATAATATGTATTAATTAAATTTAGAAACATATATTATAATTAAACATCTCATAAATTACCCACGGATAATAAAAGAGACAGGTTTCATATCAGAACCAAGGTGTTTCAAAAAATGCATAAAAATATTATGTTTTTGTCATTTTAAACCCAGGGTAAAGGAAGTTAGGATTCAATTATGTTAATACCAGAATTAAAATAGATTAATTTTGAAATCTATGTGAATAACCATAGATAATATAGAGGTTTGTGTACTCAAAAAATAAAATAAAAGAATTTATTTTGAAAAAGAGAGAAATTTTGGGATGAAAATCTTTCAACATAACGAGTATGAAACATGGTTTTTAATAACATTAAAAATATTGAGAAAAGGGTATCCCATTTATAAATGATTATTAATATAGAAAATGGATATAATTAAATGGATAAATAACATGATATGGGAATTTTATAGACATACCACATAAAGAGAAATTGAAAGGAAAAGAGAAGTTGGGATTTCCCTTAATGTGAAGAGTGGATCTAAAAACTAATTGATCGGGACCATGGGGGATTAAGGAGACCTTGGAAGGAATACTTGGGAGGCAATACTAGCAGATATTCATTGATATTTATTTTTTAATGAAATTATATAATGTAATGTATGGGTATTTATAGAAAAAGTGAGGGATTTTTTTATTAACTTCCAAGGACTCCTCAGTAGTGGTATTTGGAAAACCATGAGCTTGACCATGGTATTGGACAATTGGGGAAATTTTTTGAGTCAATAAGGTTTTCCTTATGACTTTTCCATTCCTTCTAGTTTTGAAAATCACAAACACCTTATCTTAAAGCAAATCTGATTATAACCTATATTTTACTTCTATAAGGAAAATTTCCTTACCCAAAGAAATCTACCCTTACCTAGACTTAATTTCTCAAATCATAATTTTTATTAAGTATAAAAATCAGATTCATATCTAAAAACTCTGAATTGTATAACACTTAGATATGAAGCATTCTGTTTTAGGATCCGAATTCCTGTTACAAACTTTTAGGAAGTTCTACTCTGAATTCCCTGTTACAAACTTTTATGAAGTTCAACTTTGAATTCTGATTATGAACACGTATAAAGTTCTAACTATGAATTCTGATGATGAATTATGATTATGAATTCTGATTACAAATTTTGATGATGAAATCTGATTATGAATTCTCATTACAAATTCTGATAATGAATTCTGATTAAGAATTCTCATTATGAATTATGATGATGACTTCTGATTACAAATTTTCATTATGAATTATGATGATGAATTCTGATTAAAAAATCTCATTAGGAATTCTGATGAAGAATTATGATTACGAATTCCTTAGAAAAACAGAATCTGAATATCCCTGTATTATAAACTCTAAATTCATTTACTTACATTCCGAACTTTCATTTTCTCTATTCTGAATATCAGTTTTTGGTTTTTCTTACACTTTTTCTATTACAAAACGATGTCATGATTTCAGTTATTAAATAATAATTGTTTGAGTGACACATGTACAGGTCCCTCCAAAAATAAAGGAAAAATATGATCGTTGGAGGAGGGAGCTGACCATTGGGGCTATGCCTATAAATAGGAGCTCTTTTGAAAAGAGCAACATACACAACTTTGACAACTGTGCCTACATGCTGTTGAAGTGATTTTTAGAGAGAGAGACTCTTATAAACTCTCAGACTTCGTGCAGAAACATTGAATGGCTTGTTCAAACTTTTCTTCATGCAGACTTGCTTCGTGCATAGGTTTGATTTCCTTAAAATCAGATACTTCGGGTTGTGAAGTCATAGGTGTCGATTTCTTTACAAATCGAGGGCTTGTGAGAATAGCAAGATAGATTCCAATCTTCGGATTGAGGGCTTATGTGGGTTTGGGTAAGATAGACTTTCTTGAAAGTATAAATCAAGGGACCTCTTATCCAGGGTTGTTGGATACCCTCCTCTTTGGGTTAAAAGAGTTTATTCTTGTAACTTGTAGTTTTACTATTTTGTTTTTCTGCTGCTTTTGTATTGTTGAGGAAAGTATAACTTTCTTATACTTACTCATACTTTTACTCTGTTATTGTTAGATTCTATACGCTTTAAGGTATAAACTCATTTATTATAAACTTTTGTTATGTTTCATTTCCAAAATCAATTTTCTAGAATCAAGAATGTTATTAGAACTTAGAGGTGTTGTGAATTTTGGTTACACAAAATTTCCTTAAGGAATTTTTAAAAGTATACAATTCACCCCAACTCTTGTAATTGTATCTCATTTTACATATTCGATCCTACATTTGGTATTATAGAGTATATCATACTCAGACATACCATTCTAACAATTGGTATCAGAGGGTTGGTTCATTTTGAATTAATCTCACGATTAGATTCAGAAGAGAATACTCGGAATTGATTTCTCGGATTGATATTTTTTAGATTCATATATTCGGACTCACATAGTTCAGATTCAGTTTTTCTTAGAGATACTCTTGGTCTATAGTTTCCTTGTTTAAAAAATCTTACCACTAACAAGTTTGTGTGCCAAATATTTTTTTAAATATGGAAGGTTTAAATGTTGGTTCCATAGATAACCTAAATCCTACCAGACCACCTATCTTTGATGCTACTGATTACAAATATTAGATAGATCTTATGAATACTTTCATTATCAAAACTGGTGTTGAAATTTTTTTTATGCTTACTGGTGGATAAAAAATTCATGATAAAGAAGTAAGTGCCTTTACAAATTAAGAAAATCATGAATATCAACTTAATTATAAGGTAGAAAATAATTTACTTTGTTCAATGACTAGAAATATATATAGCCAAATTTCATCTTGTGAAGCAGAAAATTCTATACGAAAGAAAATTGATGTTAATCACTTTGGAACTTCCAAAGTAATTGAGACCAGAAGAGCCGTTCTTAGAGCTAAATATTGTGGTTTTAGTTTTCCTTATGGTGATCCCATATGCAAGGTGAAACAAAGATTCATGAATATTGTGAATAGTTTACAATCAATGGGTGAAAAAGGTTTGGATGATAAGGCTCTTTTTGGTAAGATAATAGATATCATGCCAAATGAATGGGAGTCCAAGAGGACAACTATTGATGAAAATAGGAAAGTCACTCTTATTTCCTTATATGAGTTGTTTGGAACTCTTCTTCAGCATGAAACCAGAATGAAGAGAGATGATGAAAATGTTAAGAAGAAGAATGTGAATGAAGGTGTTGCTTTCACAACCACTTCTAAACATATGAAATCCAAGACCCCAAAAAGAGTAACTATATCAGAGACAATGAAATTCATTTTTCAGTTAGACTCTAGTGGTACCGAAAAGTCAGATAATGAATTAGATAATCTTGCTTGGGGAATGAACAAGATTTTCGCTAAAAGAACTATCATAATAAGTACAAGAATAAATATTATAGAGATAAGAAAGATGGAGAAGTTACGTGTTATGAATGCAGAAGAATAGGTCATATCATACCTGATTTTCCTTTGTTGAAAGAGAAGGAAAAGAAGGAAAGGAATTCAGAAAGGAATAAGAATAAATTCTATAAATAAAATCACAAGAAAAGTCTTAAAGCTAATAATACTTGGAGTGATAGCTGTGGAGACTCTTCAGAAAGTAAATCATCTAAATATGATTCATCAGCACAAAAGCATATGGGATTCATTTCTACTACTTCTTTCCCCAATACATGTCTTATGGCCAAGGTACTCTCTGCCGAGGCTTTAACAAATTTATCTTTTGATAAGAATTACTATTCCGAAAATAGTTTTTCCAATGAAGATACTTCATCTTCAGAAAATGAAGAACTTTCATATGAAGAATATCTAGATTTTCCAAGTCACATGAAGCAAAAAATTGTAAAATTTCTATGAAATTAGACAAGGAAAATACTAGGGAGGAAATTCTTACAAAAGAGATTTCATATCGTTCAATAGATCTTGGAGAAAAATAATAGCATTTAGAAAAACATTATAAAGGCCTTGAGAAAGCAAATTCTGCTAATGAAGAACTTTATAAAGATCTTAAGAATGTTATTTTAAAGATAAATGTTTTTGAGGAAAAATCTAAGTCTAAGGAAATGATTTCTGAGGATAAGAATTTAGTTATCAAATTAAAATTCCAAATATTTTCTCTTAAGAAGCTTCTTAAAAAATTTACCTCTGGGAAGGGAAATTTTGACATGATGTATTCTCAAATTAAACCACAAGGAAACAGTACTGGAGTAGGTTATACTCACTAAAAACCGGTTTTCAAAAACAATTATTTTTTTCCTTATAGAGGCCCTTTTTTCACTAAGTGTCAAAGTGGTGGGAATTAGAATAAAAATTGATCTTTAAATATAGTTTAATACCTTGGGTTTCATAAATATTATTTTTCTAAAAAATGTGGATACCCAAAATTTTGTTATTTAACAATTCCAGATCCATGAAAATTTTGATTCTGAAAGCATAAATTTTTATTATTTTCAAAAAAATAGAGAAAGTACCGACAAGAATACATGGTACATGGATAGTGGATGTTCCCGGCATATGAATGGTAACAAAAAATATTTTGAAAATATTATCAAGACGAAAGGAGGAAAAATAACTTTCAGAGATAATGCTCAGGGAGAAATTTTTAGTATAGGTAACATCGTTCTTCTTGAAAAAACATTGATTTCAAATGTTTTATTTGTTAAGGGTCTCAAGCACAACCTCATCAGTATAGGCCAATTATGTTATTAAGGATACCTTGTAAATTTTATGAATGATAAGTTATTAGTATACAATTCCAAGGATGAGTTTATTGTTTCTTCCTATAGGCAAGAGAATGTTTACACACTAAACATAGAAGACCTTAGTAGCCAAGACTTACCATGCCTTAGTGCAATGGAAGATCATTCTTAGTTATGGTATAGAAGGCTAGGACACTGTAACCTTAGGAATATATGAAAACATTCTAAGAAAAAGATTATTTAATAATCTATCAGATGTTATATTCGATTCTTCAAAAGTTTATGACCCTTGTCAATATGGAAAGCAACATAAAACAACTTTTAAATCAGTTGGTGAAGTCTCTACTACTGATGCATTACAGCTAGTGCATATGAATCTTTTTTGTCCAACACAAACTAGAAGCATTGGGGGAGTGTATTATTCATTTTTCTTGGATGATGATTTAACTAGACATACATGTATATATTTTCTAGTAAAGAAGTCTGAAGATTTTTCTTATTTCAAATGTTTTAGAGCCCAAGTTAAAAATAATAAAAACCTTCCATTGATAACCATTCATAGTGATCATGGAGGAGAATTTCAAAACTATAAATTTGAAACTTTTTTGTAGTAGTGTCATGACCCCCTCCCACTAAAGATGCCCCTCCTTAGCTGGAAATGGTGAAAGGGAGATAATGACCCCAAGTCCCACCTCCAGTAGGCCCCAGGGTGGCGACTAGCACCAAGGGTACAAGTTTTCACAAATATGGGAGGCATTACCCTTTTTATTATTTAAGATCGGGAAATAGGACAAGTCAACCACCAAAAAGGAAAAGAACAATTGTATAGAAAGAAACCCAAACCAATCCCACATGCAGGTTTAAATAGTTCTGAAATAAGTTACAAGTACAAGAAAGCTCAAAAAGTACAACACCAAAAGAAACAAGAGAACATCAAACTGCATCAACTCTAAATTTCCCGACTAGTAGGGTCCCGCACGGCCCTGGTTGTCCTCCTGGAAACCTGAAAGTAAACGTAGGGTGAGCATACAAGTATACTCAGTAGTGAAACCTAAAGATCTCATGCACAAGTGGGGATACATCCTAATTTCCTATGAGAACAATAGAAGAAACCTAGCATGGAATTCTATCCACCGAACCTCACCAACCACACTCACCAAAAACATAAGTCACAATAGGTAGTAGTATATAAGAACAAGAGTATTGGGTACCCCGCACCATTTCCCACTAGTTAGCTGCTCTTCCTAACGGCGAACGTCCTCATGCTGCCACACTCTTCCCACCCGCACACACCTTGGCCTCACAAACCGCACATCCCTCCCACACACACCTGGGCCTCACAACCACACATCCCACCCGCACACACCTGGGCCTCACAACCACACATCCCGCCTGTATACACCTGGGCCTCACAACCACGCATCCCGCCCGCACACACCTGGGCCTCATCCCAAAAATTCTTGGGAACAGTAATAGTAATAGAACTACCGCCCGAAGACACCTGGGCCTCATCCCAAAGATTCTTGGGAAAACAAACCTACCCGAAGAGTATTGGGCCAAAACAACCCCAATCAAAACCTACCTAAAGGGTCTTAGGTGTAAGGTCGTCTCAAGTCATCACAACCTAGGGAAGAAGGAGCAGGAAGGAGCTAGTAACTAAGGGGAAAACACCCTCTCCCATGAAATGGGAGTGTTCGACACTAAGTGCTCAACATGGGTGGGATGTGACAAAACACAAAGATATAAATACATATATGTATACCAATCACACAACCCAACCTATGGCTTCTAAACAGAGAAAATGAGCATGTGCCTCGACACTGCTACTATTAAGCATACATACAAAAAACAACCCCAACCACATTAAGGTTTTCATGTTGCAGCAGAATTTGTTTATTTAGTTCCTTATCTACTAGGGAAACAACCACAACCAACCATATCAATCGTTCGTGAAACATATCCCTACCATCCACAAATCATGTTAGGAAAACATAAGTATCACAACAAGTCCCTTCTTATTAAACAACCAACCCATTGATTATTATTCCCGTTCCATTACCATGCCCCACCATTTATTAACTCTTCCACTTTTTATTTATTATTCACAACCCATATATCGTTCACATTCAATCCCATCCCTGCAGCCCTGCTGCCAACCATCATAACCACAATCACACTAAAACCTATACATGATTACCCATTTAATACCATTTATCGTAGCCCCACTACCCATCAACAACATAGCATTCACACCAACCCACAACCAAGCCAACCGTAGCCCCTCTACTCACCCGATCCACAACAACCCACAAATCACCCCCACTCATGCCACGTATCCAAGACAACCCTGACATGTTCATTATTCCATTTTGTTCAACCAGGGTGATCACACAAGAGTTCCAGATTGTAAATCAGCCAACTTAACGGGATTAACCAAAATTCCACATTCTATAAGGTTTCCATCCATAAACGGTCTAGAAAGATAGGGCATCATTTAATTTCACAAGAAAAGGCCCCCAACGATCATGATTTTCAGTAGGCATAGGCCTATTCAATTCACAACATAATATCAAAGGATATAAAGATAAACATAACAAATTCCCTATCCCCATTCTTTAACCAGTTATTATATTCATTTAATGGTTCAACCGTTTCTCCTGAAAACAAGAGGATACCCACCCAGAATGATGCACAATTTAGAGAGACTAAGGTAATATTTCTACCTCAACAGGTTTTGATCACAACGCTCCCACAGATCAGCTTTAGAAGACGTCTGTAGGCATCTGTCACTTCTGTCAAATCCAGTAAAAAACTCCTTGGGTGGGAGTTAGAAATGAAAGGCCGAAGGAAAGATAACGGATCCAAGCTCAGAAGTTCCGCCTCGTCGTTACGATCCCGTGGCTGCTGATGGATCGTAAATCGGAGCTCGAACGAAGATGTTATGGAAGAAAAAGAGCCTTTGAGTATCTTGGGAGAACTCTCCTCAGAGGAATAGGGAGGATATGAGTGAGTTGAAAAGGAGGAGGGGACCACTCATTTTATAGGTGAGAAAAATAAAATTACACAGCGTGTACTTTATGGTACATGACGTGTACTCGGCCATTTAACACGATCACCACACAACTTCCAACATGGCCTTCAATGCGGCACGTAGCCGTTGACTGGTCAAAACATGGTTTGAGGGTAACACATACACAGGGAGGGACTACACGGTATGTAGTTGGGGGTACATGACATGTACTCATTTATTTCACATGGCAAGGACACGACTCCAACATGGCACACGGTCGTTGACTGGTCAACACACGGTTTGAGGGTAACACGTACGCAGGGAGGGACTACACGGAGTGTAGTTTGGGGTACACGGCATGTATCCACTTATTTCACATGGCAATGACACGACCTTCAACATGGGGTATACCCGGCGAGGGGGTACACGACGTGTACTCACACTACATGGCGTGTAGTTTTAAAATTCTGAAAGGTGTGGGAAAAGTCCATTTTACCCTACAGAACACTTCATGACCCTCTTTTTGACAAAGGAATGGGCCGGAGAGGTCTAGGCCATTACATCAGATACCTCTTATAACATTATTCCCCGAGAATTCAAAATCCATTCCAGAGGAACCCCAACAAGATACCTCTTAGGGCCCTCGTTATAACAGGAACCCATCCAACAACCCTAATAATATGTGTTAGGAATTCCTTCTCCTATGTTGAGATATTATCCGCTTTAGGTAGCACATACTCGCCCACACAGGTTTAATCGCATCCTCATTAATGCGTCTTGATTAAGAATTGGGTCTTCCCAATTTCATACATTAGGATTTTCAACTTGCACTACCCCTAACACCACACAACCAACACACTGCCCGAACATGTGGTTTAGGGAAATTCCTTCTCCTACGTCGAGATATTATCCACTTTAGGTAGCACTGACTTGACCACATGGGTTCAATCGCATCCGCATTAATGTGCCTCGATTAAGGATAATGTTTTTCCCTTTTCCACACATCCGGACATGCTATAAACTTCCAGAGAACAAGGAAACAAAAGGTCTCATAACCGACAAGCCAACCATTCCATATATCAAAGGTACAAATTATAACATTAAAATAGATCTCATAAGAACAAAGAAAAAACAAGTCCAAACAACTCAGGGTACTGAGCGTGCATCTGAGCTTCTCGCTTCCAAGTGCTCTCCTCATGGCCTCCATGCCTCCATAACACACGAACCAAGGGAATGGTTCTACCACAGAGCACCTTCTCTTTACGATCCTCAATTCTGACTGGTCGTTCCTCGAAGGCCGCATTTTCTCCCATATCTAACTCTCCCCAGTTGATAAAGTGAGAGTTGTCGTGTAAGTACCGACGAAGCTGGGAGACATGGACGACGTCATGAACCTTCTCTAACTGAGGTGGCAGGGCCAGCTGATATGCCACCTCGCCAACTCGCCTTAGCACCTCGAAAGGTCCGATGAACCTTGGGGAGAGATTACTCCCCTTCCTAAACCTCTACTGCCCCCATGGAGGGGAATCCTTCAAGAACACATGATCTCCCACCTCTAACTCCAAGGGCCACCTCCGATGATCAACATAAGACTTCTGCCAGTCTTGAGCCACTTTCATCCTCTCACACACAAGCTGAACTTTCTCTGTGGTGCTCTATACTACCTATGGCCCAAGAGCACCTGTCTCACCAACCTCTTCCCAGGAAATGGGTGAACAAGATGGTATTCCATACAAAGCCTCGAATAGTTCCATGATAATAGTATATTGGAAGCTATTTTTGTAGGCAAACTCTTCTAAAGGCATGTGTTGTACCCATGATCCTCCAAAATCCATAATGCATGCCCGCAACATGTCCTCCAATGTCTGGATAGTCCGCTCTGTCTGCCAATCCGTCTGGGGGTGGAAAGTAGTGCTAAGGTGTAGCTGGGTGCCAAAAGCATTCTATAACCCCCTCCAGACTCGTGAGGTAAATCGAGTATCCTGATCTCAGATGATATTCTTCAGAACTCCATTCAAACACACCACCTCATCTACGTACCTCTGTGCTATGGTACTCACCGGGACCAACTCCTTAATTTCTAAGAAGTGAGATGATTTTGTCAGATGATCCACCACCACCCATATAACATCATAACCTCCCTGAGCTCTCGGTTGTCCTGTGATGAAGTCCACCGATATTTCATCCCACTTCCACTCGGGGACATCTAATGGATGAAACAAACCACTGGGAACACGATGTTCTTCCTTCACTTGCTGAAACAATATGAATTTAGCCACAAACTCCACCACTGCCCATTTCACCCCGGGCCACAAAAACTGTTCCCTCATGCCTTGGTACATTTTTTAAACTCCTGGATGTACCGCCAAGGCTGAGCTATGGAACTCACAGAGAACTCCCTCATGCATCATCTCTGAAAAAAACAACCTTCCATGGAAAATCATCTGATGTTGGCTGTCCTCTGACCATCCTTATAGAGTGTTTCCCTATTCAATACGATCCCGCATCACTTCTGCCTTGGAGTCCCCCCACTGAGACTCTTCCACTTGTTGAAATAAGGAGGACTGCACCGTCATCTGAAAAAAACTGCCTCTAACACCTTCTACCCTGGCATCCAAGTGTAAGGAAACCAATTCTCCAATCACTTTCCAATCATCGGCAGATTCCCGAACCACTTCCTTATGCGTCATCCTGCTCAGGGCATCAACCACAACGTTGCCCTCACCTTCAGTGTAAGAGATCTCGAAGTCATAGTCTTGGAGGAACTCGAACCATCTCCACTACCATAAGTTCAGGTCACGTAGAGAGAAGATATAGCACAGGCTCTTGTGATCTGAGAAGACCACAAAGCACTCCCCAAAGAGGTAATGTCACCAAAAATTCAGTTCGAACACTACTGCTTCAAGCTATAGGTCATGAGTGGCATAGTTACACTTGTGAGGGCGTAACTGCCTAGACCCATAATAGATCACTCCCTTCTTCTGCTTCAACACACACCCCAGACCAAGTACAGAAGCATCAAAAAACACCTCATACAACAACCCTTACTCTGGAAACCTGAGTATGAGAGCACTAAACAACTTCTCCTTCAGGTAGTTGAAACATTTCTATAAATTCTCTCTCCATAATAAGACTTGGTTCTTCCTAGTCAAACTGTCAATGGAGCTGCAACTCGAGAGAAGTCTGAAACAAACCTCCGATTGTAACCTGCTAACCCCAGGAAACTACAAACTTCTGCCACGCTCATGGGTGCCACCCAAGAAACAACTGCCTCCACCTTCAACAGGTCCACTGACACTCCATGCTGAGACACTATGTGCCTAAGGAAGTGTACTTCTTGTGTAGAGAACTTACACTTCGACAAATTCCCATAAATTTGGTGGTGTTAATGGACTTATAAGACTGACCTGATATGATCAACGTGATCCTCCTTTGATCTTGAGTAGATCAGGATGTCATCGATAAAAACAATGATGAACCGGTCTAGAAACTCTCGGAAGACAATGTTCATAAGCCCCATGAACACAGTCGGTGCATTCATAACTCTAAACGGTATCACTACAAACTTAATGTTCCCCTACCTACACCTGAAATCCGTCTTCGAGATGTCACTATCCTTCACCCTTAGCTGATGATATCCAGATCATAGATCAATATTAGAAAACCAACATGATCCCCTCAACTGGTCGAAGAGATCATCTATCCTTGGAAGGGGGTAACTGTTCTTGACCATTACCTGGTTCAACATTCAGTAGTCTATGCATAACCTGAGACCACCATATGACTTCTTTATGAAAAAAATTGGAGCACTACATGGTGACATGCTGGGTCGAACAAAAACCTTCTCCATCAGATCGTCAATCTGAATCCGCAACTCCGAAGGTGCCATACAATAAGGGGCCATATAAATCGGATGGGCACCAGGCTGTAAGTCTTTCCTGAACTCAACTTCACGTCGGGGGGGGGGGGGGGGGGTAGAGTCACAAAATCCTTGAAAAAAACATCAAGGAACTCCCCAAAAACCTCTGATACATCCATCATCTCTGCCTCAGCTGAAACCACTGATAACCCACCTAACAAGGAAAGGAGAGGCTTCACATTCCGGCTTCCCACTTGATAGCTCCTCTCACCAACAAAAGATACACGCTGACCGTCCACGTCAGAGAACACGACTCTTCTTCGAAAGAAGTCGATAAAGACACAAACAAAAAAAACCCGTCGATTCCTAGGATGACATCGTATGGGTGCATCTGTAGCAAAAGAAGATCCCCACTAGATTGATGTGGTCCCAACGTCAGCCCACATACCTAGAAAACACAAGATACGCTGGTCTGGCCTCCAACTGGTGTACTCAGAACCAGTGGTACAGAAAGTCTCACTACGTCTAGTCCCAAAGCATGGGCTAGACTAGGTGCAACAAAGGAGTGTGAAGCTCTTGAATCGAACAAAGAAGAAACGAGAGTGCTGGACAAAAAATCGTACCTTGCACCACCTCTGGTCCTTATGGAGATACTAACTCTACTGCGTGAAAATGTCCACGCCCATCTCCTCTACCTCTCTGATGTCGTACACCTCCCCGACCACGCCCTAGTCAAGGCCCCTGAGGGGAACCCTGAGGTCGGTCTCCTCCCGCAAAGTCTTCCATCAGAGGAGCATGGTCCTACAGCTACTGGAAGGGCCTTGTCGGAAACTGGTGCTGCTGAGGTGGGCGCTGAACTTGCCCACCTCCACCGTACTGATCTCGGGTCAGGCACCAACTCTGAACGTGCCCGAAACCTCCACAAGAAAACACTTTGTTCCTGGGCTCGTGAAAAAGGGACGAGGACCTGAAGATATGAACTAGGACTATTGGGGCCTGCTCCCTACCGGCCTGAACATAGAATGTCCCATCATAGGAGACCTGCTGCTGACTGCCTTCCCCTTTGATGAGCCCGGATGGATACCCTCTCTTGGTGCACCTACCAGTGAGTGCATCCTCTATACAACCTCTTCCTTCTTCTGTACTACCAAGTACATCGGAAGGTTAAAGGGGGTGACAACATATTGGAGCGAAGGACGAAGCGCCTCCTCCAAACGTCTCTCCCAAGACTCCTCATCTGGAAAGAGATCCGGAGTAAAGCGTAGGAGATCTTTGAACATGATCCCCAACTTTGGTACTAATATAATCCCATGATGAAGGGAGAGTAACTCCTGCCACTTATCCGCCTTGATCATGTAAGAAAAGAATTCCTCTCGGAATTACTTCTCAAAGTGAGCCCACAGAACCTTTGTCCCTGTCCTCTCTCCAAGGTAGAGCGTCCACCACTGACGTGACGCTTCTATCAGCTGACTGACTGCTAGGGGATCCCAATACTCTCTCGAAGAGCAGATTAAAGTAAAAGAGATCCCTAGCTCCTCAAGCCACCCATCCATCTCTGTATCTGAATTTCTACCCTCGTACTTCTTGAGGGTCTGTCGTTGGAAGGAACAGAGAGTCCTCTACCACTGGTCATCTGCCTCCGCTTAGTCAATCCTCAACTGATCAACCGCCGAATCTGCTAGGGCTCGGCTGTATGAGCAACTCGGGGATGACGTCCAGGTTCCATAGCTGTATGGTAAACAAAGATCGCCTAATCCCATGTAGAAAGGAAATTTCTTAGGGTTTCATTTTATCATTTTATTTAAATTTCATTCCCAGAACACCCAAATCAAGTAAAACACAATCATGATGATGCATGTACCTTCTCTAGGGTCTCTACCCTACAATCAATGTAGTCTCACTTGGTCGTTTGGTGGGATCAGATTCCTTGCATCAGATCACGGGGGGCCCTAAAATCCCATGTCCTAGCCAGTCTTCCCTAGCCTATGTCACACACAAAGTTTAACCAACAATGTTGCCCTACCATCCCATGCAATCCTCACTGTGCCTAACTCCAGAATCCATCCTATCTCTTAACCATCACCTCTGATACCATTCTATCACAACTCCCTCCCACCAAAGATGCCCCTCCTGAGCTGGCAATGGTGAAAGGGAGATAATGACCCCCGAGTCCCACCTCCAGTATTCCCCGGGGTGGCGACTAGCCCCAAGGGTATGAGTTTTCACAAATATGGTAGGCATTACCCTTTTTATTATTTAATATTGGGAAATAGGACAAGTCAACCACCAAAAAGGAAAAGAACAAGTGTATAGAAATAAACCCAAACCAATCCCACATGCATGTTTAAATAGTTCTAAAACAAGGTACAAGTACAAGAAAGCTCAAAAATTACAATACCAAAAGAAAAAAGAGTACATCAAACTGCATCAATTCAAACTGTCCCGACTAGTAGGGTCCCACACGACCCTGGTAGTCCTCCTGGAAACCTGAAAGTAAATGTAGGGTGAGAATACAAATATACTCTGCAGGGAAACCTAAAGATCTCATGCATAAGTGGGGAGACATCCTAATGTCCCGTGAGAACAACAGAAGAAACCTAGCAAGGAATTCTATCCACCCAACCTCACTAGCCACACTCACCAAAAACATAAGTCACAACAGTTAGTAGTATATAAGAACAAGAGTATTGGGTACCCCACACCATTTCCCACTAGTTAGCTGCTCTTCCTAACGGTGAACGTCCTGAAAATGCCACACTCTTCCCGCCCACACACAATTGGGCCTCACAAACCACACATCCATCCCTCACACACCTGGGCCTTACAACCATGCATCCTGCCCGCAAACACCTGGTCCTTACAACCACACATCCCGCCCGCACACCAAGGGGCCTCACAACCACGCATCCCGCTCGCACACACCTGGGCCTCACAACAACGCATCCCACCCGCACACACCTGGGCCTCATCTCGAAGATTCTTGGGAATAGTAATAGTAATAGAACTCTCCCCTGAAGACACCTGGGCCTCATCCCAATGATTCTTGGGAAAATAAACCTGCCTAAAGTGTCATGGGCCAAAACCACCCCAATCGAAACCTACCTGAAGGGTCTTAGGAGAAATGTCACCTCAAGCCATCACAGCCTAGGGAAGAAGGAGCAGGAAGGAGCTAGTAACTAAGGTGAAAAAACCCTCTCCCATGAAATGGGAGTGTTCGACACTAAGTTCTCAACATGGATGGGGTGTGAAAAAATACAAATATATAGATACATATATGTATAACAAACACACAACCCAACCTATGGCTTCTAAACAGAGAAACTAAACACGTGCCTCGACACTGCTACTACGAATCATGCATACAACAAACAACCCCAACCCCATTTAGGTTTTCACGTTTCAGCAGAATTTGTTTATTTAGTTCCTTATCTACTGGGAAAACAACCGCAACCAACCATATCAATTATTCATGAAACATATCCTTACCATCCAAAAATCAAGTTAGGAAAACACAAGCAACACAACAAGTCCCTTCTTCTTAACCAACCAAACCATTGATTATTATTCCCATTCCATTACCCTGCAGCCCCGTTGCCAACCACCATAACCACAATCACACTGAAACCCGTACATCATTATCCCTTTAATACCATTTATCGCAGCCCCACTGCCCATCACCAACATAGCATTCACAGCAACCCACAACCAAGCCAACCGTAGCCCTGCTGCTCACCCGATCCACAACAACCCACAAATCATCCCCACTCATGCCACGTATCCAAGCCAACCCCACATGTTCATTATTCCATTTTTCTCAACCGGGGTGATCACACAAGGGTTTCAGATTTTAAATCAGACAACTTTACAAGATTAACCAAAATTCCACATTCCATAAGGTTTACATCCTTAAAAAGTCTAGAAAGATAGGGAAACATTTAATTGAACAAGAAAAGGCCCCCAATGACCATGATTTTCAGTAGGCATAAGCCTATTCAATTCACAACATAATATCACAGGATATAAAGATAAACATAACAACTTCCCCATCCCTGTTCTTTAACCCGTTATTATCTTCATTAAATGGGTCAACCATTTCTCATGAAAACAAGAGGATACCCACCCCACATGATGCACAATTTAGAGAGACGAAGGTTAGATCCCTACCTCAACATGTTCTGATCACAACGCTCCCCCAGATCAGCTTTAGAAGATGTCCATCAGCGTCCGTCACTTCTGTCAAATCCAGAAGAAAACTCCTCGGGTGGGAGTTGGAATGGAAATGCAGAAGTAAAGACAACAGATCAAAGATCAGAAGTTCCGCCTCGTCGTTACGATCCCATGACCATTGACGGATCGTAAATCAGAGCTCGGACAAAGAAGTTATGGAATAAAAAGAGCCTTCGAGTCTCTTGTGAGAGCTCTGCTCAGAGGAATGGGGAGGAGAGGAGAGAGTTGAAAAGGAGGAGGGGACCCCTCCTTTTATAGGTGAGAAAAACAAAATTAAACGACATGTACTTTATGGTACACGACGTGTACTCAGCCATTTCACACGGTCACCCCGCGGCTTCCAACACGACCTTCAATGCGGCACGCGGCCGTTGACTGGTCAACACATGGTTTGAGGGTAACACGTACGCAGGGAGGGACTACATGGCGTGTAGTTTGGGGTACACAGCATGTACTCATTTATTTCACACGACAAGGACACGACTCCAACACGACACACAACTGTTGACTGGTCAACACACGGTTTGAGGGTAACGCGTACACAGGGAGGGACTACACGACGTGTAGTTTGGGGTATATGGCGTGTATCAACTTATTTCACATGGCAAGGACACAACCTTCAACACGGGGTAAAACCGATGAGGGGGAACACGACGTGTACTCACACTACATGGCGTGTATTTTCAAAATTATGAAATATGTGGGAGAAGTCCATTTTACCCTCCAAAACACTTCATGACCCTCTTTTTGACAAAGGAATGGGCCGGAGAGGTCCGAGCCATTACAAGTAGAAAAGGCATTATTCATAACGTTTACGCATCTAGAACACCTCAACAGAATGGTGTTGTTGAAAGAAGAAATATAATTATTTAAGAGATAACTAGAACCATGTTGAGTGAGTATTCTTTTGCCAAATTTTTTTGGGCTGAAGCTGTAAGTACTTCTTGTTATATTATATATCGAGTTTTTATTAGACCTTTTCTTAATAAAACCCTTTATGAGTTATGGAATAGTAGAAAACCTAGACTTTCTTACTTTAAGGTTTTTGGCTGCAATGTATTCATTCTGAATACTAAAGATAATTTACACAAATTTGTACCAAAATATGAGGAAGTAATTTTCATAGGTTATTCCACAAATTCTAAGGCATATAGAGTTTTTAACAAAAACACTTGTACTGGTGAAGAGACAGTACATGTTAAATTTGATGAAACTGATCCTTTTGTTTTTACTCATCATCAACTTATATCCACATATGTGTTTTCAAAAAATGATTATCAACCTATGATAGAAGATCCTTCTGATAAGGAAAATGTAAAAGAAGATACTTCTGAAACATTTACGACAGAAGATTTCTTACCCTACATTGATGAAGAGGTTTTACAAAACCCAAATCATTCATTTCTGAAGAATTATCCCAGTGATTGTTTCATTGGTGATGTGAATCAACCCGTAAGGACTAGAAGTACCTTAAGAAATGAAGTAGAGAATCTAGCATTCCTTTAACAATTAGAACAAAAAAGAACAGATGAAGCTTTAGGTGATGATGATTGGATTAAAGCCATGAAAGATAAACTAAGTTAATTCAGAAGGAATAAAGTTTGTACCTTGGTTGAAAGACCTAAGGAAACTTCTGTAATTGGAGTAAAATGGGTCTTCTAAAATAAGTGTGATGAAAATAGAATCATAGTCAGGAATAAATCTTGATTAGTTGCTAAAGGATATAATCAACAAGAAGGAATAGACTATGAAGAATCCAATGCACGAGTATCTAGACTTGAATCTATTCATATTTTACTTACCTCTACAGTATTCTTCAATTTCAAACTTTTTCAAATGGATGTGAAATGTTCTTTCCTTAATGGTTATGTTCAAGAGGAAGTTTTTGTTAAACAACCTCCTGGATTTGAAGATACAAAACATCCTGATCATGTTTTTAGACTTACCAAAGCTTTTTATAGCCTTAAACAAGCCCCTAGAGCTTGGTATGATAGACTTATAGGATTTTTGCTTCAAAATAACTATTTTAAGGGAAATGAAGATCCAACCCTTTTTATAAAGAAAGATAAGAAAAATGTTTTTATTGTTCAAATTTATGTTGATGAAATTATATTTGGTTCAACTTAGCAATCAATAACCAATTCCTTTGTAGATCTAATGAAATATGAGTTTGAAATGAGTATGATGGGAGAGTTAACATTTTTTTAATGGTTTTCAAATTTCTCAAAAACCAGAAGGAATCTACATATCCCAACATAAGTATATTAAATATCTTCTTAAAAAGTATGGATATGACAACATTAAGAGTATAAGTACTCCCATTGGTACCTCAAACATACTTGATCTTGATGAAGCTGGGAAACCAGTAGATCCAACATATTTTAGAGGAATGATAGGAAGTCTAATTTACATCATAGATAATCATACAGACTTAATGATTTCAATATACTTATGTGAAGGACATCAATCCAATCCCAAGGAATCTCATTTAAAGACAGTGAAAAGAATTTTTCACTACTTAAAGGGAACCATGGATTTAGGACTATTTTAAACATCAGGAAATGATTTTGTTTTAAAGAGTTTTTTTGGATGCTGAATTTGGTGGCTGCATAATGGATAGAAAGTGTACATTCAGAACTAGTCATTTCTTAAGAGATTCATTAGTTTCTTGGTCTTGTAAGAAGCAACACTCTCTAGTACTTTCCACTGCTGAAGCTGAATATGTAGAAGCTGGAAGTTATTGTGCTCAAGTGTTGTGGATGCAACACACACTCAAAGACTATGGATTGAGTTTTACTAAGACTCAAATATTGTGTGATAACACAAGTTCCATTTCCCTTAGTAAAAACCATGTGCATCCCTCTTGTGCAAAGAACATAGATATTAGGAATCACTTTCTTAGGGATTACACACTAAAAGGAGATATAATTCTTCAATTTATCGGAACACAAGATCAACTTGCTGATATATTCACAAAATCTTTACCCTCCGATTGATTTGAATACATTAAACAAAAGTTAGGAATGATAACTATAATGTAATATTCCTTGATTAACTTCTTGTCGAACCATTCTCCTTACAGTAACAAACTTATTTTCATAGGGGGAGTATATTTGTTTTTAAAGATTTTCATATTTTCCGTAATTATGTTTTTTATATGTTTCCAGAATTGAAGTTTTTCAAAATTTTCGTAATAAAAATTTTCATAATGGAAATTTTCATAATGGAAATTTTTGTACTGGAAATTTTTGTACTGAAAATTTTCATACTGGAAAATTTCGTAGTGGAAATTTTCATAATGGAAATTTTCAGAATGGGAATTTTCGTACTCATAATTTTCGTAGTCAAGTTTTGGTACTCAAAGTTTTTGAAATAAAACTTATAGAACTTATGTTTTTCATAGTAAGTTTTTTATAGTTTGTTTTTCGTTGTATGTTTTTCATAGTAAGTATTTCATAGTAAGTTTTTCATTGTAAGTTTTTCGTAGTAAGTTTTTTTTAGTGAGTTTTTTGTAGTCAAATTTTCTTCAAGAAGAATATCACCTATTACGAATAATCTTCCTAGCCAAATCCGAAAGGTATGACTTCCTTACATAAGTTTTCATAGTCATTTTTACCTGCTGGTAGTTTCTTTTTCTTTTAAAATTTCTCGTATTCAAGTTTTCTTAAATCCTAATGTTTCCTTTTAAAACATCAAAAGATTGGATTCAGCTGATTTTTTTTCCTTGCGACTATCATACCAACCGTTAGATCAAATCAAAAGGTTTCCCAACCATTAGATTAGAATTGGAAGTTATAAGGTCACTTCCATCGCCTATATAAAGGGACCCCCGATGGTTGTCCCACATCAGTTTCCAAGCTCTCACGTCTCGAAGATCTAATCCTCTACAAAATCCCATTCGGAATTCTTTAGAAGTGCTCAGTCTGAATGTCTACAGAAGCTCCTTCTCAGGATATGTCTTCAGTCATGCCGATCTCGGAGTGACAAATTTATAGGGAGAGATAGGTACACCAAAATTTGTTCAATAAGTATGACTCAATTATTACCAAGAATATCAGGCTCAATGTTTTGGAAAGTATAGATATTTCTAAGACAACATCTCAAGATGTAGTCTATCTAAATATTCTCATCGAATTCTATGAATCAGTTTTCTTCTTCAAGGAATAGGGTAGAGAAAAATTCTCCTTTAAGAGTTATGGGAAGACTTACAAACTTTATTACACCAAGGCTGTAAGATTAGAGGGGCTAGAATATGAAGGGGAAGCTGAGTTTTTCTCACAAAAGCTCCCAGAGGTTCAAAGATGTTTTGTTAAGGTGAAGTCCGTGGAATGCCTTGGTCTTATTGATGTAACTACAACCAAGATTTCCCATCTTCCAACCAACAATCATATTCTAAAATTATGGGTGCAAGGAATTATTGTACCGAGGAAGGGTGATAAGGACATCCTTAAGAAAAATGACATGTACATCTTAGATTTTTTGGTAAATCTAAGGAAAATCCATTTGATAAGGCATATCCTCATTATGATTCAGAACATCAAGAATGGGAACCTCAAAGCTCAAATCATTATGTATCTAGCATTTCTTTCAAAGTGGATATTTTAGTGTCTTAAATTATGCAAGATCCCATGTATCTCCAAGCCAAGAAATTGTAAGGTGATGCTGATTAGTGACGACCCCATCAAAATAATGAATGTTGGATTCTATAAGGAGACAAGGATGTTTTATGATCTGATAGTGGAAGAGGTAGAATCCAATCCGAATTTTTTTGAGAAAGCTGAACCGTCAAAGAAGGCTGGGAAGAAAAGGAATTTGGAAGAAGTGGAAGCTAAAGATAAAACCCCCAAGGCCAAGGAAGCCCAATCTGCACCTCCTAAACCCAAAAATCAAAAAACCAACCCAGATGAGGTGGTATAAAAGTGCAGAGAGGGCAAGATGAGTAGAAAAGCATGGGAGCCACAGTTTGGTTTGGATCCTGCTGAGGCTAAGGCCTTAAAAGAAAAAGCTGCTGATGAGCTAGTGAAATAGGCTAAAGAGAAGAAGCTGAAGAAGAAAATATTTCAGGTAGAGATTGTTCAATCTCTTTTGAAGTAAACGGAAATTGAATTCGAGAACATCCCAGTGCCGAAGTCTTTCTTGGTGTAATCATTGCCCAAGATTCCAGGTAAGAAGAATCTAGAAAATCCCAAAGAAAAAGAAGTTGAGAAAGAAGTGATGGATGTTGTTCAGCAAGATGTGGAGGAAGTTCAACGACCTGAGATGAGTGGTAGCTCTGATGATATAATTAAACAAGTTGAAGAATACCAAGATAAGGGAACCCCATCCGAAAAGTTGTCAATCTGGACTTCTTAAGATAGATCATCCAAAATTGCTACTCTGGGAGCTGATGAGAAAGGATATGAAGAAGAGGTAAACAAGCTATCTGAAGAATAAATTCATAATATAGACTTTATCCTCCCTGAGGATGTTGAAGCTGGAGCAGGAAAAGAGAATGTGGATGAAGATAAGGTTGTTAAACTTTCCATATGTGAACATTAATACCCTGATGAAGAGGCCATTCCGAAGATCAGTAAGGGAAAAAAAATAGTGGTGGATACCCCAACAAAATACATTTTAAGGAATAAATAAAGTTAGAGGTTCTTCAAAGATAAAGCTTGTGGAAATAGAAGAAGAACAATCTCCAAGTAAATTGTCGTACTTGGAGTCATCTTCCTCAGGGCATGATTTTGTTGTTTAATCTCTTAAAAATCTTGTGGATAACATTCCGATCTTTCCAGAAATTGAGTCCAGGTGCCAGATGATTCAGTATAGTATGAATCAGAAGTCAGACTCTGTATCCATGGTGATGGAAAGATGTGTTAAGGTAGAGACTGATCAAAAACATTTCCTGATCAACTATGAATCCCATAGGAAATTGTGCAAGAATATGACTAAATGGTCTAAAAAAATTATTGAAGATATGGAAGAGCTTGACCAGTTCCAAGAAGATGTCAAGGAGGCCTTTGAAACCGAAGATACCAAAATCAAAAATATTTCAGATAGATTTTATGAAAAGCTAAACCTTGAACCAAATTCTCGGATTCAAGAGGTGAAAGATCTGAATGGGAAGCTGAGTTATATTGTTCAATGTTTGAAAACAGAAAAGGATCTTCGGAGTGAGATGCAAGAAAAACTTTTGAAGAAAGATGAATTGCTAAAGGCTTAGGAAGAGACCATGGAGGCTCAGGTAGAGAACCTGAAGGCTATGGAAGATAGGATCAAGTCATTAGAAAAGCATGCTAAGGAAGATCATAAAGAGTTGAAGAAGTTGAAGACTATTGTCAAGATGCTAATGCCCAAGGAAAAAGAAACAAAATAGACCACTCTGATCTTTTGCTGTATTTTTACCTTGTACTAATATTTCCAATCATAATGAAATTGTCGATGCTTATCTTGTTTTTATGTCTTTACTAATATTTCAGGTACTTTATTTGTTTTCCATTCCCTTAAAAAACTTTTTGAAAATCACAAAGGGGGAGAAAAGAAAAATAATTCTAAAAGAGAGATGAAAAATCTAAAGGAGAAGACTTATAAGTATAAGAAGATACATCTCTAAGTAAGGGGGAGTCTATCTAAGGGGAAGTGATCATCACGAAGATTTCTATATTCATAATGAAATTTCTCATTCTAGAAATCTAGAATATGATCCTTAGAGTTCCAAAGCCTAAGGGGGAGTTAGTCGTATTCACCATTGTCCATAAACAAAGGGAGATAATTTTTAATTTCAAAGTCTAGAAATTTATTCTAAGTTCCTACATTATTTTTCGGAAGGATCTTTACGCTTTCCAAAAAGGGGGAGATTGTTGAGTCAATAAGGTTTTCCTTATGACTTTTCAATCCCTTCTTGTTTTGAAAATCACAAACACCTTAACTTAAAGCAAATATGATTTTACCCTTTATTTTACTTCTGTAAGGAAAATTTACTTACCCAAGGAAATCTACCCTTACTTGGACTTCATTGATCAAATCATAATTTTTCTTAAGTATAAAAATCAGATTCATATATAAATACTCGAAATTGTATAATACATAGACATGAAGCATTCTGTTTTAGGATCCGAATTCCTGTTACGAGCTTTTATGAAGTTCTACTCCGAATTACCTATTATGAACTTTTATGAAGTTCAACTCTGAATTCTGATTACGAACTTGTATAAATTTATAACTACAAATTCTGATGATGAATTATGATTACGAATTCTCATTAAGAATTTTGATGATGAATTCTAATTATGAATTCTCATTACGAATTATGATGATGAATTCTGATTACGAATTCTCATTATGAATTCTAATGATGAATTCTGATTACGAATTCTCATTACAAATTCTAGTGATGAATTCTGATTACGGATTCTCATTACAAATTATGATGAATAATTCTGATTACAAATTCTCATTACGATTTCCATAGAAAAACAAAATATAAATATCCCTATATTATAAACTCTGAATTCATTTAATTACATTCCGAATATTCAGTTTCCGCATTCCGAATATTAGTTTTTGGTTATGCTTACACTTTTTATATAACAAAATGATGTCATGATTTCAGTTATTAACTAACCATTGTTTGAGTGGCACATGTACTGGTCCCTCCGAAATTCAAGGAAAAATATGACCATTGGAGGAGGGAGCCGACCGTTGGAGTTGTGCTTATAAATAGGAGCTCATTTTAAAATAGAAATATACAAAACTTTGAAAACTGTGCCCACATGATGTTGATGTGATTTCTAGAGAGAGAGACTCTTATAAACTCTTGGGAATCATGCAGAAAGTTTCGAAGGCTTGTTCAAACTTTGCTTCATGCAGAGGTTCGATTTCATTAAAATCAGAGTCTTCGGGTTGTGAAGTCAGAGGTGCCGATTTCCTTATAACTAGAGGGCTTGCGGGGATAGAAAGACAGATACTGATCTTTAGATTGAGGGATTACCTGGGATTGGGAAAGACAGACTTTCTTGGAAGTATAAATCAAGGGACCTCTTTTTCAGGGTTGTTGGATACCCTCCTCTTTGGGTTAAAAGAGTTTATTCTTGTTACTTTTCGTTTTACTACTTTGTTTTTCCGCTGCTTTTGTATTTTTGAGGAAAGTATAAATTTCTTATACCTCCTCATACTTGTACTCTATTATAGTTAGATTCTATACACTTTAAGGTAGAATCTCATTTGTTGTAAACTTTTGTTAAATTTCATTTTCGGAATCACTTTTCTGGAATTAATCAAGTTATTAGAAATTAGAGGTGTTGTGAATTTTGGTTACGCAAAATTTCCTTAAAGAATTTTTAAAAGTATACAATTCACCCCCCCTCTTGTAATTGTATCTCATTTTACATATTCGATCCTACATTTTGTATTATAGAGTATATCATACTCATACATACCATTATAACAAAAAAAATATATTAATTTAGCACATAAGTGTCTAAAATAATTTTCAATTAATTTTTACATCATTATGACAAAGCTATGATGTCACTAAACATACCAAAAA
The DNA here is from genome assembly GCA_963277665.1 of Viscum album. Classification (NCBI taxonomy): domain Eukaryota; kingdom Viridiplantae; phylum Streptophyta; class Magnoliopsida; order Santalales; family Viscaceae; genus Viscum; species Viscum album. Next base: position 1,281,562,976 of record OY728127.1, read on the forward strand.
ACTCAAACTATAATTTTTTACTATTTATGAAAGAACTAATGTATTCTATAAAATTATCATAAATTTACCCGAACCTAATATCAATGTTTTGAATTTAAGTAATGAACACCATTGTTTGAAAATTATATTCTAAATATGTGAAATATTATTTTTATGTAAACCCATTATTTACTAAAAAATTACAATTCTTAAATTATAACGAATTTTATAACTTTTTGAAAAAATAAATATTGTCCCATAAAATTTACTTATAATCATAAGAGAAAAAAATAATTTATAATTATATTCTATGAAAAATAGTTTTTTAAATCATTATACTAATTAAAATTTTTTAAATAAACATTTATGTTTTATAAAAATGATATTACTTAACTAAAAATTTCTAAAATATATATTTACTTATAATATGATATAATTATATCACAATACCATTTAATATGTTTAAATTAAATTTATATTTTATTAGGTGTGGTTACTATTCCATTGGACATATTATTATTCATGAGGGTAACAATACAATTCCGTAGGGCCAAGTTACTGTTCACCATAAAATAAGTTATTCATGACAAATTCTAAATATATTAATGATCACAACTGTGAAAGTCTGTTTTTTGAAAATGATCTCATAGAATCAATTATTTAATGTATAATAAATATTTAAATAAAAAATACAGTATATTTCACTATTCACCAAAAAAATATGAGGCTTATTATAAAAATACTATAAATTCACCTATATTAATTTTGGAATTTTAAATTAAAAAATGATGTTTATTTACCAAAATAATTCTCTAATTATGAGTCTTCTCTAAAAAGTAAAATTTTTACCTATAAAATCAATTTATTAAATTTGTCTCAATTAAAAATATATTTAATTAAGAAAAACTATTGTTAAAATAGAAATGATGAAATAAAAATTTTATTAAAACAAAGGGGTTACAATTTAAGTTACTAAGGATTTAAAAAATAACCCCTTATAAATCCCACACATGACCTAAGGGTAAGGTGTGTGATGTTGACAGACTCTTGGGGTGTCCTAGATAACATCGCCTAAGTGGTAATATCTAATCAATTGAATATATCCCTTAGGTTATTACATTCAAGATTACCATTGTTGAAGAAGGGCATGGGAATATTCCTGAGCGATGCCCAGTGATGCTACCTCCTTCCAAAGATCAAAAAATTGGGACTCATATGGCACAATTCTACTAGATGAGGCAATCAACTCTTCTCCCAATATTATGTAACCATTATCATTTCTATTTATAAACTATAATCAAAACATTAATAGTATAGTTTATGTTATTCATATTGACCAAGACTCATAATTTAGAAATGGTTATTTAATGGTCGAAATCTAATGGTCACATTAAAATATACAAACATAATTATTAAATAGAAATGGTTTTATAGAGTACAAAAATAAAACACATATTCTGAAAACAATTATTATTCAAAAAGTTTTGGTCGTTAAATTATTCCTCCATTAAGAAATTTCATCCCCGAAATTTCAAATCATTCCCTCGGTTGAGATAAGTTGTGGGTAATTTTACCTCATTATCTATTCTGGTTCCCACATTGCTTCTTTGTACATGTTGTTCCTTCATAACACTTTTACATGGTGGGTAGAATTTTTTCTTAAAACCTTGTCCCTATTGTCCAAGATCTCCACTGGCAGGTCCTCACAAGAGAGATGGTGTTCTAGTTGTACCACCTTAATATTCAGTATATGTCAATGGTCAGGTATTTAGTACATCAATATAGATACATGGACAACATCATGAACTTGAGATAAATTTGGTGGGAGTTCTAGTTGATAGGCCACTGCTCCTTTGTGATCAAGGATTTCATAGTGGCCAATTTACATGGCTCTAAGCATACCTTTCTTCCCAAATCATATGACTCTATTCCATAGTGAAATTAGAAGGTAAAATTTATCTCCAACATCCATATCCAATTACCTTATATGTTTTTCAGTATATCTCTTTTTCCCACTCTCATAATCCTTAATGTGTTGTTGGATGGAATGGACCTTTTCTATCATCTTTTTCACAAGATCAGGTCCATGAATCATTCTCTCCGCAACTTCATCCCAACAAGTAGGAGTTCTACATCGCTTCACATATAGATCTTTATAGAGTGCCATTTGAATACTCAAATAGAAGCTAATGTTGTACAATAACTCAACTAATGGGACATGCTGATTCCATCCACCCTTAAATTCCATTAAGAATGTTCATAGAATTTCCTAGAGTGTCTGGATAGTCATTTAATATTGTCTATCTATTTGAGGATGATAATCCATATAGAAATTCAATTCGGTACTCATATAATATTGAAAATTTATCCATAATTTCTATGCGATCCTTAGATAACAATCAGATATGATATAATGTGTTATGCCATGCAGCCTCACCACTTTCTTTACATATATCATGGCATGTTTTTATAGAGATATCTCATCCCAGATTGCGATAAACTGGGTTATTTTCATCAAACAGTCCACTATAACCCATATACCATTATTTAGTTTGGATATTTTTGGGAGAACAATGATAAAATCTAATGTGAATGTTTGCCACTTCGATTCTGGTATGGGAAGTATCTATATTACCCATTTAGGATTTTATCGCTCTACCATCACTTTTTGAAACACTAGACACCTTATAGTGTACTGATATATCTTTCTTTTAATGTTATCCCACCAACAATGATCACAAATGTATCTATGCATTTCTATAATTCTATTACGTATAGAGAATGTAGATCTATTAGATTTATCCATCACCTCCATCCTTATTTCTAGAAGAGATAGAACACATAGGCTTGTATGAAATTTCTCTACACCATCTTGATCAATATTGAACTCAAGAAAATTCCCCTTCTTCACAGCCTCTATCTTATTCTGTAATAAAGGATATTATCTTTGATATTTCTTTAGCTTCTCTAGTAATGGAATTTGAGAAATAATTTTGGATAAGGTTGATGATGTCCCTTACCTTATAATTCCCATGTCTAGTTTCACTAGGTCTTTAGTCGAAGAGTCTTCTTAAATCCACATCATTTCCAACAAAACATGGTCTTTTCTACTTAATGCATTAGTTACGTTGTTTTGTCTTCAACATGATAATGAATTAAACAATCGTAATCTTTGAGAAGTTACAACCATATCCTATGACTCATGTTCAATTCCATTTTCATGAAAATATACTTCAAACATTGATAGTCTTTGTATATGAAACATTTCTACCCATAAAGACAACACCTCCATATATTCAGTGAAAAAACCACATATATTTCTAGATCATGAGTATGATAATTCTGATCATGATCCTTTAACCTTCGAGATTCCTAAGCAATAACCTTTTCATTTTTCATGAGGGTGCCCCCAATAACTTATAGAGATGCACCACTAAAAACAATTCATCATTCTCTATTAGTGGTTAGAGTTATCATGGGGAAAGTAACCAATCTCTTCTTTATCTCTTGGAAACATTCCTCATAATCCTTTGTCCAGATGAAGTTGACCAATTTTCATGCAAACTTAGTTAGTGGATTAGAAAGTTGTGAAAATTCTTCACAAACCTCCAATAATATCATGATAAACAAAGGAAAATATGAATCTCAGTTACTATTATAGGATGAGGGTACTCCTCCACAACCATTGTATTTTTAGGGTAAACTGATATTCCTTCACTGGTTACAATGTTCCTCAATAATTCAACTTTTGGATACAAAACTCACACTTGATGAACATAAAAAATAACCTATCTTTCCTCAGAGTTTTTAGAATCTATCTAATATTATCCTCATTATCAACACATCATTTGGAATATATCATAATATCTTCATTAAAAACTATAACAAAATTATCAAGGATGTCTTTATAAACACTATTCATCAAATCCATAAGAATAACAGGAGCATTACTAAATCTTGAGGGAATAACAAAAAACTCATAATGATAATATATCGAATGGAAGAAGTTCTTTAGAATATCATATTTATTTACCCTAAATTGATGATAACCAGATAAAAGATCAATCTGGGAGAAAAATTGAGCCCCATGAAGCTGTTCAAATAAATCATCCATTCTTGGAAGAGGGTACTTGTTCTTGACTGGAATTCCATTATGTTTTGTATAATTAGTGCATAAATGCATCGACCCATACTTCTTCTTTACAAAGGGAACAAGTTATACCCAATGAGACACACTTTACTCGATAAACCCCTTTTACAAAATATCATGTATTTGTTTCTTTTACTCCTCTAGATCCACATTTTCTATTATAAATGGATTTTTGTTATTGTATTAGAACCAAGCTTGAGTTCAATAGATAACTCTACCTCTCCTTATATTGTAGGTCTAAGAAACATCTTAGGAAATATTTCAATGTATTCCTGAATGATAGGAACATTTTATATTCTTAAACATTCATACCCTTCTTCATCTTCACCGATAAACTCCATAAATAAGGATATATGTTGTGCTTATAGAAAAAGCTATGTTTGAGATATATCTCCTTCAAAGATAACTATTGGATTTCCATGCAAGACTAATATTATTTCCTTACTTCTATATTTGATCTCAATATTATAATTTTAGACTCAATCCATCCCTATTATAGTGTTGAATTCGAATATGTGAAGGACTACTAGATTTGAGATAAGATTATTCTGGCCAATGTAAGTAGTATAGTCTGTATACACTAATGATTCTTGGGTAATCCCATTAAGAGTCTTGATATGGACTTCCCTTCAAAAGTTATAACACTTCCTTCTCCTGAGAAGGTAGTTACCCGAATTCCTCTTCCCATATTTAATGCTTGTGGAATGTTCCAATTTTTTTCCTCCTCTTCCATTATTAAATCTCCACCCCATGTTTGGTTCCAAATACCAGTACATTTCATTTGATATATGGGTCCACTACATGTTTCCAAACTCCTATTAAACATTCATAGAACTCCTCAAAGTATCCTTATTCTTTTCATAGTCTTGGATAGAAATATTCTACCATTGATGAGGTCTTAGTCATCCGAATAATCTACCAACCTTCCCTTAAGGATCCATGAAAAATATAGCGGTATATTCAGAATGTATTGTGATGTTCATCTCATAGCTACCAATATATTCATTATCTTTTTTGCTTCAGTTTGAGGAATTTATTCTCCATGTTTATTATCATCAAATGAAGTAAATATTTATTAAAGAAGATTACCCTGAACTCTCACCATTCCATAGCTTTAAACACCCATATTGGCATCATTTTTTAGTCAGTACCCACTATTGATTAGATTCTCCCTCTAAACGGTTCACATACAAAATTACATTCTATTGTTCTGAACAAAAAAGTACCAAAAAGATCTTTTCTATAGAGATTATCCATTTTTTCACAATCACTAGGTCCATAGATCCACTAAACATTAGTGGTCGTTGAAACACATATGACTCAATGGAATGTTTTTCCAATCATGGTGAAACTGATATCTCATCATGATTCAAGTTTTTACCCATAACATGAGATGATTGATTCATCATTATCATGATGTTCTCCATTCCCACTTACATCAATGCACTATCAATGTAGGGTATGTTGCGCTCACCATTTACACGGTTCCTCATATTACTAGCATATTCTAATAGAAGGGAAACATATTGAGAAACATGTTTCTTCAAATAATCTTATAACAACCATTGAATATTAGGTCTTAAAAAATAATTTTTATTTTTTTCATTAACAAAAGTTACATTTTCAACAAATACATCATATTATATCATAAATCACGTGTGATTAACCTATCATATACCCTAAGAGTGTCAAAAAAGGAGTAGGTAAGGGCACATTATCGGGAACCAGTTCATATTTGAGTATAGATCAAAGTGGTGTTTTTGAAGTTTACCCCTATATACATCTGTGCAAGAGCCACATACAATTTTTTTTGCATTCCAAAAAGGAATTATTTGTTCTAAAATCAATTTATATTTAACCAAAATACAAAATAAGTTTTCAAATATTTAAATTTTTCTCTAGGGATATTTCTAAATATTTTAAATCCTAATTTTCAAAAATTATTAAACCGTCCATTGATACCAACAATGTCATCCTTCCATTTTAACACACAACTTCACATATAATTTTACATACGGAGGATCATAAATAGTTTAGGGTCATGTAAATAAGGTATATAATAGATGAAGACATAAAACATTATTCTAATCCCCTTAATGTGCTTCACAAAGTTTCATCTTTATTATATTTCTTTTCATCACAAAACCCAGGGACATACATCAATGGAAAGGGTGAGAAAAAGGCCCAGTAAGGGTAAAAATGGGAAACAATTCACTGTTGATCTTGAGAAAGATCAATAAAAGCATAAGGAAATACATAATATAATGAGTAATGGAAAAAGAGGAATATCATAAAAGAACAAAAATCATAACCTGGAAACATGGATACGACATTTAATTGATTCATTCATAATCATATTACCAAGGTTTATCACCGAGGTGTCATAAAAATTACCAAGGTTATTCACCAAGGTATCATAAAACTTTTCATCTATAGAGATTAAATTCCCTCCCAATTCATAAGAGTGATATAAGGGTGAAATTTTTTTATGTATTAATTAATGTGATCCACATATATCATAATAAAACATATAATAAATAACATGTGGATAATAAGAGGGACGATTTTCATATCAAAATCATAGTGTTTTAAAAAATTCTAGAAAATTAATTCTTTTGTCATTTTAAACTCATGGAAATGGAAGGTGGGTTTCATGTATGTCAATACTATAATTAAAATAGTTTAATTTTTAAATTTATTTGAAAACCCTGAAAGTATATAATGGTTTGGTTACTCACCAAATAAAATAAAATAATTACTTGATTAAAATATATATTTTGAGACAAAAATCCTGCAATGTAACAACTATGAAACATTTTTTTAGAGATGATTAAAAATAGAGAGGAAAATGGTATAAAATTAATAAATTAAACTTAATAATGTGAAGGGATATAATCAAATGGATAGGAGACCATGATATGGAAATTTAATATACATACCACATAAAAAAGAGAACTTGAGAGGAATATAGATTTTATATTTCCCTTAACGTGATGAGTGAATCCTAAAACAAAAAGATCAGGTCCTTGGGGGATTAAGGACACCTAGTAAGGACATATTGGGAGGAAATATATCATTTATTAATGTAGAATGATTTTTTTAAAGAATGTAAATGATGGAATGGGTGGGTATTTATAGAATGAGTGAGGGTGTTTTTTCATTAATTTTCCAGGACACCTTAGTAGTGGTAATAGTAAAACCATGGGGCTGACCATAGTATTTTCCCTTAGTATTAGCCAATTGGGACACCTATTGAGTTAATTTAACACATAAGAGTTGAAAATTATTTTAAATTAATTATTATATCATTATGACAAAGTTATTATGTCATAAAACTAGCCAAAAAAACTCAAACTATATTTTTACTATTCAGGAAAAACTGATGTACTTTATAAAATTATCATAAATTAACCCTAACCTAATATTTATATTTATAATTCAATTAATTAACTCTATTTTATTAAAATTATTTTCTAAATATGATAAATTTAACTTTTACGTAAAATCTTTATTTAATTAAAAATAGAAATTCTAAAATTATAACTAATTTTATAACTCATTAATAAAATAAATAAGGTTCCCTAAAATTAACTTTTAATCATAAGAAAACAAAATATTAAATTATTATTCTATTTTTAAAAACTCATTTTCATTTTAATCTTTATATTATATATAAATGTGCAAATAAACATTTCAGTTTTATAAAAATATGAATACGTAACTCATAATTTCTAAAAAAAACTATTTATATATACTGTGATATAATTATATCACATTACTGTTTAAGGTACCAATTTTTTTTTAATAATTTCATAGTTGAGGTTACTATTTCATTTTTCATATTACTATTCATAAGGGTAACATTAATATTCTAAAGGGTCAAGTTAATATTCACCAAGAAAATTAAGTTGATCCAATTAGACTCTAAAGATATCACTTATCACATCTGTGCTTGTTTATTTTTTGGAAAAAATATATTATAATTAATTATTTAAAGTATAATAATTATTTAAATGAATAATATAGTATATTTCACTATTCATCGAATATATGAAACTTTATAGAAAAATATTAAAAATTCACCATAGGTTAATTTTGAAATTTTTAATTCTAAAATGATTTCTACTTCTCCATTATAATTCTCTATGTATAAGTATTCTCTAAGAAGAAAATATTTTCCCAGTAAAATCCATTTATTAAACATTTCTTAATTAAACATATATTTTAATAAATTTGTTTTTCTTAAATAGGAAATTATGAAATAAAAAATTTATTAAAATAAAAGGATCACAAGTTAAGTGACTACTGCATTGACACATAACTACTTATAACACCATCATACGATGTAAGTGTAAGGGGTGAGATGGTGCTAGACTCTTGGGGTAGCTCAGATAATATCACCTGGGTGGTAATCTCTAATAACCTGAACTTCTCTCGTAACTGATTTAATTTAAGATTAACATGTTAAAGATTAACTTGGTTTTGGTCTAGAGATAATCCTAATGATGCTACCTCCATCCCAAGCTATGATAAATGGGATTCTTATTCTACAATTCTACTGGATGATCCCATCGACTCTTCTTCCTATTTTATTTCACAATTATCATTTTTATTTATAAATAATAATCATAACGTTATGAATATAGTTTCAAACGGTCATTTTGACCAACAATCATACTACACCAATAGTTATATAATGGTCAAAACCCTATAGTCACATTAAATTATACTTACTTTTTTATTAAAGGGAAAAGATTTTGTTGAGTACAAAAATAACAAAAAAATTCACAGACAATTATTATTCAAAAAGTTTTGTTCGTTACATGATGGGTCATTCACATACCTATTTTTCTGCAAGATGTACAAGAAATCATGTAACCGATATAACAATGGTGGTAGGGACAATTGGCAAGACACCTAACTGACCATAAATAGTATCATAAAAGGACCAATGAATCTTAAAGATAACTTGTTTCCCCAAACAAGTATTCATAATCAAATATGAGTTTAAATTTTCAGGAAAAATGGTCTCCCTCTTTGAAATGTAAATAGCTCCATTGTTGGTATTCATAATACTTATAATGGTTCTGGGCAATCATCACCCAATCCTGAAGGAACTAGACCTTCTTTATTATTTCTCACACCAACATTGGGATGATGAGTACTAAATCACTTGGGTCAGTCCAGCAAAGTGTTGACCTATAGGGTCTCCCATACAGGGATAAAAATGGTTCCATTATGATGGTGTAATGGTAGCTATTATTATATGAAAAATCCAACAAGGGTAGGTGGTCATCCCAACTATGGAAAAATTATAACTTGAAAGACACCATCTTGTCCCCCAAAACCTGAATGTTGCACTCATAGTAGCCATCAATCATGGTGTGAAATGTCATACACAAATGAAACTATTTCCAAAATTCCTCTTACAATCCTATTTATAATATGTTCATTAAGTGAGAATGATTTTTGGATATGATCATCATAAGAACTCTATAAAGTCATGAAATCTACTAAATGTAATGTCATATAAATCTCTCCACTAAGCTTTGTTATCGAAAAGCTATGATGTGGGAAAATAAGGTGTGTCGGTCTATGATCAACCAAATGGAATTAGGTACTCTAGCTGATTGTGGGATCCCCATAACTTTGTACATATATATAACATCCCACATCCAATTAGAAAATATATCAAGATCATGTATATTTGATATTTGAACAATAAAGGCCTCATAGTTTGTATCTCTAAGAAAATCCTTCCTAACATTCTATATATTTAGAGGGTAACAACCCTCTAATGGATGTAATCCACAAAATCCCCATCTAAAATGGATATATTCATTGAGGATAACTTATCATATTCCTCTCTCAACAACTATGAATAATATCTCATGATAGTAAAATTTTCTACCATGTTCCCCTTCCCACGAGAATAGACTATCTCAAAGTCATAGTCTTGGTGAAACTATAGCCATCTATCAAAATTTGAGATCGTTATAAGAGAAGATATATTTCATAAACATATGGTTGCAATAGATGTTAAACCGCTATCCCATAAGATAACAATCCCCCATATTCATGGCGATGAATACTACTTCCCACTTTAGATCATGGGTCACGTAGTTCATATAATGTGGTCTCAACTATTAGGACCGATAGGTGATCCTTTCCTTCTTATGAATGATAAAACACCCAATATAATTTTATAATGCATTACATATCACTACGTACTCAATAACCTCCCCAGGAGGTATCAATATGGGTACAAACTTCAACCTCTACTTGAAGTCCTAAAAACTCATCCATAATATATATGACTATACAAAAGGAATCCAATTTCACAGCAATGTAATAAAGGGTGTTACAATCCTGGAGGAATTGGGTATGAATCTCTGATAGTATTTTACTAAAAAAATAAGGCTTCATACCTCAGTCACACTCTTGGTTGGATACCATGATAACACTACCTCAACCTTCACTAAGTCCACTGTAACTCCATATTTTGAGATAAAATATCCTAGGAGTGGGATCTTTCAAAAATATAACAAACACATTGATAGATTTTCAAAATAAAAGTACTTTGCGGGTATGTCTAGGAACATCCTCATTTTCCTCAGGCACTACTCTAACGTTGTGTACAACAATATTTCATCGATGGAGAACACCAAGAACTGATATAATAAGGCTTGAAAGATATATTTCATGAGTCCCTTTAACACTACAACAACATTTGTCTTGCCGAAATTCATTACCATGTACTTGTAGTGAATTTATTTTCATCATAATTCTACATTCAGTATGTCCTCATCCAAAACATGAAGGGGGTGATAGCCTAATAAGATATCAATATTTGAGAACTATCCCTCCCACTTCAGCTATAAAAAAGATTATCAATCCTCTATAGTGGATACATATTCTTCATTGTAAACTAGTTTAGGATATGATAATCCACACACAAAATCATACATTAGTATAACATATAGATGAAAAAACCAGTGCTTCCCTTTGTGATACACGGGGTCAAACAAATACCTTCATCTATAACTCTTCAAAATGAACCATCATATCAAAAGTCATAGTGGGATCCATCTGATACGCTGGCACATATATTGGGTTAGTCCCTGGGTGCATGTATATACAGAATTTTATCTTTTAGTGGGGAAGAAATCTTGAAACATATTTAGGGAATATTCCCACATACTCTTCTACCATTGCAGGAAACTGAAATATCGTAACATATTTTACTCAAAGGGTAACACTATCTAAATTTATTGTAATTAGATATATCATTCTTCTAATAATCACATTTATACCACATAATTTTCTATATTAACAATAATTTAAAACCTTATCTAATATATGGGGCACACTCCATCCCCTTCTTAATATAGTCAACATGTGCGTTAACTATGTACACCCAATCCATAACTATTTTTGAAATAATATGGGATTATCATTATTATAAATCAATACAAAACAATTTTTTTTCTCATAGAGTCAGGTTACACAGTTATTAAAAGTGTGTGTTCACTGTGTCCACTCTTTTAGGAGTCTCCAAATGTAATTGTTCAGACAAAGGATCAACTTGAATCTATAGGCATCAAATTAGATATACTAAAAAAAGGGTGGATAACAAATATGCCTATTAGTATTATAGATAAGGAAGAAAAGATATATACCATTCATCTAATCATACCTAGAGACACTGGGTCATAGGGATCCAATGCAATTAGCTGTCCATATCATTGATCAAGATCACCCCGATCTATTCGGGGGATTGGTTGGGGTGGTGGTAACATTCCAAATAGTTTTCCACCTCCACTACTCCCCCAACTCTCCTACAAAGTCTTCTGTCCATCAGACCACCTTCCTTTAGCCACTTCTACTACTTCTTCCTGGGCTGTTAATTGACTATCTCTTTGTAGCTACATTTTGGGTCAAAAAATCCAATGTGAGATCTCCCCAACCATCGCAATAGTAACACCACCGCTAAATTGGATCACTAGATCCATATTTAGATCCTTAAACCACAAACCATCTATCTTTATACTACCTCCATATGTGTCTTTCACACACATATCGCTATGTCTATCCTTGGCTACCAGCTACTGATGTCTTTTCTCCTATGTATCCACTAGAAACATGGATTGTTGATGTTTTTTTCTATAATTATCTCTACTATAAAATTAAACTCCATCAAATGAATATAGGTAGGAATTTATAGATATATCAAACCAGCCAATATATATATATATATATATATATATGTTGACACCATGATCATAATTCTATTTTTGTAGGAACATATCATGAACCATATCCATTGAGTTTCCCGAGTGGTTGGTAAACCTCGAAGAATACTTCACCACAAACATGTTACTGTGTTGAAGATGTAGATTCTACTGAATGTGAACAACTAATAATGTATCTAAAAACAACTCCTATATGAAAATACAATCACACTCAATCCATGAATGATTCACCTCATCGTATAAAAGAGACACTAGACTCCAATACCACCCCATAGATCTAGGAATATGGTTCTCTTATAAGACCAATTTAAGATTTTATGGTGTATTAATGAGGTGAAAAAATCACATAAATATCTTGATAAATTCATCATATTTTTAGGTTTTGACTTACCCAAAAATATAAGGGGTTACTTCCTCTAAAACTCATGAAGTGTTCTTAGATTGTGTGTTTCATCAGCCTATACTGCTAGTGCAACAAGATGCACAACATGAGGTGGAATGTCTAGGAAACCACATCGTGGTAACACCTCATAAACATGTCTTGAAATCAATATCTCATCACTAGGTGTATCATCATCATGATCCTCCTATGGAATCAATGTCAGAAGTCATCATTGATGAATCTTGATATTGAAATGACATACCACAGTAATGAGTATATCTTGGGAACCGAATCCAAAAGGGAAAAGAAATCCCAACTCGATCTCATATGATAAATGTACCGTTGTTTTTCATTAAAGAAATTCCTACATGTATTTATTTAAAAATTGATTTATTAGATTACTAGTCAATAGATATGTCATTAACCACACGAACACTGGATTCCCTAGCTTGAGAGCTAAATGAAAAGCACTTTAACATTATTCCTTTAGACCAAATTAAAACATAAAAGCTATGAAATCCCAAAATAGATGTCTTAGTATAAAACTATTTTGATACAAATCTGTCAAGAACCCAACAATCAGGTCCCTCCTGGCCATTGTAATGTTCTGTTTTACATCTCATTCCCACCTTTAATAGTCCTGGGGCTGGCGATAGGCATCGATTGGGAATATATCACACATGAGGGGCCTTATACTATGTACCTATACACACAAACATGTCTCCAATCACCCATAAAATAATTTAAGGTAAACCTAAAGTAATATAATGATTTATGAAAAATATATATCCCATATTAGGGTATGAAAAAATAATTATAAAGAATAAAAGGAACAAATGAAGGCCTACCAAAACTATAATATAATCCAAACCATATAAAATTTAGGGGACTATGGTTAAATGAAACACCTAGTATGGGTTATATTTTTTATAGATCAAATAAGATCCATATTATCCTAACAATTATAGGACCACATAAAATAAATGTTTATCAACAAAATAAAAAACATTAGAGGGAAGATCTCATGCAGGGTTGAGTATAACAATACCAAGTAAGACACCATGAAACAAAACATAAACAATCAAAAACGTATTTATATTATCATCACAAATGCATATCTATAATTATATGTGAAATAGTAATAATAGAACCCAGATACACTCAATATAGACACTATGTCTCTATGTAAAGTTATAACAATAATGAAACCTTAGGATATGATCAATCATTCAAGATAACAATCATTTGGAAGAACTCACCCCATGAACATGATAGTAATGAAAGAACTCATATGAGAGGTTATGGTCATGAAGTCTCACCTGGAAGAAGAATGTGTTGGAACTCATAGGTCATAGATACATTTATAGGGGATCTCTACAAAGGCTTATGATGTATACCGAGCCCCATCTAATATAAACCAACATGTAGGGGATCAATATTAGGGTATTTTGGTCTTGATATTTTCTAAAACCCCACATAGGTAAGAAGATAAGATAGAAGATCCAACCTCAGAAAACATAGAAGGTTTCCTAAAACTGTATCTAAAAATAATCATATAGAAGGGAGAACATACAATACTCAGGATGTAATGCCTTACTCTACCCTCGTGAGGATGGACTGATGGAATATACTCTGAGGAAACAAGTCCACACATGGTAGAACAGGGCCCCCGAACATCTCTTTAGGAACTTCAACACAAGTAATTTGGAGTACACAACATGTCATACCTTACCTTGGTTTTCTTAGGTGACTTGGATGATGTCTATGTGAATCAGTCCATTCCCATTTAATTTTGTTGTGATCAGGTACATTGGTCATTCCAATATATCATGTATTATCTATGTACTGATTTGAACATGTGTACTCTAGTCATGCTCATGTACTTGGCCATTTCAATCCCTATGTACCCTAAGGGTACTTGACAAGTCACCCGAAATTAGTCACATAGTGTTTTGTTGGTACAACAGAAGACATGATACATTTTTTAGTGAAACCCAAGGTATCGTAGGCAGGGGATTTCCTAAACTTTTCTCCTCAAAGTACACATTATGTAGTTGCAATTTTTCAAAAACCCAAAAGTTCTTCAAATGTGTTCTGCTGAAATTTTATCGATCATAGAATCAACCATGAAACTCACAATGGAATATTGATTGGGGATGATAAAAATCTGATCTTTTTGGGAGGATGGGTTTTAGCCACCACCTCGACATGGAAATATCCACACAACAGACTATTCTTTCACTGCATGACAACCTAAAAACCTAAAAACCCTAATCTATTCTAAATCATCTATCATCTATGTCACACCAATGGTTATGATCAATTTTAATATGGGATTATTATGCAATGATTTCACATTGGTTATTTTTCAAATCACCAAAAAAATTAAATACAGATAATTAAAACATGATTAATGGGGGAAGAAATCCACAGAGCAAAACAAGACGAATAATCTTTATCCATTGTTTGAGTTGTCCTCAATTTTTTCCATTATAATAATGTATGAAGAATGATTAATATATATTCACCAATCCAATACTGATTCCTAATATTTATGATGAAAATACAATACACATAATTCATTAGTTGTACCAAAAATCAAATTTGTTAATAGGATCGATTATAATTCGACAAAAGGAAAATATATCAGGTATAAATCCAAAAAAACTCCCATCCATGGAATTGATAATATGATGATGAATAATGGGCATAAATAAATTTAATTGGTAGGATCCTAGATCTTCATTGGAATAATGATTTCCAGTCAATGATTTTTCATAGTTTAAGATCTCTCCCCCAATGACACTCTCTAAATACCGAGGGTTAGGAATCTAACACTAGGTATTTCCTATATGTTTGTTTATATATGATAGGATTATGTTTGTCAAATTATATGAACAATAAATAAATTTAATTGTTTTTCCTTTAAGTAATTCATCCCTGATAATTCTTTAACAAACTACCTAACATTGAAAAAGGGTATGTCATAGATGGGGTAAAACCAATGTTTTATATTTTTGGGAACTCCTCTATTTCTAATCTAACACTCTATTTGTGAGTAATTCCATTATTTTAGAAAATATTCTCATAAAGGATTTGATATATTTAATATTTTCTGTAATAATGACGAGCCTCACCATGCCCTAGAATCTGAAGCTATCATGATTGCTTTCATTTAAAATATAACTTAAAATATTCCAAATCATATAATGGAAAAAATAGAGTCATTACATTAAAATTATAAATTAGGAAATCTATACATAATATTATAAATAATTGAACACTGTAAATAAGATCATTATAATTATGGTATTATTATATTACAACTAAAATACTACATTATCATCCATTAATCATGATATGTCAATTTTTCGGTCAGTTTAATAATCTACTAATATAATATGATATTAATATCTAAATATTTTTTTGGAAATGTCATTTCCACATTTATGTCATTAATTAATAAATCATGCTTTATTAATTAATAATCACCAAAAAATTATCATTATAGATTACATTATCATTGATCGTATCCAAAACTATAATGGAATGAGATTATGGATTTATAAAAGATATTGTATCATATATCGAGTTTAAATGTATTATCTGATAGTTATAGTCTTTGAAAAAATAATAGATTCCAACCCCTTAATTATCAAAATAGTTTGATAAGATAAATTTTACATACAACCAGTATTGAAAAGTGGTAAAAACTAAATAGTATATATATATATAATGATTATAAATGATATGTATAAAATGTTATTTTTAGGAATAAAGATCTCAAATGTGTATCCAATGAACATAATTTAATTTTTTTAGATTTTTGGTGCATGTGTAGAATGAATCTTGAACAAGTTATGGGTTTTTTTCTCAAATTAATCTCATTGAGACATGTTTAGTATTTTTTCTCTAATCTCATTTATGTGGTATATAAACAACCAATATAATAAATCATGAATTGAAATATATTTTATTCATTTCATTTGATGTTCAATTACAATCCCCCAGTTTTAAGGGTTTTTATTATAGTGTTTCTCATGCCATACTGTTTTTTTCTTTAAACGTTAATTCTATGAGTCATGTTTTCCAATAAATTTCGTATTCAATACTGAAGGATGTACCAATATCATATATTATTTTTATTCCTAGGATATGTGATGATAAATTAGTTTCTTCTCATTAAAATTATTTTACTCATTTGTCACCTCAGTTGTAATGATTTTGGTAACCCAATAATCATTATTTGATTTAAGATTGTCTTATTTACCAATTTTTTTTCATATATTATAAAAATTGAATATATTATGGGTTATTATATTCATTGTACATCAATTTACTTTTTTACCACCTAATATAAACTTTTAAAACATTTTTTAATTTAAATAGTTTATTTCATATAAGTAATATTTATAACTGAAGTCTTATTTCCATTAGTTATGTTGTTTCATTAGGAACATAATCATCCATTCTTGGGGTATCTCATAGAAATATTTTATGGTTTCATCATATCAATACCTCTATGAAGAAAAATAAAATTTTATATGAAACGAAGTCTTTTCACTCTTTATAATGTATATTTTGAAAATAAAAATAAAAATAGGTTTTCTATTCACATTAATAGGTTTTTCCAGTACTATTTTCTCTATGATAAAAATTATTTAATTTCAAGGCTCTATTAGAAGATATTCTTATTGGAAGTAAAAAAATTCCAAATATTTCATGAATTTTTTCAAAATTTACCTTTTAAATCATCATATAAATTTACATCAATTATAAAAACGATTTCAAAAATATATTTTAATTATCCCCTTATATTTCCCTTATTATTTTAAAATTATATTTCCCAAATGGGGTTTTATATTATTTATTTTCCCAGTTATATATATACATATATTTTTCATTTGGGGGATTAAACTCACGGTATCATACTTTTGAATTATTTATCTCTTCTTTTGTGATACCTATCGATGTAATTTTTTCTGAAATAGTGGTCTTAATATATTTGAACACCCACCTATGACCCCATTGTGTTATTCAGGTTGTGTTCATTTGAAACCAACAGACATATTTATATGGATGTATTGTGGTTATGTTTTTCTTGTATCGACATTACAGTATACACATTTCTTTATTTGGTGTGAACATGAAATTATATATAATTCAAATTGGATGATTATAATCTAGAAATAATTTTACTCTATTGACATGAAACCAATTATTGATGTTCTATATTTTGTTATTAAAATATATATAATCGTTTAAAATTTTATTTTGTAATTTTTTGTTTCCACCATATTTATCTAGATGAGTTATGGTCATGTTATACATTTTAGTAACATAGATAAAAGTATTAGAATTATGTATGTTATTATTTTAAAAATAATGATTGTAGAAAAAAAGTTTACGTAATTTTTATTCATCCAAAGTCTTCCTCTAAATGCGTTATAATAATTTTTCATTGATTTTTAAATGGGTTAAAGAATTTCCATTCATGATGATTATTAAAATTTAACAAATTTTGATAATTTATAAAAAATACATATCATTAATTTTAGGGATATAATTGTTTTATTCATAAATAGGTTCCTTTTGGAATGTTATAAAATATCTTATTATTTATTACGGTATATGTGTTATACTTAAACAAGTCAAAGATGTGACATTGAATTATATAACACTTCTATGTGTCAACATGTATCATGACACAAAACATGTTAGGTTTTGGTGTATAAATCTTCGAATAATGGTACAATGTCTTAGCACATGGCCCGGGAAATATATTTTGGAGTTACGATATTAGGAATTTCATTAGTATGTGACTTGTTTTATTTGTATTTATAATTTAATTATTATTATATTTATAGTATTTTATCATATTCATTATAATTTTGAATTCATTATCTTTACATATTCCTACCATAAAATTAATTCTAGGTTTATTAAATTATTTCTTCAGTTCTACATTATTTTACTAACCATTTGATCTCACCCCTTATTGTGTTTCAATATCAGAATTTTATATAGAAAATTAGTGAACATGAATTATTTAGAAGGATATAACATGGGTAATATTTTATGGGATTTGTTGAAGCCTCATCATGAATGAAATATTTTATTATATACATGAATAAAATATGCAATAGTTTATAAAGTCAGGGGATTTATTGGTTTATGATGTGAACAAATTCTCTACAGTTCTAAAACTTAATAGATACCCAAAATTCAAGAGATACAATAATCATATTTATTTATATACTTAATTATTATTGTATCCATGATATTGGATCTGGTATCAATTACTACATGTCAGTTATGTGTTTATGGAACCAGATTTGGGAGAGTGGTTTTGGGGTTCAGAAGTTTTTATCAAAGGAAAATTTATAATAACTTTAGATATTATGATTTCTTTTAGGATAGTAATTGGGTTGATATGACAAATTTAATAATAATTTAAAATGTTTAGGTAACCATTTTGGGATAATTATAAAATTTAATTCTAATGAGATAATTAAAATTTTATTTAGGGATTATAATGATAGAACATTATTTAATAACAAAAAATTTGACGTATCAAATAACATCTTGATTTGTTGATAATGTAGAGAATATATAGGTTTTATTAGAAATAATCAACATTTAGATTCTGGAAGGTGGATGTGTGAATGGAAAAAATTCATATAAGGGAAATTACCTTGAAAAATGATAATTCAGAATTGATTCAATCTTTACTATTGAGAATAGTGAACAGTCCGAATGTTGCAAATATATATAGAACCTCCATGATGATATTATTCTATTAATAGAATTTTACTTATAAAACATTATGACTGATTGTAGAATTATTTTAAATAATTAATTTTGATAACCTAATAGAAAAAATGACCATGAATAACCAATGATAAACATGGATTTTCATAGGTTGATACAAAAGTATAAAATATTAAAAATAAAGGTGTCATAAAGGAATAAATATTCAGATTGATGTTACTTCACTCATATTTTTGATATTATAATAAATCATTATCTATTATTATTTGGTTGATACAAGATCATGATGAAAATGATGGGAATAATATGTTCCTTGAAACAACTATTTCTTATAACCAAATCAGGGATCATACATAAATTTTTATGAATATTTGTATATCCCTTTTATGATGGAAACATATAGTTTTCTATTCCAATCAGTGGTACTGAGATTGATATTATTGTTGAAATTAATTCATGATACTCTGAGATATTGTTATTAGTGATCAATATTTATTAATGACATAATTATATAAAATAAATTTTATTTTAGATTATGTGAAACATTTAATGATCATTAATTAATAGTTTTATATTAATGGTTTCAAATAATATATAAAATAGTCTCTATAAGCACAATAAATAGTTTTATATCATGGTTACAATTTCCAACAAAATTATTGAAGAATATATGTTTCTGTGATGGATAAGTGTTGGTTTCATATAAGTTTATTGTCAAGATAAAAAACCATTCGTTTATTTTGAAAATGTATCTTATATAGAATAAGTATCCTTTGGATTAATGATAAATCATTATATTTTTAATAATGATAATATCATTGTCTAGATCATGATATATATAAACATGTATGTGAATTTATGAACTAGTTTTTGATGATAAGAGTTAATTTTTTATGGAATATATCTCATTATTGTTTAATGTCATCGAGAATGAAATGGGTTAGCAAAATCCATGTTATTTAGAATATATTATTCTGTTATATACAAACTAGGTTATATAATTGTATGAATGGATACTATTGACTGGATAATGATATGAAACATGATATAACATAATAGATTTAGGTAAATATCAAATTTGAGGCTATATCCTGAGCGATGAAAATGTCAAGAGTATTTTCTCCCATATTTCATTTTTGGTAATAAATAAAATTAAACAAAAATAAGTTATTTAAGAAGGGAGGATGTAAAAATGTAATATATCTATATATAATTACCTAAAAATATGTCAATGGATTCTATAGCTGGATCCACATGTAACATTGAACATAACTGAAAATGTGATATATTTGGATAAAAAAAATTATTAAAATATAACCATTAAAACCAAGCCATCAAAATAATAGTAATAACAATAAATAAGAACCTTATTAAATATTTATTTAATGTGAATAATGGCTATAGTAATATAAATAAAATTTAACCAGTATATATATTATGACTAATATGATATTTTTTACTATGAAATGACTTTTTATAAATATTTCATTTCTATGTGAAATGATTTTTTATTTCAAAAAACATTTATTTATTGATGATAAAATATATTTGAAATGTGTAAATATTTAATACTATCTCAAATAATAATTAATTATAAATTAGAATAAGAATAGTTTATAAGTTAATAAATAAATTTCCTTTGAAAATATTTCTCATTATATTTATGTGTTTTTATATATGTATACAATTTTATAAATTTTGAAAATTTTGTGGATAATATTATTTTCAATTATAAAAAAAATTATTTTTTTGGTTTATTTATATTTTAGGCTTTGACTTCCAAAGAAAATTATAGTTTTAATAGTAATTTTTTTTCTTCTGAATATCAATACAATTCTAATAATTTAATTCTCAAATAAATATATTTTTTAAAAAATAATTAATATTAAATGATATCTACAAAATATACAATTTAATTAAAAATAATTTTATTTTTAATAAATGTTAATTAAAATTATGAACAATTAAGGATTTAAACAATATTTTTTTTTATAAAAACATATTTTCTACACATGATATGTTTTATTTAAATTATAGTTTATCTATCTGTAAATATATAATTAGGATAAATGGAGTCAAAAAAGGATAAAAAATATGGAAATTTATTATTTAGTGTAATCATTTATTTTATAAGTAACATAATTACCAAATTTAGTTTTTCAATCAATATTAATTATGGTAAAATATTAATATGAGATATCTCTATTTTTTATTAATTAAATAGTCAAAACACATTTTATAAAAACTTGATAGTTTTGTTAGTCAAGAATGCATGTCTCACCAACCGTTTCTACTTATAACTCTCCTAAATCTCATGTAAAACCATTCTTATCGAAAACCTAAAATATTTTTCCAAATATTTATCCCTCATTTTCACATAATAAAGGATATCACATCCTCCCAATTTAAGCCTCACATATAGTTCATAATTCAATTCAAACACTATCAAATTTAGTTCTTACAGAGATCCACTACACATTTTCAAGCCTTTTCCCTCAAAAAAGTGCCTCATGCCCATTATTTCCAAAAGTTAATTCAAGAGAAGATCCAAATCCTCAATATATGTATACCAAACCCTAGATAAATTTATTCATTATCAATCCCATCCACCCACACAAAAATAATTCTAAACATATTTATATTATTAATGTATAAATAATATAATAAATTTTATGGTACTGATTATATAACCATTATCTAATCCCATTAGATTCAATTGAAAAAAATGAAAACGTTTCTCATTCTCATGTGTGGACTACTGCGTCCATGAATGATATATTTTGATTTTAAACTCCACCATTAATGAATGGTTATATAAATGTGTTTATTAAATTGTTTTTTAATTTATTTAATTATTTTTATTCAAAAAATATAAATTAGGGATTCTATAATTGACATTATAAATAAGAATTAATAATAACATTTTCCCTCATAAACATGTATATTAATAGGAATATATATATATTCATACCACTTAATAGTTTCATATTTACCACATATTCTAATAAAACGTTAAAATTTTAATATATCACAGTAATAAATACTAAATAAGATAATTATTCTTATGGTATAATGATATTTAAACTAAACAAACTCATAATAATGCATTAGTCATTATAGGTTCATATTTGTGTCAGTTTAACAACCTACATGAACAATATTATTCAATTATATAATGGATGAATTTGAGAAATTATTTTTGTTATATTATGATATAAATATGGATATAATGATATTTTGTTTATGTAAAATTTATCTCATTATTTTACACATTAATTATAAATTCATCCTTTTATAATTAAGAATCACATAAACATCAATAATACCAATTTCACCCACATAGATCTTAATAAATATTAAGGTGGAATGAAATCATGTAATTATAAGAAATGTTTTAAAATCTATTATTGTATCATAGATTTTGTAAAATTGATTAAATTTTGTAAAATAATAGATTCTACCACCTCTTTTATGAAGTTTAATACGACAATGATTACTTACACCTAGTGTTTAAAATAGTTAAATATAATAATTTTTATATTTAATGATTATATATGAGGATTATAAATTGTTAAAGTTATGAATATGGTTATTTATTATGTATATAATGGGATTAATTTAATAATTTTTGACTTCTGGTGCGAGTTCATAACAAATCTGTACTGATTAATGGATTCTATCTCAAATTCCTCTCTCTGAGACATATTTGTTATTAAGAACATTATTTGAATTATATGGGGTATATATGTACAATTTGAGATATTATATCATTAATGATATTTTAATATTTTTATTTTATGTTAAATTACAATCTCATGCTTTTAAGGGGTTTTGATTATAGTGTTACTCATGTTTTGATGACTCTTCATCTTAAACATAAGTTCATTGAGACTTTTTTTGTGTTATGTTCCTTGTTTTACCATCAATGGGTTATTAAGATTTAAAGAAATTATCATTATCATATATTTTTAATATTATAGGTAAATAATATTCCAAACCATTTCCTTTTCAACCAAATAAATTCAATTAAATGTTACCCCATTTGTAAAGCTTCTAGAAACCCAATTTTGATTCATTAATTTACGATCATCCACTTATAATTAAAATCTTGTAACATTCATGAAATATATTATATTCTATATTATTATATTAGATTTCTATGAATCTACATTTATACAACATAATTTTCCTTTTTCAAATATTTAGTGCTTCATGGAGTATTTTGGTAAAATTGAATATTAATAACTTAAGTTTCATTTCCATGAGTTATATTATTTCATTAGTAATTTATTTCAACAATTTATGGTTTCTACCTCAATAATATTTTATGTTATTTTAATTTCTAAAACTATATCAGGAATATAAAATTAATATAACATTAAATTTTTTGTTACTATTATTATATTTTTATTTTAGAACAAATGTATTTTCAAAATGGTGAAGTGTTTTCCTTTCACATTGAAATGTTTTATCTTCTAATCCACTATTATCCCAGATAAAAATTATTTAATTTCAAGGCTTTATTATTGGATATTCATTTTGGAACTAAAGTATTTAAGAAATAATTTAGATAACATTTCAAAAAATTTCATTTTAATGTATCATTAAAAATAAAATCAATTTTTTTTGAAAAGATCTTTTGTGTTTTTGATTCCATTTTGCTGATAATTTTCCAAAGGATTTACCCTATTTGGGTTATCATTTAATGTTTTATCCTAATATTTATATATATAAATATATTATCATTTGAGGGATACAACTAATATTATTAAACATTTCATTTCTTAATCCCTTATTTTGTGACCTCGATCAAAGTATTATTTTTTGAAGGGTGTTTTATATTTATTTTAGCACCCTCATATGATTTCATTATTTACCTAGGTATATATTAATTTGAAACTATAAACCTTCATTATCTTGATTATTTATGTTCATGTTATTATAGTATTAGAAAATCCATAAATTTTCATTTCTATATAGATTATCAACATCACATTTTTTATCATTAATATAGGTTGAAGTTAACCAAGATAGAATGTTATTATATTGAACATGGGAAAAGTATTGGTGTGTTTTATAATTTTATTCAAAAACACATAGTAATTGGAATTATTACTATACAATGTTTTATCATACAACTTCATCCCCTAGAGGGGTTATTATCATGTAATATGTTTTATTTACTTGAGGTAAAGTATTGGTGTTCCCTATATTATTATTCCAATATAGATGATTATGTGAAATTTGGATATGTATTATTTGACCATAAAACTTCATCCTATGGATTTATTATGATAATTATTTTCTATTTTATAAATATGAGGAAAACTATTGATATTATTTAATATTATTTACTGCTAATGTAGGTTGATTTTGTAATGACATTTAGTATCATTTATTATATGAATATCTAAGATTTATTAAATAATTGATTCCTTTGAGAATTATATTAAATAACTTATTGACAATGATGGTTTTTAAAATGGAAACAATTAGTTATGGGTAGGGAACAAAATTATATTTCCCCTCGATGAATCAATATGTATCATGAGACAAAAATAGACTGGTTTTGGGATGTAACACTTCCTATAAAAGGATAACGTCTTCGAAAAGTGCCCTCACAACATGTTTTTGATGTCTTATATTATGCATTATATCAAAATGAGATCATTTTTATTGATATGTATGTTTTTATTTATTCTCATGAATATAACATGATATCTATTTCAATTTTATTATGTCTTCATGTTGTTTACATATTAATACCTTAACATTTATGCTATGATTGTGACATGATTTCTATTGTCTTATATTTTCTCTTAGTGATCGATTGAGATCAATCATTCTTATGCTTCCATTTCCCCAGGTTAGGATGAAAATTATTACACATGACATATTTAGAAGGATGGAAAATGTGAAATTATTTATGGTATAAGTTATAGAGAAATCATTAATTATTTTGTTTTTTATATAATGGAAAAAATTTAAATTAATTTATAAATATATGGGATTTATATGTTTATAAAATTTTATAATTACATATTTCTATATACCTGAAAATATCCTCAAAATTTAAGAGATTCAATAAAAATTTATTATTAATTTATATTAAATATAGTTTTGTTTATGATTATATAATTGTTATAAATATGTGCATGTAAATTTTTTGTTTATAGATCCAAATATGGGAATGTGTGTCTGAGGCATAATAGATTGAATTAAATGAAATATTTTGTTAAAATATTTGATTAGGATGTTTTTTAATGATAATTTTGTAGTTTATTACTTAGGGTAGAACAAAATTAAAAATTAATAGGTAAACCATTAATATACATATATTTTTCATGCTAAGGTAATAATATAGACATTATTTTTTGGTTACGATGAGAAAGAGTAGTGAAAAACCTATAAATAAGTCTATATATTGGATAATATTCTAATTTATTGTCCAAGATGATATGTTTATTTTAATTTCAGTATATCTTTATTTAGACACTGGAATGTAGATTTGGTTTGGGTATAGATTTATATAGGGCCAGTCACCCCAAAATGGTTCTTTAACCATTGAATCGATCATTACTCCTGTGAATAATGAATGAGATTATGAATACACTTCTACATAGAAACCATTGGGGGAAATTATTTAGTTAATCACATTATCTTGGTGAACAGTTATGGTGTATTTAATAATGAGGTTTGGTAATTGTGTTAGAGAACCTAAAAGAAAAAATGGCTATTAATATCTAAGGACTTGATATAGAGAGTGAAATTCTGATCATATGGTGTCATATATATAGAAAAGAGATGCTAAGGAAATAAATATTCCAATTATATTTTCAAATTCATATTTGGGATATTATCAAAACCATTTTGGTATTAATATTTGGTTGATATAGGTTCATAAATATGAATATATGAATATTTTTTATCTAGAAACAATGTCTTATAAATAAATATGGGACAATATAAAAATGATTAATAATTTATTTATATTATTATTATGGGGGAAATTTTTTTCCATCATATTACCTATGGAAGTGAGTTTGATATCATAATAGAAATTAATTCTTGATACTCATAATTATTTTAATGAGTGATTAATATTTTCCATTGACAATTATGAATATTATAAATATTATTAAGTAATATGTTAAAAATATAATGAAAGTATTTAAATATTTTTTCATTATTAGTTTGAAATAAATTATTTAAATGTGTGAATAATGTTGAGAAAATATTTTACCTCATGGTTATATTTTTGGAGATAACTATTTTTAACACATTTTTATTGTATGGATACATATTATGATTAGTATATGTTTGATGTCGATATTATAAAGTATTGGGTGAATTTAAAAATGTGTGTTATATAATATCCATATCATGGGGATTGATGATAAGTCATGATATTTTTTGGTAATTATTACCACATTTTTGGATATTGATATATAAATACACTACAATGTAAATTTAGAAACTAGTGGTTGAAGAAAATAGTTAATTTTATTCCGAAAATATGACCTATATGTAATTTAATGTATTATATATTCAAATTGATTTTGGAATAGTGATTATTTCAAAATATATGATTCAATTATATAAATATATTTGTATAAAATTTTATGAATGGATAAAGGTTATTAAAAAGGTTAAGGAATAATATATAACATAAGATAAAAATGTATATGTGATATTAGTGGAAATATCAAGACTGATATATATTTTTAGAATACCCTCACCTACATTTTTAATGATTAATAATTAAAATTATGTGGATACAAAATTTTTAAGAGGGGAGAATATAACAGATCAGGATAATAATATATTATTAAATTTAAATAATTCAATGGGTTCAATATCATTCTAAACACACAACATAAAACATAAAAAAACCTTAATATATTTTGATAAAATATAAATATTGAATACTTAATTTTAAAACATAGAAACTGATTAGTGGGAATAATTAAGAATATCCAATTTATAAAAAATTTATATAAATAAAATCATATTTAATTTTAATATAAATCAAATTCGATTAGTTACATAAAATGACGAATACCAAAATTTTATACAAATGATGTATTTTTTATAAATATTACATTTCTATAAAAAATGGAATTAAATTTATAGAATCTTTTTAATTATGATGATAATATATATTTTATATCAATAATTTGTTAATAATAATTTAATTAGTAATTAATAATAAAAATGAATAGGAATATTTAATATTTTAATTATGTTATTTTAATCTGAAAATAATTCTTCATAAATTTATGTTTTTAAATGAAAAGTAATTTTTACTAATTTTACAAACTGAATCAGATAATACAATTTTTGGTTATCATGATCAAATTATGCAAATGGGTTAATAATGTTTTTTAATATAAAATTATGTTACCATGTTATGTTTACTTTCTAGAGTAAAACATTTATTTTTTTAAGTAATGATACTTCTCAGTATAATATTTTTTTTAAAGTATATAAAATTTCAATAAAGACTCTAATATGATGTATAATCATATATAAAAATAAATTTACATTTAATTTTGAAGTTTTTTTTCCATTTCCTAGGTTTTCATATCTATATGTTTTCATTTGAACCACATTGAGGTTTTGATAAACAATTCAACACATGGTAATAGAGCCTCATTCATAACATAAATAATTTCTTTAGAGGTGTTTGGAGGCTCATAGAATCTTTAATAGCTAAAGATAGAAGGGGATATGGATGTTTTATAGGTTTATACAATCTTTAGAGCCATCATCTAACCATTGAAGTCTATTTACTTGCCAGTGGGGGTCCAAAATCCCCATAAGGCTACTAGATCCCCACTGGATCCCTAGTGTGATACAATAGTCAACTAGTGGGACATGGGAAGATTACGTCACCTATTGGAGACCCAGAAGCTGGATTGTGGGGTTCCTGTCTAAAAAGGAGTACTGGAGGACACAACTGGATCACTAGTGGTAACAACTAGCTAGTCTATGGTGTTAGGATATGCTATATAAATAAGTTGTTATAATGTCATTTTATATCCTAAAATCAACTTTTGTCCCTTTTAATGACATATTTTGATAGTAATATGACATTAAAGACTACGAAAGGTTCCCTAGATATATTAGTATTTCTTTAACACTGATTTCTAGTCCATTGATACATTTTTTGATCTACACTGCTTCAATTCAGTGAGTTCTTTGTGGTTTGAATTTTTTCCTATTAAATTATTCTTGGATATTTTTATACTTTCCTTGATATCATTTGTCATTCACTATCAATATGGAATAATGGTTTTGATTGAATATCGAGAACTCGAAAATGGATTTCACTTTATTTGTTCTTGATGTGGGTGTTCTAGAACAACTCCATAATGTCTGTTTTGACTTCTTTAGTATGTTCAATATCTTTGATTTTACTATAATTCCTTGAAAATCATCTCAAATAATTGGTATTATATTAAAATTGATCAATAAAAATTCTTACAACTTAGATAGATGTTACTGGGTCCATTTCTATTTAGTTCATGACTTGAGACAACCTAAGGGGTGATAAAACCATTAACCGTAGGTCAGAACATGGATTGAAAGAGTCTTGAACCCTTGAAGAAATTAGAATATGGTTAAGAGTTTATGTGAATTTAATTATCATAGAAATATAATTACGAGTTGATTATGAATATTGGATAAACACTTAAATTATTATAAATGTCTTGATAATGAATTACATGTCTTAAATATAGATAATTGAAAATATATAGGATTTGAATGGATTGGATGATTAAATTAATGTACAATTGTTTTGTAATTGGAAAATGGGGTTTTTTAATACGTGAAATGTAAATTATAAAATTACTGGGATAATTTCAAATATATCACTGTGTGATAAATAACCTGATATTTATTTATTTGGTTAATTGGAAAATATAACATATATAATCATGTTTATAATGCATATTTTTTGATAGGATTTTGGATTGATTATATTTTATGTGCAGTAAATTCATATATTTTACTTTGTATGATTTTTTTCACTACGGGTAAACACAAGTGGATCCAATATGGGAATTGGTATGGATCTTTGTATGAAACCAATAATTTTCCACTGGCATGGTATTATGACCTAGGAACACATAAGTGGATTCATCTTGGTATTTACCATTAATTCTGGTGTGATTGGTTACATCACACTTGTAATTAATATTACACCATGGGAAAACATAAGCTAGTTTATCATTAGAATTCATATAGATAAATGTATATATGTATGTATGTGCTATGTGTGATTACATTTGATACAATATGAGTGATTCATTCTTATAAAGAAAATCTAACCAGGGAATATGAAATTGAACCTATATAGGAGAATTCACCACTGAACTAAGACATTTGACATTATGCCGAATCATGTTTGAGTGGCCCTGGGAGTTGACCCAATGCATGGGGATCAACCGGGCTATTTGATATTATGTATTAAATTATGAATTAATGACCTAGTTTATAATATTATTTCACGAACTATATATTCATACTATATTGTGAATACACTAATGGTTCCAGACTAAGGAGTTTTACTCACACCCTATTTAGGAGCCGTTTAGTGACAATAATGTCTTAATTGGTAATGGTATTGAAAGGGAATAGGGGCATGTAATTTGTTAGTTTCTTTCTAGATGATATTATTTTACTGAGATGGGCTTGAGCCTTGGTTCTGGACATGGAATTTTTTGTCTTTGTTTTGTGAGTCTCCTTTTTTCTTTTTCATGTATTATTATTTCATGAAATTAAAATTTTCATTTAGTATAGCATAACATGGATTATAATTATTTATATTTTTATTTATTTTTTTCTAATTTCTTAGGCTGACTATATCTATTTATCTAATGGTGGATTTATTTTTTTATCTTATTTATATAGTTTTTCAACTTTGTATGAGAGGGTGTAGTCTTCCAACAATACTCATTTCACCCTTACTACTAGAGGTCACCGTCTAGCATATAGAGAGGAATTCTTGAGGTCATGTAATGACCCAACTCGACTGTGTGAGGTAAAAAAATCCCTATATGTCACAATGTTTTACTATATTTAGGTTATTTTCTAGTATATTACCTTTGGTAATAGTAGAGAAGATACTAATATTTTATTGCGATTGAAAATGAGTTTTATCATGGGAATAGATAACCCATGTGAAAAGTAAAATATATGTACCTAAGGGTGGGATTGTGGTTCATAATGTTCTATTATTACTGTTTTGATGTGTTTCCACCTTGGGTGATGCAGTTCTTATACGATGTTACTTGTTATGAGATTATTTTTCTGGGATGGTTTGACATGAGTTGATTATTCTTGCATCATGGTAGTCATAATGAAAAATATGTTGGCATTAACTTTTTATTATAGGAACCATTTTGTGACATGTGACATATATTCCTATATAAACTATGAAAATAACTACAATGATATATCTAGTACAAATGAATAAACGGAACTGTTCTGACATTGCAAATCATTCACGAATCCATTTTTTGGGGTAACCATGTCAGTGTGGTTGTCTATTATTGTCTTGACCTTAGGTTCTTGATCTTATTGTGTCACGACCCCCTCCCACCAAAGATGCCCCTCCTAAGATGGCCATGGTGAAAGGGAGATAATGACCCTGAGTCCCGCCTCCAGTAGGCCCCGGGTTGGCGACTAGCACCAAGGGTATGAGTTTTCAAAATATGGGAGGCATTACCCTTTTTATTATTATTTAGGATCGGGAAATAGGACAAGTCAACCACCAAAAAAGAAAAAGAACAAGTGTATAGAAATAAACCCAAACCATTCCCACATGCATGTTTAAACAATTTTATAACAAGGTACAAGTACAAGAAAGCTCAAAAGTACAATACCAAAAGAAAAGAAGAGAACAACAACTGCAAAAACTCCAACTGCCTGACTAGTAGGGTCCCGCACGGCCCTGGTAGTCCTCTTGGAAACCTGAAAGTAAACATAGGGTGAGAATACAATTATACTCAGTAGGGAAACCTAAAGCTCTCGTGCACAAGTGGGGAGACATCCTAATGTCATGTGAGAACAACCAAAGAAACCTAGCAATTAATTTTCTCCACCCAACCTCACCAGCCACACTCACCAAAACACAAGCACAACAGGTAGTAGTAGTATAAGAACAAGAGTATTGGGTACCCCACACCAATTTCCATTAGTTAGGTGAACGTCATGACGCTGTCACACTCTCCCCGCCCGCACACACCTGGTCCTCATCCTGATGATTCTTGGGAACAATAATGGTAACAGAACTCTCGCCCGAAGACACCTGGGCATGAAATAGAAACCTACCTGAAGAGTCTTAGGTGTAAGGTCGCCTCAAGCCATTATATCCAATAAGTCTGCCCGAAGAGTCTTGGGCCTAATCACCCCAATCAAAACCTACCCAAAGAGTCTTGGGTGTAAGGTCGCCTCAACCCATCACAGCCTAGGGGAGAAAGAGAAGGAAAGAGCTAGTAACTATGGGAAAACACCCTCTCCCATGAAATGGGAGTGTTCGAAAATAAGTTCTCAACATGGGTGTGGTAAGATAAAAACACAAAAGATACAGATATATATATATATATAGAAACCACTCATCCCAACCTATGGATTCTAAAAAGAGAAACTGAGCACGTGCCTTGGCACTGCTACCACGAAGCATGCCTACAACAAACAACCCCAACCCCATTAAGGTTTTCACGTTTCAGCAGAAATTAGCTTATTTGGTTCCTTAACTACTGGGAAACTATCCCCAACCACCCACTTCAAACGTTCGTAAAACATATCCCTTCCATCCACAAAGAAAGTTAGGAAAATACCGCAACACGACAAGTCCCTTCTTATTAACCAACCAACCCATTGATTATTATTCTCGTTTCATTAAGAAGCCCCATCATTCATTAACTCTTCCACATTTATTATTTATTAAACACAACCCATAACCTGTTCACATTAAAACCCATCCCTGCAGCCCCGCTGCCAACCACCATAACCACACCACACCGAAACCACACATCATCATCCCTTTAATACCATTTATCGCAGCCCCGCTACCCATCACCATTAAACATTCACACCTTCCCACAACCAAGTCAACCGCAGCCCCTCTGCTCACCCAAACCACAATAGCCCACAAAACACCCCCAACACATGCCACGTAACCAAGCCAACATCCACATGTTCATTATTCCATTTTGTTTAACCGAGGTGACCACACAAGGGTTCCAGATTTTCATTTAAACAGTCACCTTTACGTGATTAACCAATTTCCACATTCAACAATGTTCCACTCACAAAAATGGTCTAGAAAGATAGGGAAACATTTAATTGCGCAAGCAAAGGCCCCCAACGACCGTGATTTTCAGTAGGCATAAGCCTATTCATTTCATAGAATAATATCAAAGGATATTAAAGGTAAAGTAACATCAATCACAAACTTCCCAACCCTGTTCTTTAACAAGTTATTATCTTCATTTAAACTGGTTCAAAAGTGTTTCACGTAAACAAGAGAACACCCACCCCGCATGATGCAAAAATTAGAGAGACTAAGGTAAAATCCCTACCTCAAAAGGTTCTGGTCACAATGCTCCCCTAGATCAACTTTAGAAGATGTCTGTCGGCATCCGTCACTTCTGTCTGGTCCCGTCAGAACCTCCTTAGGTGGAAGTTGGAAAGAAAAGGCCGAAGTAAAAACAATGGACCTAGGCTCGGAAGCTCTTCCTCGTCGTTACGATCCCGTGGCCGCTGACGGATCGTAAATCGGAGCTCGGACGGAAAAGTTATGGAAGAAAGAGCCTTCGAGTATCTTAAGAGAGCTCTGCTCAGAGGAGAGGGGAGGAGAGGTGCGAGTTGAAAGGAGGAGGGGACCCCTCATTTTATAGGAGTGAAAAGCAAAAGTACACGACATGTACTTATGGTACATGGCGTGTACTTGGAAGTTTTCACACGGTCTCCACGCTGCCTCCAACGCGGCTCTGCGGCCGTTGACTGGTCAACACACGGTTTTAAGGTAACACATATGTGGGGAAGGACTACACGATGTGTAGATTGGACACATGACATGTACCCATTTATTTCACACGGCAAGGACACGACTCCAACGCGGCACACGGTCCGATGACTGGTCAACACACGGTAATGCGTACGCAGGGAAGGACTACACGGCGTGTAGATTGGACACATGGCGTGTACCCATTTACTTCACATGGAAAACACACGACCATCCACACGGGGTATACCCGAAAAGAGGGTACACAACGTGTACTCAAACTACACGGCGTGTAGTTTCAAAATTCTGGAAAGTGTGGGAAAAGTCCATTTTACACTCCAGAACACTTGTAGCCTTCTTCTTGGAAAAGGAATGGTCCGGAGAGGTCCGGGCCATTACATCAGATACCTATTAAAACATTCTCGTCCCCGAGAATTCAAAAACCAACCCAGGGGAACCCAACAAGATACCTCTTAGGGTCCTCGTTATAACAGGAATCCAACCAACAATCCTAATTAGCTGTTAGGAATTCCTTCTCCTATGTCGAGACATTATCCACTTTAGGCGGCACTGACTCACCTGCACGGGTTTAATTGCATACTCATTAAAGCGTCTTGATTAACGATTATGTCTTCCCACTCCCATAAATTAGGATTTTCAACTCGAACTACCTGAACATGTGGTTTTGGGAAAAATCCCTCTCCTATGTCGAGATATTATCCGCTTTAGGCGGCACTGACTCGCCCGCACGGGTTCAATCGCATCCGAATTAATGCCTCTCGATTAAGGGTCAAGTTTTCCCCCTTCCCACACATCCGGACATGTTACACATAACCAGGGAACAAGGAAACAAAAGGTCTCACAATTGACAAGCCAAGCATTCTATATATCAAAGGTACAGAGTACAACATCAACACAAAGCTCAGAAGAACAAGGGAGAACATAAGTCAAAACAACTCCGGGTACTGAGCGTGCATCTGGGTCTCCCTCTCCCAAGTTCTCTCCTCGAGGCCACCATGCCTCCACAACACATGAACCAAGGGAATGGTACGTCCATGGAGAACTTTATCTTTATGATCCTCGATTCTTACTGGCCGTTCCTCGAAGGTCGCGTCGTCTCCCATATCTAACTATCCCTAGTCGATAATGTGAGAGTCATCGTGTAAGTACAGAGGAAGCTGGGAGACGTGGAAGACGTCATGGACTCTCTCCATCTGAGGTGGCAGGGCCAACTGATATGAAACCTCGCCGACTCACCTCAGCACCTCAAAAGGTCCAATGAACCTAGGTGAGAGCTTGATCCCTTTCCCAAACCTCCGCTGCCCCCGTCGAGGGGAAACCTTCAAGAACACATGGTCTCCAACCTCGAACTCCAAGGGCCTCCTCCGACGATCGGCATAAGACTTCTGTCGGTCCTGAGCCGCCTTCATCCTCTCACACACAAGATGGACTTTCTCCATGGTGCTATGCACTACCTTTGGCCCAAGAGCACCTGTCTCACCAACCTCTGCCTAGCAAATGGGTGAACGACATGGCCTTCCATACAGAGCCTCAAACGGTGCCATGCCAATAGTAGAGTAGAAGATGTTGTTGTAGAAAAAATCTACTAAAGGAAAGGTGTCGTACCCATGATCCTCCGAAATCCAGAATGCTTGCTCGCAGCATGTCCTCCAACGTCTGGATAGTCCGCTCCGTCTACCAGTCGGTCTGGGGGTGGAAAGGAGTGCTAAGGCGTAGCTGGGTGCCAAAAGCATGTTGTAACCCCCTCCAGACTCGTGAGGTAAACCGAGTATCCCGATCTGAGATGATAGTCCTCGGAACTCCATGCAAACGCAGCACCTCGTCTACGTACCTCTGTGCTAAGGTACTCACCAGGCCCGACTCCTTGATTGCTAAGAAGTTAGCTGATTTCGTCAGACGATCCACCACTACCCAGATAGCATCATAACCACCCTGAGCTCTGGATAGTCCTGCGACGAAGTCCATTGAGATGTCATCCCACATCCACTCGGGGACATCTAAAGGATGCAACAAACCACCGGGAACACGGTGTTCAACCTTCACTTTCTGACACACTAGGCACTTAGCCACAAACTCCGCCACTGCCCGTTTAACCTCGGGCCACCAAAACTGATCCCTCAGGCCTCGGTACATTTTTGAAACTCCTGGATGTACCACCAAGGCTGAGCTATGGAAGTCATGGATAACTCCCTCACGTATTGCCTCCGAAAAAAACAACCTTCCCTGGAAAATCATCCGATGTCGGCTGTCCTCTGACCATCCCTCTAGAGCATTCCCCTGACCGACACGATCTCGCATCACTTCTGCCTCGGAGTCCCCCCATTGAGACTCTTCCACCTGCTGCAACAAGGAGGACTGCATCGTCATCTGGAACAAACAGCCTCTAACAACTTCTTCCCTTGCATCTAAGTGCAGGGTAGCCAACTCTCCCATCTCCTTCCAAGAACAAAGAGATTCCCAAACCACTTCCTGCTCAGGTCATCAGCCACAACGTTGCCCTTACCTTCAGTGTAAGAGATCTCAAAGTCATAGTCTTGGAGAAACTCGACCCATCTCCGCTGCCATAAGTTCAGGTCATGCTGGGAGAAGATATAACGCAGGCTCTTGTGATCTGAGAAGACCACAAAGCGCTCCCCAAAGAGGTAATGTCGCCACAACTTCAATGCGAACACTACTGCTGCAAGCTCCAGGTCATGGGTGGAATAGTTACACTCGTGAGGGTGAAACTGCCTAGACCCATAACAAATCATGCTCTTTTTCTGCATTAGAACGCACCCTAGACCAAGGCCAGAAGCCTCACAAAACACTTCATACAACAACCCCTCATCTGGCAACCTGAGCACGGGAGCACTAACCAGCTTCTCCTTCAGGTAGTCAAATGTTTTATGGAAATGATCACTCCATAGGAAGACCAGATTCTTCCTAGTTAAAGATTTAAATGGAGCAACAACTCGAGAGAAGTCCGAAACGAACCTCGATAGTAACCTGCCAACCCCAAGAAACTATGAACTTCTGCCACGCTCTTGGGTGCTTCCCAAGAAACAACTGCCTCCACCTTCGACAGGTCCACCGATACTAAATGCTGAGACACCACATTCCCAAGGAAGTGTACTTCTTGTGTCAAGAACTTACACTTTGACAATTTCCCGTAAAGCTGGTGGTGTCGAAGGACTCCCAAGACTACCCTGAGATTCTCAACATGCTCCTCCTCTGATCTTGAGTTGATCAGGATGTCATCGATAAACACAACGATGAACCAGTCCAAAAAATCTCGGAAGATAAAGTTCATAAGTCCCATGAACACAGCCGGTGCATTCGTAACTCCAAACGGCATCACCTCAAACTAGAAGTGCCCATACCTGCACCTGAAAGCTGTCTTCGAGATGTCACTATCCTTAACCCTCAACTAATGATATCTTGAATGTAGATCAATCTTAGAAAACCAACCTGCTCCCCTCAGCTGGTCGAAGAGATCATCTATCCTTGGAAGGGGGTAACGGTTATTGACTGTTACCTGGTTCAGCCTTCGGTAGTCTATTCATAGCCTGAGACCACCATCTGCCTTCTTCATGAAAAAAAACTAGAGCACACCATGGCGACACGCTGGGTCGAACAAAACCCTTCTCCATCAGGTCTTCAATCTGAATCCGCAACTCCTGCAACTCCGAAGGTGTCATCTGATAAGGGGCCATCGAAATCGGACGAGCACCAGGCTGTAAGTCTATCCCGAACTCAACGTCAAGTCGGGGGGGGGGGGGTAGATTCACAATCTCCTCAGGAAAAACATCGAGGAACTCCCCAACAATTTCCGGGACATCCATCTTCTCGGTATCAGCTGGAACCACTGATAACCCTCCCAACAAAGAAAGGAGAGGCTCCACACGCCGGCTTCCCACCTGATAGCTCCTCTCGCCAACAAAAGATACACGCTTCCCATCCACGTCGGAGAACATGACTCTTCTCTGGAAGCAGTCGATAACAGCACAAACAGAAAACAAACAGTCGATTCCTAGGATGACATCGTATGGCTGCATCTGTAACAGAAGAAGGTCTCCACTAGATCAATGTGGTCCCAATGTCATCCCACATCCTCGGTAAACACAAGATACGCTGGTCTGGCCCTCAACTGGTGTACTCAGAACTAGTGGCACGGAAAGTCTCTCTACGTCTAATCCCAAATAATGGGCTAGACTAGGTGCATCAAAAGAGTGCGAGGCTCCCGAATCGAACAAAGAAAAAACACGAGTGCTGAACAAACAAATCGTACCTTGTACCACCTATGGTCCCACTGGAGCTGCCAACTCTGCTACATGCAACTGTCCATGCCCAGATCCTCTTCCTCTCTGATGTCGTCCACTTCCCCGACCACGCCCTAGTCGAGGTCCCTAAGGAGAACCCTGAGGTCGGCCTCCTCCCGCAAAGTCTGCCCTCGGAGGAGCATGGTACTGCTGCTACTGTAAGGGCCTCGCCGGAAACTGGTGTTGCTGCGGTGGGCGCTGAACCTGCCCACCTCCACTGTACGGAGCTTGGGTCGGGCACCGACTCTGAATGTGCCCGAAACCTCCACAAGAAAAACACCTCAGTCCTGGGCTCATGGAAAAGAGATGAGGACCCGAAGATCTGAACTGGAACTGCTGGGGCCTTCTCCCCACTGGCCTAAACATGGAAGGTACTGTCGCAGGAGACCTGCTGCTGACTGCCTTCCCCTTCGAAGAACCTGGCTGAAACACCTCACGCGATGCACCTCCCAGCGAGTGCATCCTCTCTACAACCTCTGCCTTCTTCTACACTGCCAAGTACATCGGAAGGGTGAAGGGGGTGACAACATACTAGAGCGAAGGACGAAGAACCTCCTCCAAACGTCTCACCCGATACTCCTCATCCGAAAAGAGATCCGAAGAAAAGTGCAGGAGATCCTTGAACTTGATCCCCAGCTCTCATACCGACATACTCCCCTGACGAAGGGAGAGTAACTCTTGCCGCTTCTCTGCCTTGATCAAGGAAGAAAGTAATTCCTCTCGGATTTCCTTCACAAAGTCATCCCATGGAACCTCTGCCTCTATCCTGTCTCCGAGGTAGAGCGTCCACCACTGTTGCGCCGCACCTCTCAGCTGACTGACTGCTAGGGAACCTAGTACTCCCTCGGAGAATGGATCAAGGTAAAAGAAATCCCTAGCTCCTCAAGCCACCCCTCCGTCTCCGTATCTGAAGTACTACCCTCGCACTTCTTGAGGGTCTGCCGCTAGAAGGAATGGAGAGTCTTTTTCCACTGGCTATCTTCCTCCTCTCGGTCAATCTTCAACTGATCGACCGCCTGGATCTGTTGGGCCTCGTCCGTCTAAGCCACCCGGGGACGACATCCATGTGCCATAGCTATACGGTAAACAAGGATCGCCTAAGCCCAAGTAGTAAGAAAAAAATCAAGGTTTTATTTATCATTTTATTTCAATTTCTTTCCCAGAACACCCAAATCACATAAAACACAATCATGATGATGCATGTACCTTCCCTAGGGTATCTACCCTGCAATCAATGTAGTCTCACTTGGTCGTTCGGTAGGCTTAGAGTCATTGCATCAGATAACGGGGGGCCCTAAAATCCTGTGTCCTAGCCGGTCTTCCCTGGCCTATGTCACGCACCAAGATTGACTAACACTGTTGCCCTACCATCCCATGCAATCCTCATTGTGCCTTACTCCAGACTCCATCCTATCTCTCAATCATCCCTCTGATACCATTATGTCATGACCCCCTCCCACCAAAGATGCCCCTCCTGAGCTGAAAATGGTGAAAGGGAGATAATGACCCCCGAGTCCCACCTCCAGTAGGCCCCGGGTTGGCGACTAGCACCAAGGGTATGATTTTTCACAATATTGGAGGCATTCCCCTTTTTATTATTATTTAGGATTGGAAAATAGGACAATTCAACCACTGAAAAAGAAAAAGAACAAGTGTATATAAATAAACCCAAACCATTCCCACATGCATGTTTAAACAATTTTATAACAGGGTACAAGTACAAGAAAGCTCAAAAGTACAATACCAAAAGAAAACAAGAGAACAACAACTACAACAACTCCAACTGCCTGACTAGTAGGGTCCCACACGACCCTGGTAGTCCTCCTGGAAACCTGAAAGTAAATGTAGGGTGAGCATACAAGTATACTCAGTAGGGAAACCTAAAGCTCTAGTGCACAAGTGGGGAGACATCCTAATGTCCCGTGAGAACAACCGAAGAATCCTAGCAAGGAATTATATCCACCCAACCTCACCAGCCACACTCACCAAAAAACAAGTACAACAGGTAGTAGTAGTATAAGAACATGAGTACTGGGTACCCCGCACCAATTCCCATTAGTTAGCTGAACAACCTAATGCTGTCACACTCTCCCCGCCCGCACACACCTGGGCCTCACAACCACACATCCCGCCCGCACACACGTGGGCCTCACAACCACGTATCCCACCCGAACACACCTGGGCCTCACAACCACACATCCCGCCCGCACACACCTAGGCCTCACAACCACACATCCCCCCCCCCCCCCCCCGCACACACCTGGTCCTCACAACCACACATCCCGCCCGCACACACCTGGGCCTCATCCCGAAGATTCTTGGGAACAGTAATAGTAACAGTACTCTCGCCCGAAGACACCTGGGCCTGAAATAGAAACCTACATGAAGATTCTTAGGTGTAAGGTCTCCTCAAGCCATTATAGCCTATAAGCCTGCCCGAAGAGTCTTGGGCCTAATCACCCCAATCGAAACCTACCCGAAGAGTCTTGGGTGCATGGTCGCCTCACGCCATCACAACCTAGGGGAGAAGGAGCCGGAAGAAGGTAGTAACAATGGGAAAACACCCTCTCCCATGAAATGGGAGTGTTCGGCACTAAGTGATCAACATGGGTGTGGTGCGATAAAACACAAAAGATACATATATATATATATATATATATATATATATATATATATATATATATATATAGCAACCACTCAGCCCAACCTATGGCTTCTAAAAAGGGAAACTGAGCACGTGCCTCGGCACTGCTACCACGAAGCATGCCTACAACAAACAACCCCAACCCCATTAAGGTTTTCACGTTTCAGTAGAAATTAGCTTATTTAGTTCCTTAACTACTGGGAAACTATCCACAACCAACCACTTCAAACGTTCGTAAAACATATCCCTTCCATCCACAAATAAAGTTAGGAAAACACAGCAACACAGAAGGTCCCTTCTTATAAACCAACCAACCCATTGATTATTATTCCCGTTTCATTAAGAATCCCCATCATTCATTAACTCTTCCACATTTATTATTTATTAAACACAACCCATAACCCGTTCACATTAAATCCCATCCCTGCAGCCCCGCTGCCAACCACCATAACCACACCACACCGAAACCACACATCATCATCCCTTTAATACAATTTATCACAGCCCCACTGCCCATCACCATTAAACATTCACACCTTCCCACAACCAAGTCAACCGCAGCCCCACTGCTCACCCAAACCACAACAGCCCACAAAACACCCCCAACACATGCCACGTAACCAATCCAACATCCACATGTTCATTATTCTATTTTGTTTAACTGAGGTAACCACACAAGGGTTCTATATTTTCATTTAAACAGTCAACTTTACCTGATTAACCAATTTCCACATTCAGCAAAGTTCCAATCACAAAAACGGTCTAGAAATATAGGGAAACATTTAATTGCGCAAGCAAAGGCCCCCAACAACAGTGATTTTCAGTAGGTATAATCCTATTCATTTCACAGCATAATATCACATGATATAAAAGGTAAAGTAACAGCAATCACAAACTTCCCAATCCCGTTCTTTAACTAGTTATTATCTTCATTTAAACTGGTTCAAAAGTGTTTCATGTAAACAAGAGAACACCCACCCCGCATGATGCAAAAATTATAGAGACGAAGGTAAAATCCCTACCTCAATAGGTTCTGGTCACAACGCTCCCACGTATCAACTTTAGAAGACGTTCGTCGTCGTCCGTCACTTCTGTCGGGTCCCGGCAGAACCTCCTCAGGTGGAAGTCGGAAAGAAAATGCCGAAGGAAAAACAACGGACCCAGGCTTGGAAGTTCCGACTCATCGTTATGATCCCGTGGCCGCTGACGGATCGTAAATCGGAGCTCAGACGGAAAAGTTATGGAAGAAAGAGCCTTCGAGTCTCTTAAGAGAGCTCTGCTCAGAGGAGAGGGGAGGAGAGGTGTGAGTTGAAAGGAGGAGGGGACCCCTCCTTTTATAGGCGTGAAAAGAAAAAGTACACGGCGTGTACTTATGGTACACAGTGTGTACTTGGCCATTTTCACACGGTCTCCACGCGGCCTCCAATGCGGCTCCACGGCCGTTGACTGGTCTACACACGGTTTGAAGGTAACGCATACGCGGGGAAGGACTACACAACGTGTAGATTGGACACACAACGTGTACCCATTTATTGTGCACGGTAGGGACACGGCTCCAACGCGGAACACGGTCGACGACTGGTCAACACACGGTAATGCGTAAGCGGGGAAGGACTACAGGACGTGTAGATTGGACACACGATGTGTACCCATTTACTTCACGCGGCAAAGACACGACCATACACACGGGGTATACTCAGCAAGAGGGTACACGACGTGTACTCAAACTACATGGTGTGTAGTTTTAAAATTCTGGAAAGTGTGGGAAATGTCTATTTTACCCTCCAGAACACTTGTAGCCTTCTTCTTTACAAAGGAATGGGCCGGAGAGGTCCGGGTCATTACATATTGTGTGTTGTATTTCTATGGATCATGTTTACCATTGTAGAGAAAACACCTCCACATCATCTACGAGTCATGTGTCCTGAGAGTGTTATTCAATAAACACATAACATAGTTGAGTTGGAACATCCTACTACTCTAAGGAACTAGATGGATGTTCATATTCACAAATAGATTCATGTGTTTAATATGATCCATGGAATGAGATACTTATCATACTTTACCTTTAATTCTAGTTCTAATATATGGGTTTTAGATATAGCGTTAGCCCATATTCCTTTTGAAGGGAGGACCCCAGTAAGCTATGTTCTAGATCAATTCATTCCAGATGATCATCAAGAATATGGTGAAAAACATTGTTGAAAAGGATAATATTTTTAATAATATTCAATGAGGGTCAGGAAAATGTTAGTGTAATATCATAAAGAAAGATGAAAAAATTAAGGAGTTAACCTAGAAGGACTTCAAGGTGAATTTAATGATTCACTTTTGTCAATAGAAGTTATAGGATGAGAGGTATTGGGAGTTCATTCAATTGATGTCAGGGAGTATGTTAGTGATGGAATAAGCTATACAATTTACTAACCAGTAGTAATTTGATTCATCAATGGTATCAGATGATTTTACAAAGGAAAAGTACTTCTATGATGGGAATCAATATGAGATCAAGTCCCATATATCATATTTCTCCATAGAAACATTGATGAGATTATGAATTGTGATATCATTATAGAATAGAAAATAATAGAGTCCCTCTAATGAACTAACCCCAGTCAACTAGACAAGCCACCTAAACCGGACCATCATGTAATATAGGTAAAATAGTATAATAAAAACTATTCATGATTATAAGAAAAAATAAGGCATACAACTAGAGTAAAAACTAGAAATCGATGAGATACCGAAAATGAAATTCAATACACACCAAAATAGGCTAAACCACAAAGTAATTCCATTACCCATATGACCAACAATCTCCTCTAGACCATCCCAAATCAAAAGTAGATGCAATAAGAGAATCCAACATGCTAGATGATTTTATTCCCTTTACCTGAATCCAGTAATAGATCATCTAAATATTTTATAAGGAACAATTAGGGTGTTATACAATTGTCATATTGATACCACTATTGTTTCTATATATGTTTTAATATCAAGAATGAAAAAATTCTAGATTTTAAAATAAAATAGTTTTATAAATAATTTTCTTAAAATAAATCTAGTTTTAAATCATTTCCCATTT
The DNA here is from genome assembly GCA_963277665.1 of Viscum album. Taxonomy (NCBI): domain Eukaryota; kingdom Viridiplantae; phylum Streptophyta; class Magnoliopsida; order Santalales; family Viscaceae; genus Viscum; species Viscum album. The sequence continues at coordinate 1,281,606,575 of OY728127.1, forward strand.
GTTTTCGAAAAATATTTTCATATTCTAAAACCATAAATATGACAAGTAGAAGTGATAAATTATGAAAGTATATCTATTTAAAAATATTCTCACATATCCATGTAATAATCTATCAGGTGAAGCTATATGACCCAACCTCATATAAAAAACTCTGACCAACAATCCATGATAAAAATATTGTTATAAATAACCAATAGTGAAAAGGAACCTCATGTATTGGAATCTATCCTATCATACTGCACACTAGTCACTTATAATACTAAACAAGAATACATTAGATCCACAGATATGAAGACCTTCAAGTAAATTTAAAAAAAGGTTGCCTCCAAATGGTGAAACACACACTAAGGATACCCATGTATCTATCCTAACACACCCAAGGTTACCAATATTCAATTTTTGAAAATAAATATTGAAACCATACTCAAAATTTCATTAAATATTCTAAATGAAATCCAATATTTTTTGGATTTTTAAAACCCATTTCCACATCTTGAAAAATGTTTTCAACCCCAAGATAGTCCACTTTGGAGTTTGAAAACCCATTTTTGGAATGAGGAAAATTAATTTTCAAAGAAAACCCACTTTTAAAAAAATTTCCTTTCTATGAAAATCATTTTAAACCAGATTATAGATAAAATTAACAAAAAAATCAATGGAATATATCAAAAAAAATATGAAATACATTATATTAACCTATTGTATAGAAACACCAACCTCAACATGGTAGAAACCTAGCTTATTTCATAAATGGTGACAAAAAACCAAGAGAAAAAACATCAAAGGATAAGGTATTCCAGGAATCTAAAAAGGATCAATAGAAAAATATATCTGATCACAAATATGACCACATCCATTGCCAAAACCATAGGTGTTTCCAAATCCAAATAAAACCAGAAGGAATTATTACCCGAAAAACCCAATGTAACCTAAAAAATGGTCAATCACTAATCAAAACAAACTAGAATGGAGGGAGGTCTCCAAAATCATCGTTGAGAGATTTGACGTTGAGAGGTAGAAGGTATTCAAAAAGACTAAATAAAAATTCAGTAGAGTGGTTCCCTAAAAACTAAACTCTCTAAAATTATATGACGTGTAATTCCTTGACACATTGTGTATATACCAAATTTCATATACACTGAAAAGCATGTCACCATTATTATTTAAAACCTGATTGCTCCCATTTAATATTAGGAAATTGTTACATGGAATAAAACTCTGATTTAGTGTATCTAGTTAACAGATTTTTCTCAATGGTCATTATATAATGTGTACTCATATTAAACTCCATGTAATTTAAATAACCATCAACATTAAATTTTTATTATGCAATAGGAGAAGGATACATGGTAGGAGAAGGCATAGAAAGGTCTAAGGGTACCTAAAATAGCGAAGAAGAAGGGCGTCCCTTAAAATTAAATTCATCCCCTTTGGTTTGAATAAAGAGATGTTGCATAAGCGTGTGATAGTAGAACCTCGACCCAATAAGGATTACAGGTGATCTGCAAGTTTGTTCCCCTCATACCAAGTGTGGGTCACCTTAGTGCTACCATTGAGGAGCTTTCTACATTTTCTAATTATGTAGGAAATTGAAAAAGGGGGGGAATATCTACCATGCAAGGAGTCTCTTATGATAATTGATTCTATTTCCACTTGGGAGAGGAGGATATTATCTTGTCTTCTCAGGGTGAGACCAGTTAACACAGCTTGGACCTCTGCTTGGATGGACATGCCACGGCCATAATGTGTTATAAAATCCAGTAACATGCTTTCCCAACCATCTCAGACAACCCCGCCTTCATGAATGTCCCCCAAGATGCATAAGCCATCTATATTTAGACTGATCCACATTGTTGGAGGAGTCCAGCGCACCCAGTGTCCTTGAATCCAAGAGGAGGTTTGGGCCCTCGGGGAGGAGGCATGCATCACTCGAAGGGAGGGTGCTTCCTGCCAGTTGCTGATCATATCCACAATTTCAACTTGGAGGCTCTTGGTATGAACAATTATGGATCTTCCTGTTGATGTTCCTTACTCGTATCTAGCCCAATTTTTGGCTTTCCAGAGGCACCAACACCCCACACCAAGAATCACTGCTCTCGCCGTTCTTTCTAGTCTCGTATCAGTCGTCCCCTTAAACTAGCGATTCAAGAAGGGTGTGTCCTGCAAGTAACTAGAAGATAACGCAGTGAACTCACCAAATGCACTCCACACATCGCACGCCTAATCGCCTTAAAAAAATGTGGTTCGTGCTCTCCTCTATTTTGTTTTTACAGTAACAATAGCTGGAAGGGAAGCAGATACCCATATTTTTAACCTTTTCATCTGATGGAATCTCTTGGTTCCTGATCCTCCAATTAATGAAATTGTATTTTGTTGGAATCATGTTGCACCAGGTCATTCCGTTCTAGTTGTCATGATGGGTCGAGGAATTGAGTGATCTTTGGAAATCCTTCGAGTTGAACTTCCCCGTGGAGAAGGGAGTGAAGATGCATCTATCATTTTCTGAGTTTATGATAATGATATCAAACAACTCTTGATGATTCTTCTCCAGCACTGAATTGATAAATAGTGGATGAATACTGGCCTCCTGAAAAGTGATTTTAGGGGCATGTCATTCCGGATATCCAATAACCTTACCTGCCCAATTATGGTGCTCGAAGAGAATCTTACCCTCCCCAACTATCCATTGCGATTTCCTCCTGAGGTCTAGGATGAGGCTATAGATCTTGGACCCATGGGGCGATCTGGATACCGAGGGAGCAACCCCATCATCATCCCAGATGCAAGACCTAGTTTTTCCCCATAACATGCAGTCAGTGATAGTTTCCCACGTATGTTTTGCGTGCATGAAGTGAATGGTGTTAGAAAGACTCTTGATGTTGATCCCTCCATCGAGTATAGGTCTTGCCATTCTATCCCATGATACCCAGTATGTCTTCCCTTAACATTGTGGGTCCCAAATAAACCATGAAAGAAAATTTTTAATGGTTTTGATAACCCCCTGTGGCATGATTGTAGAGGCCAAGGCATGAACTAGAATGACAGAAAATACACTGTTGACCAGGGAAATCCATCCACCAAAGTATAAGAATTGGTTTTTCCATTTGAGTATGTGGCCCATGATCTTTCTCACAACATGGTCAAAGTCTCGGATACACATCCTTCTTGGAGAAATGTGGGAACCAAGATACTCCATAGGAAACGTGCCTCTCGGTATTCCCAGTCTGTTGCACAAGACCACAACCTGGCTAACAGTACATTTCTTTGACATAAAAAAGTTACTCTTTCCCTTGTTAATGACCTGGCGACTCCAGTGGAAATATTCCTAAAGGACCCTATTGAAACTTCCCAAGGATTTTTTTCCTACATTTGTGAAGAAAATTGTGTCATCTGTGAACATAAGATGGGAGATGGAAGGGTGGTTCAGTTTCTTTTGGTAGGGGAGAATCTCCCCATTGGCCATGTCTCTGTTGATCATGTGGCTGATAGTGTCCTGTATAAGAATGAAGATTCTCGGGGAGATGGGGTCACCCTGCCGTATCCCTCTTTTCGCCTTGTAGAAACCAAGAGTTTTCCCCATAAATGTTACCGGAAACCATGAGGAACTGAAGCATCTAAAAATGAGGTCGCAGACCCAAGTAGAGAAACTCATTATAGAAAGTACATTATTGATGAATACCCATTCAATTCTATCATATGCCTTGTTCATGTTGAGATTTATGGAAATATTAGATCCATGATCCTTGGTATTTATGTCCCTCAACATTTCCATGGCCAGTGCAATCACGCCTTGGATTGAGCGGTCTTCAACAAAGCCATGTTGTTCGAGGGAGGTCCATTGAGGGAGAAGCATGGAGATCCTCCAACTAAAGATGATAGAATTTTTTTTATAGAAAATTACAAATACTCGCAGGTCTATAGTGTGAGAGGGATTAGGGGTACTTGACCTTAGGGCTGAGCTCAAGGGTTGTAGCACATGCAACCTTTGGTAAGATTCCACCACGAAAGAAGTCCTGAACTGTTGCGATGATATCCCCCTTTACCACCTCCCAGGATCCGCTATAGAATGATACAAGAAAGCAGTATGGCCCTGGTGCGCTCTTGGGATTCAAGCTCAACATAGCCGCATGGATCTATGCCTCATTCGGTACCCCTTCCAGATGTTCATTATACTGGTCCGATACTTGACTAGGAATCACCCCCAAAAATTCTTCTCCTCCGACAGGGTAACCATTTGGCCGATTCAAGTTCAGGATAACTAGGAGATTATTGAAGAATGTATAATCTATCCCTATAACAACCTCTTTATCCTCAGTAGATGATCCAACATCCAGAGCAATATTGGGCTTGATCGGACAACTCTTCTTCTTGATGCATGCAAGCAAGTATGCCGTGTTTTTGTCCCCTTCATGGAGCCATTTTACCCTCGACCTCTCCCTAGAATTTCACACATGGGAAAGTATCAAATCTGCCAAGATGCTCTTTTTATCTGCTAGCTCGCCAAAGAGAAGTTCATCCCAATTTGTCTCCAGACTGATTTCCAAGCACTCAATATCACAGTTAAGATCATCCATGTCCGGATCTGGTGAAGGTAGGTTCCCAGCCCACCCTTGGAGATCTTGTTTGAGCCTCCATAGCTTGTTGTGGAGAGCCACCCACGTGGGACCCTAGGTCGGCCTTCCCCAACTCTCCCTGACCAATACCTAATAACTCGGATCGCTGATCCACTGACCAATAAGCTTGAATCCTTCATGAGAAAACATTCTAGGGGACAAAGAGAGTAGAAGCGGGGAGTGGTCAGAAATACCTCAGACCAAGTGGCTCACCTTGGCATTCGGTAACATGGTGATGGAATAGATGTTTGCGAGACACTGGTCCAGACAGCTTCAACCACGTCTTCCTCCCCTTTGGTTGTTACACCAAGTGAAACAATTACCAGAATAACCCATATCCATGAGGCCTTTCACAGCCATAAACTGGACAAAATCCATGCTTCCCTATTGGGGAAACTCCCATCTACCTTTCTTCTCCACTGTCTCAGCGATGACATTGAAATATCTCCCAAGGATCCATCGTAGGTCCCCTGGGTCAAATCTTTTAAGGTTCTTCTACATCTCTTCTCTCATATGAGGGTCACAACTGCCGTAGATAATGGACATAATGAGGGTACTCGTACCATAGGTGACCTTAGTCATGACGTGTTGGTCACCCAATAGGATAAAGGCAATCAAGGTATCCTTATTCTAGAAAACCAATATGTGTCTGTTGATTGGGTTTTCATGCATGGAAGCATGCATTCTAATTTTGCGCATAAACTCACTGATTTTAGCAGGGTTTTGTTTGTGTTCCAGAACGACAACAAGCATTCCCTTATATTTCTTAGTCTCCGAGGCTATGTAATCCATTTTAACATGATCCCCAATGTTGTGGGAGTTCCATATCAGTAATGGTATAATTGAGAAGAATGTGTCCAAGTATTGACCCCAGGGACAGAGGACTCCTTTAGGACAGTGGATGAGCACTCCCGAGAATGTATTTGCCTTAGCCGGAGCCTAGTACAAACGCCCAGACTCGTGCTGAATGGCTCTAAAGTGGGTGAATGAAGGATAGAGCGAATTTTTGGAGCTTTCCCTCACATCACACATGGTGGAACCAGATCATGGACTCGAGCTTTCTAGACAAGCGGTGTACAAGAGGACCTGGGTCTCCATCATGGGGGAGGGATGACACCCCCTTGGCCCCTCCTCCCACCAGCAAGGAAGTGATGCAATCCTCTTGAGAACCCAGCTGAGTCTGTAGCCCAAATCCCAAGCTCAAGAGTAGTTGGAGCTTGGAATGAAGGAAAAAATAAGGCTTTGGAGGGGACTAGAGTACGCATTCCAGCAAGGAACTTACAGGGAGCAATCAAGAGGGACCGAGAAACCGCAAAGCACAGTCAGAAATCTATAACTGTGGGCCGCAAGGGAAACCAGGGGTAGAACAAAGCATGCATGATTGAAATGAGGAGAGACATGGGAGACAAGGCCCTAAAAATATGGTAGGGGAGAAGCCATATCAACGACTGCTGAAGGAGAAGACAGAGGATGAGAGGCCACGATCTCAGAACCAGAAGAAAGACCACCCATCGGGTAGGAAAACATGATACATAATTGGTTGCCTCTAGAGGCTTGGCAGTGAGTATCCTAACGATGATTCATCTAGTCCTACAAGGAGTGGCCCTGGAGGAGGTTGGAAGAGTAGTACCTAGGAAAGATAGGGTACACAATCACCTGTGACCATTCCACCAAGTCCTCAACTTTCAAGCATATCTGCTCCGGAACCGAAAGTAATAGGTCCAGCTCCAGACACAACTGATCCTCCAGAGTGTCCTCACTACTGCGGGTATGATCAGCAATGCATAGAAAGCCTCCCAAGGAGTCTCATAAGGATTGAAGGAAGGTTCCGTTTTGGAAGCGGAGAGGTAGAACAGGCAGGGTGATCCACACCGCCACACGAGAGATCTCATGCCCTTTATGGACTTCCAAGGACCAATGAGCTAGGTTGAAACGCCATCGACCCCAACACCTGGGAGAATGACACCATGCCTTGATGAAATCTACCTCTGAAGCCATGGATAGATAGAACGAGTGCCTATGGATGGTTGAGATGAGATCTGGGGATTTCAAACCCCAGGAGTCCATGAACCGCTTGAGAACCTGGAGAGGGGGATTCTCCGAGCCAAAACACGCCACAAGGGTCCAATGGAGCCCGAAAACAGCATCCTCAAAGGCCTCAGCTAGTATATCGAGCGACAGACAAGTGAAAGCTCATGACACCAAGGGGAAAAATGGCCTGGCATCTGGGAAGAAGGGAAGATGATCCCTTGAAGATGGGCCACATAGGACATCCCTGAAGGACAGGTCTGAGCACAGAGCCCCTACAGGGGGGCCGGGAGATCCCCTTGGCACCTAAGGATACCTTTTCTGCACAGTCATAGTACTAGTACTGGGGGATCATTTTAATTTATAGTACATTATATTGTTGATCCATAACTTGAACTGGGTACTCAAAAAAAGTGGTATCTAGCATATGTTAAATATCCTTCCATCTATTCACATTGGAAGGATTTGGTAAATAACTCTTCCAATGGGAATCATGAAACATTTCATGGAAATTTTTTAAACGAGACGGTAAGAATAACTGATAGGCTACCCTCCCAAGTCATCCATTGATCTCGTAGTGGACCAAAAACATCAGTGTTAACTTATACGACATACCAAACCGATGATGTCCCAGGAGATGTGAAACTTTAATAATGATCTGATCACCAACGTCAAACTCTAGCAGCTAGTGAAGATGGTCCAAATAATATTTAGGATGACTCTAATCCATCATCAAACAACACCAGATCAACTAGATTCTGTCCAACATTAGTCGAACAACACTCGGCCCAAGCAAGGATGGATCTCCCAACTTTTCCTAGCACAAGGGAAATCTTCCTGGAGACACATACAAATCAATGATGGGATCCATCTTCCTTTAATATAGATAAATATTTTTATAAGAAAATTCAACCAAAGGAAAGTGATTTTCCCAATATCCTCAAAAACCATATACACAAGCCCGAAGCATATCTTTTATAACCTAGAAATCCCTCTCAGTCTTTCTATCCATTTCCGGATAATAAGTCATGCTCAATCTAATCTAGGAATCCATAAACACCTTCAAGAATTTCCAGAATGTAAATGTGAACTCTATGTCCCTATCAGAAGTAAATATATAGGGAACCCTATGAATTTTCAAAATCTCTCAGACATACATCTACAAAATCTATTCCACTTTTTTCACCTCTTGGATATGTAGGAAATGTAATGATTTCATGAGATGATCAATGATCACCTAAATCACATCCTTCACTAGGAGTCTGTGGTGTACCAATGAAAATATCCATGTATATCTAATCTCAATTTCATACCATAATGGGTTATGAATAAAAAACCCTTTAGTTCTATAGTGTTATATATTAATTATATGAAAAGTATGTAACCACGTAAAAAACATAAAATCCACCATATCATCCCCTAAAACCAATACCGACACCTCAAATCATGAAACATATTTATAATACCTGGGTACATGGACCAAAAAGAATGGTGTCAATTGTATAATAACTCTTGTCTTAGATAAAACAAAAAAACCAACCTACCATGAAAGAATGAATATCAAATGGGTGATTGAGACCACTCACTTGAGGTAACCCCATCATAAATGCTTTCACTAAATCATTGGAACCCATTGAACTTAAACTTCTCAATATAAACTTGCTCATAAAAGATGGTATTGATTTAATGAAATCCAATAACACATTTCCACCAACCTCATCAACTTCCATTCTAAACTCAGTAAAATAAATCATCTAATACCCATACTCAACCAATTAATTCATAGATTGTATCGATAATTTTCATCTCAACAGATCGAAATCCACATTCTCTTTCCCAATGGTATAAGAAATATGAAAAATAAAATGTCTAAATATTATATATATAGTGTCCCTATAAAAAATTTAGTATTATCTGAGATAAAATATATATCATTCTATTATGATTAGAATATACCATAAACTTCTCACCAAAGAGATAATGAAACCATGTTTTCAGTGCTTTTAAAACCACTGCCAACTCAAGAGAATGAGTTGGGTAGTTATACTAATGATGGAATAACTGGTGAGATCCAAAATCCATAACTTTTTTCCCATATATCATGGCATACCCCAGACACATACCAGATGCATTATAGAAAATATCATAACATGATCTTGGTTTTGGAAGAATCAAAATAGGTGATCAATTCATCCTCACTGTTATCTCCTCAAAATATTTCTATCATATTTCATTCCATTCAATGTTTAGACCCTTATGGGTCAAAGCTTTCATCAATGATGTGTAATTAGAGAAGTCCTAAAAACCACAACTATATTAACTAGATAAACCAATGAATATGTAGATATAAAACATATTATTGGGATACTACCATGACATAACTACCTATACCTTTCTGGGATCTATTGAGACGCCCCACTCTGATATCACATTCCCTAAAAAATTCACTTATTATTCGCAAAATTCACATTTGGAAGGTTTACCATACTAACAATGTTCTTTCAAAATTCATATAATGTTATAAAAATGGTATATATTCTCCTCCTTTGACATGATGCATACCAAAATATATTCCATGAAGACAACAAAAAAAGATTCTATGAACTGATAGAATATTCAATTTATCAAATCCATAAACACTGCATGAGCATTAATATGACCGAAAGGCATAAACAGAACTAAAAATTCCCTTATCGAATCCCAAATAATGTCTTAGGTATATCCTATTTTTGTAGTATAAAATGATGGTATCTTGACCATAGATCAATCACAGAAAACCAACGAGAACCTCTAATCTAATCAAAGAAATCATCAATCATTGGAAAAAGATATTTTTTCTTAATAGTCTCCTGATTCAACTTTTGATAATAAAATAAATGTATAAGGATTCTATTTTACTTCTTTTAAAAGAGGACATGAAAATACCACATACTAGGACTAATAAATCTATTATCCTCTAATTCCTCAAGATGGACCTTATGTTCCATCAACTCAATAGGTTCTATAAAAAGATGACATAGAAATGGGCATCATACAAGGGATAATTTATATAATAAAATTAACCTCTATCTAGTGTGGTAAACTACAGAAATCATCCAAAAATAACTTAAGGTTTTAATAAACCACTATAGGATATTGACCACCCAAAAAAGGGTCAACTTCATGAAGAGTCATATTTGAAAACTACTATGATATTACTCCAACATAAGGAACAACAAGCCTTTCCTTCCCGATCTAGATTTCCACTCACACTTGAAAACATGATTGAACCCATCGATAGATAAGAACTGTACATAATGATGATTAGAGTCTATCTAGGCCTTAACATAGATCATCCAATCCATACAAAGAATCATGTTGATGATGTCATGGTTAGGCACTAAAAAGTCCCACACCAACGGAATACCAGCTATCATCACCCAACATATGGGACATCCGAAACCTTGTTTTACCCCTTTACTAATGGAATTGAATGATCCATTGAGAATGGAATATGATTTGAAATAAAAACCAACACATACCTAAGCATTGATGATATAAAATAACGAGTATGAATTGTCTAAAACCAATCTAGCACTATATAAGATGAGATAAACATTGTTCCTCTTACAGTAGTTTTTGATGCCTATGATTCATTTGTCACATACTGTGCTTCATAATTTCATCCTATCATAGCCATATAAATATCTAGCTTTCCCTGAGGATTTGATCAACCACACATAAAATCATATGAATGGACATAAAAATCCATGGTGAAATTTGATCATTCCCTACATCCATGAGATAACTCTTCAAAACTGTGATAGATATTTCCAGAACATCCACAAAAATTACATGTAATAGGAGTCTCTATAAAGATAGGCTTTTAATGTCCTTTCTTATCACATTGGAAGAAAAAAACTACATGCTAACCTATTGAAAACCCTGAACCTGGAACTAAGGAAAATTGACCACTCTTTCACTTCCATGTATAGATAATAGATACTCCTTGGATAACCATTGGACCAACTAAATCTCCTCCAAAACATTTCCTCCTAGCTATTTATAACTCATCGAAAAAACCTTATCGACTACCTCCATAATGTTCTTATATAATAAGAGTATCAACATTGAATGAATATCACAACTTAGTCCTAACTCAATACTATATGACTTTTGGAAGTCATTATTGATAAGATCTAGTGGTAGATGTACTAACTCATAAAATTCGAAAGAATACTTCATAATGTTATTCTCCCACTGCTCTATGGTCAGAAAATCCTGAGTATTTTTTTCATGCAATTTCTTAGGTTAAAATTACTGTTGAAATATTTTCTTTAAGAAATACTTGGTAATATTCTAATGAAACATAGATTTAATAATAGAGTTCCACAATATCCTTACAGGTATCTCGATAATATTCATTAAAAACCCACTTTAGAGACTTTATAAATATTCAAGAAGGTAAATATCCTCGACATTTTCTCAAGCCACTACAAAGATTCCTGAGGTCCATTGTCACCATGAAATATGGGTTGATGCTTCTTAGTAAAATAAGACACATGATCCACCATAAGTCTAGGGTTCCCGAAACCCACATGGCCAGGAGTCTGAGGTGTAGATAACAACTTCTATCAAAGTAGGTTCCACTAGAGTATTCAAATTCATAACCTATCTCTTAGCTTACTCTATCATATTTGGAAGATCATTTTTCAGAGGCATTGTCCAACAAAAAAACCTTTCACACTCAATAAAATTCCAAAATCATAAGAACAACATCTGGTATTGAGAGAAAATCATCAAAACATTAATAATTTAAAGATAACATAAAAGACCTTAGTTGAAAAGGAACATTTACATTTAAATAAAATTCTCAAACAATTCATTTAAATGAAAACAAACTCTAAGTCTAAAAAATATATGAAAGTCCCCCACCACCCTTGGTATCTCTATTTTAGTCGTGAATATGAGTTGGACAGGACCCTTTTCTGAACCTACTATCTAAATTCTAATTATTCCAACTTTGATCTACCAAAGAAATAGAACAAATGTCCAGAATTGATAAAATAAATTTGGTAGAGTATTCCCCTTATACTAAAATGTAATGAACCAACCTAAGTCAACTAGATAAGACACCCGAACCAGATCTTCAAGTAAAATATGTAAAAATAGATAAAAAACCATTCTTGAAGATAATAAAAAAAGGAATAAAACATGAATGTAATGAAGAAATGGATGAGATAAAACAAAAGACACACAATACATGCAAAAATAGGCTAACCTAGAATGTAAGTCAATTCTCAATGTGACATACAATCACATCCAAACTAACACGAACAAAAATCCATATAAATAAGGAAAGCTAACATGGTACATGATTTTATTACCTTTATCTGAATCCTAAAATTCAACATTTGAAATTGAAAAGAGGCATAGGAAGTGTGTGAGACAAATCTCGTAAGATACTACCACTATTTTCTATATAATTTCTAATATCAAGAATAAAACAATTCTACCTTTTAAAACAAGAAAATTTTATAGATAATTTTTATAAAATAAATCTAGATATAATTAATTATCCATTTGGTTTTCATAAATTATTTTCAAAATCTTGAAATAGAAATATGAAAACTAGAAGAGATAAAATAAGAAATCATATCCATACATCAAGATGTTTACATTTCCAGGATATGAACTTTCATGGGAAGCTATGTGATACAACTCATATATAAACCTATGAGAAATAATCACTGATAAAACCAATAATTTCATAAATAAAAAATAATAATATTGAATCTCATATATTAGGCTCTAGAACATAGGACTCTATGAAATAAACACTCACAAGGATAAATAGTCATTGGTTGGATCAAAGATATTTTTAGTACTTAGAGTTGATATCAAAAAATGTTACCTCCTAGTGGTGTAACACACACTAAGGATACCAATATCTCTTTCTTGATGCACCCAAAGTTATTAATATTCAATTATCCAAATACATTTTCTAACCATGTTCAAAATTTCATCAAGTGTTTTCAATGGTAAGAAAAATCAACTTTAGTGTTTGAAAATCCATTTTCAAACAAATAAAATCATTTCCAAAGGCAAGAAAATCCTTTTTCGTGTTTGAAAGCAAACATTCCAATCTAGAATATTAATTTTAAAATAAGAAACCCATTTTAAAAACATTTTCCTTTCGAGAAAATAACCGTAAACCTAACATCACATCTAATCAATGATCAAACCAACATAATTTATCTATAATGATATAAAATTAATCAAATTAACTCATTTTATAGAAATAACTAACTCAACATGGTTGAAACCTAGATAATTTTGACAACGATGACCAGAGACCAGAATAATAACCTTTAAAATATAAGGAACACCAATAAAATGAAAATAATCAATAGAAAATACTATATAATAACAAATACTAACACAACCATATCCAAAACCTCAACCATAACCAAATCCAAAGAAATAACACAAGGAAATCTTACCCGGAAAAACAAAATACAAACATAACAATATTAACTTGTGGAATGAAATAATATGGAATTGTTAGATTTTACCAAAATCATACGTGAGACATTTTAGATAGAGAGAAATAATTGATTCCAAAGGATGAAATGAAAATTCAGATCAGAAGCACATTAAAAAACCCAACTCCCTAGAATTATAGGGCGTGTAATTCCTTTACATGTCATTTAAATCCCCAAAGTTCATATACATAGAAGAAACCATTGCCTATTTATTAAAAAACAAAATTTTCCCATTATAGGATCTAAACCTGTTACATGGAATGTAAATATCTCATGTTGTGCATCCAGTTCACAACATCTTCTTGGGGGCCATTACCCTGTGTTTACTCCTATTACACAACATTTAATTTCACAAAAAAAACAAAAACTACTGGTTCATGTGGAAAATTCAACGAATACCTAACATAACCAATTTAGGTGTCCTCCAAAAAATACATTTTATCATTAAATCACAAAGAAAAATCAACAAAGAAAAGGCTAAAACATAGCTAAAAAAGGTAATGGTGCTTTAAATCCCCTAAGTGGCGGGCATGTTATCCAAGTAGTAATATCATAGAGCTCTTCTTTAGATTGAAAATAGTTCTAATATGGAAATTACCACTGTGGAATTAGTGGCCATAACAAGAAAGGGAGAAGATATCAATCTCATGAACAAGCCCCAGTGCTATTATTTTATTATAGAGGAGGATACCATAGGAACTTCCACTGTCTTTTTCATACTATGTAGTGACATGATTGAAAAAATAGTTTAGTCTATCTATAGAGGTATATTAGATGGAAAATTTCATGGAATCCAGAATATATCTAGAGTTTGGGAAGGAATCTACTACCCCTCCATATAAAGGTATCTTCATTCCAACATGACACTTATGATGTGGTATGGGTTGTGGAACCCCTAATATGGATCAATAGTATTATATTGAGGAAGAAACTCAAGGGACTCAAATTGAATCACATGGTAGGGGTGAGTCATATTTCTGGTATACAGTCTTATTTGATAGGACTAGATGTATAACCTTCAACCCTCAGAGGTACAATTATTATGTTATCTCTACTTTCCTTTATTTTGTTTTATATACGAGCACCAAAATCCTTTATGTCTTATCAATAATCTATTGTATTGGGTTTTTATGTGAATATAATGGATGATCAAATGACCATTAACACACCATTAGGGGTGTGATAAGAGGTTAGTAGATACTAAAAGGATTGTTCTATTGAATATGGTTGATATAGTTTCTTTGGGGATTTTGTTTTACTATAAAAGGTATGATACAATTTTATGGTAGTTAATGATAAGTCATGATAGTAATTCGATCATATAGAATGGTATTGGGGGAGATTGAATTTTTTTATCTCCAGAATGGGGTAGCTCTATTCACTAGAGAGAACACGATATCTTAATAGTTTTGAATGACCAATTTATTATAGATTTTATTTTCTCAAGTTTAAGATATATGAATTTGTTTTGGATGATTTTGGGATGTGGTAGGGTACATTTCCCCTAGTAGTGGACCAATATCAAGACCTATTACTTGGATATTTCTCTTAATTACTAGTGAAGGTTGAGATCAAGCTCACTATCAATACAGTTTTAGGTGTTGTACTAGTTTCTATTCCTCCAAACAGGTTGGAAGCTATGTGTATTCAAGTGTTGAGAGTGTAGTTGGAGGATATGGATGTTAATAGAATCATACAGACTAGTGCATCACAATGTGGTTCAATTTTTCTTTTATGTTATAAGGCTGATGGAACATTAAACTTGTGTGTGGATGATGAAAGACTCAGAAAGAAAGAATTTATGAACCTATAACCCTTTCCATGAATCAATTATCTATTCAATCACATGAGAGGTTCCCATATTTAAAAAAAGATTTAACTGATGTTCAGGTACAATCTCTTAAGGGTGAGACCGTCTGACATACCCTAGACTAGTTTTGGGATCAGATATGGATTGTATGAGTTCATGATTATGTTTTTTGGTCTAATGAATGCACAATCCCTATTAATTTCCATGATGAATAAGATATTCAATCCATTTTCATATTATTTTGTGGTTGTTTTAATTGAGGATATATTGTTGTTCTATCAGTATATATATGACCATGTACAATATCTAGACATCATCTTCAGTACAATTAGAGAGAATCATATTTCTACTAAGTGTTCCAACTATAGATTCAGGATTGAAAAAAATTTCATGTCATGGGTCATGAAATCTCAATAGATGGAGTGTCTGTAGACCCATATATGATTGTATCTGTGGTGACATGCGAATATTCCATGAAAATCATAATTATTCAAAGATATCAATGTCTAAAAGGATATTGTAGACATTTCATCTAGACCACCTCCCATCTAGTGGCTCTAATGTTTTTACTATACTAGAAAAGGAATATGTTTTTAGTCATATTCTTTCAAGAGTTATTTCCCTGATCCAAAGAGTAGGATGACCTTATAATCGATCCTCACATTACCTAATCCATGTATGGTATATATCATGTACTAAGATGCATCAAGATTTGGATGAGATGTAGTATGGATGTAGGAGGACAGAGTGTTTACTTATAGCTCTAGATAGTTGACATCACATAAGAGGAATAATCCTACTAATGATCTAGAGTTAGGTGTGGTGGTACACCTCATGAGGTGATGGTATAATTATATTTTTGGTTAGGGTTTTGTGGCTTACAATAACCACAATATCCAAATGTATATATTTTTACATTGAGACTTGAACCATCAATAATAAATGTAGATCTAGTATCTTGAGTATTTCAAAATTGAGTTTGATTATACTAAAGGTAAGGGTGGAATTTTTTCTTTTTCCATGAGTAAGAAGTCGTAGTCTAAGGGAGTGTGAGATTCTTATGTTGAGTGGTATCTTATGGACCTACTGGTAGAGATACATATGGATGTTCATGGGTCTTAGGTAAAAGTGAATAATACATGAGAAAATATTATTCTCATGATACTAGAGTGGATAAATAGAGAGAATTTATGTTACCCTGAGTGTTTGTATTTAAGGAATAACATATATTATGGGGGTGACCACAAAATTGGTATCCTGGTAGAAATAATTTTCTTCTTATTCATGGACATGTATGGGTTCCTATGGTATTTCATGAAGACTTTTTGAGGGAATTTTTTCCCTTCTAAATTTTATGTGTATCCTTGTATGAAGAATATATATATCATGATATCCTTAGGTAATAATGGTGGTCCTGGATGAAAAAGAATACAATTAGCTTTATAGAATAATATTTCACCTTTTTGTAGGTGAAGTCTAAGGATCAGAGGCTTACAGGGTTACTATAGCCTTTTTCTACTATATATTGGAAGTTGAAAGATTTCAATATATACTTCATGATATGATTACCCTGCACACATCAAAAAATGATGTGTTATGGGTGATAATGGATCAAATGATGTATATAGACCAATTATTTTCTATCAAGGAGGACTTCACTATCAATAATCCTAGGGATCAATATGTGTATGATATCATTTAATTTCATGACGTTTCTTGGAGTTTCATTTTAGATGGAGATTCAAATTTCATTTCAAGATTATGGACGTGACTTACGAAGGATTTGGGATCATAGGTTCTTTTGATTACATCCTAACATGGCGAGATGCAGAAGAAAATTCATAGCATTAGCTTTAGCACCATCTGTTAGATCATTTGGGAGTCGTGGAATACAACAATGTTGGACAAGCGACCTGCACTCTCTAGTGTGCTCATAAAGGATAAGGTACACATTTATGAGTTGGATGTATGTTTTAAGGGTGGGTAGAATTTTCAGGAACTGAACAGGTTCCTTAATATACCTATTTCAACTAATAGTTTTCCTGGTCAATGGGTTTAGTGGAATCCTCCTGATAGTGGTAACAAGATTAATGTTGATGGTTCTTTCATGAATGGATGTATGCGAGGAGGTGGTCTACTTAGGGATTCAAATGGGTCAGTGTTCCTGGCTTTCAGTGGGTACTATGGTCCAGGGAATTCCTCATTCGTGGAGGTGAGGGCCTTTCTCATTAGAGTCTCTCATTAAAAAAGGTTCGGACTTCAGGTAGGTGAGGTTGAATCTGATTCAAGATTTTGGTGTGGTCTATAAAAGGGAAATGTAATCCTCCCTGGGATTTGATCTATCTCATTAGAAGATGTTCGAAGGAAATCAATGAAGGTTGTAGGGTCCATTATATTTAGAGAGAATATAATTTTGCTGTGGATGTTCTTGCTCATGTTGTAATAGAGGAGGAACCCTTGGTGATTTACTCCACTGTTGGATCTCTTCCATTGGAATTTAAGGATGTTGTCTGGGGGGATGCACTGGGACTCCATCATTTTTGACCTTCGTGATCTGTATATTTTTTGTGTGTGTTTTAACATTCTTTAATAAAAAATTAATTTTCGATCCATCAACAGATGATTTATATTATAGGGGATATGTTGTAAAAATATTTTTTTTTTCACATTATTGGACTGTGGAAGAAGCATCTTGAACTCATAAAGTTCACTTATAATAAAAATGTACAAACCTCAATCTGAATGGATAATATTGAGGATTTTAATTGATGACCATGATATTTTCCTTCATGATAGTTATAGGTGGGAGAGTCAACACAATTGGACCTAGTCTCATGTTTGTTACATCAAAGAAGTTTTGGTTAACCAAGAAGTGGTTGGTGACCAGATAGATTCTACAAAAATCACATGTTTCCCCAACTAAAATGTTGACATGATTTTAAGTTTTCTCATCATGTTTTTCTTCGGGTGTTTCCTTTTCTAGGGTAATGTTGAATATGGAAGATAAAAAATCTATCCCCAAAGTTTAATCACTTTTTTCAGATAGTGGAGAGGGTAATCCCCATGGAACAATGTTTTTAACTTCCAAAATGATATAATTCATTGTATGAAATATATAATGTATCACGCCTTTATAGATTTCATCCAAACCCTTATCACAAGAATGATTCTGATGATTTTGAGAATGAAAGCAATGAATCCTTTGAGGAGCATCAAATAATTATTATATCCATATCGAGGACAATATATGAGGAGAGACAATTACTTTTTATGAGTTTTGTAGTATCATGGAATGTTTCAAAAGCATACCGGGGAGCGAGAGTTAAATATCTGGGAATAGTGTCTTGACTTATACAATAATACACCCACAATGATTCTTGGAAACAAAACCCCTGGAAAGTTTTTTATATAGTGATTTTTTTAGAATCCCATATCTTCCCTGGTTCACATCACTTTATTTTTTCATTTAATGCTCTCGGTTTTTTATAAACTATTTAAATCATGGAAACAACCCTCATTCATGACATAAAGGGTGATTTCAAATGTGTTTGGTATTAGATGATTGTTTATTTTGATATTATTTTATGATTATAATATTTTATGATTATAAGAAATTTTTTGTTTTATTTTATATTTTATTATTTGAATATTCAAATTCCACAAAATATTTTATTTTTCTAAATTTTCTTAGGATATTAAATAACAGCATCTATTACATATCTTAGTTTAGAACACAACATATACTATTAGAATTATTTTGAATTTATCAACATTAATCATAATGGGATGGAATTTTTAATCTAATGATTATGTAACTTAAACATCATAGAATATTTTAATGTCAAGTGACCACATGGTTTTACCATGTGACCACAAAACTTTTCCATGTGACCAAATGATTTATCCATTTAAGTGACTATATGAAGGTTTCATAAGTGACCACATGTGTATTTTAATATGCATGAATGAGATGTTTATAATGGGACCACATTTTTTGTTTTTAAATTGAATGTGTGTGTTATTTTAGGTCACCATAGGTTTTTTAAGTGAAGACATGTGTATTTATTTTAGTGGTTGCATTATATGACGATGTCACTGAATAATTTTGGTCATACCTACCATAGGTGTATATTTATACCTATGATTAGAATTAAATATATCACATGATGAAATATTATGTGAACCTACCACACATTGAAATTTCAAACCACCATAGTCCTTATGGCAACTAAAGTGACTACAGATTCTATTATTCACACTATCAGTATACTGACTACAAATCATATGAACAAACCAAACACTTTTATGTCATTATATGTAAACTATATGAAAATCATATAAATTTTGAATGATTAGCACCCATGGTAAGTTAGTTATAGTTTTTATTTTCATAAAATCTATATTTGTTAAAATGGTCAATTTTTTATTAAATTTTATAATAAGAATTACAACATTCCTATATTATTTGTTTTATGAAATTCATTGATTTCTAAAATACATATATATTATATAAAATCCTCTTTAGTAATTTGTAGTGTATTTTTAATATATTAAAAAGTGATTAATTTATAATTTATTCATGAATACACATACATATAATATTTAAAATATTATAATTCCAAAATATTGAGTTTATTTATTTTTAATTTATAAATAAATATTTAGTGACCTCGAAATAATCCAAATTTTTTTTAGTATTTAAGGAATTATAATTAAATATCAAATAATTATTCACTAAATTAAATTATAATATATATTTAAATTTTAATTATAATAGTGAATTTTTCATATAGTTTTTATGATATTTTATTGACTTATTAATTTGGGGAATTTTTTAATTATTTAATTAGTAAATAAAATTATTTTAATTTAGTATTTATGTTTTGATTAATAATTACTTTTATTACAATTATTCAGGAATACTAATTTTTTCACTCTTGTATAACATTTAATATTGAATTGAAATGAAATTACTCAGTTGGATATTGGAATTCTAGTTTTGAGAATCATATTTAACATTTTCCTGACACATTCATTGCTCACAAAAAGTTATGAGTACATGAGCATTTGAGAAACAAAATAGAATTACTATGATCATTCATGTGTTGTAAAAAAATATCACGTGTGATAACATTTTCATCTTCTAGATTGATTTTAAAGTGCTAAAAAAATAATTAGGACTTATATTACTTTGTTAATGTGGTTTCCTAAAACACTATTCAAGAACATGTACATGTAGTTATCTGGTTTTTATTTTATTTCATCAAGGTTTTTTGTTTCTATAGAACTATATCCCATATCTCACACATGTTCTCACATTCAATTTATACTTTTATATTAAAAACAATTTCTTCTATTTATTCAAGTTGTAACATAGGTATTATAAATATACGATCATTTGTGTTGTGACACCTTTAGTCTATAGTCAGTGATGTAATTGGGTTGTGGATCCCAATATTAATGTTAGGTCTCTTGGTTATTCATATAATAGAAAAAGTAGGTTATAACTGGGTAACAATTCTACATTAAGGATTAGTTTTGTGAGAAAACATATCTCTCATAGATTAGAGAGGTATATAAGTGGTCTAGGTCAAATTTGGACCGAACCATTATAAAAATACATAGTGTTGTTTAACTTATTTTCTACATCTAATTAAAAATGATAATTTTAATTTATAATAATTTTATCTGGATGAAATATTTATTCTAGTCAATTCACTCCCCATCTAGACCATATATTATCACCCTTTCTGTCATAAATATTACCTCAAACGGTGACCCTATTAGGATTTATTGGTTTAATTATTTTTTATATTTAATGATACCAACATTTTTTATTATGTGATTACATTTTAAAGGATATATTAGTGTTATTATTTCTCATCATGATTTTAAATATATAAAATCAAGAACATATTCCTCATGGTTAAAGAGTTAGTTTTAATAATTTATTTTCCTAACGAATTGAATGAATTTGTAAAATGTGGGGATAAAAATTATGATGGAGGAAATGAAAGTAAATGATGCATTTATTCCCCCAACATTACCTTAATTTGATGAAAATTATTATTTTTACTAGAGGTCCATAACAGTGTCATACCTCAAGTAGTTAATCATAGAACACTAGTCAATCATATAAAAAATGTAAAAATTTCAAATGTAGACCTATATACTACAATTGTAAATGATAATTCTATATATGTTTTAAATTTCAATGAAATAAATTTTTTTTATTATTACATTAATAGATGGGTGTTTAGTAATCTTTTTTTATGTAAGAAAAATCATGATATTTAGACGATTGTACATTGTACACATCTTAGCTCAGAAAAATTAATTCAAACTAGTATTGGTTTGATTTGATAAGAGTATCCAACCATCAAGATGAGTGAGGATGAAAATATGATCTAAATGTTCCAAAAATTAACATAAATTTTTAACAGAATGAATTATTATAGGGAAAATTTGAAAATTATTTACTTTTGGGATGATTCATTAGAGTAGTACGAAATAAATGGAATACAAATAAGGCCATCATCGGTTAATGAAAGAAAATCAAAGATTATAATCATTATTAATTTATTGGACAATTTCTGTATTATGAAAAATAGTGGAATAACTTATTTGATGTGGATGAAACAAAAAGAAATGAAACTGATTTTAAATCCATAATAAAATTTCTACAACCTCTTCTTGTTATTGAATATATGATACTGAAGATTAAGATATAGATCAAATTGTGACTACTATTTATAAAATAAGGAAAATGGATAGAATTAATAATGGTTTTAAAAGTATCTCCAAAAAATGGAGATAAGAAAGGTAGTACTAATTATAATACATCACATTTTACTTGAGTTGAGTATTAAATGAAACAGTATATCAATATTGACCTTCCAAAAATAAAAATTAAATAAAAATACTAAATGTAGTTTAAAATAAATTCATAACTACTACGATTTCTACCACAGAATAAAATTCATGTAAAGAATCTATAAATGGGAATAAATATACTAGCTTGTGCATCAAGGATTCCCGAAACGAGTTTCACGATTATTTATATTATTAACGTTGTTTTGATACGTAATATGATTATAAAAATAAATTTGTTTCTATGTTAAATAATGCAATTGAAATATTATGAAATGATTTTTTCAAAGCTATTAATTGGTATAAAAGACCAAGCAATTTAATGATTTTTTAATGAAAATTATATTCTTTTTCTACAGAATGAAAAATGAATTAATAATTCTTTGATTCTCATTCTAACGATTATTATGATCTAAAATATTCCAATTTTTTATTCGAATTTTCATAAAAAAATATTTAATGTCTTTAAAAATGATTGTATTATTTTATTCAAGGACAATTTTTTTTTCATAAAATAATGCCTTTTTATGAAAAAAATAAAAATAAAGATGTTATTGTCAAGGATAAGAGATTACCTCATCTTTATTGAAATCATTATATGAAAAGTAATCTTTTTTGTACCTTAATTTTTACATGTCATCATTGTGGCATTAATGGATTCAATGAAAATGGTTGTTCAATTAGATTAATTTTTTTTGGGATTTTCAAAAGCTCGTAATTCTAAATCATTATTACATGGATTACTCTAAAATAATTTTTAAATTATATTGCAGTATCTAAATTTTTTTTGCAGTAATCTGATTCTACCCAAAGTAGGTTGGGTAACAAAATTTTCATGTAATTGGTTTTTATTGGAAAAATGACATATATGGGTCAAGAAAGATATATGGTACATGTGAAATTTATGATCGTGGTATATGACCAAAGAACCATTTTTTCACTTATAAAAAATGTGAATGAGGCACTATTTTTTTTAGAGTAATTCCAATGAAGAATAAAATATTTTTGTTATTTGTAATGTTTCAAATTATATATTATTTAAAATTTTTTATTTTTTGAAGGTTTAAAATATAATTTAATCAGTATATCTCAATTAAGTGACAATTTAATGGATTTTATATTTCAAAAAGTGTTGTGTTTTGATATTAGAGTACATTTGTGAAAATTTAGGATAATCAAAAGGAAAATATTTGTGTAATTAATTTTAATGAAATTTCAATTCCATATGTTACTTGTTTAAATGTTCTGTAGAGTAAAATCATTGGTTGGAATTGGAAATTAGGTTTTGTTAATTTCAAAAGGTTACATAAGCTCTCTAAATATGACAACGTGCTACAATTACCTACTCAAATGAAAAAATTCATGTTTGTGACATTTTCATTAAAGGGAAATATGATAATGTTTCATTTAGAGCTATAAATCAGATTACTAATATTAGACAATTACATTTAGTCCATATTAATTTTATTTTACTCTAATTTCTAAACAAGGTGTAATGAAATATTTTTTATTTCTTATTGACCATTATTATATATTTGGAAGTGTTTATTTTCATGCACATAAAATGATATAATATCTAGATTTATAACATTTTGAAATTTAGTTAAAAATGAAATGTCATGACCCAAACCATCGAGGTCCAAACTATGACTACCCATGTCTCCCCTCCAATAGGCCATGGTTAGGAAACCCACACATAGTAGGCATATCTCAAACATGGGAGGCATTATCTAGATGTACATATAAACACACACACACATATACAAGCCCATAAAATGCTGAAATTTAAAATAACTGAAAAAATTCATTTATAAAAATATAATGCCACAATAAAAGTATAATAATGAACTACAAAAAGTGATAAATAGGTAAAAATTCAAGACAAACCAAAAATAAAATAGTGTTCAACCTTCTCCATGTTTTAGGAATATGATCAAATGAAACCACTTGGAGAAAACCTCAGTCTATCAAGATTTATCTAGGGTCTACCAGCTTTCTCTCCTCCTAGGACATCATCAAAAGTGTCATCATGTTTATAATACATGACACAAGTGGGTAGATCCCATACTGAGGTGATTATAACAATACCCAGTAGTACACCACAAAAAAACTGAAAAACAAACCATCAAGAATTTTAATCTCATAATAATGAGATAGAAATCAGTGCATAACAGAACAGAAAACCTTGTTATACTCAAGAAGGATTTCACTCCTCTAGGAGGTCACAACCAAACATCCACCAATTATATTTTCTTGAATAAATAATTGTTTTGGTATACTTCGTTAAACTATCCATTCCATAATTAGCGAGACTCGTCCATGAGGTCATGATCATTGGGTCCCACCTAAGAAAGCATACTGGTCTCAGTAGACCCTCATACTCAGATAGGGGGTCTCACCTAGGAATGAAGTGGTACCCCACGAACCCAATATGGATGATCCCGCTACGTAGGTGATCAGATGCCAATAATACCAAAACACATTCCAATGTGGCCATCTAGAATGATGATCAACACCCTCCTCAATGAGGTCATTATGATTTGATAAATTTATCCTAAGGTATAAAAATGATATAGGATCACACTTAGGTATCGTTGAGTGTCATTATGAACTCTATCTAAGACTCATCATCCAGAAGGGATAACAAACATGTTATTCAGATATAATTTCACACTGTACCCTCAAGGTAATTGAAAAAGGAAACTCACTAAACTAGTAATAGTCTAGACTGAACAAATGAATCTCTATATAAACCCTCATAGGGGGTACATGGAGTGTACATGGTGTACATGATATGTCTAGGTAACTTCTACTCTTCTTGTGTGGTGCTACCTCACATAAAAAGTAAATATCCAAATACATGAATTGTAATAATAATACATGATGTGTGGAGACTTCCTGAAACCTTTCATATGCCAGTAGACAATTAGATGTGACAGTATCCTAACCCGTGTACAATTGGTTGTGTCCATGCACACCAGGTAGTGTATGTTTCTATGTACTCTAGTTGTGTCTTTGTACCTGGATTTCCCATTCCCAGGTATCCTAAAAAATAAACACTGATCCTCCAAGAACATTTCTCAAGGCATGTGATAGGTTCAAACAATGTGTGATATTTAGCTCCATGTAGAAACCGTACCACTACACAAGGGTCTCACAGGACAGGTGACACTGTATTTCACGTCATTTTACAACATATTTTCTATATTCACCAGTTCATCCTACATGACAAGAACCAAGTCATTAGAGCATCCATTCTCATTAGAATCCGTGGATTAGATGTTGGCGGACATTGAAATCACATACTCACTAGACTATGGTCCTCAATCTGCTCAGAAAATGGATAGTCAAGCCATTATGTCACCACTAAGAGCCTCCTTCATCTATCCATAAAAGGAATATAAGTCTTTCGCTAATCTAGTCTTGTTCCTCTTTGAAAATTACACTATGGTCATAGATCCTCAATTTAAAACATCCATTGTGAGCTGTAACTATGTTATTTATCCATTATGATGAATAACAGTCTTACAATGATCAAATATTGGGTAATAGTCTAACTTTGGGATAAAGGAAATACACATGATGAACATATAATGAAATTGGGGAGAAAACCATAAGTCTTAAATAGTGATTAATGAACCCTGTCTTTTTTCATTTGACCATGATCAATTATTATATTATTCATGACTAAAGAGAGATATTTAAAAAATTAACAATAAAGAAAATCTATAAATTTAAATCTACCCTCGATTCACAAATCTATTCTCATTCATGCAATTGATCTATTCATGAATGAGATTAAATAACGTGACGAAAATAGAAAATAAACATCCTACATAGAGTTCAGATCGATTACTAATGAAGAATGGTTTTTCATTTCCATCATTAGAAAGATCCATGAACTCAAATTCCACAACAATCCTTGACCATAATCTAAAATGGTGTCCTCTACCAAGAATTATTTCTAATGGGGCTCTACATCTATAGGTTCTATAGTAATCATTTAGAAATCTATATAATTTTATATTTATAGAAACAAAAAATGGTCACTTCATCAATTAATAAGATAAATAAATAAATAAATTTATTTTATTAATTCTTTTCCTGTGATAACTATTTTCTTAAACACCCTACACTAATAAAGGATTTGTTTCACCAAGTTTTAAACGCACCATTTTAATGAAAAATTTCCCTCAAATTTCTTATCCACACCGATGTTCAAAAGTTATCATACATTTTCAAGAGAACATAAATCGCGGGATATTTAATATTATTAATATATTTTAAAATATAATTTAGTGAACACTAATCTTGGAATCTCATTCCATCTAAGAAACAAACAATACAAATATTCCATTGAATATCAAAAATTAATACATAGAAAATATGAGTCGTTACATTCTCTATACCATAGGGATTTTTGTCTTGTAAAGAGAAAAACCTACTCAAAAAAATGTGGGTACTAGTCTCACATTTGTGTGTCCCGGTCCTAGTTTCTCTCATGAAGATTATCATGCTACCACCAAAAATTGCACTAGTGGAGTCAATAAACCAAAAATGATCCCCTACTACTGATCCACGATGTCTAATTGTTACTCAGTAAAGGTAGATCCATTCTCAATGTCTATCTTTCCACAGTTGATAACATGCAATGGGTTGGGAACATTCATCCTCATCTGTGACATGTGGAATACGTCATGAACCCAGTCCAACTACAGTAGTATAGCTAATGGGTAAACCAACTCTCTAACTATATGAAGTATATGTAAAGGGCCAATGAATATGAAATATAAATTTTCTCCATGGAAAAATATCTATAATCTACATAAATGTGAGGCCCACAAAAACACATGTTCTACCTTTTGAAACTATAGAGGCCTCCATAATAGATCCACATAGGATATACGATGATGATGTATAGTACACATACACTCCTGGATGATAAGATCCTTCCATATATTACCTCACACCAGCTCTAGAACCATGAGTGCTAAATCTCATGGATCAGTCCAAAAAATTTGTGATATATAGGGTCATCTATACAATGCCACGAATGGTTCCATACCAACGGTGTAATGGGAGTAATTTTTGAATGAAAACTAAACCAATGTTAAATGATCCTTATTATTAAGGCCAAAATCTAACATGTTAGTCCATAGCTTGCATTACAAAAATTAAATGGTCAACTCATTCTATCTATTATTCAGGGAGAGAAATATTAGGATCAAGAACTACTAATTACAAAATATACCATTCAATTCTCTTAAAAATCAGAATGAGAAATGGGAATCACATTCATAAATGATCATTAGGGGAACTCTAGGGAACTGTACTATCTCATTCACATTCAAGCATCGAAATATATATAATAAAAATTTCTCTCAAATGGGTAGGAAGTGGGCCAACGTGGTGAGTCAGTCTACAGAAACCCATATGGAATCATGTCCCCTTGATGTAAATGTTAACCCCATACAAAAGTTCATTTATATCCCATTCCATTTCCACTCTATCATATCATGGGGTTGAGAAAAACCCCTTGGAACAAGATGATCACCAAACATGTTCTGAAAAGTGGGGTATAAAGAGACAAACATAGAAACATAACTCTTCATTCCTTGCTACAAAAACTTATATTGGAAGTCCTCGAAAACTTTTTCCAATCCTAGATGTACCACTAAAGTGGAAGTAAGAATCTCCCACATCACCACATCCCACAACATCAATGGAACCATCATCCATCATATGAAAAATATAGCATGATTCCCGTCATCATAATATCAATTAGAAGCTTGTACATTGGATATCTGAGTATGAAAGGTTTTATAGTCAGCATATCCACACTAACCATCTATGAAATTATTTAAAAGTGGCGGTGTAACAACCATTGACTGAATATATGAAGCATTATACTTTTCCATAAACAAAAACTACAAATAGGCTAATTTCTCTCATGCCTCATCCAATAACCAAGAATAAGAGATCCTACTCAGAGAATATTCCACCATATTCCCATTCCTATGAGTATTGATAGTCTCAAAATCATAGTCCTGGAGGAACTATAGTAATAAAAAATTTATCAAGTTAAGATCCTTCTGGGAGAAGATATACTTCAGAATCTTATGGTCGGAGTAAACGATAAAATGCTCACCCATCAGGTTGCGTCACCACATCATTAGTACGAAGATAGACACTAATAACTCAAGATCATGGGTTATGTAGTTCTTCTCATATCGATCTACTCTCATGAACCATATGCAATGAACACCAACCTATACATCAAAAAACAACCAATACAAATTTGAGATGTATAAAACAACTGCATACTCGAAACCCTCCTTTGGAAATCTCAAGATCAGAGTTCTCATCAACCTCTCCATCGAATCCTAAAAGCACTATTGAAATCCTTCCATCCACAGAAAAGTTTGAGCCTTTGAATTCAATTATCTCAAGGGCACTTCCACTTTGTATAAAATGGGTAAAAACCTTCGACATTACTCTACTAGCCCAAGGAAAATCTACACCTTTTTAGCTCTCTTGGGTGGATCCTAGGTAAGCACTTCCCCAACCTTCACTAGGACAACTTCCACTACCTCCTATGAGATGATATTTCCCATAAAGTGGATGTCTCTAATAAAAAATATAACACTTCAATATGTTTCTATAAATATAGTTCTCTTAAAGTGTGTCTAGGACCATCCTCAAGTGTCTCTCATGCACTTCCTAAGGTGAATAGTACACTAAGATATCATAAATAAAGAACACCCAAAACTGGTCAAAGAATGGATGAAATATCTAGTTTATGAGTCTGATGAATAGTAATGTGGAAGTCATCATGCTAAAAAGAGTCAACAAGTACATATAATTACCATCCAGACATCTGAATGTTGTCTTTAGTATATCCTCATCTTATACTCATAGTTGTTGATAGCCTAATCCGAGTTCAATATCTGAGAATCATCATGAACCCCTGAATTGAATAAAGAGTTCATTAATACTCTTTATTGGATATATATTCTTCATAGTCACTTAGTTAAATCATTGGTATTCTACACATAACATTAAGATCACATCCACCTTCTTAGTGAACAAAAACAAGGTTTCCAAGGAGGAATCATTGGGTCCCACAAATTACTTCTCCTAAAAGTCATCCAACTACACCCTCAACTCAAAAGGATATATCGAAGCCATAAGATATGTTGGATCATATATCTTGGAGGTCACAATGTAATGACCCAAACTTTTATTAATGAAAATTACTCTTGATCTAATTAAATGTCTTATTATGTGAAATGGTTATATAACAAATACACTTCTTTGGTTTTATGTTTTTGGATTTTAAAATACCATTATGAATTTTGACCTTTGCTAATATAGCTGGTGAATAGTGACCACATAATTACAATAAAAATAGGGCTTTATGAATTCTAATTTACTTGGAAAAAGGAAGCGATAAACTCATCTAGTAGAATTGATCCATATGGATACCATTTGATAGTGCTCGGAAAGGAGGTGGCATCATTGGGATTCACTTTTGACCAAGACCAAGCTGAGCTTCAACACTTTAAGCTCAAACAGAACCACCTATGAGTAAAGTTGATGTTGATAGACATTACCACCTAAGCGATTTTATTCGAGCCACCCCAAGAGTCTGTAACCATCAAACACCTAACCCTTCAGTCTTATGCAAGTGTTATAAGGGGTTATGTAACATGACCCTAGTACTATGATTATGTACATTATTTTTTATAGAGAATATACATTCATTTTATTAATGTCACTTTGTAAATATTTTTAAAGAAAAAAATATCATTTTTAGTTAATTAGGAAATATATTTTGATGAATTAATGGATTTTTTAATTAAGTAAAATTTTAATTAAATGTTATTACTAAATTACTTTTTATATAATATAAATGACCATATAATTATTATGAATATTATTTTGATTTTTATTAAGGTTTGAAATCTATTTTTTCAAATCCCATGAATTTTTGATAAATGTCAGATTTTATTTTAAAAGTAAAAATTCACATATTTTAAAAATTATTTATATAAAATGTAAATTATTTTATGAATCAGGACATTGAAATTATCCAACGGTGAATCATTCATAATTTTTTAAAACAGTCGAATTTTTGGGTAAAATTAAATACTGTTTAAATATATAATGTATTTTATGACATCATAATGACCCAATAGTTATGTAATAAAATAATATAAGCATTATGTTCGGCCAATATATGTTTTTCCATTAAAATAATGTTATTTTAGGTTCATTTTATTTTTTTACAAAGCCTTAATGGACCCTGCAAGACTTATAAAATATTTTAACTTTTTAAATCAATTTTGCTTGAGAGTGTGACTCCTTTTTACAAAAATAGCCCTATTATTTTAAGAATTTAGGCTATTTTCCTTATAAAATAATTTTTTCCACTCCCCTTTGGCAAAAACCATGGTCAAAAAACTGTGGGTTGTTTTTTAGTTTTGATTAGTTTATTGCATGGCATCCCAAACCTAAATAATTTAGAATTTCCTCTCCTTTACTATATAATCCCACCCAAGGTTCCACATAATCTTCACTCAAATCCTATGGAGTTCATCCATCCTATTCCCTCCTATCTGTATAATCCTCACAAGGCACCCCAGGCTCCCTAGAATCCTCTCTTTAAAGTCCCTCCCAATCCTTTGGGATCACACTACCAAGTAAGGGATTCCTTCCTTTTTCATTTTATCCAAGTTTCATAATATTGTTATATCCTTTTATTTTCAATTATAAATGTTGTGGTATGATTAAGAACCTCCCCCATACTTCCTGTTTTTTGTTTGAATTATTAGAGACTCTTTTATCTCTCATTAATGTCTCCCATATACACCTATTACCATGCCAAAATTCTGTAAGGAATTTCTGTCTCCTCATTTACATTCAAGAAATTATTTTGTATTATGAATATAAATTTCGTTAAATATGTTAATACATGTATCTATATGACCCCATTACTATCCATTTCATTTATATATGATTATACACCACTTTGTTTTCATCAAACATTTTTATGAATTCTTATGTCAGGTCGTTATGCTACTGAAACTGCACTACGATTTTCCAAGCCAAAGACATTGTGTAGTGAATACAATTCCCATTTCACTATCAAGAGTTCTAACCTTTATGAACATTTACTTATTGATTATATAGTTTCATATCTGTATTAAAAATTCATTTATTATGGAATAAATGATGGCGTTGAATGATTCCATGTTATATAATCAATGTGGCACACTTATGCATGAAATGAAATGTTTAAGAAGGGTGCTCTGTGATAGCGTTCCAATGCTTTGGGTAAAGATTAGTTCCATGATAAGTAAAGAAAAATGAAGTTTGTTTCATGATAATTCAAGTGCAATGATGTTTTACTCATGATCCATGTGTAATGGGCCTTGGCTCATGCTAATACCATGTTAAGTGTTGTCTCCACATTTCCTTGTTATGATAATCATGTTATACAATGCCTTTATAATCATGTTTTACTTATGCTCCATTAATATGCATATTTACTAACATATATTGTATTCTTCATGTTATTCCTTGTTTAATCCCTTAATGGGATTTATATCTCACCATTTTTTATGCATGTCCTCAGGTTATCCCATGCAATACTAAGTACAAGAGAATATAGTGGTCATGTAAAGGACGTTTTCAATAAAGATGTTGTGCTTAATGTTTTAAGTCATTATTTAATGTTCTTAACCCCCAAATACACTAGAAATCTTGATCTTATATGTTGGATAAAGTGAATATATTATGTAATAAATCATGTTTAAGTGTTTAATAAAATGCATGGTTGTTATAGTTGGTATCAGAGGCATGAGTTTAGTTATTTTTGGGATTAGGATTTGAAAACCCTATTGAAAGCCTTAGAGATGAGACTAAGCATAATAAAAACATAACTAGGTTTTGGTGAGTATTGAGTAAGTGGTTTATCAAGAAAATAATTCCCTTTTTGGATACGAGCAGGTAGAGGCGGCTCTTGCATAGATGTACCTTGGAATGAAAACTCTGGCAAGGAGTTTCTAGCTTGACCAAGGGTATTCTAGAACACAAAAACTGGCCTTTTCTTTGATGGCTTTTCCTTCTCCTATGAGGCTTCACCTCTAGATTTATTGGGACCGGTTTCTCACTATTCCTTAAAAGTGACTTTATTAATAAAAAGTTAATTTTCAATCAGTCAATAAGCATTGTATGAACCATTACTATGGGGATAAAAAAATTCCCCTAAGAAAATATTTTGGGAAGTAGATCATGGATAACATATATTGAAGCCTATAAATTCATATGTTAAGGAAATAGAAGTAATTTAGATGCCATAAGTTTTTTTAATTCAATTACCCTTTATGTGTTACCCCTTACTTTCCTTTTATTCCAGCTAATGGTCGATAATATGAGGACTCAGGCTAACAACCGATGCGAAGATCAATATGATGATTATTCTAATGATATGCCCAATCCAATGGGAGAAGGAATCACAAAATTTTTCATGATAGTCTCTCAGTTAAGTCAATATTTGAATAGAAACATGTGTCAAGAGGAACATTCAACCCCCCTAAGAAAGAACAAGTCACAATCGAGAGCCTCAAAAGACACATAAATCATACTTTTAGTGGATCATATGATCCATCAATTGCCGAAAAATGGATCAAATCCATTTAAATGATCTTCTCCATCCTTCAATGTTCTGAAAAAGAAGAAGGTTCTTCTGGCTGCTTATCGTATGGAGGGTGAAGTTGATCAGTGGTGGACATTGATAAAAAATACAAAGCCTGAGGAGGAGATCGAGGCATTGGAATATAATCATTTATGGATGATTTTGTTCAATAAATATTCTCTAGCACCCTCCGAATTAAGATGGAAAGATACTTCCTCTCCCTAAAGAAAAAAAGAAGATGAATCCATCTGAGCGTTTGATGAAAACTTCACCTGGATTGGCCGATATGCCCCTATCTTTTTCATTACCCCCAAATTCAAAGTTGGACTCTTCCTTGGTGGGCATAAACCTAGCCTATGGAAATCCCTGGAGATCCGTTACTTCGATAGCTATGAGGAAATTTTCACATATGCCCTCAAAGTAAAAATAGAGGTCAAAGAATCCCAAGGTTATCATGGGGATAATAATTTTAAGGTGGACTTCAATTCTGGTGGTCTGATGGATAAATCCAACGGTGCTAAGAAAATAAAGCACCCCACTTTCCAAATGTACTAAAATAAGCACCCCAAAAATTTCCTAAAGGGGATGATGAAATGCATTTGGTGTGGAAGGGAAGTGAACATAGCCGTTAACTATAGAAAAGAAAGACCTAAAAATGTGAAAGATGAGAGGAATGGTTCGTTCAACCCTCAACACATTGTTCATTGTTTCAACTGCAAAAAACCAAGGCACCTTGCAAAATAGTTCCCTAAGATATGGGTTTTTGGAGGCAAAAAAAAACCTTCAAGGAAGCAAGAGAAAGATTTTTAAATCGCTACTTCTGAATTGAACCCCAACTATGAAGTGGTGAAAGGTACACTAGTTATTTATTCAAGAATATAAAACATACTTTTTGATTCTGGTTCTACACATTCTTTTATATCTTGAATGTTTAGTAGAACAATTACTACACCAACAATAATCAAGAAAGTAAATATGTCGCTGAGTACTCCAAATGGGGAAATCATTGCATACCATGATTATAACTCATCCCCTATTATAATTTTTGGATTGAACTTCCTGATGAACCTCATCAAATTCCATCTGTTGGAATTTGATGCAATTCTCACCAATGATTGTCTTTCCTTATATAGATCCAAAAGAAATATCTGTGAGAGAGAAATCATTCTCCATATAGAGAATCGAACCCCAATTCTATACAAGTGCAAGGAGGAAGATGAATCTTCTTTAGCACCATCATCTCAAGCATGGATATTACTACCCTAAGAGTACACATATTTGGATTGAGTCCAAGGAAGCAACTATCCTTAAAGATATTCCTATTGTGAGGGGATTCACTGAAGTGTTTCTCGAGGAATTTCCCTATCTTCCTCCTATAAGAGATGTTGAATTCTCAATTGACCTTATACTAGGGGGATTTCGAATATCCAAGACTCCAAATAGAATGGCTGTTGTGGGGCTTGAGGATCTGAAGAAACAACTACAAGAGAATCTCTATAAAGGATTTTTATGCCCAAGTGCTTCACCATGGGGTGCACTAGTCCTCTTCATCATGAGGAAGGATGGGTCAATGCACCTTCACATTGATTATCATGTGCTCAAAAAATTCATGATAAATAATAAGTATCCTCTTCCATGAATTTATGACTTGTTCGAACATCTATGTGGAGAACAATACTTTTCCAAGGTGGTATTGCAGTCAGGATATTACCTTATTAGGGTGAAGAAGGAGGATATCCCCAAGCCTGCTTTTTGTACATGATATGGGAAATATGAATTCATATTAATGACTTTCAAACTCACTAATAATCCATCAATATTCATGGACATGATGAATATTGTCTATAGAGATTACCTTGAAAAATTTATGGTAGTATTTATAGATGATACTATAATATACATCAAAACAAAGGAGGGGAATGAAGAGCATCTAAGAACTATACTAAAGACCTTTCAAAAGTTGAATCTCTATGAAAAGTAAATAAAGTGTGAGTTATAGTTGAAGGATGTCTCATTATTGGGTCATATCATCACCAACAATGGGATATCTATGGATCCCTCCAAGATAGCAGAATTTGAGGGATGGATGAGGCCAACATCGGTAATGGATATCCATAGCTTCCTGGGGTTAGCCGGATATTATGTCTACTTTGTGAGAAATTTTTCACGATTTCCAACCATCTAACAAAGTTAACTCATAAGGGAGTAATGTTTCCTTAGACTGATGAATGGGAAGAGAGCTTCAAGGAGTTGAAAAGGAGTCTTATAACTATGACCATGCTCACACTACCCACAAGTGAAGAACTCTTTGTGGTATTTAGTGATGCTTTGAAGAAGGTCCTGGGCTGCGTGTTGATGAAAAATGACAAAGTTATTACAAATGCTTCAAGGAAATTGAAAGATTGTGAATAGAACCATCCAACACATGATATGGAGTTGTCCATGATGATTTTAGATTTATAAATTTGGCGAAATTATCTCTTTGGGGATAATTTAGAAATATAAATGGATCATAAAAGGTTCAAGTATATATTCACACAAAAAGAGTTGAACATGCACAAATGAAGATGGTTAGAGCTGATCAATGACTATGACTGCTCAATCCATTACCACCCTGAGAAAGTGAACAAGGTGGCTGATGTTCTAAGTAGAAATGACCCAGGGATTCTATCATTGATGAGAATTGAAAAGGATCCAAAATTCATAGATTTGATGAAGATGGACATTTGAATCATAAATAAGGGAACTTCATCAATCCTTTCACAAATGATTACTCAACTATCTCTTTTGGAATGGTTAAAGGATGCTCAAAAGGATGATTTGTTAATTCAGAAGAAGGTTGAAAGTATCAGAAAAGGGAAGTCCATGGAGTTCAATTTCATTAAATAAGGAATTTTGAGATTTGGGTCAAGACTATATGTTCCATTAAATACAAATTTAAAGAAGGAAATTTTGAATGATACAAGTAGTTCAAATTTATCCATTCAACTAGAAAACACAAAGATGTATCGAGATCTTCAAGATCATTATTGGTGGGTTAATATGAAAAGGAGATCACTGAGTATACATCAATGTTCCCGATTTGTCAACAAGTGAAGGCTGAGAGGTAGAGGTCTAATGGGAAGATTCAACCACTACCCATAAAGAATTGAAAAGGGAGAACATCACCATGATCTTTTCCACCAGACATCTGAAGAAATCAAATGGAAACAATATTATTTGGGTTGTTGAGGATCACCTTACAAAGACTACACACATCATTGAAATTTGAGAGGATTTCACATTGGATCAAATGGCATGGATATACATCAGAGATGTGGTAAAGATACATGGAGTATCACTATCGATTGTATCCGATCGAGATCCAAGATTCACCGATTTTTTTTTTTGAAAGAGTATTCAACATGCTCTCAATACTGAGTTGAATTTCAGTATGTCTTATCATCCTCAAACTGATGTCCATTCTGAGCAGACTATCCAAACACTAGAGGAAATGTCGAGACCACGCTCAATAGACTTCAAAGTGGGATGGTTTCAACATCTTCCTCTGGTTGAGTTCTCTTACAATAACAGTTTCCACTTAAGCATCCAATAGGCTCCTTCTGAGTTCTTGTATGAGAAGAGGTGTAGAACACCAGAATGTTGGGATGACATTGGGGAGAGAAAAATCCTAGGTTCATATATGGTCCAAGAAATGGTAGTGAATGTTAAGACCATCCAGAAGCACATTAAAGCTGCTCAGAGTCGAAAAAAGATATCTGCTAATAATCATCGACGGGACCTAGTGTTTGATTTCGGATACATGGTATTCCTTTTCATATCACCATGGAAGAGAGTAATGAGATTTTGGAATAAGGTAAAGCTTAGTCCAAGGTAAATTGGCCCTTCTGAGATCCTTGATTGCATTGGAGCAGTGGCATATAAACGGGAACTCCCACCAAACCTATCTTAAGTGCATAATGTATTCCATGTATCCCTATAGAGGAAGTACATACCTGACCCATAACATGTACTTTTTCTAGATGTGGTACCATTGTAGAATGACCTCTCCTATGAAGAGAATCCGGTGAAGATCTTAGGTCGTAGGGAAAATGTTCTGGAAAATAAGGCAATTCCCATCATGAAAGTGTTGTGGAGAAACCAAAAGTTTGAATAAGTAATGTGGGAATCAGAGGAAGTGATAAAGCAAAGTTACCCACATCTGTTTTGGTGTGGGAAAACGAAATTTTTATTAAAAAATTTCTTAAGGGGTGAAGATTGTAATGACCCAAACTTTTATTAATGAAAATTATTCTTGATTTAATTAAATGCCTTATTATGTGAAATGGATATATAACATATCCACTTATTTTGTTTTAGGTTTTTGGATTTTAAGATACCATTAATAATTATGTCCATTTCTAATATATCCGTTGAATAGTGATCACATTATTAGTATAAATATAGGGCTTTAAAAAATCCAATTTTCTCAGGAAAAGGAAGCGATGTCCTTATCAAGTAGAATTTCTCCATATGAAGCCCATTTTTCAAATCATGGAAAGGAGGTGGTGTCATTGGACTTCAATCTTGACCATGCCCAAGTTGAGCTTCAACACGTTAAGCTAGAACAAACTTGACTATGGGGGAAGTGGAAGTTGATAGAGATTACCACCCAAGTGATGTTATCCAAGCCACACAAAGAGTCTATCACCATCACACACCTTACCCTTCGGTCTTATGTGTGTGTTATAAGGGGTTATGAAACAATAACCTAGTAATATTATTATGTACACTATTTTTTTATAGAAAATATACATTCATTTTATTATTATTACTTTGTAAATTGTTTTGGAAGAAAATATAGCAGTTTTAGTTAATTAAGAAATTTATTTTGATTAATTAATGGTTTTAAGAATTAAATAATATTTTTATTAAATATTATTACTAAATTACTTTTTATATAATACAAGTTACCGTATAATTATTATGAACACGATTGTGATTTTTATTAATGATTGAAAGCTATTTTTGTCAAAACCTATGAAATTTTGATAAATGTCTGTTTTTATTTTAAAATTAAAAATTAAAATACTTATAAAATTATTTAGATAAAATTAATATTATTTTTGGAATCAGGTGGTTGAAATTATCCAATCGTATTTTTTCATATTTTTCTGAAATAGTCAATTTTTTGGGTAAAAATTAAAAACTGTTTAAATATATAATGTGTTTTATAACATCATAATGACCCAATAGTGATTTAATAAAATATTAAAAACATTATTTTAGGCCAATATATGTTTTACCATTAAAATAATGTAATTTTAGGTTTGTTTGATTTATTTTTCAAAGCTTTGTGGACCCTCCAAGACTAATAATAAATTTTAACTTTTTAAATTGATTTCCTTGAGAGTGTGACTCACCTCCACATAATCAACACTATTATTTTAAGAATTTATACCACTAAACTTATTAAATAATGGTTTCCACTCCCCATTGGAAAAAACCATGGTATGGTTTGTGGTTTTGATTAGTTTAATGTGTGGTGTCACAAACCTAAAAAATAAAAAATTCTCTCTCATTTCCTATATAATCCCACCCAATATTCCACTTAATCCACACTAAAATCATTTTTAGATCGTCCAAATTCTACCATTCTCTCTCCATAATCCTCCCAAGGTTCCCCAAGCTCACAAGAAGACTCTCTCAAGCCCCTCCCAAGCCTTTGGGATCACACTTCCAAGTAAGGGATTCCTTCCATTCTCATTTTATCCAAGTTTCTTAATATTGTTATTTCCATTTATTTTAAATTATAAATGTTGGGGTATGGTTTATCACCTCCACCATAACTACCTATTTATGTTTTAATTATTAGATACCCCTTTCTCTCCCATTAATGTCTCCCATGTACACCTATTACCATGCCGGTATTCCTTAAGGAATTTCTCTCTCGTCATTTACATTCAAGAAATTCTTTTGTATTATGAATCTGAAATACATTACTTAGGTTGGGACATGTATCTATATGAACCCTTAATGTACATTTCATATACATATTATGATAAACCCCTTTTTTTCTCATCAAACGTTTTTATAAATTCTTATGTCACATCGTTATGCTGCCGAAATTACACTGCGATTTTCCATGCCAAAGTCATTGTGAAGTGAATACCATGCCCATTTCTCTATCAAGGGTATTAAATTTTTGGAACATTTAATTATTGATTATATAGTTTCATTTATGTATTTAAAATTTCTTTATCATGGAATAAATGATGGTGTTGAATGATTCTGTGTTATATGATCCATGTGGCACACTTATACACGGAATGAAATGATTATGAAGGGTGCACCCTAATAGCACTCCAATGCATTGGGTAAAGATTAGTATCATGATAAATAAAGTGAAATTAGGGTTTTTTCATTCTAATTTATTTTCAATGCGGTTTTACTCTTGATCCATGTCCAATGATCCTTATCTCATGCTAATACCATGTTAAGTGTTATCGGTACATTTTCGTGTTATGAAAATCATGTTATATCATGCCTTTATGTTCATGTTTCTATTAGGCTCCATTGGTATCCCTATTTCCTAACATGTATTGTATTCTTCATGTTACTCCTTTTTTAAAACCTTACTAGGATTTATAGCTCCCCCTTTTCTTATGCCTTTCCTCATGTTATCCCATGCAATGCTAAGTATGAGGGAATGTAGTGGTCATGTAAAGGAAGTTTTCAATAAAGATGTTGTGTTTGAAGTTTTAAGTCGTTATGTAATGTTCATAAGCCCCAAATACACTATAAATATCAATATTATATGTTGTATCAAGTGAATATTTTATGTTATAAATCATGATTGAGTGTGTAATAAAATTCATGGTTATTATACACAGGGTGAATGTTAATAAAGAATTCTAGATCTTGATCGGTAGGTAATTTGGGAAAATACATAGGAAAGACATCTTCATACTCTGCCACCACCATTGGGAACATGTAGACCATATAATCTACTTCTCTAAGATACATTCTATCCAACTGGTGGGTAATTAAAATCATTACCCTATGCATGATCCCATGCTTCTCTTCCAAGGCTTCCTTTTAACACATGAAGGAATCCCTCATCCCATCAGTATAGAACCACCACATCCTATACCAAAATTTTTCAATCAAGGCATGAACTATGGATATCTAGTCCATACCTAAGATAACATAATAAGGCATGATAACTTATTCAAATTGATCACATATAATTAAATCACCACAAGAATCATATCACACAATTGACATAAGTGTGTAATCACTTTGTCACCTCTTCTTGGAGTCACCAAGTGAAAGAGTCGAGGCAAAGGGTCAACCAGAATCCCTATATCTCAAACCATTGAACTAGAAATAAATGAATTAGACTAACCTATGTATATAAATAATGCATATATAGTAGAATATTGGAAAACTATAACTCATGTAATCAATGGAGCCTCACGATGATAAACCTCCATAAACTTTAACTAGCCACATCCTCAACCACCAACTCCATGATCTTGGAATTGACCACCTGGGGGTGGTGGTGGTAGTAATTAAATCCTCTGACCACCTCTTTCAACTCTAATATCCTCTTTTCCACATCTACCACCAAGACGACATCCCTAATCTAACCTTTGTCGCATCCTTGGTTATCCCATGACCATATATCGAACATCTATGTGATGGGTCATACAATCCCAAGCCATATGTCCCCGACCTCTAAAAGAGAAGCACTGCCTCTCCCTTGGCCATTCTAATCCATCCTCAAAGCTAGGTGTCGCTGATCATGTGTAATTGGTTCTTCTCTTGAAGTAAATAACTTGCTTGGGACCTTGAGACTATCGTTGACGGCCTTCTGCTAATGTCTATGCTCCTGAGTGCCCACTACCCACACCCATTGTATTCACCTACTCTACTGGGAAGATCTCCACCACTAAGTCCCCCTCCATCCTTCCAGCATAAGTTGTAATTTATATAGATATCAATAATGATATGATATCCTATCATAAGACATGTATAATGGTTTGTGCTCTAAATAATGAATCTGAAACCTTATCTATGGGCTATTTTGAGAGACCAGTAAACCTAATTTAATACTCTTCCATAGTGAAACTACTCTTCTATAGATGTAGAAGATCCTATATGCACACTTATAATAATATGGATGAATAGACCTACTATTAGAAGTGAATCGTGAATTTTGACTAGCATAAAACTGTATCATTGTGTGATTGAGTAACAAAGTTCCACCATCACCCCGTAAGTCCCTAAACAAGACAAACCACAGGGAACTCCATACGATCTATTGGCATCCTCAGAAGGTGGAAAACATGAGTGACTACCCCTAGAAATTATATATACACTTGGGAGTCTAACTCCCCCCAAAACCTCGGAGGTCATTGCCTCTAGAAATCATGTAACATACTTATCCTTTGTGCGTCCTCAACTAGCACTGCTCTCACTAGTTATTCCTCAACGGGTGGTTGTATACCAGGTAAACCACCCAGAGGTGATATCTCCCATAAATTCCCCAATAATAAATCCTTTTCACTTGGAGGATCATACTCATGGACACGTAGTGGAATCCCAGATGGATGTCTTCCTGGAGTCATCCATAAATAAACAACATATA
Source organism: Viscum album (assembly GCA_963277665.1). Taxonomy (NCBI): domain Eukaryota; kingdom Viridiplantae; phylum Streptophyta; class Magnoliopsida; order Santalales; family Viscaceae; genus Viscum; species Viscum album. The sequence continues at coordinate 1,281,647,751 of OY728127.1, forward strand.
TGATGATCAAACAATATATATTGGGTGATAAGTCAAGATGAACATGAAAACCATAACTTTTCTTATATGATTCATGTACCTATGTTTTTTTTCAACTAGTGTTTACTTGTACTAAGTCCGAAAAAAGGGTTTTAGAGTTTTGGTGTACGAATACGTCGACTACAGCCCAAAAACTGGAGTCCCTCACCTAAAAGACAAACTCTATACACTTAATATTGTTTCCAAAAACAAATCTCATAGACTATAGTCCTATATTAGAAATGAAATCTTTGATACCACTATTTTAGGACTGACCAACTAGGGTCTAAACCATGAATACCCCTAGGCTAGCTCTAATAAGACATGGGTTGGTGACCTGTGACAAGTAGGAATATCCTACACAGGTAAATAATTATCCTAATGTACATGCACACACACACACACAAAAACCCAAATCTATAAGTGAATAAAATGGTGAAATCAGAAATAATTATAAAAAATTCATGCATACATCTGTGATCCAACAATCATAGTACAACAGTAATGTACTAAAATTGAAATAGAGGGCCAAATTCAAACCCAACCAAAAATTGTAAAGAGTATGACCTACTCTATGGGAATATAATATGATCAAAAGTGACCACATAAAAAAACATAATTTTTATATATCAATATATGATCGACCAATTATTTTTCCTCTTAGTACATTGTTAAATGGGTTGTCTTCTGCAAACAACATGACACATGAGGAAAAATCCCATGTAGGTGTTATTATAACAATAACCAATATGTCACACTAAAAACAATAAACATAAATAATGAAGAATATTCAGCTCATGAAAATGATATATAAATAAATTCACAATAGAGCATAAAACCCAGAAATACATAGGAATGACATCATTCATCCAAGTGGTCATAACTAAACTTCCAGCCACATTATTCTTGTAGAGGTAATTCTCATTCCATTATAATCCACTCCATGATATATACCATTATTAGATACCATCATCCATGAGGTAGGGATCATTGGGTCCCTCTTAAGAAAGCTTATTGGCCTTATAAGACCTTGATACATAGATAAAGGGTCAAGCCATAGACCACTGAGGGACACCACTGACCCAATATGGATCAACCAATACATAGGGCATCATATGACAATGATACAACATGCCCTACTAAAATGGATAGATATACAGAGGATCAAAAAATTGAATAAGTATGTCAAAAAAATTCCACATACCCCTCTTAGGTTATAATAATGATAGAGGATCTCACTCAAGTCTCCCGAAGAGACCCCACAAAGGCTATCTGAGACACATCCTCCACAGGGGATGATAATCCTACGATGTGGGCATAATTCCAAACTGTACCCTTGAGCGAATGGTCTAATGGAACACAATCAACTCATATTGGTCTATATTGAAGAGACAATGGTCTAAAAACACACTCAACATGGGTACATGATGTGTAAAATATGTACATGATTTTTACATCCAACCACTTCTCTAACCATGTGGTGCTACCTCACACAACATGTAAATCTCCATATATAGTGGGTGTATGAATAGTACACAGTGTGTAAAGATATCTTAAAACCATGCATTTGTCATCTAACAATTCCAGTGTCTCATTGTCCATGTCTGTGTAACAACTATTGTACACATAGTCATTCTCATGTACACCAGGTAATATTCATTCCCATGTACACCATCTCACATACTCTGGCCATATACATGTACCTGGCCTACCTTATCCTGCATATACTCTGATATACACACCTATCCAATAAGAATGTGTTACATATTTTGTGATATTGTCACACAACATGTGATATTTATCTATTAATGAAAAACCTAACACCATACAGGGGGTCCCACATAGTGTGTAATGTCATCATATGTGCCGTGTAATGTGGGATTTTACAGATCATATGGTTCTTCATCTGAATCATCCATCACATATCTAGAGCCTACATAGTGACCAAAATCAATAGATATGAGGTAAAACAACTTTAATTTTCATGATCAACATATTATGATCCTTGATTTACTCAGAAAACAGTTCGTCACTCCAATTCATCATAATAAATAGTTGATATCTTATATCCTTCATGGGAATGGGAATCTTAGTCTGATCTGGTCTCGTTCCTCCTCTATTCATCCACTTTCACTGTTGATCCAAAAATCACAACCACAATCATGATCCGTACCCAAAGTACTAATCTGTTTTATGAAATAATAGTCACAAAAAGATCACATACTGGGTAATTATTGAACCACATGCCAAAGGAAAAATCTGTGATGAACTTGTGAAAAAACAGGAGACAAAATTACAAGTTGATAGATGTAAGGAACAAACCCTAGACATTTTTTGGACCTTATTTTATGTTATATATTTTATCAATGAATAGGTATAGATAATACACAAAAAAAACCATTTATTTAAATCTAAAATTGATGGGAAAATAAATTCTAGTTTATTTAATTGATCCATGATTGATCAGGATTAAACAACGGGGTGGAAATCAAAAATAAACATCCTACCTGTAGTTTGGATCAATCAATGATTATGAATAGTCCTAGATGGTTGATTATATTTTGGTTGAGAGGCTTGAGTATGTGTCAGTAGTGGACGCCTATGACAGAAAGAAGAAGGAGATATGCATGATAGTCCAAGGTTTGTAACTAGGATGGTTGTAGTGGGATGAAGTTGGGAATATGAATTTCTGTGTGGAAATATGTATTATTTTTTGGGTATTAATATATTGAATTGATTGATTTCTAGGTTTATTGATTATCTTCATTCTTTTCACCACTTCTCTAGGTTGTTATATGTTCTTAGTTATATATACTAATTGTAGATTTGGATGTTTTTTTATAAAGAAACATTGAATTATGAAAAAATTAATAATTTTTAATAAATCATTGACCCATTGGGTTCATGTATATTTAATTAAAATTAAATGATCTTGAAAACGATGGACTTGGATGAATTATGAGTGGAGGGCATGGTCTTCACATCATTATTTATTTAAATTCTTCTGGAATAATGTTGATGGTTAAATTATGGATAATTATTTAATTAAAAATAGTATATTTTTCATTTTAATAAAACTAATTTAAGATGTAAATTTAAAATTCTTATGTGCATATAGGATATGTATCTCTTTATAGTTGAATTCAGTTGCCTGAGTGATGTCGGTTGTAGTTGAGTCTAAGACTAGGTTATTCCCATAGTTTTGTTGTGATAAATATGATATCCTATACATTTTTTTTCATGAACTACCCCCAAAAATTCCATTTTCATATACTGTAACCTAGTGGACTATGGGAGAGTGTTTTCCGCAATATTTGGGGGGGGGGATGGATGGCTGAATAACTCACATATCCCCACTCAATTCAAAAAAATAGTAAACTGGAGATGGGTTTTTTGAAGGGTTTATCTAGAACCCCCTCGAAATTTATTTTAAGGGGGTTATGCACAACCCCCACTAATAATAGAATTTATAGGGTATTAAAAACCCCATTAAAATATTTTTAGCATTGTTTTAATATTTGGTTGGTTTTTAGAGGAAGTTGTGTCAAATCCACTGCTAATTTAATAATTAGTGGCCCTATATGTTTGGTTGGACTTTTCAGAAGATATATATATATATAAATAAAATATTATTTTTCATATATATTAGAGTCTATATATATAATGGTAATTGATTTTTAATTAAAATAGTGGTTGTTCAAAGCCACCTCTAATCTCATAAATTGGAGGGGTTTTATGAACTTTCGTTATTCCATTATATTAGTGGGTTTCGAACGCAATATAATATAAGAAATTATAGGGGGGTTTTGAACCACCACTAAATAGAATTATTAAAATTATATAACAAAATGTAAAAATTTAATATAATATAAATGAATTATTCTATAAATACATAAACATAAAGTAGAAAAATATATAATAATAAAATTAATATACTAATTTATATAAATATATATTGGTTATATATTTATATGCATTTAAAATTTATTGAAATAAAATTATTTGAATTAGTTCTATAATATATATAAATAAAATAATGTGTAGAAATAGTAATAATGTTAAATTGGAATAGTTTACGATCTACATGATGTACATATTAGAGGATTAAATTTCAAAATCATATGGGTTTTAATGTTAAAAGGCTTGTGGATTTGTTGGTGGTGCAGTTGTGTTGGTGAAAAAGGAATGAGAGTTGCAGGTCACTTGAACTGGAGATAATGGGTCAATGGAATTGTAGGGGGTCACGGGTGTTGTGATGGAATGATAGGGCATAATCATGCTGTGAATTGGAGGGGAGGTCTGTGAGTGACACATTAATAGGAGGGGCTCGATGCAGGTGTTTCATCAATAGGAGGATTGGGTCATAGGCGTCACTTGAATGGGAGGGGTGGAGGTGTGTTGTGAATTGGAGGGGGGAGAGGGGTGGAGGATTTATAGTGAAAGGTAAAAAACTAGATAAATTATTTAGAGGTGGTTTTGAAAACCGCCTATAATATGGTTCAATTAGAGAGGTTAAAACCACCTATAATTGATTATTAAATAAAGGTGTTTCCATGAACGAACTTTAATATATCTCAAACGTCTCATCTAGAGGAAGTTCAAAACCAACACATGATTGATAAAGTATTTAGAGGGGGTTTAAACACCCTCTAAACTGAGATTTTGTGGTGGTATTTAAGGGGGTTTTAACTCTATCTAATATAATATCAGCTAAATAATTTACTACTTTACATACGGTTCTACAAAACCTCCTCGAATAGTAGTAGGAAGGGATATTATTGGGGGTTCTTTCTTACCACCACTAATGTATTTAGAATTGGTTATAACCCCTTCTAAACTAAAAAATAATCCCCCTTAATTGGGTCCTTTTTTTTATGGCAACCCTCTTCCCTTCATTGGATTATGTACTGGTATGCATGGTGGTCAGATTATGATTTATGTGTGTAGAGAAAAATGATGGGTTCTTGTTATATCAATCACATGTATCTATGGATTTATTTTCCAAATGTTTATATTAAGTATGAAGTGTATATGATATGATCTGTTAGGGTATGTTACTTCTTGTATGGACTATGATGGCTTCAGTTATAATTCCTGATGTATGATGAACATCATATGAGCTGTGATGGCTCCCAAAAAACTATTAGGTTACATTATGGATATGTGATATGGCACACTATGATGAGGTGATGAATTATGTCCATGTTATAATACTTAAACAAGGTTTTACTAGTCTTTCATTATTTTGGAGATAAATGGATTAGGATGTGTGATATTGGGTCCAAGACAAAAATAATTAGGGATGTGGTAGTGGGGTTCCCTTGATGTTTTATTACTATAATACATGATCTATTTTATTATATACATGGTGTGATATATCTATGGTGGTGATGGAAATATAGTATAACTTTTTAGGTGATGAGTTAGTTTCAATATTTTTTCAAATTTATTTAATATGTTTTGTTTATCTTTTTCATGAAAGGCTCAAGGGAGGATCATACTGAGTATATTATTATTCTCAACCCCTATATTTTTAAAATATTTTTTAGTTCAGTAAGAGAAGATTGGGTATTGAGATTAATATTACTTTCCCATGGGTTTTTAGGATCTATTTGGGATTCGTGGACATTGTTGAGTTTACCATTCTCATAATTATTGTTTCATTTCAATTGTTTTTGTACAATCTGAACTTATATGTATTCAATTGGAATATATTTTATCATTATGAGAAGATTTTTGTTAGTGTAAATATCTTATATACATATTCTATATCTTCTCATTGAGAGTAATGCCTCACATTTTTTAGGATATAACCTCGATACTATTTTCCAACTTAGGGCTTACTGGAGGTGGGACTCAGGTGGTCACCATCCCCCTATTCTCATTATCATCCCAAATGGGGTACTGTTTGAACAGAGTAGGTAATTAAATAGAGATTTCAAGGGTTAAGGTTGATGGATATGATGGATTTTTAAGTTATACATAGGTGAGATATTATGGGTTGAGAGGGAAATAGAGTTATCCATGTTTATTAAGTGATGGATTACCATTGTTTATCAAGTTCCACCTATGATATGATGCACCAAAAATTATGTTTACTAAGCCTACTAAATGAAGTGATGCTGGTTCAGGGGTAGAGTCCTACAAATGTTTTATACATCATCCTTATTTTAACATATTTTACAAATGGGTAAATCTTGGGATATGTTAAACCACTAAGAAAAGCAATAATTTATTAATGTTATGTATACCATGTTCGATTATTGAAATATCCCACCATTTTTTATATTTCATGTATGGATCTATGTTAACAACCCCATAAGGTTTTCTCTAATGATGTTTAGATGTATGTGCCATGATATCATCGTAGAGTAGTGGTTGATAATGATGAAACATGGAGAAGGACACTAAGGGAGTTTCAACACCATAGAATGTAAATAATGATTGTTCCATTTTAGATATAGTAAAGGAAGACTAGTAAGAGAGGTGAATAAAGCCTTCAGTGAAATTTGTTCTTAGAAAAAAAATTGTGATTTATTGCTTGTGATGATGATGTTTGGAGAAATGAGGCAGTGATGGATCATGTTCATTGAATATTGTGAGCAGAAAGATGTATCAAGGAATGATTTTAGATACTACTAATGTGAATATATTCTTTCTTTAACTGTGAATGAATATAGTCAATTGGTGTTGTTTACCGTTCGATACGGGATTTCTAGTCTGAGAGATTTTGGGTTCCCTTTATAGATCCATCCTCAAAATGTATTATAACTATTACATGATACAATGGCTAATAAGAATCATTTTCAAAAGGATGTTTTTCATATATCTTGAGCTAGGTCACCCCATTCATGTTTATATAATATCACATGGTGTCAGTGAGAGATGTGGTTGTTCATTGACATCAGCTTGAACTAGATTTTCAGAATAAGAGATTCAGTATGACTCCTCATGAAGTAGAGTTTGGTATGGGTTTCCCAATTGTCTCTAGAGAATAATTTATAGTCAGCTGAGGGTAGGTGCTTACCATCATCATCTTGATTCTCTTGGGGTTGAAGATCTTCAACCTATACCAAGGGATTAAACATGTGTGTTACTTTTGGAGGCTAAGGTCATTAGTAGAGAGAGTTCCAAAGCTTTTAATGAGGTTAGTGTGTGATATGTGTTCCACATAGAGTTCACTTAATGAGGAACTATAAACTGATGTAGAAACTATAGGGTGTTCCAGTTTGGTTTTAGAATAGAGGATGCAGGAAGGTAGAGGACAGCCCAAAGATACTTATCATCCTCAGAGTGTAGAGCATAGCCATGGAGGTTCTCTTAAATTGGTCTATATAGGACAAAGAGTAGGTCATGGTCAACATCATTCCTGTGAGATTTTATTAATGGGCGATAGAAATATTGTTAATTGTACACTTTATTTATTTTCAACAAGGGTGACTTCTTTTTTTGATTCATGCTCTACACACTCATTAATATCACCTAACCTAGTCCATGTTTTAGAAAATGTGGTAGAGATGATTCCAACTCCCTTGGAGTAAAATAATCCAATTGGAGGTTGATATTTCTTGCATGAATTATTTAGAGGATTTTATTATAGGGACCTATTCATTTAATTCATATATATTACATATAAATATAATAGTATTCTTTAAATAACATGACTATCCATACTAGAATCATTTAGGTCCTGTATATTTGGAAACATGGAAACATAAACAATTAGATCATAAAATATATACACCATATATAACTTATTTCTTAATAAAAGGATCCTTTCTTGTACATATATTAATTAATACCTTTCTCCACAACCTGGGGAAAGGAAACAAATGAAATGGGTGTGCATAGATTCTTAATAAATAAGAAAAAGATACATAAATGATCACATTAGTATAACACGATCATCATGGTATATGAACATGATGACATTAATTGAAAAAAATATTATACATATCAAAGATCACAATGATAATTGATGGAATAAGTCATTGAAGTTCATAAGACCTAAGTCAGATATTAATCAAAAAACATAAACCATGAAATTTTATCATAGACATAAGTCATTGATTGGTTGCCTACAAAAATGAATTGAAAATATTTTACTTAATAGTAAAGGATCATTACCAAGGCTTTAATTGGGGAATGGTTTCACTCTCCAAACCATCATAATAATAATGGTTCACTCCCATAACTATCATAGAGGATATATATTGTTACTAAACTAGTTACACTCACCATTCCATCCCTCATTATCTCTTGAGATGTCAATATTTACCCAGTTCATTAGAGGTATATAAAGGTACCAACCCTCACATAACGATAAAATCATAAATATATGTGGCCCAAGATCATAAACCATTCCTTTTATCTGAAACCATAAAAATAAATGGGTTTCATAAACATTTAATAATATCATAACCCATGGAAAAAATGCCTTTTATAAAAATTTCATCTTTTCAAAATAATCATAAACCATATATAGAAAGAATAAAGATGGCATCCTATGATATTAACCCCAAATAATCTTATGTAACATCAAATTATGTCATCATAGATCAAAAATGGTTTTGAATGATCATTTCATATAATTCTTGTGGAAAATAACCTTTCTATTTTGAAATAACGTTCTCTTTTAAAAATGATGCACAATTTTTAATGAAGACCATTAAATTTAAAATAAATATGGGAAAATATAAATGAATCTTTAATGAAAAAAATTATTAATTACTTTTCATATAAGGAAAAAACATCCAGTCCATATTTTTTTCCCAGAAAAGTCGCAAAATACATTGTTAGGAAAATTAAAAGAATATTACTTTAAAACCATTTTGAAAAAATTTTAATAGGGTTAAAAATGAAATGAAATTTTTTTATTATATTGATAAAAACCTTATTTATAAATTTTTTATAAATCATGGATATGAAACAAAAATATTCACTAATGGAGACTTAACCATAAAAATCTTTAATATTGATGATATTTGAAAAAAAACCCTTACCTCAAGTTTTCTTTAGTTATAAATCACTCTAACCGCATGTAAAATAAATTTAAATATATTATAATTCTATATAAATGTTATTTTAATACATATAATATCATATATGATCCCTTGATAATATTTCAACACATAATTTTATCCATAATTCTTTATTACAATTTTTATTTTCTGGTTTTAAATGTTTCGTTTATCATGAGTATATTAGTTTTGTAATTATAGTTATTATATATATATATATAGGTTCTATAACCTCAAAAATACAAATAATTATTTAAATATCATATATATTCTTTCTATATATATAGTGTCATTTATAGATGTTATAGATAGAAACATGAACATATGCATGAACATTGATTTTATCTTTCAACAGATGAAATGAAATAAGGGTATATATTAATTCACCTTTTTAGGATCACTATTACATCATATATATAATATATATTCATAAAATTATTCCTCATTAGCATCCATCTAAAATTCAAATGAAAAAAATCACATTACTTTGTGGAGGTGGTAGTCCAAACAAACATACGAAATAAATTATCATTTCCCAATGGATTATATGGTAAGTAGGAAGATGTGATATTAAAAATTTATAAGTATAATTATTTCATAACTATTATGTATAGAAATTAAACATATTATAATAACCGTATATATATGATGATTATGAAAAATGAATTTTATCTCTTTGTGGAGACAGTAAGTCGAACATATGCACGAGTGATACTTTTACTAATTATTAGATATGAAAGAGGTTGTTTAATACTGTTTTAAAAACCATAACATCATTTGTGTATATTTTATATAATGAATTAATCAATTTATTATTAAGAATAGTTATTTAAATGAGGTAAGTAAGAGTAAAAAAAGAGATCAGTTAAGGTGATTACCTATTATTTGAAACGAATCCTTTATATCTTCTATAAAGGGTAATATTATTTCACTTTTTTGGAAAAAACTCTATATAATATGGATATAGAATTTGAGAAGGGAAATTGAAATAGGTTGGTTGAGCTTAAATTCTATATTTGGTGTAATAAAGTGAGGGAGTATGTTCCCTTATATAATTTAGGATGAGGAGCACTTTTAGAATTTCTTAAAAAATAAAAATATAAAAAATTCATTCTCAATCAAAATGCCTCCAAATGGATATGGTTTTGAATATATAGTTTGATAGAGTTGTAACCCAATAATGAAGTAGAATTAAGACATGATTTTGTGTCATTTTAAACATTATCATTCTAATTGAACCTTATTTTACCAATTTTAATTTTAACCATTGTAACAACCTTTTCAATATAAAAGGATTATAATTTTTACTTGTAAAGAAAAAATTGAACTATAAATGTCCAATTTTTAACATCATAGAGTGTATCATAATTTTCTTTTCCAATTTCTTTAATTTTTGTTTCTAATTTTAAATAATTTTATAAAATATTATTTTGATATAATATCATTATTTTGACATTATACATTATTCATTTATTTTTAATTAAATGATATATATTTTTTTGAATAAGATTATAATATTTTAAAAAACACACATATGTATTATTCACCTATTAAATTCATGTAAAATTTTAAATTTCTCATATTATACCACTTTTAATATTTTATATGGCAATTATTTAGTTTTTTCATTAATTAAAAAATACCAATTATGCATTGTGTAAGAATTTATGATAATTTTACAGTACCTAAAAATTAGAAATAAAATTCCTTCAAGAATAAAATACCACTATTCATGATGTTTCTATCAAGATTATTTCATAAATTATTTTTCCCAATATGAAAAAGTAAAGGATTTAAAAAAAGATTGGGGAATACTTTAACTTTGTTTGATTTGAATAATTTATAAGTCATTTTTATTGAACTGTGTACATAAAACAACCAGTTTCGATCCTAATGTGTTTAGGGATAATTATATTCATCCAATAATAATTAGTATTAATAATTTGGGATACATCCCTTATTTTTAATCAGGATTTACCAGATTTACCCTTTATAGAGGTGATAAATTTTAACATGGTTACTTTTAATATTATAAAAAGATAAAAAGAATCTTATTACCAAATTTGAAAATATTAAATCAATATATAGAATCATTTTTATCAAATTTAATTTCTAAAATTAGTGTAAATAAGTTTCAAATTAAATGTGAAAAATACAAAAAACTATTTCTTATAAAAAATATATCATTAAGCATAAAACTGGATTTATTACTATCCTATTCCTAGAAAAATATTTTTTGAATGTTTCAAATTTTTTAACAAGTAAAAAATATATAAAATTCATTAAAATCATACAATTTTTTTAATTTAATTTGTTATTATAAAATACATTTCCCGCATAAAATGTTTTCTTCAAAAAAATCAACAGCTTTTTTCACATACTTTTTATTTTCAATTCAAATCATTTGATAATAAATGATATAAATTTATTTATATGTTGTCAAAATATGTATAATAATTCAGTGATTTTTAGACAATTTCACCAATATAATGTCAATGTGATAATGGAATCAAAATATTTTGATAATGTTAAACATTTCCTTTAAACTCATTGTTGCGTGTTACACAAGATATTGAACAAATTAAAAAATTTAAATAGAAATATTTTTTAAAAAATCAGGGTGTTACATTTTTCATCATTAAAAGTGAATTTCACCATTGAAAATAATCACTCTGATACAAATATATGAGTATATTTATGCCCCATTACATTGATACGTTCCCACATCACTTCTTAAAATTTTTGTTTGCCAAAATTTTTTTGACCATGCAAGTACTCTTATTTCGTTGCACTTTTTCTGTATGTTCCTGGATCTTTATCGATTGTTTCTTGTCATAAATATCATTCTACAGCAATACAATAAATGATATAAATATATTTTATGGATCCTGTATGTACATTCTCAAGATAGATTAATTGGAATCCTTATGAACTTAAGAGAGATTCAGTTGAAGTTCTAATCGGTAAGCCACCATCCCGATACAGTCTAAAATTTAACGAAAACCAATACACATAGGGATTAGATTACAATTATTTAAAAATTTCACCACATACTTCTAGGGTGATATTTATTGGAATACCCTATCACAAAATTCAAACTCTAGATCTTTCATATGTTTTCATGTATAATTTTTTTTTGTAAAATCTAAGTTGTTATAATGTATTGTTGAATGGATATAACTTTCACTTAAATTTCAATATCATGATCAGTTCACAATATCATTATTTATCCAACATCATTCTATCACATTATAGTCTGAAATTTCCTATCATAATGGGATTCATGATGATAAATTTGAATACAAGAATGAAAGATATTATTTTAGGAAAATTACACCAAAATGTTTTTTATCCCAACTACCTTTTAAATCCTTAGAGAAATATCTCAATACGTCTTATATAGTTTGAATTGTCCTCATTGAAAAAACTTTTATGTGTGGATGATAAGAAGTGATAAAAATTACCTATGTATCTAGATCCTTCTGAATACTTCTTCAAACCGCTGACATAATCCTCAAATCCTGATCAGATACAATAGATAGTGGGAAAACATGAAATTATACCAATTCCTTAATGTATAACTGAGTAAATTAATCATGATTAAAACATTCACACATTAAAATGATGTAAACTAGATTAGTAAGGTGATTGACTATAACCAAAATAGCATTATTACCATTTTTTTAAGTTCGATGAAAACATCCATCAGGATGTTTTACCATTTGAATTCTGGAATGGGTAATGGTTATATCATCAAATTATATTTATATCACTTATACTTAACTTGTAAACATACCATGCACCTAGGAACATACTCTGCATTATCTATCCTCATGACATCACATTAGAAATACTCTTTGAAATTTCTATACATATTTTTAATTCATGGATGGATACAGATTGCAGAACTAAGATCTTCATCCATCAGCTCCTTCATAAACTATTGCATTGAAGGGGAAAATACACAGTTCCAAAACCTAATTATTCTATCAAAATAAATGATGAACATTATTACATTTCCAACCATCTCTTTCATCTTTACACCATCCTTATACAAATAACTAATCATTAATTGGATAGATTAAGGAAAACTCAATTGGGAAAGACAATATATATCCCATTCCTTTATGTTTTCTAGATCTATACTTATCAAGTGGAGAAAAATTGAATATTTTGTGATCATTATCATATATATTATAGCATGATCCTTTTGACTCAAAGCATCTTTAATCTTTATCACTTTCCTAGGGTGCTAATGTATTGAGCAAGAATAATAATTAATTGGCTCTAACCATCTTCTTTTGTGCACATTTATCTATTTTTGAGTGAAAATAAACAAAAAAATTATAAGCAGTGCATAAATCACACTTTTATATATAGAGATAATTCATCCATATCCTTTTTGAAAAAAAACCATAGTTATCTCCAAATAATGATTGGGGTAATTTTTCTTAATACCTTAAATTGTTGTGAAGCATAATCTATAACCATATTGTTCTGCATGAGGGATTGTATCTGTCCCTTGATTGAGGGATCTCTATATACTAAAAATGCTTCTCCATTATATAATAGTGTAATAATATATTCACTTACTGGCATTATCTTTAGCTCCATAACACATTCCTCATATTTATAAATCCATAGTAAAATGGATTTATTTCAAGTTCACTATGTGATTTTTTATATTGTCATGAACAATTATCCACAATAAACTGATAATATCTAGAAAAAGAAAAAAAGTAAGGATCTCAGACATAGTTTTTGTGCAAGGATAATATTCAATAACATATTTAATTTAAGGGTGTACTAACATACTCTCAATTGAAATTATATTCCCATGAATGAAATATTCTGAAGCCAAAATTCACACTTTTACAATTTTTCTTATAAAATCACAATCCTTAGGGTCTTTAGAATAATTATAAAATAATCATAATTCTATTTCTAACTTGTGGAATAAATAAAAATATTGTCTATAAAGACTACAAAATTATCAATGTATTTCCTAGTTACTCTTCTCAATGAATCCATAAAGATGGCGGGGCATTTGTAAGAACAAATGGAATCACTATAAATTCAATGTTTATTTTCCTTTTATGGAATAATATTTTGGGGTTTTCATCCTTTTTAACCCTCATTTAAAGATATCTATAATTAATATCTATATTAGAATGTTATTAAACTCAATGTTATATATTAAAAAAGTAATCACTATGGGGTAGAAGAAACTTTTTATTGATAATGATCTTGTTAATTTCTTGATAATAAATGTATATTTTCATTGATCCATATTTTATCATAAAAAAGAATAGGTTGTCATAATAGTGACACACATGGCCGAATGAATCCATTTTCAAGATTCTTCTAGAGTTTTTTTTTCAATTCCTGAAAATATATCAAGGCTATTCTATATAGATTCTTGGAAATAAGTGTACCACCAAATATGAGTTTTATTCAGAACTTAAGATCATGGTTCAAGGTAAGGCCAAGTAATTCTTTCAAAAAGATATTAATAATAACCTACATAATAGGAATATCTTTTATGTTGTGTTTATTCCTAACCATCTAAGAGAAACACCCATTTTTTATATGAATATTTACAAATACAATGGATATAATTTCTATTAAAAGTTCATTTTTGGAATCACACTACTAGGTGATCATAGGATGGTTCAGAATATAAAATATAACTTCCCTTCCTAAAAAATGGATGGTATATTTATTTAATTGAATCCAATCCATGCCCAAAATAACAACGAATTAAACTAGATAAATAATGACACGATTTTGAGGAAAACAAATTCCATAAAATTCAATAGGGAAAGAATTATAGAATTAGGATGTGATCATTATACCATTATGGAATTTTAATACAAAATAATCATTTAATTTTTTAGGTGTTACTATGATACAATTAGAAAATACTCTAGATATAAAATTGTGGGTTGATCTGTAATCAAATTTGAAATTATCAGTTCTATAGTAGATGATTTGTATAGAGTTTAAAAAATCATTAGAACACCCCTAATTAGAAATAGTGACCATGTGGTATTTACCATTATCTTTATGATTAAATGTTTTTTGAAATTAATCATCATCACTGAACTTTATATTTTTTCACTATTTATAATATTTCCCATACTCTTTATTTATAAAATTTTAGAGTGCATGTGGTGTATTCTTTATAGTTTTCTATTTATTCTCATAATTAGATATATTTGTCCCATCACATTGGAATTATATTCCCTAATGAACCTCCCTTACATACATGAAACATTTTCTAGTTCTTTTAAGACATCATAACTCATGTTTCCTTCAACACATTGAGAAAAAAAGTAAATATCATATTATAATCAATATAGTTTTTATAATTTATTTTTAATTAAAATTTTCATTTCATATCAATACCATAAGATTGATGGCTATCCCCAACCGACATCTCCAACTTTAGAGAAGAAAAAAAATATTCATAACTACTAAAGCCCCTTATGGACAAAACAATTTAGAAACATGGTTTGAAGACAAGGAATACTCAAACAACCTATATTTATAGTTGGATGGTAATAAAAGAAGTGTACCTCCCAAGTCATGTGAAATTGACCTCATAGGTACCAATGGAGACATCATAATTCTACTTTATCTTAATGAATTCGTTATCCATTTTGTAAAATAATATGAGGAAAATACACATTGAGAAATAATCTATAAACATAATCCCACTCCATGGACTCAATTTCATCTTATTCACTCACATTACTAAATAGATTCCACCAATGATATTCCTTACCTTACAATCTATAAATAAATAGAATAAATTTACCTTATTCTGAACACCAAAGAATAGAAAATATTTTTTCAACAGTACTAATACATTTCACAAAAACTACTAGATTAGTGGACACATTAAAAGATTGTGAACATTTCATCATCTAAGAATCAATAGAATATTTATCTATTATTCTTGCATGGATGATCAGTATGATTCATAGCTTGGGAATTTTGTGTGAGCATAGATATAATATTTTTCATTCACGTTCCCATAAAATTTCATTTCTCAAGAGGATAATAACTTCATTTTCCAATTCAATTATCATTAAATTTAATCCTTTGCATTCTAGCCTTTGAATAATTCAGATAAAATAGTGTGATAGATAATAATCACAGTGGGAGACCATATAATCATGATCAATAATTTATAGGATGTTTAAATCACAAAACCTTTATTTATGTAACAATAGGTTTAACATAGTACATTCATGATCATTACCAAAACATTAATACTTTATTCTATAAATTGACATATCCATAGGGTTCTAACTAATGTTTTCTCATCCTTGTTTCGAATGATTAAATAATTCATTCTTTGAAACAAACTATATTAACCAATAATTATCTTATATATATATATTACATCTCAATAGATTATAATTCTTTAAAAAAACTAATTATCCATGACATAATCCTTAGGTTTATTATCTATGGAATAATTGAAATAAAAGAAAAATAGTTATGAAAATATATAAATTTTTTACCACTTAATTATTCATTATTAGAACCCATCTTAGGGATATAATACTTAATAAATTTATTCATTACCTAGGGAAAAAAAAAATAAATAGGTGAGATCAGATTCTTCATAACAATAAAAATGGGAGATATCAATGATCACAAAAGGATAACATGAGAATAAGTGTATAACAATAAGATATTATAGTTTGAAAACTATCCCCTATATATAATAGTTCAAAATCGAATGTCATAGAATAATTATTAGAAGTACATAAGATATGAATAATAATAGAATAAAAGAAAATAAAACAAGAAAGTATAGTATAGGAATAAGAAATAGATTGGTGGAATACACATAAGTCAAAAAATCATTCACTTGGTAGTTAAGGATAACTTTGTAGGCTATCATAGTTGAATGGGTTAACTCTCGAAACCATCCTAGTTTTCACATTTCGCTTTGTATACTACCATAATTGACATAAACAACTAATGAACTGGGTTCACACCCTATTCTAGTTCAGTTTGTTCCATGAGATATCAACATTTACCAAGATCATTAGATATATATATAGTTCCCACCCTTCACACAATGAAAATACTACATATTTTTTTTAATAATTTCATAATAAATCCATCATATCAGAATCAAAGAAAAGAAATGGGTTTCACAAACATTTAATCATAGCACAAACCATGGAAATGAAATGGGTTTCATAAATATTTCATCTTTTCACCATAAACAAAAACCATCCAAATAAATAAAAAAATAGTATAATTGAATAATATAAGTTCATTTGTCTTAGATATTGTAATTTTATATTGGTTACATAACCTCCATAATATTAATCATGAATAAATATCATATATATTGAATTAAAATATATTTATTTTCATCTATAGATGTTATATATAGAAATATGAATTACAACATTCATTGAGTTGGTTGGTTATATATTCCATTGTACAATGTTTCCCTTTTTCAATGGATGGAATGAAAGAAGGGAAAATATTAATTCAAATTTTTATTATAAATATTATATAAAATATATCATATAAATTAATAAAATAACTTCTCATTACCATTCAATTAAAATACAAATGAAAAATGAACCACATTGCTTTGTGGAGGTGGTAGTCCACATATAACATAAACGACATTATCATTTCCCCAAGGTTTATATGGTATGTAGTTAGATGTGATATTATAATTCTATAATAAAAATAATATTATAAAAATAATTTATAAATATTAAACCCATCATTATACCAATCTAAAAAAATTATTTTTGAAAACTGAATTGTATCGTTGTGTGGAGATAATAAGCTATACACGCACACGAGTGGTACTTTCACTTGTCATTTGATGGGAAAGAGGGTATAAATGTTTTTTTAAGAGTCAAAATAACATAAATGAAAGTATAGAATACTATTTTTTTTTTATAAATATAATATATTTATAAGAGGTATTGTAGAGTATATAAGAAAGTTATTGGTTATAGAGATTACATCTTATTTAATACAAATCATTTAGATCTCATGTAACGGGTTGTAGGTCAGGTTTTTTGGGATGAAAGAAATCTATACGATGTGAAAATGGATGTTTAAAAGAGAAATTGTAATTTATTATTCAATATTGAAGGCTCATTTCAAATTAAATAACTGAGGGAGGAGGTGCCCTTTTATAAATGAGGTGAGGGGCACTTTTGGAATTTCTTAAAAGACTATATTATAATAAAATAATTCTAAATATTAATTTCTCTAAAAGTACACATATTTAAATATAATATATGATAGGGATGTTATAACATAAATAAATAGGGTTGTGGCTTGTTTTTGTGTCATTTTTAACCTTATCATTTTGATTAAGCCTTTGTTAACATGTTATAATTTTAAATATGGTAACAAATATTTCAATCTGAAAGGGTTTTAATTTGTACTTATGAGATAAAAATTTGACCATAAATGGTAATTTTTATGAATTTTTGTCCATATAATAAACTCATTTCCTTATTTAAATATTTTTTATGTCTTTTATATAATTTAATAAAATATTATTCTAATAAAATATCTTTATTAACATTTTTTACATTATTTATTTAATTTTACATCAATGACAAAAAGAAAATTTTTTAACTAAAAAACTAATATTTAAAAACACAAATAGGTCATATTCACATATATAATTATTTTAAATCTATATCTTACTTATATTATATCGGTTTTAAATTTTTTAATATAATTAATTTTTTCCATTAAATGAATAAATATTGTTTTGGCATTTTTATGCATTTAAGGAGATTACAAAATATAATAAAATGAAAAAAAATTACAGCACAAATATAATGTCATTATGTGAAAAAGGCTATTAAAATTCATTTATAACTATTTTTTTCGATGTGAACACATAGTGGATATTAAGTATAAAGAGAGTGAGATTTTATAACATTACTTTATTTAAGTAATATATAAGTAATTTTATTGGAACAATGTTCATTAAACAACTCCTTTTTTGGAATATGGTGGTAATAGTTTAATTTCATTAATTAACGAAGAATTATGACAAATAATTATGGACTTATAACATGTTTTAATCTAAATTAACCGGATTTTCTCTTTACTGAGGTGATAAATTTTACGATAATTACTATATATGTTAAATAAAAATAGATGGTCAATATTTACCAAATATGAGAATACTGATTCCAAATATTGATTCCATTTTACCAAATTTAATTTCTAGTAGTGGAATAAATTAATTTTAATGTACGATCAAAATTTTTAATGAAAACTACTTTTTAGAAAAAATACATTTTATGCATAAAATATATTTATTATTATCCAATTACTAGAAAAATATTATTAGAATTTTTAAAAAATTTGATCTAGTAAATAATTTATACATTTCATTAAATTAATTCAAAAATGATTAATTATATTTATTAATATAAAATATATAACACACATAAAAAATAATAAAAAATCACTTTTGTTTTCAAATAATTTGATTTTTTAATTATATTCATTTGATAACTAATTAAATAATTTTAAATATGTGTATACTATATATTTTCCCTAAATTATATATTTCTACTCATACCCACCAATATGATTGCTAATTGAAAATTGGAACATAATATTGTATTAATTTTACATAGTTTATTTATAGTCATTGTTACTTTTAATGCAAGGTATCAAATAAATAAAATTATTTAAATAAAAATGTTTTATAAAAATATACGGGTGTTATGGTGAGAAAATTTAGGGACTTGGAAATTCCATGTAATTTTTTTTAAATTATTTGAGATTATTTAGAGTCTGGGAAAATTTACGGTGCTTGATTCCGAGGTTCGGTGTGCCCAGAATGAATTTATGAACTTTTTTTAAGGTACATTCAGTAAACACAAGTTCAAACTTTTCAATATTTTGAACCCGTTATTACAATTAAAATATGAGAGCACCATTGAATCCGCAGTGCCTTTATTGGCTTAAGGGAAGCTTCACTTTGACCGAAGTGGGTTGGGAGAAGAAGATAAAATTTTGAATTTACAAAAATAGTAATAAAATTACCTGACAAAGTTATTTTATTTCTTTTTATTTTCCTATCACTTGTTGTGTGGTGGTGGTGATGACCACATAGGTAGTCAGACATTTAACATGGGATATTAAATGCTCAGTTACTCTGTCGTTGTGTTGCCCCCCTCATTTAATTAATATGGCACATTAATTATGTCAATTATGGATCCTTATTTATTACTTGGTGCATTACTCACCCTTTCCCCCCTCTATTTAAGTGAGGTCCAGGGTGAATTTTTGACACGACTTCATCCTTCAAGAAACCTCTAGTGAAGTGATGTGACGCCCTCCACTGATGAATACAGAAGCTCGGGCAGTAATGAACCAGTATCGACGAATGTCAGCGGCATCATCAAATTCAGAATCTTCTTCCACCACCACGACATCTCCAATGAATCTTGAGATAGGGGTTGTCTTTTAAATCATGAAATTCCCCTGAATCTTCTCCTCGTTCTTGAATTTACGGGTGTCCATTGTGGGGGATTTGAGTGGGGTATATCATTATTTTAATGTAATGTATAAATTACACCCACTTGTTATAATGCTAATGTGGAGGGCACGTGCCAAACAAATAAGGCCCAAAACCTCTGCTACTTGGTTTTCATTTAATTCTTCAGAGGAAAGTTTTTATAACTTGACAGAACCATGAAACTGAGAGGTGCACAATAATGGCAGCATTTTGGAAGGACCGTAGGCACATCTGGAAGGAAGAACGGACCACTAAATCTCACTTGGTGGCCCACAGAAATCCACCAATGCAGCATCAGTGACTGGAACCAGCGGTGGAGGCGGCGGTCGGTGCTCTCTGGCCGCGGATGAGGGTGGCGCCGCTCGGCACCGCGGCGATCGGAAAAGCGGCCGAAAACGGATGGCCGTAGTGGTGGTAGATGGCGCACCGTCATGCTATGTGGTAAGGGGCCGTGACTATGAAGCCACGATGAAGGTCGAGACCCGCACCCTGTGGGTCCCTCCGGTAATGAGGCACCGCCACCTGGTGCCACCCATTAATAAACCAAATGGCTATTTGAGTTGTTTGGGAGGCAGACCACGCGACCCCTATGCAGTTCATGCCATCCAGCCAGCCGGACCGCCCGACAGGCTGAGTCCACTGCCGCCCCACCCAACCGGGCCAGCTCATGGAGGTTTGGGCCAGGCTGAGATGGGGAGAACAGAACCGTATCGGGTCGGCCCAAGCTATGTCGGCCCAGGTGGGTCCGACCAGGTCGGACCGGACCCGGACCCATTTGGGCATAGTTATGATTAAATATCAATATCATGTGAACTAGACATCCATTTGACAAACAGTCTACAAAACTAGGATTCTTGGAGCGTTATAGTCCTTTTGAGAGACCCAACCAGAGTTTTGGAGAAGGTTGGAGCATGACTGGGTTGAATCGACTCAGAATCCAACCAGGTCCTCAGCACTAAAATTCCAATAACATTCAGACCAAGAGTTTGGTTGATGTGTCATATATTGTGTTGGAACCCTTATGAAATGAAAGTTCATGGGGTATCTTCTTCTTTTTAATTAGTGCTAGTTGAAATACGACCGATATCTTGAAGAGCGGTTTCTCCCAGAAGCAAGCCTACAATGAGTGGGAATCCTGTGACTGGATGAGATATGGAAAAGAAGAGTGATTCTATGCAAATTATCACCCAATGATTATGTTTGAATTAGCACCATGTAAGTCTGTGTGAATTAGCACCTATTGATCCTATGTGGGTATTTGCGGGTGTAAGTACCTGTCGATCCTGTGTGGGTTAGAAACAGGGCCTCTTGACATAGTAAGATGATCTTTCCTTATGACTAATCATCTGTACTACTATAATTAAGTTATACCTGGTTTGAGCTTTATATATTTCTTTGTGCTTTGTGATTGAGATAATGCTAATGTTATTCCTCTGTGTAATTCTAAGAGAACATCAGGGGTCTCGAGGTCCCCACTGAGAATTGTTATACTCACCCATTAACGGGCTTCGCACACAACATATTGTGTCTTGTGAAGAATATGGGAAGCCTTGATAGAGACTCGGGGATCTAGGACCAGACGGTGGATGGTGGTGAAAGCTGATATGGAGAGCTATGGAGACGAGCTGTACCTACCTTTCAGGTAGGATCCTTGATGAAAGATCTTAGGAGTTGTTTTCTGTTTTCAGCTCTAGTTGTATCCTTTCAGTTGGGATTGTATTCTGGCCCCATTTACTTTCAGTAAACACTTTTACTACTATAGTTTTACTTTAGAGTTGCATCTGTTTTGTTCTTATTTGGGTGTTTGTACAGGTTTAAAGGAAATGCCTTCCCGTTTTAGGGATATGCCTTTCCAGTGCTAGTCGACAACCCTTGGCCTATGGAAGGTAGGCTTGGGGGTAGTAATGACACATGCCCCGGGGTACGGGTCGTGACAAAGTGGTATCAGAGGAGTCGGTTCTACCAATGAACTCAGACTCTAATATTTTAATAGAGCAACAGTGTTAAGTGTTTTGAGTGTGGTTTTCAGTTTTGGGAGTCCAGTGTTTGTATGGCGGCCGACGTATCCAAACACTAGGACCTTGAATTCTGGTTTCTAACTCAGTGCACAAAAACACTAATTGTGTGTGTTTTAAAAATGTTTTTACTTGATCTCTTTTGAGTCAACTCACCATATATAACTTATTGACCATGGCACACCAGTTTCCTTTTAGGATGTCAATGCATATACAGTGGGCCAAGATTCCTGAGAGAGTATATGATGATGGCCCCTCAAGCGACGAGGCTTCGACGCAGGGCCCTCTTACTATGTTGGAACCATTGAGTGGTGTACCAGCAACACCACCACTCATAGGGAAGTAGTTTCCACCAGCCCCACTACTGGATAATGTAAGACAACTGAGCACGTTGCATGAGTTCCAGTGGTAGAGGCCTCCAAGTTTTTTAGGTGAGGCAGATCCCCAAGCAGCTGAGGACTGGTTGGTGGCTATGGCATGAGTTCTCCCCCTAGTTGGGACACAAGAAGAGCATATGGTGGTCCTAGATGCAAGTATTTTCATGCGCATGGTAGGAAGATAGTGGAGTTTGACACTCTAGTTACATGATGAGGTGACCCTCACCTGGGCAGTCTTTGAGAGCCTCTTTAAGGTGGAATTCATCCTAGCGACACTATGTTGTGTGCATATTCAGGAGCTACTACACTTACATAAGGTCATCTTATCTGTGGCCCAGTACTCAGCGAGATTCACTAACCTCTCGCGCCGCTCCACTGACATGGTACAAGACCCATTATTCAGGGCTCAGACCTTTGAGAAGGGTCTGTTGTGGGAGATCATAGCATCGATGATATCTCTGAATATCCCAACGCGGGCTAGAGTGCTCAAGTGAGAATTATTGGTGGAGAGCTTCTCAGCTGAGTAAGAAACAATGGTGAGAGCCACCACTGGATGATAGGTGGATGAGTCATTTTCATCAAGTAGTATACAGATGAAACAAAGGTCTTAGTGGACCAGACCTTCTGGAGGGTGACCCTAGGATATAGGGTTAGAGGTATGGAGCTCGTGAGGCCGAGGAGGTAGGTAGGGAAGAAGATTGTGCATCACATGCGGCAGGCAGGGACACATGGCTCAGAACTACCCATCCCACTATATAGAAAATCAGAAGACGGTCGAGGAACCATCAAGGCAACAACCTAGGTTCAAGAGAGGTGGTCTACAGGGAGGCAGACATGGAAGAGGAGAAAGTCATGTAGCAGGTGGTGGACAAAGATTTGATGTTATACCACCAGCACCCCTAGGTGGTTCACCCTGACTACAAGTAGTGGGTGGACAGGAGTGAGATAAGCTACAAGAAACAGAGGCCTATTACCATATTTATCCAGAGATTATTATAGGTACGATCTATGACTATTCCAACCTAGATAGAGTTCTTATAGACAAAGGTTCCAATCACTCTTTCATTTCCATGACACTCATTCAGAGCTTAGAGATTCTGATGGAGCCATTGGATCGATACTTGTGATTAGAGACTCATATGAGAGAATATTCAATGATTACACACTGGTGAAGGTAGTGTGATATCACTCTAGGAGGCATGAGAGTTGGCTGCGATCTCATAGTAGCAGTATAGATGCCTTACGACGTCATCTTGGGTATGAACCAACTATCCATAGTCCATGCACAAATTGACTATTCTATGCGCAAAGTGTGGTGTGTCCATGAGGATGGGATATGGTTTACCTTCACTAGTGTGGAGGAAACCCTTGTAGCATAGGATGGACTTTCTTGTAGGAGGGTGTAGCCAATTACACATCATTTGGCTAGCCTCACCCTAAGAGGTGTTGATGTGAGGAGTCCAAGTTATCCCGTAGTGGTGGACCTGTATGATAATTTCTTCCCAAATGATGTTCTAGGACTACCTCCTTGTAGAGAGGTAGACTTTCACATCGACCTGTACCATGGTATGAAACCGAAATCTACACCAGTATATAGGATGGATCTAATGGAGCTTCGGGATCAGAGGGTATATTTGGAGGAATTGCAGGGAAAGGGGTTCGTAAGCCCCAGTGTTTCTCCATGGGCATCCCCAATCTTGTTTCCCAAGAAGGAATATGGGAGTTTAAGGCTTTGTGTGAATTGTTGGGGCATGAACTAGGTGTTCCTGAAGAAAAAGTATCCTCTTTTTAGGATTGATGATCTCTTCTACCAGCTTAAAGAAGTTCTTTGATTTTCAAAGACACACCTCAGATTAGGCTATCCCCAGCTTAGGGTATGAGATGAGGACGTACCGTAGACAACCTTATAATGTTGGTATGGTTATTATGAGTTCTTGGTGATGCCTTTTGGCATGACCAATGAAACAACAATGTTCATGGGGCTCATGAATAATATATTCCATCCAAACCTCGATCACTTCATGGTGGTCTTCATTGACGCCTTCTTGATATACTCTAATTTGGAGGAGGAGTATACCATGCACCTGCATATAGTTCTAGATACACTATGAGAGTACTATATTTATGGAAAGCTCTCAAAATTCTAGTTCTATAAACGGTAAGTACACTTCCTGGGTTACATTATCTCGGAGGCTGGATTCACAGTGGATTTGGAAAATATAGAAGAAATACTGTCTTGGGAACCAACCAAGTGTGTGACTGAGGTGTGGAGTTTCTTTGGACTGGCTGGGTACTACCAGAGATTTTTTCCTAACTTCTCCAGGGTAGCAGCACCTTTTTCATGCTTGAAGAAGAAGAGGTAGACATTCTTGTGGACGAAGAAGTGCCAATAGAGTTTCTAGGAACTGATACAGAGACTGATGAGTGCCCCCGTCTCTAGGCTACCAGAAGAGGGAGTTGGGTATGCAGTGTACTGCGATGCATCAGGGACCAGATTGGGTTGTGTCCTGATGTAGGAGTGAGCGGTGATCACCTATGGCTCACTAAAATTGAGACAACATGAAGAGGACTACACAACCCATGATCTAGAGTCAGCAGTAGTGGTCTTTGAGCTAAATATGTGGTGGCACTACTTGATGGGAGAACATTTTATAGTCTACAATGATCACAAGAGTTCCAGTTATATCTTCTCTCAGAAGGACCCAAACCTGATACATTGACGATGGATATAGTTCCTCAAGGGTTAAAACATTGAGATAGTATACACTCATGGGAATGGGAACATAGTAGCAGACACACTCAACATGAGGTCTGGTCTAGAGGTTCTCAGTGAGGAGACAAAGAAGCTAGTTGTGTTATAGATATCCTTCATGGATAGATATGGTGAAGCTTACCTCCAGTCTATGACTATCACTCCCTCAATTCATTAACAAGTTCATAAGGTACCTCATGGGGACATTGACTGTGAGGCCCAACATGCTCAGATATCCATAGGGCAGGCTCTAGAGGGATTTTATAGAGGTGGAGAGAAAATATGTCTCTTCAAAGGATGCACTATAGTACTAGTGATGCTTCTAGAGGAGGTGTTGAGGTAGTTTCATACATCCCATTTAGCGGTACATCCTAGAGTGATGAAGATGTAACATGACCTCTAGCATCAGTACTGGTGGCCAGGGATGAAGAAAGCAGTGGAAAAGTTTATATCCCAATGCATCACTTGCCATCAAGTGAAGTCCAAGCATTAGGTACCACCAGGCTTGGATCAGCCTCTTGTGGGACCAGATTGGAAGTGGGATGGTATATCCATCAACTTTGTGACTGGGCTACCATGTATGTCAAAGGGCCACAATTATATCTGGGTGATCGTTGACTGACTCAGCAAGTTGGCCCACTTCCTACCCATCCAAGAGAAGGGATCAATAGAGGGATTGGGGTGCCTCTACATGTAGGAGATTGTGCGACTTCATAGGGTTCCATCGACGATCATCTTAGATCGTGATGCACGTTTTACATCCCACTTGTGGAATGGATTTCAAAAGGTGTTCAGGACTCAGCTTCGCCTGACCATGACCATTCATCCATATATAGATGTTCAGATGGAGTGGATCATATAGACACTTGAGTACATGCTTCATGCTTGTGTCCTCAATTTTGGATGCAGTTTAAAGGACCACCTACCCCTAGTGGAGTTTTCTTACAACTAAAATTATGACTAAACCATTGGTATTGCTCCATTTGAGGCCTTGTACAGATGACCATGCAGATCACTACTTTTATAGAAAATCCCAGGGGAGTCCTCACTTATGGGTCCAGAGTTGGTGTTGGCTACGACATAGAAGGTACAAATAATCCAGGAGTGGATGAAGAATACGCAGATCTGGAAAAAGTCTTATGCTGATAGGAGACAAAGAACCTTATAGTTTGAAGAGGGATACCATGCCTTCCTACGGGTCTCACCCCGAAGAGGATTACTGAGGTTTGGCTAGGGAGGCAAGCTATCCCTAAGGTTCATCAGACCTTTCCAGATCCACATCATAGTAGGTGAGGTGGCATACAGTCTAGCTCTTCTATCACAGATGCACTAGGGGCATAATGTTTTCCATGTGTCACAGTTGAGGAGATACGTTCATGATCCATCACAAGTTATCGACTGGGGTGAGCTGGACATTGATAATGGGGCAATGTTTGTGGAGTTACTAGTGGAGATAGAGGATCAATAGGAGTGGGTCCTTAGTGGGTGGTCGATTCCTCCAGCGTGAGTTCATTGGCAGCACAAGAATCTCCAGGAAATCACTTGATAGTGGGTGGATCAGATAAGTGCTCAGTACCCCCATTTGTTCCCCTAGTTTCATTGAAGATTTCAGGGATGAAAATACCTAATGTGGGGAGAATGTAAAGACCTAAAAATTCCACGTAAATATTTTTTAAATTATTTGGGATTATTATGAGTCCGTGAAAATTTACAGCGCTTGATTCTGAGGCATAGTGTGCCCGGAATGAATTTCTGAAATTTTTTAAGGTACGTTCAATAAACATGCATGTGACATTTTGTATCTTTTGAACTGATGCTGAAAATTAAAATATGAGAGAACTGTTGAATCCGTAGTTCCATGATTCAATTAAGGGAAGCTTCACTTCAACTGCAGTAGGTTGGGAGAAAAAGTAAAATTTTGGACATTACAAAAAAATAAGAAAATAAATTGACTAAGTAATTTTATTTCATGTTATTTTCTTACCACCTGTTGAATGGTTGTGTTAGGGACCATAGAGGTAGTTAGACATTTAATATGGGATATTAAATGTTTTGTTACTCTTTTTTTCACAACCACCCCTCGTGTAATTAATGGGGCGCATTAATTACGACAATCAATGAACCTAATTAATTTATTGGTGCCTTACTCCCCCTTTTCCCCCTCTATTTTCGTGAGGCATGAGGTGGAGTTTCAACATGGATTCACCAAGAAAGGAACCTTTGGTGAATTGATGAAATTCCCTACACTGATAGAGATGGAAGCTCAGGTGGAAATGAACTAGGATCGAAAAACATCGACGACTTCATCAAACGCGGAATCTTCTTCCACCACCATGACGTCTCCAATGAATATTTGAGGTAGGGTTTGTCTTCTAAATCAATAAATTCCCACTAATCATCTCCTCATTATTGAATTTGTGGGTGGTCATTGTGTGGGATTTGAATGGGGTGTATCATTATTTTAATGTGATGTTTAAATTACTCCCACTTGTTATAACACTAATGCGGAGGGTGCGGGCCAAAAGAACAAGCCCCGAATCCACCACAACTTCGTTTTCAATTAGTTTTTCAAAGGATAGTTTTTCTAACTTGATGGAACCTTGAAATCAGGGGGCGTGCAATGACGGAGGTATCCCGGGAAGACCGTAGGTGCATCCAGAATGTAGAACATACCCATTCTTGCCCAGTTATGTTTAAATGATAGTATCTTGCGAACCAGACATAAATTTGACGAACCGTTTGCTGTTATGGAATCCTTGGAGTGATACGGTCCATTTGAGAAACTCCAATAGAGTTTTGGAGAAATTTGGAGTACGTCTGGGTCGGATAGACTCCAAATCCAACAAATCCCTCAACACTTAAATGCCAATAACATACAAACTGGGCATCTGATTGACGTGATGTCTATTGAGTTAGAACACTTATGACATGAAGGTTCATGAGGAAACATATTTGTGGGACTCCATGCCAGTTGAATTATGACCGATAGATTGGGGAGAAGTTTGTCTCAGAAGTAAGCGTATTCTGAGCGGGAATCCTGTGACGGGATGAGACGTGAAGAATGAAGAGTGATTTTGTGTGAATCAGCATTCAGTGATTATATGTGAATCAACACCTGATGATTCTGTGTGAATCAACACCCCATGATTATGTGTGAATCAGTACCCTATGATTCTGTGTGAATCAGCACCCAAACATTCTGTATGAATCAACACCTATTGATCTTATGTGGGTCTTGTGCGGGTTAGTACCTATCAATCATGTGTGGGTCAGCAGCAGTGGCTATTGACAGAGTAAGATGATTTAGTCTTATGTCTAATCATCTGTACTACTATTCTTAAGTTATACCTGCATTGAGTTGTGTCTATTACTTTGTGCATTGTGATTGAGATCATGATTGTGTTATTCCTCTGTGTAATTCTGAGATTCCTTTGTGGGTCTTTGGGTCCCTATTGAGTATTTTTATACTCACCCCTTCACAGGCTTCGCCCACACCTTGTTGTGTGTTGTGAAGATGATGTTATTCCTTGACTGAGACTCACAGAACTTGGACCTGATTGTGGATGATAGTGACAGTTGACGTGGAGAGCCATGGATGTGAGTTGTACCTACCTTTCATGTAGGATCCTCAATGGACGATCGTAGGATCTATTTTCTATTTCTATTTGTAGTTGTATCTTTTTAGTTGGGATTGTATTTCACCCCCATTTACATTCAATACAAATATTTAATATAGTAGTTTCACTTCATGGTTGCATCTTGTTGCGTTCCTGTCTGTGTGTTTGTACATGTTTAAAGGCAATGCCTTCTGATTTTAGGGATATTCCATTCCGGTGCTAGTCACCAACCCCTAGCCTATGGAAGTATTTCTTGGGGTAGTCTCAACATGAGCCCCGGGGGATGGGTCGTGACAAAGTGGTATTAGAGGAGTCGGTTTTACCAAAGAACTAGGACTCCGATATTTTAATGGTGCAATAGTGTTAAGTGTTTTGAGTGTGGTTATCAGTTCAGGGAATCCAGTGTTGGTGTGGCAATCGATGTATCTGTACACTAGGAACCTGAATTCTAATTTCTGACTTGGTACATGAAAACACTGATTGCGTGTGTTTTGGAAATGTTTTTACTTGATCTGTTTTGATTCAGATCACTAGGTATAACTTATTGAACATTCCACACCTTTTTTCCTTTAAGGATTCCGCCACATAGACAACAATCGAGGATTATGATGAAAGTACATGATGACAGCCCACCGAACATGAAGGCTTCGGTGTAGGGCCCTCTTACTATGTTGACACCTTTGGGTGGTGTACCAGCAACACCACCACTCGTAGGGCAGCAATTTCCACCATCCCCACTGGAAGATGGTGCACACCGATTGAGCGTGTTGCACAAGTTCCATTGGTATAGTCCTCTGAGGTTTTGATGCAAGATATATCCCTTGGTAGTTGTGGACTGGATGGAATCTGCGACATGAGTCTTCAACCTAGTTGGGATACCAGCAGAGAAGATGGTGATCTTATATGCTAATCTTTTCCTAGGCACAATGTGAAGATAGTGTAGCCTGACACTCTAGCAACATGACGAGGTGACCCTCACCTGGGCATACATTGAGATTCTCTTCAGGGCAGAGGTCATCCCAGTGACAGTACGCTCTATGGGTATTTAAGAGTTGTTGCACTTACAGAAGGTCAGCTTTTCAGTGGCCTAGTACTCAGTGAGGTTTACTAACCTCTCACACTAATCTACCGATATGGTTCGGGACCCATTCTTTAGGACCCATACCTTTGAGCATGGTCTCTGAAGGGAGATCAGAGCATCGATGATATCACTGAATATCTTGATGCAAGATGGAGTGCTCGAGCGAGCATTATTGGTGGGGAGCTTGTTAGATGATTAGGCACCAGTGGTGAGGGCCACCACCGGACTACAGGTAGATGAATCATCTGCAGCATGTAGTAGGCATATGATGAAGAGGTCCAAGCGGACCAGTCCTTCCAGAGGGCGACCCTAGGATGTAGGGTTGGAGGTGTGGAACTCTCTAGGTGGAGTGGGCCAGTTGGGAAGAAGACTATGCTTCACGTGCGGCGGGCATGGCCACATTTATCGCGACTAACCGACCCCTTATACTGATGATCAACAGACGGTCGAGGAATTGTCAAGGCAATGGCTGAGGCTTGAGTGAGGAGGTCCATAGGGTGGCATACATGGAAGTGGAGTAGGTCGTGCAGTAGGTGGTGGACAATGGTTTGAGGTTCTACCACCACCACTCATAGGTGGTCCACCCTGACGACATGGAGTAGGTGGATAGGGGTGAGCTCAGCATCAGGCGGCAAAGGCCTATGACCATGACACTCCGGAGACGATTAGATATAAAATCTATGTCAATTTCACCCTAGATGTTGTACTTATAACCATAGGTGACAATCACTATTTCATTCACAAGACATTTTTTTGGAGCTCGGAGATTTCGATGGAGCCTTTGGCTCGATCGTTGCGATTATATACTCCAATGGGAGAAGATTTGATAGTTAAACACTGGTGAATACAGTGTCACCTCACTCTAGTAGGAGAGAGATTTGGTTGGGATCTCCTAGTAGGAGTGTCAAGGCCTTACGATGTCATCCAGAGTATGGAATGGCTATCCATAGTCCGTTCTCAGATCGACTATTTTAGGTGAAAAGTTTGGTGTGTCTGTATGGATGGGATCTGGTTTACCTTCACCAGTGTGAAGCAATCCTTTTCCACAAAGGATATACTATCTCAAAGGAGGGTTCATATGATTAGTCATCATTTGGATAGCCTCACTCTCGGAACAGTTGATGTGAGGTGTCTAAGTTATCATGTAGTGGTGGACCTGTATTCTGATGTCTTCCCTGAGGATGTTTTGGGACTATGTCCTCGCAGAGAGATAGAATTTCACATCTACCTGTACCCCGAGATGACACTGATATCTACGCCAACATATCGGATGTCTCCTATGGAGCTTCATGGGGTGATGGTACAGTTGGAGGACTTGAAGATAAAGGGGTTCATAAGGCCCAATGTTTATACATGGGCATCCTTGATCTTGTTCGCCAAGAATGCAGATTGGAGTCTAAGGGTTTTTTTGAACTATCAGAACATGAACTAGGTGACTGTGAAGAACAAGTATCCTCTACCGAGGATTGATAATCTCTTCCACCAGCTGAAGGGAGCTCATAGGTTTTCGATGATTGACCTTAGATCAAGTTATCACTAGCTCTGGGTACGAGACGAGGATGTACCGAAGACAACCTTCAGATGTCTGTATGTCCATTACAAGTTCATGGTGATGCCTTTTGGTGTGAAAAATGCACCAGCAGTGTTCATGGGGCTCATGAACAAGATCTTCCAGGAAAACCATAATCACATCATGGTGGTATTCATTAAAGACATCTTGATATACTCAGTGTCAGAGGAGGAGCACGCCATGCACCTATAGATAATTCTGGATATATTCTGAGAGAACTAGATTTATGTCAAGATCTCAATGTGCCAGTTCTTGATATGGGAATTACACTTCATGGGGCATGTTATCTCAGAGGCTGGAGTCATAGTGGATCCAACAAAGATAGAAGTAATACTTTCTTGGGAGCCACCCAGGAGTCTGACTGAGGTGCGGAGTTTCATGCGATTGGATGGGTAATTCCAAAAATTTGTACATGACTTCTATAGGGTATTAGCGCCCTTTTCAGCCTTGAAGAAGAAGGTGGATCTTTTAGTGTGGATGGATAAGTTCCAACAGAGTTTCTTGGAGATGATACAGAGACTGAAGAGTGCCCCCATCTTGAGGCATCCCAAATAGGGCGTTGGGTATGTAGTCTACTACGATGCATCAGGGACCAGAATGGGTTGTTTGTTGATGCAGAAGAGAGCGGTGATCACCTATGGCTCATGAAAGTTGAGAAAACATGAGGATAACTATGATACCCATGACCTAGAGTTAGCAGTAGTGGTGTTTGCACTGAAAATGTTGCAGCACTACATGTTGGGGGAATGTTTTATAGTCTACAACGATCATAGGAGTCTCAGGTATATCTTCTCTCGGAAGGATATGAAATTGAGATAGTGATAATGGATTGAGTTCCTCCAGTACTATGACATTGAGATAGTCTACAATCTTGGGAAGGGGAATATAGTAGCATACACACTCAGCTGGAGGTCTCATCAACAGTTGCTGAGTGAGGCGACCAAGAAGCTAGCCGCGTTGTAGATATCCTTTTTGGATAGAGATGAAGCAGATTACCTCTAGACTATGACTTTCACTCCCCCACTTCTTCATAGAGTTCGAGAGGCCCTGATTGGGGACATTGACTACGGGGCCCAACAAGATCAGATATCCACAGGACATGATCCCAGGGGGTTTTTTGAAGGTGTACAACATGTCATTTTCTTCAAAGAATGCACAAGAGTACCAACGATGCTAAAAGAGGAGGTGTTGAGGGAGTTTCATACATCCTCTTTAGTGGTACATCTTGGAGTGGTGAAGATGTAAAAGGACCTATGACATCAGAACTGGTGGCCAGGGAAGAAGAAAGCTATGGTAGATTTTGTATCCTGATGCCTCACTTGTCAGCAAGTGAAGGTAGAGCATCAGGTACTATCAGTCTTAGCTCAGCGACATGAGGTACCAGGGTGGAAGTGGGATGGTATATCTATG
Source organism: Viscum album (assembly GCA_963277665.1). Taxonomy (NCBI): domain Eukaryota; kingdom Viridiplantae; phylum Streptophyta; class Magnoliopsida; order Santalales; family Viscaceae; genus Viscum; species Viscum album. The sequence continues at coordinate 1,281,681,162 of OY728127.1, forward strand.
GACTTTGTGATGGAGATACCACATACGTCCAAGGGACACTATTCTATCTGGGTGATCATTGACAGAATTACCATGTCGGCCGACTTCTAAACCATCCAAGAGTAGGGATCAGTAGAGGGCTTTGGGTGCCTCTTTGTGTAGGAGACTGTGAGACTTCCCAGGGTTCCATCAACAACCGTCTCAGATCATGACACATGTTTTACATCCCACTTGTGGAAGGGATTGCAGGAGGTGTTCAGGACTTAGCTATTCTTAAGCACATACTTTCATCCACAGATATATGGTCAGACAGAGCAGACCATACATACACTTGAGGAAATGCTTCATGCTTGTGTACTCGATTTTGGCTGTAATTGGGAGGACCAGCTACCCGTAGTAGAGTTTTCTTAGAACAAAAGTTATCACTACACCATTGGTATGGCTCTATTTGTGGCCTTGTAAGAGTGACCATGCAGATCACCTCTTTGCTAGACAGACCCAAGGGAGTCTACACTTATGAGTCCATAGATGGTGCAGGCTGCCATAGAGAAGTTACAGATAATCTAGGAGCAGATGAAGACTGCACAGAGCTGGTAAAATTTTTTGGCCGATAGGATATGGAGACCCTTAGAGTTTGAAGAAAGATGTCGTGTATTCTTATGAGTCTCACATTGATGGGGATTATGAAGGTTTGGTTGGGGTGACAAGCTAACTCTTAGGTTAATCAGACCTTTCAAGATCCTTAGAAGAGTAGTTGAGGTGGCGTACTATCTAGCTCTTTCCCCATAGATTCTCCAAGTGCATAATGTTTTCCAGATGTCATAACTGAGGAGATACGTTCATGATCCATCACACATTATCGACTGGGGCGAGTTGGACGTCAACGATGGGGAGGCGTTTGCGGAGTTCTCAATGGAGATAGAGGATGGACATGAGTGGGACCTTTTTGAGTGGTTGATTCCTCTGGTGCGAGTTCGTTGGTAGCACAAGAATATCCCGGAGAGCATAGTGGAGTGAGAGGCTCAGATACGTGCTCAGTATCCCCATTTGTTCCCATAGTTTTTTGTATCTTTAGGGGATGGAATTTCCTAGGGTTGGGAGCATTTAAAGACCCATAAATTCCATGTAATTTGTTTTTAATTATTTGGGATTATTACGAGTCTGTGAAAATTTACAGTGCTTGATTCCGATGCTCGGTGTGCCCCAGAATGAATTTTTGAAATTTTTTTATGGTATGTTCAGTAAATGCACGAGCATTGTTTTATATCTTTTGAACTAGTTCTTGTAATTATAATTTGAGAGCACCATTGAATCCATAGTTCTAGAATTATCTTATGGGAAGTTTCACTTCGACCGTAGTAGGTCAGGAGAAAAAGTTAAATTGTGGAATTTACAAAAATAATAATAAAATAACTTAAAAATGTTATTTTATTTATTTTTCTTTTCCTACCACCTATTGCGTTGTGGCGGTTGGGACCATGGAGGTAGTCAGACATTTAATTTGGGATATTAAATGCCTGGTTACTCTTTGGTTGCGTAACCACACCTCGTGTAATTAATGTGGCACATTAGTTTTTTTCAATTAATGAATGTCCTTAATTCCTTAGTGCGTTACTCAAAATTTTCCCCCACTATTTAAGTGAGTCTCGGGGTGGACTGTTAACATGGATTCACCAAGAAAGGAACCTCTCACAAAGTGACGCGACGCCTTCCACCGCTGGAGACGGAAGCTCGAGCGACAACGAATTGGGATAAAAGAATGCCAACAGTTTCATCAAACACGAAATATTCTTCCACCACCTTGACATATCCAAAGAATCTTAAGGTTGGGGTTTTCTTTTAAATCAATAAATTCCCCCGAATCTTCACCTCTTTCTTGGAATTTTGGGTTTTCATTGAGGGGGATTTGAACGGGTGGTCTTTACGGGGGATTTGAAAGGTGTTTATCATTATTTTAATGTGATGTATAAATTACTCATACTTTTTATAATTCTAATGAGGAGGGTGTGGGACAAAAGAACAAATCCCAGACCCTCTGCCGCTTTGTTTTCATTTATTTCTTCAGAGAAGAGTTTTTCCAACATGATGGAACCTTGAAACCGGGTGGTGTTCAATGAAGATGACATCAAGGGACGATTGTAGGCTCATCCGAAGGGAAGAACAGACCATCAGAGCTCACCCGGTGGCCCACAAGAGATCCGCTGATGCGGTACCGATGAATGGCTGCAGAAGCAGAGGCTATGGTCGGCGCTCGCCAGTCGCAGATGATGGAAACACCACTCGGCACCGCAGCGGTCGGATAGGCGGCTAATAACGGCTGGCTGCAGAGGTGGGAGGTGGCACACCGTCGCACACCACATTGAATGGGTCGTGGAAAATGAAGCTGCAGTGAATGTAGGGACACAGTCCCTATGGGTCTCATGGGTGATAAGGTGGTGTCACCTGTCTTCACCATTTAATAAACTAAGTGGCTCTTTGATCCCTTCAGGAGGAGGATCACAATACCCCTGTGCGGGTCGTGCCAGCCAACAGGCCAGACTGCCCAGCAGGCTTCTCCCAGTCGGGGTGGGCCGGGCCGGTCTGCGGCTCAGCAAGCCGAGCCTGCCATATCCCAGCCCAATCGAGCCAGCCCCATCCAGTTCGGGCTTGTGTTATTCCTCTGTGGAATTCTGGGATACCTTTGGGGGTCTCAAGTTCCCTATCGAGTATTATTATACTCAACCCCGCACAAGCCTCACCCACACGTTGTTGGGTCTTGTGAAGATGACAGGTATCCTTGACTAAGACTCAGGGATCTAGGACCTAATGTTTGGATGACGATGACAGTTGATGGGGATAGATGTGGAGACGAGCTATATGTACCCTTCATGTAGGATCATCGGTGAATGATCACAGTAGCTATTTTCTATTTTCAGTTGTAGTTGTATCTTTTTAGTTGGGATTGTATTTTGGCCCCCTTTACTTTCAGTACAAACTTTTACTACCACCGTTTTACATCGTGGCTGCATCTTGTTGAGTTCTTGTCAGTGTGCTTATACTAGTTTAAAGGAAATTCTTTCCCATTTAAGGGATATTCTTTTCTAGTGCTAGTCACTAACCTCTGTTCTATGGAATGCGTGTTTGGGGTAGTCATGGTACAGGCCCCAGGGTACGGGTCATGAAAGATAATGTTGGGGAGTCACCTCTCTTGAGGAGGCTACCTTTGTTTGTGGATATAACCTAATGACCTTATCCTCTCCATGGATTTAATATATTCGATGTTGAATAATATGGATTAGTTCAAGAGACAGGTTGGTTACTATAATGATGATGGAGATAAGTCGACTTTCATTGGTGAGAGACACCCATATATGTGCTAGAGGCATGTTTTTTTCCATTACATACTATATGGCCAAGCTGATGTTGAGGTTGTTGGAGGCTCAGTCAACGATGTTTCCCAAGGCTGTTGAAATGTTCCCTCATGAATTTCCTAAAGATGATAAACCATTATCCACTCAATGAGAGATTTATTTGGAGATCCATCATAAACTCGATATTTCTATAGTCACAATGTCTCTATATAATATAGTGACTTTTATATTTTGGGATCAATGAGTATAGTTTGATTATCTTTTTTAGGGTGGTTTTGTTAGGCTAAGTGTTTCACTCTGAGGTGCAACAATTTTTATTGTGAAGAATTCTGAAGGATATTTTTATCTCTGTATTGATTATCATAAACTAAAATAGGTGGAAAATAATAACCTCGATCATATTATATATATTAATGATTTATGTGTTTAGATTAATGAATCCATTTGGTTCTCATATATTAAAGTACGGTTTGGATATCATCATATGTAGGTGACATATGAAGATATTTAAAATAATATTCTTCTATTACCATGGGCATTATAAGTTTGTTTCTATTTTTTTGGTGTAAAACATTTTATATCCACGTTCATGGGTTTAATTAATGCAGCTTTGAGAGAGTTCTTGGATTGGTTCATAGTGGTTTTCATTAATGAAATCCTTATGGTCATTATGTTTTAGATGGATCATAAAGAGAATCTTCATTCTATTTTGGGAGTTCATAGTTTTCATCAACTATTATATATGTTATTTATGTGTTAGTTATGAAATTGTGATTTCCAATTCATGGTGCATGTGGTATCCCATAAAGGATTATTTATGGACCTTTCGAAGATATATGATTTTTTTGTGCTTTCCCCATGAATATTGTAGAGGTTCATAGTTTACTTGATGTTATAGGATACTATTGGTGGCCCGTTACCTATATATCTCATATAAGAAATACTCTGACAGCCTTGATAAGAAAGGAAAACGTGTTCCTGTGTATTGACCATTTTCCACCATAAACTAGGTACCTAAAGGAAAATATGTTCCATACTACAGTCCATTAATTTCTAGAACAGGGAGATCAATTTGAAGTTTGTTATAATGCATAGTATAACATGTTGGGTTGTAATAATATAAATAATTGACAAGATATATCTTATGGGACCTATAAGTTGCATCCCCATGATAATTATTTTGTAACCCATGACATTGATTTAGCGGTTTTATAACTGAAGGTGGTGAGCCATCCCGTCATTAGTGAGCATTTTTTTGTTTTGATGAATCATTAGAGCCAAAGGTATGTCTTTTACATTATTGAAATTAATAAGAAATATATATGGTAATGGATTTATTATAGGATTTTGACTTCCAGATTTGATATAAACTAATAAAGGGTAATGTTTTCACTGATTCACTCAGTAGAATGTCACATAGTGATTTCATGCTAGAATATAGAGATTCCTTGAGAGTTGTGGAAGTGAAATCTATGATGCATCTATATATGGGAGTGGTTGGAGGTAGAGGTTATATTTTCCAGATAATAGTGCAATCACCTTTTGTACAGTCGTAAGAGGAGTCCCCAGTCATAGATTCTTAGGTGGGGGTTTGGAGAGACAAATGATGAAGTTATTTTTATGATTTCCCTAATTTTTGTTCCATCCATGAACACCACTAGGTGTTATTACAAGGTATTTTTTTGTTCCCTTGGCGATGAAAGTGACTATTCTTTTAGAATTACATATCTCACCCTTTTTGGTACATCCCAACATATAAAAATTTGTACTGAGATCTAATATGTCTATTTTTCTCCTAGGTTTCATCCTACAGTAGAAGAGTATGTGTCTCAATGATTGGTCTTCCAGAAGAAGACAGGAAAGGACTAAGTTCCTTTTGGTTTCCTCAAGTCACTAGATGATCCTTATTAGATGTCAGTCGACTTATAAATATACATAATTACTATTTTATTTTGAGAATAGTGAGGTTATTATTCTATAGGATAAATAGTGGATCATTCTAAAAAAATCAACCCACATTATAGTGATCCGAGAGTCATGATCAGTGGTATTTTTTTCGTGGCAGTATATAGAGGATGTCATTAGACACTATGGATTCCTAAGGTTGATTATCTCTAATAAATATACTAATTTACTTATAGTGTGTGTGGAGGTGTCTGAGATGATTTTTCTCCCAATTATTCCTTATCAATACCTTTCATCCACGTATTGGTGGTCATCAAGAGTAGACAATCCAGACTCTTGACAACATGTTGTGTTCTTATGTATGTTATTTTGGATGTTTGTGGATAAGGCACCTAAAATTGGATGTTTTTATATAAAATAATTTATTTAACTCACCATTGTCATAAAACCCTTTAATGAATTTCATAATTGACAATGTTGGTATCTATGGTTCTAGACTAGGGTCTGAGAGTGAAAAATTCTCTAGCTGAAACTACTTAATAATTTTAAAGAGATTGTTTTAGTGATCTTTAATGGATGAAGGATGTGGAATACCATCAGAAATTCAATGATGTTTATTGGAGGAGACCCCTATAGTTTTACATTGGAGATCATTTGTTTCTATAGGTGATTCCACAATGTGGGTATTGATAGTTTTATCATGTGAGGGAGCTTTAATGACTATTGGTTAGGGATTTAGAGGTTTTGGTACATATTGTAGTTAGGGAAAACTTGAAAGAAAGTTATTTGTAGATGATGTAGAAACATGATGTCCTTCATGTTTTTTTGATTCATTGTTATCTTCAGGAATAATCTCACATCATTAACCATTAAGGTGAGACCTATGGAGATCCAGGACCATTAGGATAATGTGTTGCACAAGCCTGTTATTTCCTTGGTTCATGTCCTTTGGTAGAATATTGGAGATGAGGGGTGTACCTGGGAACATGAATCATTGATATGTTCTCAACACCATGATTTTTTATGTTTATATTTACACTTTTAAAGTTGATCATTTTCTTATTATGTCCATTTTCTGGTTTATGGGATGGTTTTTGTCCTAGGGACTAGTTGCTGACTTACAATCATTTGAGATGTATCTACCACATGAGAATGTTTTGGACAATTTAGTGTTTTAACATGGGTTTTCACTTGTTTCCCATGAGAGATGTGGTTGCACACCTCTGATGGTAATATCTTCGAGAGATATCTCATGGGGTGATTTTTTAGATAATACCTTATTATATCATTCTCTTTAGGTTTTGTTTTGAAATTCAAGAGTAAAATAAATGTTTGATAGGTATATAATGTATGGTAAATGATCTTGGTATCCCATTCCTTTATAAATTTTTGGTGTTGTAGGTTCCATATGATGTTTTAAAGAGGTTGGTCCGAAAATGGCGGAGAAGGGGATTTCTCCTGGAAAAAAATCATGTCTGTAACATGGATTCCATTGATACATCGCAGTGTTGGTGGGTATAATATAGATATGGTGGATGTGTTGTAGAGGATTGAATATCCACCATAAAATCTGGTATAGACATATCATGGTCTCAATTCAACGTTATAGGGGATCTTGGATAGATATTGGGGCCAGTAAAATTTTAGGGGTTGTACCACTCTAGTTGTTGGAATATAGCATTGATGACCTATTAGTGAATGTGTCATGTGGTATGGTGCTTAGTGCTTTGTTGTAACCCCATTTCTACTTTAATAGTATTTTCCACAGATCCTTAGGTGTTCCTTTAATCGATGGGGCCTGTAGTATTGTCCCTTGGGATAAACTCTAGAATGCATATTGTTATATAGACTTGCAGTGTAGTCTAAGGGGCTACACCACGGTCCTCAAAAATTTACTATGGCTATAAATACCCCACATCCCATTCAATCCCGATATTATCCCACTTGTAAAACTCAAACCATAGGTACCTCTAGGTTGTTTTTTATTATGTTTTAATCCATTTTCGGTAGTGATTGATCCTGAATTCTCATAATCGATCTATAATAATATTAGGTGTGTTTAATCTCTCTTTTCTTATTGTTTTTCTCCATTTTAACCTCATATCCTTCTATTTCCTATTTATATGTTATTTTGGTTTTCTATATATCATTATAAAGAAGTTTTATGGGTTTTTCTTTCAAGGATGATATGTAGAATCCTTATAGGGATCGAGTTTATTTTGTGAGAGTTGATTATAGATCCACAATGTAGATCTGTTCTCATGTGCAGAACATTTATGCTTTTGATTTAGGGGATCCAATAAATATATTTTATTTATGTAATGTCATAAAATTACCATGCTTTATTTCGTTGGATATAAATATATTTAACCTATTAAATACTGAACTAGATTAATAAAGAAATTGGATAGTGATCATACATCGATGTTTTAATTAATGAAAATGGATTATCACATGATTTTATTTTTAGTGTTTTTTTATACTATTAATGTGTAAAATGTTGGTATTCTTGATTTACCCTATTTTTTTATAGAAAATGGTAAAAAACCTAATGTTGGAATTAATTTGGTTACTAAGGAACATAAATAAGATGCATATTTAGTAAATTCAACGAATCTTGATATTTTATGATACCTAAATTATTTCCAAATGCATGATTGTTAATTTTTTTTCTCCCATGATTGATGGAATTGATAAAAAACATGAGTAATGTTAATTATTTTTCATAATTCTTGTAAATATTAATGTTAAATTGTAAATTTTCTTCTCATAGTTTAATGAGACTAGTTTTATGATATAGTGACTCTATAAGAATTTGGTAGATTGTTACAACATATGGATTAGGTTTCTTATAGTTATAACCTATAGTTAATTAATTGGATAATTCAATAAGAAATAAAACTTGTTTTTTTATAATGATGAATAATTCGAGCCAAGAGTTACTATCTTTGTATAATGTCTAGATTCAATATATTTGGGACCAATTGAGTCCATTTTCATGTAAAGTCTTAATGACTTGTTTTAGGGACTAGATGCCTTATTGACTATGATTTTATGATTTCTACAATTAGTGTGCTCTTTATTTGATCAGTGAGATATTGTACGAGATAGGGATGGCTGAATAATTATGGATGAGGGGCTTGAGGTTGTGGAAGCAATGGATGCCTGTGATGGAGAGATGCATGGGATTGTTTAGGATGGTATAAGGGATGTACAAATGATGGTTAGAACTGGTAGAATATGATCTTACATATTTATGTGTTGAAATATTGATTCATTCATTATATGAATTATTTTAATGGATGAATAACCATATATCTTAATTAATTTTATCCCAACCCATCCCCCCGATATAGGTAAATAGATGTTCTTGGATTAATCTTTTGATTGTAGCTTTCGATATTAACCAAGAGAACATAGAATAATGTAATGTTTAATAATATGTAATAAATATATGAAACAATGGTCTTGGTGAAGACGAAAAGAAAAATGATATGATCTTAAGATCCATGAAAATGATTGAATTATTCTTTGAGGGCATACATGTATCTTTTCTGGTTAATGAAATGTATCAAGAATAATGTTGTTTTTTAATTAACAGAAAATTAGTTAATTAATACAATATTAAATATTAAATAAAAATAATTTCATTTAATATGTCTCTTTAAAATGTATGTTATCTTATAGGATATCTATTTCATAATAGCAGAAAAATGTATTTTGAGAGATGTTAGTTTTAGTTGAGTCTAAAATTGTGTTATGTCCATTGTGTAATTATGTGATATATTATATCTCATATCCTTTTTGATTTTATATTCTACCCCACCCATGTTGGATAGGGTTATAGTCAACCAATGGACTATAGGATGGTTTTTCCCTAAAATTTCGTTAGATGGATGGATGACTACATCCTATGGAACCACTCTCTTATATTAGTATTATTATGTTTTGGTATACACAATGGTTTGTTTCCCATATATGTGTGTAGATTTCTATGATGGATTATGGTTATTTAATACACACATATCTCTAGATATAGTACACAAGTTATTATTATGTGAATGATGTGTATATGTTTTGATGGGTTGATGTACAATACTCATTTTATGGAATGTGATTTCATGAGGTATAACATCAGATTTATGATGAAAATCATACAAACTGTAGTGGATAGATAATTTTTTTTACTATATTGATATTTGATATGAGATTGTGTGATGATGAGATGCACAAGGTGCATGTTTTTTAAACATAGACTAACTGTCTCCAGGTTGGTTTACTTCTAGAGGGATATGGATCATGATATGTCCAGTTGGGGAAGAGTGTAAGACTTATGGGATAATGGTATTTGAGTTCCCATGATTTTTTATAATAATACATCATATCTTTTTGGATATACATGGTGAGAGATATCCTTAGTGAAGCTAGATACATAGTATACCGATTAAGGTGATGATTTTGTTTCACTTCTTGCTCCCTAGGTGTTAGTATTCATTCTCTATCATTTTCATTAAATTACTTTGTGAGGATCCTACTATGTATACACTTATACTAACCCCAAGTATTTATATGAAATTTTTGATGTCATTAACAACAGAATGGATATCATGTTAGAAATTTTTAGCTCATGGTTTTGAAGGAGATATTAAGGATTGGCGGCCCTTATCATGTCTAGATTTTTGGTTCTAGTAGTTTTCATTCATTTGTTTTAGTTCTATATGAAATTACATGTATGAACCTTGTATCTCTTTTATTTTTGTGTTCCTATGTTTTCAGTGTATCTAACATATATCAATCTTCTACATGTCCTATTTATTGGTAATGCCTCTAATTTGTATGTATGATATACCCTCAGTGCCAGTCACCAACCCGGAGCCTACATGAGGCAGGAATCAGGTAGTCACCATCATCATTCTCTCACTTCTATACTAGGAATGGTACTCATTAGTGTAGGGGTAGTGAAATTGGAAATAAATGGAAAATAATATTAAGATCACATAAGGTTTAAATTTCTATTTTTTCTAAAAAAATATTTTACTCAAAACATGATATAATTCATTTTATAATTTATTTATGTCACATGTATAAATTTTATTTGGCTAAATGGAATTCAAAATTATTTTTTTCACGTTGAAATTTGGTTAGGAGGGTCATATTATAATTTCAGTAATACAATAGTCACCATAGTTACTTTTTTGAAATAGATATTAATATGGGTGTAATGTGTAAACGAAGTATCTCTATTTTTTAATAATTAAAAGCTCACAAAGACCTTCTAAAAATCCTTTTTATGTAAAAATGTTTTTCATCTGGTATCAGATATAATTTTCAAACATAACTCACCTGATTATCTTGATATTCCATTCTTACGAACTACCTATGGTTCTTTTCCAATGATTCTATCCTCTATTTCAACTATATAAGAATCTCACTCAATCCAAATTCAATCCAATCATATAGTTAAAAATTACCAAAAAATACACCAAATTATCTACATCTATATCCCCTCGAAAAAATTGGAGGGGATTATCCACAACAAAGTTCCAAAATCCCATTATTTCCCAAGGATATATCAAGAGATAATCCATATTCCCAATGTAATTTTTTACTTAGCCTTTTACTTTTATTCTTTATACGTCTCATAAAACCTCCTTAAAACCCATTTTAACAAAAATTTTAAAAATAAAATCAATATAAATAACATAATAATTTTTTTATATTAATTGTATAAAAATTATATATTCTCCTACCATTCAATTGGAAAAAAATTAAATATGTGCGTGATTAGAAAACCTCCTCTCTAAACAATATGTTTCATTTATAATCACCACCATTATAGGATAGATTTAGAAATGTGTTTACTTAATGAATATTCAATTTATGTGTTTATTTATATTATATAAGTAAATGTAATTCATTTTGTAAACAATATGTGAAATTAGTGTTCATTATAAAAAAACATTCTTAAAAAACATTCTATGAGGAATATGGTTTTATTCATAATACAAAACCTTTATATTTACATTAGTTCTTATAATAAATCTAATTTTTTTAACATATCACAATAAAAAAGCATAAATTTTTTGAATATACATCTTGTATAATGATATTATAACTAATCCACCTTGTAATATTCTATTAACTGTGGTAGGTTCATGTTTGGGTCTTTTTTTTCAAAAATATGAGCAATACCATGATTTCATATCTCAGATGACAATGAGAACATATATACCAGTAAACTTTGATATAAATATCAAAAAAATGCTATTTTTTTGTTATGACAAGGTTTTATCATCATTTTACAGAATAATCATGACTTCCAATGTTATTCCTTTCTAAAATGAACCTAAGATCCTAGTGTCTCATGAGGGCCTCTCAAAAAGTGATAAGTAAACCAAGGATCCCTATAAGAGACTATAGCAGATGGAACTATATGAAAGTGAAAAATCTCATTCACAGAGAGATCTCCCAACTCCTCATTATTGGCCATATCACAAATGGGTATAAAGTGATCCAACGTTGTCAACCTGTCAATCACTAACCATATAACATTGTTCTTTATCTGAGTAAGAGGAATCCCAACCAAGAAGTCCATAGAGATCTCATCTCACTTCAAAGTATTGACTAGAAGCAGATTAAGCAAACCTGAAGTTTTATAGTGCTCATATTTCACTTGATATCATGTATAGTAATGAGAGATAAACTCAACAATGTATCATCTCATTCCCCATCACCAGAACTACTCAATCATGTCGTAGAATATTTTTGTGGATCCTGGGTGCCCAACCGACTAAGAGCTATGAAAATCTCCAATCACTACCTTCCTTGATGATCATGTAAAAACAAATTAGTTCTGATATCATAGAATACCCACTTTTGAGAATTGACAAAGGGAAACAATCTCCCCACCATAAAGGGATTATCCAATGCTACAGAACTCATCATCAAGATGTTGGTGTTGGTGAGTCATCTTGAGAGGAGAAGATGTCAACTGAACACTAGATAAAGAAACATCATCCCCTTACTACTGAAATCTAATATTAAAATGTATTAAAATAGCCATCAAATCGCACTCTTCTAAAGATTCATTCACTACATGGGTTGGGGGTTTCCTACTCAATGTGTTAGTAATTACATTCCCTTTCCTTAGTGTATTGGCAATGTCAATGTTGAAGGATTGCAGGTACTCCACCCTTTACTTCTTCTAAATAATCAAATCTATTTGGGAGAAGATATAACTCAGGATTTTGTGGTATGAATACACTGAAAAACTTCGACCAAAAAGGTAGTATATCCAACACTTAAGAACATTCATCATAGTTTCATGTTCCATGTCATGGGTAGGATAATTTTTCTCATGTGGCCTTAGCTGACAAGACCCGTATGCAATAACATGATAACCCTGGATAAGAACACAACCAAATCTCGAACTAGATGCATCACAAAAGACCACATAACCCTGATCGGATTCTAGAAGAGTCAACATGAATGAATTAGTCAGCAGATGTTTTAAACTAAACAAAATAACCCTAACATTTATCTTCCCATGCAATCTTTACCCTTTTCTGAGTCAGACCAATCATTGGAGAATCCATCTTTGAGAAGTCCTTCACAAAACTGTTGTAATATCTGACTATGCACAAGATTTTTTAGATCTCAAAGGCATTTCGTGGATTCTCCCAAGTCATAAAAGCCTTTAACATCTCAGGATCAACTTATCAAACCTGTTCAGATACAACGTGTCCCAGGAATATCACTTTGAAATATAGAAATTACACTTTGAAGGCATGGAATAAAGGCATTGATTTCTTAGCAGACTCATAACTGTTCTCAGATATTTCAAAATATCCTCCTTAGGCATTGAGTAAACAATAAAATAAATCAAAAATACTACCACAAAGGTATCCAGATACCCATGAAAAATCTCGTTCATTAAATCCATAAAAATAGCAAGATAATTTGTCAAACCAAATTGCATAACACAGTTCTCAATGTTACGGTAAATACTCCGAAATGAGGTTTTCAGAATGTTAGATTCTTTTATCCTCAACTGATTGTAACCAGATCAAATTTTGATCTTTGAAAACCACTTTTCTCCTTTTTTCTGATCATACATATCATCAATCCGTGGAAATGGATATTTGTTCTTTATCATAACTCAATAGATCTTTCAATAATTAACACATAATCGAAGAGAAACATCATCCTTCTCAGCAAAGAGATTTGGAACTTCCCAATGTGACACACTTGGATGAATAAATCCTTTCTCAAGATTATTGTCCCACTAAGACTTCCAATCTTTTAGATCAGTTGGAGCCATGAGGTAATAGGGGATAGAGACTTTTTGAGTACCATGCATTAATTCAATAGAAAACTCGAATTCTCTCACCGGTGGTAGACCAATGAAGTACAAAGGGAATACACAAAAAACTCGAGGATGACTGGAGGAAGATCACTACCCACTAAATCTCACTATAGGTCAAGAGAAAACACTAATATCCATTTCACTAACTTTGGATAAGAAGGTCTGGCTTTGCTCGACCTCAGGTCCCATTCTCCTTGAATGACATGATGCACACCACTAGGTGTAGTAAAGTAGACCCATCCGAGATAAAAATAAATCCCAGATATGTTTGAAATGATCAAATAATTCCCAAAAATGATTTCAAGATATTTTATATCAAGAAAATGAAAAATCCAAGCTAAATTCACATCTGTTAGAGAGAATACACAGGTAAGACTATGGTGACCTCTCTCTCTCTTCGTACTAAGGGGTGTAGAAATATCCATTACACAAGATAGTTGTGCCATAAAGAGATTTAGCAGATTAATGCTATGAGTTTAATTAAAAGAGGGAGATTCAGCAGTATCAAAGAGAGGAGTCAATAATGGAAAAGCAATGGTAATGGTACCACTCACTATCGGTAGGCCCATGTTTACTTCCTATAAATATTCTTCCACTACATGAAGAATATTTTTTCTGGATGCCTATGGCTTGAACCCCTTTAGAAGTGATTTATTTGATTACCCCACAGTTTTTAGGAGGATCTTATAATCCTCTCCCACTACACATAGTAGATAATTGATGGTAGAACATATACAAGTTCCCTGAACATCTATAGGAACTACAGTTCTTATGTGCCTCACTAAAAAACCTCCTAGAATTTCCTAGCATTCCACACTGAGAGCATGTAAAAGAATATCCTCTTGGAGTTGTAGGAGGTTTGGAATGAATCTTCCATCGATAACATCCATAAGGATTATCACACATCCATTTTCCATTGAAGGAACCAATGTTTTCCCTAGGAGAAAAAGGAACTCCCGTCAACCCTGACTTGCCATCCAAGTCCATCTCACTTATCATCTCCCTATCTAGAACATCAGAATAAGTGGAAAGATTATGTAGGAAAACAAGATAATGGATATATGATTTAAGAAACAACTTGAACCACTGAACCATCATCCTCTCATTAGATACAATATATAGAGAAAAATACACCGTCTTAGAAAAGTGATTTGAATACTCAGTCATGGTTCTGTCAGCCTTCTCATGCTGAAAAAACACCACATCCTTAGACAACACCGTTGACTATAGATTGTCATGGTTAGTGAAAATAACCTTGAATCCCTTCCCCTCTAAGGCCTCATACTCCCATGTTGTAATATTCCGAAAGGTATGAAATTATTAACCTGCTATAGGATTTCCCACTCTCTAAATGAACTCAGAAAAATATCTATACACATATCCCTATGACACTAGAAAAAGGAGACTCATCACAAACTTTTCGGGGATGTGACCCGATGCATGTATATTTTAGAACGTTGTAATATAATAGAGTGTGTCCAAATTACTCACTAAATACCTAAGGCTTGAAATAAATCTTACTTGATGGGAGAACTATTTTAAGACTGCTTAAAATACGATCAATCATATTCTTCCATTTCAATAATTACAATTTAATTACATTTAATACCAAATCAGGTTTTATTCCAAAACATGTGTTTTTGATATGATAAAAGCATTGGGTTTCTATCATATCAAATTATTCAACATTAATGTGTTCTAAATCCATTTAAATCTAATTCCAACCATTTAAAAATTTATTTTCACAGTTAAACTCAACAATATAATTGAAAAAATTTCGACCAAAATCAACAATTTAAATTAAACAATTTAAATCAAATAATTTCCGTAAACACACCCCAATTAAATTTAATTGATATTTCTCCAAGTTTATGTTCCATAACCATTTCAAATATCCCAATTCATTGGAATTGGTTTTTTATCAAATCAATTGAATGAATGTTAAAGAAAATGAACATTAATCAGCGATTGAAATAATCTATGAAAAACAATGTTAACCAATTTGAAAAATTAGGAAAAAACCACCTACCTCTTTCCTGAAGAACACCACTCACAACAGAACTTTTCAATGAGAATGAAGGTGAAAGAGATATTAGAACACATCCTAGAAGTAATATATAACTCCACATAGCATATATCCATCAATATATAGATGATCCATTGAAACAACAGGAGAATAGATGGAGAGAAACTCGAAGAACAAGGGAGAGAACATACATGGGAATCACACCACCAGAAAAAGGATGATCGAAATCCAATTGGACCAATCCTGAAGGTGGGGTGCCTCTAAAAATTCCCTCGAGAGATTCTAGGTTATAGAGCCAAGAGGTATTGGAATAATAGACTTTGAGGTACTACAAAAATCACTACTTTAGGTTGGTTGTGGGATGAGTCACGACGTGTGGCTCAAGTACACAACGTGTAGTCTATATTGGACTAGTATGCGAAAAAACCCATTTCCACGGGTTAAAAATCTTCTATTTAACTTGTACACAATGTGTATCTACTATACACAATGTGTACCAGCTCATGTCATGATATCTCAGTTCATGACAATATCTTCTTGTCCCTGACAAGAAAACAACACCAATTATACAACATGTATTTTAGGTACATGATGTGTACCTGTCCTAATGTCTGTAGTAAACCTATAAAAACACATAAAAGAATTTTTAATGGAATTGGAACTTAGAAAAGGTGGAAAATGTACCCGATCAAGGTAATGAGATGTTGTACAAAATGATCTAAGTATCATGATGATTTTTTATTTATGTTTATTTATTCTTTCCATTATATTTATGTTGTGTTTTTTTCCAGATGACATTGACTGTGTGTTTTTACATACATCGAATTTGAGCACACCACTATTTATGCTTCAGTTTCCATAGGCACTGAAGAAAATAATTTCACATAAAATATTTAATAGGATAACATGTGTGTAAGAATTTATGGTAGATAATGAAGACTCATAAAAAAATTTATTTTCAATAAAAATTTATGTATATAAATTTTAGATATATAATTTTTAACATTTACTTTTTTATATTTAGAATATAAAATTTTACTTCGTATTTTTTTTATCATTTTAATAAAATATATAATTTTTAGTTCAAAATATCATTTTTATAAAAAATAGAATTTTCATGAATTAATCAACATATATGATTGAACAAGATGTTCATAAAAGCATTTAAGTTATCAAATATGAAACTATGGAATACCAGTATTCATTATAAAATATTATTTTAACATTGAAAACCCATAAACAATATTTTTAAATCTATTGTGAAATGATAATTTAATAATGAAAATGAGGTTATATTATAAATCTAATTATTTAAATTTTTTTAAATTTGTTAACAAGTGTATTTCAATATCAGATAAACATAAATGTTTTTATAACCAATCAATTAAATTCATAAAAATTAGTAACCACAAAAAATATATCTCAATAATAATATTAATGTTTAAAAACACTATTTTTATAGAATGAAAATATATGTGTAATGTGTGAATATTTTAAAATAGTTTTATCTCAAATTTGTGAAATGAATATATATAAATGGATCCATAATTCAGAGTAATCATAAAAAAAAATTAATAACATTTTTCATTAAATTTGTATAATAATATAATTGATAATATTTATTTATAATTAAGGTTAATATGTGATTAAATTACTAATCAAATGGTGAGAAAATATTATAAAGATGATATGAAAATTATAGATTATAGAATCCATTTTAAACATGTATTTTCATACCCCCAGGTCTCACCCATCGTACCAAAAAATAACTCACCTAGAATACATGCACTTCCATTCTTACCCCACAATTAAAATTATTTTCCAAGGGAAGTGCCTTTTTATTCTATTATAAAATGGAATAAATTCCACTCCTTCTATGACTCACCTAATATTCAAAAATCATGACAGTATCCCCTAATTTCCCTTAATGAGTTTGACATACACTAAATCAAGCCTCCTATCACCATAATATATCCTTACTCCTCTATTATCAACAAGATTGTTATGAAAAAGTTCATAGTCTTGATGAAGGCGTCATGTCTTTCTTAATATTTCATTATAATTATTTATTTATTCTAATAACTATGCCATTTTCTATACATAATATTATGATAAAATAATTATTAATTGTATGATCGTATGTTATTATATATTTTAATATACCTATTATTCCTTCCTCTATAACCATTTTTAAAATAAAAATGTCATCATACATATGTGTGGAGTGTTGTCCCCTTGCACAACACGTCCTATTTTTCACCATCACATTTCTTATATAGTTAAAAATGGGGTTTTAAAGAATATTTATTTTATTTATAACATTATTATGATTATTATTTGATATATCATTTTATGTTCTACCACACACTCATCTTGGGGAATAAAAAATAGTTGAAATTTTGTATTTTTGGATTACCACCTCTACATGGCGGAAAATTTTGATTTCCATTTACACTAATAATGGTTGAAATTTAAAAACGTTATGTATAAAATTTTTATTTAAAAAATTATTTATATTATTTAGGTAGTAAATATACTTAAAAATAAATTTAAGCATTTTCTACATGTCATGATAATCACGTAAAAATAGACCAATCCACCTTAGATTACTGACATGAGCAAAAAATGTAGTAGAACCATCCATAGGGAACTATAGTTAGTTATTTCTACCATTATGTCCACATAAATTCAAGGAATCACATCCAAAAGTATTTAATAGTTTCATAGTCTTGGTAAACTACAAACATAATTTAAATTTACATTACATTTTAAAACCTAAAATACACAAATATTTTTCCTTCATAATTTCATTATTCTCCTTAGCATACCAAGAATATCAATCCCAAAATACTTCCTCACATCATTGGGGAAATAAAAAACGAAAACGGATGACCACATATGATCAGTAAGGGCGGGTTTAAGGAGGATTCTATAAATAAATAACGTGTAATTAAAATATAAAGGTAAAAAACTAAAACACATTCTATTAAATTAATAATTTCGGAATAATATGGCATGAAAAAAGGTGATCAAATAATTCCACATAAATAATAATATCAGCATGAAACATAAAAATATCTATTATAAAAAATTTAAAACTCACATTAAATATCAAAAAATAAATTCATAATTTTGGAATGAAGAAAATGAATATCTAAAAACTTCTCCTGAGGAATCAGGCCATGACATATAATTCATTCAAGGATCCTTGATAAGAATCCAATACTACCAAGTAAAAATATAAAAAATTTAATAAACGTGTAAAGACTCAGCCAAAACAATATCTATTTTTTTCTCATGAAACCTAATAATGTATCGACCAACTATAAAGGATCTCATGTGACATCTCTGACCATAGTAAATCAGAGATGCTGTCCTACTTTATTACATTGGTATAAATTTAAGAATCAAATCCTAAAGGACCAAATAGTTTATATTTATTTGGAAAAATATATTATATACATAAAACTAATATTACATTGAGAAAAAAAATAAATGAATAAGAAATTAAAAGATTAACATCCTTGAAAATCATTCCAAGAATTCATCTTTATATCCTAGAAAACAGAAACAAAATATGGGTGAGAAAAAATTCTTATTAATGGTTATGTAAATTAGAATCTATAATGAATCAATAATCATTTTCAACATGACAAGGTAGATAACTAAAAACACATTCCACATTAATATCTATATAAGGGAAATTTAATATAGAATGATAAATAAATGAAAGAAATTTCATTTATACAAAAAAATGATAATGAAATGTATCCCTAGATATTTTCATATAAAAACTATCATGGATCATAATAATAAATGAAATATAAATGAAAGAAATTATTAAATATTGGACACCATGTTTCCCAAGAACATGTAACCTTCATCATTATGACCTTTCACCAGATGTTTTAATCATTGTTGGTAAATGTTAATTTAATTTAGCCAACATATTTGTCTCATGAGACAATCAATGCATCTAGGAGATTTCATTTACTGTTACACAAACCATTTCAAACAAGTAATAATAATTGAACATATATAAAATAATCAATTTATCTCATAAATAATTTTCCATATCATCATGTATCTATACTAAGTAATGGATATAGATTTAACAATATTTCCCCAATTAATCAATTAACTATCAATGTAAACACTGTATGTAAACATTATATAAGGTTTAGAAAATAATCATATCTATTAAACAAGAATATTTATATTTAAGATAAATTTAATTTCTAATGAAAAATTATTACAATAAATTTATTATTTCAAGAGAAAGATAATAATCACCAAAGAAAGAGGGATTTCACTATAACTTTTATATTTTATTAACTTTCAAGTCAATTCCCATTGGGTGGGATAATTCAAATTGAAACAAAAAATACCATGATGAACAAGGTATTCATGATACTAAATGTCAAAGGGGAAGCATATAAACCACAATAAAGAGAATTGGTACCTAATAATAATTAATTATCAAGGGAATGAAAACTGAGACGAAAAACCTTAACTCACATTTACTTTTGGATGAATGATTTTAATCCTCAAATATAATAGTTTTAATCTTGTTATTAAATTATAATTGAACCATATTAATATTTATAATAATATATATGATCCTTTTAAACATATTTTTATGAATTTGTTAATAGTCATTGATTATTTTAAATATTTTTGGTGTTAATTTCCTTGTTTTTAATGTATGTTTCAACAAGTAGTTTTTTGTTATATTGATAATGATTGAATAATCAAAATAATTTAATACATCATTTAAATATCATCTATATTTTTTGATTATATTAATTCATATAATTATTTGATAAGAAATGTAATATACTGTTCATGGGGTCGGTAGCTTGTACGTACGCATGAATGTTGTTTCCATTTTCTTTTCATATTGAATGAAAGAAAGGTAAATGATATATATTTATATGACCATAAACTAATATTAATTAATTTAATTTATAAAGGAATAAAAATTTGGCACAAAATAATAGTATTTTATTAAACCATTTCTTTTATATTCAATTGGATTATATATGCATTTCTAAATAATTGGAAACCCATGATTTCAACCATATATTAACATAAGTTAATTAATATTATATATAACTATTAATTTAAAAAATATGATACAATATCAATTTTAAATAATAATATTAATAATATTCATAAAAAACTAGTCCGTCATATAACGCAAGCTATAGAAAAAAAGTCATCGTTGCATGTAATGAAATGTACCTCAGTATTTCATGTATTAAATAATATCAATACAATTAAACATATTATAAAAGGAATATATTTTAATGTATTGGGGTGTTTTTCATGACCCACCATCACCATGATGAGGGAAGGGACAACATATTGCCAGGCCCTTCCTTTTTCAAGCTGAAGAAGAGATAAGGACCCCCAAGACTCACCTTCAATAGGTCTCGGAGTGGCGACTAGCACCAAGGGTATAGAATCACACAAAAAATAGAAGGGATTAGCCTTATTATTTAGTAGGATTAGGAGATAAGATCTTAAATCCCAAACAACAATAAGACTGGAGGTAAAAGTAAAGCAAAAAACAAACCATTCCCATATATAGGTTCCAAAAGTAAGTGCTACAAAGTATAAGAAAACTCCAAAGTAAATACCAAAGAAAAGAAAACAACAAAAAAATTTGTCTCGACATCCGAACTAGTATGACCAAGCATGGTCCCCGATGTCCTCCTGGAAACGTAAAAGTAGTTTTATAAATGTATGGTGAGTATACAGGTATACTCAGAAGGGAAAATCAAAAGCTATCGTGCACAATTTGGGAGGCATTCTAATGTCCATGAATAAAGGAGATAACCAGAGCACCAAGAAAGGAAACTATCCACCCAACATCACTAAATCACACTACCAAAATAACCCCAAGTCATGTAATGTAATTTTAATAACACAATAATGTTTTGGTACCCTGTGCTACTTTCCAACTGGTTATTGAAGTCATCCTACACGTCAGACCTCTCCCTCCATTCTCATAGTTGTCCCACTGCCACACCCCGCCCGCACACACCAAGGCTATCACTACCACATATCCCACCCGCAAACACCTGGTACAAAATAACCAAATGTTACCACACCCACACACACCTGGTTCCAAACAGCACCTTCCTTGCTCGAAGACACATGGGCCTCATCCCGAAGACACATTGGAAACAACCTGCCCGCACACACCTAGGCCAACCACCACCACGTACCTTGCCCAAATAATCTAGGAATATAATGGACCTCAGGCCATCACAGCCTGCTCAAAGAATCTTGGACTACTCGGGAACGAGAGCAGAAAAGGATCTAATAACCAGCCACTCATAGGATTGTTGGAAAAAACACCCTCCCCTATGAAGGGGGTTGTTCGTTAAGAAGTACTCAACATGGTTGGGACACGAACAAGAATCATAGAAACTAAATTATACATATAGGTAACAAGAACTCTTCCCAACCTATGGGTTCCAAAACTATCCCATTCACAACCACCCTCATTACTATTCATTCATAAAAAGCACAACACCCATGGCCAAGTCACAACTCATTCTCAGAATCCAATTCCCCATTGAACCCATTCTAGTTTTCATATTCAAACGATTACATTTAAGCAATTTTGTAATACTGGGAAACTAACAGGCATAGCCACAATCCAAGTAAGGAGAAACCAACCAATCAACAATTTATGCATTCACACACGATTCTCTTGTAAAGTAACAACAACAAAAGGGGTCTGTGAGATCCCTCAAAGTACTAGAGCCATACCAAGCCCCACCATATGACCGCACACAACCTCATATCCAAAAACCAATGACTGCACAACAATAGGTGATCCCATCCCCACCCATGTCACCCCACAAGCATCAAGCTGATCAACCACCCATGTTACCAAGACAGTGCAATGGAGTTTTTAGATTCAAACACACCATTCATTAAGTTTAACCGGGGCGATCAC
Source organism: Viscum album (assembly GCA_963277665.1). NCBI lineage: Eukaryota > Viridiplantae > Streptophyta > Magnoliopsida > Santalales > Viscaceae > Viscum > Viscum album. The sequence continues at coordinate 1,281,703,760 of OY728127.1, forward strand.
AGAAGTATTTTTGTTCACTGGATATCAATTTCACTAACCGAGTTTACGTGATTAAACAATTTCCATGTTACAACCATTCAATCATCAGAGAAGACATGTGTTAATTAGTGCACAAGGAAGGACCACCAATATCCATTTTTTAGAGGACATAATCCCATACAGATCACAATATATAGAGGAAGATAAAAGAGTACAACATGATCAACCAACACACGCCTCCAATATTTAAAAATCCGTTTATTATCTTTATTAAGGTTTAGTTTCATCTATTTACATATAAACATTATCATACCTACCCCAAATGATACATGATAAAGAGAGACGAAGTAATAACCCGAAATAGATGATCAACGATCAAAGTTTCTCTCCACATGCCAAGAACTGGGGATGTGCGACTTGTAGGGGAGGAACACTGAGGACTCCAAGAGTGAGTAGAAAAGCTCCAGCATAGGTGTACCGCTTACCTTGGGAAAGGGGACTCCAAATGAATAAGGAAGGAAAAAGAGACCAGCTAGAAAGAAGAAGAAGAGTTTTCCATGCGAAAAAAAGGTGAGGTCCTGGAGTTATGGAATGAGGAAAACATGAACGGCTAAAAAGGTGGATCGTGGTTTCACCATGTAGTTGGGTGGTTACACACGGTGGAATTAATTGTTATTTAATAATTATCATCATAGGGGTAGCCATAATGGCTAAGACTTAAAGGATTTCCTTTAAACAGAGTAAAACACGCATAACTAGGGTGGAACTGGAAGCTATGGGGAATTGGTGTGACACTGAGGAAAAGCCACATGTTTTGGTAAGTCAATGGTTTCTCAGCTCTTGGGGAAATTTAGATATCATTCAGGGGATTTTAATGGCTTTGAAAGGGGGTATAAAACACTTTTATGTCAAAAGATACGTTTCAGGAGCAGAAAAAGTTAGAAATTGGAAATAGAATAAGAGTGGGACACCATTCGGTGAGATACTGTAATGGTGACTTGGTCATGGTCCCACCGTGTGTGGTGGCACCATTTCAGTGTGTGACCGTCACAATGCCACCATTATGGTGTAACCATCATGATGCGATCGTCATGGTGCGACCGTCACGGTGTCACCGTAATGGGCCCCCGATTTGGTGGAACACCGTATGCGGTTCCGCCATCACGATGGGACCTTTACAATGTCACCATCACAATGCCACCTGTTTGGTGGAACACCGTAAGCCGTACCACCATTATGGTGCAATCGTCACGGTGTCACTTTAATGGTGCCACCAGTTCTTTGGAACACCATAAGTCATGCCACATTCATGGTGCCACCATTTCGGGGTGCGACCATGACCGGTGCCACCGTTTTGGTAGATCCTTTTGATGGAACTGATTTTTTGGAAAACTCCTCAATGAGCCACTGCCCGGGACATTAAATGAGATTCCTCTCACAATATTCTCACCCCCGAGAATCGAAACTAGATCAGAAGGGAAAAGAGAGGTCCGAACAACCACATAAATAGATACCTCTCAGGAGTAAAACTCTATGACATCCTGGAACACCTCATTCTCATCTATATTTTGAATGTCTACGGATACACTACCTCTCCTCTCCCCCCATGTAACCAAAAAAAACATTCAAAGTTCATACCATCCAGTTATATGGATTAGGGAGTTTCTTCCTCCATGTTAAGATACCATCTACTTTGGGCAGCGCCTACTCTCCTGCACAGGTTTAACCGCATCCACAATAATGCTTATTGATTATGGATTAGATCCTACCCTACCCACAGTCCGGACTCTCCATAAACATCCGAAGATAAAGGAAAATATCCCATTTCATAGCTGATAATGTTGAGCACTACATCACAAACAAGTACAAAATAAAACGAAACAAAATTCAAAATAGTGGGTGCGCATCTGTTCCTTCCATTCCCAAGTGCACTCCTCATGCCTACCATGAATCCATAGCACACGAACAATGGGGAGAGTTCATCCATGAAGTACCTTCTCTTTATGACCCTTGATCATCACTGGTCTCTCTACAAATGTCACATCATCCTCAATATCCATCTTTCCCCAATCGAGGATGTGTGAATCGTCATATAGATACTGTCAAAATTGAGACACATGGAGGACTTCATGCACTCTCAGTATCAACAGTAGTAGAGATAGCTAATAATCCACTTCGCCAACCCACCACAACTCTTCGAAGGTTCCGAAGAACCTAGGAGAATGCTTACTCCCCCTACCAAACCTTCGTTGTCCATCCCGAGGGGAGACCTTTAGGAAAATGTGGTCCCCGACTTTGAACACCAAGGGTCTCCTCCTGTTATTGGAATATGACTTCTATCGGTCCTGATCCACCTTCATCCTCCCTTATATAAGGTGAACCTTCTCCATCGTGCTCTGCACCACTTCTGGGCCAAGAACACCTTCTTCCCCAACCTCTGTCCAGCACACGGGTGAGCGACACAGCCTCCCATACAAAGCTTCAAATGGAGACATTCCAATGGTAGAGTGATGGATATTGTTGTATGAAAACTATACCAAAGGCATGTTTCGTACCAAAAACCCCCAAAGTCAAAAAGACATGCTTGTATCATATCCTCCAACATTTGTATTGTCCGTTCTGTCTGCCCTTATATCTGGGGATATAAGACAGTGTTGAGTAATAGATGGGTTCCAAAAGCATGTTGCAATCCAATCCAGCACCGTGAGGTAAACCCAGTGTCCCGATCAGAGACTATGGACCTCAGAACCCCATGAAACTGCACCACCTCATCCATGTACCTCTGTGCTAGGGAATCCACCATACTTGACTCTTTGATCGCCAGGAAGTGAGCGAATTTCGTCAGTCAGTCTACGACTATCCAGATAGCATCACAACCTATTTGAACCCTAGGTAGTCCTATAATGAATTTATTCAAGATTTCCTCCCACTTCCACTCGGGGATAAATAATGGTTGAAAAAAACATTTTGGAACACGGAGTTCATGCTTCACCTAATGACACACCAGACACCTTTCTATAAGATCTTCCATTTCCTGTTTCATCCCAGGCCAAAAAAAACTTCTCCCTCAGTCCCTGTTACATGTTGGAAACTCTTGGGAGTACTTCTAGGGGTGAATTGTGGTACTCACCAAGAACACTCTCACAGATTTCCATTGGGATGATCAAATTTTTGATAAACAACATCCAATTCCTACCATCTTCCAACCTTCCCTCTTGAGCATCACCAAGACTAACATGATCGTGAATCACTTCATCCTCAATGTCTCCCCACTGAGACTCCTCCACCTGCTGTAATAGAGAGGATTACACTATCATCTAAAACAGATAGCCTCTACCATTCTCTACCCTTGCATCCAGGTGTCGAGTATCCAACTCTTCCATCACCTTCCAAGAATCTGCAGACTCTCGAACCACATCCTTATGAGACCTCCTGATCAAGGTGTTATCCACCACATTCCCCTTTCCTAAGGTGTAGGAAATATGTAAGTCATAGTCCGGAAGAAAATCCATCCACCTCCGCTACTGCAAGTATATATCATGCTGGGAGAAGATATACCTCAAACTCTTGTGATTCATAAAGACTATGAAGCTCTCCCCAATGAGGTTGTGCCTCCAAAACATTAGTGTGAACAATACTGAAACATGTTCCATGTTATGGGTGTCATAGTTACGCTCATGGGGACGTAAATGCCTAGACCCATAAGAGATCACCCCCTACTGTTGCATCAGTACACACCCCAAGCCTTGGCCTAAAGCATCAATCACACATCAAACGTCACCCCTTCCTCTGGAAACCTCAACATTTGGGAACTAACCAACTTCCCCTTCAAATAACCGAAGGCTTCCTCAAACTGCCCATTCCAAACGAAAGCTTGATCCTTATTGGTTAAGGCCATCAAAGGTGCTGCAACTCAGGATAAGTTCGGCATGAACCTCTGGTAGTAACCTAGCTGTCCCTGGAAACTATGAACCTCTTCCACATTCTTGGGTGCTTCCCAATATACAACCGCCTCAACTATTGATGGATCAATCACTATTCCTTTTTTGGACACTACGTGTCCAAGGAAGTACACTTCTCATGTCCAGAAATTTCATTTGGACAATTTCCCATAGAGCTGGTACTGTCGAAGGACCTCTAAAACCATACTCAAATTCACAGTGTGATCCTCCTCTGATATTTATTAGATCAGCATGTCGTCAATAATAATGACTATGAAACGATCTAGATATTCCTAGAAGATAGAGATCATGATCCCCATGAACATTGTTGGTGCATTCGTAATGCCGAACGACATGACTACAAACTCAAAGTGCCCATATCTCCACTTGAAGGTAGTCTTTGAGATGTTTCCCTCCTTCACCCTCAATTGGTGATATCCTAACTATAGGTTGATCTTGGAGAAACGTCATTCCCCCTTTAACTGGTAGAAAAGGTCATCTATCCTTGGGAGAGGGTAATAGTTGCTGACAATTACCTGATTCAGTATCCGGTAGTCTATGCACATCCTGAGACTACCATCTTCATTCTTCACGAACAAGATTGGGCTAACCCATGGTGATGCACTTGGTCTAAAAAACACTTCTACATAAGATCACCAATATGAATTTGTAACTCCCGCAACTCGGAAGGTGCCATCTGATAGGGATCCATCAAAATCGGGCAGGCACCAGGTTGCAAGTCTATCCCGAACTCAACATAACGTCGAGGGGGTAGAGTCGCCACCTCTTCATGGAAGACATTAATGAACTCACTGATGATCCCCATGATTCCCACCATATCTATATCCATCTACTCCATTGACAGGTCAACTAACAAGGAAAAGAGGGGCTCCACTTTTCGGCTGCCCCCTTGGAAACCCCACTCACTGATGATAGTGACATGTTAACTACCCATATCCGAAAACACGATTCTTATTTGGAAATAGTCGATAACATCACACATAGAGAACATACAATAGATTCCTAGAAGGACATAATATGACTGATTCTGTAGAAATAGAAGGTCCCCACTCGACTGATGTGGTCCCAACATCAGTCTTCACCCTCGGAAAACACGAGACAAGGTGGTCTGACCTCCGACTGGCATACCCAAAACCATGGATATAGGAAGTCTCTATATGTCTAGAAGTATGTCATGGGATAGAATAGGTGTAAAAAGGAGTGTGAAGCTCTATAATCAAACAAGGTATATGAAAGATTATTGAACAAGCTGATCGTACCTCGAATTACTTATGGTCCTACTGGAACTGCTGCATCTGCGCCGTGAAACTACCCACTCCCAGCTCCTCTACCCCTCAACTGACAGCCGCCTCCTGGACCATGCCCTAGTCTAGGTCTCTGAGGATCACCCTGAGGTCGGCCTCCTCTCGTATCGTCTACTCTCAGAGGAGCGAGACCTTTTTGTCCCTGCAAATACTGCTAAAAGGGCCTAGCTGGAAACTACAGCAACTAAGGCGGGTGCTAAACTGGCCCACCCTTATAGTTATTCACTTGGTCCGGGCACTGATTCCGAAGGTGACCATGGATTATATGTATGATTTATCTTTATTATGGGCCCAAAATTAAAGGACGAGGACCCAGAGATCGAAACTGGAAATGATGGGGCCTGCTCCCCACTGGCTGAAACCTAGAAGGCCCTAACACTGGAGGCCTGCTACTGATGGCATTTCCATTCGACGAGCCCAACTTGATTCCCTCTAATGATATGCCTCCCAGCATGTGCATCCTATCCACCACTCCATCCTTCTTCTGGACCTCCATGTACATCGGTAGTGTGAAACGAGTAACAACATACTGAAGAGAAGGTTGGAGTGCCTCCTCTAAACGTCTCCTCGAGACTAATCATCTAGAAAAAGGCCTAGAAAGAAATAAAGGATATACTTGAACTTGACCCCAACTCCCTAACTAACATGCTCCGTTACTGAAGGGAGAGAATCTCATGCCTCTCCTTATCCTTCATCGTGGAAGAGAGGAATTCCACCTAAAACTCCCACTTGAAGTCAATCCACGAGACCTCAACCACCCCCCTCTCTCCAAGGTAGAGCGTCCACCACTGATGCACTTCTCCCCGCATCTGGCTTATAACCAGAGGAACCCAGTACTCTGTCGGAGCCCAGATCAAGTTGAAAGCTATCACTAGCTCCTCAAGCTAGATCTCCATCTCCATGGATGAGGTGCTTCCCTCGTACATCCCGAGGGTCTCACACTGAAAGGCATGAAGCTTCCTCTGCCACTGATCCTCCTCCTTCTCTCAGTTAGTCCAATGCCGATCATCCAAGTCATCTTTCTAGGCCTCGTTCACCCATACTAATCATGGCAATCATTCAGGTGCCATAGTTTCAAGGTAAAAAAGGGTTGCCTAGGCCCGAGTTGTGTAGAATATTGCTTTTAAATTCTTTTAGACTTATTATTCATTTTAAATCCCCAAAATACCCAAGAAACAAAAGAAGACATGTCATTATGATGCATGTACCTTCCCAAGGGTGTCTACCCTACAATCAATGTAGCCTCACTTGGTCGTATGGTAGGCCCAGAGTCCTTGCATCAGATCTTGGGGGGCCCTAAAATCCCATGTCCTAGCCAGTCTTCCCTGGAAAATTTCATGCACCATGATTACCTAACACTATTGCCCTACCATCCCATGCAATCCTCACTGTTCCTAACCACGAACTCCATCCTATCTCTCAACCATCATCTATGATACCATTCTTTCATGACCCACCTTCCCCTAGATGAGGGAAGGGACAATTTATTTCCAATCCCTTACTTATTCAAGTTGAAGAAGAGATAATGAACCCTGATACCCACCTTTAATATGTCATGGAGTTGCAACTAGAACCAAGGGTATAAAATCACACAAAAAATGGAAGAAATTAGCCTTATTTATTTAGTAGGATTATGAGATAAGATAGAAAATCCAAAAAAATACCAATACTAGAGGTAAAAGTAATGAATAAAACAAACCAATACCATATGCATGTTCCAAAAGTAAGTTCTAAAATAATTATAAAACTAAAAATGTAAATACCAAAGAAAAGAAAACAACAACAACAACTGTACTGACTTTTGAACTAGTATGTCCTTGCATGGTCCTAGAAGTCCTCCTAGAAACTTGAAAGTAGTTTTATATACATAGGGTGAGGATACATGTAAACTCTGTATGGAAAACCAAAATCTCTCATGCACAAGTGGGGAGGTATTCTAATGCCCATGAAAAAAAGGGGATAACCAGAGCACCTAGCAAGGAAAATATCCACCCAACCACACCAAGGAGAACTCCCCAAATAATGCAAGTTAGGTAATGTTATAGTGATAACAAATTGATGTTTGGGTACCCCGCACCACTTTCCCAGTAGTTATTGAAGATACCCTATGTGTTAGACCTCTCCCACCATTCTCACTACTGTCCCACTGCCACACCCCACCCACACACACCTGGGCTATCACTACCACACATCCCACACACAAACACCTGGTCCACAACAACCAAACGTAACCACACCCCCACACACCTAGGTCCAAACAGCTGCTGCCATGCCTGAATACACCTAATCCTCATCACAAAGACACTTTGGAAACAACCTGCCCACACACACCTAGGCCAACCCACACCATGTACCCTACCCGATGAATCTAGGGATATAATGGACCTCAGGCCCTCAAAACCTGCTTGAAGAATCTTGGGCTACTCGGGAAAGGGAGAATAAAAGGAGCTAATAACCAGCCACTCATTGGATTGTTGGAAAAAACACCCTCCCCCATGAATGGGGGTGTTCATTACAAAGTAGTCAACTTGGGTGGGGTGCGAACAAGAAACATAGAAACTAAATTATACATATAGGTAACATGCACTCATCTGAACCTAGGGGTTCCAAAACCAGAACACACACAAACACCATCATTAATATTCATTCATAAAAAGCACAACCCCCATGGCCAAGTCTCAACACATTCCCGGAAACAAATTCTCTATTGAACCTATTCTTATTTTCATATTCAAATGATTCCATTCCAGTAATTCTGCACTAATGGGAAACTAACAGGCATAGGCACAAGCCAAGGAAGGAGAAAATAGCTAAATAGAAATTTAAGAATTCACACCTGGTTCTCTTATAATGTAACAATAACAAATGGGGTCTGTGAGATCCTTTAAAGTACTGGAGCCAAACCAAGCCCCCCATAAGGCCCCACACGGCCTCAGATCTAAAATCCAACGATTTCACAACAACAAGGAATCCCATCCCCACCCATGTAACCCCACAAGCATCAAGAAGATCAACCAACCATGTAACCAAGACTGAGAAAGGGAGTTTTCCAATTTAAACACACCATTCATTCATATTAACCATGGTGATCACACAAGGAATGTTGTTTACTGGGCATACATTTAATTACATGAGTTTATGTGATTAAACAATTTCCATGTTATAGTCATTCAGTCATTGCATAAGACATAGGTTCATTATTGAGCATGGAAGGACCACCAATGGCCATGATTTTTAGAGGACATAATCCCATATAGATCACAACATATATAGGAAGATAAAAGAGTACAACAACATAATCAAAACACACCCCTTTAATATTTAAAATTCCATTTATTATCTTTATTAAGGTTTGGTTTCATCAATTCTTGTAGAAACATTAACATAACCACCCCCGCATGATACAAAATAAAGAGAGATGAAGGAAGAATCATACCTGGATGATCAATGATTGAAGTTTCTCTCCATGTCCAAAGAACTGGGTATGTGTGACTTGTAGGGGAGGAACTCTGAGGACCCCAAGAGTGAGCAGAAAAGCTCCAACATAGGCCCACCACTTTCCTTGGGAATGGGGACTCCAAACGCACAAGGAAGGAAAAAGAGATCAGCCATGAACAAGAAGAAGATGAATTTCCCATGTGATAAAAAGGTGAGGTCCTGGAGTTACTAAATAAGAAAAACATGAATGACTAAAAAGGTGGATCGTGGTTTCACCATGTGGTTGGGTGGTTACAAATGATGGAATTAATTTTCATTTAACAATTATCATCAAAGAGGTGGCCATAATGGATAAAATTTAAAGGATTACCTTTAAACAGAGGAAAATGTGCATAATAGGGGTAGAACTGGAAGGTATGGGGAAAGGGTGTGACACTGAGGAAAAGAAATTTTCTTTGGTATGTCAATGGTTTCCTGGATGTTGGGAAGATTTAGATATCATTAATGGGATTTTAATGGTTTTGAAAGGGGGTATAAAACAATTTTACATCAAAAGATACATTACAGGAGATGAAAAATTTGGAAAATAGAAAAATAACGAAGGGTGGGACACTATTCAGTGAGACACTATAACAGTGCCACAGTTAAGGTGCCACAGTGTGTGGTGGCACCGTTTCAGTGTGCGACCATCATGTTGCCACAATTACAGTGAGACCATCATGGTGCCACAGTTACAGTGCGACCATCATGTTGTCACCATACCGGTGCCCCCAGTTTGGTGGAACACTGTGAGTTGTGCCACCGTCACGGTACGACCATCACGGTGTGACCGTAACGGTGCCCCCATCATGGTGTGACCGTCATAGTGGATGCATAACGGTGCCACCAGTTTGGTGGAACACCTTAAGAAGTGCCACTGTCACAGTGCCACCATTTCGGCATGTGACTGACCGGTGCCACAGTTTTGGTGGAACCATTTGATGGAACCGAGTTTTTGGCATACTCCTCAATGAGCCACTGCCCGAGCCATTACAGTGTTATAATATTACCTATTAAAAAAATTTATACCTCAAAGTTTTAGTGGTATTTCCTTCTAACTAGATGAGGCTAGTTCTTTTTCACAACATCCTATGGTTTCCTAGATATTTCCTTAATTTTTTTGAATCCTCCAATGTACCTTTCCTATAAGTGTCTTCCAATTTATCCATATTTTCTTTTCGGTATCAAGAATCTAGATGGGTTATTTAGACTACGATAGATGATGTTCTAACAATATTTAATTAGTGGTGATCACATGTGTTGGATTTGGGATGTTTTTATGGAAATGATATATGGAATGTATCATGTACTTTTTAGATATTTGGTGGAATTTCTAAATTATAATAAATTACTCAATATTTTTTAAAAAATTCAAAGGATTCAATGTACCTAGGGCTCAACATTCCCTTCTTCCCAAAACTTATAACACCCTTCTTTAGGGATATTTTTTTGAAAACATGATCTCCCACATAGAATATAAAATATTTTCTATGATTATGAGAATATCTCTTTTTTCTATTTTGAGAGGCTATACTGTGATCCCAAATAGAATTTACATTTGTATTTGTTTCATAAAAAATTTCTGGGCCAAAATGTTTCCTCACACCAACATCATCCCAAAAATTTGGAGTATGCTACCCATTTATATATAATTATTCATATGACTCCATTTGATAACTTGAATGGAAAATATAAGTAACACACCCAGTTTAAAGTAAGTAACCCTTTAATGATTCTTTTTAAATATATAATTTTTAAAGGTGATGTTTGTGAAATTATGGAAAACTATTAGAGTATTTTTGGGGGGATTTTATAAAGTTTCACATTAAGTACATGGTTTGAGAAAACTGTGAAACACATACCGGAAACAAGTCACAATGAAATAGGGGCTAAAACAAAGGTGCAAAGGATGTACACTATATGGAAAAACCATGAAGCACCCTAGAAGATATCGTGCAACATGAGATGGTGAGATTTGGAATTTCTGGACATTATTTGGAAACCGTGAGAGGCAACCATGTTAAACTCACCATTTATGGAGATCCCAAAACATGGTTAGTGAATGGTTTTCTTAACCATACGACTAACCATGCACAGGTCCAAATTGAGATCCTAAAATTATGGATCTCACTCGTTTTACCCTCTAACACCTTCGTTTTCCTCCAATGTGACCCTAAATCAGTATTATCTCTTCCCAAAAGTCATGGAATGTTCCCCTATCAATCCAGATGTGATCTGAAGGCTTCCCTTGGTAATTTGAAGCCATATTCTTAAAATAAGGCTTTGTTCTTTTTTGTTGTTAGTAGTTTTATTAGATTTACATTTACCACTCTATTATTTTCTTAGATCTATGATCATTGTGAGATGATCTAAGGTTTTGGATGCCAAATATGATTATATTTGTCTTGTTCTATGATTGCGGAAGAGATCTATTATGGGTTCGTGGAGATTCAACCCTAATTTTCTGATGTTTTTCAAGCAATTTATCATTTTCACCTCAACTCTTGAGGTAGGTGGATTCAATCTCAAAAACTACTACTAAAAATAATTGGATTAGATTAAAATTGAATCAATTTCATGAAGGTTAGTGTGAAATTGGGTTGAAAATCATGTTATGAATCCTCTTTAGTGATTATTTTTGTTTTGTGGTGAAATTGTGAGGTCATACTAATTGGAAGTGGAAACTGATTTGGTTTAATGATTTTATAATGGTTATTTTAAAATATTTTCATAATATATTTTTGAAATAGTTTTTTTGGACAATAGTTTTCAATAATTTTTTTTGGTTGAAATGGTTTTATCATGGTTTTGGGCATACTTTCTATGTGTTCATTCATATTGAATTTATAATGTTTGGTTTCAATTTGACATTGCGCTTAGTGCCCAAGGTGTAATGGAACATTAGATATAATTACCATATGAGGACTTGATAGATAGATGAGAGACCAATTATGAGTATGGAACTGTCATAACAATTCATGCGTGGTTAGTGGTGTGGATATGTGGAATGAAATTCTTATGCCAAATGGAACTTTTGAAATGGTTTGAATGAATTTTTTGGTTTATTTCATTGATAAAGAGATTTTGTTGGAAAAAAGTTGATATGTAACTTGTTTATATTTAATTTTAAATTGTTTTTGGAAATTTTTTTATATAAATTTTTTATATAAATGTTGCTACCTTTTCTATCCAACTAGAATAAGAAGGGAATTGTTGGGGGAAACCTAATGAGTTGTATTACTCACCACTACCTTAGAACTTTGGTTATTTTTAATATATCAACTATCGATATATAGGGAAAGATAAATTATAAGACATCTTTATTACTACATCATGATAATTTGGATGTTTGGTGGTGCTGGAGCATGGGGAATGTGGTGCCTTTGAGTCATGTGGGTTTCATTGTTTTTAATAGTTTTTCATCCACTATTTAATTTAACATTATTGTCTTCCCCTATGGTACTTGGTTTTGTCAAATTTTGATATATGATATATTGAATTTTCATTAATTGTTATCATATATCATACAGTGGGGTTTTTGGATTTGGTTTGTTTTCTTAATAGTTTGTCATCCACTATTTAATTTGACATTATAGTCTTCCCCTATAGTACTTGGTTTTTGTGAAATTTTGATATATGATATATTGAATTTTCATTAATTGTTATCATATATCATATAGTGGGTTTTTTGGATTTGGTTTGTTCTCTTAGTTGTATATTTCGATAATGTAATATCATCCCCACATGTAGTAATGCCCTTAAACATTTTTTGTCAAACTTTCACATCTTGGGGATGTCACTTAAGGCATAGTAACATCTCACCACCCTCTCATGAAAATGAGAAGGGGAGGGTTTCTACAAATGGTATCAGTTTAGTGATTACCAATAGTCTGGTGACGAAAAATGGGCTTGGTTATCGGTCTTGGAGTTGAAATTATTTTTGTCTATTCTATGTGTTAGGATCATAGAAAGGCGGATGATTTTTAGAAAATGACCTGTAGAGCATAGAAATATGTATCAGACCTTTTTATACATAAATTCATGTTACCAGGGAGATGGGTAAATATAATTTTTAGATAAACATATAGGATTTGGAATATCATTGTCATTGGTTTATCCAATGAGACCAGTATGAAATGCTTTTATGGAATGAATTCCCACTAGAAATGCACACAAAATTTGGAGTAATTATTTTAATTTTTTTAAAAAAGTTCTGATTTTTAAAAAAACATGAAGGCTATTTAAAATGATTTATTTTTAAAATAAACCTGATTGTGGTATTTTAAAAATGGATTCATTTTTAAAAGTATGTTGAATGTAATAAAAAATGGTTGAATGTGGAAAATATTGATTTTGGAAATAAATGATGTGAGAGCCGATGTGATAGAATATGAAATGATAGTCCTTAAATTTATAGAGAGAGTGACTTATTGAGTTTCTTTTTTATTGAAAAAGTCACCTAGTAGACATTTCAGAAACAAGACCAAAGAATCTACATGGAATATGGTTTCGCCTGAGCCACAGGTGAACCAACAACTAGTTTAGAGTATCATCCAAGAATTCCAGGCTATAGACACAAAAAATCAAAGGGGCGATACAAAATAAGTGGATCATTCCATATAGTTCTAGAAGTAGAATCCACCAATCATATGGGGTGATTCTGACCTCAGAATTGTAGGGGTGTGGCTTAATGGGATGAATTATATCTTTGATTTCTTTAGCACACCAACATTGATGAATGTCATGTTAGAGACATATATTCTCGATGATATTGCATGCAAATGGTCAGATCTAGTGGTGTATTATAATGTGTATCAAGGACATGGTTTATTGATTTTGAGGAATTTTAAAACAAAAAATTCTATCATCAGATGTCCAAGATTCTGATAACGATAGAAATCATCAGCCTGGATTAGGAAAATCTCTCAATCTAAGATTATGAGACTAAATTCATGAATTTAGATCTCTTTGCACCCAAGGATGTGTCTATAGATTTCTTTAAGGCACACATAATTTAATCGGGTCTATGTTAGGATATTCTACTGATGATTGTTGTACTCTCTATTTTTGACTATACAGAGATGGTCAATATAGTGATAGTGGATGAAAGGGAAATCTTGCTGCTATGGGAGGAGGTTGTGTGTTGATACCCATGGGAACTTGAGGAACTCTAAGGCTCGGGGTAAGTTAAAGTGGGAAACCTTCTTCTAAGGTGGGAGCTTGGATTAGAATCAAACTGTTGGATCAATAAATCTTCATCTAAGGCCCATGACAAAAGTGAGATGTTTCCAATGGGTTTCCTTTAACCACATGAAGTGAGAGTGTATATAACCACCAATATCCGTCCAAACTTTCAAAAATATGGAGAATATTAATCACGATTTTCATTTTCATCTAATGTTAGGAGCTAGAAACACTTCTCAGGTATCACAGATTTCATATACTTCCGCAGGCTGAGGACCACATAATAAATCACATCATTAAAATTGTGCTAACTATGGTAATTCTAGGAACTAATTGACTCATTATCAAGGGAAATATTTTCAGGTAAACCATGAACAAAGTGCAGTCATGAAGAAATTATATGTATTTGATCCAGTAATTATAGATGATTATTTTGGACCATCTATGGAAAGAGGTACAAATATTTTAAATTATACCCTTATGAAGGTGTTGTTTTATTATGGTGCATCACATTCCTTTATTTCATCTTGTGAAATTGAATTGATTCATTTAAGACATTAGATGATTTCCTCTATGGTAAAACATAAAGATCCTCTTAGTCAAACATAATGTGGAGTCTTTTAGTGTAGATGATGTACTATAAATATTGATAGAGGCGACTGAAAATGGGATTTTTCTATACTGGACATGGAGGTATATGATGTAATCCTGGGCATGGATTGTTTAACAACATTCAATGCTCAAATGAATTGTTATAATAGAAAAATTAGTTCTTAGACTGAGGATGGAATCATGAATCTCTTTAAAGAAGAAAGGAAAGTTAAGACATGTGTAATGGTCCTATTTGCACCTGTAGTGAGAACACTCTCTTTTTAATTGCTCGATTTGACATTGGTATTGGGGTACGAGATTGGTATAGCAGTTTCATGTCATTGGTGGACCGGTTTCCATAAGTTTTCTTTGAAAATTTATCTTTCCTACCAATTGTAAAGGAAGTGGGGATTATGATTGGTCTCATCCTAGGGATGAGTCTTATCTCACTTCCATCTTATCAAATGGTATCAACTTAATTAAGGGAATTGAATTTGTAGTTAGAATATCTAAAAAGAAAGGGTTTCATTAAACCTAAAATGTCTCTATGGGAAGCGCCACTCTTTTTCATAAAGAAATAAGATGAAAATATAAGGCTTTATGAGGATTATCTTACATTTATCCATGTTATAATAAAGAAAAGGTTTCCAACTCCATTCATTGATGATCTGTTCTATCAATTGAGAAGATCTTAGTGGATCTCTAAGATTGAACTGTGATCAGGATATCACCAATTGAGAGTTCGGGAGGAGGATATTTTAAAGACATCTTCAAGAAGTATATAAATCCATTTTGAATATGTGGTACCACCTTTTCATCATATGAATTCAATAACATTACTTATAGAAATAATGATCAAATATTTTAGAGTTTTCTAGACTCTTTTATAGTGGTGTTTGTGTATGACATATTGGGTTTTTCAATGATAAGGTATGAGAAGGAGAAATACATGGAGATGGTGTAGGAAGTCTTGAGAGACCATAATTTTTATGAAAAATTATCAAAGTGTAAATTTTGGATATAGGAGGCACGCTTTCATGGCCATGTGATTTCTAAAATGGGTGTTTTAGTGCATCAAAATATGAAGAATATTGTTATCTCTTAGAAACGTCTAAATAATAACATTGAGATATGAGGTTTTATTGGTCTATCCAGTTATTAATGATATTTTTTTTGGGATTTTGATGAATTTATTTGCCTATGAAAACATTCAGAAAGAATAATTTTCCATTCCAATGGACCACGAAATTCTAGAATTTTTTATGGGGTTGAATGGAGACCTTACATCTGCATGTATCACAATTTTTCCAAAATCAGGACAAGGGTATGTTTTGTATTATGATGCTTCAAGATCATGGTTGGGATGTATTCTCATCAATGGAAACCATGTTGTTTCTTATTGATCATGGTAGTTAAGTGTGCATGAGAAGAATTACCCAACACACAATTTGGAGTTATCTACAGTCATCCATGCTTTTCTGGCTTCGAATCATTACCTCTTTGGGGTGAAATTTACTGTGTTCATGGATTATAAGAAATTGAAACAGATTTTGTTATAAATAGATTTTAATATAAGGTGAATAAGATTGGTGGATTATCCCCAAATTTTCAAATTTTACTTCATGTATGACATAGAGGAATGGAAATGTTTTGGTTGATTCATTTAGTAGAATGTTGTATGCTTAGTTAGAAAAAGAATCTTCAAATGAGTGGATGATAATGTCATTCATATGTGGCATGCATATAGAATGTGATGACCAATGAGATATTATGGTTTTCTTTCCCATTTCACATATTCCTAATTTTCTAATTTTGGTAAAGGAGGCCCCAAAAATATGATATATAATGTGTTTCTATGAGGTAAAAACTCAAATGTGGGGATATCATTGAGGGTTGGAGGCTGGAAGGTAGTTCACTGTTATGGTTTAGAAATCATATGGTTGTACCTAAGACTTTCTAGGAAAAAAATATTCATACATACCACCACTCATGATGGGATGTTCATCTAGGAATAAAGAGGTTTTATAACATGCTTAAATCATAGTTTTGGGTGATCTTCATGAAAAGGGTGGTGGATGAGTTTTTTCATGATGCTTAACTTATCATCATGTTAAGGAATAACATAAATGACTAGAAGGAATGTTACAGTCATTACTAATTTAAATATGGAAATGGGAGAAGATAGATATGGATATTGTTACTACTCTCCCATAAACAGTTTGGATGAATGATTCCATATGGTTGATAGTGGATTGGATATTCAAGTTAGTCCATTTCATCCATATTCATGAAACAAATATGGTGGAGGATCTTTCCAAAATATACATCCAATAAGTGGTAAGGAGATAGGGAATAATAGTTTTGATAGTATCAGATAGAGATTCAAATTTGACATATCAATTCTTGGAATCCTTATAGAAATCCTTCGGGACTCAATTGATTATGAGTACAACATATCATCTGCAAAAAGATGTCCAATCTGAGCAGATGATACAAACATTGGAAGAAATGTTTCAGGTTGTGTAATGGATTTTGGTGTCTCATGGGAGAAACACATACACTTAGTGGGGTTCTTGTATAAAAAATATATCAATCCATGATACATATGGCTTTGTTTAATTCTTTGTATTGGTTTCCATGTCATTCTCCACTTTTCTTAGTAGAAATAGGTGAGACATAACTAGTTTGGCCAAGCCCTATCCAATAAATAATGGAGAAGATTTAGATGGTCGAGAAATAGATTGAGATGGAATAGAGTCATCAGAAATTATTTTCAGATCATCTTTAATAGACATTTTCATTCGCAGTCTGTGAACATGTATTCTTGGGGATATATAAAAGTATTGGACATCAACATTTTCAGAAGAAGGGCATGTTATCTCCATCATACATAGTCCCTTTTGAGAAACTGGAATAGGTTAGTGAGGTGGAATATCGGTTGGCATTACTACCAGAGTTTAGTGTGATGCATAATGTATTCTATATAACATAGTTGAAATGGTATCATACTAACTTTCACTATGTGATCATATGGAATCAAATTGACATGGATTCAAATTTTTCATTAGTACATTTTAATGTGTGGATTTTGGATAGGAATATAATTTCTTGCTTGGAAAAAGCATCAGCCTAGTGCGAGTTTTTTTGGTAAATGGTAATATTTAGAAAGAGACCAAGAAACATAAGAAGGAGTAGAAAGGGAAATGACCATAAATATTCTATGGTGAAATTGGTTTTATACTTTTCCGGAATGTAAATACCAACAATGGAGAGAATATCTCACCCCAGTTATAAGTAACAGACTCTTTAATTATTATTTTTATGTCTATAAAGTATAGGGGTGATGTTTGGGAAAATTTGGACAAATTTTGAAATATTTTTAGGGACTTTCTACAGGTTCATGGTTAGTTAATGATGTTTAGAAAACTGTGGAAACCCAATATAAAAACCAGAATAGTGATACAAGGAAGAAAGTGAAGGTGCACGAGCTGCACATGGTTTAACCAAATTGTGCGGAATCCAAAGAGAATCCATGGAACAAAAGATATTGATCATTATCATGGCTACTGAATGGTTTGGAAACTGTGTGAGAAAATTTTAAAAAACTCACCACTAATATATTGGCTAACATTTGGATAACTCATTGTTTTCCTAAACAAAAGACAAATTGTGTACAATTAAAAAGTGAGATCCTAAGATTGTGGATCTCAATGGTTTTACCCACTAACTCCATAAATTTTCATCCTAAACATCCTCAACTCAATATACTCTCTTCACAATGGTAATGTAAGGTTCTCACATCAACCTAGAGGCAACCAAAAGGCATCTCATGGTTATTTGAAGCTGTATTCTTGTGGTAAAGATTCATTCTTTGTTGTTCATTATGGTTTTATTAGAACTGATTCTCCCCCAATCTTGGTTAATTATATTTATTCCCTCTATGGGTATATCGGATGTTCTGGATGCAAAATATTTTTTTATTTATTTTGGTTCGTTAAAGGGGATGTTAACTAAGAGGTTTTTAGGGAGATTCAACCTGGTTTTGTGATGTTTTTCATGTTATTTATCATTTTCTCCAAAACTCTCGAGATACATGGCTTCACTCTCAACTCCTCTTTCTAAAACTGATTGGTTTAGATTAAAATTTATTTAATTACATGAAATTTATTTCAAAAATGTTGTGAAAAGAATGTTATAATCATTATTAGTGAGGATTTATCATTTTTGGTGAAATTGTGGGATCATAGTAGTTGGTTGGGACATGTGATTTGGTTTCTTGATTATAAAATGGTACTTTTAAAAATATTTCCATTGTTATATTTTTAAAATAGTTCATTGGAAAATGTTTTCCAATAAATTTTTTGTTTTCTTGAATTGGTTTTGACATGGTTTTGGGCATACTTGTAGTCTGTGATCATATTTTATTTACATGCTTTGGTTAAAATATTACCTTGTTCTCAGTGCCAATGGTGTAATGGTAGATGAGATATAATTATCTTTTGATGACCCAATATATAGATGAGAGACCAATCATGAGTGTAGATTTTTCATAATGATTTATGAGTGTTTGGTGGTGTGGATATGTGGAATGAAATTGTTACGCCAAATAGAAATTGTGAAATGATTTTAATGATTTTTTTGGTTGATTTCTTCATAAAAAGTTCTTTTGTTGGGAAACAGGTTGATATGTCACTTGATTATATTTAGTTATAAACATTTATAGATTTTTTTCCTAGAAATGTTTATATATAAATGTTTCAAACTTTTATATCCTAGTGGAATGAGTAGGGAAGTCATTGTGTAAACCCTACTATGTTTTAGTACTCATCCCTGCTTTGGCACTTTGGTGCTTTTGAAGATATCATCAATTGAGATATGGGAAATGGTGAATTATCACAAATCATTAGTACTACTTCATGATACATGGGATTTTTGGTGGAGTTGGAGAAAGGAGATTTTGGAGACTTGTATCCATGTTCTTATCATTGAGTTTTAATAGTTTTAATTTTTCTATTTACTTTCACATTATAGTCTTCAGTAGTGGTACTTGGTTTTACATTTATTTTGATATATGAAATGTTGAGTTGTATATGATTAATTTCCTGAATTATATAGTGGGGTTTTTTTTCTTTTGTTGGTTTGTTTAATTTTTTATTTTAAAAGTGTAAAATCATTCACAAAATGTATTTAAGACCTTCGGCATTTATTTCCATCATTTGGCATCTTGGGGATGTCTCTTAAGGCCTACTAACATCTCATGACCCCCTCAAGATAATGTGAAGGGGAGGTATGTCACACTATTTTTATTGAAACACTATACCAAAGTTAACTATATATCCCATTCAACTTTAAATTATAGTGAGCATGATATAAACATGTATTTAATTGTTTTAGAATTCCATTTGGAATTTACTTCATTTTGAGGATAGTACGAAGTGTTCAAATGATGTTCAATATCAAGAACCTTATAAAGACACTTCCCTAATTTTAGTGTAATGAGGGGATATTAGTTAGAAACAACTAATTGATGTGTGTTATGAAAAATCACATATTCATTAATATATATCATAGTGAATCTCAGAAGAGGTAAATAGTATCTTATAGTGATGAAATGTGTATATTTTGTTAAGAGATCAATGATAAACCATATTGAATCACTGTTTATAGGAGTCTTCAGTAGTCCCATGATAATGAACATTGTAATGTTATTCGATTTTTAAACATAAATAGGAATTGGATTCAAGAATACTCATATATTATTCCTCATAGCTTTAACATGATGGAAAATCAGACATCTGAAGACATAATCAGAAATTCCATACTTCATGTTATCCTACAAAAAATATTATCTCAAATACCTATATATCATTATTTTTTTTGGGTGTAGAAAGAAATTTGATTTTTGAGTGTTGTCCAAAAATTTACTTTTTTATGTCTGTTATAGATAGAATTCATAATATATATCGAAATTTTAGGACATAATCTCCACAAATTAAATCTATAGATTTTCTGTCATTCATTGATTTAATATTATTCTAAATGATCCCATTAGTAGATTGAGAATTTAGTATCTTCTCTAAAAACGAAGGCCTTGAAATTATTTGGAAAATTATTTATGTCTCCCGTTACTTATTACTTACCATATCCATCATTACTAGATCTATGAACATAGGATCCCTCTCAATCCTCATTTGTGTCAGAACTCCTTGATCCTTCCTACTCAATGCATCCACTACCTTGTTTTATTTTCCTGGGTGGACGTGTATTGAAAAATAATATTACTTGATTTCCTCGATCAATCTCCTTTGTCTCATGTTAGGCTCCTTAAATGAAAATATGTATCTCCGGAATTTATGACCATGAATATCTCCCATCTTTCACCATAGAGATAATGTCTTCATATATTAAAATAAAATATGAAAGCTCCCAACTCAATTTAATTGGTTGGGTAAATCTTTTCAGGAACCATTAATTTCCTCAATTCATATGTTATAATTTTATCATTTTTCATTAGGAAACAATGATGTCCCTTATTTGAGGAATCAATATATATAAAAAACCCATCACTTCTAGATGGTAGAGTCAAAATAAGAGAATTTTCCAATATCTTCTTTATTTCATCAAAATATTCATCAGACTCCTTTGACCAAAATATATTAACCCATTTTTAAGGAATAATAATTAATGGGTTCTCCAATCATCCAAAATTATTAAGTAATAATCAATAATAACCTTCAAAACTAACGAATCAATGTACCTTAGTTATATTCATTGTTGTACATAATTATAGTACTGCCAATATATTTAGATGACCAACTAAGATTCTATTTTTTGAGATAAAAAAACTAATAAAATAAACTTCCTAAATCCAAAAAACAGACTTTCAAAATTTTCTATATAACTAATTCCATTTAAGAGTCTCTAGAATGTTACACATGTTTTTCTCATTATCCTCATAGATCTTAGAATACACCATAACATCATCAATGGATACCATAACTGAATCATCATGATATTATATGAATACTATATTCCTTAGATCCATAAAAATAGAGGGTTAATTAGTTAATCTAGATGGATTTACTATCATCAAATAATGTCAAATCCAAATTCAAAAATATTTATTCTGAATGTCTTAATTATATTCTCATAATTGATGATACCCCGAATGGAGAAACTTATTTAAAAAATATTGGGATCAATGAATTTGATCGAATAAGTCATCATTGAGATGAATATAATTCTTATTATATACCTTAATATCATTGATTTAACTATAATCAATGAACAGCCTCATGGATCCATCGTTATTTTTATTAAAGGGAACAAGGGATCCCCATAGTGAAATACAAAGGAGAATAAATCCATTAACACCCAATTACTATAGTTGTTTCATAGAATCAACTAATTCCATAGTTTCCATTATATAGGGAGTCATGAAAATGATCTTACATCACCGATTAAATCAATGTAAAATTTAACTTCTCACTCACGGGGATGTCTAGTTATTTCATTAGGAAATACATCAATGTATTTCTATTAAATAGATACGTCCTCAATTTTATGATTAACTTCTTCATCCCTAGAACATGTTTTCTATTTTTCCCTAGTAATTTCATTCAGTAGTGATACTGGTGGTTGATATAGATATGACTCAGATGATAAATATTGTGATCTAAATATAAGGAATTCTAAATCATCCAAAAAAATTGTAATTTCTTTTTTGTAGAAAATATTTATAGCATATTTTCAAATATAGTCCACACTAAGGATTCTATCAATTTCAACTATAGTTACGATAATATCTTAATAATATAAATAAAATTTATGTGTGATTATGGGGAATAATCGATACATATTTTTCATAATGAGACATCACTTAAGAGTTTTTACAAACCACTCTATCATTAAATTAAAAGAGTAAAGTCAATTGTTTTAAACAACTAGGATGATATAAAAGATTTCTATGATCCAAAATCATATCCGATATTTGATAAATATTAATATTGGATTAACATAGCTGATACCTCATCATTAGTTTCTTTTACCATATCAATAGTAATCACATAATCATGGCCATATCCACTTCTCTCTTCTATGGAAGATTCCCTTGATGTTTGGGGAATTCATTTGTATAGTTAACCATTTCCTTGAAGTTTTAACACTAAATGGTAGTGTTTTCCTTCATCCACATTCATTTTTTAACTTGATTAATCTTTAACCCCAATTATAAAAAACTTGAAATCCATTTGACAATTTCCTAGGGCAGTTATTGCCAAATTTTTCAAAAGGTGGGAATTTCATTATTCACTTATTATTAATTAACACATTCCATTTTTCATGGTTTTTAGAAGACCTCCTATTCTCTTAGGTTCCACTGAATAATTATGATCATGAATATTCATTCTCTGTTTTTATGGCACAAAAAATATTTATTCATATGATGAAAGTGGATGAGAAACCTGTTCCCTTTGGAGAATTGGATTAAACCATTCAAAGAAATGGTAAATATCATACTCGGTGTTGTGTATGTAATTTTTTTAACACTTTAATAGCCTTGTTAATGAAAGATCATAATCCATGACACTTTCTTATTCCTTTCTCTTTAAGATAATGAACTTTCAATCTATCTCAATTTTTTTCGCATGAGGGAAATATTTATCAAAAACGACTTTTTTATAATTTTTACATTCCATGAATTATATGTACTATTCCTCCATGGTATTATAGATCAATGAACACCATTTATCAACATCAACTTTTTAGAAATATAACTAAATTGTAACTTTTTCTTTTTTGCTACATAATGATGTCACAAATACAATCTTCATAAAATTAATACATTTATCAACTATAACATGATTAGTAGTCCTTATAAATAATGAGGGATTATATCACATAATGAAATTCAGAATAAGATACTCCCATTGTAGAATAATATGCTCTATTCAAGAAAGGTTTTTTTTTCATATCATGATTAAGGTACCATAATATATAAACAATTTTTTCTATTTGAAAACCATATTTATTGGTTTATTTAGTAGAGAAATTTATATATTTTCCAAGAGTATTGACACCATTATTCAATCTTGCATCCATTTCTAAAAAATGTAATATTATCAATTAACACATGAAATTTTGAATTTTAAATCCTAATTTATAATTTTAAATATGATGCAACATGTTTCGAAAATTAATTTTTTCTAATTGTTAATCATAGAATCATAAAATTAAATTTCTTTAGGGATGTATTAACATTCAAATAAATCATAATGTTTTGTAAAGGAAATATGAATTATCCTAATAATATCATCTGGGAGTGTTAAACATGGTTTTTAATAAGACCATTTTTCATATACCAAGTTATGCTTGAATCAAGAACGACCTAAAATTTTGTAGTTTCCCCCCTTGGTACATTTGTTACCAAACCACTTATACTTATGGAATCCATAAAGTGATTCATTTCAAGGAAGACCCACAAAATATATACCTTACCAAAACATCAATATGATCATTTATACCAATCCTCTAATTATATATTAGGGTTATGTTCCCAAATATATGTTTTCATAATTCTAGTTTTCATGGTTTCTACTAAACATTCACTAATTCCAACAAAAATGACCCTAACCATAGTATCCTAGAGCCAATGACTTACTTTATTATAGTGAAATACATAAAATATTCAAATACAAATGAAATGACTAGTTTCTCAATTTTGGAAAACCAGATTACATATATGATAGTCATCTCACACTATGAAATAGAAATATATCATAACAAATGTAAAAGTTTAGTTTTTCTAAAACCCATTCAATAAATTAATCTTCATATCCTAGGAAAATTAATGAAAATAAGTCTGAGCTAAAATTATCAATATGGGTTATTTATGGTGGAATATATCAGGAATAAAAAATAATAATAATAATTGAAATGTAGATAACTAAAAACACATGACACCTAAATATCAGGATAAGGAAAAATGTATATTGAAAGGTAAATAAATGAATCACATGTCATTTATTCAACAAAATGAGAATGAAATGAATCCATAGATAATTTCATAGAAAATATTTAATGGATAATAATGATAATAACATTCTAAATAAAGGATATTATTAAATATTTGATTCCGTATTTCCCAATCATAGGGAACCTTACCCCTCAAGTCACTTCATAAGACATTTTAAAAACATACTCTATAAAAACCTATTTAATTTTCTAACAGATTCATCTCATAAGACAACTAATGCATCGAGGGACTGTCATTAACCGGACCCCAAACCATGTCATACCGGTCTAAAGATATCCTCATATACTGAGTAATAGATTTAATTCAAAATAAATGTACCTTATCATCAAGTATCTGAATAGAATAAAGGACACATATCTATCATTATTTTCCCTATTAATAAAATAGCGATCAAAGTAATATATATATATATATATATATTGTATAATATTTAATAAATTATCATAAAAATTACACAATAATATAAATATTTAAGACAAATGAAATTTTCAATGAAAAAATATTTCAATATGTTAATGTTTCCAAGAGAATTTTAATAATAACAAAAGAAACTGAGAATTCATAATAACTTTTTCCATTTTTTAAATTTAATATAAAATCCCATGGGTGAGATAATTCAAAATGAAATGTAATATAAAATGAGGAATAAATTATTAATGATATTAAATTTCAACATGGAAAAATATACATGACCTAAAATTGAATTGGTGCATAATAATAAGTAAGTCTCAATGTAATGTAAATTGAGACGAAATCCCTAACCTCATGGTTCCTTTTGGATGAAAAGTCTTTAGAATTATTTATAATGACTTTAAAAATGTTATTAAAAAGTTACAAAAACATATAAATATTAATAATAGCATATATTATCATGTTATAAAATCTTATCACCCATTTGTTTATAATATTTCATTGTTTCCATTATTTTGGGTGTTAATTGCCATGTTCTTCAAGTATGTTTTGACATGATATTTTTATTTTTTTAATTTCTTAAATGATTATTTAATCAATTAAAAAATATAAAAAATGATAAAAATATAATTTATATTCATTATATAATATTTTAGTGTAGTCCATAAAATTTGTGATATGAAATGAAATACACCATTCATGGAGATGATAGGACATACGTATATATGAATGTTGTTTCCATTTTAATATTGTATTGAATGAAAGAAGTGTAATTGATATCAATTTAATTTATTATTAATTTTTCTTATTTATTTTATATATGTGACATATTTTTATTATATCCAACCATAATATATTTAATGTTAGTTGTGACCAAATCACAACACTTCATGAGGCAGTAGTCTTCCAAACATATGATTGATGTTATTGAATTCCATATAAATGGAAACCACAAAGTTAAGATAAATATAATAATTAAATGAGAATAAATAAATAAATAAAATCATAAATATAATATATAAACAGTATGTACATTATTATTCCCAACCTTCTAAGGTGGTAATGAAAAAATGGACAATATCGATTAGTGAGGCAGTTGTCCACCGTACACACATGCGATGATTTCAAAACACATTTGATGTAAGTGGGTGAATTTGTAGGTTATAAAAATATATTAACAATAAATAAGTATATTGAATATACTGAGGATATTAAATTAGAATGATAAAAAATACTTTACAAAGGTGTTGAAGGAAATAATATAAAAATGATTTTAGAAAACAATTACCTTTTCTTTAGGCATCTTCCATTG
Organism: Viscum album; assembly: GCA_963277665.1. Taxonomy (NCBI): domain Eukaryota; kingdom Viridiplantae; phylum Streptophyta; class Magnoliopsida; order Santalales; family Viscaceae; genus Viscum; species Viscum album. The sequence continues at coordinate 1,281,730,013 of OY728127.1, forward strand.
GTTTTCACTAATTCAATCATAAGCTAGATTTATCATAAATATAAGGCTCCTAGGAATATATGATGGAATTTTAGGAGTTATTTGGGAAGGTATTGGCTAAAATAATCTTTTTGATAAGTTTGAATAATGGGAAGAGCTGGGAGGCCTTTTATAAGTGCAATGAGTGGAAAACATATAAATATTTTATGGAGGGAAGTACATCCATGTTTTTTCCATATCAAGTGTATCCAATAATTAACCCTACTCAATAGTAGAATGTATAAGTTTGAAATATATATATCAAATGTGTTTTTTAAATGTTTTTAACTCCTTTGGAACCTTATGTTTAATTTTTAGTCGCTTGGTAAACTTGTTTATCTCTTAATCTCTATAATTAATTTCAACTCCATTCACTAATTATTTTTGTGAAATATTAGGTTTACTTTATTATAAATTATAAATTATAAATTATTATTATTTAAAATACTAAATTCATTTTTCCAAATTAAAATCACCTATGTTTGATAAATTAAATTAAAATTTATCCTGCAGACATGTCAAGAGAATATGTTTTTTAAAGTGAAAATGTTCAACTATTTACTTTGTTTTTATATCTAAATTGAAGATAAGAATGACTAAAATGATCTAAATTAGAATAATATATGTACTATTGATATATTTTTTACTTTAAAACTAATTAAAAATATAATTTAACAATATAAATTATTTAAATGAAAATTAGATTTCAACTAAATTCTAGTACATCCACTATTCATCAGAAAATGAAACCTCCAAAGAAAAAAAACAAAATTCCCCCAAATATAGTATTGAAATACCAAATTCAGAAATGATGTTAATTTATACAATTAAAATTTATAATTTTTTGAAAAATTAGTTATAATATAAGTGCCTCATTTAATCGAGGCAAAACTATAATTAGATAAAATAAAGCTTCTTATACATAAAATTGAATTTTTCTTCTTATATTATGTTGATAAAATTTATACTATAAATGTGAAATATTTTATTTAATATATATAAATTTCATTATGTTCGTATAATATTTTTTTTATTTAGATAAAATTCCATGGGCACATAAAAATTGTTCTATTATAAAAACATTTTCATTATATTAAATTTGTTTTGATATTAATTTATAATTAATTTTTAACTAATGAAATCAATTAGATATTTTCATAAGTTAATTAGTCCTATTTATGACCATAATTATAATATGTTGGAGAAAATTTTTATTTTAAATAATAATTATAGTAGTATTTGTTAAAACATGGTATCGTATATAACACAAGCCAACAAAGAATTACATTTTTTCCTATAATACAAAATAAATCATTATAGCAAGTAATGAAAGATATCAATAAGATTAAAATTATTATAAAAGATATATATTGTAATATATTGGGTTGTTACACCCTAAAATTCACATACAAGGTATTTTGTATTCTTAATATGAAAGGTGTATACATTAACCACATAAAGGTTCATATTGAAATTCTACAATAAGAAATGTGAATACATACACAATTAGTAAACATAACCATAAACCATAGAATGTAATATTGAAAATGGTATGAAAATAGCACATCTATAGTCAAACAGATCTTAAGCCATCCATATAAAAAATATGGATGGTATTGGTACTACATAAACAAACTAGAGTAAGAATAAAGGGTTCTTGTCATTAATGAAAATAAATACAACAAAATGATCTCTAAAAACATTATTGAGGAAAATATGATTTTTATTTTAATTTTTTTTTGAAAATACTATTCGTTTAGAATAACACCTATTTTTTTGAATAGTAATAATGGGTGAACATGTATTTTATAAATCAATTTGAAAATGTTAAAACATTTTTAGAAATTTAGGATTTTATGGAAAAAATATTTCGAATTGAAGAGAGAAATAAAATAGTATTAACATGAAAAAATTTTACATAAAAAATATTGTAAAATAGTAATAATAATTTAATATATCATGAAAAAAATATTAAAATAAAATTTATTGATTTTAATGTAGAAATATCAGATAATTCTACTAAGGGATATGTAAGCATAAACAATCTCAATAAATAATTAGAGTGTGAACGGAACAATTACCACTTTGGTATATTTTGTATTAAATGACACCTAAAAGAAAATACATAAAATTAAACCTTAAATATCAATATTATAAATTAATGAATCATATATTATACAAAAATTTATATATATACACCACAAATTAAAATATGAGGTGAATATGGTTTATGTCTCGTTGTAGTAAACATTAGACGAGAAACCGTTACATTACCCATCCTTTTGATCGAAAATTATTTAATCTATTATATAATTGTTTTAATAAATTTAATAAATTATAATATATCCATATAAATATTTATAATATCATTTATTATCCATTTATAATATCTTATCACCTATTTTTTAAAAAAATTTCATTATTTTCATTCTTTCGGGTGTGAATTTACTTTTTTTTTCAAGTATGTTTTTTAGTTTTATTTTTTGTTCCTATTAGATCAATCATTATTTAATCATATAAAAATTGAAAACATGATTTAAATATCATATTTATTCATTATATATTTATCTACAGTAATCTAAAAAAAATTGGGATAGGAAACAAAATACACCGTTCAGGGAGACAGTAGGTCGTACTGAAATAGGAATGTTGTTTCCATTATCTTATTGTATTGAAGGAAATAAAAGGAAATTATATATATGTATATTCTAAATCTGTAATATATATATATATATATATATAATATCACATATTTTTATTAAATCCATCCTTATAACATTCTGTGTAATGTGTGAACAAATCATATCACTTCGTGGGGTGGTAGTCTACCATATATATGACAGACGTTATCGTATTATCAGAAAATGTAAAGCAAGAAGGTATGTCTTATATAGTAATTTCAGAATAAAAAATGAACCATAAATACTATATATAACATATATAAATATAATTCCCATTAGTATTCCAAAACATAATAGGTGGTAATGGAAAAAATGAACGACATCAGTTGGTGAGGTGGTAGTTCACCATAGAAATAAATAATGATATCCAATACCATTTCATGGAAGTGTGTGTTATTTTAGGTTATACCATTAACATAAAAAATAAATATATTTAATATTGTGACATTATTATTTAATTACGAATTAAAAATAATTTAAGGGTATTTTGAATGAAATAAAACCAAAATGTTCAATGATTAACATAGCCCCTTCATCATGGATCTCCTTATGGTTTACACCAAAGGACTTACTTTGGTGGATTTATGGAAAAATTAAGGATTATAGGATGATATTATTGACGTTTTGAGTGGATTATGTATGGGTTTTGACAAGTAAAATGGATTTAGAAGTGTCAAGAAGTGGAGAGATTAAATTCCCTTTTATAATTAATGAGGAGTGAAATTATTGTAAATACCCATAAGTATTCACTATTTGAAGGTCTCCCTTACCTCATGTCTATAGCGACCCAGCCTTTTCTTACATTACAATTACATCATTTAAAATATAAAAAAATAATAGTATTACACATAAAGTATCCAAAGGTTTAGTGTCTTGGGAAAACTAGGACTATACATAACAAATACAACATTAAGCATAAAAATTTATTTAATTTCTTATTCACTAGATTCTTAGTGGAACTTGTCCTCTCCATAGTACATGTAGCCACCTGAGGATATACAAAAATGGGGTGAGCTAAAATCCCAGTTAGAGGATATTTAAGAACAATATAGAATGGGGTGATCATAATCATAACATAGGCAAAAGATCATGAACATGAGAGGAGCATAAATAATAGACTTGAAATGTGGCAATGCATAAAAATGAAACATCATGTCTAAGTGGTTAACTACCACGCATTCCTGTGAAACAAGCAAGAAACCTGTTCACAGATCATTTCACATTTACTCATGAGATTCATCACTTTACCCAATGCATTGGAGTGCTGTATAATTCCGGGCGCACCCGTCACATCATAACATTATCATTTATCATGCTTGAAACAACGAACACATAAAATAAATTAACATAATGAACCCATGAAAAGGAATGGGTTTCATCTCATAATAACATATTCATAAGCTTTGGGTTCCCAATAGAAAAAGCGAATAACATACATATTACAAGAACCGTTCACTTTGAGTGAGAAGTAAAAGGGGTGTTCTTAAAAGAAGAGTTCTTTTGGAAAACATTTTGTTGGACATAAAAACCAGTGAAAAACATGTATATCCAAGGAAAGTAAAGTAAATGTTGAAGATATGATCTTTGAGGAGTAACCATATCAAAAATGGAGTGTAAGAGGGAGAACCCGAAGGAAGAAAATTGGGTTCGAGATTTCCCCTTACCTTGTACCTGAATGCTTCCTTCACTTTAATGTCCGGTATAATGACATTATATTCATTAATTAGAAATTAAAGAACCTTTTATACATTAATAATGTTAATTCTGGTTTCATTAGGTCATATTATGTTCCTTTTGATGACTTATAGAGTTAAAAAACTTTGTTCGGTGATGTTCGTTTTTATGGTTTTCTTTAGTGGTTCACTTGTATTCTTAAATTGATGTTTGGGTAGAACATGAGTAAACATATAGAAATGAAATTACATGTCATTAATGATATTACAGGAGCTTTAATGATCTTATAATGAGTCACATTATATCAATGTGGATGAATCATTAGATAAGAATCAAACGAAGATTGTGCGGGTTAATTTTAGTGGTTTTTCGATCACAATGAACTTGTTTTAATTTATCCCTTAGTAATATGTTCATAAGTTAGTTACAGAACTTTAAATAGGACATAATACAGATAAAATATTCTTTTTCAACCATAAAAATGGTTTCATGACCAGATATGAAGGTAGAAATGGAAGAAGAATTCATGTTGTTCTTGAAGGTGATAAATTAACATCTCACGAACAAATTTCTCTTTAATAAAATAAAAGGAAGGGGGAACGGGGGTTGGATGATATAATATCCCATTATCATCATAAAATTATTATAGATGTATAATTATGGAGTTACAATAAAATTTATAAGAATATAGGTGGGAAGAGATCTGGAAATGAACTAGAACTTGAAAGGAAATTAAAGGAGAAGAGAGAGAGAAATTATCTCTTAAATCATCCTCTTGAGATCCTCCCTAAGGAAGCTAGTCTTGGCCTTTTGATGAGACCAGAAGCTTTTGGACGTGGGGGAGGGGATAGGGAACGTGTTTGGCTGAGTTTAGATAAGTCATGGAGATTGAGAGGTGCGAGGAAAAGAGGGAGTGAAGGGTTGCTTTTATAGTGTATGGGAGAGGGGTTTCCTTAATATAAAATTCATTAGTTTATTATTTCCCCACAAGACAAGGAATAGTGAGTCCTGAAAGACCAAGAATAATAATTTTATAATTTAATCCCAATAAAAGTGGGCTTACATCATCAGAACATCAAACATGACCCTATAATTAGCTTATTTAGCTTATTTTGTAAATTACGGTGTTTCACTATTCATAAAAAAATCACGTATCTCAGAAAAATCCCAAAAAATTACCCCAACCATTTTTTGACGTGTTGAATCCAAAAAAGAAGTCAATTTTTCAAAAATAATTTTCTAAATATTATTAATTTAATATTTAATTAAAATCATAATTTACTTAGAAAAATAGTTTTTAAGATTAAAACTAATTTATAGTGCTTTCAAAAATTACATAGGGCCTTATAAAATTATCTAAAAACTATAAGAAATTGATTCAATACATTTTAAGGAAATAAATATTCTTTTAAATTAATTAGTTAATTATAATTAATTATTTATGAATTTCAAAATACCAAAACGTTTACTAAGGTCAAATTGTCACTTTCTAAGATGTCTAAATTTTATTTAATTATTCATAGGTAATGTTACTATTATGTTGGATGATTTACTATTCATAAAGGTCATATTACTATTCATAATGGTATGTTTCTATTCATAAGTGTAGGTCACTATTCACAAAAAAATTATTTTTGTTTCATTAGACTCAAAAAATCACCTTGAACACGACCGTGTATGTCAGATTTTCAAAATTCCGAACACAGAAGTGACAATATTATGTTTAAATGTCACTTATCACTTAGTAGTTCATTATGTTGTGTTTTAATGTTATTTTATGACATAAATATAAGAAGGTAATTTTTATTGAAAACTTTGGGTCGTTACATTCTTCCCCCCTTAAAAACGTTCGCCCCCGAAATTTCACATTACACAAACAGTTGAGGGTAATTCTCCTTCATTGCCTCTTCTGGTTCCAAGGTTTCTTCCTATAACTTATGGTTCCTCCACAAAACATTGAAAAGATGGGTTCTCATGTTGTATAGAACCTTATCTTTCTGATCCAGAATCTTTACTGGCTGCTCCTCATAAGAGAGATCATCTTCCAGCTTCACCACCTCTGAGTTTAGTACATGTGAGGGGTCTGGTATGTACTAACTCAGTAGTGATACATGAAACACATCATGAAGTTGATCCATATTTGGTGGAAGTGCAAGCCGATAGGCCACAGCTCCTATGCGGTCAAGGATCTCAAAGGGTCCAATATACCTCAGGGTTAACTTCCCTTTCTTCCCGAATCGCATGAATCTCTTCCATGGAGATAATCAAAGGAAGACATTATGTCCAACTTTGAACTCCAAGTCCCTTCGACGGTTGTCAGCATAGCTCTTTTTCCAACTTTGAGCAGCTTTGATGTGTTTCTGGATGACTTGAACCTTCTCTGTCATCTCTTGAACAAGATCGGGTCCATGTAACTTTCATTCTCAAACATCATCCCAACAGGTTGGAGTTCTACATCACTTTCCATACAGAACTTCATATGGATCCATCTGAATACTCGAGTGGAATCTATTGTTGTATGAGAACTCAACCAATGGAAATGCTGATCCTAACCACCTCTGAATTCAAGAGAGCATGATCTTAGCATATCTTCAAATGTCTGAATAGTCGTTTTAGACCAGCCATCAGTTTGGGGGTGATAGGACATGCTGAAATTTAATTTAGTACTCAATGCATGATGAAGGCTCCTCTAAAACTTATATGTGAACCTTGGATCATTGTCAGAGACAATTGAGTGTTGAACCCCGTCCAGTCTCACTACTTCCTTCACATATATCCTTGCAAGTTGTTCAAGCGAGAGGTCATCTTGAATAGAGATAAAATGGGAAGTCTTGGTGAGTCAGTCAACCACAACCCATATCACATTATTTCCCTTTGATGTCTTCGGGAGGCATGTGACAAAGTCCATAGTAACATTTTCCCATTTCCACATGGGTATAGGCAATGGCTACATCATACCTTTGGACTTTTGTTGCTCAGCTTTAACTTGCTGACATACCAAGCACCTGGATATATATTCCGCAATCTCCTTCTTCATGTTATGCCACCAGAAGTGTTCTCGGAGATCACAAAACATCTTGGTACTCCCAGGATGGATAGAGAAAGTTGAGCTATGTGCATTATCAAGAAGCTCCTTATTTATCCCGGGTGATGAAGGTACACAAAACCGCATTCCAAACCGAATCACACCATCATCACCGATATGGATCTCTTGCAGCTTCCCTTCCATTACTGCATTCACCCTCTTTTGTGTCTCCACATCATCCCTTTGTGCTTCCTTAATCTTCTCTTGGATGGAAGGTAGCACAATAATTTGGTCAAGGTAGGATGTACCCCCTTCCCTAACAATTTCCAAATCTATTATTTTCATATCCAAGAAGATATGGTCTTTCTCAATCCGCAACACGGATAGTGTAGCAGGTACTTTCCTACTTAGAGCATCAGCTACCTTGTTTGCCTTTCTAGGATAATAGTGAATAGAGCAATCATAATCCTTGATTAGCTCTAACCACCTCCTTTTATGCATGTTGAGCTCCTTTTGTGTGAATATATATTTTAGGCTCTTGTGGTCAGTGTATATGTCACACTTCTTACCATAAAGGTAGTGCCGCCAGATTTTCAAGGGAAAAATCACGGCTTCCAGCTCTAGATCATGTGACGGGTAGTTTTGCTCATGGATCAACTTTCGTGAGGTGTAGGCTATCACATTATCATTTTTCAGGAGTACACAACCCAATCCTTTCTTTGAAGCATCACTGTATATCAGAAAACTTTCTCCACTTTTTGGTAGTGTGAGTACAGGAGCAATGATCAGCCTTCTCTTTAGCTCCTTGAAGCTTCCCGCACATTCTTCCATCCATACATACATTACCCCTTTCCATGTTAACTTTATTAGAAGTCTTGACAATCGTGAGAATTTTCTCACAAAACATTGGTAGTACCCAGCTAATCCAAGAAAACTATGGATTTATGTGACACTAGAGGGCCTCGACCATTCCTCAATCGCCTTTGTCTTGGAAGGGTCCACAGAAATTCCCTCGCTAGTGATCACATGTCCAAGGAACGTGACTTGATTCATCAGAAAGTCACACTTGCTGAACTTGGCGTACAACTTCTCCTTTCTCAATGTCGCCAACACAAGTCTTAGATGTTCCTCATGTTCCTCCTTTCTCTTAGAGTAGATGAGAATATCATCAATAAACACTGCCAAAAATTTGTTGAGGTAATGTCTAAAGACTCTATTAAACAAATTCATGAAGATTTCAGGGGCATTAGTAAGTCCAAAGGGCATCACCAAAAAGTCATAGTGCTCGTACCTTGTAAAGAAGGCAGTATTCTGAATATCTTCCTCCTTCACCTTTACCTGATGATATCCAGAACAAAGATCCACCTTTGAGAAGTATTGAGATCCTTTTAACTGATCAAACAAGTCATCAATCCTTGGGAGAGGATACTTGTTCTTTATGGTGATATTGTTGAGTTCCCGATAATCGATACACAACAACAATTTTCCATCCTTCTTCTTCACAAAGAGCACTGGTGCTCCCCAATGTGATGCACTAGGGCGTATGAACCCTTTGTCCAGATTCTCTTGAAGCTACTTCTTTAACTCATCCAGTTTGATAGGAGCCATCGTATATGGGCCCTTCGAGATAGGAGTATCTCTAGGTATGAGATCAATTGAGAACTATACCTCACGATCTGGTGGAATTTTGGGTAACTCTTCAGGAAATACATCCCCGTATTCCCTTACGATAGGTATTTCCTCAAGGTTGGAACTTTCCTTCGACTCAACCATTTGGACGAGGTATGCTTCTTCATAAGGAATCAACACCCACACCATTGTAGTATTTTTCAAAGGAGATTCATGATCTTCCTTACATTTGTAGAGGAGCACAGGATGGTTCGGAATATGAAAAGATATTTCCTTTTCCCAACACTTGATATGTGCTCTATATAACGAGAGCAAGTTCATTCCTATTATAGCGTCAAATTCTACCAAGGGAAGCATTACAAGATTTTCCGAAAGAATCATCCACCATACGTCAATAGGAGAAGAGTCAAACACTTGGGTTTCAATGATTTCACCACTTGGTGTTTTTACAGTTATCTCTACTTCAAGGTTTCGAGGCTTCGATTCTATAGTTCTAGCAAACTTGAAAGATATAAAGGAATGCATAGAACCCGAATCAAATAAGACTTTTGCCATTATTGAGTTAATAGGAAGTGTACCTTGTACAACTACATTATCATGCTCCAAATCCTCAATAGGGATGTCATAAGCCTTCCCTTGTTGCATTGGCTTTGGTGGCTGCTGACGCTGATTACCCTTGAGGGCTCGAGGTTTAGTGCACTGGTTTGCATAGTGCCCTAGCTCCCTACAGTTGTAGCATTGAACCATGGGTGGTTCTCTCCTTTTATTGGATAAATTCTACTTCCTTACTATGTCTTTTCGACACTCTTTAGCATGGTGTACTTCTTTCCAACACTTGAAGCATTTCCCCGTCCCTTTGAGGCAGTTCCCATTGTGCAACATCCCACATTTTTGGCATGTGGGTCATTGATTTTTCTTCCCGCCTTTTTCATTTGATTCAGCAGCTTGAAACTCCATCTTTCTTTTCTTATCACCATAGCTACAGGACCATTCTCCAACCTCCATCTCCACTTTGAGAGCACACCGAAAAACTTCTTCATAAATCCCATAGTCTCAAATTTGAAGAGCCTTTCAAAGATGTGGTTTTAATCCACTAAAGAATCTATCAATTTTTCTATCATTATTGATAAAAAAACCTGAAGCATACCTTGCGAGCCTGGTGAAATTCACTTCATAGGTTGTGACAGATTCTACCTCTTTTTTCTTGAGCTCTATGAATTCTCTCTCCATCTTCGTGCGAATAGTTCGTGGGATGTACTTATTAAGAAACATTATCTTAAAATCTTCCCATTCCATCTCTTTAATTTCCTCCCTTGTCTTGGTGTTCTTAATCAAAGACCACTATTGATCAACTTATCTATCTAGCTGATAAATGGAAAGATTCACCTTCTCAATCTGAAAATAGTGAAGCACAGAAAAGATATTCTCCATGGAGTTGACCCACTATTCCACAACTATTAAATCAAAAGATCCACAAAACATCGGTGGTCATTGCCGCATAAAAAATTCGATAGCTAGTTTCTCCCTCTTAGATGAAGGAGAACGTTCCCCATTATTATGGTTATTATTCATAACTTGAGATAATTGGGTAAGCATATCCATGAAGTTTTGAACTCCACCTCCAAAATCATTGGGGATATCGTTCGGGCAATCATTGCATTGCCCCTCGCAAGAGTTGTTGGCCTGATTTCTGATGTTTCCTACCATTTTCTAAAATAGAAAAGGTTAGAACAAAACATAAGTAAAAAATTCATGAATAACTTATTCATTTAAAAAATTATACCAAAAACATAACATATAGGATCCCTAGGTAAATATTCTTGTGTGCATATTTTTTCATAGTCTCATAATAGAGTATATCTATAGGGTTCACTAATCCTAATTCCAAAATTAACTAAACCTCTCTCTGATACCAACTATAGAGACCCGAACTTTTCTTACATTACTATTACATAATTTCAAATATAAAAAAATAATAGTATTACACATATAGGATCCAAAGGTTTAGTGTTTTGGGCAAACTAGGACCATACATAACAAATACAACATCAAGCATAAACATTTATTTAATTTCTTCTTCACTAGCTTCTTAGTGGCACTTGTCCTATCATTAGTACATGTAGCCACCTGAGGATATACAAAAAAGGGGTGATCTAGAAGCCCAGTAAGAGGATAGATAAGAACAATATAGAATGGGGTGAGCATAATCATAATATAGGAAAAAGATCATGAACCTGAGAGGAGCATAAATAATAGACTTGAAATGTGGAAATGCATAAAAATTCAACATCATGTCTTAGTGGTTAACTACCAAAAATAATTTTGAACCAAGATAGAATATTGTTCACACATCATTTCACATATACTCATGAGATTCATCACTTTACCTAATGCATTGGAGCACTGTATAATTCCAGGCACACCCGTCACATTTACACATTCATATTACGCTATATAATTCTAGGCGCACCCGTCACATCATAACATTATCATTTATCATGTCTTCCAAAATGAAAATATAACATAAATTAACATAATGAACCCATGAAAAGGAATGGTTTTCATCTCATAATAACATATTCATAAGCTTTGGGTTCTCAAAAGAAAAATGGAATAACATACATGTTACAATAACCGTTCACTTTGAGTGAGAAGTAATAGGGGTGTTCTTAAAAGAAGGGTTCTTTTGGAAAACATTTTGTTGGACATAAAACTAGTTAAAAACATGTATATCCCAGAAAATTAAAATAAATTTGGAGAAAATTATCTTTAAGGAGTAACCATATCAAAAATGGAGTGAAAGAGGGAGAACCTGAAGGAAGAAAATTGGGTTCGAGATTTCCTCTTACCTTGTACCCGAATGCTTCCTTCTCTTTAATGTCCTGTATAATGACATTATATTCATTAATTAGAAATTACAGAACCTTTTATACATTAATAGGTTTCATTCTATTTTCATTATTTCATATTATGTTCCTTTGGATGACTTATGGAGTTTAAAAACATTGTTCGGGGATGTTCGTTTTTATGGTTTTCTTGAGTGGTTCTCTTGTATTCTTAAATTGATGTTTGGGTAGAACATGAGTAAACATCCAGAAATGAAATTACATGTCATTAATGATATTACAGGATCTTTAATGATCTTATAATGAATCAAATTATATCCATGTGGATGAATCATTAGATAATAATCAAACGAAGATTGTGTGGGTTAATTTGAGCGGTTTTTCGATCACAATGAACTTGTTTTATTTTATCCCTTAGTGAAATGTTCACAATCCAGTTCCAGAACATTAAATAGGACATAATACACATAAAATATTCTGGTTCAACCATAAAAATGGTTTCATGACCAGATCTGAAGGTATAAATGGAAGAAGAAGTCATGTTGTTCTTGGAGGTGATAAATTAACACCTCACGAACAACGTTCTCTTTAATAAAATAAAAGGAAGTGGGAAAGTGGGTTGGATGATATAATATTTCATTATCATCATAAATTATAGTTGATGTATAATTATAGAGTTAAAATACAATTTAGATGAAGATAGGTGGGGAGAGATCAAGAAATTAACTTGAACATGAAAGGAAATTAAAGGAGAAGAGGGAGAGAAATTACCTCTTAAATCTTCCTCTTAGCATCCTTCCTAAGGATGCTAGTCTTGGTCTTTTGATCATACCAGAAGCTTTTGGACGTGGGGTAGGGGATAGAGAATGTTTTTGGTCATAGTTTAGAGAAGTCTTTGAGCTTGAGAGGTGTGAGGAAAAGAGGGAGTGAAGGGTGGCTTTTATAGTGGAGGGGAGAGGGGTTTCTTTAATATAAAATTCATTAGTTTATTATTTCCCCACAAGACAAGGAATAGTGATTCTTGAATGACCAAGAATAGTAATTTTATAATGTAATCCCGAACCAAGTGGTCTTATAACAGCAGAACATCACACATGAACCTATAATTAGCTTATTTAGCTTATTTTGTAAATTACGGTATTTTACTACTCATCAAAAATTCAAGTATCTCAGAAAAATTCCAAAACATTACCCGAACCATTTTTCGACATGTAGAATCCAAAAATGAAGTCCATTTTCCAAAAATAATTTTCTAAATTTTACTAAATTAATATTTAATTAAAATCATAATTTACTTAAAAAATAGCTTTTAAGATTAAAACTGATTTATAGTGCTTTCAAAAATTATGTATGGACTTATAAAATTATCTAAAAACTATAAGAAATTGATTCAATAAATTTTAGGGAATGAAATATTCGTTTAAATTAATTAATTAATTATAATTATTTATTTATGAATTACAAAATTTAGAAATGTTTACAAAGGTCAAATTGTCACTTTCTAAGATGTCTAAATTTTATTTAATTATTCATAGATAATGTTACTCTTATGTTGGATGGTTTAATATTAATAAGGGTCATATACTATTCATAAGGGTATGTTACTATTCATAAGGGTTGGTCACAATTCAACAGTTTTTTTGTTTCATTAGACTCCCAAAATCATCTTGAACACAACCATGTATGTCGGATTTTCAAAATTCCAAACACAGAAGTGACAATATTATTTTTAAAGGCCACTTATCACATAATAGTTCATTATGTTGTGTTTTCATGTTATTTTATGACATAAATATAAGAAGGGTATTTTCACTGAAAACTTTGGGTCGTTACATTCTTCCCCCTTAAGATATTTTGCTCCCGAAATTTCACTTTACACAAATAATTGAGGGTACTTATCCTTCATTGCCTCTTCTGGTTCCCAAGTTTCTTCCTCGAACTTATGGTTCCTCCACAACACTTTGACAAGATGGGTTGTCTTGTTGCATAGAACCTTATCTCTTCGATCCAGAATCTTTACTGGCTGGTCCTCATAGGAGAGATCATCTTCTAGCTACACCACCTCTGAGTTTAGTATATGTGAGGGGTCTGGTATGTACTTCCTCAGTAGTGATACATGAAACACATCATGAAGATGAGCCATATTCAGTGGAAGTTCAAGCTGATAGGCCACTGCTCCTATGCAGTCAAGGATCTCAAAGGTTCCAATATACCTTGTGCTTAAATTATCTTTCTTCCCAAATAGCATTACTCTCTTCCATGGAGATATTTGAAGGAAGAATTTATCTCCAAATTCAAACTCCAAGTCCCTTCAACGGTTGTCAGCATAGCTCTTTTTCCGACTTTGAGCATCTTTGATGTGTTTTTGGATGAATTGATCCTTCTCTGTCATCTCTTGAACAAGATTGGGTCCAAGTAGCTTTCTTTCTCCAACTTCATCCCAATAGGTGGGAGTTCTACATCACTTTCCATACAGAGCTTCATATGAAGCCATATGAAAACTTGAGTGGAAGATATTTTTGTATGAGAACTCAACCAATGAGAGATGCTGATCCCAACCACCTTTGAATTCAAGAGAGCAGGATCATAAAATATCTTCAAGCATCTGAATAGTCTTTTCAGACTGACCATCGGTTTGGGGGTGATGGGCCGTGTTGAAATGTAATTCAGTACTCAAAGCATGTTGAACGCTCCTCCAGAACATAGATGTAAACCTTGGATCACGGTCAGAGACAATTGAGAGTTTAACCCCGTGTAGTCCCACTACTTCCTTCAGATATATCCTTTCAAGTTGTTCAAGTGATAGGTATTCCCGAATAGTGATAAAATGGGCAGTCTTGGTGAGACGGTCAACCACAACCCATATCACATTATTTCCCTTTGACGTCTTCGGGAGGCCTGTGACAAAGTCCATAGTAACATTTTCCCATTTCCACATGGGTATAGGCAATGGATGCATCATACATTTTGAATTTTTTCACTCAGCATTAACTTGATGACATACCAAGCACCTTGATGTATATTCCTCAATCTCTTTCTTCATGTTATCCCACTAGAAGTGTTCTCGGAGGTCACAGTACATCGTGGTACACCCAGTATGGAAAGAGAATGTTGAGCTATGTGCATTATCAAGTAGCTATTTCTGTATCCCAGGTGATGAAGGTACACAAATCCTTGTTCCAAACCGAATCACACCATCATCAATGATATAGAACTCTTGCAGCTTCCCTTCCTTTACTGCATTCACCCTCTTTTGTATCTCCACATCATCCCTTTGTGCTTCCTTAATCTTCTCTTGGATGGATGGTTGCACAATCATTTTGGCATGGTAGGATGTATCCCATTACCTAATGATTTCCAAATCCATTATTTTCATATCCAAGAAGATAGGGTCTTTCTCAATCTGCAACACAGATAGAGTAGCAGGTTCTTTCCTGCTTAGAGAATCAACTACCTTGTTCGTCTTTCTAGGATGATATTGAATAGAGCAATCGTAATCCTTGATTAGCTCAAACCATCTCCTTTGACGCATGTTGTGCTCATTTTGTGTGAATATATATTTTAGGCTCTTGTGGTCGGTGTATATGTCACACTTCTAACCATAAAGTTAGTGCCACCAGATTTTCAAGGAAAAAATCACGGTTGCCAGCTCTAGATCATGCGTTGTGTAGTTCTGCTCATGGATCTTCAACTGTCGTGAGGCGTAGGCTATCACATTATCATTTTTCATGAGTACACAACCCAAGCCTTTCTTTGAAGCATCACTGTATATCACAAAACATTCTCCACTTTTTGGTAGTGTGAGTACATGTGCAATGATCAGCCTTCTCTTTAGCTCCTTGATGCTTCCCTCACATTCTTCCATCCAGACATAATTTACCCCTTTCTTTGTTAACTTAGTTAGCGGGCTTGACAATCATGATAAGTTTCTCACAAAATGTCGGTAGTACCCAGCTAATCCAAGAAAACTACGGATTTCTATGACACTAGAGGGCCTGGGCCATTCCTCAATCTCCTTTGTCTTTGAAGGGTCCATATAAATTCCCTCTCTTGTGATCACATGTCCCAAGAACATGACTTGATTCATCCAAAAGTCACACTTGATGAACTTGGCGTACAACTTCTTATTTCTCAATGTCGCCAACACAAGTCTTAGATGTTCTTCATGTTCCTCCTTTCTATTGGAGTAGATGATAATATCATCGATAAACACTACCAAAAATTAGTCGAGGTAATGTCAAAAGACTCTATTCATAAAATCCATGAAGATTTCATGGGAATTTTTAAGTCCAAAGGGCATCACCAAAAACTCATAGTGCCCATACCTTGTACAGAAGGCAGTCTACTGAATATCTTCCTTCTTCACCTTTACCTGATGATATCCCATATGAAGATCCAACTTTGAGAATTATTAAGCTCCTCTTAACTGATCAAACAAGTCATCAATCCTTGAGAGAGGATACTTGTTCTTTATGGTGATCATGTTGAGTTCCCGATAATTGATGCACAACCGCATTGTTCCATCCTTATTATTCACAAAGAGCACTGGTTCACCCCAAGGTGATGCACCCGGGTGTATGAACCCATTGTCCAGATGCTCTTGAAGCTGCTTCTATAACTCCTCCAGATCGATAGAAGCCATCCTATATGGGCACTTCAAGATAGGAGTAGCTCCGGGTATGAGTTCAATTAAGAACTCTACCTCACGATCCCATGGAATTATGGGTAACTCTTCAAGAAATACATCACCATATTCCCTTATGATAGGCATTTCCTCAAGGTTGGAACTTTCCTTCAACTCAACCATTTAGTAGAGTTATGATTCTTCATAGGGAATCAACACCCACACCATTAAAAGATTTTTCAAATGTGATTCATGATCTTCCATGAATTTTCATAGGAGCACATGATGGTTCGGAATATGAAAACATATTTTCTTTTCTCGACAGTTGATATGCGCTCTATATAATGATATCCAGTCCATTCCCATTATAGAATCGAATTCCACCAAGGGAAGCGTTAAGAGATTTTCTGGAAGAATCTTCCCACATACGTCAACAAGAGAAGAGTCAAACAGTTGGGATTCAATGATTTCACCACTTGGTGTTTTTACAGATATCTCTACTTCAAGGTTTCAGGGCTTCGATTCTATAGTTCTAGAAAACTTTAAAGATATAAAAGAATGTGTAGAACCAGAATAAAATAACACTTTTTCCATTCTTGAGTGAATAGGATGTGTACCTTGTACGACTTCATTATCCAGCTCCGCATCCATAGTAGTGATGGCATAAGCCTTCCCTTCCTCCTTTGTCTTTGGTGACTACTGACGCTGATTACCCTCGAGGGCTTGAGGTTTAGTGCACTGTTTTCCATAGTGCCCTACCTCCCTACAGTTTTAGCATTGAACCATGGGTGGTTCTCTCCTTTCATCAACTACATTATCCTCACTTTTTGTGTCTTTTAGACACTCTTGATCATTGTGTCCTTCTTTCCCACACTTGAATCATTTCCCCATCCCTTTGAGGCAGTTCCCATTGTAAAACTTCCCACATTTTTGGCATGTGGGTTGTTGATTTTTCTTCCCACCTTTGTCATTAGATCCACCAGATTGAAACTCCATCCTTCTTTTCTTTTCACCATAGCTATGGGACCATTCTCCAAACTCCATCTCCACTTTGAGAGCACACAGAAAAAATTCTTCATAAGTACCAAAGTCTCAAATTGCAAGAACCTTTTGAATATGTGGTTTTAATCCACTAAAGAATCTATAATTTTTGCTATCATTGTTGACAAAAAAACCCGAAGCATACCTTGTGAGCCTTGTGAAATTCACTTCCTAGGTTGTGACAAATTCTACTTCTTTTTTTCTTGAGCTCTATGAATTCTCTCTCCATCTTCGTGTGAAGAGTTCGTGGGAAGTACTTATTATGAAACATTATCTTAAAGTCTTCCCATTCCATCTCTTCAATTTCCTCCCTTGGCTTGGTGTTCTTAATCAAAGACCACCATTGATCAGCTTCTCCATCTAGACAATAAATGGCTAGAGTCGCCTTCTTCATTGCAGAACAGTGAAGCACGAAAAAGATTTTCTCCATGGAGTTGACCCACTGTTCCCCAACTAGTGGATCAGAAGATCCAGAAAACGTTAGTGGTCATTGCCGCATAAAACATTTGATAGCTAGTTTCCCCCTATTCGGTGAAGGAGAACGTTCCCCATTATTATGGTTATGATTCATAACTTGAGATAATTGGGTAAGCATCACCATGAAGTTTCGAAC
Organism: Viscum album; assembly: GCA_963277665.1. Classification (NCBI taxonomy): domain Eukaryota; kingdom Viridiplantae; phylum Streptophyta; class Magnoliopsida; order Santalales; family Viscaceae; genus Viscum; species Viscum album. The sequence continues at coordinate 1,281,748,164 of OY728127.1, forward strand.
TCCACCTCCCAAATAATTGGGGATGTCGTTCGGGCAATCGTTGCATTGGCCCTCACAAGAGTTGTTGGCCTGATTTCTCCTGGTTCCCACCATTTTCTAAAATAGAAAAGGTTATAACAAAACATAAGTAAAAAATTCATGAATAACTTTTTCATTTAAACAATTATACCAAAAACATAACATATGGGATCCCTAGGTAAATATTCTTGTGTGCATATTTTTTCTTAGTCTCATACTAGAGGTTTTCTCTAGGGTTCACTAATCCTAATTCCAAAATTAACTAAACCTCTCTCTGATACCAACTATAGTGTCCTAGCCTTTTCTTACATAAATATAACATCATTTAGAAAATAAAAAAATAATATTATTACACATATAGGATCCAAAGGTTTAGTGTCTTGGGAAAAGTGGGACCATATATAACAAATACAACATCAAGCATAAACATTTATTTAATTTCTTATTCACTAGATTCTTAGTTCCACTTGTATTATCCTTAGTACATGTAGCCACATGAGGATATAAAACAAAAGGGGTGAGCTAGAAGACTAGTAATAGGATAGATAAGAACAATATAGCATGGGGTGAGCGTAAACATAACATAGTCAAAAGATCATGAACATGAGAGGAGCATAAATAATAGACTTGAAATGTTCTAATGCATAAAAATGAAACATCATTTCTAAGTGGTTAACTACCACACATACTTCTGAACCAAGCTAGAATCATGTTTACACATCATTCGAAATTTACTCATGAGATTAATCACTTTACCCAATGCATTAGAGAACTGTATAATTCCGGGTGCACCCGTCACATCATAACATTATCATTTATCATGTTTTCCATAATGAAAATATAACATAAATTAACATAATTAACCCATGAAAAGGAATGGGTTTCATCTCATAATAACATATTAATAATCATTTGGTTCCCAAAATAAAAAGGGAATAACATACATGTTACAAGAACCGTTCACTTTGAGTGAGAAGTAAAAGGGGTGTTCTTAAAAGAAGAGTTATTTCAGAAAAAATTTTGTTGGACATAAAAACCAGTGAAAAACATGTATATCCGAGAAAGTTAAAGCAAATGTTTAACAAATTATCTTTAAGGAGTAACCATATCAAAAATGGAGTGAATGAGGGAGAACCCGAAGGAAGAAAATTGGGTTCGAGATTTCCCCTATCCTTGTACCCGAATGATTCCTTCTATTTAATGTCCTATATAATGACATTATATTCATTAATTAGAAATTCCAGAACCTTTTATACATTAATAGGGTTCATTCTGGTTTCATTATGTCATATTATGTTCCTTTGGATGGCTTATATAGTTTAAAAACATTATTCGGGGATGTTCGTTTTTATGGTTTTCTTGAGTGGTTCACTTGTATTCTTAAATTGATGTTTGGGTAGAACATGACTAAACATCCAGAAATGAAATTAAATGTCATTAATGATATTATAGGATCTTGAATGATCTTATAATGAATCAAATTATAACAATTTGGATGAATCATTATATAAGAATCAAACGAAGATTGTGTGGGTTAATTTGAGAGGTTTTTCGTTCACAATGAACTTGTTTTAATTAATCCCTTAGTAATATGTTCATATGTCAGTTCCAGAAAATTAAATAGGACATAAAACACATAACATATTCTGGTTCAACAATAAAAATGTTTTCATGACCAGATTTGAAGGTATAAATGGAAGAAGAAGTCATGTTGTTCTTGTAGTTGGTAAATTAACACCTCACGAACAATGTTCTCTTTAATAAAATAAAAGGATGAGGGAAAGGGGGTTGGATGATATAATATCCCATTATTATCATAAAATTCCAGTAGATGTATAATTAAGGAGTTACAATACAATTTATATGAATATAGGTGGGGAGAGATCAAGAAATGAACTTGAACTTGAAAGCAAATTAAAGGAGAAGAGGGAGAGAAATTACCTCTTAAATCTTCCTCTTGAGATCCCCCCTAAGGAAGCTAGTCTCGGTATTTTGAGGAGACCAGAAGCTTTTGGACATGAGTTTTTTGTCAGATTTTATAGAAGGCTTGGAGTTTGAGAGGTGTGAGGAAAAGAGGGAGTGAAGGGTGGCTTTTATAGTGGAGGGGAGAGGGCTTTCCATAATATAAAATTCATTAGTTTATTATTTCCCCACAAGACAAGGAATAGTGAGTCTTGAATGACCAAGAATACTAATTTTATAATGTAATCCCGAACCAAGGGGGCTTACATCAGAATAACATCACACATGACCAAATAATTAGATTATTTAGCTTATTTTGTAAATTACGGTATTTCACTATTCATAAAAAATTCAAGTATCTCAGAAAAATCCCAAAAATTTACCCCAACCATTTTTCGACGTGTAAAATCCGAAAATGAAGTCCATTTTTCAAAAATAATTTTCTAAATATTATTAATATAATATTTAATTAAAATCATAATTTACTTAAAAAGCAGTTTTTAAGATTAAAACTGATTTATAGTGCTTTCAAAAATTACGTAGGGCCTTATAAAATTATCTAAAAACTATAAGAAATTTATTCAATACATTTTAGGTAAATAAATATTCTTTTAAATTAATTAATTAATTATAATTAATTATTTATGACTTACAAAATACCAAAACGTTTACTAAGGTCAAACTGTCACTTTCTAAGATGTCTAAATTTTATTTAATTATTCATAGGTAATGTTACTCCTATATTGGATGACTTACTATTCATAAGGGTCATATAACTATTCTTAAGGGTATGTTACTATTCATAAGGGTAGGTCACTATTCAGCCAAAATTATTTTTGTTTTATTAGACTCCAAAAATCATCTTGAACACAACCGTGTATGTCAGATTTTCAAAATTCCAAACACAGAAGTGACAATCTTATGTTTAAAGGTCACTTATCACTTAGTAGTTCATTATGTCGTGTTTTCATGTTATTTTATGACATAAATATAAGAAGGGAATTTTCATTGAAAACTTTGGGTCGTTACAATGCCCCTACAAAATTGAAAAATATTGACTAGTAGGGATTAATTGGTCTTGACATACAATCAATACATAAAATTATTACAATTTTATTAATATATTCTTTAGTAATTAACGTTCCACAATTTTATCTTTATAGTTATTACTACTACAAAATATTTCACTTTTTCCAATGGGGGAATATATATTGGTAAAAGTATAATTTCTATTGGTAAAAAATTCTACCAAAATATATGTCTGAATCACTAAATTTTCTGTAAGAAATTGACCATTAAGTATTGGTTTGATAGAGAAAATCATTATGTTACAATTATAATAATACCAAAAAATGATATATTTTTTTTGTTAAAATGATTAGTAATGGGTTTTAATGATTTTTTATCTATTTGTAATAGTGTTACAAACATATAACATATGATTATAAATTACATTTGAATAAAAATTATAAAATTTTCTTTATAGTAAAATTTTGTATTATATTTATTAGTTTTTATATATAATACATCGGTTTTAATTATTAAATTGAAGATGATTTTCAGTCATATAGGAAAAAAATTTATTATATTAATAATTAAATGTAATAAAAAATGATTCAATACAAAATCAATCCTCCCAACATGATCCATCACAGAACCCAACAAACCATTGAGCAATAAGAAACTCCAAACACTACATCAATTCCAGCAACATCCCATCCATCCCATACCAGAGACCAATGAGCACCATGCTGGTTCTGATACTCAACTAAAATCCATCCATTGTCTACTAACATCAACCCACAATCCTTCAGTAATCAATAATGTTATAAATCTACAAAAAATTATTACTTCACCAACATGTAATCCAAACAATGAGAAAAAGATTGTTAATTGAAAAAAATTATAAATGGAAGAAAAAGCGACTAATCAAAAATCTATTTACAAAACTGATATAAAAGGAATATCAATAGGTGATTCCTAAAAGAAAATTTCAAGGAAATGAGAGTCCCATAAGATTTTTTTTTTCATTTATCATTGAGAGACATAATAAACAAACAAAATGAGAATGTTGTTGAGTGGAATGACATAAATTATTTGGGAGTGAATAGTGACAGAAATTAGACATCCAAGAAACATGACTAGAGATATAAATAAAATAAAAAAATATGTAAAAAGACTACAATGACGGGGGAGTAAAATGGTGGAAACAAGTTGGGAGTTAATATTGCTAGAAATAAATTTCCCAACATACCAGAGTATTATAGAATCTGTACCATTCACTTTTCGTCTAATTTTAAATACTTAATTTCCCATTTTAGAATGTCTTAAAACAAAATATATACTTCACTCATACCTTTATATAATACATACTACAATATTTACAGGATTCAACAAATGTTTAAATCTCATCCCTCCACAATTATAAACATTTTATGGTATTAAACACATTATTTAAAAATATATGGGTTCAATTTTTGTTGATTATATAACTTATAATGAAGGTTAATCATTTAAAATTTAACATTTATCAGAAGCTAACACTTCACCATATCATTTTCATGTTCTTGATCATATCTAGGACCTCATTTCTTTCCATGTAATCTCAAGCGATCCTTAGTAACATTTTTTATTTCATTGAAATTAATCTATGTATTAACATTTTAATCTATAGTATGAGAATGAGATAGTGGTAAAAAATGTCCAATTCACTCACTCAAATAACAAAAAATCCTCAATATATTACCTTAATCAACATGGACTCAACTTCTCCACACATTCCATTACCAACTAAATCAAATTGTCCATTCAAATTTCAGGTAATATTATGAGAATGAGATAAGTGGAATATATATGTTAGTGTGATCAGTCAAACATTAATTAAAACTCAATATGTAACCTTAAACATACAAGAATTGAATTCTCTGAAAACTCAATGGCCAACTACTGATGGACCTACATCTTATGGATCTCCATGATAAATATTACTAATGATTAAATAGAATATTTCACATCCATGTAAATATATTCAATAAAATTATTCTTCTGATACATAAGAGAAATATGAATACGCATGTTAAAACACAAGTAATCAACATTCCTATGCCATTATTATCATCACACAACACATTATCAAGAGGATTAATAAAACCAAATTTTTATCCACATCATCAAATTTATCCTATAATTTTATTGGTAAAAATTAAATTAAATTCAATTTTACCATATGGATAAATAATTTTAGTGTTTTTTCCTGGAAATATATACCTGGAAGATATTAAGGAATGTAATAATTTGATAATAACATCATTATTGATGTTTAAATTGCCCATGATATATGAGAAACTCGATATCCATGAGGCATTGAATAACTGATGATTATATGACTATAATATGAATTAAAATGTCAAAACTCTAAAGCTTTGGAAATAATAATGCACCCAATAAAAATAAATAGAATATTATATGACCAGTGACCACAACAACACCTGTAATAATTTTTTCAAATTTCTCATTGCCAATAAAAATTACATATGAATGTTTTATTGATTACTACATGAATTGTAGCTTAATTAGTCATGTTAAGGAAGTATATTTTAAGAATATGTTCTACTCATTATGGTCTATAAAGGTTAATGCTGAAGGGATTATTAAAAGATAGATGAGGAATAAAAACATTCATGGAAGTAGTAGTTTTATTGTGTCTAGAACTGTATTGAAGTAGAGAATTGTGAATGGTTCATAGGGCCATGAAGCTACAACTAATTCTACTTTGCTGACATAGAGTAATGGTACAACATGTGTGGTGGATTGTGGTCATGTACTAGATAACATTACCAAAGGGCCTTTGTTTGGGAAGGATAGAGGAAAGGGCTAAGTTGCTAATGCTGTAGTAGGATAGAATATGGTTGAAGTTGTTGAGACTTGTCAGCCTACTAGGGAGTGTAGAATGATTTTTCCTGGTAACTTTTAGAAGGATAAATAGATTATATGATGGAGTTTTATGGTCAATTACCACTGTATCAATCTAAATAAATTAGGATTCAAATTATGGTAGTGAACTAGTTTCTACTTATCAGTCACGTGAATGGATAGAAGTGGTTATTGGTCTGAATTCTCCAATCAATGTTGTAGAATCTATTTTTCTAGAGCATGGAGAGGGTAGTTCTTCTTGATAGGGTGGGTATAGAGATTTACCTAGGTGGTCTTGTCTACACTTACATTAACATCCCCCTATGGATACTTCTGATTCCACACATTTTGAACATTCTAGAACAGAAATCTAGTCTAGTAATCTGGATGAGGGATTGAATTAAAGTCTTATAACACAAGTTAATGAGGAATTCCATGTTGGGGGTGATTTTACCCTTAGAATGGGTTTCCACTTGACATGTTTGGGCAGCTCAATGCAGAAAATTAGGAGGCTTTATAGCTTGTCCATGCATAGATGAAACAAGGTATTGACTATTCGAATGCTATCTAGGATGCAATGAAGACCTATGGTGTCATTGGAAATTGTGGAGACTTATCTGATCAAGGTGAAGTTAGAGAGGATGATAGTTTCAAGATATATAGTACTATATATAAGGATGCATATTCTAAAGGATGTATGAAGGATGATTAAGGTTTCTCATAAGTGAAAAAGAAAAACATCAGACCCTGGAAGGACTAATCAATGTTAAAAGAAAATATAAGTAGTAGATCAAATCCTATACCAAAATGGAGGAAAAATCATCTAATATGCTAATATCATCAAGAGACAATGCTGATGTCTATTATGATAATGAATCTCGTAATAAATTTGATTATGATATGTGATGTTTCTTTTGAAGATGTATTGTGATTTTCTCTTTGAGAGTTTTAAGGGTTTCAATGTATAACCCCCATTTCATCCTTTCACATTTTGTTTTATAATTTTTTAATAAAAGAGATCTCTAATCCCTGCCTATTTTATTATCACTAACATTTCATTTGACTAGTATGTCAATGTCATTTTCTGATGCTTTTCTCTTTTGATGAAATTCCTAAAAAACATAAATTCATGTGACCTAAGTATGAAATAAGTTATAATAGTGACATATATCATCACCCAGTTAAAACCCATTAATTTTTATTTATGAATCAAACCATATTCATTGACAGGATAACCAGTGGTTTCATAAGATTATAAGAAATATTTTTCTTGAGAATATAAGTAAAATAAATTGAATGATATCTACTGTCAAATTATTTATTCTTGTAACACTACTTTTAGTTGAGAATGAAACCAAAATCAATATATAACAAACCATTTAGTTCAATAAGATCCTTTGGTATTTATTATATTGCTTCAAATATAATCTTAAAATAAATTTTCTTGTTTTATAAATATAATGCAGAACTTATTATGTACAAAAATTATCATACACTTGCATATTCAACTATTATCATAAGGAATATATGAGAGTTGAAACTAGAAAGATAGATTTTAGGTGAATGTCTGGTGCCAATACCATATCCAAAAGATTGTGTTCCAAATAACTGGATCCCAAGATTCAATCTAAGCTATGTAAAAAAAGATATATTGATCATTTATATAATGTGAAAATTGATCCTTATATGATATATTTTCACAATAAATGGATACATACCATCAAGACTTTAATGATTCTATGATGCATCAAAGGTTGATGGAAGTGAATAATAATGCACAATCAAGTTCACCTAGTTTTATTTCTTCCCAAAAATAGTTATAAAAATTATCCTTTCAATATATTAGTGAGATATCAAAGGATCTCAAAAAGTAGTTTTCATTAGTCGATGGATATTGGCTATATGTTCTTTTCTAAATTCATTATCATCTTAGATTAATTGGTTATTATAACCATAATTAGATGGATTCATAGTTATATACATCATGGGGGATCTTGCAATTAGACGATAGAAATAATATTGTGGTCTAGACCCATTCAAATTGCCCAACTTCCTAAGTGTTTGTTCCCCATGGAATTGTAGCCTCGGCTCTCAACGGTGAATTCTAATGGTGCGACTATGACTCCTGAGGGCATGATTGAATTGAATCTCATCATTAGTGGCATCGAGTTTGGTGGTAGCTCGAATAGTAGAATTATCTTAAGATATTGAATCCTGCGCATTGATCTAGAGGTTTAAGTACTATAGAGGGGCTTCTGGGATGATACGGTGGTATATTTGGTGCTAGATCTGGAATGGATGGTGGTTCCTGTGATGTTGTGTTTGTTGGGGTGACGATTGTTGTGGCGGGGCTCAGAAGTGGCGGTGTGTCCCAGCGGTGGTCGTTGGAAATGTTGTTTTAGGTGGTGGGAATGGAGGTGGTTCCAGATCTGAAGATCTAGATGCTAGTGATTGGATCAAAGGTGTGTCCCCTTGGTCGACATGCACAAGGCATATCTAGTTTTGGAAACGGAAAGGTATGTTATGGTCGGCAAAAACCTGTGGTCTCTTTTCGTGATGTGATGGGTTCTTGATGGCAGTTGGTGTTCGGGATAGATTGTGTGAACTGGTGTTAATTCCAATGTTGTTTACATTTTGGAGCATGATTCCAGGATTGACAAAAAGATTCTCAATGGTGCCTATAATAAGGTTTTCTATATTTTGTGTTTAGATTTTACTGCGATTTTGTGTTGGTATTTTGAGTTTTTTATAATGGGATTTATGAAAATGGGGCATTGAGCTTTTCAATTATAAGGATATGTGGCTTTGGGCGTACGAGCATGTAAGAGTTTTTCCCATACCCAGTTAAAAGGGGTATCTAGCTTTCATTTTCTTTTTTAATAAATGGGCTTACCCCGAATCCTTCTAAATAATTATCATCCCACAAAATACAATATTAAAAAATTCATATTTTTATTTTCTCATTGTTCATGGATGATGATGAATATTTATGTCTAAGAATAACAGTGATTTTTTTATTACCAATTCCTAGTGCATATGCATCTGATATAAAAGAACCGACACACACTAAAAATTCTTTATTCTGAGAATAATTTATATATGATTGCATTTCCATGAGTCAAATTTTTTTATCCTTATATCTATTGTCATAATAGCCATTTATAGAGGCCAAAAAGGCTTAGACCCAATTAAATGGGGTTGGGTACACTGATCAAATGACACTAATTAACTCAATTAAAGAATATTTTTGTTGAAACCATTTAGAACAAGATTATGTGAAAAAAAATTCGTTGACCTTTCAAGGGAAATATATTCAAGAAATATACCAATTAGTGTATGAGAAAGTGTGGTTATATCATGAAATGTGAAAATCTTGTGGAACATAGAGGCATTACATACACATTAATGAAATTAAATTTTTTTTTTCATGTATGTACACATGTGGAATTGCCCCTAGGTATATTTTATTTTCTATATATTGAAAATATTTTTAAAAACAATGAGTTATACGAAAAATTAACTATGAATATGGTCCCTTAAATAGTCTGTCTATCATTAGATGTATACTAGGGATAAAAAGACTAATGTAGAGGTGTATTTTTTGGAAGTATAATAATATGATAATATTGGGAGATTTATAAACCACAATTCTATTCATGGAAACCTAAATGAAATTCTGGTTTTAATTCAGATTTCTTATAATCCCTATTATCATGATGCATTCTTTATCAATAGAAAACATGATTCTTTATAACAGCTAATATTAGATTATTGGTTTTAAATTTTACCATCAGGATCATCCTATCAATGCATTCCAATGTAATTTTTTGAAGAACATGCTATCATGAAAAGATGTGAGAGTCCACTAAAAGAGTCAACGATGGAGGTACTAGAAAGATAAAAATAATTAGGCACTAGTTAATTTTTTATAATGTTGTAAAAGAATTCATGTTTGAAACTCATTAGGTAGGATAGTTTGGTATATTGGAATTTGAATCACCTATATATTACTTGTTTATATTGAATGAAACTTCCAAGAAATTTATGTTATTCATTATGGATTTTTGTTTCTAGATTTTATGTAGAATTTTTTTTATAACATTAGTGGTTTTGTTTCGGAATTTTCATGTGACAATTTACCTTTAATAGAATAGAAATTAATTATATTTTCAAACTATGTATTATATATTATATGAGTTTTTTAAAAAACTTTTAAAATAATAAAACTAAATTTTTATTTAGTTCTATGATTCATCTATGAATAAAATATATAATAATTCAACAATAGTTGCTCAATTTTTTTTGATACTAGTTTATTTTTCTACTAATAAGATAATTAATTGAAAAAAGGATATGTACATTGAAAAATAACAGGTCGCCCAACACATTAAAAAACATGATAATAAAGACCATTACTACATGAGCATACACATTTACAATTTATAAAGAAAAATAATTTGAATAGTTAAAATTGTTTAAAATATTTGTTTTCCAATAAAATAAAAAGTAATGAAAAATATAGATTTCAATGGTTCTTTCCAAGAGATGATTTCATATTTACATATGTTATTAAATGAATACTCTACATGGATGAAACATAAAAAAACAAAACTAGTTAACCTAAAAAATTGTATGTTAATGAGATGGACTATTCTCAAATGTGGATTTTGAAATAGAAATGAAAATGCTCAAATAAAGCATGAAACCATTCCAAATATCAAATTACATATCAATTTTGATATATCTTTAGCACTATTTATTTAGTATAAATGAAACAGAGAATCAATAGAAAAAATTGAAATATAATGTGAAATTTGAGAAAGCATTGGGTGAGATGAATTCCTTGTTTTACTACTAATGTATTTTGGTCTTGTACAATATTTCCGAAACATTTGAATAAATGGGAAAAGTATTAAATTTCAATTTATGCTAACATGTAGGAGGTACTAGCTTAATTAATTGGAGAGGATCTAGAGAAGTATGGATTTACAATTCTGAAATCAGAAAAAAAGAAAAGAAAAGAAATAACTCATTTAATTATAATTTCTATGAATATATAACAATGAATTAATTCAAAAACATGATACCCAACATTTGAAGTTCGTAAAAAATGAATATAAGAAACACATTTCTGATAACAGTCTAAATTGTTGAACGATTTGGTATGAAATATGCTTATTTCTAGGCACGTCCTGACACATCAACATTATATTTGAATTTGGAAAAAAGGAAATCAATCGTTTGTATGTTAGGAGTGTATGAAATAGAAAATGAATAATGGATGGTGGGGGAGTTGGTACAGGTGTGGGGAATGGTGAAGAATCAGGTGTATGAGTTCAATAAAAAATCACGGGAGTGGGGAGGTTGGGATGAATGCGTGGGAAGAGGGAAATCACATGGGGAATTGAGGTTTGGGGAGGATTCTAAATTAGCTTCATTATTTTCGTTTTTGTATCATCTCACATATTTTTACAAATTAATAGCAAACTATGATTACATATTTCATTCCAAATTAAATATATTTAAAATATAGTAATTATTGGTGACAAAATATTTATTAGTAATTTTAATTATTAATAACATAATCTTGTGTTATTAAAAAAATATTGGTATTTTTATGATAATGTAATAGATTTAATTATTGGTAAGAGATTTGTTTGTATTGAACAATAAATATCAATAGATATATCTGTTAATAAAAAAAGTCCTTGTACTTAAAATTATTACCAATAAAACATAATAGTTTTTGGAATTATTCATTTTTACCAACAATTATATTATCTTTCGATAAATTTCTATTTGTATAAATCATTTTTTATAGTGTACCAATGCATCTTGAATCTTTTTATTTACCAAGGTAATTTATCCATTAATAATAAAATTAAAAATTTATTTAGAAGATAATCTGGACCCTATTATTCAAAATATTAATCCCATTTCATTAAAATAAAATCATATTCATGTGTAAAATTCACTTTAATACAAAAACATTTAATGTGAAAACCCCGATTTTAATCTTAATCAAATTAATTAATTTTGTTTTTTAACTGATAATTGAGGGATAAAATTCATTTGAACTCATTATATAATATAAAATATTATGATTCAGAATATGGAATCCATTTTAATAAAATAAACTCACATAAATTTTATAATTTACTTTATAAGTAATCTCACATAGGGAACAAGAAATCTGTTTTTAATGTGATAATGATCAACCATTAACTGTGTTTTTATATCTAATGTAAACCAAATAATGATCCAAATATAACTAAATTGGAATCATATATGTGAAATTTATCTAATTTTACATTAAATCTAATTTAAAATAAAATTTATTATAAAAAATTATTTAGATGAAAAGTCAAATTTGAATTAAAATTCAGTATTTTTCACTATTCATCAAGAAATGAAACATCTTAGAAAAACACCAAATATTAACCATTAAATAATTTTTAAATTAAAATTATAAAAATCTTATTTATTATTTCAAATAAAATTTATATAATTTTCAAAATTTACTTTTAAAATAGGTGCACCATTATAAGTTGGAAAAACGCCCTTAAAAATACAATTTTTTATACGCAAAAAACAATTTGTTCTTATCTCATAGATATAAAATATATTATATGAATATATAAAAAATATTCAATATATAATATATAAATTTCCTAAATATCATCCAATGAAATCAATTAATAAAATTTATTAATATAAAATTTCTTTGGAACAAAGAAATAGTTCTTTCTATAAAAAAATTTCCTTCATATTCAATTTGTTCTTATATTTATAATTTATTTGTAACCAATGAATTAAACTATATAATTTCAATATTTATATAATATTATTAATCAAAACCAATTTAAGGGCTAAGATAATATTTTAATTAAAAATAATATTATTAACAGTGTTTGATAAGACTCAGTCATTCATGTAACACAATTTAAGAAAGAAAATCGTTATTATATGTTATAAAACATAAATTCCATGAAGAGAAAGTTATAAAATAGATTGAATTAAAAATGATAAATATATTTTAAAGTCTAGGGACATTAAATTCCCTTTTATTATTGGTGTTGCATGTCATACATGCTATCGAAATGATAATAATATTTAAAAATTTAAGGGTGTTAAATTATCCAAATATTAAATAAATTGAGTCCTCGAAACATAAACATGATGTTGGTAATCCATGGTTTTAAATTTAAACATATATTTTTTTAAAAAACCACATATAAAAGGAGTTTATAAAATTTTCCTTTAATAAGATAGAAAGGGATATTCAAAGGTCTAATGGAATAACACATATATGGGTTTTATTAAAGGAGATGCTTGTTGGAAGGTTAAATTATAAACATAGAGGAAAAGTGTAAATATTTATACTGGGCCATTGAGGTCATTAACAAAAAATAAGGGAATGAAACATTTACGGTTGAGGGGATAAGTAACATAAAATTTAGATGATTTAATATACCATTAGTTCAATAAATAAATTTGAATAAGTATTTTTTCCAAGATCCATTTTCCTAGAGGTGGGGAATTCGTTTACCCTATAAGAATATAAAGAAATATTCCTAATACATTTCTTTTTCATAAACACAATTTCACAATTTGGTCATGCTTCAATAAATTCCCAATACATCTGTTACTCCAAGTAGTGGATATCAAAAAAATTACTTTTATGTTTGAAAGACTGAAATGACCATTTAATAGATCATAAGATCCATAAATGATTAACAAGATATTTATCTTGTATTTAGTAAAACCAAAAAATTTAGAGAAAGTTAACTAGTGACACCTTAATTTTAACTTAATCCAATAATTAAATTTTTAACTTTAATGATCATCCAAAATATGTATGACCAAATTTCAAAAAATGGTTTCTAATTAAAAATTATATTCCTTAGACAGAATAATATCACTCCTATTAGTCACATACCAAACATGTGAATAAATTCATCGTGCATTCTTTTAAAACATAGTGATAAATTGAATTACCTCAAAACCATATTGAAAACATGAATTCATCATTATTCCTTGTTTAAAATATAGTTTATTGGATATAGTTCTTAAATACAAAAATGTTGTAGGCACTATTAGTGATATCATAACCACTTTTACAACAAATAATTAATCATTTCCTTGGTATTTAGTAATATCTGATTAAATTTATCCATATTAATGATTTCATTAACCAACCATAATTATATCCACATCAAGAGCTTATTATGAATTTCCTTTCACTCAATCATATGGTTTCCAAGAAGTTACACTTTTCCCTGAATAATTTTTCATAGTTATAAGTGTTCTTAAACATGTGATCTAAAATACATTATTGAATAGTATTGTAGTACAATCCTTATATTTCATGATTCTCATAACTAGTAAATCATTGATAAAAGACTCAAATGACACAATTCATGAATCCAAATACAAGCACATTAATCATTCTTCATCGGTTATACCAATAACATAAGATTTTCCTTGACTCTATAGCTTCTTCTAAGGTATCACTACCATAGATTCAGGAAATGGATGCACCTAGTTTTATAAGTTCTAAGAAGAAAGTGCTAATAAAAGGGGTGGGGGGTTATCCGCACTAGTGAAAAGAGCTAATAAATCTACCATTTATAAGTGCTAAAAAACACACTGATAAATGTGTACCCCTAATGAAAACATTTTTATTGGGGATCAAGGTTAAATTTACTAGCACTATTTTTAGATCTAATAAAACTGTTTACAAAAAAGTATTTATAATGTATATATTATATATATATATATTAAAAAATATTGTTTATTTTTATAAATTAAATAAAAAATGAATGTTTTTAATTAATATTTTTTAATAATTCAAATATATATATAATAAATTTCCTAAAATAATAAATTTATTTATTATATTTATATATTCATATATTTTATTATTAATATTTATATATAAATAATTATGTATAATTAATTTATATATATTTATAAATATATATACACACGTTTTGAATATATATTTAATAATTATATGTAAATACTTTTGAAATATGTATATTTATATTTATAATTATATATATATATATATATATATTCCCAAATAATTTGGTCAATTAATTAATGAATATAATTAATGTTCAAATCGTATATATTCATCAGGAATGTTCATTTATACATTACACCCTCATTACTAGTCATGATGTCCATATATATGATGGCTAGTTTTTTATGATCAATATTTTACTCAGTGTATATGATTCATTCATCTTCCCATGAAGATATTTTGTTCACATAAATACATAAAATCCTGACAAATATATTTATTATAATTATGATTTTATAAATATATATAATTATAGAAATATATTTTTAAATATATAAAAATATTTATACATATGTACAAATATTTATATTTATAATCATAAATAATATATATGTAAATAATTATATGATTATTGTAATCAAATTTATTATATTTATAATTATGATTATAAATAAATATATATTTATTTATAGTCATATAGATATATATATATATATATATATATTTATATAATAATGAAATTAAAATAAATAAATTAATTATATATAGTTATATATATATATATTTAAATAAGTATGAAATTAAAATACATATATTAAATAAATATATATTTTTTATAATTTATGACTATATATAATTAATAAATTTATTTAAAATTTCATATGTATTTAAATAAATAAATATATATATTTCAGACCATAATTAAAATATATTTGTAAAAAATATATATTTATAATAAATTTATATCTATTTCAAAATTATTTTAAAAATAAATATTTGTATTCAAATAATTATAAAATTTTCATAAATATATTAATTAAATATATATATATATAATTAAATTAATATATTTATAAATTATATCATGTATTTATAAAATGAATCTTGAATAATAAAAATATACTTAATTAAATTAGAAAATTATAATAAATTTATTAATTATGTTAATTAATAAAATTGTAAATTTAATAAATAGATTTGTTATAATTGTAATTTTTTTGAAATAAATAAATAAATTTAGGATTATAAGTATAAATAAATATATATTTATTTATAGTTTTTTATTATAAATAAATAAATAAATAAATATATTTATTATACATAAAATTTTATAAATATATATTAAAATGTAATTAAATTATTATCATTATAGTTTTATAATTGCATTCTATTTTATCAACGATAAAACATACCTCTATTATTGCTTTTTATGTAGCGTTGATAAAACGTCTACCCGATTAAATAAATAAACCTTAAAAGTCCTGTCCTCCAATTGGACAAATCAAGCTCTCACAGAAGTAGAACACATCTGCCACATCCCCCTCCTCTTTTCTTGACTCCTCCCCCTTCTTCTCTACCACAAAGCCCTCCTACACTAATGTGAAGACCTCCTCCTCCTCTGCCACCATCGACTCCAACCACTATGAATCCCTCCTTTGCTGCCATGATTTTTTCCTCCATTGGGATCCTCGTCTCCACTAGATAACCCCATATTCTATGAATCTCACCTCCTCTAGGAACATCACATCCACGATGTAGTGAACCCACCTACGATACACACCAAACCCACCTCCACCCTAAACACCTCCACCGCCACAAACAAATCTCTATCATTTTACCCACCTCTTCCATTGAACCCCACCTCTACTACAAAGCCCTATTCCTTCGCAAACCCACCTCTGTCATATACCCAACTCCTTAGGAGCTACCATTGTCAGTAATATTGTAATGATCTTTGTATCTCCTTTTTATTTTATCATTGAAAAATATTCCATGATCAATTCTATGTTTGTATGTTTTCTATTTCCGATCAAAGATATTTATGAGCTTCTAAGGCTTGAATATGCTTATTAAATGTTTTATTGAGGAACCATTGGGATTTCAATCCTTTTTATTTATGTAAACACCTGGAACTGACATCTTGGTGGATATTCAGTACCTCCAAATAAATTTTTTGTTAAATAATATATTCTTAGCTATTGGATATATGTGGCTCAATTAATGTTTTGTGGCATAGGAATTGGGTTGTCTGTTAGGGTATTTTTAGATTGCATGCCATGTTTAGATGGAGATCATGTCATAGAATATGAAAAATCGTTTGTTAGTTATGTTTTTTCATTGTAGTTTCACATATTGTTCACCATATCTTTACATATGGATGTGGTTTTTTGGACTACATTCATATAATGATGTTGGTATTTATTTTATATTTTTATAGAATTATAGAAGCAATGATTTTTTTTTTCTCACTAATTTATAGCATATGATTATTTCATGTTGGTTTATAGGATTTTTTGATTATATTTTATCAATTTTCAAAAAGTGGGGAAATTGTTCCCCACAAATTAAACCCTTACACTAAGTTATTGGCACCATCCCTAGTGAATTGATGTATACTATTGTGGATGTAGTGAACTAATTGAACTATTTTAATATTGGGTCACTATACTTTCACCCATATATCATCATATTTCCACCCATTATCATCAGATTTCATGTCCATGTTGGTGGAGAAGATTATAGATATCATTATATCCATCTATAATAAACAAGAGTAGTTATCATCCCATGGAATTACCCCATCTAGTAATATAATTTCACGCACTATTCCATCAACCTTAACCCATGAAATACATTCTCTATTACATTTTGAGTATTAGAATAATGAAAAAACAGGACACCAAAAAAAATTAGAAAATGGATGTATGTGGAGAAAAAGACCAAGGAAGAAGAGGAGGAATGAATATAGGAAGAAAAATAGGGAAAAATAAATGAAATAAGGATCAAAATATTATTGGAGGCTTATCCTAATCACATCATGCAACAGATGGAACATGTTCATGTACATGATCCACTTACTTATTAGGTATGATATGTATTTTCAATTGAAGTGAAATAAATAATATGATATATAGAAAAACTTATATAAATCAATTACCCTGAACTCCTATCAAAATCAGTATGTTTTTTATACAACTTGAAGGTCCAACCCCAATCCATGTCGGAATACCTCTAGGGAATTGATCATAACTCAAAGCCCAACAATATCATTTTGGAATAATGTGATTTTTAGTAGAGAGTCATAACAATGTGAACCAATCATTGGAATAAGTCTTCCTTCTTCTAGATTTATAAGATCACATCTAAGGATATGCCAATCTATATGGTTCACCTCCCTGATAAAACATCCTTTTACCATGATCTTTTATTAGGCTAGTGTATGGGGATGATTAATCAATCTCACTAGTTGATTCCCTAGTTATGGTGGTGATATATATACATCACCAAAAAACACAAATCCATATATGGGAAGCCTATATAATACATGGTATTATTGAATACCATCCCAAATGAGATTTTATATTATTAAATGTCTCATTCAAACACAATGGTTTTTTTTGGAATTTCTAGTTATTATTAGAGGGTCAACCAAGATTATTCATGATTAGAGGCTTTATAAAGTACATCACCAGGAATTTGGTGTGGTTCCTTTGCTAGTAGATTTTCATGATAGATACTTCTACGATCATAATGAAGGAGTGATGAAAACACCAATTTTATCAAATAATGGTATGGGAAATGAGAGTGGCTTATATTATGAGGTATTAGGAGTTAGGATTTCTATAGTTCCAATCCATGATGCTTATATGGCTGCTTATGGGTCTAGATAGTCAAGGAGAAATAAGAGAAATATCCCAAATACTTGTTTTAGATAAGGTGGTAGTTGTTATTTCCACGAGGTTCTATTGGTGTTAACTTTAGGGTTATATATTTTTGGAATATAATAAAAAGTGTTTGAGATATATTTAATCACAAAGTGAAATGAACCATTGATAGTAGAAAATGTTTGAGTACCAATAGTCCTTTATCATTGACCTAATATATTTACCCAATAAGGGGAATATTTTTTCTAATGTACTGTATTGGAAGGATCATTCATAGGTAGTACATGATTCAATAATCAAGTGGATGTTGGTTACCCACTTTTAAGAGACATGAATTTATGGTCAAAATTCTCAAACCAATGTGACACTTATGACAATATCTATCACTTATTTACTCCCAAGTAGTATTAATAGATTAAACTATAGGATTCATACTATTTATTAATTAAAGACATGATAATCATTTTATAGTATTATATTTTATAAAATTTTTATTTATTTTTTAATCATGTATCCTTTATAATGTTCATACCTTGGGATTTATGCCATTTTGGAAATGCCTATGAGTTTATTTTAAAAGTATTCAAGTGTTTTGAAATGTTTATAAAAAATTATATGTGTTGAAAATACACTTTTTGGATTTAAATAGCTTTAAATTTTTTTATACCCATCGCATGGAATTAGGTTTCAATCTAAGTGTTTGTCAACTCACCCAATAAACATTCATAATGGGATGTGAATGTTTTTAAAGAGCATTTAATTTTGGTTGAATTTTCAAAAGAGGGTGTTATATTAAAGTGTAATTTTTCTAAATGGTTGTTTTATAAATTTGACTTCATGTGGGATTTTCAAAATAGTTTTAAAAGGAAGATTGTGTTATCTTATAAGGGGATGCGTCCAAGGAAACAAAAGGAAATAATAACTATCATTCAATAGTTGAGTTCCCCTTATTTCAAACAAAATATATTTTTATTAATTTTTTTAAATATATTTATCGCCAAATAAAATAGTATGGATATGAATATTGAATGGATGGATTCCAATAATTAGAAAAAAGAGTATAAAAATGGAGTGGAATAGTTCATCAACTCTGAAAAATAACATGCATATGACTGTTCTCAAATCCATTGTCCATGTTTAAGATGTTGTTATTCAAAAGACATTAGTCTAGAGGAGTTGGAAGAACACTTTGTCTATCATGGAGTAGATCACAGTTATAAAATATGGAATGAACAAATGGAAAAAGATTATGTAGGTAGTGGCTCAGATAACATTTCATTTTATGGATCATTTGATATAATTACATGTGTGGAAAATAAATAAACATGGATTAAACATTTCAATAAAAATGTGAATGATGATGAAGATCATATTGAGTAAATGAAAAAAATAGTTGAAGATGAACATTGTGATTTCCAATAATTGATTGATAAGTTAAAGAGTTGTGAAAAGACCCCATTTTTTTGTGGTTTCACTAAACATATATCATTGTTAGTCGTACTAAATCCATATAATTTTAAAATAGATAACAAATTGAGGGATGCCAGTTTTATGGAATTACTTTCACTCTTGACTAAAATTCTCCTAGAAGATAATGAAGACCCAAGCCAAACATATGAAGAGAAATTAATGCTATGATTGATGGGTATATTCTATGAAAGAATAAATGCCCCCCGAAATGACTATATACTATTTTTGAAGGACCAATAATCAATTACAGAATTCCCAAAGTGTAGCGCTTCTTGATACATGGAAAATTAAAATAGTCTAATGAAAGTTGTATGGTACTTTCCAAACATTCCTTGGTTTAGGAACCTATATGGAAGTGAAAATACTACATGTAAATTAAAGTTCCACATAGAAAAGTGAATTAATGATGAGAAACTACTTCACCTGGAAGACTCCCATTAGTGGAAGATAATTGATCATACGAATCCAAAATTTGGAAACGACTCGAGAAACCTTCATCTTGAGTTATATATAGATGGATTGAATTTTTTTTGGTTTTAAATTTAGCACTCAGAGTACAGGTATATTATGTTGGTAAATTATAAATACCCCAATGGTTATGAATGAAATGAAAATGAATCATCTTATGTATCTTTTATCAACAACACAAAACCGGGTGATGATATCGATGTTTATTTTTCTCCATTTATCGAGGATTTGATATTATTGAGGGATTCTTGTGTTATGTTGTATAAAGCTTACAAAAAAGAAGTTTCCAAGATGAGAGCCATGTTGTATATGACATTAAATTAATTTCATGCTTGTGGAAAATTTTCCGGATATAACATTAAAGGAACTCAAGGGTGTCCCATATAAAAACAAGGTACATAGTCAATTAGGTTAAAACATTCATTGAAAACCATGTTTCTAGGACGTCACATATTTATACCCTGATGAAATAAGTACCAATCCTGGCTAATATCATTCAATGTAAGTATAGAAGAATATAAAATAACATCTCCACTAAATGGTGATAAACAATTAGAGAATGAAATTTATATGGACACTTCATTTTCTAACTAGTTTAGGAAAATCCTTTCAAAAACTAGATGGAAAAAGATATCCGTTTTTTGAATTACCATATAAGAATTATCTGTACGTCAAACATTTTTTGGATGTTATGCATGTTGAAAATTTTTATGTGATTATGTCATGGACATGTTTCTGAATGCACCCAAGAAAAAAATGGACAGAATAATGGATATGATGTACATGGATGACATGGGAATATGTGAAGAGTTTGATTCAGTGAATATTGAAAAATGATTTTTTCTTCCCCCAATGACATACACTCTTTCAAGGAATAACAAATTTGGGTTTTTCAACATTGTTAATGGCATAATGCTTCCATAGGGGTATTCATAAAATATCATGAACATCATGTCAATGGACGATTAAAATTTAAAAGGTATGAAATAAGAAGGATTCTAGGTTTTGATTCAAGATCTAATGCAAATATATTTAAATTTCATTTCCCAGGAATGCCTGTCATATATTAACCATGATCTGTTTCTTAATAAATCATATAAGAAACCAGGTCATAAACCGAAAGAAATTTTAGAATACGGAAAGAAAAATTTTCATAATATTATATGAATAGAAAATGATCTAACCAATAACATTAATTGATATGGTGGTTCATATGATGTTTCACTTGGTGAGAGAGATTTTACTACATGATCTTGTACACTATAGATGTATGTACCCCATTGAATGATATATGAATATTTTTTAAGGCTATGTCAAAAATTGAAGCCAGCCAGAGGGTGGTATTAAATAGAGATATGTTGGTGAGGAATCTGTTGAATTCTATACCAAATAACTATCTCGTGTTGAATAAATTGGTCTACCGAAATCTGGTCACATTCGGTGAATTGTAGGTGAAGGAATTTATAGAAGAGATGTTGTGACATTCAATATTGTAGATCAAAAGTAGGCCCACCTTTAGGTTTTTCATAATTCTTTATAGGATTCCCCATGTGTTGAAACCCAAAATGAAATTCTTAGGCATTTTAATCCATCAAGGGATGGAAGATGGAAATAAAATACACATAATCAATAGTTTATATGATGATTTTGGGTCTATATTTTAATAGAGTCAGATGAAAATATGGATTTAATTTCAAAATGACTTCAATGGATAGCCAGAGGAATAAGTTTCATTGTATTATCTTACAATGGTTTTATAATTAATGGTTAAACATTTTATTAAAATGATCATGATAAAGATATTACCGTAAGAATATAGTAGTGTTACAATAATGGATGAAGTGATACATGTTTCTAGTACTAATGAAAGAAACAAAATTTACTTTATTATGTCATATATTGGCATCATCAAACAAATATAATAATTGTATTACATGACATTCGAAGTGTCAATTTTTCAAAGCATCTTGATAAAAGAAGTGATATTAAAATCGATGAATTGGGATTTGTGACAAATGATTTCTGAAAGTTAGGGTACAAAGAAGAACCATTTTTAAAGGTATTAGAGGCAATACAAATAATTTATGTTCTAGATCCCACAAACCTAATGTGGTCAATTGTTCTCTTATCGACAAAAACCACATAACATTTATAGGAAAATTCAACTAAGGATTCCCCTTTCAATGGGATATCACAATAATTTTTCAGTGGTCCAAATGTAGATGGAATTTTACATGTCACAAGATACCACAAAGAAGTGATTTGGATTAAGGATATAGGGTTAAAATCCCTTCAGCCTTAAAAAAGAGAAAAAGAGAGTTCAATAATCAGGTAACTTTTTTTGTAATATACATAGTGTTACCTCATTCTATTATCTGTATCCTGTTGAATTTATTTACAATAAAATAACTGCAAAAAAATTTCTTCTGATAATGACATCCGCACATGATGGTGCTCCCAATCAAGAGGAATAAGAAGTATCTCAACCAGCTACTGCTCGCAGAATAGAGAAACAACCAACTACACATGATGGTGATCCCATTCCCAAGGAACAAAATGTTTCTTAACCTTTTGTTTCTCCCTATACATAAGTACAATGACTATATACACATGTCTATGATTCCACTCTATAGGAACATATTGATGATGATGATTCTTAGGAAATGGGAGGTGATGAAGGACTAATGACACAGAAAAAATAAGAGCACCGCAGTTTGATGATGTTTGAAAGATTCACCATGGAGAAAGGAAAATGCATCAAATAAGAGGTTATATGGAATGTGCGGGGCCAAAATGTTAACTCGATAAGGCCATGATTTATAGTTATATTAAAATGTCACCCATCAACATGTGCTGATTAATGTAGATTCATGGTACCATGTTATGTTTGGGATTAAGACACTAATGTGTAAAGCGATTAAGGTATCATTGTGATATCATTTATTTATTTTAATAAAAAACAAAATCATGAAACAATGGCTTACTCTACATTATACATTGAAGAGTGCCTTTATAGTAGATGACTCCCAAATAAAAAATGTATTATTACTTGCTGGATGGATTCAATGACGATTTCACACAATTCAAACAGGAAATCATCCTAATGATGATAATATGGAAAAAAACCACACCCCCACTTATCTATGAACACTTGATAACCCATGAAGCATGTGATACATTTACTGGATGTTGTGTAGATGTGTATTTTTGGGTACATTATGGATAGTAATATATTATTTGATGATATGTATATTCATCACATTTATTTAATTTTTTTATTTTTGAAATAGAAACTGAATGCTAGAAATATAGAATTAGCTGAAAAACTAGTGTACCCCTAACATAAAGAAATTATGTGGTACACTTAACTTGAAATAAATCAGCACTTATTTTAAATCCACCATAATAATTTTATGTGACATGAAACAAAACCATAATTATATTCCACTATTTATATAAAGATTGATGACTCCCAATCCAAAGCCACTTCTTCCCACACCATGTGTTATGTAAATAGGAACATATAAAAATAGATGGGATAATAATAGATGACAACACACAAAATGTGTGGGAATCATGTGTATGTATTACATAATAAACATTTTTTTGATTTAAATCACTATTAAAAAAATGATCACTTATTTGCCTATATTTTCTTTTCTAACATAGTAATAGGAATAAAAAATATCTATATTACATGAACACATACTGTCAGTAGCCTTGATGAGGAGAAAATAGTTTGGCCACGTTAAAGGTGTGGGTTTTGGTGTGACACCTCAAATTTATTTCCAGAATAAAACAAAATGAGGATCAATTTGAATTAATAAAATAGTTTAGAGTATGAATACATACCCTTGAATAAAAATTCCAAATTTAGAGAGATATGATGGAAACTTGGGGGGGGGGGGAGTTAAGGAGAAGAAGAAACCCAAGAACAACAACTTTGTGGAGATCCTGCCCCACCCCACACTAGCTATGTGGTGAGCCATTCCCCTAAAAGAGATGTCTTAGATATGGTAATAGTTTTTCTAATAATTTTTTCATTGAAATGTGATTCAAAAAGACACTGATATCTTTCCTGTACTGAAATTATACAAGGTAATAATTACTATGATTTATAACATTCAACACCCACCCATCACATTGTAGAGAGGGATATGGTGTTCAATATCCAAAATGACATGCTACACAATAGAAAACATTCAATACGGAATATGCGAGTATCGATTAGTATATCCCATGAGCCGATCCCCAAGATACCTATTTTAATTCATGAGAATGATGTTTATATATTCGATAGATCTGTCAGAATATTCATTTTATAGACATCACATCTTGTAAACAAACTTGTGGACAAGGTGGTATTCAAATCCGAATTATTTCCCAAGATAAAATTTTACAATTAAAAAAAAAGGTTTGAACATATTAATGTTATTAAAGATGGAAAATGGGAAGGGGAAGAAATGAATCGGTGACTAAAGTCTATATAAAGGATCGACCAACCTATCTAAAAGACCTATTAACTGCACCATTACCATGTACATTCTATATCCAAATTTACTATCATTGAAGGTTCATGTGGATACAAATTTACAATATGTTCATAATCGCATCATTGATTTTGAAGAAAAAATGTTTGGGGGAGAAAGATCAAGAATTTATTAGTGATTAGAGTGCATGTGATATCCTCAAATAAGAGTGGGTATGCAGCTCATTTTTAAATGTCTACATGAGGTAATATGTAATGATTTATTTTCTAAAAGCTGATATACTATCTTAATTATAACTAAATAAATTTCATATCTTTGGAAGATGTATATATGAAGAACAATTGAAGGGATTTTACCATGTATAAAATTAATAATTTTTAGTCCTCGCATCTCCCCTATAGAACAAAAAAATACATACAAACAAAAATAATGAAATAATGGAAGTTCTAATAAAATCTTTTCTAGGAAAACATTCAAATGATAGGAACTATTTAATACCAACAATATAGGGGTAGAAATATAAACTTTATTAATATCAAACAAATTTTCATTTCATTAATGAATTAATCCTTTTTGTCTTTTTTGAAAGCATTGATTCTCATTGCGATAAATTTAGATACTGGAAAGATTTATTTAATGGATTCAATGCATGGATTCCGAAAAAACTATCCGCACATAATGGAGTTATTCAATAAGAAAGAAACCTAATACAACATTTTAGAACCAAACACTTGTTATATAATTATATTATCTTTTAATGAGGATTCTGTTATGATAAGAAGATGTATGATTATTGTGAAAAATAAGGAATGAGGCCAGGTTTTAAGGATAAGAAAGATTAAAAGTTCTAAGATTAGATATGTATAATAGTATATAAAATATTATTTCACAATACAAATAGAGATAAAGAAAAATTAATTACTTTGCTCTATGTTTTTTCATTGTCTGAAACAAACCAATGGAAATGATTATAGTTATTATGTTTGAGAATTTATGATAGAGTTCATATTCCATGAACAAACTAGAATCCCTGAAGGGGTACGTTCAAAGATAATTACTATTTAATTTTAAATATTAATTAATACCTTGTGTATTTATATTTTTCGAGTACTAATATGACTATCGAAAAAAATTATATTTATAAGATGATATAGATGTGATAAAAAACGAATGGGCCTCATACCTAATTGAATAATGTGAACAAATATAATCAATATGTGACATCTATATAAGTAATGTACTATTTCATATTTATATTTAATTTAGTTATATTCATTATTACTCACATGTTAATATTTTTCTTATAAAGGTGGATTCCTTTGTTTTAGTCAGTGTAGTTCATTCAAAGATTCTTCTACTTGTGAGAGATATTAATTTGAGGCTACAATCCACAATTCAAGGAGAATGTAATGTTTTTTTTAAAAATTAAATGTTTTCCCCAAAACATTATATATTCTCTACTATATTTACATAATATAAATTAAATGTCTGACTACTCTTACAGAAAATGTATTTCACATTCTTATTATCCCTAAAAACCTTGTCTCCCTTGCATTGTCAGAATTTATCACATTTCTTCACAGGAAATGGAGGGAACATAAAGTAAAGTGATAAATCTCAATAATGAAGTGTTTATATTTTAAAAAAATGAAAATAAAAATCATGGTAATTAATGATGTGACCTATATGACTCGAAATGTGTTTTTTTAAAAATCAAACAGTAGGGATTCATAAAACTAATGAAAAGAAACCTAGGTTAAAAAAGTCTGAAGGAATGAAGTTTACATTTTCTCTGTAAAGGATAGGGAGCATCTCACGAGGAGTGTTGGAATGATAGGTGAAAGTGTCACCAGAGGCTCCCATGTTTGCAAGGAAATCAGAAAGTTGGTTGTCATCATAGTATATGTGTGTAATGATATATTGCATTGAAGAATGTATATCAAGGCACATAATCCATTTCGATATTAGTTTCCAAGAAATGTGAATTTGACCCATTCTAACCGCTTGCACAATAGTGACAGAGTCACCTTCAAAATGAATTTAGATTTTTTTTATACATTTGAAAAATGATCCACCTGTAATTTTTGATTTTTAGGAGTTATCCACACCTCAATACGACACACGGTGTGGCCATTATAACTACATGTTTCTATTTTTATTTAAAATTGACATTAATTTAAGTGTAAAACAACATGTGGAGTACTGAAAACTGGACAAATGCATTCGTATTGTTTTAATATTTTTGGAAAATGATCCATGAGTTATTTTTGATGTATATGAGTCAAAGGACCGTCAATATGATGCATGGTGTGACCTATATGACTAAAAGTTTCTATTATCAATTTAAAATTGTCATTTTAGTTCAAAATTAATCACACACTAAAACCCATGAAAATGAACCTTGATTGAATTGATAATTATGGACAATGATTAATAAGTAATTTTTGATGTGTATGAAGTAGTCTCATGTAAAACTAATGCCAGATAAGACTGGTATGACTCAAAATGATTATTACCATTTTCAAATGACATTTTAGTAAAAAAACAAAACTTCCATTCTGAAAACCAAGAAAATACATACAGACTATTTTGATATTTTTGGTAAATGAACTATTAGTCATTTGCGAACTGTTGGAATTAACCGAACCTCAATATGATTCACGATGTGACAAGTGTAACTCAGTAATTCCATTTTTATTTAAAATTGACAGTAATTTAATTAAAAACAAGTGATATACTGAAAAATTAAAAAAATAAATCAGATTGTTTTGATACATTAAGAAAACTATCCATGAGTGTTTTGTGATTTATAAGAGTCAACCACACCTCATTACAATGCATTATGTGACCAATATGATTAAACGTGTCCATTATTAGTTTAAAATTGACATTTCAATCCAAAAGTGTCACTCCTTGAAAATCAATATAACACCCTTTGATTGTATTAATAATTTAGGGTAGAAATTATTAAGTCATTTGTGAATGTTTTGAAGTAGTACTACATCAAACTGATGAACTATGAAATCGTTATGACTCAAAATGCATGTTTTTGTTTGAATTGAAATTTTAGTAAAAAACAACATCCACATTGGAAGACAATCAAACAAATTCATATAGTTTTGATTTTTTACGACAATGATCCATGAGTCATTTTTTATTTTAGGAATTAGCTACACTTCAATATGATACTTGATGTTGCTGGTATAACTCATGTTGTCTCTTTTAATTTAAATGTGACATTAATTTAAGTAAATACAACAAATGATATTATAAGAAATGAGAAAAATCATACATATTATTTTAATGTTTTAGGAAAACAATCCAAGATTCATTTATAATGTGTAGGATTTAACCACACCTAAATTTGATGCATAGTCTGACTGATATGACTGAAAGTGTCCCTTATCAATTAAAAATTTTCTTTGTAGTTCAAAACATGTCACTCACTGAAAATCAAGGAAACACATTTTGATGGTCAACATAATTTATAAAAATGATTCATAAGTCATTTCTAACATGTATTATGTAGTATCACATCACAATGAAGCACGATGAGACCGATATGTCTCAATATGTATGTTTCCAGTTTGAAATGAAATTTTAGTAAAAAAACACAACTTCCATATTGAAATATGAGAAGAAAAAAATAATGGTTTTGATA
The DNA here is from genome assembly GCA_963277665.1 of Viscum album. Taxonomy (NCBI): domain Eukaryota; kingdom Viridiplantae; phylum Streptophyta; class Magnoliopsida; order Santalales; family Viscaceae; genus Viscum; species Viscum album. The sequence goes on from OY728127.1 coordinate 1,281,776,838, forward strand.
TTTTATTACAATGATCCATTCATCATTTGTGACAATTAGGAATAAGAATCACCTCAATAAGATGCATCGTTTCGTCAGTATAACTCATTGTGACGATTTTTATTTAAAATTGACATTATTTAAAGTAAAAACAATAAGTGACATACTAAAAACTAAACAATTCATTATTATTATATTTATATTTTAGGATAACTGTCCGTGAGTCATTTTTATTTTGTAGGAGTCAGTCGCACCTCAATCCAATGCACAATGTGATTGGTATGACTAAATGTGTCTGTTATCAATTTAAAAGTGACATTTTAGTTCAAAACATGGACGCCCTTGAATTCCAAGAAAACACACTCTGATTGTATTGATAATTTTTGAAAATGATTCATATGACATTTGTGATTTTTATGTAGAAGTATAATGTCAAATTGATGCATGATACGACTAGAATGACTCAAAATGAGTGTTTCTAATTTGAAATAACATTTTAGTAAAAAAGAAACATCTATACTCAAAACTCAATAAACACATTATTATTAATTTTGAATTTTATGAAAAATTTCCATTAATTATTTGAGACATGTTGGAATCATCCTTACCTCAACACATTACATGGTGTAGCCGGTATAACTCAATGTTACTCTCTTTTTGTAATTGACATTAATTTATGTAAAAAAATGTGACATCCTGAAAACTAAAAAAACATTTTTGGATTGTTTTGATATAGTAGGAAAATGATATTTTATTTATTTTTTAAATATATGAATTATCTAAACCTAAATATGATGCACAATGTGTCTTGTATAACTCAAAATGTCTCTTTATTTTAAATTCAAATTAATGTAAGTAAAAAAAAATCACATACTGAAAATCGAGAAAACAAAATCAGATTGTATTGATTCTTTTTTGAATATAATACATGAGTCATTTGTGATGTGTAGGAGTTAGAATCTCCTAAAAAAGGCATCGGTTATGGCCGGTATAGCTGAAACTGTTTTTTATAAAAAATTGACATTAATTTAAGTAAAACAACAACCAACGTACTAAAAACTGATAAAATAACTTCAAATTGTTTTGATAGTTTAGGAAAATGATCCATGAGAAATTTATTATTTGTAGGAGTCAACCCCACCTCAATCTGACCCACAGTGTGACCAGTATATCTAAAAGTGTCTGTTATTAGTTTAAAATAAATATTTTAGTTCAGAACGTGTCACTCAATGAAAAAAATGAGATCCAAATTTATTGATCATTTAGGACAATGTTTCATAAGTAATTTGTCACATTTATGAATCATTTTCGATTCAAACTGATTCATTATGTGATCAATATGACTTATAATTCATGTTTCCAGTTTGAAATGACATTTTTGTAGAAAAACACATCCACTATATTACAAATCAAGAAAACACATTCATATTGTTTTGATACTTTTGTACAATGGTCCATTAGTAAATTTTGATAGGTAAGAATTTACTACAACTAAATCCAATTCTTGGTGTGTCCTATATAACTCCAAAGTTTCATTATTTATAATTGAATTTATTTTTAGTAAAAAATAACATGAAAAGTCAATGCCGAACAAAAACAATCTGATTGTTTTGATATTTTAGAACAATAATCCATAACTCATTTTTGACATGTAAAAATCAACCCCACCTCAATTGGATGCATGTTGTGATTTTTATAACTCCAAATGTGTCAGTTTTATTAAATATTTTCTTTTTTAATGTATTATTTCATTTTAATATATTATTTATTTCATTATATCATTAATAACATATTTTTTTTCAAGTATATGTGGAATATTTTGCTTGGGTTGAGATGATTTTTTAGCAACTGATACCATGGGTGGGAATTTTTGAGAGGGGAAGATTGGCATAAAAAGTATAAGTATTATTGTTTTAGAATGTATGGTGGATAATTGTAAATGTAATTAAAAGTAATTTTTTGTTTGAAATGTTAATAGTATTGTTTTTTATATACCATTGGTTCAATTTTTTTGTATTCATGCTGTGAATTAAATGTATATAGAATTTCTTGAAATTATAGAATTGTTTGAAATTACACGTTATATATAGAATTTGAAATAATAGGTTTTGGGTTTTGGTTGTACTGTTATATTAATAGATGATTGCAAGAAACAAAGTCATTATCAATTATATTTTAATCTCTGATAAAGGGGGGCCTTATTAGAATTTTTATTTAGTATGGATAAAGGACCCCCTTTATTGTCACTGTGATTAACAATTCCTTTTTACCATGGCTAAAATGTAATTTGCACACTATTAAAGGTAATATCTGTAGTACTGTATATTCCCTCAATGGTTAGGGAATAAATTTTCATAGTTCTCCATATCTCTATAGTGGAATCATTTTACATGGGAATATTTTTTTGTTCCCAAGAAATCATAATCATGGTGTCCTTACTCTCTACACTCTTAGAAAAACACCAATCCTTTTTATAAAGTACAATGGTGTTTCTTTCAACAATTATGAATTGTGTGAAAATAATTCATTCCATTCATCCCTTTATCTATATTTTTTCATCTATCATTTTCTAATCTTGCATCTCTTTGAATCAATAATAAATAGATAAATCATTCATTATCTCAATTAGACAGGATATTATATCCTTGTAAGATGATTTTTTTGGACAATTGTTCCATACAAAATATTAGATTTATCTAATAAAATAATCATTCATTATTACTCTCTAGATCACATGCATTGGTCTGGTTGAAATTCTATCTTCTAGGAACCATTTCCAAATGATGAAATACACTATAGTAGATCATATCATTAAGAAACAAAAAGTATAACCCCAGAACTAGTGAAACTCAGAATGTAAATTGAAAAATTTATGCATACCAAAACTCATAATCATAGGCATTGTTTATTTGGGTTTTCTTCTATACATATCCTCACATAATATCATAGGTTTATTTTCACTAATATATGGTTTCCTAATTAATGTATATAGGGATTATACTAATCTATTACGGATATAGACTATAGCGATCTCGACCCCAGCAACACGAAGATAACACCATCTAACATTATATTGATATATATACAATTAATCACATCCCAAAGTACCAGATAGTTTAGTAGTCATGGTTAACTATATACATAAATAAAATTTACATTAAATTTTAAGAGAAAATTACACTAAGAGTTTTGATTGATAATTCCATTATTCCCCTTAGTGGAAGATATGAATAAATAAGTCATAATTAAAATAGAATGGTAAAGAAATAAAATACATACATTTAAACAAATAAAACAAATGTTTAGGATCTGAGGATGCTTTGTCCTAAATTTTTTTAATGGAAAATAATGTACACACCACAAAAGACACGATACAAGTTGTATAGAAGCCACCACCAAATACAGAGTGGTATACAACCATTACCGAAAAGATAGTAAGTGTAATAACCCTGACATAATAGGGCATGAATTCCCCCCAAAAAACATGACTACTAGCCTATGAATACTATAATTCCATTGACTGAATGAAATAATGGAAACTAAAATTCCATGGAACCAAATTTATTTAATCATGCCATGACTTTCCGACACTAATATGACACTAACCTGTGATACAATACATCCTACTGCCCACCTATGATCGGATAAACACCCCAAGGTATCCTCCCATCAATTTCATCCCCATCCATGTCCCAACCCCAACATCGCTAGCTAGAACTCCACCATAGTGTGAAACCACGATCTGATCACTGTAAAAATCCATATTTCCCTAAAACTAGAGGCATCGGGATCCTGATGCCACCTATTCATCTGAACTCCCTAATCATTAGCAGTATATATCCACTAAACTGTATTAACTGCTACATCAAATTTTCCATTTATTCCCTACACCAACACAATTAGGAACAAACCCTAGTGCATCCCCAACAATTTTGAATAAGACACCAACCTAGATCCCAAATCCCAACTCCACCAGGATCCAAAACTATCCCCACCATGCATCTTGAAATAATTTCATAAGAACATTAAAATTGCTGACCCAATCCCTACACCGTGGTTGTAATCTTCTTGCACTCTGTCATGGTCACCATCCACCACCGATCAATTTTTTATCGTCCTACACCACCTCCAGGATACCAACAATGCTGATATTCAATAACATTTAAAATAATACATTCACCTCCATCTGGTGACTCATGTAATAGAGTCACACCATCATCATAGTCCCCCATGCCCTATCCTCATTAGTCACTATAGTCGACGCTACCAAAGTCCCACAAGACAACAATCCATGAAGAAATAATTTCATGTGACGAGAATTTACCTGATATGGGATTTGAAAATTTATTTTCCTCTTCATGAAATATGAATTCAGAGAGAAATTAAATTGATGAGAGGAATCCAACACCATAATTTTTTCCCCATGAGTCTCACCTCAAGATTTAGTCTCATGGCGCTTGATGCTAGATGCTGAAATCATATCATAATGACTAAAATTGAGCAGCGTTGAACTAATTTTTTTAAGAAATCAACAATGAAATAAAGATATAGATATTATATATGATAGAGATAGGATGTATCCATCCCATTAAAATAATCAATTGATCATAAAATTCTAAGAATAAAAGGATATAAATAATTCCATTTAAATAATCACAAGAACATTAAAATTAACTATAGATATTCTAACTAATAGAATAATCAAATGGAATATCAATAACTAAAATCTAAATAATGGACTAAATAATGAATGCTATCTAAATAATATCATAGAAGATTCATGAAAAGATATCTAACAATTCCAAGGATTTAATTAATTAATCTAATACAATCATGTATACTTGATAATAATTTAATAAATGGGTATGTCTGTAACACCCCGAGATTTTATGAGATATATTATTTTTAATTTGTTTGATGTATTCTATTATACACTACACCAAGATTAGATTGTACTATACACAACACCGTATTAGCCTACAGTATACGTAACACTATTCTTGGCTCGTGTTACACACAATTTCATGTTCATTTTGTGGAAATTATTCTACACAACATTAAGTATAGATTTTGTTTAATGTTTAAATTAAATAAGTTTTGATTATGTTATACGCAACACCAAACGGGTATTGCAATACACACATCCCTAACTTGTCTTGCATTACACATAATCAAGACCTTATTCGATAGCGTGTGTAGTACGCAATACCGAGTTTCACTAAACGAAATATTATTATAATATTATTATGAACTAGCCGTTATGAATAGTAATACCCACTTTTTGAAATTTTATAAATTTTATATTTCAAAATGGACTTCATTTTTGGATTCGGAATATCAAAATTAGCCTAGGGTGAATTTTTGGTATTTTTCTGAAAACTTTCAATTTTTGATGAATAGTGTAACACTAGGTTACTATTTAAAAACCGAATTTTTATTTAAAGAATTATTTATTTTATTTAAATTTATTTTTGGTCAAAATTGATACATAATACCTATATAAGTTCAATGTAATTCATTGGAGTCATTTTACAATACTTTTCGGTATATAAAAACATTATTGAAATTTTCACCATTTTTACCCAACACTGAGGAGAATTTGAAAATTTACATAAAACATAATTTTACCGCTTTTGTGACTGGAATTTTAAAAATTTGAGAGACATGATTAATATCATGGAGTAAAATGGTGTTCAATAAGATAGAAATAATTATTGGTGAATAGTAACTTTTTTACTTTTATTTACCACAGTTAAAAGTAAATAGGGTAATTAAGGGTAAAAATGATATTATTATTACCCTAACACATGTCCTAATTCTATTGGATAAGTGTAATTCGACCAAAAAAAACCTTAGAAATAAAATATTATCATTTAGGTCCACTTGGATTAGATTAGGACATTTATTATTTTTTTATTTAAAGAAGTGCTAAAATAGTTAAAATCAATGTTTAATAACTAAAACATTTTTAATATAGGGTTATGAATAAGATAAATTCAACTATAAATATTCATTAGAAAGATAAAAATATTCCCTACATAATTGTATTTTATTTATAATTTCTAGGAATTAAATAATTTAATTTATTTATGACACAATGATGATGTAGTAATTAGCTTATTAATGAAATATTATCAAAATTGATGTTAAAAATACCCAAATAAATGTAATTTGAGTCTTTTTATAAATTAAAATAATTTTTTATGTTAATATTTAATGTTAGTATTGACTCAATTACTTTTTTCTAAGTAATAATGCTTTTATGATTTTCACAAAAATCAATTACCAAATAGTGTCAAAATTGACATAAAATAGTTTTAAAAAGAAATATTATATTATTAATTGTTATTCTATTCCTAAAATTATAAGGTTTAGACAAATATATATTAATAATGAACCACTTTTGGTTCGTTTGGCTTGTTATAGTATGTTTATTAACCATATAGTGTAAGAAAACAAGAAGACATAGTAAAAGATAAATTATTTAACTTAGAGTTAAATCTAAATGATAAGGTTAAAATAGTAACCCAAACTTTTCTAAAACCTATTGGTTGAGAGGAGTTTTACACATCCCACTTTAGATTAGAAATAAATCAATTTAGAGCTATTATAAACCGAATATGACTTTATTATAAAATAATATTTTATGTTTTTTCTAAGGTGCCCCTCTCCTCCCTTATAAAAGGGCACCTCATCCCTCTTCTCTTTACAAAATTTTGAGCCTTGAAGCTTAGAAAAACCATGAAAATTTCCCTTATAAACATCCCTATAAACATTATAGATGTTCTCTTCTCCTCAAAAGACCATCTCTAGTGCCATGAGAGGAAGCATAAAAGGGGTGCGTCGAAGAAGAGGTAATCTCTTCTACTGATTCTTTCAAGTTTCTTTCTTCTTCAACTTCTTCTTATTTATTTGTTTCATCATAACTTAATAACATCAGTATCACTCATATACTGATATGATATTTTAAATATTAAACAACCCTATTTCACCTTCTATACATCCTACGAAAAACAGAATCACCACAGGTGCGTACGTTCAGAATACCGTCTCCACGCTGTGGTGTAATCTGTTTTTCCACCACCACCATACATGGATGGGTATAATGGTTTAAGGACGGGCGACGGGCAACGGGCGATGGGCGATTGGATTCCCTAGCTTCCATGGCGGCAGCGACGACCCCTCCCCGTCAGGGGGATGGGCTGGCTTCTTCTTCTGGAGATGCTGTCCTCAAGCGGCGCTCTTTCTTCCCTGACATTGAGGTCGCTCCAAAGGTTCCAGGAGTGTTTAATGGTCACCCTATGGTCTCGGTCTCGTCCAAGGAATTTTCTGAAGCTTTGTCGCTTCTTTCCACAGACTTGGTTGCAAAGTTCACCCGCTGTAGGCCTCCGGTGGAGGGTTTCGAGAGGTATGTGAATCAGGATTGGGTTTTAGGTCGTCGTGCAGTTTTCGATCTTCTCGGGCCGCGACAAATCCCTGTTTTCCTTTCTCATGAGGACAACATGTCACTGACCTGGCCTCGAGATAATAGGTATTTTAGAGGGTTACCGTTCCATCTTAATCGTTGGACATTTGATTTGAACATGAATCGGGACTCTTCCTCTTCGGTGATCTGGATTCAACTTCCAGGGTTGCTGCTTCCCTTTCAGAATCCAGCCCTCCTCCACTCAATAGGTAACTCCCTAGGTCGCTTCCTCTGTGCGGATTGGAAAACGGATTCAATGGTGCACCCGATTGTTGTGAGAATCTGTGTGGAAGTAGAGCTCTCCCGTCCTCCACTTGACAAGCTGTGGATTGTGATCGAGGGTCAATACAGGTACATACAAAGTGTGTTCCACGAATCTTGGTCTTTGTTTTGATCTTTCTGCCATAGACAGGACCATAGTCTGGAGGAATGCCGCAAAAGGGCTTCAGCTGTGGCTGTTGATACTTCTGCGGTGGATAAGGGTGTCTCAGTGCATGTCGAAGGAGATGGGTCAGGCTCCGGCCATAGTTCTGAACCTGCTGTGTGCAACCTGAGGTCTGTCGAGACTCCTCGGGGGGATCAGGAGTAATGGCCTCCTTTTCAACCAGGGTTGGGGTTGCACTGTGTGTCCAATGATTCGACGGTGGATCCTTCTAGCTCGGGGAGGGCAAGATCTCCTGGTTCTATCTTGAAGAAGACTTTCAGGGACTCGAAGCCTCAGGTGAAGGCTGTGTTTGATCGCCTCAGGAAGGACTTAGGTGTATTCCAGGCGGCCAGTATCATGGGGAAGGAGAGTCTAATTCATGTGGATGAGGCCTTGGCGAGGATCTCTCTGCCTCCAGGTGAATGTAGGGGTTGGGAGGTTCAGAATCCTCATCCTCAGTATATGGGCAGGGGTTTCGAGCATCCAGCTTTACAGGATGGGTCTGAGATTGGGGAAGCTTGTGTCAGGGAGAAGGAAGGGGGAAATGGGGTTGGGCCTGCCTTGGGTAACACCCCTGGTCAGCTGAATGGAAATGGGGCAGAGGTGCAGGCTCAGACCAACATTGGAGTCCCAGAGGGTTCGGGTTCTGGCATCCTGCCAGAGAGTGTAGCTCCACCCCGGATTCTAGTTTTTTTGAGCAACAGATTTGCAGAACTGGGTGAGGTGGATTCCAGAGTTTAATCCTCTGTTCTAGTTGTGGATGATAAAGACTATAGGAGGAACACTGATGGCCTCGGGTTGGAAGGTATGATAAGGGGGAATGTTCTCCCGGAGTGTGTTTATGGTGTAGGGGAAGCAGGACTTGATGGGATATGTAGATGTTTTTCTAAAGTCGAAACTGAGTCAAGGAGTTATGGGAGGAAGAGGAGGAGGAGAGGTAGGAAGGATTACTCCTCCTTACCTCCTCCTATGAGAACCTAGTCAACTAAAAAGCCAACGGTCGAGGCGCTGGACAGGGAGATCATGTGTCATCATAGCTCTCCTGGACAGCATGAAATCTCCTCGGACTTAGTGTTAAGATCATAGGATGTGGTGTCAGTACAAGTGTTATATCGTAACACATCGGAAGAGGATGCAGCCAAAATGATGGGCCAGAAACTTGAAGTGAAGCTGAATGAAGAGCAGTATGTTTGGGTTGACAAGCAGGATACGATCCTGGTTGGAGGCTTCAATAAGGGGTTGATCAGTCTCATGGAGTACATGCAGGTTTGGAATAGATTGACCACTGCCTTTGAGGCCTTGATAAGGGGGGACCCCCTATTGCAGGTCTGTGACTTATCCGGGAAGCTGTTTAGGGACACGACCTCTGGTGGAATTTGACTTGTTTTCAATGAATCTTTTTTTATTCTCTCTTCCTAATGCATTTTCAAGTTTCTGTTCTAGTTGTGTGTGGAAGGTTGGAGGGCCAGATCGGCTCGGATGGGTTAGAGAACGCTGCTCCTTCTTTGGAAGGTCACTTGGGTGGTGGCTGATCAGAGGGATGGCTTGCCATCGGGAGGGACCATGCTTGCATGGGGTCACTGAGTGGTTCTCCCTTAGAGTGAGCGGCACTATTTTTGCTTGGATGAGGTGATTTCTGGTTTTTGTTTGTTGTTGTTTGGGTCTGTTGAACTTTTGGTTTCCCACTTCCTTCCTCAAAAGTGGTCTTATTAATAAAAAATAATTTTCAGTCAGTCAGGTTTAAATAATAACTATATATAGTTATTATAACATCATACCGGTTCTGAGATATTATATCATCCACTCCAATTCAATTCAATAATTATGGGAACGATATCATCGCTCGTGCGTACGTATGGGTTACCGTCTCCAAGATGCTATGTGATTCATTCTTCATATTAACCACTCAAGAATGATTATAAAGTTTATATAATGAATAATAATGAAATATATGACATGATAAAGATACTATATATATATATATCATCTACTTAATTCCATTCAATTCAATAAGGAAAATAAAAAAGCAATCATGCGTACGTACGGCCTACCGTCTCCAAGAACGGTGTATTTAATTTCATTTATCTATCTATTATATATATATATATACGGAATATATATGATATATATATCATGATTTAAATTATGGAAGTAATTAAATCATTATATAAGTAAAAATATTATCAAGAACAACAAGTCCAAACACGTACGATAAATAAAGCGATTTTACCCAAAATGCTGCTTTAACATGGAATTTACAAAAGAACAGGTAATATAAAGTCATAAGTGAACCATATATGATATCATAACTATGAATATGATTCTATAATAAGTCAATTAAATTATTTAAATCAATAAAAAGGAGTTTTAGATACGTATGAAGTATATCGGACCTAAGGTAAGGGATAATTATTGCAATCTCATTCTTATCTGAGATTGTTTATTCGTATGAATTTACTGAGGTTATGTTTATCATCCATGTTCATATGTTCTCAAAATGTTTTAATAAAATGTTTACTTTTCTTCCATGTAATTTTAATGTAATTTTTACCATTTTTTAACTTTTACCACATCGTATGGAAGGAATCTTTGTTTTGTTTACCAAATGATGTACTTTTTTGACTTTTCCGACAAAAGTACGAGGATAATGTTTTTTTAACTTATACGATATGTACGAATTCTTACAGTTTCATAATGCCTTATTTCCATGAATCATCCTGTGTAATATTTCATGATTATTTTCAACAAAATCATATCTATTAAAATTTCATGTCATTTTGTGAAAAGAAAATGATTTTGAAGTAGAAATGAAATTTTCCTCAAGAATTCATTTCAAGTTTTTTGTCAAAACTATTTTACATCTGAGATGAAATTAATTTATATGTTTATGTTTCAAGTATAATGAATCTATGATTTACATGGTTTCACTTTTTTTATGATGAATTGATATCCATTTGTTTTATAAGGATTATGTTTTAATGGGATGACGTTTATGAAACCCATTTTATTCTTTGGGTTATGATGAATGATTTATGTTTAATTTGTAGCACAAGTAAGAATGATTTAATTATGAGATGGGTGGGACCTATATCTCTCTCCAATTCATTGGTTATAGATTTATATCTCATGAGATAGACATGGATGGAATGGAAAGTTAATCCGATATAGTGATACATGACTGGAACGAGGAGTGAACTCTGTTCAGTAAGGGACTTTGTCCACTAAGATGGTCTTGGAAGTAATACCTTGGCTACTATGGAAATCATATCATGTGATTAATGTTTTTCCACAATTACAAGTTTTATTTCCAAGCTATTTTTTCATGAATGATGTTCCATTATGATTTATGCCTAACGTACTTCCTTGTTTTATGTCATTGCTCAAGATTTTGATGTTTAAAAATTATGTTCACGTTTTTATGTTCAAATTTATATGGTTTGTTTTATTTTATCCATTCATACCCATACTGATAATTTGAGCACACGCTTTATATGTTTTATTTTCCCCAGGATATAAATAAAGGTTTTAGGTAAGAAAACAAAAGGGGAAGATATTTATGGGAGATGATGAAGATATTTCACAATGATTAGAAGATTATGTTCTGAGTTTCCAAAGACACTAAACTATTACGATCCTTGAGTGTTGGTTTTTTTATGTATTAAATATTCCAAAAAAGTATTGTAATGTCCATGTACATCAAGCTGTGGGTCTCTATAGTTGGCATCAGAGGAAAGGTTTAGTTATCCTTCGGAAACTAGGATCTGAAAACATTAGTGAGATCCCTAGAAGATATTTCTAAGGTATGTCTAGGGATGCCCTTAAGGTTATGTATAAGTATATATTATAGTCCTAGAATTATGGTAATGATATTAGAATTAATCCTAAGATGTTAGATATTGAAGGTACTCACCCATTATTAATTTGTTTTCCCTAGCATGATTTTTCCTCTCACACTATTCTTTTTGGGTTTTAGAAGATGGTTGGAACCCGAAGGAACTGTGTTGATCAATGTAATGAACAACACAAAGATTGTCATCTAGAATAAACCAGTGTTATGGGATATGGAGTGGAAAATATTATTTCTATACTTACACAAGCTATGAATCACTCTAGACTTCCAAATGAGAAGAGAAGTGAACAATACTCTATTGAGTCCTTCATGAGGCAACCTCCACCTTCTTTCAGTGGGTTTTCTGATCAACTTGTTACTGAATAATGGATCAGTAACATTGAAAAGATATTTTCCATTCTTCACTATTCGGAACATGAAAAAGTCATTCTGGCTATTTACCATTTAAAAGGTGAGACAGATCAATGGTGGACTCTAATTAAGAATACGAGGCCCCGAGATGAAATTGAATCCATAGAATGGGATGAGTTCCAGAACTTATTTTTCAATAAGTACTTCCCTCGTATTCTTCAAAAAAATATGGAAAAGGATTTCCTTGAGATTAAGAAAAAGGATGATTAATCTATTGGTATATATGAAGTGAATTTTACAAGGCTTGCAAGGTATGCATCTGGATTTATCATCCAACCTAAAACTAAAGTTGATCGATTCTTCAGTGGCTTAAAACCAAGTCTTCTAATGTCATTATCTATAAGATACATCAGTAGATATAAATAAATTGTGCATTATGATATCAAGGTAGAAATGGAAGTTATTTTTACATATCCATATCATGGTTTTGACATGAAATAAAAGATGGATTTCAAGGAAAAATCTCAAAACAATGGTAAAAAGAAGACGAATGTTTCTTGTTGTTCAAAGTGTGGAAAAAAGCATGGTGGGGATTGTATTAAAGGGCTAGAAAATGTTTTAAGTGTCGAAAATAAGGTCATCGAGCAGTTGAGTGTCAAAGCAAGGGAGAAAGGGTTTCTAATGACGTGAAAAACGAAAAGACTATAGAGAACTCACCACCAACACTTCAATGATTCAAGTGGAAGGAAATGGGGCATTATTCTAATCAATGACCTAATACAAGGGTTAATGATGATCGACGTGAGAAAAATCTTAAGAAAAATGATATAGGTAAGTCACATGAGATCACTATTTGTGATGTTGATTATGGAAATGATGTTGTGGAATGATTAAGTGTTTATGTAATGAGATTTCAAATTAGTATCATGGAATCTCATTTATGGTGTCGTGGAATTTTGTAATATCTATGTATTGGTTTTCAATAATTATATGGTATTGGTAACCATGAAATGTGATTGAAATATTTTTGGAAAGGAGATGATATGCGCATAATGAAGGGATAAAGGAAAAAATGAAATGAGCTCATGACTGATATAAGGACAAAGTTATATCATGGTTTGAGTATATAGAAATTTTGAGATTTTGGTATGTGGAAAGTGTTAAATTTTGACAGCATTCATGTTTTCACTAAGGGTCAATGGGTATTAATTTTTCAAGATAATACATGATTAATGTATTCACAAGTTTTAAATTTGAACAACAAGATATATCACATGGTATTTGGGGGATAAATGATGGTATTCACATGATTGGCAGATGATTTTTCTAGTAATTATTTTACTTATACTATGAGCATGGACATAAGTATTTTGGATAAGCCTAAAGATTGGAATGGATTATGTTAGAAATAATTCTATATTGTTTAACACTATAAATTTTTTCAATATTATTTATGGAATGCTATAATAATGTAGTTTGAGGGAAAGGACAACCTGCCGGACGGACGATAATCCGTCGCGTCGGACAAGGATGTAGGAATTGAACCCACAACCGAAGTGTGACAAGCCTTTATCACCTACCTCTGGCCTACATGAAGTCCCTGGTTAGTAGAAAATGTTTTATTTTATTAATCACTATGATAGATGAAGTGTTAGTCCATTTTATCAACTATATATGATTAATCTCAGCATAGATGGACTTATGTATAATTAATAAATTGTCCTAAAATTCTTGCGATAGAAACAGATGGAATGACCTATCATTCTATCGCATTATCTGCTAACACATCACGAATGGAAAATTCAACTTCATTTCATTAAGAGATGAATTGCAAATTTTTCAAGTCGTAAACAACGATGAGATTGTACCAAAATCAAGTAAGTATTTCTTTGAATTCAAAAATTATTCAAGATTAGAGAAATGATCTTGAGAACTAAAAAACATTGTCCTAGTACCTTCATACTCGATGAATTAGAGGGTACCTTAAATCATCACAAATTTATGGCTTTTTGATTGATGGATTTTTCATAGCCATGTTCTCTACCACTCTCTATCAGAAAATTATGGTTAGACTTCTCTTCCATATCCATATTTTCACCTATGTTGTTCTATCTGCTGAGTTACTTTGGGTGACCGTTATGATTCTAAAATTATTTTTAAAATGATGTTTTAGTATTCCTTTTTATAATGTGGGTTTCTATGAATGATTATTTTAATTAGTAAATGATATATAACCCCAACGAATTTCGAGGGCAAAATTCATTTTAAGGGGGGAAGAATGTAACACCCTGAGATTTTATGAGATATAATATTTTTAATTTCTTTTATGTATTCTATTATACACTACACTAATATTAGCTTGTAATATATGTAACACTGTATTATCTTGCAGTATACACAACACTATTCTTGGCTCATGTTACACACAATTTCAAGTGCGTTTTGTGGAAATTATTCTACGCTACATTAAGTATAGATTTTGTTTAATGTATATATGAAATAAGTTTGGATTATGTTATACAAAACACCAAACGGAGCTCGAACTACATGCATCATTGACCTGTCTTGCATTACACGCAATCAAGACCTTCTTCGATAGTGTGTGTAGTACGCAATACCGAGTTTCACTAAACAAGATATTATTATTATATTATTATGAACTAGTAGTTATGAATAGTAATACCCACTTTTTAAAATTTTATAAATTTTAACTTTCAAAATGGACTTCATTTTTGGTTTTGGAATATCGAAATTAGCCTAGGGTGAATTTTTGGTATTTTTCTAAAAAATTTCATTTTTTGATGAATAGTGAAAACTCTAGGTAACTATTTAAAACTGACTTTTTATTTAAATAATTATTTATTTTATTTAAATTTATTTTAGGTCAAAATTGAAACATAACACCTATATAAGTTAAATGTAATTCATTAAAGTCATTTTTTAATAATTTACATATATAAAAATTTTATTGAACTTTTCACCGTTGTTTACCCACCTCCTAGGAGAATTTGAAAATTTACATAAAACATAATTTTACCACTTCTTTGAGTGTAATTTTGAAAATCCGAGAGACACGGTTAATATCAAAGAGTAAAATGGGGTTCAATTAGATAAAAATAATTTTTTGTGAATAGTAACTTTTTTACTTTTATTTACTACAGATAAACTTAAATAGGGTAATTAAGTGTAAAAATGATATTATTATTTCCCAAACACATGTCTTAATTCAATTGGATAAGTTTAATTCGACAAAAAACAACCTTAGAAATAAAATATTATCATTTAGGTCAATTTGGATTAGATTAGGACATTTAATATTATTTTATTTAAAGAAGAGTTAAAATAGTTAAAATCAAATTTTAATAAATAAAACATTTTTAATATAAGGTAATGAATAAGATAAATTAGAATAAAAATATTCATTATAAATATAAAAAGATTTTATATACAATAGTATTTTATTTATAATTTTTAGACAATAAATAATTTAATTTATTTATGACACAATGATGATGTAATAATTACCTTATTAATGAAATATTAACATAATTGATGTTATAAATACCCAAATAAATGAAATTTGAGACTTTTTATAAATTCCACTATTTTTTAGGTTAATATGACATTTTAGTATTGATTCAATTAACTTTTTTATAACTAATAATGCTTTTATGATTTTCGAAAAAATCAATTACCAAATAGTGTCCAAATTGACATAAAATAGTTTTAAAAACAAATATTATATTATTAATTGTTATTCTATTAATAAAAATATAAGGCTCAGAAAAATGACATAGATAAGTTTATATATATTAATAATGAACCACTTGGGGTTCTTTTGGCTTGTTATAGTATATTTATTAACCTTATAGTGTAAGAAAACAAGAAGACGCGGCAAAAGTTAAATTATTTAACTTAGAGTTAAATCTAAATGATAAGGTTAAAATAGTAACTTAAACTTGTCTAAAACCTATTTTTTGAGAGGATTTAGACCATCCCCACTTTAGATTCTAAATAAATCATTTAGAGCTATTATAAACCGAATATGACCTTATTATAAAATAATATTTTAGGTTTTTCCTAAGATGCCCCTCTCCTCTCTTATAAAAGGGCACCTCCCCCCTCTTCTCTTTACAAAAATTTGAGCCTTCAAGCTTGTGAAAACCCAGACAATTTACCATATAAACTTCCCTAAAAACATTATAGAGGTTCCGTTATCCCCAAAAGACAAACTCTAGTTTCTTAAAAGGAATCATAAAAGGGGTGCGTCGAAGAAGAGGTAATCCCTTCTACCAATTCTTTCAAGTTTCGTTCTTCGTAAAATTATTCTTCTTTATTTTCTCATCATAAATTAATAACATCATTATAAATCATATAATTAAATGTTATTATAAATATGAAACAACCCTATTTCACCCTCTATCTATCCTACGAAAAATGAAATCACCATGCATGCGTAATTACTAAATATCATCTCCACGCCGTGGTGTAATATGTTTTTCCACCACCACATTACTTGGGTGTGTATTATGGTGTAAATAATAACTATATATAGTCATTATAACATCATAATGATTCTAAGATATTATATCATCCACTAAAATTCAATTCAATAATTATGGGAAGGATATCATCGCTCGTGTGTACGTATGGATTACCGTCTCCACGGCGTGATGAGATTCATTATCCTTGTTAACAACTAATGAATGATTATAAAGTATATATAATGAATAATAATGAAATATATGAAATTATAAAGCTAATGTATTTATGTATATAAATATATGTCATCTAATTACTTCCATTCAAGTCAACAACGAAAAGAAAACAGCGTTCCTGCGTACGTACGACTTACCGTCTCCATGAACGATGTATTTCATTTCATTTATCTATCTATTATATATATATATAATAAATATATATGATATATAAATCATGATTTACATTCTGGAAGTAATTAAATCGTGATATAAATAATAACAATATCAAGAACAACAAGGCCAATCATGTACGATAAATAAAACTATTTTACCCAAAATGCTGCTTTAACATGGAATTTGCAAAAGAACGGGAAATATAAAGTCATAAGTGAACCATATATGATATCATAACAATGAATATGATTCTGTAATAAGAAAATGAAATTATTTAAATAATTATATAGGAGGTTCGGATATGTACAAATCATATCCGACCTAAGGTAAGGGATACTTATTCCAATCTCATTCTTATCCGAGATTGTTTATTCATAAGTATTTACTGGGGTTATGTTTATCATCCATGTTTATATGATCTCAAAATGTTTTCATAAAATTTTTACTTTTCTTCCATGTATTTTTAAAGTCATTTTTACCCCTTTTTTACTATTACCACATTGAATGGAAGGAATCTTTCTTTTGTTTACCATACGAGGTACTTTTTGACTTTTCCGACAAAAGTACAAGGAGAATGTTTTTTTAACTTATACAGCATGAACAGATTCTTACGATTTCATAACGCCTTATTTACATATATATTCCTGTGCAATATTTCATGATTATTTTCAAAAAATCCATTCTTTTGAAATTTCATGTCATTTTTTAAAAAGAAAATGATTTTGAAGAAGAAAGGATATTTTCTTCAAGAATTAATTTCATGTGTTTTTTCAAAACTATTTTAAATATTAGATGAAATTATTTCATATTTGTATGTTTCAAGTAAAATGTGTCTATGATTTACATGGTTTCACTTTTTTTATGATGAAATGATATCGATTTGTTTTTTATGGATTATGTTATTATGGGATGGTGTTTATGAAACCCATTTTATTCTTTGGGTTATGATGAATGATTTATGTTTATTTTGTGGCACAAGTAAGAATGATTTCATTATGATATGGTTGGTACCTATATATCCCTCCAATGAATTGGTTAAAGATTTATATCTCATGAGATAGACATGGATGGAATGTCAAGTTAATCTGGTTTAGTGATACAAGACTGGAACAAGGAGTAAACTCAATTCACTAAGGGACTTTGTCTACTAAGATGGTTTTGGTAGTAATGCCTTGGATACTATGGAAATCATATCATGTGCTTAATGTTTTTCCAAAATTAAAAGTTTTATTTCCATGCTATTTTACCATTATTGATGTTCCAATATGATCTATGCATTACGTACTACCATGTTTTATTTCATTGCTGAAGATTTTGATGTTTAATCATTATGTTCATGTTTTTATGTTCAAATGTATATGGTGTGTTTTATTTTCTCCACGATTACCCATACTAAGTATTTTAGCTCACCCTTTATATGTTTTCTTTTCCCCAGGATATAAAGAAACATTTTAGGTAAGAAAACAAAAGGAGAATATATTTATGGGAGATGTTGAAGATCTTTCACCATGATTAGAAGATTATGTCTCGTGTTTCCAAAGACAATAAACTATTACGATCCTTGAGTGTTGGTTTTTGTTATGTATTAATTATTCCGCAAAAGTAATGTAATGTCCATGTATGTCATGCATTGGGTCTCTAAAATGTCCTCAACCCAAACCACATATAATTTGTCTCATCCAACATTCCAATGCATCGAGGTGTATAATGGACCCCAATCATCACACAATAAGTCCATTAAATTATTGACAACAAATCTGTAAATAATTAACAACATTATAATTCACATTTACATTCTATTATAAAAAATATAAAAACATCCCCAATTATTAAAAATAACCATAATCAACTCATAATAATTTGGAAAATGCTATCATAACATCGCATCCATATTCAAAATGAACTTATACAATGCCTAGAAATAATATTGATTGCATCAATACAAAAAATACCCATTGGACTATGAATAAAGTGTTATTTCCCAAGATGAATATAAATAACATGAAATTATATTTAAAAACATCATTGGGGAAAATATCCTTTTCAATTTGAAATTTTTTTGAAACTATTTTGAAATGAAAATCACCATTAGAAACAATACATAAACAGTAAAATGGGTTAAAATTCATTTTATAATTCATATTTCAAATGAAAAAAATATTTTTAATACATTTAAAAAAAACATGTTTTGGATGAAGACATATATCCGACCAAAAAGGGAAATGAAGTCGTATTTTCATGAATGAAATTTATAAAACATTTTAATTGATAAAATTGATATTTTATTACAATTAAATGGAAATATAATGAATATAAATTGGGTAAAAATATATTTATTTCAATATGTAAATTTAAAATAATTCCCCTAGGGAGATGAAAACATAAACCATATTGAATAATGATGAGATTGTGAACAGAACTCTAACCACTTTGATAAATTTTGATCTGAAATCATTGTGAATGAAATGATATAAAATAAAACACTAAATATATTTATGATATATGAATTCATTATATATCATAAAAAATGGTAGTATATACACTACACAAAAGACATATGTGGTGAATATGGTGTATGTTTCAGAAATGTAAAAGTGAGATGTGAAACCCTTACCTCATTCTTCCATTTGATCAAATTTTTCTTAGTTTCTTGTTTAATAGATTTTGTAATGTTATTAACATAATCCAAAACCGTATTAATGATTTAATAAAATAAATAATTAATAACATTATGTAAATATAATATATATTCATTATATATGTATTTAGACTATTCTATTAAAATTTGGTCATAGGAATCAAAATATATTGTTCCCGGAGAAGGTAGACAATAAATACACAAGAACAGTGATCCCATTTTCTTGTCATATTCAAAGAAAGAAAAGTAAAATATATATATACATATATAAACATATATAATCATGAGTCTATTATATTTATTTTACATATATAACATATTATTATTAAATCTATCATTAATGAATTCCATGTAAAGTGTGAATGAATCACATCGCTTCGTGAGGTGGTAGTTCACTTTACACATGAGCAACATTATCATATACCTAAAAAAATAGAAATCAGGAAGATATATGTAATATAATAATTAAACAATCTTAAATAATTCATTAAAATCATAAATATCATTTATTAATAACATGTAAATCATTATTTTCCACCTTACTAGGTGGAAATTGAAAAATGAACGATATCTGTCCGTGAGGCGGTGGTCCTCTAGACGTACGAACAATGATTTAGTGTCCAATTTGATGGATGTTTGTGTGATTGTAGGTATTAAACATTACATAAAAAAATTTCAGTATATATAGTGTACTGGATTTTTTATATAAAATTGATATAAAAATAAATGACGGGTTTTGGGAATGATATAAAACAAAAATGTTCATTGATGAACAATAATTCTTCTTTGGGTATCTCCATTCGGTTTTCACCAAATACCTTTTTTCGATGGGTTTTTTTTCCAAAAGTATAAATTCATTTATGATATAATGGATTTTTGGAAGTTATTTTTGTAGGTAATGTCGAGCCATATGACTTGATTGGTGTGAAGATGTGGGGAGACTGAATGTCATTTTACAATAGAGGAGAAGTGACATTCTTGTAATTACACAAATATATTCACTATTGGGAGGTCTCCGTTAAGTAATGTACCTAAAAAATTGACAAATAGTTGGGGAGAAGATTCACATGGAAAATAAAAACCTCTAACTCATCAAATAACTACATATTTTATCAATTTATTCATCTGTCTTTTCATTTAATCAATTTCTTCTTTATAATTTATACTAAGTTAACGTGTATATCATCATTAACCTTAGTATTTTATCCTCAAAAAATATAATAAAAAAAAATTAAATAAATAATTTTGAAACAATAATTATAAATATTAATTTGAATTAACTAAATTGAAATCTTATTCATGTTTGAAAGTATTTTTAATACAAGCACATGTACACGTTAAATCCCTATTTGAACCCTAATGAAATTAACTAATTTGAACTATTTTGACCCATTAAAATGGTGAGAAATTAATTATAACATACTAGATAATATAAATTATTCTAATTATAAAAATTTAATCCATATTTACAAATTCAACTCACAGAAGAGGAAGAATGTAGTTAAAAATTAAGCCCACAGATGGAACGAGAAACCGTGTTCTTAAAGTGATAATGTTCGAAATATTACTAAGTTTTTATATCTGAATTAAATATAAAAATTAATAAAATGAACTAAATTTTATTAATATAATAATTAAATATCTATTTAAACTTTAAAAACAATTTTAAATATAATTTTACATTATAAATTAGTTATAAGAAAAGTCAAATTTTGATTAAAATTAATTATATTTCAGTATTTATCAAAAAAGTGAAACTTCTCAAAACAAAAATCTTCATAAGATAATGTTGACATTAAAAATTAAAAAAATTATATTTTTTCATAAATAATTATAAAATTTTAAAAATTATGTTTTAAAAGAAGTGTTCTATTAAATAGTAGCAAAACAACCTTTTGAAAAATAAAGCTTTTTATACAAAAAATTGGATTCTATATTTTTTTATGTGTAGATAATATATTATATGAATGTAAAATAATTATAGAATATATAATATTTAAATTTCTTTAATATTATTCACTAATAGTAATTAATTTAATTTTCTATGAGAAAATTCTTTTGGCGTATAGAAATAGTTGTCTATAAAAACATTCCATTTATATTCAATTTGTTGTTATATTCATTATTAATTTTTAAACAATGAATCAAACTATAAATTTCAATAAGATTTTTATTAGTATTCATAATATCAATTTTAATGTATAAGAGTTAATTTTCATTTTAAATTATAATATTAATAGTTTTTGATGAAACTCAGTCTTGCATGTAATGTAAGATATTGAAGAGATTGATTTTTTGTATGTAACGAAAGCTAAAATCAAGGTTCCATATATAGAAAGAAATAAAATAGATTTAATTTAAAATATTAAATATATTTTAATGAATCATTACATTATATTCCTTTCTATTTGTGGTTTTTCTTGTAACACACTCTATTGAATATGATAATCATATTTTAAAATTTTGGAGTGTTAATAAAGATTTAATTCATGAACAACTTATCATAATAAAAAGCCCATAAAAAATAATGATATATGAAGGAAGTTCTAAATAAAATCTTAATAATCTTAATTTTACTATTAATGATGTTATGTGAATGTTGAGAAAGATTTCAGAACTAGGTAAGGGTGTTGTTTTATAAGATTTGAACTCCTTGAGACATGTATATGTTATAAACCATGTTTCATTTTCAAAGGTGAATATACTACCCATTTTCAATATACATCATGATATAATTAAATTTATTTATTTCCAATGTTTTATAACCTGTTCATTCTATCTTGGGGTTTTGATTCAAACGATACAATGGTTGTATGGATTTCTTCTAATAACACTATTCATTAAGACACATGTTCTTTAAAACATAAAATCACATTTAAATAGTGTATATAATAAAAAATTTATATTTATAATGATAAATTATCCTTGTTCATGGTTTCATCACAAAATAATAATTACACCCCTATTTCAAGGGATGTTCTTATAATTTAACTTATCTTTATGTTATATTTTCCTCAATCTCACTTCAATGAGATACATTTTATGTTATACACCAATTTACATTTATATGGTGTATATGATGCCAAATTATTATATTATAAAAAACATATTTTATTCATGGTTTTTTGGTAATTTTTAAAAATATTAATCCCTCAAAAGTTTTGATTTAAATGTTACTCAATTCATAATTTGTTTCTCAAATAATGCCCTTTTTCTCATGATTCATGAAATAACTTCTTTTTTTGATTATTCAAGTGTATTTTTCAAATAATTATGTATTAAGATGGTAGATTTAATTTTTAATTTTGGGGTATTTTTTATTATCAATAATATCCTCACACTAGATGAAATTATCCCTGAAGTAAATGAATGATTCCCATAAAATTAACTCATATACTTTCTAACGAATATTTTTCATCTGTATCCATGTTTTCAATATCAAAATTAATTTAAATAATGTTTCAAGTTATGTTCATATTTATCTTATCCAAATATTAGTGGAAGGTTTTATCATTCTATTTATGATTTCTGTTCTATTAAATTGTTTTAGAATAATTAAAACACCTTTAACATGATTTTTTGGATAATTGTTTTCTTAGAATATAATAATTTAAAATTCCTTATTTTTAAATTATTTAATATTATTTTAAACGAAATTTATCTTTATTAAAAATAATATTAATTTTTTTATTTTTACACATGGTTAGCTTCTTGTAGATGTAATCACTTTTTACACATTTCTATCGAAATGTAACATTTTTTAGACTTTTTTATTTTCCATAGAACTTAATCACTACGAATTCATTTTTTCAAATATAAATATTCAAATTATAAAGTTATAAAAACGTATTCATTTAAAAAAATCAATATCAATGAAAATTCATATTTTTTTAAAAAAATACTAACAATTCTAATAATTTGTTTTATCTATGTTGTATGATTGTTTAAAGGTACCGTTTAAATGTAACCATCCACCCTTTTAACTAGAAAACTAAATAAATTCACATTCACATATATAGTTTGATTCATTAATACCTTTTCTTCATTACTAATCATACTCTTGCATATGAATGATTTACTCCAAAAAATTTATACTCCTTGAATTACCTATGTTCATTTATATTATTGAACGGTGATCACCTAGATACCCAATACATTAATCTATAAGGGAAATTGTTGACTAAATAACATATCAATTTCTTATACAATGTTAATACCATATGCATAGTCATATTTCCATAGTGTTAATACATAAACTGATTATTAGAGAAATTTTATACCAATTTATTGGTCATTGTTTTATCATTACATGTTGATTGATGAAGTCATGAACGATTATATAGTTAACCACGTTAAAAAAGTTTTATTTTCATAGGAGTTTATTATATGTTGATTGAACCCATTTATTACATATATGTGATGTTTTCATTATGGAATGGGAGAAAATAGAATTATATATCCCCCCAATTCCTTTAGAAATGTTTCTATATCTTGAGATATCATAGTGTTTGAAAGGGATCCTATCCAACTATTGTTCATGCATAGTTAGCCTACCCAGAAATGTAATTTTAATAATGTAAGGATCCTTGACTTATGTTAATGATAACTTGGTTATGTTTTCATGAAATTATTATGATTATATCCTATTATTTTGTGGTCATTTTTTATTATATTTACATATTATATCATCTCTTCATTCCATATTTACTATCTTATGATCATAATTAATACAATATAATGTTATACCCCATGTATCCCATGCTATTCTTTATTATAATATTTTCATTTAATGACAGATTTAGATGACTCATTTCTTATGTTTACATTTCACATGGTAATTAAATAATGTATTATATATTTTCATCCTATTAGAGTATCCTATTTGGAGAGTCTATGAGTCTTATTAATTACCCATTATAAAATTTATTATCTTGTCATATAGTGTAAAAAAGTTTTAATTTGATGAGAAGACATTATATTTATTAGTTATTGATTTTTCATAATTCTATAAAACTGTAAACTAAAAAGTAATTGTAATACAAATATGAAAAAGATATTGAAATACCTATAAATTTATAAAATTGAGTGTTGTAGGTTATTTTTTTCAGCAAAAAAGTTTGAGAATGGGTCTGTGGGGTATACGATTGGTATTAATGGATTTTTTAGATAATGTTAGTCATTTGGATGATATTTTTTAGGATGACTTACTATATACAAATAAAATCAAGTGTTTTTTCAGTTATGGTTGGTATTTGTTTAAATGAAATAGATAAACCTTTATGTATGAAATGTTGAATATCAAATTTTTTCAAGTGACTATGATAATAGAACATTAAAGAAAAACCTATATATAAACATATTTATTGGATAACC
Source organism: Viscum album (assembly GCA_963277665.1). Taxonomy (NCBI): domain Eukaryota; kingdom Viridiplantae; phylum Streptophyta; class Magnoliopsida; order Santalales; family Viscaceae; genus Viscum; species Viscum album. The sequence goes on from OY728127.1 coordinate 1,281,801,792, forward strand.
TCCTACGATTTTGGTATTGTAAAAATTTTATTATTTCCCAAGAAATTAAATCCAATTTTGGATAATAGAATGTGAATATAGCTTTGTTAGAGATGCATCTAGAAGAAACAACACTGAAAAGGGTTGGTTAGGTAAATATGTATCATAATTTTTGTGCTCATTATTCATCCCCAGCAATGCAGCTATTGAAACACTCCGAAGGGATATTCTTTTTTTAAATTACAATATCTTTACAAAACACTATAATGGATTTGATAATATCAATTTATGTATTTAAACTATATAAGATAACCTAAGAGAAAATCAGGATGAATATCCTAGATAAAAGATAAATAATCATAAGTTAGTGTATTCATGTTATTTATGAATTATTTATTCTACACTCATAATTTTACATTAATACATTTAATGATTTAATTAATCTCATTCCTTAAATTGTTTTAATAAAAAATATGGGGAAAGAAACAACCTAGATAACAATAGATGGAATGAAGAATGTGGTGATTTTATGAACATGAAATCTATTAGGATAAGAACTTGGATGGAATATCTTATTATAATTAAAAATAAACTATTATGATTTTTTACTAACAAAGTGATCATAGTATAATTTCATATAAAAAATTGAGAAGGATGGATTCTCATTAACATTTTAGTGACAAACATGTTGAAGGAGGAAAGATAATATCTCCTCCACTAAAACAATATTGGATGCAAATCAATGGGGAATGTCTTAGAATGACATGAAAATTTTAATGTGTGGGAAATAATAACATAAATCATTCTACTACAAAGGTAAACTGAATCATTCAGTTAACTCGATGGTCGAAGAATATTATTAATCAATTTTCACATAAGAAGTTGATGTAGAAAATTTATTTTAATATTTATATTATTCCATATTTAAATTTTTGAGTTACATGGCTAATTGTTTTTTAAAAATTTCAGACACAATTAATTTAAGGAGGAGAAAATGTAACATCCCAAGATTTCAGTAAATTTGTTTTTCCATTAAATAATGTTGATTTTAATATATTTCATCACACTCAATAGAATGAAGGTAATGATATATTTTTACCATTAGTAAATAATATTTATCATATAAAAATGAATAAATATAAGATATCTATATATTATATAATATATTAAAATTCAATAAATTTTAAAAAATTATGAATGAACCCTATAAACACGTAATCTTTAAGAACATAATTTTTATGTAATATATTTTTATCAATATATTTTATATTGACATTAAAAATATTTATATATAAATTCTAAAAAAATATGTTAAATTTAATATTATTTTTTAATCTATAATATCCAAATTTACAAATATTGAATTTTTGAATATTTTCTGAAAATATTGATATTTTTGTCAAATTTTTTTTTTCAAATGTTATAATTTTATTAATATATTAGCATATAAAAATAACATAGAATCCAATAAAACAACTTCAGTGATAAAACATGATAAAAAATAATAACTTTATTTGTTTTAAAATAATTAGAAAATGGTGAAATATCATGCATAATATTTTTAAATCTAAAATAATTGGTTTCTTTGACAAAAAGAACTATTTATATTACTCTTTTAAATAAAAAAATATTCTGTAAAAATTTAATTATTTATTGATTGTAATGTTACATAACCGCAATTTAATTTATAATTAATCAATTCTACAATGAAAATATGTAAAAAAAAAATAATGTATCTAAAACACAAGTTTAATGTTTTAAAATTCACTTTTATTTAAGAATTTTTTTATTATTATTTGTGTTTAATTTTAAATAATATTTTCCAAAATATATATTAATAAATTGGTTAAATGGGGGCCAAATTAGGAATAAAAATGTAAAATTTTTATAATAATGTTATTTTTATATTTTTAGGAAAAAATGATTCGACATGATTAATATTTAATTCTAATTAATAAGTGTTTAAATTAAAAATATAATGTTTCTCGAATATTCCTATCTTTAATTTTTCTTTAGACCATATATAAATACTTTTCTTGGTTGTGTAGTCAATCCCAAATGTCTCACCAACTATAAAACACCAAACTCAACTAACTTTTATGCACTTCCATTCTTACCACTTAACACATTTCTCCATATAATGTGCATTTTTTTAGCTATAAAAGGAATCGAATTACACCCCTTACTTCAAAAACCAATCTAAATATTCTTGAATGTACTCCTAAATTACCTCTATTAGAAATACCAAAGATTATAGAAAGCCAATGTTAACCATAATATACCTAAAATAATTCTTTTTCAATTAGACTTTCAAGAGAATGTTCAATGTTTTGATGAAGGTATCACTTATTCTGTAACGCTTATTTTGTTATTATTTATTTATATCAACACAAATAAAATATTATATATATATATATATATTATAAGATAATTATGATTTATATTATTTAATTTAATTATAAAAATGTAATATTACTTCTATTACGTCATAAAAAAGCCATTTGAAATAGAAAAAAATCTTAATGCATATGGGATGTCTACAACTTCCTTGGACAACATGTCCTATTTTACATCATTGACTTCAATGGATGGTAATAAATGGTTTTCTTATGAATCAATATAATATTTATATCTTGATTAATATTCTTAAATTTTAAATAATCTTACATTCTATTCCGCTCATATTTTATTCAAAATAATATTATTAATTGTGTTTTTGTGTGGATTACTACCTCCACATAGCGAAACGTTTTTCTTTACATTACCACTAATAATGGATAAATATAGATACTTAATTGATATATAAAAATTATATTGACAATAATATTTATATTTTTAGGTTGAAATTATCTTTTAAAAAATAATCTTAACTACGATCTACATGTTGAGAGAATCACATAAAAATTTTCCAAACCACATATGATAATAGACATGATGAGAAAACATTTAATAAATAAACAACTTATTCAGTAAATAGACCATAGGAAACAAATTATATATTAATAAGGTACATATTAAGGTTTAAAAAAAAATTATTATTAATGATGTTATCTGAAAATGAATATTTCTTTTAGCCAAAGGTAAGTGTAACACCCCAGGTAAATAAAGAATATGGAATTTTTATATTTATCCATATTTGTGAATAAAATATTAATATTACTTTAAAGGGGATGCTATGCTCGATGGCATACCCAACGCGCAACAACGAGTTTTTTGGGAATCTTACGTTGCACTCTAATAATAAAATAATATTATTTTAAATAGTAGTTAATTCCTAGCCATTGTAATGGCGGGAATGAACATAACTAACTACAAAATGATTATATATGTTTGTCAAATATTTTTACTTTTTACAATAAATGTTAGAGGATTAAAAATTCAAATGAATCCAATTTTAAGCGTAAACATTCTAATATTCTTTAAAAGGTCGATTAACCGCCTTTTGATGGAGAAGCTCTTTTAAATCCACTTTTTGACAATTTTATGTGTTATATTTGACAAAATAAAATTCTTCTTTAGAATCGGGACATAAAAATTTACTTTGTGTAAATTTTTGGTATTTTTCCGAAAAAGTTCAATTTTTAATGAATAGTGAAACATGTTGTATTTTAATTCAAAACCTATTTTAATATAATTTATTTATATCATTAGATTGTCTTTTTAATTGGTTTTAAAGTTAAATTAGAAAATATTTTTACCATTTAATCCAATAGTGGTCGTTGGAATTAATTTCACTTTGAAATCGGACTTAAACTAGTGTCAATCTTTTGATACATTTTGTTTCATAAAAACACGCTATTTATTTTGACAGTGAGAATTAATTATTAAATTAATTAATTTAACTTATATTTTTTTTAATTTTGTAAAATATACATCATATTTCAATTCGGAATATCAAATATAGCTTTGGGTGAACTTTTGGTAATTTTCTGAAAAACGTTAATTTTTGATGAGTGAAACCACTAAGTGGTACTTATAAAAACTGATTTTTCCATTTAAATGAAATTTTTCCAACTTTGTGTTTCAAATTTCAAAAATCTGACAGACATGGTTGTCAATAATAAGTAAATTTTTTTTCAATAGGATTAAAATAATTTTTTTGGTGAATAGTAACTTATTAAGTTTTTAATCGCAATTAGAGATAATTAGTGTAGTTTAAGGTAAGAATAATGTTTTAATAAAATGAAATGACCTAGACACATGTCCTACTCTCATTGGATGTGTCATGGCCGACCAAGAAAATCCATGGGTCAACTTGGGGACCCCATGGAGTCACTCTGGTTGGAAAATGACATAAATACCTTTTTATTTAATGTTAAAGTAAAAATGAGACAAACATGAATTGTTTTACTAAAACAATTTTTACATGGGGTTATACAAGTCAGAATTTTGACTATAAATATTAATTGTAAAGATAAATTTTTTTCCTACATCATAGTATTTGTTTTATAATTTTTAGACATTAAATAAATTAAATTATTTATGACATCATGATGATGAAGCGATGAATTCATTATTTAACGATTTAAATAAAATGGAAAGATAATGTAAAATCTAAGACCTAAACATGTCCAAAACCTATTTGATGAGTGTATTTCGAACCCTTATCACCTTATCCTAGAAACACATCAATACGGGACCATTAAAATCCGAAACTCATTCTAAAATAAAGTAACATTTCTTTACTTTCCAAGAGTGCCCCTCCTATCATCTTATAAAAGGTCCCCACCTCTACCTCCTTACCCACACTTCCAAAGCCTTTGGCTCCGCCAAAATCTGCCTATTTTGTCTCTACGCATCCCTCTCTATCTCCTTGAAGCCTCACTTTGGGCATAAGTCGTCCCAAGGAAGCCTTTGAGCTCAAACCAAAGGGAGTTACCCGATTTTAAGGTAATGTCTTCACTTGTGTCATTTTGTTTTATTTTTCTTCTCCAACCCCCTAAACTCTTTTTATTCATTTATTTTGTAAGAAATCTAGTATATTAAATATAATGGGCTATTTTTATAAGAATTATTCGATCTACACTTACACACACCTTCATCTAATGGTTAAATAACATACTGTTTCTGTGGTTGGCGATATTCTGCCTCACGAAACGATGATTGTTCAATATTCTTTTAACACCTTTAAAGGTGTCCATTATGATGTCACTGTATTTTATATATGATATATATGGTATTTATGTTTACTATATGATTCTGTATTTTATATTTAAACCATACCTTTATTCTTTTCATGTTGTTTAAATGTGATAATTTCATATGAGGAAGTGTGGACTACCACCCCCTCATGTGATGTGACTCGTACATGCAATGCATGGAACATATAAAGAATGAAATTAATGAAAATATGTGACCTATATAAAATATATATTATACTGGAATTATAATATATATATAATTTATTTTTAATTCTGTTAATGTGATAAATAAAAAATGAAAGTAGCGTTCATGCGTACGTACAGCCTACCGTCTCCATGAACGGTGCCTTTCGTTTTTTATCTCCAAATGATATGGAATAGTATAAAAAAAATATGTACTGGATATATGTGATATTTTAATAATTAATACTATTCTGGAAATTATTTACTTATAACTACATGGACAATCATTTTTCAAACAAGTTCATTTTTGACTCATGTACCAAACATCGGCAAAAACATCTGATATGAACTAACATTATTAAACAATTGTTATAACATTATAATATGTGATATGAACTGAATAATAATCTTTAAAGGAGGTCCTTAGGCAATTATAAATTGACCAAAGTTTATTATTCAGGAATATAAAGAAACAAACAAGACAAGTTGGATTTGAGGTAAGGGATCCGACTCCTCTCATTCTTTTAAAGTACACTCTTTTATGTCATTCATGTTAAAGCTCATATTTCTTGTTATTGGGATATTCATTTATATTAATCTTACTTTAATTTTTATGTTCATATGATGAGATACCCTATTCTCTCTCATCAATCCATTTTGGAAAATTTGAGTGGCGCCGTTAGGCTGCCGAATTTTCGTAAGAGATCCAACCACTCTCTTTCTTTTTAAGTACTCTCCTCTATGTCACTTCTTTTAAGCTCCTATTTGTTATGTTGGGGGATGTTATTTTATATTCCTCTTTCTGTAAACTTTATATTGATATGATGAGATACCCTATTTCTTCTCATCAATCCATTTTGGAAGTTTTATGTGGTGCTATTAGGCTGCCGAGTCTTCGTAAGAGATTTTTCATCTCACTTTTATTCCTGTGAGATTTATGCTACATTTGCCACAATTTCCTTTAAGTGGTGTATGTAATTCCCATTATTTTACTCATTGTGTAATATACTTTCATTTATGAGTATTTACATCAATGTTGTATTGTCCTTCTTTCACGGGGCGTATGTTTCGAAAGATACCCATGTCGGTAAGGGAACCTTTCACCCTCCTCTTTTTAAAAGACTTATTTTGTCATGTCTTTTAATTCGCATAATATTATGTTGGGATATGTTCTTCTATATCCTTATTGATTTAAATTTTGTGTCCATGTGATGAGATACCCTTTTTGTCTCTCATCAACTCATTTTATGAATTTTGTAGTGACGCTGTTAGGCTGTCAAATTTTTGCAAGGGAACTTCTTAACCCAAATTTGATTCTTTGGGATAAACATGTGCTCCTTGAATATGTCGTTATATGAATATGTGTGAATATCCTCCGATTGTTTTACACTTAATATCCACTTATATTTGGTGTATTTGTTTGTCACACAAAATTATGTAATTGATTTGTCCTTAAACCAAGGATATCGTCTTTGTATGGGACTTCGTCTCAATCTCCTTTCATTGAGGCATATTTTATTTTATACACAACCTTTTTTTATATGGTGTATAAACCCCTTTGACTTTTATGTTTATCCAAAAGGAAGCTTTTTTACGAAGCGTTTTACTAAACGACAAAAAGAAATGTTTTTGTCGTACGTATGCGGCGAAAACGACTTCTCCGCCACCGTGACCATTATTTGAGTTTCGACTTCCTCTACAATCATACCTTCTTTTTAAAAGAAAAATAAATACCATGTTTTACTTTTATTTTATTTTGGTATTGAAAATAGTTTTCATAATTTTTTTATATCAATGTGTTGTATTGATATCTTGTGATTGAAAGGGGGAAATGTTATGTTTCCTTTATACATGTTTTATGTGATACGATTATGTTGAGGTTCTTGGGCATTATTATGAAGACAGGTGGTTCCGTGATAAACTAAGGGTGGGTGAGCCCGATATAGATCTCCAATACAATGGGTAACGCGAAGGAGTAAAACGTTAAAATTTCTCCGAAGAGATTTAGGGAATATACTGTGGTGGGTATTCCAAACGTAACCAAGAGGGTTACTCCCTACGTAAGAATGTTATGAATGCCTCAAATTACCTTTTATGTCTTATGATTTCAATGATTTATTCATGATTTGTTGAGGTATGTTAAAGTACCTATCTTTTATGGGTAAAGTATGATTTCATTCTTATGTATATATGAACTCATGTTTCCTTTCAATATTTTTATAACCCTTAATGATATTTTTATGCTCATCCCAGGTTTTTTTGAAATGTTTTTCACAGGTCAAGGGAAAGGTACAGGATATGATGACAGTGTCAAGGAAGTGTCAAGAAATAATTCATGTTTTATTTTAAATATGTTTTCATTGATGGGAAAAAATGAATACTATCTTTTATATAACCACTTTGTTTAAATGTGGAATGTAATGTAAGTTTTATGATCTAATTATCTAAAACTCTAAACCTGAAAAGATCCTCAATGTGTAATCTTGTAATAACTCAAGATTAAGTAAGGTTTAAGGCCGGGGCCTTATAGTTGGTATCAGAGGTCGGTTTAGATAACTTTAGAGGTTACGGTACTCTTTATGCATAAGTGACATTACCATAATGATTAGGATTTCAGAAAGAGTCCTAGTTTTAGATAAAGTGATTGAGTAAGTATATCTTAGTGTTTATCATCCTCATTAGTACATTATGGTTTTGTTGATATACTCACACTGACCTTTTTGGTTTTAGTAAATGGCTGGATCTAGAAGGCACCAAAGTAACAGTGGATGTGAAGGAAACTTTGACAATTTTTTGAGAAAGCAACTGAATGATATGGGTGCTGCAATGAGAACTCTTGTGTTTGTATTCAACCAACTATCTGGAGTCATGATTGACCACCTAAACCTTGGTGATTTCTCTAAGGCATCATATATGTGTGAAACAAATCCCTATGGAACTACAGGTAATAATCATAAAGGTAAGTGTGTTCAAAAACCTATGTGTCAAAGATGTGGAAAGAAACACCTAGGAAAATGTTTCAAAGGGACAAAAATATGCTATAGATGTGGAAATGAAGGTCATAAAGCAAGAACCTTCCATAGAAAAAGGAAGCATCCAGTTGACTCGAGGAAAGGGAAATAAGTTCATTCTGAGGGATCAATTGAATGTTTTAAATGTGGTGTGCATGGTCCTTATGAAAACACATGTTCTATGAAAAAGTTTCGTGAATGGGATCACCAAGATCTTACAAATATTCGATTACCAATACCTAATGCCATTCCGATTGAGGATGAAGAAACTGACAATGACCAATCAAAGGTATGGATTATTTCATAACTTTTGTTTTCCTATTTTGGAATCTTAGGATATGATTCATGATTTTGTTTGTAGTAAATAAGTATTTCAGAATAAGTTGGAAAGGAATGGTTAATGGATCATGAAGAATGTTGAGTGAGTAAGAAGTCAACATATAAGGGCTTCAAGAGTTATGGTGAAATTCTTAAGAGTATTAAGTCTCTTTTGATGATGGGGTTACATTAGAAGACTTTTTATAGTATTTGTAACCCTGATGTTTAATATATGAAAATTTTATTCAAGGAATAGTTATCTGTTCGTTTGTGGAAATAGTTATAAAGAACCATTTGGGTTTATATCATCCTTACTTTTGAGGTAATTATGGGTTACTATGTGTTATGATGGAAGTGAAAGGCATGAGAAAAAATTAAGGTTAAATTATGTTATGGTTATTTTTGATGATTTTATCTCTTTTTGGGGAATGATTTGATAATTATATAGTTTTGGAAAAAGGACAACACGCAGACCGTGTGACAACCCATCACGTCAAACAAAGCTACGGGAATCGAACCCACAACCAAAGTGTGACTAGTATTTATTGCCTACTACTGGACTACGTGAAGTCCCTGGTTAGTTTGACTAATTTCTTTTTTAGTTAGATGATTTTAGGAATCAAGAGTAAGTTAATTTTGGGTTATCTATGGAAATGATTAATCTATGATAGAGGATATGTGATTAGGTTAATTATTTTTCAATATGAGAATTTAAGAGAAACTGATGTTATTTGAAGATAAAAGTTAATTTGTACCTTGGAAGACTTTGTGATTAAATCCTTAAAATATTTGGGTTTCAATATTATTTTGGTTTACTTTTAAGAATTTTATGGACAAATTGTTTATCGAATGGTCCTCGTTGAACTTTGGGTTTTGTTGGACAAATTTTGGAGAATATGAATAGATTTTCTTTTTATAAAGTGTTATCCTTTTCTAGATTATCTGATCTTGTACTAACCTTTTTGGTTTCGGTTTTGGTTAAAGTCTAAAGGCATGGGAAGTATATAGTTCTCTTTTGTGGATTAAGTGATTATCTAGAAGTTTATTATAGTACTCTTAATGTGAACAAGTCTTCCTAAATACTCGTCTTTTAGAGAAAATATGAGTTTGTGTAAGGAATCTAATAAAAGTTGAAAGTCAACATGATAAGTGATTATGTTTCCTTATGAATAAATTCTTCAATAAAAAGTAACTTAAAACAAAAATGTTGTCTATTAACTTTTCCTATAGGGGAATCGATTACCGTTTAACCCATTACAAGTTTGTGATTTTCTTGTGGTTAACTTTCTCTTAAACATGTTTTATATCACTTTCCATCAGTACATGACGCTATGTTTTCTCCTCCATGTCCATGTTTTCCTACATGGAATCCTAGTATGGGTTAACTCGGGTGACCACTGTACTTATCTTTATTTATTTTAAAGTGATTGTTTTAAAGACTCTTGTTCTGATGTGGGACTTTCAAGGATGTTTCCAAGCTCAATTTTAAAATTGTGAAGACGCAATTCCCAAAAGGGGGGAAGGATGTAACACCCCAGGTAAATAAAGAATATGAAATTTTTATATTTATCCATATTTGTGAATAAAATATTAATATTACTTTAAATAGGATGCTATGCTCGATGGCGTACCCAACGCGCAACAACGAGTTTCTTGGGAATCTTACATTGCACTCTAATAATAAAATAATATTATTTTAAATAGTAGTTAACGCCTAGCCATTGAAATGGCGAGAATGAACAGAACTAACTACAAAATGATTATATACGTTTGTCAAATATTTTTACTTTTTATAATAAATGTTAGAGGATTAAAAATGAAAATGAATCCAATTTTAAGCGTAAACATTCTCATATTCTTTAAAAGGTCGATTAACCGCCTTTTGATGGAAAACCTCTTTTAAATACACTTTTTGTCAATTTTATGTGTTATATTTGAGAAAATAAAATTCTTCTTTAGAATAGGGACATCAAAATTTACTTGGTGTAAATTTTTGGTATTTTTCCGAAAAAGTTCAATTTTTAATGAATAGTGAAAAATGTTGTATTTTAATTCAAAACCTCTTTTAATATAATTTATTTATATGATTATATTGTCTTTTTAATTGGTTTTAAAGTGAAATTAGAATATATTTTTACCATTTAATCCAATAGTGGTCGTTGGAATTAATTTCACTTTGAAATCGGACTTAAACTAGTGTCAATCTTTTGATACATTTTGTTTCATAAAAACACGCTATTTGTTTTGACAGTGGGAATTAAATATTAAATTAATTAATTCAACTTATATTATTTGAATTTTTTAAAATAGTCATCATTTTTGAATTCGGAATATCAAATATATCTTAGGGTGAACTTTTGGTAATTTTCTAAAAAACTTCAATTTTTGATGAATAGTGAAACCACTAAGTGGTACTTATAAAAACTGATTTTTCCGTTTAAATGAAAATTTTCCATCTTTGTGTTTTGAATTTCAAAAATCCGACTTACATGGTTGTCATTAAGAAGTAAAATTTCGTTCAATAGGATTAAAATAATTTTTGGTGAATAGTAACTTATTAAGTTTTTAATCGCGATTAAAGGTAATTAGTGTAGTTTAAGGTAAGAATAATGTTTTAATAAAATGAAATGACCTATAAACATGTCCTACCCTCATTGGATATGTCATTCCCGACCAATAAAATCCATGGGTCAACTTGGGGACCCCATGGAGCCACTTTGGTTGGAAAATGACATAAATACCTTTTTATTTAATGTTAAAGTAAAAATGAGATAAACAAGAAATGTTTTACTAAAAGAATTTTTACATGGGTCTATACAAGTCATAATTTTGACTATAAATATTCATTGGAAAGATAAAAATATTTCCTACATCATAGTATTTTTTTTATAATTTTTAGACATTAAATAAATTAAATTATTTATGAGATCATGATGATGCAGCAATGACCTCATTATTTAATGATTTAAATAAAATGGAAAGATAATATAAAATCTAAGACCTAAACTTGTAAAAAACCTATTTGTTGAGTGTATTTATAACCCTTATCACCTTATCCTAGAAAAAAATCAATTTAAGACCATTAAAATCCGAAACTCATTCTAAAATAAATTAACATTTCTTTACTTTCCAAGAGTGCCCCTCATATCCTCTTATAAAAGGCCCCCACCTATACCTCCTTACCCACACTTCCAAAGCCTTTTCATTGGATAAACCCTGCCTATTTTGTCTCTACACATCCCTCTCTAACTTCTTGAAGCCTCAATTTGGGCAGAAGTCTTCCCAATGAAGCCTTTGGTCTCAAACCAAAGGGAGTTACCCGATTTTAAGGTAATGTCTTCACTTGTGTCCTTTTGTTTTATTTTTCTCCTCCAACCCCCTAAAATCTTTTTATTAATTTCTTTTGTAACAACTATAGTATCTTCAATATACTAGCCTGTTGTTATAAGAAGTATTCGAGCTACACTTACACACAACTTTGTTTAATGGTTAAAGAACATACTGTTTCTGTGGTTGGCGATTTTTTGCCTCACGAAACGATGATTGTTCAATATTCTTTTAACACCTTTTAAGGTGACCATTATTATGTCACTGTATTTTATATATGATATATATGGTATTTATGTTTACAATATGATTCTGTATTTTATATTTAAACCATAACTTTATTCTTTTCATGTTGTGTAAATGCGATAATTTCATATGAGGAAGTGTGGACTATTGCCCCCTCATGTGATGTGACTCGTACATGCAATAGATGGAACGTATAAAGAATGAAATTAATGAACATATGTGACCTATATAACATATATATTATACTATACTTATAATATATATATATCATTTATTTTTAATTCCGTTAATATGACAAAGAAAAAAATGAAAGTAGCGTTCATGCGCACGTACGACCTACAGTCTCCAAGAACGGTGCTTTGAGTTTTTTATCTCCAAATGATATGGAATAGTATAAAATGAATATGTACTGGATATATGTGATATTTTAATCATTAATACTATTCTGGAAATTATTTACTTATAACTACATGGACAATCATTTTTCAAACAAGTTCATTTTTGACTCATGTACCAAACATCGGCAAAACGTCTGATATGAACTAACATTATTAAACAATTATTATAACATTTTAATATGTAATATGAACTGAATAATAATCTTTAAAGGAGGTCCTTAGGCAATAATAAATTGACCAAAGTTTATTATTCAGGAATATAAAGAAACAAACAAGACAAGTTGGACCTGAGGTAAGGGATCTGACTCCTCTCTTTCTTTTAAAGTACACTCTTTTATGTCATTCCAGTTAAAGCTCATATTTCTTGTTATTGGGATATTATTTTATATTACTCTTACTGTAATTTTTATGTTCATATTATGAGAGACCCTATTCTCTCTCATCAATCCATTTTGGATGTTTTGAGTGGCGCCGTTAGGCTGCCGAATTTTCGTAAGAGATCCAACCTCTCTCTTTCTTTTTAAGTACTCTCCTTTATGTCACTTCTTTTAAGCTCCTATTTGTTATGTTGGGCGATGTTATTTTATATTCATCTTTCTATAAACATTATGTTGATATTATGAGAGACCCTATTTCCTCTCATCAATCCATTTTGGAAGTTTTATGTGGCGCTGTTAGGATGTCGAGTCTTCGTAAGAGATTTTTCATCTCACTTTTATTCCTGTGAGATTTATGCTACATTTCCCACAATTTCCATTTAGTGGTGTATGTACTGCCCATTATTTTACTCATTATGTAATATAATTTCATTTATGAGTATTAACATCAATTTGGTATTGTCTTTCTTTCACGGGGCGTATGTTTCGAAAGATACCCATGTCGGTAAGGGAACTTTTCACCCTCCTCTTTTTAAAATACTTCTTTTGTCATGTATTTTAATTAACATACTATTATGTTTGGATATGTTCTTCTATATCCTTATTGATTTAATTTTTGTGTCCATGTTATGAGATACCCTTTTTATCTCTCATCAACTCATATTCTGAATTTTGTAGTGACGCTGTTAGGCTGTCAAATTTTTGCAAGGGAACTTCTTAACCCAAATTTGATTCTTCGGGATAAACATGTACTCCTTGAATATGTCGTTCTATGAATATGTGTGAATAACCCTTGATTGTTTTACACTTAATATCCACTTATATTTGGTTTATTCGTTTGTGAAACATAATTATGTAATTGATTTGTCCTTAAACCAAGGATATCATCTTTGTATGGGACTTCGTCTCAATCTCCTTTCATTGAGGAATATTTTATTTTATACACAACCTTATTTTATACGGTGTATAAACCCCTTTGAATTTTACATTTATCCAAAAGGATTATTTTTTACGAAGCGTTTTACTAAACGACAAAAGGGAATGTTTTTGTCGTACGTATGCAGCGACAACAACTTCTCCGCCGCCGTGACCATTATTTGAGTTTCGGTTTTCTCTACAAGCCATACCTTCTTTTTAAAAGAAAAATAAATACCATGTTTTACTTTTCATTTATTTTGGTATTGAAAATAGTTTTCATAATGTTATTATATCAATGTGTTTTATTGATATCTTGTGATTGAAAAGTGGAAATGTTATGTTTCCTTTATGCATGTTTTATGTGATACAATTATGTTGAGGTTCTTGGCATTATTATGAAGACGGGTGGTTCCGTGATAAACTAAGGGAGGGTGAGCCCAATATGGCTCTCCAATGCATTGTGTAACTCGATAGAGTGAAATGTATAGGTTTCTCCGAAGAGATTTAGGGAATATACTGTGGTGGGTATTCCAAACGTAACCAAGAGGGTTACTCCCTACGTAAGAATGTTATGAATGCATCAAATTACCTTTTATGTCTTATGATTTCTATGATTTATTCATGATTTGATGAGGTATGTTAAATTACCTATGTTTTATGGGTAAAGTATGATTTCATTCTTGTGTATATATGAACTCATACTTCCTTCCCATATTTTTATAACCCTTACTGAGCTTTTTATGATCATCCCAAGTTTTTTTGAAATGTTTTTCACAGGTCAAGGGAATGGTACATGATATGATGACAGTGTTAAGGAATTGTCAAGAAAGAATCCATGTTTTATTATAAATATGTTTCCATTGATGGGAAAAAAATTAATACTATCTTTTATGTAACCACTTTGTTTAAATGTGGAATGTAAGGTAAGTTTTATGATCTAATTCTCTAAAAATCTAAACCTGAAAAGATCCTCAATGTGTAATATTGTAATAACTCAAGATTGAGTAAGGTTTAAGGCTGGGGCCTTATAGTAAGAGTTTTTTTGTCTTAGATTTAAATCCATTAAGACATGTTTATGTTATAACCATAATTAATTTTCGATGGTGTAAATATGAACCCATATTAATTTTTTTATCATTATATAAATATTTTTTATTGTTTATAATGTATTTTATTTTTTAATTATATCTTGTTCTTTGGATTCAAAATATACAGTGGTTGAATGGGTTTTATCTCAAAACATTCTTCATTGAGAAACATGTTCTTTTATGCACCTATTTTTTTCAAAACGATTATAGACTACTGGTTTGATTTTTAGTATGATTTATTAACAATATTCATGATATTTTAGCATTAAATTAAGCCATTCCTTATTTAAATGTATTTTTATTATAATGTCCATAAATTGTGAGGTATTCTTTTCTTAAACTCCATCTATTGAGACACCTTATACTTTGTAAATAGATTTACATTTATGGTGTATATGATTCATAGTTGATATGTAATCCTAAAATATTCTATATTGATATTATTTGAGGAATATTTAAATATATTTATTTTTAACATACTTTTCATAATTTGGGCTTGAATAAAATTTTCTAATGTACATTAATCCTTTTCATCATGGTTAGTTTACAAAATTTGTTTCATACAATGAAATGTTTAAAAATTTTATATATTCATGTTGTATAAAGGTTATTTTTGACAATATTAACCTTAATTTAAAAATATTGAACATTAAATAATTTTATCCTTTTCCCATGGTTCAATTTTATAGGAAAGAAACTATTTTACTTGTTTTTATTGTGAAAATATCATTTCTGTATATTTTCCATTTTCTATGTGACTTCCTCTCTATGATTTTAGATTTTCAAAACATTAAATTTTTATTCTCATGGTTCAATATAATAATTCTTTTTTAAAAAATCAAAATAAAATGGAAATTATTATTTTGGAATAAATTTTCAAAATGATTATACGAGTATATTTCCGTTATGTTTTATGATTGATCAAGGGTATTCATTAAATTATACCTTCCAACTTCTTTATCAAGATGGATTCTGAAATAATATTTTACATCTATGGTATGATCTGTTACTAAATTTCTCATTCATAACATTACACATGTATATACACGACATATGTCCAATTAATTTACTATATGAGGTCCCTGCAGTTTTATACATGATTAAAGGTTGTTAACCTATATACCTAATACATCGATTGGTTGGAGAAATTATTAATAAACATTATATATATTTCTTAAGTACTGTAAATATAATGACAAACTTGTTATCTAGTACAAATTAATTAATTAATTATTACATAATAATACACTTAATACATAACAAAATATAGATAATTATATCAAGTTTAGGTAACTAGGTACATTAAATAATTACTGAAAATATGGGGTATATCATTATTTGGAAAATTTTCTTACCATGCTCATAATATTCCAACATTCTTAAAACTTCATGGGATAACCTAGAGACATCCATAAAAATGGGTGAGCTATAAATACCATTAAGGGAATAAAAAAAGCATTACACACATAAATTATTACATGTTATAAAATAATCAATTAAATGGGACATAAAGTGGTGATAACCATCCATATTAACAACATAGAATTATATATCTTGATAACATAAAGGCATCATGGGAAAATGGAAACAAAAATAAACATAACATTATAAAAATAAGTTAAATCTAACATCCAAGACATTATAAAAAGGTTGAAAAAGTCCCAAAAGGGATAATGATCAATCCCTAATCCTATATACGAATTCTCATGAGACTAAAACATTAAAAAATGCAATGGAGAAGTATATAACATTAATATCACCCTTAGCTTTCATATCACATACATGCAAAAGTGTTCTACATATATCATACACCATAAAGATGTATTTCATAAATTTTAATCCAATGATCAATGAGTGTGAGTTAAATAATTTTATGTCCCAAATAAATGATGAATTGGTAAATTTCGATAAACACACTTGAGTGGAAATGGGGTGGATATTCATGAAACAATTATTTTCTTCCAAAAGTTGCAGTGAAATTTCAGTAACATAACGATTGTAATTAAAGATTAATAAACTAGATTAATGAGATTTAAATGGGCCCATCATCATTTTTAAATCAAAATTTTAGAAAAACATATGTGGAAAATCATATACAAAAATTGGATATGTGAATGAAAAATGAATTATATAAATATGTATCTTCAATAAAGAAGGGAAGGGGATGATCCCTTATGAAATTTTGGAATAGTAATAGATTACGTAAATTCTATAATGAGGGGTGAAAATTGGTCTCCCTTTATTAGGAAATAACATAGATAGTATATGAATATTATAATATCATGAAAATATAACAAAATGATATTTAAAATACTATATACAATGAATTTACTTTAATTGAAAACAAGAGAAGGTGGTCCATTAATACATTTCAGCATAGTAACTACATAGGTTAATAATATAATGATGGGAGGTAAATGATATATCGTTATTAGGAAAAAATATTGATAATTTATGTATGTTAATAAATTAATTAAAATATAACCAATTGACATTAACATTCTAAATACAAAAGATATTATTGAATTGAATAAAAGAGAAATCGGCCCCATACAAAATTTCAGTTTAGTAAAGGCTTAGGTAAATGCAATAATGTGAGGGGATAAATTATGTCTCATTGTTAGTATATAGATTTTACTGTATATTTATATTTATAATTTCAGGAAAATAAACCCTATTGATATTCAATAGTCCAGTTATAAATAATGTTCCGAAATGGAAAAGAAGAGAGGGGAATCCCTTACATTGAGAGGGTTATTTAGAAATATTGGAAGGATCTTCTTGAGTGCTTGGGGGAACCCTGTATGGAATCTACTTATAGGATTATAGAGTGAGGATTTTCTCTATTTTTTTTTCTGAGATAAGATTAATGAGAGTTTGAGTGGGTTTAAATAATAAAAGAGTGGGGATTTATTTATTATTTCCCAAACATATGTTATGAACTCTATTATATTAAATAATTTAAACCAGAATAATTACAAGTGTTTTTACCATGGTTTATAAAAAATTGGATAATATTTAAATATATTATTTTTACAAGGAATAAACATAATAAAGTATTACACTTGTTGATGTAGAAGTGAGTCATATTTATAGATAAATGATTTTAAAACCATAAGATAAAATTTAAGATTTAGAGGATACACAAAGGATTTATAAAAATAATCACATAATCTAAAAGTCACATTATTTGAATGTAAATAGATATTTCATCATGGATACCATTTATAGAATTTATTACATTAATTTTAAGTTTTAATTATGTCAGAATGGACAATGATTTTTATACCGTATTTAATTTTTACCCAATAATTCGACTATATCAAAAAATTATGAAAAATTCACCAATGGATAATTCTAACACAGTGATTTCAAAAATAAAATTTATTTTATGAAAATATTTCTCTAATTTTATTAATTTTCACTTTTAAAACAATAATAATTTTTTTTAGAAGTGATTGTGTTTTTTGACAATATTAGTTTTTGAATCCCTATAAAAACTGACCTTTTATATCATAAAAATTATCTTATGACTTATATTTAGTAAAAATTATTTAATTATATTATTTTATAAAAATAGTATTAATTTTTAAAATTCATTATTTCATCAAAAGGAAGGTATTAATTGAAAATTCATTTTTCGAAAAAAAATAAAATTTCCATTTTATCATATGAAAATAAAAAATATTCAAAATTAACAACATTACGATGTAAATATAACCATTATTATATTGAATACACAATATAAATATTCATATTATTAGGGCCATGATACATTGACCTTTATTATTCTAGTAAACACCATGTGGGTAAGGTGTGCGATAATGGTATTTTCATTGGATCATTTGACATGCTAGATTAGGATCATGATCTTGATGAGATTGAAATATTCACATAAAAAGTTTTCCTGATGCTTTAATTATGGATTCTTGGCTTTGGAATTGTCAAGTGAAAATCCAAGTGATTCTATCTACCTCGTGATCTCTGATAAATAGGATTCCTAGTGTACGATCCTACTGGTGGAGGGAATCACTTATTTTGACTATTTCTATATTATTTATCAAAACTGTTTATTTACACTAACCATTTAATCACTTATCAATGACTATATTATCAATTATTATTATAATTAATTTTATTTTAAATTATATAGGACAAGATATTCCAAAAAAAATTCATTTAATATGTTTTCTATAACCAAAATAATTAATTGGGAATTTAAATCCATAACAAAATTTAATTTTATTTATATTGTTTTGGGTAATTACAAATACCATATGAGTGATCATATATATTGACTATTATTTATCTATAATGATGTTTAAACTCTTTTAAGAACCATTTATTTTCCATTGGTTTATCATGTAATTATTATTAATGAAATCATGAAGGATTTATTAGGGAACCAATTGAAAAACATAGAAACATATTTCCATTACATTTGTTTTTATGATATATAGGTTAAATCCATGTGGGAAAGATAATAATTATTTTCATTATGGGATACGTGGGAACATAATTATATTTACATCCACTACATTGGTTAATGTATCCATATCATGATATTTCATGGTGCATGGGCAACAAACCTAAGAAACAATGGTGTGGGGGTATATTTCCTTGATAACTATGATATGTTAATAGTCTAGTTATCATTGAATTATAATTATTATTTCATGATTATGTTTTCAAAAAATTATTATAATTACATTATTTTATGTTATAATCATTGATCAATCCATGTATATTTGATATCTTCTAATTTTTATATGCTTGTGGGTTTTTGAAAGTCCTTTGTTTGTTTTCAAGTTATGCCTCATGTAACTCATGTAATCATTTATTATTATGTTTTCCATTATTAGGTATTCGAGTCACTAATTTCATATGATTTAATTTCCCCTAGGAATGAATAAAAGTATTAAGTACGAAAATATAATTATCCAAACATAAACATTAAATAATATTGATTTTTAGTTAAGAATTATTATTCTTTCACATTGAGGATATTTTTAGTTTTATAATTTTAAAGAATTAGGTCCTAAATAATTCATAGAAAACCTTAATATTACCAAGTGGATTGTTTTTATTAGTATCCACTTGACCGTAAAATAATTTATTTTAAATAAATAACGTTCTTAATTCTTGAAAACTATTTAAGACATTCAACATGACATCTTCCTTTACATTACCCATTTATAAAATCATATAAAAACATTTTAAAATCATGTGATGAGAAAAAAAAAATTAGTAAGGAAAATGAAATAATGAAAACTATTAGTCTAGTTAAAAAAATTAAATCCCATAAAAACCCTTTCTTGAAAATATAATATTTTAACTATAAAGGGAAATACCATTAATTAAAAAGATCATTTATTTTAACTTTTAAAAAAATCAATGGAAACTCATTAGAAACCATATAAATTTTGTGTTGGAACCTTGGGTAATTATCTCATTTAATACATATAAATCCCTTATAAATTGAAGTAACTATATGACCATGTTTTAGCGTAATTATCCAGATAAAATTACCACTACCAAATTTACTAGATCACTATCTAGGTGCACCCATCATTTAAGCTATAATGTGTTCACCCAATGTTATCTAGGAGAACCCATCATACTTTATGTTGAAGAACCAAGTCATAAATGAAACATTTTATCATTCGAAAACTCATTTAAACACTTATGAAAATAAATTTATAATATTACATACAATTTTCTTTTAAAAGTTCATTTTCAATATAAATTACACATTTATTTAAAAAAGAATTTTAATACAAAAATACACAAAAAACAAAAAGTGGTTTTCTGATTTAATTAAACATTTACTCATTCATAAAAATATATAATTAAAATAAATATCATGTCTATATAAAAGGTCACTGTCTTAAAACATTTAAAATAGAACATTTTATTTTTTCTTTTTCAATATATTCTATTGAAAATACATAAAAATATTCCATATGAAAACCTTTTAAATTAAGTAAACTAAAAAAATAAAAAATTTATGTATTTAATAATATATTTTAAAAAATAATTTTAAAACAAGTAAATGGAAGATAAATAGTGTTTTAAATCAAATTTTAAAATATTAATAATTTATAATAAAAGCCTCTTATCTTCTGAGAAGTATTTAAATCCTAATATACATTAAATAATAACATAAATCAATAAATTAAATGTCACTAGAATGATAAATTTAGGATATTAAATTTAAAATGGGTTGTATGTACACCTTATTAGACAATTAAGGTTCATATCATCAATATATGTCTCAATTAAAGGATATTGAGACGAAGTCCCTTACATTGAGTCTAATTCGTCACATGTGTCATTATATAATAGAATAGTTAAAATATGGTAATTATTTACTTTCTTGGGAACAATTTTTATGTATATTATTAATTTTAGTTCACTAATAATATTTGTTTAGAATTACTTAGTAAATTATGTTTAATTTGGATGTTCAGACCATATTTTGATTTTTTCTTGATAATATAATTTGTAGGTTGATTATAGACAAATAGGTCATTATTTAAAAGTCTCCAAAATTATAATCATTAAATTATTTTTATATTTATAATAAATAATAACTTTAAATCCAATCATGACATATGGATACAAAAATAAAACTAACACTATGATCATGGAGATGGTCTGATGTATGTAAGCATGATTATCATTTCCATTTTCCATTGATCATTATGGAAAGAAAGTACATAACAATAATCATGGTATAACAATCATAATATCATAAATAAATTATTATATAGTTATATATACTTATATATATCTTTCTTGTGATAAGGTGGTGAAAAAATGAATCAAAAATCTTCAAGGAGGGAATAATCCACATGTCTAGAAACAACGTTATCATTTTTTTTGTGAGTCATAGGGTTAAATTTAAATGATATAGTATATTTACTGAATGGTAAATATTTAAATAATATCATAGAAATTTCATTTATATCACATATATTTTTTAACTTTAACATTTTTACCTTCCGTTTAATGCATCAGTTAAAAATGAATCCCATCGCTTCGCATGGAAGTAGTTTTCCTAACACAGAAGCGTCATTATTTTATCACTGAAGGAATGGCTAATAAAAGGAATTATATGATATAATGACTCAAGAGGTAAAATTATGTTATAAATTTAATATATAAACTTTATATTCATTATCATACCCAACCATGAGATTTTGTTAAGAAAAAATGAACCAAATCATTTCATGAGGCGGTAGTCTATCGTAGATATGAATGATGATTTCATAACCCAATTTATTGAAGTGTGTGACATTTTATGTTTTATACTTATCAAAAAAGTCTTTTTTTTGTAATATAATGAAGTTATTATATCATAATTTTATAATAATAATTTAATGGGGTTGAGGAGGAAATAAAAAAATTCTTATGGTTGGATGTTACCTCTTGTTCAAGAAAATCCATTTGGTTTGGCAGTAAATTCCTTTTGTTGTTTGATTTAGTACAAAAATAAATCTTATATTATGAGAGGATTTTATTTGGGAAGTATATTTTGGTAGTTTATTGGGGATCCAAAATTATTTGAATGTGTGAAGAGAAGTGGATAGGGGGTGGCCTTTCATAAGTTAGGTGAGTAGAACAATTGTAATATTTTTGAAAGAGTTAATTACAACCCCAATTATTAATCTCATAGGACCTAATAACGTTCTATTAAAAATAATATATAGTATAAGTATATATTTTACTATAAAATGTGTTTTTTATGACATGTTTTTGTTCATTTTTACACATTATATTATTTTTTTAACTAGTAAGTACACTTTTTTACCTTAATCGTTTCGATTAGTTTTAATTGTTTTCATTATTCACATTTTTCCAAAATAAATTTACCCTTATTATAATTTATAAATTTTTTTGTTTATAAATATGGAATCAATTTTTCAATTTTCATTTCAAATAATTGTAAATTTTTAATTTCATATTAATCCCACAAATGTAGGGAGACAATGATTTTTTAAGAAGATTGTTTTTTAGAAAAAGATCATACTATATTAACTACATTACTAACAATAATCATTGAATGAAAATAAAATTACTATTAAAGATATATAATATATAAATATCATATTATGAATTATTCAATTTGGAATTATTTTAATTAATTAACAATTTGAATCATTATTCAATTTAAAACAGTTATTAGAAAACCAATTTTTTTACACAAAAAAAAAACAAACACTAAAAAAAATATAAATATGATTCATAAGAAATTATATTGACATAAGAAAACTAAATAATAAATAGGATAATTTATAAAATATCCAAATCATATTGTTAATTATAAATTACTTATTTTATTAAAATAAATTAATATTTACAAAAAATTAGTATTTTAAACTATTCACTTTAAATCAATATTTTTCTGAAAATCCCATAAGTGAACTAAATGTAAATTATTATATATTATAATTTAAAAAATGATATTAATTTCATAAAATTGAAATTATAAATTTTTGAAATGATCCTCTTAAATAAAACCTTATAATAAAGGTATAGATAAATCTATTTTCTTTTTATTAAAAAAATACTTAATTTTTTTATTTTTAATATAACTATATAATTCATATTAATAAATCATAAAGTTATTTATTATATAATTACCTAGGTTATTACATTTAGACAATGAATATAATATTTTGTGAAGAATTTATGGGAAATGTTCAATGCACATTATGGATTTATTTCCTTCTTAAAAGGTTTTAAAAATTCCACTTTGATGAGAAGTCTTGATATTTTTTTATTTACTGATTTTTCATAATTCCCTATAATAATAAACTAAAAGCAATATATATTTTTATTATGATAAAGTAATTTTATTCAATAATTTTTCTCAAATATAGTTTTTCATGTTATGTGTTTTTATCCCCAGATTTGGGAGTACAAATTAATGCGCACTATAGTGGGGAAATAAATTATGTGTTTATTGAACCAGATATCAGAATATAGGTATGGGGCATCATAATTATCTAGGTTTTTAATAATTTTTTTAAATATGGGTTTTCAAAAAATTATTCTATTTGAGAAGAATATTGTGGGAGATTTTTAATAACATTCATGAAATAAGATGAATATGAATCTAGTGTAGAAGTTATCTAAACTATTATGATTCCAAGAAATTTATTATTATGAGATCTAGTGACTATTCATATAATATGATATAATATTTATGT
Source organism: Viscum album (assembly GCA_963277665.1). Classification (NCBI taxonomy): domain Eukaryota; kingdom Viridiplantae; phylum Streptophyta; class Magnoliopsida; order Santalales; family Viscaceae; genus Viscum; species Viscum album. The sequence continues at coordinate 1,281,825,993 of OY728127.1, forward strand.
ATGAAATCATTGAGAACCACCATACATATTTAATTTATTTAGCTTGTATTTGCGATGAATTACCTTACAGGATGAAGCTATTCCAAGATGATTCTCCCTTCATACGCTACTCCATGTATAATGCTTGGATTACATTAGAATAACTATGGGGGAGAAATTTAGATAGTACATGAGGGTTCTATTTTCATAGATTTATTTTGTTCTCATCATACTATTTGTTGGTGATCCATATTTACTTTAAAATATTTAACTTTTATTCCGTTCCTTGGGAAAATAAAAAAGAAAAATTAATAAAAGTCGTTGGTTGTGTACTAGGAAGGTTAAGAATCACAATTTCTATAATGATGAATCCCTTGAAGGGTTGTAAGTGGTTAGGGGATGGATGTGAGATCTATCCTATACATGATTTTCAAAAAATATATATGGTAAAGAAAAATTAATGGAATATAATACAACATTTTAAATCATTTAAAATATATTTGTTTCCAACTAGGGATATTAGAATGCTGAATTTATTAGATGGGAAGAGAAACTTTATTACACTTATCATGACATTCATGAATTGTACATCCATGATTACCCTCCTTTTGAGTTTCATTTTCACTTCATACCATCCTACCAAGAGCGACGAAGTCATTTAACCTAATTGTTGATCCTATATGATTAATTTTTTACTTGTATTTAAAAATTTGATATGATAGAACAAATTCAGGGTTATGTTTAGGAACATGTAGTCAAGGAATGAGCATAAATAAAAATTCATTATACCCTAAGTTATGGGAGAAAATTCATTGAGAGGTAAATTTTAAATGGGTATAGGATTCGATGAACAATTTAAATATTGAAATTAATAGACTAAAATTTGTTTCAAGGAAATGAACTATGCGGAATGACTAATTTTCTATGTAGGACAAATTATGGAATATAACCTTTTTTACAATCATGTAACTATAATTACCAATATAAAAAGAATATTTTCTGTTCTAAAAATTTCTTGGGATTTTTTTTGAAATCATCATTGCTGCTTTCGAAGAATGAGGACAAGAAATTGTTCATGGGGGGGGGGGGGGTTGATAAGAAAAATTCATATATTATTATTTCTACTATTTACATAATCATTGTCATTGATTTATTCAATAACTCACTTGGTATTTTGTTACATTTTTATGAATGAGTATTCACATGATTCAAAGAATGAAATTCTAAAAAAGTACAAAATTCTCCATTTACAAATCATGAATCATAATTACATGTCATGTTAGGAGATTTCACATCTTGTGGGAAGCTGTGAGCCAAGAAGTGAACCAAGCCACAAAATTAGTTTAAATTGAATCTAGTACGCACTTTGAACAATTTATAGATGACGCAACACCAATAAAAGATACTGAATGAGAAATCCATGCCAGAAGAGCTATTGAGGACCAGTAAAAATCATGAGTCCACTGTACATGACATATAGTTAGTGAAACCTCATTAATCGGGCTAGATAAGCATGAGGCATGTGGAAGATATAAAATCCACAGAGATCTTCACAGATTAACTATACACGACGTGTAACTCTGGAACATGTGATGACCGAATTCACCTATAAATACTGCACCTCAATAAAACATTTTACAATATTATAGGACATGATTTCTCTATATTTTTCATCCCAATCATGTTCCTTTATCCTTTATCTCTTTAAAACCCACTATTTATTCATGTTTTACATTATATATCACTTCAAGTGTCATGGATTTTGTTTCCTTCAACTCTTTCAAATTCACATAGAATAATTTTCCAATGTTTATATTCTATTACCAAAAAACTCATACTAGATTCATTTCCAATTTCTAATTCAAGATATCATTTAATTAAATTTGTGATTCATCTTTCATAAAACCCCAATTTCATGTTCATTAACATATTTAGTAAATCCAACCCATTGAATTATATTTAATTACTCACTTCCAAATTCAAATAGTATGTCAAGAATGAATTTCTTTCTTTATTTATTTGTATCTCCACCCACTATGATTAGCTAAACCTCTTAGGGGTAGGAAAAAAGTGTAGATGTATCTAAATCCATAATCAATCCTTAAATATAATTTTCACAACCCCAATGAATTAGTAATTAGGATAAATAACCAAAGTCATGATAATTCTTGCGAACATCCCTAACAATGTGATATTCATAAATAATATCTTATCCAAATTAATGTTTTCTAGGCTACGATAACAAGCCTATGATTCCTTCTACCAAATAGGCCAAGCATAATTCACATAGTTTGTTACTATATCCCAATCACATAATGGCGACTTCTTAGGTAGAACTACATGACTTGACCAATGTCAACTAGAGACCATTATTTTCATTATAGCCTATTCCTTAGGACCCTTCCAATGTTAGAATTAAGGTCATATTTTTTTCCAAATAAGTGAAATAGTTCCTAAAACCCCATCAAATATTTTAAGCCACTTCCTGTCATAGAATTAGAACACAACCAAAAATGAATCCAATTTGAAAGGAATCCTATATAAGGGTCTCAAGATCATAATCCTCCATAGATTATGCTTTATTCTTATGGGATCGACCCCAAAATTCTAATATACTATGACTAAGTTGTAAGAGTAGTTTGGGAAAATATATATTCACTCTCACTCTAGCCCATATGAACCCAACGGCGCATGAAATCACATCAACTATTATAGATTGGATATTTTTTTAGTTGTTATTGATGGTGGCCAACTGAGTTGAACAAACTCCCTACTTAGTGTGCCAAATATATTCAGGAATAGACATCATGTTTTTCAGACAAGATAAGAAATAGAGCCCTATGTTAGATGGATCACTTGGGATTTTGGATGGATCTGGATGAGGGAAGAAAACATGATATTCAGACCATTTTTTTATTTTTCATTGTTCCATCATTTATGGGTTTTATTAGACACTAGATTCTCATTATAAAATTATATATCTACTATTTTGGTTTATGGACATTTATCCACATTTTATTCTTATCATATTATGTTGGTCTTATAGATTATGTTAAAATATTTTCAATTTTTTTTACATCCACTGTAGTGTCTCTTTATCAAAGAGGGTATAGTATCCCCATGATATATATTAGTCCTTCACTACATGTGGGTAGTGTCTGGAATACAGGGAGGCATGACTGAGACCATGTAAATAACTAGAACAGGTTATAGGAATGTGGCACCCATATCAGGCCATTTAACTATTATAATGTGTTAACACGAACTTATTCAGTAAATGATATGAATAATAATTATATTATGAAACATTTAAAAATGGAATTTTCCAAAAAAATGGATTTTCACTATATTTTATGATTTTATTTAGTGAACTATTTTATAAATATGATAATTTTAAAATCATAGGATTGAAATAAATTTTGGATATAGATAAAACTATTATTTTGTGATGAAATTGATGTTTTTTTAAAAATCAATTTTTACTTGTAATTTTTTTCCAAGAATATTATGATTTTTATGATTTCCAATTTTATATGTGTATCCTTTAAGTTTAAAAAACCATTAAATGATAAAATTTTCATTTAATTAATAGTATTGAGAATTTTAATACATCATATGATCCAATAAATAATATTTCCAACATTTTGTGTACTAAATTAAAATGCTAGTTTAATAAAAAATAATTTTCTAAATTTTATTTGAATCATATATTTTGAAGTTGTTAATTGGGTTTGGAATTAATTGAAAACCTTATAATACTAATTTTATTTATAATAAAAAAATATATAATGCGTATTAATAATTTTTATAAGAATGGATTACACATAAAATTTATTCTTAAAATATGCACATTTGTCAAAAAACATGTTTTACACATTATGTGTGTGGAACATTAAATTAACTTCTCAAAAGAATATAAAATTTATGTGATAAAATGATTTCCACAATTTAAAATAATATTTTTCAATAATTTTATGCATTAATTGTTATGTTTTTAATTAATTTTAAATACAATGGTTAATAATTTATATTAAATGAAAAAATAAAATTGGGGAAAAGGATTGTATGTTAAATGAAAAACCATAAAATAATCAATGTTTTATAAAAAAAGTTTTTTATTGATTCCTTTTGACCCATGCTAACATTAACATAATTTTTTTTTCATTTTGATCCTCTGAAAAGTGAATAGTAACATTAAATTATTTATAAATTTATATGTGCTTTTAAAAGTCTTCTCCTCTTTTTATATAAAAGTAAAACCTTTATTCCCTTTAACCCAAAAATTTAAATAGAACTTCTAGATTTAAACCCACCTATTATTTGATCGTTATCCCACTCACACATTATAAATAATATGTTCCCCATTAATTTGTATAATTACTCCATATCAAAACAAAATTCAAAGGATAATTCAAGAACTCGATTTGAGTATTGTCAACATCATAACTTTTATCCTCAATTATATTCATTCTAATTTATTCTGTACATACTAATATAATGATAATAGTATCATTTATATAATATTTTTAGTATATTAATTTTATTTCCATGTCTTTTTCATTAATCCAACCTATTACGTAAAACTAAATTGTTGTTTGTATGCACATGCAGACCACTACCACCATGAGTATTGAAAATAATATTTCTTTACATGAAACAATTGATTTTTCCTAGCATTGTTTAATGAGAAAATATTATTTTTTAACAATATTATCATTATGATATGAAATATTGGTGATCCTATAAATGGAATGATACTAAAAAATTATTATTAACTTAATCCTTTATAATAAGAAAACAAGGAGGAACATCATATCATTTATCTAAATAACGACTCAATATAAATAATATTCAGTTGATACATCTTTATAATGAATTTTTATCACACTAATAAACAATATATATGTTTATTATTCTTATATTATAATTATATAACAAATAAACAACATCATAATTTATAGAAACATTGCTTTTATGAAACACGCTTCAAGGAATAGTGATAACCTACACAGTTTTTTTATAACTTCTAAAAATAGATAATATATATATATATTATGATTATAAATAGAGTTTAAAAATGGATATTGTTATTAATATTTTTCTTGGGTATGTGTTTAATGAACTTGTTTTAACAATTCAGGACTTTTGGAGAATGTGAATAAAGGATCTGGACCAAGGTAATGGGTTTTAATTTGAAATTCCTCTTTTTGTATCTTTTTTGGAATTATGGACCTAATTTAAATTATGTTGTGTATATAATACCTATTTGTGATATTATATAATTAATTTTCTTTTTATCATGCTATTTTATGTTTAATTACATGAACTCCCTATCAAGGATTTTCGATTTGAGAGTTTCTAATGTGGTATGACATTTTTTTGTCTCATTTAATATTTATTTAGACATGTTACATGATGTGAACCATGATTCCATTATTTTTTATTCAATTATTTTACATTCCTAGGACTGTATTATAAATTATATACTTAAATTTAATGTTATATACAATGAAAAATATTGTTTTTTAGAAAATTAATTTGTGTCATGTGTTACACAAGTCATAATAGATTTTGGAAACTCAAATTTTTCTTATTGAGTTGTGATCATTATCATGAAATTATTCAATATATGTCATATACAATCATCCCATAGATTTTATTGTGTGTTATTATCTCATTTTTATGGAGAAATATATTATTACCGCATAAATCCTTTTGGAAAATAGTTATTACATCATGGGAAATGGTTTTTATGAAACCATACACCTTCATTCTATCGATGTATTCTAATATTGTTATTTGAGTATTTAAATAGTTTTTAAATCAATTATAAATAATGTGTGAAGATAAAATTTTATGTAATTTAGATTGTTTTATTTTCACCTATTAATAAATTTATTCTATTATCATGAGAAATAATTTTGGCTTTCTATATGTTGTTATTAAAATATATATGATTTTTGGAAAGTTAACTATGTATAGTTTGGCAATCAATCTTCTATATATGAATGGGTCATGATCATATTATCCCTATAATTTACATGTGGAAATTTATTTTAAAACTATAAATTTTTATTCCAACATGGATTATTATCAGAAATATGACTATGTAATGTTTTACCCCCAATCATTATTCTCAGGATGGGTTATGATCATGTTATCTCTTTACAAATATGGTGAAAAGTATTGAAATAATTCATAATTAGTGATTTACAATGAAATATGATCAAAAATTGATATTATATATTCTTAATTCTATAGATATAAACATTAATATTTTGAAAAAGAATCAATAATGAATTATATGAAACGTTTTGCTAACTCTTACGATGAATGCATTGAACAAAATGTGGTTAATGGTGGGGTCAAAATTATATTTCCTCGAAATGAATCAATAGGTCTCATTAGGAAAAATATGTTGGGTTTGGGTGTATACCTATTCTAAAACAAGAATTTTTCCCTATATCTAGGCATTGAAAACATATTTTTAATATTTAATATTAGAAATTCTATCAGTGTTATATCTATATGATTGTTATTTATGTATTGATTTATTATCATTGATATATATTTCTCTAAATTTACATTGAATAAAAGATTACTGAAATTATTTATTACATCAATAATAGGTATTCCATACTTTTGTGTTTGATATATTAATATATATGTCTCCCTTATAGTGTTTTTGAGCCCCATTTTATATTTTTATATCCCTCTTGTTATAAATTAATGTTTTACACATGATATGTTTAGAGGGATAGAATATGTGGGAAAATTTTTGTTATATTCTAAATATTCATTCATGAATTATTAAATTTATATACAATTGAAAAAGCATAGTGTCATAAAATGAACATGTCTTGTATTTTTTATTCTTTTATCCAAAATCTCTAAAAAATTAAACATGATTGTTTTGAATGGTTATTATAGTTTCATTTTTTTATGGTTATGGATGTATATATTAAGGCTATTTGAATTCATTTTTAATAGTGTAAGTGATTGTCACAACCCGTTCTCATGGATCGTGTCGTGAATACCCCAAACCTGCCTTCCATAGTCCAGGGGATGGCGACTAGCACCAAAGGCATAAATCCCTAAGATGGGAAGGCATTGTCTTTATAAAAGCAAAAAAACACAACATAGTACACAACTGAAGTAAGCACTAAGTAAAAATGACTACAAAATTAAGTGTTGAAAAGTAAATAGGCCAGTATGCAAACCCAACTGTAAAGTACAATACAAATGAAATGTTAGTACAACTGTAGTAATGTAAAACAGAAACCACTAAGTCATCCTCCGGAAATCCAACCTAAAGGGTGGGTACAGATGGCCTCCCTAGCGACTCACGTTCGTCCATCCGCTCCGTGTACGTCTCACCAAGTGGTCCACCTCCGGGTACCGTCCAGCTCTACAGGCCTCCACCTTGATCTGTGATGTCCGTTGTCTGCATCCAACACAACATTGTGCGGGCATAGCCCATGTAGGGGTGATTATATGATACATAGTAGGGACCTGGAGACCACCAAATGTCTCCTAGAATCCATGAAGGATAAACTACAGAAGAGAAAAACAAACACGGAGTATCGACCAACCCTACTTAGGTATATGCCCATACATATATCTAAGTTATTAACCACAGTTCGGCTCCGACTCTCGAGCCCAAGCACAAATCAGTCCACAAAGGAAAGAATACGATCACATCGATGATAAATATTGAAATTAAAGACTCAGATCACACAGGTATACATCATTGGTATAGCGATAGAGATGATCAGATGTATCTACTGATTCATCTAAGCTGTCGGTCCAACATAGGATACAAGACTAGCTAAGCAGTCGGACCCACACAGGATACAATACCAGCTACTCTGCTGGACCCACATAGGATACATATAAAGAGTTCATACTACTAGAACCACATAGCCGTCGAACCCACAGAGGATTCTAGTACTATATTCATCGCTGTCGAACCCACGGAAGATCCTTGTACAGTAGTCGATGCAGACGCAACTAGCACTAGGGTTCCCGCACACAGCACGCTCGATTTCGGGAGGGTCTGATCCTTGATCCAATGGGTCGATACATAAACTATCATGAAGTCCTGAGTTGACGTATCCTGAAGTTCCGTCTGATCAAAAAAAACCAACGCGACAGACAGTGCGTCAATCAGACGCTCGTTTTAAGAGTTATTTGCTTTTCTGTTTTAGGGGACTGGTTGGAATTACGCTCATTCCTAATCTGAACTTTTTCCAAAGTTTTCAAAAACTCACTTCGAGTATTGCAAATGGACTGCCTCATTGAAAGGGTCCCAGTGCCACAAACAACACGTCGATCGAACACACAGTCAAGAAGTTATTCACATTTAAGAGAAACAGGATCGGCCCGTCAAGCCCAATGGGCTAGTGGGTCAGCCCATCCTGGCTCAGTGGATCCGACCTGGTTCAGGGTTGGGCCCAGCCCAGTGTGGCCCTGTCGGGTGTGGCCTGGCCCGACGGGGTGTGGTCCGGCCCGGGTAGCAGGCGGCCCGGCCAGCGCAAAGCGGCCTGGTCCGTGCCACTGGCAGCCTGGCTTAGCGGCTGCTCACAGCTCGTCCAGATTGCCGAGCAGAGCTGGGGCATGTCCCCCGGTTCTTCGTCACAGCGGCACCGAGCGACACCGCCACTCCTTCCATGCTGAATGATGCTGGCCCGCTTTTCTGGTGCACGCATCCCCCTCGGGTGGGCCGCTGTCCTCCACACGTGGCGCCAGGTGGCGCTGCAACCTTCAACCCAGCCGACATGCGGCCTGGTGGTTCTCCACCAAAGCAGCCCACTGAGTGCGGGCTGCGGTTCTCTACAGTGTGGAACCACAAGGCACCACCGTCTTCCTGTCCCGCTGACTATGCCCAGCCGGTTCTTCTTCGGCCGAGCGGCCTGGTTGCGGGTCGTGGTCTCTTCTGCCCATGCGATACTCGGTGCTATGGTTCTCTAATGGGCCGACGCGCGGCCGCCGTTGTCACCACCGCTTTTGGTTGTCTCCGCCTCTTCCATACTCGCCACCATCGCGAATAAAAACAAGGATAAATGGAGGTTCATCGGGCCATGTTTTTTTGGCCCGCACCCTCCGTGTTAGGTGGTAACAAAAGGCCAAAGGAGATCACATGAATTCAACAAGAATAGAGGTATAATTTATTAAAATTAAATTATACAAGTCCCCAACCTCGTAATTGACGTCGCACATCGATGAGCCGCAGAAGACGAGCATTGTGGTAATCAGGCATCGTAGAAGATGGCGTCACAGAGAACAGTGTCTTCCCGTCAACGTTAGAGGAAGAGTCATTGTCATGATGCAGGAAGAGAATCCAAAGATGATGTAGATTCCTTGACGTTGGGGTGCATCCAAGGAGGAAGTGTCATTGGAAGAAGTTCTTCGCATTCTTTTTCGGCGATGTTCTTCACTGAAGAACGGCGTTCTTCATCGAGAGAGGAACACCTTTCTTCTAATTCTCTAGATGTTTTCCCACAAAATATTTTACAAGGAAAATATTATAATAAGGCTTCCCCCATTTTAATAGAATTTCCATGAAATTCAAATTGATTCAAAAAAGAGGTGCCAATTAATTAATGATGATATTAATTAGATACGTTGGCATAATCAATGGATGGAGGTGGAGAGTTTACATTAAAAGAGTGGAGTTGGAAAATTAATTAAGGGGTGTTCATGGGGAGGTGAAAGGGTTTGGGTTCGTGTGGGCCCCACCACACTAAATCCTCTCAAGGGTGGTTATGTGGGGTGTTGGAACAACCTCCATCTTCCTTTTGGAGATTATAACCACCCACCAAAATAAAAATATCTAACTCATATTTTTTTATTTTTAATAACAACCCCAAAAATTAACTTCTCCTCCTGATAAAACCCAACTACGATAAAATTACTCTTAGGAGAATATCGGCGCTGTGAGTTCATCTGTACCCTCAGATTTCGATTCTGAGTACCGGTTTAAAAGATAGAAAAACATGCACGTAGATTTACGTAACGTTCCCAAACAAAACTTCCAAAATTGATTCCGATAACATCAGGCCTCAGAATCAGGTTCCTTTAGAAATTACGGACTCATAAAATTCCAAAGAATTGAAGAAAAAATTTTACTTGAAATTTCCAGGTCATTACATTACCCCCACCTCAGGGATTTACGTCCCCTTAAACCTACAACACACACTAGGGAATCAAATGGGGGTACTGTGCATGCATCTGATCCTCCCGCTCCCATGTGCTCTCCTGGAGGCTCTCGTACTGCCAGCAAACGCTTACCAGAGGAATCGGCCGTCCATGTAGGACCCGCTCCTATTGATCCTAGATCTCCACTGGGACCTCCACAAATGTCACCCCATCATCGATGTACATCTCCTTATGGTTGATGATGTAGGATAGGTCGTGCACGTATCTCCTTAGCTGAGATACGTGATAGACGTCGTGCAACCGATGCAACTTAGGTGGAAGGGCCAGGTGGCAAGCCACCTCACCTATTCTGCTGAGGACCTGGAACGGCCAGATGAATCACGGAGATAACTGGACACCCTGACCAAATCTCCGTAGACCTCATTGAGGTGAGACCCATAGGAAAACGTGGTCACCATCCTCGAACTATAGTGGTCTCCGTCTCCTATCAGCATAGGACATCTTCCTGCTCTGTACAGTCTTCATCTGCTCTTGGATGATCTGAACCTTCTCCATCTTAGCCTGTACTATCTCTGGTCCTACCAGTGCGGACTCCCCTAGGTCTTTCCAACATAGAGGTGATCTGCAAGGTCGGCCGTACAATGCCTCGTAAGGTGCCATCCCGATGGTGGAGTGATAACTGTTGGTGTACGCAAACTCCACCAAGGGTAAGTGATCCTCCCAACTCTGACCAAAGTCAAAAACACATGCAAGAAGCATACACTTGAGAGTCTGAATGGTCCTCCTAGTCCGTCAATCCTTCTGAGGATGGAAGGCTGTGCAAAAACGAAGCTATGTCCCAAAAGCCTCATGTAATCCCTTCCATAGCCAGAATGTGAAATGAGCATCTCGATCAGAGACGATATTCAATGGGACACCATGAATCTGTATGATCTCTTGAATGTAGAGGCATCCCAAACTCTCTACTGATCCCTGATCTCTGATCATTAGGATGTGGGTCGACTTGGTGAGTTAGTCTACAATCACCTAGATAGAGTTGTGTCCTCCAGATGTACCTGGATGCCCCGTCACAAAATCCATGGATATCTCGTCTCACTTTCACTCTGTGACCTCTAAGGGTTGTACCAAGCCTGCTGATACCTGGTGCTCCACCTTCACTTGCTGAAAAGTGAGGTATCGTTAAACAAAATCTGATACATCCTTCTTCATACCCAGCCACCAGTTCTGTCATCTGAGGTCCTGATACATGTTCGCCACACCTGGATATACCACTAGTGTGGATGTGTGAAAGTCCCTCAACACCTCCTCCTGTAGTGAAACTGGTACCATGGTACGTCCCCTGAAGTGGATGACTTGCTCCCCTCCTTTATAAAATCCATCAGGCGCCTTCCCTGTGGATATCTAAGCACACCGCCTCTCACCGTCAACATCCCTACGATGTGCCTCTCTGACTCGCTGAAGAAGTGGAGTAGTGACTGTGAGTGACTGAATTAAAGGCTTCTCCATCTCTATCCACATAGGATATCCGCAATATAGATAGCTTCTTCGTTGCCTCTCCCAGAAGCTGAATGTCCAATCCCTTGCTGAGAGCATCTGCTAAAACGTTCCCCTTCTCAGGAGTATAGACTATCTCAATTTCATGGTCCTGGAGGAACTCAAGCCAACGTCTCCATCTCAAGTTTAGGTCCTTCTGCGAGAAGATGTACCTGAGAGTCTAGTGGTTAGAGAAGACATTAAAGTGCTCGCCCATCAGATAGTGCCGACACATCTTCAAGGAAAAGACAACTTCTACAAACTCCAGGTCCTGGGTAGCGTAGTTCTACTCATGCTGCCTCAACTAACGTGAACCATACACGATCACTGCTCGCTCCTACATCAAGACACACCCGAGTCCGGTCCCTGACGCATCGTGGAAAACCATGTATCCTACTCCCTCCTATGGTATCCTCAAGACGGGAGCACTTTTCAACCTCTGCCTCACCTCATAAAATCTATGCTTGTATCTATATAACCACATGATGGGTTTCCCCTTCTTCATAAAAGATGAAAGCAGTGTTGCAACTATGGAGAAGTCTGGCACAAATCTATGATAGTACCCAGCCAGACCTAGGAAACTCCACACCTCAGTCACACTCCTGGGTGGCTCCCAAGAAAGAACTGCCTCGATCTTCACTGGATCCACCACTACCCCAGCCTTCGGGATGATGTTTCCCAATAATTGAACCTCACAAATCCAGAACTGGAACTTCAAGAGCTTACCATAAAGCTACTGCTCTCGGAGTGTGTCCAGTACTACACGCAATTGGTAGGCATGCTCCTCCTCAGTAGTTGAGTAAATATGTATGTCGTCGAAGAAGACTATGAAAAAACGATCGAGGTAAGGCTAGATGATCCTGTTCATGAGACACTTTAACACTTCGTGATTATTGGTTATGCTGAAGGGAATAACCAAGAACTTGTAGTGGCCATACCGACACCCAAAGGCCGTCTTCTGCACATCCTCATCTCAAACTCTGAGCGGGTGATAGGCTGACCGGAGGTCTATCTTAGAGAACCATCATGCTCCCTTGAGCTGGTCAAAGAGGTCTTCAATCCTTGGGAGTGGATACTTGTTCTTCATGATTAGGTGATTCAGGAGACCGTAGTCGACACACCGTCGAAATCTCCCATCAGCCTTCTTGGCGAACAAAATTAGAGAAGCCTAGGGGAAACACCGGGTTAGATAAATCCCTTCCCCTACAAGTCCTCCAGCTGTACCCATAGATCATGAATCTCGGAGAGGGCTATACAATATTCTGGAGTAGATATCAGTGATGTCCCGGGGTACAGGTCTATGTAGAACTCTACCTCTCCGCGAGGAGGTAGTCCTGGAACATCGTCAGGAAAAACATCCGCATACTGACCCACCACAACAGGAAAACATGGACCCTGCACATCAACCTCTCTAAGGATGATACTATCAAACTAATGTGTGATTGGCTGCCCTCTCCTCTACGTAGGTACATCTCATACTGCAAAGGCTCCCTTCTCACCAGTGAAGGTGAACCTGGTCCAATCCGTGTGGACACACTGCACTTTGCGCATAATACAATCGATCTGAGCATGGACTATAGATAACTAGTCCATACCCTTGATGACTTCATAAGGCCTCAACGCCGCAACAAGAAGATCTCAGCCGAAGCTCTCACCTCCTCGAGTAATCTCACACTGCCGACACTAGTGCGTAATCATCAAGTATACTCCCGTAGGAGTCTCTATCCATAACGATCGAGCCAACGGCTCTGTCGGAATCTACGAGCTCCGAACAAGGGAAGCTACAATAAATGAATGACTCACACCTATGTTTTTAAGTAATGCATAAAGGGTGGAGTAGACATAGATAGTACCTTGAATCATCTCCGGTGTGCCTTGGTCGTAGGCCTCAACTGCCTGGAGCTAAACTTTCCTCTGCCCACCAGCTCCCTGTTGTCGGGGTGGACCTCCTAGTGGTGGTGGTGGTAGAGCCTCAAAACATAGTCGACCACCCGCTACTCGGCCAGCTCCTTTGCCTCGTCTTCCTGCTACAGATGGACCACCATAGTCAAACCTCTCCCTCTTCCTAGGATGTCCCTCTACTTTATGCTACTCATCTTCATGGCGGTTCAGGAAATCACGAGCCATGTGGTCCTGCCCGCCGCATGCATAACACTGCCTGCTCCTTATAAGACTGAATCTGTTTTGTGTGCCCCGCACCACCGAACCTGTATCCTGAGGTTGCCCACCTGATGGCCTGGTCTTCTAGGACTTCTTTGACATCTATATACTACCAGAAGTAGAATAATCCGCTACGTGTCGCCCTGTGGTGGGTCTCGCTACTAGTGTATGCTCAGCGAGGAAACTCTCCACTAGAAGGGCTCTCTCCAGCACCCCTGCCTGCGTCAGAATACTGAGGGGAATCATCGAAGCTCTGATCTCATTACTATGTCCCTACTTGAAGGTCCGGGCCCTGAAGAACGGGTCTCATACCATATCAGTGGAGTAGCATGAGAAGTCAGTAAACCATGCTGAGTACTGACCTATTATCATGATGCCCTATTGCAGATGTAGTAACTCTTGAATCCGCACCACACCAAGGGTGGGTGGAACAAACTCTGAATGGAAGAGACAATTGAAGTACATCCATAGTAAAGATGCCTAGTCATGCCCCTGGAGCATCAGGATCCACCATCTACCTGCTGCTGCATGCAGGAGACTCATGGAAAGGATCACCATAAGGTCGGCTGGTGTCCCAACAAATCTGAAAACTCTGCTGATATCCTACAGCCAATCCTCACCCGCCTTCATGGGGCCCTCCTAAAAAAAATAGGTGAACCACGGTCAAAATAGTATACCTGGTGAGCTGACTCAAAGTGATCACAAAGAAAACTTTTCAAAGGAAACACACACGCAATCAGTGTTTTCTTGCACTAAGTCGGAATTCAGAGGTCAGGGTCCTAGTGTATGGTTACATCGGCCGCCACACCAACACTGGACTCCTTGGACTGAAAACCACACTCAATAATCTTAACACTATTACTTCATATAAAGAATGATCAGATTCCTAGGTTCTGCTATAGAACTGACTCCTCTGATACCAATTTGTCGCGACCTGTCCTCGAGGCCCATGCCGTGACTACCCAAAGCCTACCTTCCATAGGCGATGGGTTGGCGACTAGAACCAAAGGCATAAATACCTAAGCTGGGAAGGCATTACCTTCATAAAAGTAAAAAAAACACAATAGAGTATGCAACTGAAGTAAGAACTAAGTAAAACTAAGTAAAGAAGTAAGTTCTGAAAAGTAAATGGGCCAGTATACAAACCCAACTGTAATGTACAGTACAACTGAAAAGCTAGTACTACTACAGTAAAGTAAAAAATCTACCACTAAGTCATCCTCTAGAAATCCCACCTGAAGGGTGGGTACAGATGGCCTCCTATGCAACACAATTAAATCCATCCACTCCGTGTATGTCTCGCCAAGTGGTCCACCTCCAGGTACCGTCCAGCTCTACAATACTCTACCTTGATCAGTGATGTCCTTCATCTGCATCCAATACAAAGTAGTGCCGGAATAGCCTGTACAGGTGTGAGTATATGATAATCAGTAGGGACCCCGAGACCCGCAGTGGTCTTCTAGAATCCATGAAGGATAAACCACAGAAGAGAGATAAAAACATGAAGTATCGACCAACCCTACTTATGTAAATTCCCATACATATAACAAAGTTATCAACCACAGTTCGGCTCCAAATCTTGAGCCCAAGCACAACCTAGTCCACACAGGAAATAAGTCAATCACATCGATGATAAATATTGAAAGTCAAGACTCATCTCACACAGGTATACATATTTTGTATAGCGATATAGATGACAAGATGTAGCCATTGATTTATCTAAGCTGTCAGACCCACACATGATACAAGACCAGCTAAGCTGTCTCACCTACACATGATACAAGACTAGCTACTCTACCAGACCCACACAGGATACAAGTATAGTGGTTAAACTGTCAGACCCACACATGATTCAAGAATAGTAGTCATCGCCGTCAAACCCATAGAGGATTATAGTATGGTATTTGTCGCTGTCGAACCCACAGAGGATCCCCATACAATAGTCAATGCAGTCACAGCCAGCTCTAGGGTTCCCGCACAAAGCACGCTTGATTCCCGGAGGGTCTGCATCTCGAGCCAAGGGGTCGATACATCAACTATCACAAAGTCCTGATTTGATGTATCCCGAAGATCCGTCTCATCAAAAGAAACCCAACGCGATAGATGTCACATCAATCAGATGCCCAGTTTGAGAGTTACTGGCTTTTCTGTTACAGGGTCCCAGATGGAATTACACTCGTTCCGAATCCGATCCTTATCCAAAGTTTTCCAAAACTCACTTATAGTTTCGCAAAAGGACTGAATCATTGCAAGGGTCCTAGTGCCATAGAAGGCGCGTCGATTGGACACACAATCATGACGTTATTAAAATTTAAATGAAACGGGCTCGACCCGTCCTGGATCAGCGGGTCCGAACCGGCTGAGGGGTCGGCCCAGCCTAGCGGGGCATGGTCTGGCCAGGGAGGCTGTTGGCCGAGTCCACGCAAGGATTCCGGGTCCGTACTACTTGCGTCCCGGCCTAGCGGACGGCCGCGGCTCAGCCATATGGCCAAGCGGAGCGGGGGCGTGGCCCCCGGTTCGTCATCATAGCAGTGCCCAGCGGCGCTGTCCCTCCTGCCCGTCCTGCTGAAGCCGGTCGGCTTTTCTGGTGCGAGCGGCCCACTCGGGTAGGCCGCTATCCTCCACAAGTAGTGCTAAGTGGCACCGTGGCTTTCAACCCGGCTGGCAGGCGGCCAGCCGGTTCGACGCCGAAGCAGCCCGCAGAGCGCGAGCCACGGTCCTTCACAGCACGACACCACAAGGAGCCACAATCCTCTGGTCTGGACGGCAATGGCCGACCAGTTCTTCTTCGGCCGAGCGGACCGGTTGAGGGCTGCAATCTCCTCCACCCAAGCGGCACCCGGTGGCGCAGTCCTCTAATGGGTTGGCGCATGACCGCCATTGCTGCCGCCGCTTTCGGTCGTCGCCACCTCTTCCATGCCATCCTCCATCGCGAATAAAAACAAGGATCAACAGAGGGTCGTTGGGCCGTGTTAATTCGTCCTTCTCCCTCCACGTTAGGCGGTAACAAAAGGCCAAAGAAAATCACTTTCATTCATCAAGAACCAAGGTATAATTTATTCAAATTAAATTATACAAACCCCTTACCTCGTAATTGATGTCGCACGTCGATGAGACATAGAACATGAGCATCACAGTAATCATGTGTCACAGAAGATGGCGTAGCAGAGAATGGTGTTGTCTCGTCAACGTCGGAGGAAGAGTCATTTTTGTGATGCAAGAAGAGAATCTGAAGATGATGTAGATTCCTTAACGTCGGGGAGCGTCTGAGGAGGAAGCGTCATTGGAAGGAGTTCTTCGCGTTATTCGTTGGAGATGTTCTCTGCTAAAGAATGATGTTCTTCATCGATAGAAGAACTCCTTTCTTCTAATTCTCCAGAGTTTTTTCCACAAAATATTTTCCAAGGAAAATACTATAATAAGGATTCCCCCATTTTAATAGATTTTTCCATGAAATTCAAATTGATTCAAAAAATAGGTGCCAATGAATTAATGAAGATATTAATTAGTTGGTTTGGCATAATCAATGGAGGGAGGTGGAGAGTTTACAATAAAAGAGGGGAGTTGTCAAATTAATTTAGGGGTGTTAATGGGGAGGTGAAAGGGTTTGGGTTCGTGTGGGCCCCACCACACTAAATCCTCTCATGGGTGGTTATGTGCGGTGTGGGCCCCACATCCAACATCCTTTTGGAGATTATAGCCACCCACCAAAACAAAAATATCTAACTCATATTTTTATTTATTTTCATTAACAACTCCAAAAATTAACTTCTCCTCCTGATAAATGCAACTAATGTAATAGAACTATTAAGAAAATAGTGGCGCTGTGAGTTCATCGGTGCCCTCAGATTTCCATTTCAAGCACCAATTTAAAAGATAGAAAAACCCACACATACGATTACTGAAGGTACCCGAACAAAACTTCAGAAATTGATTTCGGGCACACCGGGCCTCATAATCTGGTGTCGTCAGAAACTGCGGACTCGTAAAATTGAAAAGAATTTATAAAAAAAAATTCTTTTGATTTTTCTAGTCTTTACAGTGATGAATGTATTTATTGAATCAGATCTGAGAGTGCAGGTATGGATAATTACTACAGGTATTAAAGGAATATTTTAGATAAATTTGGTGATTATAATGCATATAAAAGTTAAATAATGATAAGTTAAGGTTTATTATAATATCGAATGTATATATAACCCTTTGAGATCGCAAATAAATTAACATTAACGTAAGAAGAAATAATACATTTTGATTTTAGTATAATATAACTTCAACTAAAAATCATAGTATAATTCTATAGGATAACTCAATGTACTGTATAACATCATAATACAAAGATAAAATAGAAATTATGAGGGTTTACCTTGAAATACATAAATATATGCTTACTAGAATGTGGATGTTTTTGGGGAACTGATGAATCTAGGCGCTATCACTCAAAATTTTCTAATTGAGAGTTGAATTGGTCTTCACTCTAATGTATAATGAATGACACCATACTAGACACTCCTATAGGATATTCATTGGTTAATAATTTTATCTTTATGAATCATTGCAATGGATTTAATAATTATGTATATTAATTAGGATAGAGAAACTAGAATTGAAATTATGACGGATAACAATGGATTGAATAAAGAGAGTCATAAGATTATATGAAAGTGACATATTTAAAAAAAATTGTAACATGGAAGACTTATTTAGATTGATTGTTTTTTATTAATATTTTCTATATTATCCTGACCATTTTAACTTTCAGTATTTGGATGAATAATATCACAAAAATGAAGTTTATAAAGGTATACATGCAGAAACATATGTGTTATAAATAAATTAGGGAGTATAATTAAATGGTCTGAAATTTGAGTATAGAATTTTTAATATGAAAAAATGTGGGTTTTCTAGTATTCCGAATTTTATTGAGGTTGATATATTAATAAAAACAAATTTTTGATAATGTTACATATTTTAATTAGAGAATTTATATTTATTGATGATTTTTTTAATTATATACATCATTTAGGAACATGTGAAACATATTTGGAATATCCGTTAGTTGTTTCAACATGAAAGTGAATCATATATTAAAAGGAATTGATATGCTGGAAAATTGATATTATCACAACGTTGTTTTTTGGTGATAAATTTAGAAAAAAAACTGGATTGTTGTATGGATAACTCTTTGAATTCAAATGAACATGATATGATAGTAATAATGGGATGATTTATTTTGATAAAATTTAGTTATATGATATTGATATCTTGGAATTCATTATTTATTTAATAAAATAATGATCCATGATTGTTTTGCGACATTTATTTATGATATGGGATTATGATATATATTAACTAGTTTGTGACATTATAAACTAGTCATTAACATATTCTAGTTTTAATGATAGATTTATTTTTTGAATAAAAATGGAATCTCATTCTAGTTTAATGCCTTAGATATTCCAATTGTTTTTGGAAGGGTATGTTGTTGAGGGTATACGATTAGGGTATATTCATGCATAGGTATCCAAATGAAGGAATGATTTATCTTTTTAGGGGAAATGATAAGTTGTAATTATAAATCTTATATTTAAAATATTATTTACTTAATAATATTTAAATAGTGTTCATGATAATCTGGGACCTCTATTTTAAATATTTTGTTATTAAATATCAGAGAACCCATCTCAATGTAACCTAGGATTAACCAAAAATGATATATGTTAAACAAAATGTGATATTGTATAAACAGATTCTTTTACCTTTTGGGTAGTAATAAATATTGGATAGCATAATAGTGTTCTAAATTGATATATTTTGATGTTAAATTTTATTATTTTTATTCATGATCAATTTGTTATAATGATAATTACAAATATTAACTCATCTGGTTTTAGTAATGTCTAATACCCAAAATTACCATGATAATAATGGATTCTAAAGAAAATGTAGGTACAATCCTAATGAACAACCTAATAGTATATGGACAAAAGTGAAGAATATTTTAATTAATCCAAAACAGATATCACTAATTCTGATTAACAAAAAGTAACATATGTAAAATAGAAAACCCACCAAATAATAGATGGATGAAATATTATAATAATTTGGGGGACCAAAATGATAATCGGATAAAGATTCAATTTCATACATGTAGAAAATATAGGAAGAATCAAGTGGGGAATTGAAATAGAGGGAGTAGTAAATTCTATATGAGTGGGGACAAATATAATCAATCATAAATGATTTATGGAATGATAGAAGCTTTAAAAATAAGTTGTGTTTATTATAATATATATTTTAATTATGTGGATTAATGTAGCATCCTAATGTCTAATAAGGTATATGTTCACCAACAACCACAAAAACTAGGAAATGTCTTTGGAACTACATTTAATTTATAATATAATGATTTCCCATTCTAGATTTCGACACTCTTATAATAAGTATGTTTTTAGAAACTATTTACATTCAGTTTTAAAAACCCATTGCGGTTTCACTATCATAGAAATAATTTTTAATCATTTTGGGATGCTATTCCTCATAGGTCTAGATCTTATTGTAACACCTGGATATTTTTATGAAGTATTTTATTTAAATAATTTATATTATTTTGTTGATTTATTTACAAAAAATCATGAGTTTAAACAAACCATGATATAACCATAATATAAAATTACAGTTATATCATATCCATTATGTTAGTGGTAATAATTATAACTAAATTATGAAAATCCATTAGGAATTCATTGGCTATTTATTATTTATGAAAAATATAAAACACTTAGATATTTTTATTTTTGGGTGAATTGCATTTGTAAAGATATTAATGAGATATATTTGTTATATACTTAATAAAATATTTTTGATATTCATCCAATTTATATTTTAGTCATAGGGTATTAATAGAAACATATTTTAGGTATAAGAACCTATTTTTTAGAAGGTTAATTTTACACATTTGAATAGTGAACCCTTTTTAAATTATGATTCTAGCACATTATTAATTTAAATATGAAAACATAAACATGTTATTTTGAATTGGGTTTAAAAATTTTCTTTGGATACTATATTGAATTTTGTTGATAACAGTCATGTTTTGATGAATAGTAAAAAATACGACAAATTTTAATTAAAAACAACTTTTTTCATCGTGAAAATTTATATTGTTAAATTATAATATCGAATATTTTTATAGTATAAATAGAATATATTTTTGCAATTTAATATAAGTATGTCATTACAATTATTTTTACATTGAATTCATAGGTTAAAATATTTCAA
This sequence comes from Viscum album, assembly GCA_963277665.1. Classification (NCBI taxonomy): domain Eukaryota; kingdom Viridiplantae; phylum Streptophyta; class Magnoliopsida; order Santalales; family Viscaceae; genus Viscum; species Viscum album. Next base: position 1,281,847,104 of record OY728127.1, read on the forward strand.
TGTTTTGCAATGGTTTATCCTTTAAAACCCATATTCTCATTTCACCAATGAGATTAATTTTAAATAAATTACTACAACTAAAGTGTCTTGAATTTGAAAAAATGGATTCAATATTGGTAATATGAAGGTCCAAATTTTGTGAACAGTAAGCTTTTATTTTTGGACATTATGAATAGTAACTTTAGTAATTATTTATGTACCATGGTTAAAGGATAAATATGGTAAATAAGGGTAAAATAATAATGATTTAATAAAATAAAATGACCCTAAAATGGTTCTTAATCCTATTGGATGAGATATTTCTGACCATAAGAATACTTGTGTTGATTTTGCGGCCCCATGGAATAAAATGGATGTGAAAGTGTCACTTCATAAGAATTAATTTAAAGTATAGATAATTATAACCTATACATATATCTTTTACTAAATAGATTTTAACATAGAGTTATATAACTGATATTTATGACTATAACATTTATTAGAAATATAAAACAATTTCATACATCATTTTATTTGATTTATAATTTTTAAAGATTAGATAAATAGATTTATTTCTGACACAATTTTCATGTAGATATTACCTCATTAATGAACGATTCAAATAAATGAAAATATAAATATTGAAACAAATGTAATTTGGTTATTTTGATGTTATATATGAATTTTTTTGATGATATTGACCTATTATATTTTATTTAATGTCTTATTTTCAAATTAATCAAGTTATTAATTTTTAAGAAATCATGTATGAATAGTGTCCAAAATTGACACTATTTATAAATTAAAAAATAAAATAGTTTATTAAATGATATTAAATTCCTAAAAATCTATGATTATAAAAAATGGTTAATATAAGTCCAAACATGTCATAAATAATTTTCTTTTGGTTGTTTTACATGATATGGTAGTTATATTGACCCACAATGTGAAAATAACGAAATAACGGGGTAATATAAAAAATGGTAAAATAATGGTTAAACAAAAAATATAAGTATAAAAAATATTCTAAAATTTTCTAAAAAATATATAATTATGGGTCTTAGAACAATATTTATCTTATGTTTTAAATAAATAATTTTTTTACCATTTTTTACTGAAATTAAATTTATAATAAATTAATATTTTGAGTGTTTTCTTAAAGTTCCCCTCTAGTCTCTTATTAAAGGGCTCCTCCTCCCTATCCTTTTTCACTCCATTTTGAGCCTTCAAAATTGGCCAAACCATGACCATTTCTATTCTAAACATCCCTAGTTACACTCTAGGGGAACTTTTCTTCTCAACAAACCAACTCTAGTGCTTTAAGAGGAAATTTAAAAGAGGCACGTCAAGGAAGAGGTAATATCTTCTACCGATTCTTTATAATTTATTTTTCATCTAATTACTATTATTTATTTGTTTAATTATAATGTAATAACGTAAGTATTACTAATATAATGATATGTTATTATAAAAATAAAACGACCCTATTTTATCTTCTATCCATCCTATAGAAACGTAAATCACCGCGCGTGCGTAGGTACGACTTACCATCTCCATGCCATACTATAATATGTTTTTCACCACTAACTTACATGGATGGGTATAATGGTGGAAAAAATAATTATATATTCTTATTTAAAACATTATACTAATTCTGAGATACAAAGAACCATCCACTTCAATACCATTAAACAGTTATAGGAACGATATCATCACTCGTGCGTATGTATATATTATGGAAATATTTATCATCGATGTCCATGTTTTATAAAACATATTCTCATAATATGTTTAATATTATTATATTTATGTTTAATGTAATTTTTACCCATTTTTACATTTATTACATGTTTTGCAAGGAATCTTTCTTTTGTTTACCATATGAGGTACTTTTTGAATTTTCTGGAAAAAGTATGAGCAGAATGTTTTTTAAATTTTATGACATGAATGATTTTTTACATCCTCATAATGCCTTATTTCAATGAATATTCCTCTACATGATTAAATTTTTATTTTCATCTAAATAATTATCATTTAAAATTTTATGAAATTTTGAGAAAGGAAAATGATTTTCGAAGAAGAAAGGATATTTTCATCAAGAATTAATTTCAATTGTTTTATAAAAATTATTTTCCATCTAAGTTAATTGTCTTTAAATAGGGTTTTGTTTATAGAAATATTAATAATATTATTTTATTTAGTTAATTTTGGAATTTTATTTTATATGGATTATGTAAGGGTAAAATGATGTTTAAGAAACACATTTTAATTCATGGGTTATGCTATGGTGAATGTTTTTTTGTCACACATATGAATGGTTTCATTATGAGATGTGTGGGACCTATATCTCTGTCCAACACATTGGGTAATGATTTATATCTCAACAGATATACATGGTTGGAAGACAAGTAAATATGGTTTTGTAATACAGGGCTAGAACGAGGAGTGAACTCTGTTCAGTAATGGACTTTGTCTGTTATGATGGCCTTGGTAATGAGACTTGACTAATATGAAATGATTTTATTTAATAATGTGTGTATAAAAAAAATTCATATCTTATTTTATAACTATTGGGATTACATGGAACTTTTATGATATATCCCATGACATATTATTGTGGTATTTTATATATAGGATAATATTTTCAAATGTTAAGTTCTTATGAATGTGATATGATAGATATTTCAATTTTTTACCGTTACGGAACATTTGAGCTCAACCTTTTTTATTTTTATTTTCAATAAGACATAAATAACGGTATTAAGTATGATATGACCAAAAGGAGTCATGTTATGATGAAATAAACAAGAGACCATGTAGTTGTTTTATGAACCAGTTTTTTATGTTCCCCAGTTTCTAATGAAAATACACCTGTACAGTCCTTTCATGGTTTTGTTATATGATTTAATAAATATAAATCAATTATAATGTCAAATCATGTATTTAAAGAGGGGGTCACAATATTTGTTATCATAGGAAATGTATAGGTATCCATTGGAAACTAGGTTTTGAAAGCATTACAGATATGTCTAAGTATACGATACAATCCTAGTGTTATAGAAATGACAATGAATAACCTAGGATAAAAACTAAAGTTTCTTAAATTGAAGTTTTATTCATGATTATGTGGTATTATTTTTACGATTAGTGTTTATCAAAATATACTTATTGGTTTTAGTTAATGGATAGAACCTAAAGAAACCACATTAGGGATGAATTCGACAGGAAATGAAATGATTATCCCCCTGAGAAACAAATGTTATAGGATATGGAGTACAATATATTTTATCCATGATAACAAAACTTTCTAAATCTATGAATCCTGAAGGACATCCAAACGAGAAAAGGAGGGAGCAAAATTCTATTGAATACTTCATGAGGAAGTGTCCACCTTCATTTAGTGGGTCTTCTGATCAACCAGTGGCTAAACAATGGATCAGTACCTCTAAAAAGATATATTTAGTTCTAAAATTTTCTAAAAATCATAATGTCCTCATCGAATTATATCTTTGGAAGTTTAAGATGATAAATTGTGTAATCTTATCAATAATATGAGGCAAGGAGATGAAATTTAGTCTATGGAATGGGATGAGTTCAAGAACATATTTATCAACATGTACTTTCCTCGTATTATTCGAACCAAGATGAAGAATGAGTTCCATGAACCTAAACAAAAGGATGATTAATCTATTGGTATAGATTATGAAAATTTTCCAGGACTTACAACGTACACTTTGGGAATTATTATCCAACCTAAGAGTAAGATTGATAGATTCTTTAGTGGCTTAGAACCAAGTCTCCAAAGAGCATTATCCATAAGGGACTTCAATAGCTATGAGGAACTTGTTCGATGTGATCTCATGGTTGAGATGGAGATTAGAGTAATCCATCAGTCATATGGTTTTTATAATAAGGAAAAAAATTAAATTCAAAGGAAAATCTAAATGCCACACTGAAAAGAAGAATATTTTTCAATTATTCTCAATGTGCGGAAAGAAACATGGAGTTAATTGTCATAAAGGGACTAGAAAATGTTTTTATTAATGAAAAGGAGGTCATTGAGAAATTGAATTCCAAAGTGAAGGGAAAAAGATATATAATGATGAGAACAATGAAAAGGATACAAATAATGAACCTCCTACACTTCAATGCTACATGTTCAAGGAAATGGGGGCATTATGCCAATCAGTGTCCTAATCTAGGGGTTATTATTTTTATATACCAATTCACTTTTATTTGGTGTGTATAATAAAAATTGACATGTTATAGAATGAATATAATTATTCTTATGATATTATATGTTTTATTTAATTTCTTTTTTTGTTTTTATTATGATTACAATGTTTCATTGTGATGTTGGACACATGGGATCGTTTAGATATTATTTTACTCAAGAATGTTCATAATGATTATCTTTTCAATCTCACTTCCTTTTGTGATTGTTGACATTATCTTAGAATAATAACATAATTATCATTTTCATAATGTATTATATATGGTTTACATACTTCCCCTTTTACTAGTAATATCATGAGTCAATAATTATTTTTGGTTTTTTTAGTTTCATTTTGAATTATTTATTCTAAGGGTATTTGTGTCAAAATTTATGAAAGTGGAAACGAAATTTCATTACCCGACTCTTCTTTATTAGGATACACTACTTCCTAATTGTCTTTAATATTATATGAATATGTGTAAAATGTATTAGAATTTATATTTAGGTATTTACACATAATTCATTGGATTTATAGTTGATACACATAATCTACCCATTGATTGATTTTCACATCAATATTATAGTCTCTCCAAGGGTTTACATTAAAATATATTTCTTTGGTAATGTTTAAAAATAAATTTACATCATAGGATATTATTGGATAATTATTTAAAAAATCCTTTCATTTTCTTATCCTCGGGGTATTTGTGATATTTTTTAAGTATTAGTACTATTTTCACACTCTTTGTTACCCAAATTTTTTAGAAAATGTTTTCATGAAAACCCAACTTCAATTATATATTTATTTGGAGAACATATTTTCTTCCAAAAACCACAATTTATAAATGGGTTTTCAAAATATTTTTAACCTTTCATAAATGATTTAGTAAATAAATTTTTACCCTTTTTATCTTTTACCAATGTTTTTAAAGAAATCATTTTATCACTTTCTGAACAAGTTCATTTTCTAACCTCTTTACGATGCCATAATAATGTTATTTCTTAACTCATATGGAATGTATGTATTTAACCACAAAAATTTATTTTAATATTCCATTTTATCATTAAAAGCTTACATTTTAATGAAATATTTTCCCGAAGTTATTTTAAATGATATGGTTATTCAAATGATTTTTCAGAATAAAAGAATATTTTCCTCAAGAATGAGTTTACATTTCTTCTTCATTTCCATTAATGACAATAACCATTACTCTTAATCCAATGGGTATAATTCATATTGATACCATTATCATTATTCCTTTATATGAATTATGATTTCTTTGACTAAGGATGGTATTCCAATTCACTACCTTGATTTGTTTTAGTCCAATTTAAATATTCTTCTTCCTATAAACATTATACATTAAATTTCCCCTAAATATCCATATCATTTATCATGGGTGTGATAATTTCCTAAAATTTATAACATTTTTACATATAGTGTTGAATTTGAGATATATGAGGAATGAATTGGATTTCATTTATGACGAGTGGTGTCCTCTAAAGCACCTAGATGCATAAATAGTTCTCATGTGGAAAACTAGAAATGGTTTGGGATGAGGCCTTACCCATTTAGTATATTCTTGTCATGAAGCATTGATTGTATCATATTATTGGAATAATCCTTGATATAATTAAATTATAGGAATTAATCATTGAAAATATTATATTCATAAAACCAATCCTTGATGATATGATTTATATATCCATTATTATGAATTACATCATTATGAAATCAATTATTATTCTTCCACGTTATTATTCAATTAGGTAAAATATCAATTGTTAAGTTTCATTCTCATATTATTGACTAATTGGTGTGTTTTTTAGTTATATACCTTAATTTATTGAATTTTTCATTTTCTAGATATTTAAATGGTATTTTTTTACAATTATTTACCTTTCTATATATTTTACACACTCCCTTATCATTTTATTGATTAAATGTCATGTAAATTCTCTTATTACCTTTCCATATTTATTATTATCATTGATTAATTATTGAATTGACTAAAATTTTACACTTGTGATTATTTTAGATCACCCTTATTATAGTTCGTTTCCATAGGAATCATTGATGTTTACTAAGAATGATATGTAAGGATAATGTAGATGGAATAAAGTTGTCATCCTTGAGAAAGAAAAACTATATTCTATAATTAGTGTATTAATTTGTAATCGAAGACTCCTGTATGTATATTCTTTTCCAGTGCTACTAAACTATTCAGTCCTTTATGATGCAATTTACATGTATCTATGAAAATTTAATAGTGTTATAAATCTTGCTCAGGGATTATGGGGTTAGGCTTCAATATATACTATGACCTTTCTTTGGATGTATAATTTTAGGTTTTCCATTCTCCTTTGTTGAAGGTGGATATGATTCCATCATTTTTGAGGTAGGGGAATCTATAATTTTTTGATTATTATTGAATTACCATATTCTTATTTTTACCACTTGTTCTTTTCATTGTAAGGGATTTTATTTTATTGAAAAATGGTTTCTATAAGATGTAAGAATGTAATTTGGAAATGGTTTTGTACCAACATAGCACATTGGGAACCATGGGTGCATTGGGTAAGGGGAATAGGTAACCCTAAGGTGTGTAATACCAATAGAGGATACTTTTTTAATATCAATATATTGGACTAGGACTCAATTTTTATTACAACCATGATAATCATGGTTTATGAATCTTTTATATATAGTAATTATTCCCATAGACTATATCCCAAGTTTCCTGGTTTTTCTTTTATACCTAGTTTTTTTCATGATGGTTTATTTCATGGATATTTTTCTCATGTTTACTTTAACTATTATATTTTTTATACCTAACATATTCTAGTACTTAGTTTTTAGGATGTGAATTAATTTAAATAAAAAGGAATTTTTATAAATTGTTTTGTATCTTAATAAAATTTATAAACTAGATTCTGTTTTAATTACAAAACTTGTAAATTCATTATTTTATAACATGTATAGTTTTTTGTGGTATCTTAATGAGCTATATGATAAAACTGTAATTTTTTTGCGATGTAGTAGAGATTATATTTTATGACCCATTGAAAATAAATGAAATCAAGTAGAATGAATTTTTCTCTTGTCATTTGTCCCCTTCATAGTGTTATTGATTTATGATGATGGATGGTCAGATGAACAATTGTTTAGTTTTGTATGAATTATCTTCCTAGTTTTGCGGGTGCGTCTTGGCCTTTTATATATCATGTATATTTATTTCCTTCTAAATTTTTTGTTAATTTGATTTCTCTCAAGTTTTACTTGATACATATGGTTCTTTTCTATATATCACCACATGATTGACCATCTTGGGTGACATGACTAGATGGCATAGGCTTATTCATTAAAAATTAACATCAAATGGAATACACATCCTAATGTTTTTTTGACACTGCCTGGGTGTGGTTAACTATTTTATTAGACTAGAGTGAGGACCATTGGAATTCAGGTATTGATATTTGAAAATGGGAATAACTAGCTAACATTCATGTTTGAATCCGTGTTACCATGGGTGGGTAGATCTTTATGATATTGAGAGTTGATGGTTGAGTTTTTTTTGGAAAGAAAATAATATATGGTTTATTTATATGGAAATATTATTTCCCTATGGGGGTGACCTTGTTCAGATAATACATAAATGTATTAGATTATTTTTTTGAATCATGGATATTGAATCTTGATGATGGTCTTATGATTTTGGAATATTCACATAACTGATTTCCGTTTGTCTTATGATTATTAGAAAAGGCCTCCAAAATCGATCTTCTTAATCATAGTGACTATGATAAAAGATAGGTTCTATAGGAAAATATTCCATTGGAACCTTATTTACTAGAAGAGATCCACACTATTCAAAATCTAGTTCAAGTAGCTACCATGAATCTAAGACAAGCATTGGATCACAAATAAGAATTTACAGTGAAGTATCCTTATGTCTTTGATGGTGACAAAGGAACACTATAATATGAAGAATGGATTGAGTGGATTGAAAGGATCATCAACCTTCTAATGAACTTAAGGAATATAAGGTGGGGGTTTCTATATCTATTTATTATGGACTAAGACATTAAGGGTGGGACTTTATTGTGTTAGTTATATTAAATGATGATATCACCTTGATATTTTCAAGTAAATCGTTGACCCCTAGTTTCATCTAATTCATTTTGTGAGAAAAATACCTTGGATTTTGTGGCCTTAGATAAGGGTGATCATTCCATTCTGAATTATTCCACCAATTCTGATGAGTTAGTTTACTAGGAACTGTAACTAGTCACCAATGACTACCTAAAGGTGTGGTGTTTTGAATTGGGGTGGAGGGACGATATTCATTTAATACTGATTCTCACATGCCCTACAAAAATAATAGTGGTATTTAATAAGGTATCATAAGAAGAGACAAACATGGATATAAAATTGGTTTGTTTGGAGCTTTGGTTGGTATTTCAGTTTTTCATTAGTGTATCTTATTGCGGGAAAATGAAGCAAAAACAGAGAAAGTTTTCTTTTGGATTAATTTTGGGGTCTTTATCTTGACCGTAGTGTTTAGTTTTATACTAATGTGGGAATATTGGACATAATAAATCTAATATTATATAGGCCCTCAATAATTATCATCATTTTAGAAAATAATTTTGTATGAAGCATTTTGGTGAAAAGATATCCTAAGTCACTTAGGTGGGACCCACATTCACTAAAGGCCTCGCAGTTTCATACTGATTCTTCCAAGGGAGGTGTTTCTTATCCATTGGTTTTTGGGGATATTCATGTGGAAAATAAATCATATTGAGGAGCTGATAATAGATGTATTTATCTGGTAAAGTATGCGTGAGAAGAATCTAAATCAGGGCTAGACATAGTTATAGGTAATTTTTTTATCATCTATGGTGTTATCATTATTTGATATAGGTGTTAATAGTTCTTTTAAATCAGCAAAGTAGTTGAAATATTTGGATTGTCTTAAGATAATATTAAATTATTCATGGATCATTATACAAAATTGGGAAAGATTCCCAAATATAGTTCAAGTGCCTATCATGTTGAGTGAATATATCTGATCGTGAGGTTGAATGGGAATTCACAGTACTCGATCAAGACATCATAAACATAATTATAGGAATTTATTGGTTGATCAATAAAAAGGCCTATATAGATTTTTATCATTGTTGAGTTTAGTTTTAATCTTTTGATAGGGTCACCCATGTTTTTGAGCATGAGTGGGACTCTATATCATCAAAGAAGGATCCTATTGTTTCTTACTATAGGATAATATCATGCATGTGTCCAAATATGTTCTTGATGTGTTTGACCTACTTTGGGAAGTCATCTATCTACACTGGTGTGTGAAAACATCAAGGAATTTCTGGATGATTTTTCTAGTTTATCTCCATAGAGAAAAGTCTATTTTATCATATGCCTACTACCTAGTAAGATACCTAATAATTTTCCAACAAACCATTCATAGCTACAAAATTGGTATAACATAAGTTCCATATTACAGATCTCAAGGATAACAGATTTATTCATCCTAGCTTGTCACCACTGGCTTCACCTATCTTCTTCCTGTGAAGGCATATAGGATCCACAAACAATTTATTTACTACCAAAAGTTATATCATGTGACAGTCCAGAACAAATATCCATTGAATGGGATTTATGATCTCTTTCCACATCATACATGGGATTGATGGTTTTCAAATATTCATATGTTGGTAGGTTATAACTAGTTGATATTTCTAGAAGTTGATATCAAATAGCAATATTTTGAGAGATGGTACATGTATTCAAGTTTTTATTTATTCCATTCAAACTAATTGATTCTCTTGTGGTGTCTATGGAATTTATAAAATATATAATTCATCAGATCTTGTATTGATTTTGTGTGGTTCTCATTGAAGAATCATGGTCTACAACAATTTAGAGGAGAAGCACATGGACCATTTTGATATCATTCTTGGACTATTGATATAACATTTTCTATATATTAAACTTTCAAAATGTTATTCTTAGAATAAAGAAGTAATATTTATGGGGAATTATATTTCTGAGGAAGGAATAATACTAGATTCTGACAAGGTATAGGAAGTTATCTATTTGGAGCATCTATAGAAGGTGTTTGAGACATGAAGATTCTTTGGGTTGGATGGCTATTACAAAATGTTTTTTTTGGTAAGTCAAGAAGTTTTAATATTCAATAAAAAAGTTTACCTATAAGAGTGTAATGTTTGAGTGGATTAGAATGTGTCAAAGACTGTTTAAGGAACTATTCATGAGATCGAATTCATCTTTAGTTTTGATTTTTTGGGAACCAATTTTGGGGTATGATGTTTTCTATGATACTTATGGAATGTGAGTTGGGTGTGAATTGATGAAGAGGGGACATGTGACAGTATATGAATCTCTCAACATATTACCCCATGAGAAAAAACTATCGTACCCACAATATTTCCTTCGTAGTGGTTATGAACGCACTCAAAATATATCCTCAATATCTCTTTGTGGAATGATTTAATGTATATTATAATCATATGAGCCTGAGGTATATTTTCATCGAGAGGGATATAAGCTTTTGATAGAAATGATGAGTGTAGTGTATATAGAATTTTTATTTGGAAATTTCTTATACTCCTAGTAAATGAAATGTGGTTACTCATGCACTGAGTAAAAAATTACACACAAAATAATTGATGGAATCATTAAATGAGTGGTATTGGATGAGTTTTCTTACTGAGATGATTTTGGGAATGGATTAAGATGGTGGTAAGATATTTTTGGCTTCGATGAAGATTGATTAATCATTTGTTGAGTCTGTTCAACCCAAGTATATATCTGGGCTCGAGTTATAAAGATTTAATAAAATCCATTATGGTGGGGAGACCTCATGTGAATGGTCTTGGTGCCCCTTTGGCACTAAAAGTTTTCAAAAATAGGTTTGACGTTCTTTATTATCTGATGTATGATTTGATGGAATGTGTACACTATTCATGTTGATCTGTACACCCATGTACTACCAACATGTATTATGATTGGAAACAAGAATATTGGTGTCTAGGGATGAGATGGTCAGTTGAGAATTTTGAATCACAGTGTATTACAAGTCAGATAATTAAGGCAAAACACTAAAGACCGGCTAGTTTATTACAACCTTTAACTATTGTGGTATATCAATTGAATGAATTCAATTTTACTTCATCAATGTTTATTGATGAATTACTTTTGATAAGGATGTTATATGGGTGATTGTAGATATAAAAATGAAATTAGAACATTTCTTACCTATCAATGAGATGATGAGTGTGGGGAAGCTTGGGGACCTTCATGTCAGAGAGATTTTGAGTATTCATGGGGTTCCCTATGAGGTTGATTATGAATTTTCCCTTAGATTCATAGTTAGGTTCTATGATGGTTTACATAAATATATAGGTTAAAAGGTAGAATTCATCATGACATATCATCCATATATGAAATGATTGATAGAGAGATATATCTATGTTTATTAGGATACACTTCTGGTATGTGTTCTTAATTTTAGTGGTTCTTGGGTAAATATTTTCCTTTAGTCTATATTTCTAATAAAAATATTTATCATGAAATGATAAAAATGTAACCTATGAGGATTTATATGGGAATCTATGTAGATCCCCCATGTGTTTGGAGGAGTTTGGTGTGGTATATAGATTGTATAATCTTTATTAGAAGGTGACTATGTGTGACCTGTTGACATAGAATAGATTTATTATAGCATAGTGTCATCATAATATTAAATGAGCCATATTTTCTTACTTCAAGAGATTGAGGTCGGTGATCAGGTATTTCTTAGAGTTTCATCATTATTGGGACATAATTAGTTGGTTAGGCAAGGTATGTTGGAACAAAGGTTTGTGAGACACTTTAAGACCATTGGATGGCTGGTAAAGGAGACTTTTAAAAGGACATACCACCACATTATACTTCCATCCATGATATGTTTCGTATTTCCCAATTGAGGAGGAAAAAATTGGATCATTCCCATGTTATTGAATGTGACTAATTTTATCATGAGTCTAACATCACTATGGTCTAGAAACTAGTACGAAATATAAAGATCATTGAGGGAAGGTGTTGTGTTATAAACTATTTCTTTGGTCTCAATATTGTGGTAGTGCAGATGGGATATCCATGAGATATGGGAGATTAAATTTTTGATGTGGAATCAATGAAATTTACTTTTTTCACATCTATTATCTTGAGGGAATTATAGGGATTTAGATAATTTATAGTGGGATATTTTATCACCCCATTTTCTCCTATAAAGGAGAATTGAACTTCTTTTTTGATTTCAATTTTTTGGCTGCATTTTTGAATTCTCACTAATACAAAGAATTTTCTAGGTAATTTTTCCTAAATTTGGTGGATGTATGTTTTTTTTATTAATAGAGTCTTGGTATATATATATATATATAAATGAGTTTAAATAGTCCCCCTTTGGTCTAGATAGCCTTCTATTTTGTTTTGGATGTTTCTTATAGAGAAATTGGCTGAAAATTTCTTTTTAGATACATTCAAATCATGAATGAGTAACAAAAAATGAATATACATGGGGGAATTTGTCAACAGTGTCAAGCATGTGTAGAAATATTATAGGTATTTAAATAATTACGTGATGTAAAATCATCGATCATGGTTTAAATTGACCCAATGATACACCTTATTCAACTTATATACAATTCATGTGACTACAAAATGTGAAATAGATTCATGATGTGAATTCCTTAAGTCAAATTATTGTAAAAACAGTAAAAAACATATTGTTTATCCATTTAGTGAATATGATTTCCTATAAAATCCTTGAGTGATTTTGGGGGATATCCCTCCTTCAGTATCACTTTTATCAGTTTTTGAATCCTATAACAGTTTTATCAAAATCCTTGTTAAAGAAGACTTTAGGATTATTCATTTCCTTTGGTCATGTAGGTGAGATAGGACGTGTTTGTGATTCAGATTCTTGAATGATTTTTATTTTATATTGATCATTTTCAATTTTATATCATTTCTTTCCTTTTGAAGGCCAGTCATGGGGTTTTCAATTTCTGTAATAAAAGTCGTATAGGTTTCCATTATTTGTGAGGTTGGATTATCTATGCTAGTGTTTCTCATTCTTGAATTTCTATATATTCTTATTGACACCATTGGGTTTTTTGTTGAAATGGATTTCCTGTGATGTAATTTTTCGTTTTTAAAAGTGTCCATGGGGTTTTCTAATGGTTTTTGACAAGAATAGCATGTTTGGAAGCATAATTGTGTTTGAAATGGAAAAAGGATACACAATTGTGTGTGGTGCCACAAGGGGTTGCTTTTTTTATATCGATAGACACTTGAAGGAATCAATATCAGTTGTAATAAACATGTTCCAAGTGTATAATTATTTTATGTATAGTATGATTTAACATTAGATCAATCCTGAATGGTTTTATTTTTCATTTATACCTCATTTACCACATGATGATTTATTTCATGGATATTTGATCACATGTTTAGTTTACATTTTACTCTTTTACACATTATATATTCATAGGTTTGATGAATATGGTATGTATTTATTGAAAAATATAATATTTAAAATTGTTTTTATTAGTTGAATAATATTTATAAACTTGATTTTTAAACCTAGAACATGGGAATTATAGATATTAAAAATTTTATATATTCTTTGGTGATATTATACTAGGATATTTTCTCACATCCTAATTTTTACATGGGGCTGTTATAGAACATATTTTGTACTACTCAATGAAAGATAAAGGAATCATGTAGTATTCCAGGTTCTCTTTTCAATTGATGCCTTCATAGTGGGATTCAGTGGTGGTGAATGATGGTAACATTGAGGCTAGTTTAATATTTTTTATATTATAATCATGGTTTTTATGGTGTGGAATAATGTTTTATACCTCATAGATATGTAATTATTTATTATAATTTTTATTTTTATCTATCTCTAGTTTTATGTGAGACTTGTGATTCTTTTCTATATTTCACCATGTGACATACTACCATGGGTGACATGAATAGTTAACATCGGATGGTTTGTTATAATATTGAAACCATACATGAAATTTTTCAGTTAGTGATTAATGTTGAAAAAATTATATATACGATTAATTCCATGGGCAGAGGATTATATCTAATGAGATGGAATATATTGGACTATGTAGTTTTATCAACCTAATATTTTCATAAATATATATTATATCTCTAATATGAATATTATTTAAATTACACAAACACAAGCATGAGGGTCATAATGGTTTATTAAAATTGGAAACAATGTACAAAATCATCTTATTTTGTGAAAGATAGTTAATTTTTTCAATAAATATCATCCCATTTAGTATTATTCATAGTCAAAACCGACGTAAAACCATTCTTCATAACCCGAGGAAAGGGAACATAAAAACTATGATCTTGGATTGTTAGTAAGGGTAAAAAATGGAAAATATGTAAACATAACATGAGCATAAGGGTATAATAATGTGGGAATAATATATGAAATATAGAACCTATATATCAATGATGAATATCTTTTGTCATGTAATAATGAATGGTAGATCATAAGAAATGAATAAAATGAAATCAAATAACATGACCCAAGAAAATATAACATTGACATAAGACATGGAATTATGATATATACATATGTATAGAAAATAATTTCTATAATAATCGAGGATTATTTTCAAAACTATCATAGTGGAATGTGTTCACTACCATAACCATAATTGTAGTCTAATTTCACCCCCAAGAATATCATAATGGATAGAGTCCCTTACTAAACTTGGTTCACTCCCTATTCCAGTAATTTTAATCTCATGTGATTTCAATCATTGCAAAATGAATTATAGGGGGATATAGGTCACACCAATATTTTATTATAATATATACACCGTACATGGTTATACTGTAACCACTATAAAATAATTAATATGAAACACATGTGTTCGATGAGATAATAAAACATTCATCATATCATGACCAATGAAAATAAATGTGTTTCATAAACATTTCATTATAACATAACATATAGAAAATAAATAGGTTTCATAGTCATTTCATAATTTCATCAAAGCATAACCTATGGAAAAAGAAGAAGGTATCAAAATAATCATATCATGTTATAATCCATGATGGGAAATGGATTTTGGAAACATATTGTCAATTCAATTATAAACCATAAAGAGAAAAATTAACAATGGTATATTTTGATTGTTTCCCTAGTAAAGATGTGTATCATCAGAGTATTTAATATTAGATTGAAATTGATTTTGAAATATCACAGAAAACATTTCATGAGGAAAATATTTTTCATTGGAAATCACTTCATAAAAAAATTCAATTCTTTTTGGAAAAAATTTCATTGAAAACAACATTGAAATCATATAAAGGATGCTTTAAAATATTATAAAACATTTCAAGAGAAACTTTTCCTTTCTACATTAAAAAAATTAAAATGAAAAGATTTTTATAATAATTTTATTAGAATATAATGTTCAAATCGTATAATAGAAGATTAAAAAAAATTGTCTTGAAAACATGAAATTCTATTCATGTTGTGCTCTTAAAATAATGATTACAATAAAAATTTTGGTAGAAAAAAATGCTTTGTTCAAAAAACGACATGAATATTCCATTACCTTTTTAAAAAAATAAAAAAATGTGACAAAATTTAATTCTTAAAACATTTTAATAATGATAAAACTTTTTCGAAAATATTTTCAGAAAATAGTATTTGGGAAGAAAATTGTTTTTCCACCATAGATATAAATAAAGATCATTTTCGTAAAAAAATTCACACTAGAGTAGATAAGGACATAAAAATAATTGGAAAAAATTTATTCAATATAAGTAAGTAGAGGATAAAAAAATTAGTTAGTTTCTTGAGATATGGATCTGAATATTTCTTCATCGGAGTCAAAATTATAAACAATATGGATAAATTGTGAGGTTGTATCATAAAACCCTTACTAAATTGAAAACATTGAATCCTAAAAACCATAAAAGGGAGATCTTGAAATGTATATGCAAATCCCCATAATTTTAATGTTATTAATCATAAAATTTATTCCTGGATAGTATATACACATCATAAATGAAACTCATGTTATATATTTCATTTTTTCAGAGAATTTTAAAGTGAGATAGTAATCTAATAACTTGAGAATCAACTTCCTTCACACACATTGAAATATCTTGTATAATAAATTAAATTTTGTTATACATATATTAAAGATTCATAATTATATATATAATATCATATATTATTTACTTAGGACCTTTTATGGTCCTTTTATTATAATTTCCATGTTAAAGTCATGTTTAATGCAATAACTACTTTTTTCATGTATGTTTTGATTTGTTATTTTTTTCATTGTCATAATTTGATCATGTTTCCTCCACATTAAAAATGTTTTCAATGATATAAATATAATATATATTCATTATATAGTTATTTATATTATTCCATTAAATTTATATATATAAAATGAAATACACCATTAATTGAATAGGTAGGTCATGCGTACGCATGGACACACTTTCCATTTTCTTAATGTATTGAACGACAGAAGGGTATATAATATATTTCCATTATTGAATAATTTTAATTTCATATATATATATATATATATCACCTATGATTATTTAGTCATATCCTTATTACATTCTATATAAGGAATATATGAATATATAATCACATCCCTTCACATGTCGGTAGTCCAACGTACACACAACTGATATTATCGTATTCCCACATAATAGAAAGTAAGGAGGTACATGTGATATAATATTTATAAAAGTATAAAAAAGTTACAAATTACATATATATTTATTTAATCTATCCTTATTACCATCCAATTATAATTGAAATTATGAACACATCACATTGATTAAGGGGGCGATAGTCTTCCAAACACACGAGTGACATTATTGTTTCCCAATGAGTTTGGAGGTAAGAAGGTAGAATTAAAAATAAAATTTAATAAGTATAACAATATCATTAATACAATATATAAAAATTAACTACATCAGTATATATATTTTTGAGGGGTGGTGATGGAAAAGGAATAACATTAGTTCGCGAGGCAGTAGTCTGCCGTACACATGAGCGATGATTTCAAATCCCATTCGATGGAAGTGGAGATAGCTGTAGGTTAGGAACATAACATAAAAAATAGAATTATATTTTAGATACTAATACTATTATATAATTATGGTTTAATGATAATTTATGGTGGTTGAGGAATAAATAAGTTAAATTGATTGGTTCTGGACTTTTCCTCTTATTTAAGAAACATCATTTGGTTTACACAAATATCCTTGCTAGGTTTTATTTTTGAAAAAAATAAGTCTTATAATATGAAAGGATGGAATTAATTTATTTATTTGGGCATTTATTTTCCAAACCAATGGTTTATTGATAGTATTATGGGAAGAGGAGAGGTGGTCGCCTATTATAATTGAGGTGAGTGGCGCAGTTGTAAATTTTTAAAAGAAAAAGGTGTACCAATGTTTTTCACATGATAAAATGATCAAAAAATAGGAAATTATAGAACATTTTATTGATAAAGCCTAAATATTTCCACCAAATGGGTTTTCACATGGTTTGGGTCATTTTTAACCTATATCATTTTTATTTTACCCCATGATAATCCAATTTTTTCCAAAATTTCCATAATTAATTTTCCATATTTTAAGTATTTATTATGGTAAAAATTTACATTTAAATTAATAGATAATATAAAATATTTGGAATCCAAACACATAATCCATTGTTACAATTTAATTTCAATGAATGGGGAAATATAATTTAAAATTAATCCTATAGATGCAATAAGAAAGTAGCTTTCCAAAGAGAAAATAATTGAATGTTTTAAAATTATTTATATAAAAATTAAATATCAAATTGATTAAAATGAAACAAATTTTCTTAATACATGTATAATTGAAATAATTTAAATTTTATATCCACATTAAATATAATTATGTCTTTATATGTCTTAAATGAATTGTAAAATTTTAATAAAAACAAGTATTTTTCACAAATTATCAAAAAAATTATCTATTAAGAATATTATAAAAAAATAATTCCAATATAAATTTGATGTGATGATTTCAAAATTAAGGGTTATTTTGGAAAATAAATTTTATATAATTTTCAAAAACTCATTTTAAAATAATTGCACACAATTCGAAAGAACAGATTTTTATAAAAATAATGTTTTAAGCATATAATTGTTTATCTTCTCATCCATTATCCAAAAAAACATAAGATTGATGTTAAAATATTAATTGATAACATAACATATAAATTTGATTAAATTCATTCTAAAAAGTGTTTTTGGAATTTCATTATTTAAAATATGTTTGTTGGCATAATAATAGTTTTTTAGAAAATGATTTCCTTTAGTTTCGTATAGTTTTCATCATCATTTATAATTAATTCGTCACAAAATAATTCATTTTATTTAAATGTTTAAACCATATATATTCATATTTTATTTAACACTATTCATTCCCTCAATTTCATTATCTAGATAATAACTATCAAATCAAAATAATAATATTATTTTTAGTATGGAATTTTTTGTTTAAACATGGGGTTGTGCGTAAATAAAACTAAAATTTGTGTGGTGTGGGTAACAAGATGAAAATAGTGCTTCATATGAAGAAAAATATCAAAAAATAAAATTTATTTGAATAAAAAATATTTCACAAAATCTTTGGGTGTTGCATGCTACCGCCTTAAATAAAGTTTAACTTGGAAATTTTAAATTTTCCATGGTAAATACGGTGTTAACATTCAAAAAACCCTTAGTGGGAAACCCACACCGTTAAAATGTTTAATAAAACATTTTATTGAAAATAGATGAAGGGATATATGAAGGTAATCTTGAATATCACATAATAGATTTCCAAATATGATATCATATGTGTTAAGTAATGATTTAAACATGAAATAAAAATATTATTTCCAAATAATGACAGAGAGTGATATAGATCATTGATCAAAAGAAAATGAATTATCATATTAAAATAAACAACCCAGAAACCTGAAACCAAATAGGTTTGAAAAATATTGTTTATATCATTAAAAATTATGGTAATAGTTTAACATTTTTATTTCAAGATTTTTTCCTTATGTTGAATAATTTTAATCAGAAGATAAGCTTTATTGATTTCATTCCATTTCATAAGAACAATCTCATCCTTCGGTTTTCCCTTTATAAATTTTCAATTCATCACTTACTCCATTAAATTATGTTGAATTTTTTATGCCTAATGAAAAAATGGATCAGAAGAGCCATAATTGAATGAAAAGTCATTACTTTTATCTCTTATAATCTACATAACAAAATGGTTAGCACAGTTTATCTAGAATACATAAATCATTATGTGGAGAAGTAAAACATTAATCTCTAAATCCATATCCAATGCTTAAATAAAACCATTCCATTAATGGTTTACCTTATGACCATTTCAAAATTAAAAATAAATTAATACAATCAGTAAATTTTTAAAAATAAACTTATCATTATTCTCCCAAATATCTATAAGTTGCTACAAATGGTCACATAAAAAATTTATGAATAACTTGTTTATATATATCATCATGACAAATATATTTACAATAAAACATTAATTAAAACATACAATATCACTCATCGCATAAATGAAACAAAAGGTTATTAAATATATGCCATAAATCAAATAATGTTCAAAACTCCATCAATAATAACATAAACCTATTTTCTGACAAATATTTATAAGTTCCATGGTCATCAATACTATACAATTTTCTTTATTCATATAAATATTCTAATCTTCCAAACTAAACAAAATGTTTTAATATCTGGATCATATTAAGATTTATCTTCACTTAATAAAAATATCAACATTTCATTAAATTAGTTTTTAGACCATTAATACAATTTAACATATTCTTGAAACTCCTTTATGAAAAACTATCATTGAATAAGGCGTTGATGATTCCTGATTATAATAAACAAAATATAGAAAATAAAAATATAATTATCATAATGTCAACAGATATATACATTAATCATTCCACATTCTTTAGAAAACACTAACCAACCTTCTTCATCTTATTCATTAACACTTATTTATTTCATATGTAATTTTTATTCTCTATATCATTAGAAATATCAATATTTCCCATACAACCATGCTGATTCACAAAATGAGATTTCACTTTAGGACATTGATTAGTGTAATTCTAATATATTCTATTCATAGGGAGTCTGATATTTGGTTAATGTTCAAAGTCTTAATCATATATCATGAAAAATGATTAGGCATAATCACAATATAATTCACTCTAGTCATCTTCCAATTATGATTCTCATCAAATCACTTTCTATCACATTAACCATTGATCTAGTTCCTTCTAGTTATTTCCATTGACTAAAATAAAAAAGCATAGGGTGAGAAACAAATAATATAGTGGGTATCCACATAACCATGAATAAAAAAATATAAGATGTCTAAAACATTACACATTCCATTAAATATATGACATAATCATAATAAACTATTACTTTCATGGTAATTATTTAAAACCTTTATAATGTTTTGTAAGGATATTATGAATTTCCAAATCATATCAACTAGGTGTGCCAAAAAAGGTTTTCCAAAAAGACCATTTTGATGAACCAGATGACGATCAAGTCCATCTTAATATGGATTTTTTCTAAGTTATTACCGATATGTACCATTGTTTTAGGGAAAAATACACTTTTTGTATTCAGATAGGATATAATTTCACAAAAACCATACTCTCTATCCTTTACCAAAATCTTAGGAAATTTTACTATACTTTGAATCAAACTTAGAATTATCATTGAACATATCCCAAGACATATACTTAGACATATCCCTTGGGATTCCACTAATATTTTATCATCCCAGTTTCCAATTGTTAACAAAATATTTCCTATGATACAAACTATAGAGACCTAAAAATTTCATACATAAATATCCAATATTTTAGTTGATTGTTCAATATATTACACAAAAACCTTCTTAACTATCATAATGGTTTAGTGCCTTTGGATACTAGGTGACTAATATTATTTTTTCTGTGAAATATATTCAATATTTCACACAAAGATATTCAAAATTATTATTATTAATTGATATAACATACATAAAACATTTATTTATAACCTAGGGAAAGTAATAGATAATAATAGGTAAGATCAGATGCTTAGTGATGGTAAAATAGAGAAATTTTTAAAAATACTATGAGAATAAGTGTATAAGAAAATGAGAAAAAAAGTGGAAAATGCACCCTATATATAGAAGATAAAAAAATTGACATATGGAAATAAGATTAGAAGATCATAAGACTTGAATCATAAGGAAATTAATGAACATGAACCATGAGATCATAACATTGAAATAAGACATCATATTTTTTCATACACATAAGCATAGAATATCATTCCATTAATAGTAATTAATCATTTATAATAATATCATAGTGTAATTGGTAGTCTCCATACACCATCATAGAAGTGATGGTTCACTCCTAAGAATATCATAGTGGAAAGTGTCCCTTAATGAACACGTTTCACTCACAATTCTAGTTCTGTTTTTCTTATAATATATAAATCTATACCTAATGAATTAGAGTGAGATATATATCCCTCCTGTTTATGGTAATAATGTAAACACTATCCTTGGATATAACATAACCACCCTCACATATTCCAAATCATATATATATGTGAAACCTGAACATAAAACATCAACTATATCATAACCCATGAAAATAAATGTGTTTCATAAACATTTCATCATTACATACCTTATATAAAAGGAAGAGGTTTCATAAATATTTCATTATTTCATTAAAGAAAGACCCATGAAAGAATCTTGTTCAATAATAATTTTATCATCATATAACAAATGGAAAATAATTGTGTTTTGTAAAAATATTTTCATCATAAAAATAATCCATCGAGAGAAAGAATAAAAATGGTATCCTTGGATCATATCCCGTATAAATAAAAACTAACATCAAAGGTTTATATTTTAGACAGAAAATTATTTTTAAAAATAACGCCATAATTTTTCTTAAGGAAATTAAATTTTATTTGAAAATACCTTTTTAATAATAAAAATTCATATAATAATTTGGAAATTATTTTCCTTGAAAATAAACTTTAAAACATATTATGGAAGATTTGAATTTTTTTGAATCATTTCTTGAGGATTATATCCTATACACATTGAAAATAAATTTTTAAAACCTTACACAATTCAATTTCATTTTCTGTGAAAATAAAATCAAAATATTATAATGTAAATTTCAAAGAAAATAGTGGTCACAATGGTGGGAAATTGTGTTCATCTCTTACAAATTTAAAAAATCTTTAATTCAAATTTTTGGTAAAATAAAAATATTAATTTTTTAAAAAAAGTAATTATGATTCTATTAAACTCATTTTGTTATAAATAAAAAATGGGGAAAATTTTCTTTATGGAATCATTTTAATATTGTTAAAACACTTTTTAATTTTTTTTTGTAAACATGGTTTTGTAAGAAAATGTTTTTTTGAATGAAGAGTAAAATAATGTCTATTTTTTCTTAAAAATATTATTTTGAACTTTTGATTAAATAAAGGGAGGAAAATGAAGGGAAAACATGTATTCTCATGATATAACTATAGTATAATAAAAAATCCTTATTTTATTAAGGTATTTTTCATAGTATTGCATCACTGTAAACATTATAAAAAATAATCCTAAAAAATAATAAAGATGTATTTTAAAACCCTTCCCACATAGGTAAAATTAAATTATAAAACAAATGAAATAGAGATACTCAAATTTATATGTAAATCCCCATATTATAAATGGTTATAATCTTAATATAAATTAAGTGGTTGTATATACACCACAAAAATGAATCACGTTATTAATATTGGATTTGTCTCACATGAAATAAAAGTTAGACAGAAATACCATACCATAGGTCTCAAATTTAATTATAAATGCTCAAATATCCTATATAATTAATATAGTTTTATGATAAATACCTTAATGAAAAATTATTATATATATTATGACATATATGAATTAATTATGACCATATATTTCAATTTTGTTAACAATTTCATGTTAAAGTTGTGTTTTAGGTAATAAATGCTTTTCTTTTCCAATATGTTTGGAATTAGTATTTTTTGTGTAATATTACTTTCACATTTGTTCTTTAAGAACCCTATTTTGGCTAAAAATGTCTTTGGAATATTCTTGATATTATTCCAGAGCAGTGCCCTTAGATGGCGTGCAATTCCAAGCCCCATAGTGGCTGGAACTAAATTTTCAGTGTGTTCACACTGAAAATGCCAAATAAAAGGGATAACTCCTAAACGGTGATCAAGATTAGAGATCTGAGTGTATGTATGGGTTCAGAATGGGGTTTTTTCCCTGTGAACGACATAAAACATATCGGTGAGGGACATTTGGACCCCTCGCTCGCTTTCTAAAAGTGAAACAGATAAATTAAATAATTAATTTATTCGTTTAACGGATTAACTAAAGAATCTCTTAAACAAAGGCTCAGATTGGAAAACCAAGGGCACCATTGAGTTCAGAGCGTGCGGTTTACCCTAGGAGAGGTGTAATTTTTACCGGCGCGAGCTGTTTGTGATAAATGGCTCCAGGGGAGTTTTCATAATTTGGCGGCTTTGGGCGTTCAGTTTTATAACATTTGAACGGGTCCTCGGATTAAAATTCTAAGACCACCGTTGCGTTCAGAGTGTAGTTTTTAGCCAGGGGAGGCTTAATCCTGAGCCCGTCGGGAGTTCGGGTTTGAGCTGACAGGAGGGTGGTTAAGTGTTTTCTATTTAAACACTTAACCAACCCCCTCCCTCTACTTCTTCTTCTTCTTCTCTTGGACAACAGCAGGTGGCAGCCCCTCCCTCTCCCCCTCTACTCCGGCGAGGCAGCTCCGATGAGGTGTGGCAACTCCGGTGGTTCGTCGTAGAGCTTTGGCCTTCTCCCAAGAGGTAGGATTTTTTGTTTTCGTTTCATTCTCCCCGCAACTATTTTGAGCTCGATTAATCACGTCTAATTGCCGTAAAATTTTCAATCAAAGCCCATGGCCGTGTAGTATAAATTCTTCTCTATCCGACGCTTGTTTCTAATTTGAAATGTGAGTTCAGAGGAGGCCTGAGTGGCTCGTCGAACATTGCAGGTTTTTTATGTTTCTGGCGGGTTCCTCTTTTTCCGGCGAGCACTAGTGGCGGTTGCAGGCATAAAGAGGTATCAGACAACTTTTCCATGGGATATCCGTTTGAGGCGAGTAAGTAGTCGATCTCACATGTTTTTCTGTGAGGATTACAATGGTGTAATCTGATCAGGAGAGCGGAGCCTCATACGCTGTAACATCCCAAGTAAGTAATGAATAATAGATATTTTTATCTATGTCTATTAATGATTAAGATAGTGTTATAGAGGCTTAAAAAGAAAATAAATACAATCTTATGCATGGAATACACTAATATTCTTAAAAGATTGTTTTAGTGCCTTTTGATGGCAAACCATTTTTGAATCTATATTTTGACTATTTTATAAACTATGTTTTTCAAAATAAACTTATCCTTTATGATTGGGACATCAAAATTTACCTTTTGTGAATTTTTGGTATTTTTCTGACAATGTTCATTTTTTAATGAATAGTGAAAAATACTGCATTTTACATCAAAACTGCTTTTTAATCTAATTTATTTATATGATTAGATTATGTTTTGAATTGGTTTTGAAGTGAAATTAGAATATATTTTTACCATTTTATCCAATGGTGGTCATTGTAATCAATTTCACTTTGAAATTAGACTTAAACTGGTGTCAATCTTTTGATACTTATTGTTTTGTAAAAACACGCTATTTTCTCTGGCAGTGGGAATTAATTATTAAATTAATTAATGTGACTTATATGATTTGAAATTTTTAAAATAGACTTCATTTTTGAATTCGGAATATCAAATATAGCTTAGGGTGAATTTTTGGTAATTTTCTGAAAAACTTCAATTTTTGATGAATAGTGAAACCACTAAGTGGTAATCAAGCAAACTGATTTTTCAGTTAAATGAAAGTTTACCACTAATGTGTATTGAATTTTGAAAATCCAACATACATGGTTGTCATTAAGAAGTTAAATTTGGTTCAATGAGATTATAATAAATTTTTGGTGAATAGTAACTTCTTAAGTTCTTAATCGTGATTAGTGGTAATTAGGGTAGTTTAAGGTATAAATAATGCTTTAATAATAGGAAATGACCTAGACACATGTCCCAACCTTATTGTTTATTTCATGGCCGACCAAGACAAGCAATGGGTCAACTTGGGGACCCCATGGAGACACTTTGGTTTGGAAATGACATAAATAACTTTTTATTAAATGTTAAAGTAAAAATGACACAAACAAGAGATGTTTTACGAAAACAATTTTTACATGGGGTTATAAAGATCAGATTTTTGATTATAAGTATTCATTGGAAAGATAAAAATATTTCCTAAATCATAGTAGTTTTTTTATGATTCTTAGAAATTAAATAAATTAAATTATTTATGACATAATAATGATGCAGCGATGACATCATTATTTGACGATTTAAATAAAATGGAAAGATAATGTAAAATCTATGAACTACACATGTCCAAAACATATTGGATGAGTGTATTTCGAAGCCTTATCAACTTATCCACGAATTATATCAATGTGGGACCTTTTGAAACCGAAACACATTTTCAAATAAAGTAATATTTCTTTACTTTCCAAAAGTGCCCCTCCTCTCCTCTTATAAAAGGCCCCCAGCTCTACCTCATTTCACACACTCTTCATGCCTTTGGCTCGGCCAAACCTTGACCATTTGCTCTCTCCACATCCCTCTCCTAATCCTAGAGGATTACATTTGGGCATAATCCTTTTAAAGGAAGCCTTTAGGCTCAAATCAAAAGGAGTTACACTTTTTAAGGTAATTCATTCTCTCATGTTCATTTGTTTTATTTTGCTTCTCCAACCCCCTAAACTCTTTTTAATTACTTCTTTTGTAACAAAACCAGTATCTTAAATATACTACGATGTTTTTATAAGATTTATATAACATCCTGCCTCTTTATCACGTAATATTTCATTATATTTTACAAAACCGAGGATCTTTAAGGTTTAGTGTTTTGGAAACCAGGAACAAAATACATGAAAACAACATAAAACATTCTTCTTAAACACTTGAAAGGCTTCCCCTTAAGTTCATCCTAGGTTCATTACTGCATCTCATAACCTGGGGACATACATCAAAAGAAAGGGTGAGCAGAAGGCCCAGTAAGGGAAACAAGAAGAACATTTTACATGTGAACTTGATATACTTCAATAAGGACATGAAAAGAACTTTAAGGCATGAGAAATAAATCATGATGCATTTCATAATAAAAATAACATTTTTCATAACTTGAAGATGTGGCTACATAATTTAACATAGACAATCATGAACATGTCACCAAGGTCCATCCCCAAGGTGTCATTTGAAAATTACCAAGGTTATTCACCAAGGTATCATGAAAATTGTAATCTCTAGTGGTTACATCATTACCCAATGCATTGGAGCGCTATCAGGACGCACCCTTAAATTTTCCTTTATTATCATGTGAGCCACATATATCATCATCAAACATTTCACAAATAACCCATATAGCATAAAATAAATGGGTTTCATTTCATAATCAAAACTTTTTAAAAACTGCTTTAAAGACATGATCTTTACATCACTTTAAAACCCATAGAAAAGGAGGGTAGGTCTCATGTATGTAAATACCAGAATTTAAAATAGAACATTTTGGTATATATTTGAATACCCCTGTAGAAATAAGAGCTTTGAGTTTTCACTTTATAACATAAAATAATTTTTAGAAAAGAGAGAGAGGCACTTTGAGACGAAAATTCTGCAGCATAACGGCTATGTTAAAAGGTTTTAGAAAACATTTAGAAGAGAGGGGACATGGGTAAAACATTCATAAATGACCCATAAGATAGTAGGGGAAACAAATAAGAAGGATATATGGACATGGTAATGAAGTTTGAAGGACATACCATTTGAAATGAAAAACATGGAAGGAAGACAAAAATAAGATTTCTCTTGTGAGAATTCAGCAGCCTAACGGCGTCACTTAAACTTCAACAAAACTGAATTTCCAAGGTCAAATAGGGTCTCTAATCATATGAACATAAGAGTCCAGTATGATAGATATAGAGATCATACCCCATCATAATAGAAAGTAACTTGAAAGAATGGACATGAAAGTAGAACTTCAAAACGGGAAGGGTGAAGAACCACTTAAAAATTCGGCAGCTTAACGGCGTCACTTAAACTTCAAAAAAATTGAATTGACAAGGTCAAATAGGTTCTCTCATCATATTAACATAAGAGTATAGTAATATAGTTGTAGAGATCATACCCAAACATAATATAAAGTAACTTGAAAGAATGGACATGAAAGTAGAACTTCAAAACAAGAAGGGTGAAGAACCACTTAAAAATTCGGCAGCCTAACGGCGCCACTTAAAACTTCAAAATACTGAATTGAAGAGATAAAATGGGGTCTCTCATCATATGATCATAAAAGACCAGTATGATAAATTTAGAGATCATACCCCAACATAATAAAAAATAAAATGAAAGACTTGAATGAAAATAGAACTTGAAAATGAGGAAGGTGAAAGAATCCCTTAAAAATTCGGCAGCATAACGGCGCCACTTAAACATTCTTAAAACGAATTGATGAGAGCAAGGGGGTCTCTCATCATATGAACATGAAATGGGCAGTAGTATTAATATAAAAGAACATCCTCCATCATAAGAATATGGAGAATAAAAGAAATGACATAAAAGAGATTACTTGAAAAGAAAGAGAGAGGTCAGATCCCTTACCTTAAAATGTAACTCTTAAACCTCAAAGGTTGGGACATTGAGGGCTTGTGGGAACCTTGGGAGGGCTCCTTGGGAGGTAATGAGACCAGAACTTCGTTGGGGAAGAGTGGGGAGTCGAATTGATGAGAGGAGGGCTTGGTATTTATAGGGAAAGTGAGGGGACAAGGCATTAATGACCAAGGGACACCTCACATGTGCTTTTCTCAAACCCATGTGCTCTCCCTTGGCATTTATCATGGAGTTATGCCACATGGGGCCCCCAAAACAATAATTCATCACCCTTGGCCGGCCAACCCTTAAAAAAACTCATGACATCATCATGACACAGTTATGATGCCATTAAACATACCGAAACCCTAAAACTGTATTTTTACTATTCACCGAAAATTCAACTTTCTCAGAATAATCCCAAAATTTCACCTTAACCAAATATCAAAGCTCTGATTTCAAAAATGAAATCCATTTTATAAAAATAATTTTCTAAATATTTTTAATTTAATTTTTAAATAAAAACACTATTCATCGAAAATTCATTTTTTTCAGAAAAATCCCCAAAAATTACCATAACATAATATCGATGCTCTGAGTTCAAAAATAAAGTCCTTTTTATAAAAATAATTTTCTAATTATTTTAAATTAAAATTTTAATTAAAAAACACTATTCACCCGAAAAAACTAATACTTGAATAATAATTTATGAAACCGTTATTTAACCATTTTATTGAATCACATTACTTAATCAAGGTGCCTAGATTATTTTAAAACTTTCTTTAAGTGAGATTACTAATCCATTTGGTCATATTACTAATCCTAATCATAAAATCACTCTTCATAATTTACTATTCATCAAAAATCATGCTGATCTTATTAGACTCTAAATTTCGTACTGAACATAATTTTAGAAGACCATTTTTTGAGAATCATTACACATTTTAAATAATTTAAGGTTTACACAAACATTTTTTTAAAATATCCTTTTGGAAATTAATCAAAAATATGCATACTATTTTTATCCAGTCATTTGAAAATTCATAAACTTCATCATAAGAAGAAATCCCAATTTTTATTTAAAACAAGGATTACACAAGGAAATTACGGTCTCGTTACATAGCCCCTTATAATACCAGCATAGGACCTAAGAGTAAGGTGTGCTAGGGTGATAGAATCTTGGGACGGCTCGGTCAACATTGCCCGAGTAGTAATTTCTATCAGTTTGAACTTCTCGCGAAGGCGATTCCGTTCTAGCTTCAAATGATGAAGTTCGGCTTGGGTTTGGTCCAGAGAAAAGGCCAATGGTGCTACCTCCTTCCCAAGCTCTGTTAGATGGGATTCGATCGGTCCAAGACTACTAGGTGAGGCCATCAAATCTTCTTTCTATAATAATTAACCAAGATTACTTATATTTAGAGACAATAATCAAAAAATTTTGTTCACGGCGGTCATATTGACCGATGGTCATATAACACTCAAAAACCAATGGTATTATTTTAATTATAATCATGTTTATCAAATAAAACATTTTTGTTGAGTATAAAAATAAAATAAAATAACACATGAAATCAGGAAACAAGATTTATTCAAAAATTTCGGGCTGTTACAATCTTCCCCCCTTAAGAAATTGCGTCCTCGCAATTTTTTTTTAAAATTGGGTTTTGAAATTTCATTGAAAGTCCCACATCGGAAAAAGAGTCAGTAACACCATTACTTTAAAAGAAATAAAAGGAAGTACAAAGGCCACCCGAGTTTACTCATACTAGGATTCCATGTAGGAAACATGGACATGGAGGAGAAAACAAAGGGTAACGTTCTAAATGAGAGTGATAGAAAACATGATTAGGAGGAATTTAACCACCAGAAAATCCCAAAATTATGATGTGTGTAAGCGGTCTTGGATTACCCAGTAGGAAACGTAAACCAACAACGTTTTTGTTTTACGTTCCTTTTCATAAGTTTGAGGAATTCATTTACAACATAAATAAAAAACATAAGGAAATATATCTACCTTCATATAGAGTTTCATACTTTATTAAGTTTCTACCAAAACTAATCTTTTCTCCAAACGATGAGCATTCAAAACTACTTGGTCTCATCAAAACACAAGAATCATCTTCTATAGAATCACATAATCCACAAAAGATCAACTATCTATTTCTTCTATATTTAAACATTATCCCAAAATTAGAAAGGGTAAGGTAAAACAACTCTTCAAAAAGAATCCCATAGGAATGGAAATTACTTTTAAATCTTCAAAGTTCCATGGTAATACCCAAGGTTCATCATAGACCATTCCATAAATAACAGTCCTTAAAATTCCTCAAAGTAAACCAAACTAAGATTGAAACCCAAATACAAGAAGGACTTGATAACATAGTCTTCCAAAATAAACTTCATTGTTCAACATCAACCACTACTAACATCTTATAACAAAAGTAGCTAACCTAAACATATTTTACCCAAGATAGGTTAATCATTCCCATAAGTAACCTAAATTACTGTAAGTCCACCTTAAATTCATTGATTCTTCAAAATATAAGTCAACCTTACTCCTCAATGAAAATACCGTAGTAATCTATGATATATGGTCCTCAAAATAGTGAACGTATTCCAAAATAATAATCATCTTTTAATCCCCTAATCATCTCTGTCGTAATAATACGGCAATCGTAGCATTTCCTATCACATTGGTTGTTGGGACATGTTCTTCCATTTACAGCCATTAACTGAGAAAACAAGCTATAGTTAGGGGCTTAAATACTTAGCCAATAATCATGAAAAGAAACTTAATGCATCTAAGGATAACATGTAGAAGTAAATTATACCCTAACTTGTGATCCCCTAGGATCCCTTCTAGGTTATCCATGATCATATATTCTTATGTAAACCATTATTTTATTTTATCTTTGTTCCTTTAACAATGGTTCATACTAAGCTTATGAATTTACCAAAGCATATCCCCCGGGAGTGTCGTAACCAAGAGTGCAGCAAGGCCCGTTGTCGTGTACTAGTTCCCGTTCGAGTCTAGCTCAAAGCGGTGTTTTCGGGTTTTACCCCTATGTACATTTTGCCAGAGCCACCTCTACCTGCTTGTATCCAGACAGGGATGTATTTGCTTGGAAACCCCTCACTCAATACTCACCAAAATACCAGGAAGAATTGCTATATTTAAACTCTTCTATAGGATTTTTCCTAAAGTTTTTATATCCTAATTTCCACAAATAACTAAACCATCCTTTGATACCAACTATAACATCCCGACTCTTTATCACATAATCTTTCATTACATTTTACAAAACCGAGGATCTTTAAGGTTTAGTGTCTTGGAAACCAGGAACAAAATACATGAAAACAACATAAATAATTCTTCTTAAACACTTGAAAGGCTTCTCCTTAAGTTCATCCTAGGTTCATTACTGCATCTCATAACCTGGGGACATACATCAAAAGAAAGGGTGAGAAGAAGGCCCAGTAAGGGAAACAAGAGGAACATTTTACATGTGAACTTGATATACTTCAATAAGGACATGAAAAGAACTTTAAGGCATGAGAAATAAATCATGATGCATTTCATAATAAAAATAACATTTTTCATAACTTGAAGATGTGGCTACATCATTTAATATAGACAATCATGAACATATCACCATGGTCCATCCCCAAGGTGTCATTTGAAAATTACCAAGGTTATTCACCAAGGTATCGTGAAAATTGTAATCTCTAGTGGTTACATCAGTACCCAATGCATTGGAGCGCTATCAGGGCGCACCCTTAAATTTGCCTTTATTATCATGTGAGCCACATATATCATCATCAAACATTACATAAATAACCCATATAGCATAAAATAAATGGGTTTCATTTCATAATCACAACTTTTTAAAAACTGCTTTAAAGACATGATCTTTACATCACTTTAAAACCCACAGAAAAGGAGGGTAGGTCTCATGTATGTAAATCCCAGAATTTAAAATAGAACATTTTGGTATATATGTGAATACCCCTATAGAAATAAGAGCTTTGAGTATTCACTTTATAACATAAAATAATTTTTAGAAAAGAGAGAGAGGCACTTTGAGACGAAAATTCTGCAGCATAACGGCTATGTTACAAGGTTTTAGAAAACATTTAGAAGAGAGGGGACATGGGTCAAACATTCATAAATGACCCATAAGATAGTAGGGAAAAAAATAAGAAGGATATATGGAAATGGTAATGAAGTTTGAAGGACATACCCTTTGAAATGAAAAACATGGAAGGAAGACAAAAATAAGATTTCTCTTGTGAGAATTCAGCAGCCTAACGGCGTCACTTAAACTTCAACAAAATTGAATTGCCAAGGTCAAATAGGGTATCTATTCATATGAACATAAGAGTCCAGTATGATAGATATATAGATCATACCCCATCATAATAGAAAGTAACTTGAAAGAATGGACATGAAAGTAGAGCTTCAAAACGGGAAGGGTGAAGAACCACTTAAAAATTCGACAGCTTAACGACGTCACTTAAACTTCAAAAAAATTGAATTGACAAGGTCAAATAGGTTCTCTCATCATATGAACATAAGAGTCCAGTACGATAGATGTAGAGATCATACCCCAACATAATATAAAGTAACTTGAAAGAATGGACATGAAAGTAGAACTTCAAAACAAGAAGGGTGAAGAACCACTTAAAAATTCGGCAGCCTAACGACGCCACTTAAAATTTCAAAATACTGAATTGAAGAGATAAAATGGGGTCTCTCATAATATGATCATAAAATACCTGTATGATAAATTTAGAGATCATACCCCAACATAATAAAAAGGAACATGAAAGACTTGAATGAAAATAGAACTTGAAAATGAGGAAGGTGAAAGAATCCCTTAAAAATTCGGCAGCATAACAGCGCCACTTAAACATTCTTAAAACGAATTGATGAGAGCAAGGGGGTCTCTCATCATATGAACATGAAAAGGGCAGTAGGATTAATATAAAATAACATCCTCCATCATAAGAATATGGAGCATAAAATAAATGACATAAAAGAGATTACTTGAAAAGAAAGAGAGAGGTCGGATCCCTTACCTTAAAATGTAACTCTTAAACCACAAAGGTTGGGACCTTGAGGGCTTGGGGGCACCTTGGGAGGGCTCCTTGGGAGGTAATGAGACCAGAACTTCGTTGGGGAAGAGTGTGGAGTCGAATTTATGAGAGGAGGGCTTGGTATTTATAGGGAAAGTGAGGGGACAAGGCATTAATGACCAAGAGACACCTCACATGTGCTTTTCTCAAATCCATGTGCTCTCCCTTGGCATTTATCATGGAGTTAGGCCACATGGGGCCCCCAAAACAATAATGCATCACCCTTGGCCGGCCAACCCTTAAAAAAAACTCATGACATCATCATGACACAGTTATGATGTCATTAAACATACCGAAACCCTAAAACTGTATTTTTACTATTCACCGAAAATTCAACTTTCTCAGAATAATCCCAAAATTTCACCTTAACCAAATATCAAAGCTCTGATTTCAAAAATGAAATCCATTTTATAAAAATAATTTTCTAAATATTTTTAATTTAATTTTTAAATAAAAACACTATTCATCGAAAATTCATTTTTTTCAGAAAAATCCCCAAAAATTACCATAACATAATATCGATGATCTGAGTTCAAAAATAAAGTTCTTTTTATAAAAATAATTTTCTAATTATTTTTAATTAAAAAACACTATTCACCCGAAAAAACTAATACTTGAATAATAATTTATGAAACCGTTATTTAACCATTTTATTGAATCACATTACTTAATCAAGGTGCCTAGATTATTTTAAAACTTTCTTTAAGTGAGATTACTAATCTATTTGGTCATATTACTAATCCTAATCATAAAATCACTATTCATAATTTACTATTCATCAAAAATCATGTTGATCTTATTAGACTCTAAATTTCGTACTGAACATAATTGTAGAAGACCATTTTTTGAGAATCATTACACATTTTAAATTATTTAAGGTTTACACAAACATTTTTTTAAAATATCCTTTTGAAAAATCATCAAAAATATGCATACTATTTTTATCCAGTCATTTGAAAATTCATAATCTTCATCATAAGAAGAAATCCCAATTTTTATTTAAAACAAGGATTAAACAAGGCAATTACGGTCTCGTTACATAGCCCCTTATAATACCAGCATAGGACCTAAGAGTAAGGTGTGCTAGGGTGATAGAATCTTGGGGCGGCTCTGTCAACATTGCCCGAGTAGTAATTTCTATCAGTTTGAACTTCTCATGAAGGCGATTCTGTTCTAGCTTCACATGATGAAGTTCGGCTTGGGTTTGGTCCAGAGGAAAGGCCAATGGTGCTACCTCCTTCCCAAGCTCTGTTAGATGGGCTTCGATTGGTCCATGACTACTAGGTGAGGCCATCAAATCTTCTTTCTATAATAATTAACCATGATTACTTATATTTAGAGACAATAATCAAAACATTTTGTTCACGGCGGTCATATTGACCGATGGTCATATAACACTCAAAAACCAATGGTATTATTTTAATTATAATCATGTTTATCAAATAAAACATTTTTGTTGAGTATAAAAATAAAATAAAATAACACATGAAATCAGGAAACAAGATTTATTCAAAAATTTCGGGCTGTTACAATCTTCCCCCCTTAAGAAATTGCGTCCTCGCAATTTTTTTTTAAAATTGGGTTTTGAAATTTCATTGAAAGTCCCTCATCGGAAAAAGAGTCAGTAACACCATTACTTTAAAAGAAATAAAAGGAAGTACAAAGGCCACCCGAGTTTACTCATACTAGGATTCCATGTAGGAAACATGGACATGGAGGAGAAAACAAAGGGTAACGTTCTAAAGGAGAGTGATAGAAAACATGATTAGGAGGAATTTAACCACCAGAAAATCCCAAAATTATGATGTGTGTAAGCGGTCTTTGATTACCCAGTAGGAAATGTAAACCAACAACATTTTTGTTTTATGTTCCTTTTCATATGTTTGAGGAATTCATTTACAACATAGATAAAAAACATAAGGAAATATATCTACCTTCATATAGAGTTTCATACTTTAATAAGTTTCTACCAAAACTAATCTTTTCTCCAAACGATGAGCATTCAAAACTACTTGGTCTCATCAAAACACAAGAATCATCTTCTAGAGAATCACATAATCCACAAAAGATCAACTATCTATTTCTTCTATCTTTAAACATTATCCCAAAATTAGAAAGGGTAAGGTAAAACAACTCTTCAAAAAGAATCCCATAGGAATGGAAACTACTTTTAAATCTTCAAAGTTCCATGGTAATACCCAAGGTTCATCATAGACCATTCCATACATAACAGTCCTTAAAATTCCTCAAAGTAAACAAAACTAAGATTGAAACCCAAATACAAGAAGGACTTGATAACATAGTCTTCCAAAATAAACTTCATTGTTCAACATCAACCACTCCTAACATCTTATAACAAAAGTAGCTAACCAAAACATATTTTACCCAAGATAGGTTAATCATTCCCGTAAGTAACCTAAATTACTGTAAGTCCACCTTAAATTCATTGATTCTTCAAAATATAAGTCAACCTTACTCCTCAATGAAAATTCCGTAGTAATCTATCATATATGGTCCTCAAAATAGTGAACGTCTTCCAAAATAATAATCATCTTTTAATCCCCTAATAATCTCTGTCGTAATAATACGACAATCGTAGCATTTCCTATCACATTGATTGTTGGGACATGTTCTTCCATTTTCAACCATTAACTAAGAAAAGAAGCTATAGTTATGGGCTTAAATACTTAGCCAATAATCATGAAAAGAAACTTAAAGCATCTAAGGATAACATGTAGAAGTAAAGTATACCCTAACTTGTGATCCCCTAGGTTCCCTTCTAGGTTATCCATGATCATATATTCTTATGTGAACCATTATTTTATTTTATCTTCGTTCCTTTAACAATGGTTCATACTAAGCTTATAAATTTACCAAAGCATATCCCCCGGGAGTGTCGTAACCAAGAGTGCAGCAAGGCCCATTGTCGTGTACCAGTTCCCGTTCGAGTCTAGCTCAAAGCGGTGTTTTCGGGTTTTACCCCTATGTACATCTGTGCCAGAGCCACCTCTACCTGCTCGTATCCAGACATGGATGTATTTTCTTGGAAACCCCTTACTCAATACTCACCAAAATACCAGGAAGACTTACTATATTTAAACTTTTCTATAGGGTTTTTCCTAAAGTTTTTATATCCTAATTTCCACAAATAACTAAACCATCCTTTGATACCAACTATAACATCCTGCCTCTTTATCACATAATCTTTCATTACATTTTACAAAACCGAGGATCTTTAAGGTTTAGTGTCTTGGAAACCAGGAACAAAATACATGAAAACAACATAAATCATTCTTCTTAAACACTTGAAAGGATTATCCTTAAGTTCATCCTAGGTTCATTACTGCATCTCATAACCTGGGGACATACATCAAAAGAAAGGGTGAGCAGAAGGCCCAGTAAGGGAAACAAGAGAAACTTTTTACATGTGAACTTGATATACTTCAATAAGGACATGAAAAGAACTTTAAGGCATGAGAAATAAATCATGATGCATTTCATAATAAAAATAACATTTTTCATAACTTGAAGATGTGGCTACATCATTTAACATAGAAAATCATGAACATATCACCAAGGTCCATCCCCAAGGTGTCATTTGAAAATTACCAAGGTTATTCACCAAGGTATCGTGAAAATTGTAATCTATAGTGGTTACATCATTACCCAATGCATTGGAGCGCTATCAGGGCGCACCCTTAAATTTGCCTTTATTATCATGTGAGCCACATATATCATCATCAAAAATTTCATAAATAACCCATATAGCATAAAATAAATGGGTTTCATTTCATAATCACAACTTTTTAAAAACTGCTTTAAAGACATGATCTTTACATCACTTTAAAACCCACAGAAAAGGAGGGTAGGTCTCATGTATGTAAATCCCAGAATTTAAAATAGAACATTTTGGTATATATGTGAATACCCCTGTATAAATAAGAGCTTTGAGTATTCACTTTATAACATAAAATAATTTTTAGAAAAGAGAGAGAGGCAATTTGAGACGAAAATTCTACAGCATAACGGCTATGTTACAAGGTTTTAGAAAACATTTAGAAGAGAGGGGACATGGGTCAAACATTCCAAAATGACCCATAAGATAGTAGGGAAAAAAATAAGAAGGATATATGGACATGGTAATGAAGTTTGAAGGACATACCATTTGAAATGAAAAACATGGAAGGAAGACAAAAATAAGATTTCTCTTGTGAGAATTCAGCAGCCTAACGGCGTCACTTAAACTTCAACAAAATTGAATTGCCAAGGTCAAATAGGGTCTCTAATCATATGAACATAAGAGTCCAGTATGATAGATATAGAGATCATACCCCATCATAATAGAAAGTAACTTGAAAGAATGGACATGAAAGTAGAACTTCAAAACGGGAAGGGTGAAGAACCACTTAAAAATTCGGCAGCTTAACGGCGTCACTTAAACTTCAAAAAAATTGAATTGACAAGGTCAAATAGGTTCTCTCATCATATGAACATAAGAGTCTAGTACGATAGATGTATATATCATACCCCAACATAATATAAAGTAACTTGAAAGAATGGACATGAAAGTAGAACTTCAAAACAAGAAGGGTGAAGAACCACTTAAAAATTCGGCAGCCTAACGGCGCCACTTAAAACTTCAAAATACTGAATTGAAGAGATAAAATGGGGTCTCTCATCATATGATCATAAAAGACCAGTATGATAAATTTAGAGATCATACCCCAACATAATAAAATGGAACATGAAATACTTGAATGGAAATAGAACTTGAAAATGAGGAAGGTGAAAGAATCCCTTAAAAATTCGGCAGCATAACGGCGCCACTTAAACAATCTTAAAACGAATTGATGAGAGCAAGGGGGTCTCTCATCATATGAACATGAAATGGGCAGTAGGATTAATATAAAATAACATCCTCCATCATAAGAATATGGAGCATTAAAGAAATGACATAAAATAGATTACTTGAAAAGAAAGAGAGAGGTCGGATCCCTTACCTTAAAATGTAACTCTTAAACCTCAAAGGTTGGGACCTTGAGGGCTTGGGGGCACCATGGGAGGGCACCATGGGAGGTAATGAGACCAGAACTTCGTTGGGGAAGAGTGGGGAGTCGAATTGATGAGAGGAGGGCTTGGTATTTATAGGGAAAGTGAGGGGACAAGGCATTAATGACCAAGGGACACCTCACATGTGCTTTTCTCAAACCCATGTGCTCTCCCTTGGCATTTATCATGGAGTTAGGCCACATGGGGCCCCCAAAACAATAATTCATCACCCTTGGCCGGCCAACCCATAAAAAAAACTCATGACATCATCATGACACAGTTATGATGTCATTAAACATACCGAAACCCTAAAACTGTATTTTTACTATTCACCGAAAATTCAACTTTCTCAGAATAATCCCAAAATTTCACCTTAACCAAATATCAAAGCTCTGATTTCAAAAATGAAATCCATTTTATAAAATTAATTTTCTAAATATTTTTAATTTAATTTTTAAATAAAAACACTATTCATCGAAAATTCATTTTTTTCAGAAAAAACCCCAAAAATTACCATAACATAATATCGATGCTCTGAGTTCAAAAATAAAGTCCTTTTTATAAAAATAATTTTCTAATTATTTTTAATTAAATTTTTAATTAAAAAACACTATTCACCCGAAAAAACTAATACTTGAATAATAATTTATGAAACCGTTATTTAACCATTTTATTGAATCACATTACTTAATCAAGGTGCCTAGATTATTTTAAAACTTTCTTTATGTGAGATTACTAATCCATTTGGTCATATTACTAATCCTAATCATAAAATCACTATTCATAATTTACTATTCATCAAAAATCATGTTGATCTTATTAGACTCTAAATTTCGTACTGAACATAATTTTAGAAGACCATTTTTTTGAGAATCATTACACATTTTAAATTATTTAAGGTTTACACAAACATTTTTTTAAAATATCCTTTTGAAAATTCATCAAAAATATGCATACTATTTTTATCCAGTCATTTGAAAATTCATAAACTTCATCATAAGAAGAAATCCCAATTTTTTTTTAAAATAAGGATTACACAAGGAAATTACGGTCTCGTTACATAGCCCCTTATAATACCAGCATAGGACCTAAGAGTAAGGTGTGCTAGGGTGATAGAATCTTGGGGTGGCTCGGTCAACATTGCCTGAGTAGTAATTTCTATCAGTTTGAACTTCTCGCGAAGGCGATTACGTTCTAGCTTCACATGAGGAAGTTCGGCTTGGGTTTGGTCCAGAGCAAAGGCCAATGGTGCTACCTCCTTCCCAAGCTCTGTTAGATGGGCTTCGATCGGTCCATGACTACTAGGTGAGGCCATCAAATCTTCTTTCTATAATAATTAACCAAGATTACTTATATTTAGAGACAATAATCAAAACATTTTGTTCACGACGGTCATATTGACCGATGGTCATATAACACTCAAAAACCAATGGTATTATTTTAATTATAATCATGTTTATCAAATAAAACATTTTTCTTGAGTATAAAAATAAAATAAAATAACACATGAAATTAGGAAACAAGATTTATTAAAAAATTTCGGGCTGTTACAATTTATTTGAGCTACACTCTCACACAACTACATCAAATGGTTATAGAACATACGGTTTCCGTGGATGGTGAAATTCTGCCTCCCGAAACGATGATTGTTCAATACTCATTTAACACCTTCAAAGGTGGCCATTATGATGTCACTATTTTTATATATGATATATAATATGTTTATGTTTTCCTTAAGCTTCTTTTTTTTCATTTTGGGCATACCTTTATGGTTTCCATTATGGGTAAACATGATATCTTCATTT
Source organism: Viscum album (assembly GCA_963277665.1). Taxonomy (NCBI): domain Eukaryota; kingdom Viridiplantae; phylum Streptophyta; class Magnoliopsida; order Santalales; family Viscaceae; genus Viscum; species Viscum album. Next base: position 1,281,887,277 of record OY728127.1, read on the forward strand.
TAGGAAGTGCGGACTACCGCCCCCTAAAAGTGATTTGATTCGTTAATACCATATGTGGGATGTGTAAAGGATAAAGTTAATGATATTATATATGCTATTATACAGGAATTATAATATACTCTTATATCATTATGATTCCATTCCAGAAAATATGAAATAGAAATGGATGTAGCGTTCATGCGTACGTACGGCTTACCGCCTCCATGAATGGTGCATTTCATTTCTTACCTCTAATTGTGATGTAATATTATAAATGAATGTATGTACTGGATATATATGACATATATGATATCTACATCATGAATACCATTCTGGATATAATGAACCTTTGACCAAATTAACAACATGTAAGTGTAAGAAGTCTATTTTTGACTTAAGAACCAAATACCGACAAAATGATCATTATTAACTTAACTGATTACATGATGTTCATAACATGGTATAAAAGGAATAATGAACTTGAAAAAGATTCATAAGCAAGTAGAGATTAACTCAAGTTTATTATTCAGGAGATTAAAGAATGGTCGGGTCAAGTCGGATACGAGGTATGGGACTTCGTCTCAATCTCCTTTCGTTGAGGCATATTTTATTTTATACACAACTTTCTTTTATACGGTGTATAAACCCCTTTGACTTTCACGTTTGTTCAAAAGGAATATTTTTTATATGAAGCGTTTACTAAATGACAAAAGGGAATGTTTTTGTCGTACGTATGCGGCGACAACGACTTCTCCGCCGTCGTGACCGTTATTTGAGTTTTGGCTTCCTCTACAAGCCATACCTTCTTTTTAAAAGAAAAATAAATACCATGTTTTACTTTTCTTTTATTTTAGTATTGAAAATGGTTTTCATAATGTTTTTATATCAATGTGTTGTATTGATATCTCTTGATTGAAATGTGGAAATTTTATGTTTCCTTTATACATGTTTTATGTGATATGATTATGTTATGGTTCTTGGGTAATGCGAAGGAGTGAAACGTTAAGGTTTCTCCGAAGAGATTTTAGGGAATATACTATGATGGGTATTCCAAACGTAACCAAGAGGGTAAATCCCTACGTAAGAATGTTATGAATGCCTCAAGTTACCTTTATGTCTTATGATTTTTATGATTTATTCATGATTTTATGAGGTATGTTAAAGTGCCTATGTTTTATGGGTAAAGTATGATTTCATTCTTATGTATATATGAACTCATGTTTCCTTTCCATGTTTTGTTTATAACCCATACTGAGTTTTTATGCTCATCCCAAGTTTTTGAAATGTTTTTCACAGGTCAAGGGAAAGGTACAAGATAAGATGATAGAGTCAAGGATGTGTCAAGAAATAATCCATGTTTTATTTTAAATGTGTTTCCATTTATGGGAATGAAGAATACTATCTTTATGTAACCACTTTTTTTATATGTGGAATGTAATGCAAGTTTTATGATCTAATTCTCTAAAACTCTAAACCCGAAAAGATCCTCAATGTGTAATCTCGTAATAACTCAAGATTAAGTAAGGTTTAAGGCTGGGGCCTTATAGTTGGTATCAGAGGTCGGTTTAGATAACTTTAGGAGTTAGAATTCTATTAAATGATTATCCAAAAATATTTTTTTCGAAATGATTTAGAATTTAAAGATTACCATGTTGCTTCATCTAAGACATGTTTGTTCAGAATGGTTTTCCGCAGAGGAAACAGGGAAGCAGTTCTAGGAAGGCATACAGAAGGAAATAACCTTCCGAATCAGCATCCAGAAATGGTCGGAATTGGAACTGAACAGTTTGTTGTAGTAATGGCGCAGTTGACTCAAGCGATAAATGGTGGTGGTATCCATGCACGAGATCAGCCAGATCAACCGCAGAGGAACATGTCAGTGGTGGAACATTTCATGAGGCAACATCCACCATCATTCAGAGGATCATCTGACCCTGTGCTAGCTGAAGGGTGGATTAAAGAACTAGAGAAGATTTTTGATGTCATGGGGTGTTCAGAAAATCAAAAGGATAGTCTTTCTATTTACCGTTTGGAGGGTGAAGTAGATCAGTGGTGGTCTATGGTTAAAAATATCAGGGACGCCAATGATATTGATGCTCTTGACTGGGATGAATTCAAAGGTATGTTTCTTGAGAAGTATTTTCCTAAGGCTGTTCGACATAGGATGGAAAAGCAATTCTTGGAATTGGGTCAAGAGGAAGACTCAGTGGCTGCCTATGAAGAAAGGTTCACTCGATTGGAAAGGTATGCTCCAAATTTTATCCGGGACCTTGATAGTAAAATAAATCGTTTTTACTAAGGATTAAAGCCAAAATATCGAAGGGCATTAGCTTCTCGTGAGTTTAAAAGTTATGAAAAGCTTGTTCGATGTGCTGAGAAGGTGGAAATAGAGTTTGCCGATGACCAAGTGTTCTATAACAACCAGCAGAAGAAGAGACCGAGGTGGCAGGAGAAAGGTAAGAATTCTTCAAAAAAGTCTGATGGTAAGAGAACTAAGTTTCCAGTTTGTGATAAATGTGGCAAAAGGCATGCTGGGGAATGTCTTCTGAATTCTGGGAAGTGCTACCGATGTGGTAAGATGGGACATAAGGCTCGTGATTGCACTGAAAAGGATCAAGGTGAAGGTAAGAACAAATTTGATTTACAGTTAGTGAAATGTTATAAGTGCAATGAGATGGGTCACTATGCAAACGAGTGTCCGACAAGGAGCTTGAGTGATGGGAAGAAGTTAGACTACAAGCAGAAAGGGGTGGTGAAATCTTTTGCAACTAATTCAGCAGATGTCGGGCCATCAAATGAAGTTGTATCAGGTACTTTGTTTGTTTTTTCAGATTATTCCAGTGTGTTGTTTGATTTGGGGTCTACACATTCTTTCATCTGTGAAACTTTTTCTAGTAAAATGGGAATACCATCTCAAGAAATGACTCCTGAACTTTTGTTAAAAACACCTGGGGGAAATGTCGAGGCAAAACGAATTTATAAGAATCTTCCTATCCTTATCTGTGGAAAGAACCTACTTGCAAACCTTATTGTTCTACCTCTAGTAGAGTTTGATGTTATCCTGGGTATGGATTGGCTCTCTATTTACCATGCTAAGATTGACTGTAGATCTAAAGAAGTTTCTTTTCAGAAAGACTTTCAGTTTGTTTACAAGAATAAACCCTTACTTTTGATAACATATGAAGAGGCCGAGAAACTTGTGAAAGATGGAAATGAATGTTACCTTGCACACGTCGTTGAAAATAAAGGAACTGTTCAGATTAATGATGTGCCAGTGGTAAATGAGTATCCTGATGTTTTTCCTGATGAGTTTCCTGGAATAATACCAGATCGGGAAGTTGAGTTTACTGTTGACTTAGTTCCTGATGCTAAGCCAATTTCAAAACCCCCTTATCGAATGGCACAAATTGAACTTTTAGAGTTGAAGGAGCAATTGCAAGATTTATTAGAGAAAGGTTTCATTAGACCTAGCACATCACCATGGGGTGCTCCTGTTTTATTTGTTAAAAAGAAAGATGGTTCTATGAGACTTTGCATTGATTATAGAGCCTTGAATAATATCACTGTTAAGAACAAATATCCTTTGCCTCATATCGATGATTTGTTTGATCAGCTCCAGGGAGCTCAGTTTTTTTCAAATATTGACTTAAGATCGGGGTACCATCAGCTGAAGGTAAAGGAGGCAGATATTCCAAAGACCGCATTCCGTACGAGATATGGCCATTATGAATTTGTAGTAATGCCTTTTGGGCTAACCAATGCACCTACTGTATTCATGGACTTAATGAATATAATTTTCCATGAGTTCTTGGATAAGTTTGTGGTGGTTTTCATTGATGATATTTTGGTGTTTTCTAAAAGTAAAGAGGAGCATGAAAAACATTTAAGGGTTATCTTAAAAACCTTAAAAGAAAAGAAACTGTATGGGAAATTCAGCAAGTGTGAGTTTTGGTTGCAACAAATTTCATTCCTTGGTCACATTGTCTCTAAAGATGGAATAACTATTGATCCTGCAAAAACAAAACTTGTGGAAGAATGGCCAAGACCCACAAATGTAACTGAGATTCGTAGCTTCCTTTGTTTGGCGGGCTATTACCGAAGGTTTGTTAGAAATTTTTCACGGTTATCTAGTCCAATGACTAAGCTAACTCGAAAGGGTGTTATGTTTATCTGGAAAAAAGAATGTGATGATTGTTTTCAGGAATTGAAAAGAAGATTGGTGAATGCTCCAGTTTGGGCACTACCTTACAGGAATGGTGAGTTTGTTATATACAGTGATGCTTCATTGAAAGGAATTGGTTGCGTCCTAATGCAGAATGATCAGGTAATTGCTTATGCTTCACAACAGTTGAAAACTCATGAGGTAAAATACCCTACACATGATTTGGAATTAGCTGCTGTTGTTTTTGCTTTAAAAATGTGGCGGCATCATTTGTATGGAGTAAAGTGTGAAATATATACCGATCACAAAAGTTTAAAGTATATATTCACTCAGAAAGAGTTAAACATGAGACAAAGGAGATGTCTGGAATTAATCAAGGATTATGATTGTACAATTCATTACCATCCGGGAAAAGCAAATAAAGTGGCTGATGCTTTGAGTCGAAAAAGTAATGCTTCATTAACAATGTTGCGTTTGGAACATGATCCTTTGGTTAAGGATTTGATGAACTTTGGCATAGAAGTTGTTGGTGCAGGAAGTCCTTCTGTTTTGTTTCAGGTATCAGTGAGATCATCTCTATCAGATAGAATCAAGCAAGCACAGAAGCAAGATAGTGAGTTGCAGAAAAAGGTAGAGCTGGTTCAGAAAGGTAAGTTGCCTGAATTCAACATTGATAATGATTGTGTTTTGAGATTTGGGAAGAGATTGTGTGTGCCTTGTGATTCACAGTTGAAGAGAGAGTTGTTATGTGAAGCTCATAGTTCTCCGTTTTCAGTTCATCCGGGCAGTACTAAGATGTATTGAGATCTGCGGGAGTATTACTGGTGGGATGGAATGAAAAGAGATATTGCTGATTTTACTGTGAAGTGTTCGACTTGTTAGAAGGTTAAAGCAGAGCGGCAGTTACCGAAAGGGATGCTTCAGCCTTTACCAGTGCCAGAGTGGAAATGGGAGAATATATCCATGGACTTTGTTGTTGGATTACCGAAGACATCTCGAGATAATAGTGAAATCTGGGTTATTGTTGATCGCTTGACCAAATCTGCTCATTTCCTTGCTATACGAGATACTTTCTCTCTTGATCAACTTTCCCATTTGTATCTTAAAGAGATAGTCAGGTCACATGGAGTTCCTCTCTCCATTGTATCGGATCGTGATCCCAGGTTTACTTCTAACTTTTGGAAAGGCCTTCAGAAGTCGTTGGGTACTGAATTAAATTTTAGTACAGCTTTTCATCCTCAATCAGATGGGCAGTCAGAACGAACAATTCAGACATTGGAGGATATGCTACGAGCTTGTTCTATGGATTATCAGGGAAGTTAGGACCAACATCTTTCTTTGGTTGAATTTTCATATAATATCAGTTTTCATTCCAGTATACAGATGGCACCATTTCAGGCATTATATGGGAAGCGGTGTCGAACTCCAGCTTTCTGGGATGAAGTGGGTGAAAGAAAGTTGATGGGACCAGAATTGGTAGAAGAGATGGCAGAAAAAGTTCAGCTGATTCAGAAACACATGAGAACAGCTCAGAGCAGGCCGAGGAGTTATGCGGATAACCAGAGAAAGGATCTATCTTTCGAGGTAGGTGATCATGTTTTTCTCACGGTTTCTCCTTGGAAAAGTGTGATGAGATTTGGTAAGAAAGGGAAGTTGAGTCCAAGGTTCATTGGACCATACGAAATTCTGGAGAGAGTTGGATCAGTTGCATACCGAGTGGCTTTACCTCCGATTTTATCTCAGGTACACAATGTTTTTCACGTTTCGATGTTGAGAAAGTATATTTCAGATCCATCTCATGTTTTGAGTCCAGAGGTGGTTCAGCTGGAAGAGAACCTATCTTATGAGGAACAACCGGTCCAGATTCTTGACCATAGGGAGCAAGTGTTACGGAATAAGGTGATTAAGCAGGTAAAGGTTTTGTGGAAAAACCACATGATTGAAGAGGCAACATGGGAATCTGAAAATGCAATGAGGGATAAGTACCCCCATTTATTCGATAAGTAAATAAATGGCGGGGACACAATTTTCTAAAGGGGGAAGGATGTAACATCCCAAGTAAGTAATGAATAATAGATATTTTTATCTATGTCTATTAATGATTAAGATAGTGTTATAGAGGCTTAAAATGAAAATAAATACAATCTTATGCATGTAATACACTAATATTCTTAAAAGATTGTTTTAGTGCCTTTTGATGGAAAACCATTTTTGAATCTATATTTTGACAATTTTATAAACTATGTTTGTCAAAATAAACTTATCCTTTATGATTGGGACATCAAAATTTACCTTGTGTGAATTTTTGGTATTTTTCTGACAATGTTCATTTTTTAATGAATAGTGAAAAATAATGCATTTTACATCAAAACTGCTTTTTAATCTAATTTATTTATATGATTAGATTATGTTTTGAATTGGTTTTGAAGTAAAATTAGAATATATTTTTACCATTTTATCCAATGGTGGTCATTGGAATCAATTTCACTTTGAAATTAGACTTAAACTCGTGTCAATCTTTTGATACTTATTGTTTTGTAAAAACACGCTATTTTCTCTACCAGCGGGAATTAATTATTAAATTAATTAATGTGACTTATATGATTTGAATTTTGTAAAATAGACTTCATTTTTGAATTCTGAATATCAAATATATCTTAGGGTGAATTTTTGGTAATTTTCTGAAAAACTTCAATTTTTGATGAATAGTGAAACCACTAAGTGGTAATCAAGCAAACTGATTTTTCAGTTAAAGGAAAGTTTACCACTAATGTTTATTGAATTTTGAAAATCCGACATACATGGTTTTCATTAAGAAGTAAAATGCGGTTCAATGAGATTATAATAAATTTTTGGTGAATAGTAACTTATTAAGTTCTTAATCGCGACTAGTGGTAATTAGGGTAGTTTAAGGTATAAATAATGCATTAATAATAGGAAATGACCTAGAAACATGTCCCAACCTTATTGGTTGTGTCATGGCCGACCAATACAAGAGATGGGTCAACTTGGGGACCCCATGGAGACACTTTGGTTTGGAAATGACATCAATAACTTTTTATTAAATGTTAAAGTAAAAATGACACAAACAAGAGATGTTTTACGAAAACAATTTTTACATGGGGTTATAAAGATCAGATTTTTGATTATAAATATTCATTGGAAAGATAAAAAGATTTCCTACATCATAGAATTTTTATTATGATTCTTAGACATTAAATAAATTAAATTATTTATGACATAATAATGATGCAGCGATGACATAATTATTTGATGATTTAAATAAAATGGAAAGATAATGTAAAATCTATGAACTACACATGTCCAAAACTTATTGGATGAGTGGATTTCGAAGACTTATCACCTTATCCACGAATTATATCAATGTGGGACCTTTTGAAACCGAAACACATTTTCAAATAAAGTAATATTTCTTTACTTTCCAAAAGTGCCCCTCCTCTCCTCTTATAAAAGGCCCCCACCTCTACCTCATTTCACACACTCTTCAAGCCTTTGGCTCGGCCAACCCCTACCCATTTTCTCTCTCCACATCCCTCTACTAATCCTAGAGGATTCCCTTTTGGCAGAATCCTTTCAAAGGAAGCCTTTAGGCTCAAATCAAAAAGAGTTACACTTTTTAAGGTAATTCATTCTCTCATGTTCATTTGTTTTATTTTGCTTCTCCAACCCCCTAAACTATATTTATTTACTTATTTTGTAACAAAAACAGTATCTTCAATATACTAGGATGTTTTTATAAGATTTATTTGAGCTACACTCTCACACAACTACATCAAATGGTTAAAGAACATACGGTTTCCGTGGATGGCGAAATTCTGCCTCCCGAAACGATGATTGTTCAATACTCATTTAACACCTTCAAAGGTGGCCATTATGATGTCACTATTTTTATATATGATATATAATATGTTTATGTTTACCTTAAGCTTCTTTTTTTTCATTTTGGTCATACCTTTATGGTTTCCATTATGGGTAAACACGATATCTTCATTTTAGGAAGTGCGGACTACCGCCCCCTAAAAGTGATTTGATTCGTTAATACCATATGTGGGATGTATAAAGGATAAAGTTAATGTTATTATATATGTTATTATACTGTAATTATAATATACTCTTATATCATTATGATTCCATTCCAGAAAATATGAAATAGAAATGGAAGTAGCGTTAATGCGTACGTACGGCTTGCCGTCTCCATGAACGGTGCATTTCTTTTCTTACCTCTAAATGTGAAGTAATATTATAAATGCATGTATGTACTGGATATATATGACATATATGATATCTAAATCATGAATACCATTCTGTATATAATGAACCTTTGACCAAATTAACAACATGTATGTGTAAGAAGTCTATTTTTGACTTAAGAACCAAATACCAACAAAATGAACATTATTAACTTAACTGATTACATGATGTTCATAACATGGTATAAAAGGAATAATGAACTTGAAAAAGATTCATAAGCAAGTAGAGATTAACTCAAGTTTATTATTCAGGAGATTAAAGAACGGTCGGGTCTAGTCGGATACGAGGTATGGGGCTTCGTCTCAATCTCCTTTCGTTGAGGCATATTTTCTTTTATACACAACTTTCTTTTATACGGTGTATAAACCCATTTGACTTTTACGTTTATTCAAAAGGAATATTTTTTATACGAAGCATTTACTAAACGACAAAAGGGAATGTTTTTGTCGTACGTATGCGGCGACAACAACTTCTCCGCCGTCGTGACCGTTATTTCAGTTTCGGCTTCCACTACAAGCCATACCTTCTTTTTAAAAGAAAAATAAATACCATGTTTTACTTTTCTTTTATTTTAGTATTGAAAATGGTTTTCATAATGTTTTTATATCAATGTGTTGTATTGATATCTTGTGATTGGAATGTGGAAATTTTATGTTTCCTTTACAAATGTTTTATGTGATATGATTATGTTATGGTTCTTGGGCATTATTATGAAGACGGGTGGTTCCGTGATAAACTAAGGGCAGGTGAGCCCGTTATAGCTCTCCAATGCATTGGGTAACACGAAGGAGTGAAACGTTAAGTTTTCTCCGAAGAGATTTTAGGGAATATATTGTGATGGGTATTCCAAACGTAACCAAGAGGGTTACTCCCTACGTAAGAATGTTATGAATGCCTCAAGTTACCTTTATGTCTTATGATTTCTATGATTTATTCATGATTTTATGAGGTATGCTAAAGTGCCTATGTTTTATGGGTAAAGTATGATTTCATTCTTATGTATATATGAACTCATGTTTCCTTTCCATGTTTTTTTTATAACCCATACTGAGTTTTTATGCTCATCCCAAGTTTTTGAAATGTTTTTCACAGGTCAAGGGAAAGGTACATGATAAGATGATAGACTCAAGGATGTGTCAAGAAATAATCCATGTTTTATTTTAAATGTGTTTCCATTGATGGGAATGAAGAATACTATCTTTATGTAACCACTTTTTTTATATGTGGAATGTAATGCAAGTTTTATGATATAATTCTCTAAAACTCTAAACCCGAAAAGATCCTCAATGTGTAATCTTGTAATAACTCAAGATTAAGTAAGGTTTAAGGCTGGGGACTTATATACGCGATCTATTAAATGGGGAAAAATGAAAGGTGTACTGGTGGTGGTTCCTTCCATGGTGTTTGCAGGGAACCCTTGTCATATGATCACGTGCACTCCTGTGTGAATGAAGTATATGCTTGAAGGGATGTGGTTGAATGTGCCTCAGCCATTGAGGTGGAAGGTTGGAGTTGTTACGTTATGCCTTCACGTTTACGTTGGGTGCCGTGTGCATGATATCCTTTGGGCTGGAATGTGGTATACTCTGGGAGTATACGGGAACGCTTGGAGGTACATGTGGTTGTTTGTACTTGAGAACGTTTGTGAATTTGGTTGGGTTTGACATGGGGCCACATGTTGTGTGGGCCCCATGTGCGTGTCATGTTCTGATTTACATACTTTTGACCTCTCATGATGTAGAGGGTCCCTTTGTTCTCATTTGTTGACCAGTAGGGTTGAGTGTTCCCATGGTTCGGTTCTCATTTGTTGACTAGCAGGGTTGAGTTTTCCTTGGGTTCTTATCTTATTTGGCCGACATAGAGGGGTTGGTTCTTCTGTTTCTTCAGCTATAATGGGTTTTAGTATCATTCCCCTTGCACCAGACTACGAAACCATTTGTGACTACGGGTGTTCATACAGTGTGGGTGTTTTCCCCACTTTCTGGGATGAGTTGACTCGGTCCGCTTCGACGGCGACTCAGCGGATTGGGGTATGATCAAATTGAGAGGCCCGAGGAGTTTCTCACGTTCCTTCATGATCCCTAGTAGAGTTCTTGTGGATTCAGTGTGACCAACACATTTTGCGGGCATCGAACCTCTACCCAGGAGGTTGATTCCAGCAGGGCTATGGTTGTTTCCAGTAGGTTTGTGGTTGTTTCCAGCAGGGTTGAGGTTGTTACTAGAAGGGCTGAGGTTGTTTCGAGTAGGGATCGCCAGTTGTACCATCCAGCAGGGATGACTAGTGGGTTACCATCCAGCAGGGATGGCCAGTACAACAGTGTTCACCGACCAGTACCATCCAACAGGGATGACCAGAGCAGTTTCAGGTTTACCTCCAGCGGGGCTGGGCAGTGGTCCTTGATGTCGGGCTTACCTTCAACTGGGCTGGGCAGTGGTCCCTGATGCCGGGCTTACCTCCAGGTGGGTTGGGCAGTGGTCCCCGATGCCAGGTTACCTCCAGCAGGGCTTGGTAGTGGTCCTGTCGCCGACATTAGTCGGGTCTCCCTCCAGTGGATTACTCTATTATGGGACTGGGCAGTGCGGCACCTGTTGACTCTTCCTGGGTCTCCCTGTAGTGGGAACCTGTCGACTTTCAGGGACCCTCCAGTGGGGCTGGGCAGGGGGTCTCCTGTCAACTTTGAGGAGACCTCTCGACTGCGGGGCAGTGGCGAGTTGTGCTTTGACGTTCCCCCAGAACTCTCAAGTACATGGAGCACTTTCCTCCACCGAGACGTGTCCTTGTGACGCGAACTAAAAACATGTGGGAGAGTCAGTGCTGCCTAAAGCGGATAGTGTCGAGGTGCAGTGGTTTGATCCCCTTGACTTGTAGTTTGGGTCAGACATGCGGGATGCTGGGAATCGATGGTGTTTACTTCTGGGACTATTGGATACTCACTTTCTTGGGCTATGCTACGGGATAGAGATCCTATTACGATCCAATTTGGGCTTCTTGATTGAGTATATGGATATGTATATACATTGTTCCAGTACCCTCTTCTGGGGTTTTGTTACTCTCCTTCCAGGAGAGGCGAAGACGCACGAGTTATGCCACGTGCTTTCCGTTTCAAGCTTCTCATAGTTGGACGAGTATACTCTCATGCTATAGGTAGTGAAGACTCGACGAGAAGTTAATCTTCTCACCACTTCCAGCTCCTTATGTCTGGATGAGTCTACCTTCTTTCCTCTTGTTGGGTTGAGCTGGACTTTTTACTGTACTCCTTACTGCACTTTCAGTTTTACTCCTCTACTTTCCCCAGTTCGATCTACCTCTCACCCATTGGTACCTCCTTTGTTGCTCTCTCTAGCCTTCGTGGTATCCTACTGAGTATTTTTATACTCACCCATTCTTGGTCTTTTCCCACACTTGGTGTGCCCTTGCAGACTACATACAGACTGGTCGTGAATTCAGTGGAGAATAGGAGTTCAAGAGCATGGACCGCGTACGATGGTTAGAGTCGGGTTCCAGGTGGAGGACCCTTCCAACTATTTTTCTCTTTTGTTTACATGTTGCAGGGTTGTGGCAGTTTTGGGTCGAGTTCATGTTTTTCCCCTTTTCTTTTCAGTTTACTTTCAGAACTTTCTTGTACTGTAGAGGTCGATGCACATTTTTAGTTTATATATAGCAGTTTCCCTTTTTCTCTACTTGTCTTATATTTTACTCTAGACATTTTCATTGAGTGTGCTGCGCGTGTGTGTGTGTATAGGTACTCAGGCGAAGGCCTCCCCTAGTTGTTTAGCCTTCATCGCTTGTTGCTAGCCCCTGGACTATGGAGGTGGGCTTGGGGTAGTTGCGGCTCGAGCCCGGGTAGGGTCGGGTCGTGACAAAGTGGTATCAAAGGTGGTTCGTTCCTTAGGACGTTGTTCAGACGTCTCTAAAGTAAAAAGGAATTTATTGGGATTTAGGGAAACAATGTTAACGTGTCTCGAGAGAGGTTCTCAAGCCAGGGAGTCCCGTGATGGTGCAGCGGCCGAAGTATCCATTCACCAGGACCTTGATAGCCTGCTTGTCGACTCGGCATGCTGAGACACTCGTTGCAGGGAAAATTTGTTTGTGCATCACATAATACTGAGTCTTGACTGTCCATCTTGAGTCATCTCCCCATCGTTGTTGTTATTGGTATATACATATATTCTCATCTGACCGTAACACTCTTGGATAACATTCAGGATGTCTCCGCGATGACAGCCAGCTAGGATACCAGCTTTGGTTTGTGACGACGACCCTATGAGCTATGAGGCCACAGTCTAGGACCCTTCATGTGAGCCCCTTTCTCCGGGTGGGCTAGTAGTAGCACCCCCACCGGTTGAAAATCAGACAGCTTTAACAGAGTAGGCGGGGCTTGAGCGCAGGTTGAGCATGCACCGTGAGTTCCAGCGGCAGGGACTACTGAGGTTCAGTGGTGAGCCAGACCCTCAGGTAGCAGAGCTTTGGCTGGAGACATTGGTTCTCCTTTTCAAGATTGTGCAGACACCGACAGATCATAGAGTGTTTTTGGAAGCCAACCTTTTTCATGGATCAGCTTGGCGTTGGTGGAGTCTAGTTATTCAGTTTCTTGACGAATCGTCGCTTTCGTGGGGTGACTTTTAGTTGTTGTTCTATGTGGAGTTTTGCCCCTCCTTCTTGTGTTCCGTTCAGATTCAGGAGCTCTTGCAGTTTCAACAGGGAGGGATGACGGTGGCTGAGTACGCGGCTAGTTTCGCAGACCGTGCATGATTTTACACGGACATGGTCCATGATGACAACATCCAAGCGCGGAAGTTTGAGTAGGGTCTCCGCCGAAAGATTCGTGTTGTCATAGTACCCTTGGGAATTTCCACATATTCTAGGGTGCTAGAGTAGGCACTGGTGACAGAGAGATTCCTATCACGTTCTAGAGTTGGTGGTGGCAGTAGGCTCAACAGAGCCGAGACGTCTGCCACAGCTGGTGGGCGTCGGCAAGCAGAACCTCGACGTAGGTGGCTTTCTGACAACTGGACTCAGGGGCATGGTCATACCCCATAGTGGTACCGGAGGGCACCAATGCTGCAAGAAGAGATTTGGTGCTATGCTTGCAATGGGCGAGGTCACCTGGCATGGGACTGCCCGACTAGGCATGCAGAGAGCTTTGTGTAGGAAGTAGGTGCACCACCACGACGGATGTAGCGCCATGATAAGAGTAGTACCCAGAGAGGTGGTGCTAGCAGAGGGGTGGGAGGAGCTTGTAGTGGGGGACCACATTATGAGGACTTCTCATCAGCAATAGGCAGTCCACGATAGGCTCTGGGAGCTGACAGTTGGGACTGCAGAAAACCGCCATCTTTGGATGTCTACGATCCTGCAGAGCATGAGGTGATAAGTGGTACGCTCTACAGATCTTCTACTTCTTAAAGTGTAATTGTTAGACTCTGTGTGTGGAATTATTTCCTCCCTGTTCCTTCCTTGAGGTGTTACCAGGGTGGCGCGGGGTGTCAGTGTAACCCTGTGTTGGTATGATAAAAGGTGTGGGACCTTTTTCTTTAGTCGATGGTGTCAACTCCATCACTTTCTGAGCGTGTAAGAGAGTCTTGGTTGCGAGAAATCGACTGTGAAATCTTGCATGACCAGATATCCTTGGGTGTTTCACCATATGGATATTCTGAAGGAGGGAATCACTGGGTCTTCTTCCTGGTTCGGGTGGTGATTCCAGTCGCAGCGTGTGACGTAGAGGTTCGGTCAGGGAGGTGAGTTACCCCCGAGGTCCTTCGGGCCGTTTGAGACCATGCAATGGGTTTTTGAGGTTCCCTACCTCCTTTCCCTAACCCCAAAGTCTGAAGTGGGAGCATGATGTCTCCAGCGTGGTTTACCTAAAGAGAAGTGTGCGTGCTGCTATGCACAATATCGTCAAGGGACGACCTCGCGTGGAAAAATCAAATCCTTTGGTCTGTCGGCGGTGATGCGGGACTGTTCAAGAGTTATTCTGGGTACGAAAGAGCCAGGTGTGGGCCTAGTACCCTGAGTTGTTCCCTGGTTTTTCTTTTTGGGGAAAAAATCTTGAAAGAGGTAATAAATTAAGAACCCTGTTTTTGGATACAACGGACTTTGGAATATTCTTGATATTATTCCAGAGCAGCGCCCTCAGACGGCGTGCAGTTCCGAGCCCCGGAGTGGCTGGAACTAAATTTTCAGTGCATTCACAATAAACACGCCAAATAAAGGGGATAAATCATAAACGGTGATGAGGATTAGAGATTCGAGTGTATGGATGGGTCCAGAATAGGGTGTTTACCTTGCTAATGACTTAAAACATATCGGTGCGGGGCGTTTTGACCCCTCGGTCACTTTCGAAACCTGAAAAAGAAAAATTAAATAATTAATTTATTCGTTTAACGGCTTAACTCAATCATCTCCTAAAATGTGGATTGGATTGGAAAACCAAGGGCACCATTGAGTTCGGAGCATGCCGTTTACCCTAGGAGGGGTGAAAGTTTCGTGGGCGCGGGCTGTTTGTGAAAAAATGGCTCTAGGGGCATTTTCGTAATTTTGCGGCTTTAGGCGTTCAGTTTTATAACATTTAAATGGTGATTCAGATTAAAATTACGAGACCACCGTTGCATTCAGAGCGTGGTTTTTATCCTAGGGGAGGCTTAATCCTGACCCCGTCTGGAGTTCGGGTTCGGGCCGACGGGCGGGTGGTTAAGTGTTTTCTATTTAAAAACTTAACCCACCCCCTCCCACTGATTCTTCTTCTTCTCCACCTGAACAACAACAGGTGGAAGCCCCTCCTTCTCCTCCTCCACTCTGGTGAGGTAGCTCCGGCAAGGCGCGACAACTCTGGCGGTTCGTCGCAAAGCATTGGGCTTCGCCCAAGAGGTAGGATTTGTTGTTTTCGTTTCATTCTCCCCGCACCTAGTTTGAGCCCGATTAGTCATGTCAAATTGCCATCATATTTGAAATCAAAGACCATGGTCTTGTAGTATAAATTCTTATCTATCTTACGCTTGTTTCAATTTTGAAATGAATGTTCGGAGGAGGCCAGAGAAACTCGTCGAACGTTGCGGGTTATTGAAGTTTTCGGTGGGTTCCTCTTTTTCCGGCGAGCACCAGCGGCAGTGGTAGGGACCAAGGCGGCGGTGCGCGAGCGGCTTTAGGTGGCAGGATCCAACCGCAGGTTGTGTCAGGGCGGCCACGAGAGAGGGAGTGCGAGGCGCCGAGGAGGGGTCGCGACGCGCGACCCCGCCCAGCGACAGAGACCTGTGATCGATGGGTCTCCACGGAGGACCGCGACCGGCCTCGTGGCCAGTCGGCACAGCGTGGACCCAGAGTCCATGACCGGGCTACACGAGAGAGCCACGTTCTGGCCAGTGCGGGCCGGGCCAGACCGGTCGGTCTGGCCGGACTCGGCCGGTCCTGTCCAGGGTGGAGGAGTTTGCCCCCTCCGACTTCGGACACCAGTCATTTTCGCCACAGGTGTCCATTTTGCCTGTTGTTTGCAGCAGTGTCTTCCTGGGGCTGAGACAAAGTTTTTGAGATGGTTTTGGGAATTTTTAATTCCCGAAATGAGGGGCCTCGGAGGCACAACGTGACTTTAAGTGAATTGACATTTTCTTCGGGGGATCTTGTTTTGGACAGCGCGGACGCGTCCGAAGTCCATTTTGAGCACCATGAGTGGCATTTGGACCCTGGTGCCAAAGAAAAGCTTTCCAGGGTGGTTTCGGGCATTGAAGCCAGAGTTGAGGCGTGGGCCCCATGGCCCGTCTTTTGAGCTACGAGCAGCGTTTAGTGACATTCTTTTCGGGCATCTGTTCAGGGCATGAGAATAGTCGATTATAGATGTTTTTCCCAGGGGATTGCAATGGTGAAATCCACCCGCACTAATTCAGCACGGTGGTGCGGGGCCCATGAGGGACGTTTGGGCGTTGACGGTGATTTTTTTCCATCTCCATCACAGGGCGACCGTTTTAGACAAGTGAATAGTCAAACTTGTGTACTTTTTTGAGAGGATCGTAGTGGTGTGATCTGTTCACTGTGTTTCGAGATCGGGATGTGGGTCCCACGAAGCACCGCTCATGTGCGTTGCGTCGAAATGCATCCTTTCCTCCGAATATCTGTTACGCTCAAGTGAGCAGTTCTCTTGACGTGTTTTCATGAGGGGATCACAATGGTGTGATGTGCCCGACTGTTTTCAGGGCCGAGGCTCAGGACCAAAGGACGCTGTTCGGGCGTAAAGCGGTATCAGATGAATTTTCTGTCAGATATTCGTATGAGGTGAGTAAGTAGTCGATATCGCATGTTTTTCAGTGAGGATTACAACGGTGTAATCTGATCAGGTGAGCGAAGCCACATATGTGATCTATTAAATGTGAAAATATGAAAGGTGTACCAGTGGTGGTTCTTTCGATGGTGTTTACAGGGAACCGTTGGCATATGATCGTGTGCACTCCAATGTGAATGAAGTATATTCTTGAAGAGATGTGGTTGGTTGTGCCTCATCCATTGAGGTGGCAGGTTGGAGTTGTTACGTTATGCCTTCACGTTGACGTTGGGTGCCGTGTGCACGATAGCCTTTGGTCTGGAACGTGGTATACTCTGGGTGTAGACGAGAACGCTTGGAGGTACACGTGGTTGTTTGTACTTGAGAACGGTTATGTGTTCGGTTGGGGTTGAATTGGGCCACACGTCGTATGGGCCCCATGTGCGTGCAGTGTTCTGATTTACATACTTTTGACCTCTCGTGATGTAGAGGGTCCCTTTGTTCTCATTTGTTGACCAACAGGGTTGAGTCTTCCCATGGTTCGGTTCTCGTTTATTGACCATCAGGGTTGTGTTTTCCTCTGGTTCTGTTCTTGTTTGGTCGACAGAGATGGTATGGTTCCTCTGTTTCTTCAGCTGTGAGGGGTTTCCGTACGGTGACCCTTTCACTAGACTGTGGCACCATTTGTGACTACAGGTGTTCGTATAGTGTGGGTGTTTTCCCCACATTCTGGGATGAGTTGGCTCGGTCCGCTTCGACGGTAACTCTGCAGATTGGAGTGTGATTGCCTTGAGACACCCGGGGAGTTTCTCCCATTCTTTCGTGATACCTGGTAGAGTTCTTGTGGATTCAGTGTGACCAACACATTATGCGGGCACCGAACCTCTACCCAGGAGGTTGTTTCCAGCAGGGTTGTAGTTGTTTCCAGTAGGGTAGTGGCTATTTACAGCAGGGCTGAGGTTGTTACCAGCAGGGCTGAGGTTGTTTCGAGTAGGGCTTGCCAGTTTTACCATCCAGCAGAGATGGGTAGTGGGTTACCATCTAGCAGGGATGGCCAGTACAATGGTGTTCCCTGAGTAGTACCATCCAGCAGGGATGGACAGAGCAGTTCTGGGTTTACCTCCAGCGGGGCTAGGCAATGGTCCCCGATGCCGGGTTTATCTCCAGTTGGGCTGGGAAGTGGTCCCCGATGTCGGGTTTACCTCCAGCTGGGCTGGGCAGTGGTCCCCGATGTCGGGTTACCTCCAGCTGGGCTGGGCAGTGGTCCCGTCGCCAACTTTATCATGGTCTCCCTCTAGTGGATTACCCTGTTATGAGACTGGGTAGTGTGGCACCTGTTGACTCTTGTCGGGTATCTCTATAGTGGGAACCCGTCGACTTCTAAGGACCTTCCAGCGGGGCTGGGCAGGGGGTTGCATATCGACTTTGAGGAGACTTCTCGACTGTGGGGCAATGACGAGTTGTGGTTTGTCATTCCCCCAGAACTCTCAAGTACGAAGAGCACTTTCCTCCACTGAGACACGTCCTTGTGACACGACCTAAAAATGTGTGGGCAAGTTAGTGCCGCCCAAAGCGGATAGTGTCGAGGTGCAGTGGTTTCATCCCCTTGACTTGTTGTTCGGGGAAGACGTGTGGGATGCTGGGCATCGATGGAGTTTACTTCTGGGACTGTTGGCTACTCACATTCTTGGGCTGAGCTACGGGATGGAGATCCCCTTACTATCTTGTTAGGGCTTCTTGAATGAGAACATGGATACGTATATACCTTGTTCCAATAACCACTTCTTGGGTTTGGTTACTCTCCTTCCGTGAGAGGTGAAGACGCGTGGGGTATGCCACATGCTTTCCGTGTCTTGCTTCTCATGGTTGGATGAGTCTACTCTCCTGCTATATGTTGCGAAGACCCGACGGGAAGTTCATATTCTCACAGTTTCCAACTCCTTGTGTCTGGATGAGTCTACCTTCTTTCCTATTGTTGTGTTGATCTAGACTCCTTACTGTACTCCTTACTGTACTTTCATTTGTACTCCTTTACATTCCCCTTTTCGATCTACCTTTCACCCTTCGGTACCACCTTTGTTTCTCCCCCGATCCTTCAGGTTATCTTACTAATTATTTTTATACTCACCCCTTCTTGGGATTTTCTTGCACTTGGTGTGCCCTTGCAGAAGACAGACAGGTTGGTCGTGACTTTAGTGGAGCATAAAAGTTTAGGAGTGTGGACTGCGTGCGATGGTCAAAGTCCGGTTCCAGGTGGGGGACCCTTCCTGCTGTTTTTCCCTTTTTTTACCTGTTTCCGGGTTGTGGCACTTCTGGGTTGGGTGCGTGTTTTTCCCCTTTTCTTTTCAGTTTACTTTTAGCACTTTCTTGTACTGTAGAGGTCGATTCACATTTGTAGTTTATATATAGAAGTTGCACTTTTTCTTTACTTGTCTTCTCTTTTACTCTGCACATTTCCATTAAGTGTGCTGCGTGTTTTTGTGTGTACAGGTACTCAGGGAAAGGCCTCGCCAAGTTTTTTAGACTTCGGCACTTGTCACCAGCCCCTGGCCTATGGAGGCGGGCTTAGGGTAGTTGCGGCTCGATCCAGGGTAGGGTCAGGTCGTGACAGGTTCATTAAACATAATAATGATAAAAATTAAATTAAAATAATATATTTTCTATAAAAATTACTTTATAGAATGAAATAAAATATAGAGATAGAAAAGGAAATACACAGTTCATAGAGACGATATGTCATACATACACATGAACACTATTTCCATTTGCTCAACAGATTGAAAAAAAGAAAGGTAAGTAATATATTAACATTAAAAAATTATAATAATGGAATATATATCACATATTTTTATTTCAACGTATCCATATTACCCTCTATGTAAAGCATATGTGAAGTAAGAATCAAATCACATTACGAGGCGGTAGTCCTCCATACAGAGGAGGGATGTAATAATATTCCCAAAAAATGGAAACTAAGGAGTTATATGAGATATAATAAATCAAAAAGTATAAATATTTTTCAAATATAATATTTTTTATCTTTCTTTTTTACTATCCAACTTAAATGAAAACGAAAAACAAATCACATCAGTTTGTGAGGCAGTAGTCTTCTGTATACATGAGTGAAAATTTTGTATCGTATTTGATAGATGTGGAGTTATTTAGTAATTTTTATTAATATAAATATATATAATATTTTTTAAAATAATGATTTTATTATATCATCATGTTTTAATAATAATTTAAGGAGGTGTATGATGAAATAAAATAAAACAATCAGGTATGGATATTATTTTATCATCACACAACTTATTATAGTTTAAACTAAAAGCATTATTACGATGGATTTAGGAAAAAAATAAGGGCTTTATAATTATTTAAGGTAATTAAAGAAGTTATTTTTTCAGTTTTTTCTAATCCAAATGGGTTTCAATGTGTAAATAGGAGACCAAAGGGAGTGGCCTTTTATAATCGATGTGAGTGGCATACTATAATTTTCCCAAAGAAAAAGGTGTACCCTAGTTTTCACATGAAAAATGATCCCAAATAGAAAATTATAGATCCTATAATAGATAAGGTCTAAATATTTATATAAAATGGGCTTTTAAAAATATTGGGTCATATTTAACCATTATCATTTAAGGTTTTTCTCTAGTAAACACATCTTAACCTTAACCACAAAAATTATTTATTACTGTTTTAACTATTAATTATGGTCATAAATTATGTTTTACTTATTAGATAATATAAATTATTCTGATTAAAAATACAGAATCCATTTTTTGAAATTCTATTCAAATATATGGAAAATTTTATTATAAACAAAATCATGTAGATGCAATAAGAAAACAGTTCTCCCAAGAGAAATTGTCTAAAGGTTTAAAAACATTTTATATCATAATTAAATAAAAATATATTATTATGATATTAAATAGATTAATAGATATATAACTAAACAATTTTATTTATTAAAACACATTAAAATAAATTTTATGTGATTAAATGTTTCATATGAAATGATAATTCTTAATATAAACTATTATTTTCTATTATAACACAAAAAATGTATCTTTTCAAGAAAAAATTTGAAAACCGAACCGCAAGAGAATTTTTACATCATTCTTTCAAAATATTTGTCTATTTTTCAAATATATTTTCTAAAATTAGGAAATAATTTTTTTTAATAATTTATCAATAAGGGATAAATAGTTTTTTAGAAAATATATACTTTTTAATTATAAAATTGGATTTATTAATATATCTTTTCTAGAAAGAACATAAGATGACTGTTAAAATTATTTTACAATAAAAAATATATAAAATTTATTAAAATAATTCTCCAATAATGGCATGTTTTATTTATTATTATAGAATTCAATTTTTTCCATAAAAATAGTTTTTTCAGAGAAATATTTCATTTATTTTAAAATAGTTTTTATTCTTATTTATATTAAATGATTAGAAAACAATTATTTTTTTACTTACATGTTTAATACATATTTTTTCAAAATTTATTAAATCCTATTCATACCCACCATTCCAATGGATATGTCATAACTATCATTATAAATAATAATATTTTAATTGTATGTTATATTTTGAATAAACTCGGTGTTGTGTGTAATTGAAGATAAACACATTGTTGTGTGTGAAACAAGGTAAAAATGAAATTTATTTTAATGAAAATGGAAATTAATTTTATTTAAAATAAATATATTTCACAAAATCTCAGGGTGTTATATGTGAGAACCCAATTTGTTATGGGAATCATTCAATAATGTCATGATTGACATGTTATTGATCCTTGAAAAAAGAAATATTTTTATATTATTATTTCGATTTGGAATTCTTATTCCATATTCTTCTTCCTATGTTATGTTTTCATAGATCATGATTATTTACTCACTTTTCTACACATATCTGTCAAATTTCATATTTTATGAAAAAATATTTCTTCAATGAAACATGTTTTAATAATATTATTTAAGGGGTAAGAATATTTTTTTGGGTATAACACTGTGAATATATTCTATTGCACTCATGAATATCTTATTATCACTTATAATCTTCTATTTATATCATTTAAGATTTTCATTGATATGTTTTTGAGTATAACCACTATTATGTTTAGATTCCTTAGGTATATGAATAAAAATATTATGAATGATGTGCCTATAAGGGATCATGTGTGGATAATTTTATGGGAGACGTTGAAATAATATAATGTAATAAAAAATTGTCAGACATTAAGTTTCATTTAGGGGAATTTTTTTAAGTATGATATTTTATAACTACCCCAATCCTTAAACCTAAATGGTATAGATTATGGAAGTGATGAAATATTTTTGAAAATAATTTAATTATTATGAGTTTATAATCATGGAATCATATTTTTTATTAAATCATTGATTTTGTAATATTATAGGTTATGATGAAAACAGTAGAAGATAATTTAAAATTGTTATATACAATTATGGGTTAATAATTTTATGCATGGTCATAAATCAATTTCATAGAAATTTATTTGTGGTATAATATCATTTTATATTATGGTGATCATTTACTATGTTTTTTAAATAATAAAGGTATGAGGTATAAATAACCATTATTGTTTTTATGTTATAAAAAGTTTCTATAATTTTGGGAAATATTTTCAATTATTTTAATACATGTTGAAAATTATAGATAACCATTGGGAATGAAATATACTATTTGTTACTAGTAAATTAATTTTATTTTTGGAAGATATTAATAGTGGGAACTTACATGGAAATAATGGGAACTGTTTTTAGATATGAAAAATTATGATTAAATATATGCAGGATTAATAAGATCTACAGTTTTAGGGAAAATTATAAACATATTTTTGTGTGAAAAAGTGATTAATGTTATCTTTTTTCGGTTTTCCATTTCAAATCACGTCTATTTTACATAGTAATTTTTTTTAAATATATTATCTTATATGTAAATGTTCCTATTTACCACAATTTTTTTTATTTTTAATTCTTTAATATTAAAATGGATTCTAATCAGAACCATTCATATTTTAAATTATCTGTTTTCAAAATGAAATTTTATATTTATTTTATCTGTCTCAATTTCCATTAAACCATTTGCAATGTAGAAAATCTATTCCATACATTTTATGCATATTTCTTTTTTCTTCCACTCCAAAATTCTTCTCTATTGGTTTATTCAATTATATTTTCCTTTATTAGGGATTTTCTTGAATGTATTATTTTATATGTATCCTTTAACCCCTTTAAATGGACTGAAATTGTGTTTTAATGTGTTATTATAGTTCAAAAATCATTTCCTTGAAAAATCAGCATTACAGTTGAAATTAGGTGTTCTTATAATGGAATTAAAATTATGATGAAGAAATTTCATTAATGGGTTTAAAATAAGAAAAACCAAGTATTTTTAACATGCATCAATGATTATTCTTGTTATGAATATATATATATAAACTAAATAATTATTTTTTAAATAATTACATTTCACCAAAATTTATTATAAAATAAAATATATACAAATGATAAATTTTTAATTATTTTAGTTACATGAGGTCCTAAAATATTTCTCATTTAACAGTTGATTATGCTTCATTAAAATTATTTAAATTTTTATATATCTTTATAAATATATCATTTTGTTATATTTTTTTAATTGATAATAATGATAATTCACTTGATTCATATTCATATTGAAGGAATCATATGAACATTTCCTTGTAGAAAAGTTTCCATTATTAAAAACATCAATGATAAAAATTTCTAAAATATGTCCATTTACCACAATTTTTTTTCAATAAAGGAAAAAATATCATCTAGTAAGAAAATAGTCCTAAAACAGTTCATTAACATTAACCCATTTATTTATAAGAACAAAATTCAGTAATTTTTCTTCAAGACATACATGTATGAGGATGTAGTTCATCAAATAATGTTTTTCTAAAAGTCTACCCCTAATTTTAGGTATTTTCCTTGAAATATGAATATGGCCATTTCTTATAGCATGCACAATGGCAATAGAGTTTCATTTCAGGAATTGTTTGTTAAAGCCATGATACCTTTCCATTTCAACCTTTTTGACTACGATAATAATTTTAGTATTACGATATGAAAAAATTCCACAATGTTTATTGAGAAATCGCACGACTTTATCAATATTCTTCTTAAATACTAATACAATGTAAATTGTCGTCGAGTCACTCATGATACCTTATTAGAGTATAATTTAATCAATATTTGAAGTAGTGGAATCCAAAAAACATCAAATATCCCAAAAGGAGTAGGGAAATAACATTCAATGGAATGGAATTGGGGAACTAAAAAGTCTTGAATAGAGTTCTTATAGTGAAACATTTAATGGCACAAAACATTTTTAACTACAAACATAATCTTTAGAATGGAAAATTTATAATTGAAGGATTCATGCTCATGAAACAAATTATTTATGATTTTCCATATAACATGAATCAATTATGTGCTAGATACAAGAAAAATTTTATGAATTTATTGAGAGAGAGAGAGAAAAAAAAACAGAGTTATTATGAATTATTTCTTTATAAATTTAATTTATTTGATATCCTATGATACGTGAATCCTTGAGATTAGATTGTGTTATAAGAAACTCTGAGTTTCAAAAAACCCTGATATATATATAATGTACTATTTTGAACATGACCATTAAATCATAGCTATCAAACCAAGAAAAATGAATAGTAATTACTATATTAAAATAATAAATATAATTTGTTTATATAAATTAGACATACTGATAAAAAGGTAAATAATTTTATAAAATTCCCTCATATATTTATGAAATACTATTTTCTGAAAAAATGATTTTTATTATTTTTATAAACAATAATAAAATTATTTTTTGAAAATTTAAGAAAATTTATTTTTTAAAATAATATTTTCAATCCATCATGTAAAAATTATGTTGGGGGTATGTTTTTTAATTTTTATCAAAAGTCTCATTTTTATGAATAGTAATCAATAATGGATTTGAATTGAAAAGACAGTTTCGACTTAATTGATTTATAAAGTTAAGTTATATTTTAAATTAGTATTAAAGAAAAATTGGTTCAATTGAACATAAATTAATGCAATTTAGGTCATTTTAATGAATTTAATATTGAATTGTGATATATAAACATTTATATATTTTAATCATTTTTTCTTTAAAAACACGCATTCTGGTCATGTCCCTAGGATTAGATATAAATTAAAATCTAAATATTATGTGAATAAAATTAATAAAATGGATTAAATATTTTGAATAATCATAATTTATATTATCTTATAAGGTCAAATTTTGTTTTGACCAAAATTAATAATAACAATAGAAATAATTATTTAACCCGGTTAAGTTAAATATGTGTTTATTGGGGGTTAAAATATTAAATTATGTTCTAAAATAAATAATATATATACAATCTATTTTATGGAAATATTTAGATCATATAATATATAAATTTATAATTTCATCCATGTTTTATCATTTTTTCAGGTTATAAAATTTAGTATTCATTTTTCATATAAATAATTACAAGTGTGTCACTCACTTAAATTATAGAAGGCCACCCATTCTCTTATCCTATTCACACCTTAAAAAATTATCCAGAAAATTACTACCATAACACTTTCCATATTCCATACCTCCATCATAAAATCATTATTTTTCATATAAATCCAACCTATAATGAATTTTGGTGCAAACCTATATAGGACAGCCAAAGAAGTCGTAACATTCATCATTGAGTG
Organism: Viscum album; assembly: GCA_963277665.1. Lineage (NCBI taxonomy): Eukaryota > Viridiplantae > Streptophyta > Magnoliopsida > Santalales > Viscaceae > Viscum > Viscum album. The sequence goes on from OY728127.1 coordinate 1,281,912,713, forward strand.
TTTTTCTTTAATTTCTTCCCCCTTCCATAAATTATTATTATACAATAATGATATAAATATATAAATATATTAAATATAATTAAATGTTTTTATGTTATGGTAATGATGTAAAATTATTTCTAAAACCATCAAAGGGGTTATGAAATCATCGTTCATGTGCACAATAGACTACCGCTTCACAAATCGATATCGTTTTCCCCATTTCCACATCCCAATGATAGAAATAATGGTGGATTTATTAATTTTATACGATATATATTATTTTATTTTGATTTTTTATTTATCATTTCACATATTCCTATAATGTATTCATTTTTTGGAAATATTCTATTGTCGCTTGTGTGTGTGTCAGACTATAGCCTCATGATGAAACATGATTCGTTCATGATTTATATGCATTAAATTAATTATTGATTTAATAAAAATATGTGATATTTATGGAAATAAATTTTTATAACGAATATATATATCATTTTCATTTATTTATTTTTATCTGCAATGTTCATTCGTATGTATGAACTACTGCCTCCATTAATAGTGTAATTAATTTTCTATAACTACATTCTATCAATTAATCTAAATCCATATATACTGAATATATATTATATTTATATCATGATTAGAATTATATATATTTTCTAACCATGATATAAATAAGAGGACCAATAAAAAAGTCAAACCATATAATAAAAACATTATTGTTATTACAGAAAATATAACTTCAACATAGACATTTTTATAAAAGGGTAACGAATGAGTCATAAAAAAATTGTGTATTGTGTTATATATATAAATATTGATAGATAAAATATTTATAATAAAATTATATTTAGTATACATTAGTATGATGGAAATAAATAGTTACAGTAATGGATTTAGTGCTCATTTTTTCTTCATTGAAACATATCATATGTTGCGCACCTACATTATTTTATGAGGTGTATATACAGAGAAATTTTCATGTAATATCATGAATTTACAAATCTTTGTTATATAATAAGTTTCATTCTATGTTATCCCTTCATGGGGACTATGATTCAAAGCTCTCAAGTGTCAAATATTTTATGTTACAACCCCATTATTTATTAGGATTATTTAGGATTTTGTATTTTATGATAAAACATTTGGACCCATCACTCAAGAAACTCATGATTTTTTTTATATTCTATTTATTTATTATTTTTAAAAATAAACTTGTACCATTTATCATCTCTTCTGTACATAAAATAATTTTGAAAAAGTTATTCAGAAACTCTATCTTCATTTCTCTATTAGGTCAAAAATCTATTTTCTTCTAAAAACATGTCTTATAAAAATATTTAAGACATTATTAATTACACTTCTATGATTATTGAAATAAATTTTTACCAGTTTTGGAAATTCCTTTCTGAATATTTTTATAAATAATCTTAATTTCATTTTAGAAACAATTCTTTTTTTGATTTTACCAAAAATATAGAAGGAATTTTGGTTTTAACTTGTTGGACATGAAATAAAATTAAAATCACCACAACCATTATTTTATTTTAATAATTATTTATATGTTTTTAATATTATATTTAAGAAAATTCTTTGCAAAATTTTTTATGTTTTAATTTTTTTACAAAGTCAAAGGGATATTTTCCACAAGAAATGTTTTCACGGATCACTCAAAATTACTTCCCAACTAATATAAAATCACTTGTTGTTAACTTTTACTCCCTAGCTGTTTGATTTGAGGATTAAATTTAAATTCATTATCTTAACGGTTTATGTTTATGATGGTATATTTTTTCTGAATCTTATTTTTATTCCATTGGCTATTCCATTATAAAATTCTAATGAAACATTCTTTTTTTGAAAGGGTTATTATTAGATTAAATGATGAAATTATTAGGAAACATTTCTATTTTTTATAGGTTATGTTATGGTGAAAAATTTGTGAAAAAAATTTTATTTTATGGTTTATGATATAATTAATCTTTTAAGATCTTGGGGAATAAATAAATATTGTTTTCATTATGAGCCAGGTGGGACCTATATATCCCTCTAATGCATTGGGTAAATATTTATATCTCATGAGATAGAGAATACTGGAATAACGAGTGAACCCAGTTCAGTAAGGGACATTGTCCACTATGATAGTCTTTGGAGTGAATAATTACCACAATGATGGGTTGGGATGCTAACTCATTCCACTGTTATATCCTTAGTAGTGAACTATGACTAATATGAATATTATTTTTCATACTGATGTATATGAAACAAATTTCAGTTTGTATATCAATTTTATGATCTTATGGTCATGTGTTATTATTTCATAATGATTAATGTACTATTAACTACCAATAATTATTCTATGATGAAAGAATACGATCATTGATATATAGGGTAGAATTTTCAAATGTTATTCTCATGTTCTCATAAACATAGTTCGTCTTATGTTTACACATCTCCCTTATTCACCCAAATTGAGAATATGATATCACCCTTTCTTATGTTTGCTTTTCCTATGTTATGAAGAAACCTTTTAGGTAATATATGACTAAGAAGAGTGACAATTAATAATATCATGGTGGGAGATAATGTATATTATATATGGACCTATTGTTTATGTTAGAAAGTTTTCATGACACTAAACTATCACTGCCCTTGTGCATTTTTCTGAAATGTAATGAATAGTAATAGAAAATAATATAATATATATAAATTATAATATTGGTTCTATATAGTTTCTATTAGAGTATAATATTATTTAGTATATGTAATCTGGCATGAGAAAAACCTAGTGAGATCTTTAAATATGTGGATAAGGATACGTCTAAGGTTGAGTCAAAGTATAGTAAAATGTCCTTGAATTTTGTTAAAGGATAAAGAGAGTAGTTTCCACGAAATTAAATCCCTATCGAGATTCTAATAGTGGTTATAGAATTTCTATAGAGATACCAGGGGACATAAAACTGAAAAGGTTGAATTAAGATAGACTCGATTGTCACCTAGTTCATGACACCGAGCCTTACTACAAACATTGTTTGAAACTCTTGGGGGATTTGATGTGTAAATTCCAAAACTCATTATATACCATATTGAATGTTTTAAGTAGACTATGAATATTAATAAATTACTATAAATTGATGGTTTCATAGATTAAATAATGTGTCTAGATTTTTATATCCTATAATTTATTTTTCATGATTATGTCATTCCCCATGATGATTTTGATTTCTTACATGTTTCCTTTTGGTTTTATTCAATGGTTGGAACCTGAAAGATCCTTGTTAATGTTGTGTTTGATAGAAAATAATTTTTTTTCCTCCTCATCAACCCAACCATATGGGATCTAGAATGAAATATCTCATTACTATCCTCACATAAGTTTCTCAAGCTATGAATCTGCTGGGTGTCCAAATAAACAAATGAATGAACAACTTTCTGTTGATTCCATCATGAGTCAACATCTACCTTCATTAAATGGGTATTCAAATCCATTAGTTAATTAACAAGGTATTAAAAACACTAAAAAGTCATTTTCTATCTCTTGAGTTCAAACAATGAAAAATTAATTTTTTTTGTTTACCATTTAGAGGGTAAAGAGGGTCAACGATAGAATCTTATCATGAATACTAGGTAATCTTATGAAATTGACACCATGGATTGGGATGAATTCAAAAAAATATTTTTCAAAAAATATTTTCTTTATATTCTTCATATATGAATGGAGAACATGTTCAATGAGATAAAAAATGGACGATGAATTTTTTTATACCTATGAGGAATATTTTACAAGACATTGGAGTAATTCTTATGGTATTATCATCAAACAAGAATGTATTTTTATCAATTATGTTGTGACCTAAAACCAAGTATCCTAAGGGTGTTATCTATAAGAGACTTTATTATCTACAAATATATTTTTTTATGGTCTATCAAAGTGAAAATGAGGGTTTGATTTATATACTAGTATCCTGGTTTCGATAAGAAGAGACCAATGTAATTCAAGAGAAAATCAAAGAACTATAGAGAGAAGAAGATAAACATTGCATTATGCCAAAAGTGTGGGAATAAATATGGAGGAATTTTTTTTAAAGGGGACTAGTATATTTTTTAAGTGTTTATTTTATGGTCATTTGGAAATTAGTTATCATATCAGGAAGAAGATGTTAGCTAATGATGTGAATTTTGAGAAATCTACATTGAATGGACCACCCAAACTCTAGTGTTTCTAATGTAAGGAATATGGGAACTATGATGACCAGTTCCCAAATATAATGGTCAATGATGTTGATCAATGTAAGTGACCTCTTAATCTAAGGTACAAGATGAAATATCATAAGATCAATATTTATGATGAGGGGTGTGATGAAGACATCGTGAAAGGTACAGTTACCACCCAATCTATGATAACTAAAGTCATATTTGACTATGGATCAACCTATTAATTAATTTTTAAATAATTATATTGGTGTATCAATATTCCACCCAATATATTAGATTTATCATTTCCAGTGAAAACATGAAATGGTATGAATATTTCATCTTAGGTATATGATTCCTATCTGTTGGATGTTTGTAGAATTGTGGTTTTTGAAATAATTTTCATTCTTCATATCAGGAAAATTTATATAATATTATACATGGATTATATTTCTATTCATAAATCACACATAAATATATGAGGATGGGAAGTAATATTAATTTTTTGAAAATTACCTGTGATCATATTTCAATGTGATAAGAAGTTATAACATCTTATAGTTATCACAATGATCAAAGGGGTCTTAATTCCCATTTATAAGAAGTGTTTATCTCAAATGGTTGTAGATAAACTAAAAATCGATGATATTCCTATTGTGTGGGAATTTTTTGATGCATTTCCAAAGGAGTTTACTAATATAATTTCAAAATATTTAGTATAGTTCTCAATTGAATACATACCTTGATCTACACTAATTTTAAATAGTCCCTATAGAATGGCCCCGATTTAGTTGTAGGAATTACAGAAGAAACTTTTAAAAAACCAAGACAAGGGATTCATTCATCCAATTGTTTCATAATAGTTTTCACCTATTCTTTTTTAAAATAAAAGGTAGATCTATGAGACACAACATTCATTATCATGAGCTAAACAAGATAACAATTAACTAAAAGTTCCCTTTTCCCCTTATTGAGGACATGTTTGGTCTACTGCACGAATCTTAGATTGACCTTTTTTCTTGATATTATCAATCTAGGGTCCATGATTATATACCCAATATAGTATTTCATACTTGGTATAGAGACTATAGAAATATAGTAATTCCATTCAATTTTACTAATTCCCATTGTTATCTTCTTGGATTTAATTATTAGAGTCCTTATAGTTTTTATATAAGATATATTCAAACCTATTGAAAGAAAACATAAGAGTGTGAAGACCAAATAAGAATTGTGATAAAGTCCCTATGGAAGGATAAAATATATGAATGATTTCTATGTTGTGAATATTGGATGCAAAAAGATTCATTTTTGGGTTATAAAGTCTCAAAAGAGGGTATATCTGTAGATCCTTCAAGTAAAATGTCTTTTGAATGTATTAATAGAAAACCCACAATGACCGAGATTGGTATTTTTTTTAGTTAGATGGAAATTATTTTCTTATTATATAGAATATTTCACTAAAATATAATCCCCTCACCATGATAACTAAGAATGGATCCAAGTACTTTTAGACAGATGAATGTGAGGAAAATTTCAAGAAACTGAAGAGAATATTAGTCATCATGGATGTGATTACATTATACTATAGTGTATAAGGGGTTTTAATTTATATTTATTCCACAAATAAGGTAAGAGTATGTAATATTATGTATAATGACATGGTTATAACTTATGCCTCATTAAAACTGACGATTCATTAGAAAAATTACGTAACTCATGAATTTGAGTAAGCTGCGGTAATTTTTTCTTAAAATATATTGAAGATTTATATTAATAGTTTAAATTTTAATATATATACTGATAAAAAAATATTAAAGTACATATTCTCGTAAATGGAGTTTAACATCCACAATTGAATATGGTTAGATCTGAATAATTATTATCACTGGTCAATAAATTACCACCATGGGAAAATGGACAAGGTGGCCGATGCTTTGATCCAAAAGGATCATTATAGCTTATCCATGATGGGGTCAAAAAAATCCAATAGTTATATATTTTTAAAGGACGGATCTAGAAATCATATATGAAGTGGAAAATCTATTCATTGTTAATTGAATGTTTAATAATCAATCCAAGTGAATATTAAAGAAGCATAGAAGGGATATGTATAGCGATAAAAGAATGTTAGAAAATTTTTAGAGTTTATCCTTGATCATGATAGAATGATAACATTCATAAATAGTGCACTTTCATAATTTATACTATATTTTAAGAATGTATTTTTAGAGGAATCTTAGAGTTCATCATTCTATACTAAACTTTGAATAATGAATATGTTTTGATATTTGAAATAATACTTATGGTGTGATGTCATAAAGATAGATATTATAGATTTTATACCTCGATGATTGGTATGTACATAATTTAAGGCATAAAGACAATATTATAAGGTTACGTTACATCCATTAATCATAGATGAATAGAGAATGGAAATCCACAAAATTCATTTGGTCATTGGACATCCCAAAAAATATATAGGGCACAATTCTATATTGGTTATAGACGATCACCTTACTAGTTAAGGAAATTTTTTTACTATCGGATAATACTTTTCAATGGATCATAATTATAGGATATATATTAATGAAGTAGTAATGATTCATTAGGTTAGACATACTGCTGTTTCTGATTAAGATCAGAGGTTTAACTCAACATTATGGAGAATTATTCAACAAGATCTTGATGGAGAGATGATTTCCTATACTGTGTATCACGCACAAAAATATGATCAGCTTGAATGAAAAATTAAAACCCTATAAGATATATTGATATCTTGTTTGTTAAATTTAAACACATTCTTTTACTTGAGTTTTCTTATAAAAATATCTTTTAGTCAAGAATGTAGATGGATCCTTCGGAATTATCCTATGGAAAGAAGTGTTAACCTCTTTTGTGATATAATGAAGTTGAAGAGATAAATATATTATAACTCAAGATAGTTTAGGAAATGGAAGATAAGGTTAGACCTATTAAAATACACATCACTATATCGAAGAGTCATAAGAAATGTTGGGATGATAATCTCCAGTGTGATTGAGAAATTTTGGGACAAGGTGTTTGTAATAATTTATCCAAGGAAGAATGTTTTAAGACTCTATTAAAAATTGAATATAAGCCCTAGGAATATCAGTCCCCTTGAAATTATTGATTGTCATAGGATGGTAACCTATCTGGTGAAGCTACAACTAAACCTCTCTGAAGACCATGATTTCATCCATGTATCTCTCTGAAGAAAATTCATACGTGACCCCACACATGTCCTGAAATTAAAGGTCATACCATAGGAGGATGATATTTCTTAGGAGGAAGAACCAGTGGATATTTTATATCATACTGAGATATTTCTATGAAACAATACCACTCACCTGGATAATATTTCATGCCAAAACAACCAGTGTGAGAAGGCTACTTGGGAACTTCTGAATATTATATGGTTGATTCATCCCCATTTAATCCTTTAAGAGTCTAAAAATTAGAGGCCAACATCTATTTTAGGGGGGATATAATGTAACACCCAGAATATTTAGGAATTTTTTAGAAAAAATATTAAATTTCTTCAAAATATCATGTTATGTGAATAATTAAATTTACATTGCATAACATAAAACTCTTAATTTTAACAAAATGTGATATATTATTAATATAATTATTTAAATTTGACCATTATAAAAAATACATTAAACTTAGAAATTTGATTTATAAAAAGTAATTTTAAATAAAAATAATAATGGTTTTATATAAATAAAAAATTCTGGTAAAAAAGTACTTCATTTTTTATAAAATTTTTATTTATGTTTCAGAAATAAATATTTCTCAAATATTATTTAATTTTTTTTTGTACACAGTAGTGAAATTAATTTTTATAAATTTTAGAAAAAGTATTTTAAAAAATAAACATAAATATTTAAAATCATTATTTAAAATGTATTATATTGTATTTTTCTTGGATTTTTATGAAAAGTCACATCTTATTTTTTGAATAATAAATAATACATAATTTAAAAAAAAACTGGATTTAGTTTAATTTTTTTATAAAATTAAATTCTATTTTTATTTTTTAGAATATATATTTATTTAATTATATATCCATTAATATAATTTAGGTAATTCTAAAGAATTTACAATTTATTTTCAATATAAAAAAACCTTAAAATTTTGAATATTTTTTCATTAAAACAGTAATTATTTTCACATATGCAGGATTATTTTTAAATTAAAATTTGCCACCTTAATGAATGTAATTGTGACAAATTGATTAAATATTTTGAATCATTATAATATATATTATATAATATCTTAAAATAAATTTTTAACCAAAATGAATAGTTAAAACAGTAAAAATAGTTGACCAAGGTTATGATAAAAATGGGTTTACCAACTATCTAACTAAAAAGATAAGGTGTAATATTAAATATAAACTTGCATGAAATATATTTTATGGAAATATTTTGAAATTATGAGGTATAAATATGTTATTTTAACCATTTCTAAACCCATTCTTCATTTGATAAATGTGTTTTGTCTGTTTTTTCAATAAATTAAAAGTGTTCCAATAACCTCGATTATAAAAGGCCACCCCATAACATATATTCTTTAAACCATAAATACCATTTGGTTTAAACAATACCAGTGAAAATAACTTAAAAAATTCTCTCATATAATCTTATGATCCTTGTTTTTTTTTACAAAAATACAACTATGGAAGGATTTTTCTTTAAACCCAAGGAGGATACCCAAAGAATAGGTAATGTTATTCAACATGCATTTTTGAATTATTTTTTCCTACACCTATATCAATTATTTTATACATTTATGAAATGATACCCATATTATATTCTATATAATTTTATTTTTTTATGATATGTTCATGATGTAAAACACTCTCTACTACCATAAAACGGGTTACAAAATTATTATTTCTATGTACGGAGGACTACACTCTCCTGAACAATTCTCATTGGTTTATCTATTTCCACCTATAATGTCTAAAAATAATAATGTATTTTATTTTTTATATAAGATATTTAAGATTTTATTATTATATTGGAATTATTATATCAAACGTACCTCCATAATCTCCATATTTTTGGAATACGATAACATCTCTCGTGTGTACAGTGGGAAACCTCCTTACGAAGAAATGTGATTATTTTTCAGTTTATGTAGAATTTATTAAGAATGGGTTTAACAATAACAGGTTCTACACATGAATTAAATATTATTCTATAATTAATATATACATGATTTACATTTATTTCTAATAATCAAAAAAAGAAAATGGAAAAAATGTTTATGCATACGTGAAACCTATCATGTCCTTGAACATTGTATTTCATTTTCTATCACAAAATTTTATAAATTAATATAATTTTTTTAATCAATATATTGGAAATTTATATCATTTTTAACATTAATGAAATGATTAAACCACGATTTAATTAAGATGATAAAAAATTACAAATCAAAACATATATGATAAGTAAAAAGTTATTACCTGAATCATAACATTAAAATGGAATAGTTAGTAAATGGGTAATAAAAGGGTCATAAGTATATAATGTATGGTATAATATATAAAATTATATTTATTAATATATGTATAATAAACTTTAATTTCTTATATAGTAATTTTGAATTAGTATTATAGAATTCAAGACATAAAGTAATGGATTTTTTTCTAATTTATTTTCTTTTATACATAGATTATGTATAAGTCCCCAACCAAAAATATTACATAATTTAGTGTTTTATTCAATAATTTAATTGCATTAAAATTGCCGAAATTTTCATGTTTATAGTTTTAATAATTACCCATATATATAGCATAACCACTCAAATATTACATAGTAGACACATTTACACACTATCTATTTTTTAACAATATATACCTCTCTAAAATAAAACATGAATTATTTTTATTGATAAAAATATTAATAACATTCATCTTGAAATCCCCATGTCTTTTAAAAATACTTATTTCTAATGAATGTTTTTTCAAACATAGAATGAGCAAAAATAGCTCTCTAAGGGGCATAAAATATGGAAATATGCCATTAGTCAATGAATATTTTAAACTCATGATTTTTTTTCACAAAATCATAATTTTCACCAATAAAACATTAATTTTTTAACATATCTCACGAAATCATAAGATTACTAAATAACTTACGTGAAATCTTGAATCATAAAGTCAACTTGTGGTGTCCATTTCATACTAACATTATATCATTCAAAACTACATTGGGACTAACCTACATGGTAAAATTTAGAATACCAATCAAATTTTATTCCATAAATATCACACAAGAAAACCTATCGTTTAATTATATATCATTAACCAATTTATTGGAGAGGTATCATGGCCTCACTCACACTCAGTTTATCATGGAACCACCAGTATATATTAGTAATTCCCAATAACCAAAACATAGTCTCCACCCATAAATCATGAGTAATGGAAAAATAAAATTTTCTCATTTAATTCAGAAGAAATAATTTCCTTATATAGATATAAGGTATCCATTTTAAAATCAATTTTCAACACCAAAATACCTGAAAAGGGAATATGGTATTTATTTTTCTTTTAGAAACATTATAGCTTGTAAAGGAATCCAAATATCAAATAATGGTCATAGCGGTGGAAAATTCGTTGTCATCGTAAATTTTAAAAATCATTCCTTTTTTCATTTAGTAAAACACTTCATATAAAAATGTTCCTTTTAAAATCCTTTGAATGAAATTAAAAGTCAAAAATATTGATTATAAACTGTATAAAATATGAGGTTGTATATTATGAAAATATTCCTTAATTAAAGTAGATTGAGTTGAAGACCTTTACCTTGAGTCCAATTTTCCATGTATGTTTTTTATAATCATGAATACTAAACAAAGGTCAATTTATAATTTTTTTAGAAATTTTTTCATTTTTATTATTAATTTTATATCACCCTTACTAGTTTATTATAATTACATAATTATTTATTTTCAAGTCGGGTATTTTGTCGATATTCGGGACTAGAGTCAAAAATGAACTTGGTATGATGTCAATATTCAATGTTTTCATATGTCCATCATATCTAGAATAATATTCAGGAAATTTTTATAATTTTTATATATCAATTACACTTTTAAATCAAACCATGATGTAAGGTTATGAAAAATGAGTAATGTTATAATCATAGAGATGGTAGGTTATACATACTCATAAGTAACATTTTCCATTTTACATTGATCATTATGGACAGAAGAAAATTATAATTTAATATTTACATAATGATAATAAAATATGTAATATAATATTATTCATTTTAATATAATTATATATATCATACATGTTATGTAATGAATAAAAATGAGTCGCATCGCTTTGTGAAGGTGATAGTTTACAAGTACGCACGTACGACATCATCATTTTTATGATCATGGAAATTACTAACATAATTGATATATTGTTATCTTATAATGATTAATATTTAATTATTTTCACATATGAACATTAATTCTATTTTTACAACATTTCATGATATATTATTATGGATAATGAATTTGATCGGTTTGTGGTGGTGATAGTTAACACGTACACACGAATGATTAATTCTAATTCTCTTGAATGGAAGTGGATATGTAAATAGGTGATGATATTAAAATAATAAAACATCTGTTTATTTAGGATACTTGATTTGTTATTTCATACTATAAAAATAATATTGTTTGTGTGTGGAAGAATAAATAAAGTAGAATCACTTAAAAAAAACATTACCTTTCATTCAAATGATCGCATTTCATAACACTTTAACACCACTAAATAGGGTGTTATTAATAAAATAATAACTAAAATGTACGGAGGTCTTCTAATAAGGGGTTTGGGTAGATCATGGATGAAAAAAGGGTTTTTATGTTTGAGTAATAATGTTGAATGGGCCCCCTTTTAGTGGAGAGTGTAGGGGCACTCCTAGAATTATAAAAAAATATTAAATTAATATGAATTAATTTTAAATTTTAAATGTTCTAAAACTAATTTATTTAAGAGATTAAATTATTTTGGATTTAATACACATAATCCAATTAAAATTAGAAATGTTGGGAATATTTTTTAATCCTTGTTTTTAACCCCTTTTAACTCTTACAATTTTAGGGTGTAATTTAAGTTTTGAGGGAAATTTTTTTATCAAATCAAATCAAATAACCCATGATTGAGTAATTAATAAATTTTTTATACATTTATTAACATTTTTTTCCTAATAATGGGTTTTTATATATTTTATTACATTTAATTATGTATTTTATATTTTAAAATATGAATTATGTCATTTTTGACACTATTCATTACCTCACTTTTAAAAAATACATGAAAGATCGATTCCTTAAAAAAAATAATTCATAAGATAAATAAAATGTAAAATAAATCCATATAATTAATTTGTGGAAGAAAATATTACATTTTATATTACATTTGTTTTTATTAATACCATTTATTTGATTGTTATTTTATTAAATCTGTTATTTCATCATCAATGTGTCACTATTGAATTTAATTATTTAACATCTAAAAATTATTAATAAATTATAATAAGTTTGTAACACCCGTATAAAATTTAAATAGAAATTTATTACTTTTTTTATAATTAAAACTATTTATGTAATGATTTCGTAAAAAGGTTTTATAAATATATATTTTTTAAAATATATTTTGAATTAAAGAATAACTTATTAATTTATATATATATTTTATATATTTTAATAAATTAATATTTTAATATATTTATATAATTTAAAACTCTTATAAATTTCTTTGCAAGGATATATGTATAGGAGCATTATTTTTAATAATAATTTGTTATTTTTGTAAATATTAATTATTTCATAATAATGTTTTGATTGAATAAAACTTTTCTAAATGAATTATTATTTTTGAAATATAAGAAATTCATATAAATATATTTTATGATAAAAAAATAATTAAATAAAAATAAATATGTTTTAATAAAATTATTTATGAAATTATTTTGAAACGCTATATATATATTGACGGAAAATGTTATTGGATTAATAATAAAAACAATTAGTAATAATTTAATGATGATCATAAAAAATTATTTATATTTTATTTAAAATAATATTTAATAATGATATGTTATAGAAAATAATTAGTATGTTCACTATATCTATTTTAATTATTTTTTATAAATACTAAAGTAATTCTAAAATATAAGTATTAATTCTAGAATTAATAATTATAAATATTATATAAAACAATATACACAATGTTTAATGAATGAATTATAAAATATATAAATGATTTAAAAAAAGATGATATATTGAATTAAAAAACACACATGAATACCTAGAATCAGGATTGTGGGTCGTGAAGAGAAGGGCTCCGCTTCGGACATACCTATTCAAATAGATGGGAAAAGTCAAAGCTCTTAAAAGACCCAATGTTGGGATGGAGAGCTTGACCAAGAGATCCATGGATGATTCCATCACGTTGAGGGTGAATGCGTTTATGGAGTTTCAGATCAGGAGTTTGACATCAGATGGGTTTTGATTTGAGAGTTCAGAAGTAGATCTAGGTTGAAGCTGTGGTTTTCGATCATCGTTGAAGATGAGGATTGATCTATGTCTGAAGCCTTTGTAAGTGAGATGGAGGATATCAATAAACTAATTAGGTCTGATCTGTGTCTTGTGTAATTTCTGAACAAGAGATTTGGGGTTCGGATTTGGAAGATCTATTCTGATCAACCGGGTTCATTTCTTCTTCTTTTTATCCGAATCTCTTATAATTGCTTATATAGTGCCATGGTTTGTCTATTTATCTATTTTTCTTCTTGATGTCAATGTCTTATATATCATTTGAGTTATTCAATATCTGATTTTCATTGAAATTTTATTCATATATTGCATTGTTATCAGTCGTATTCTTATCTGTGCACATATTACTGTTCAACTAGTAGAAAAATTTAATTTATTGAGCATCATCGCATACACAGAATATCTCTGTTCCAATTTCATAGTTTCCAATCTTCGATAAGTCTGTAGAGGTTCTTTCTTAATTACTTATTTGTCTTATTTCTATATATTTCTTAATTATGAGGTTGTTTTCACTAATCTAATTTTTCCTTGACGTATTCCACTGAAATTGAATGTTTAAATATGGATTTTTTATGTCTGATTGTACTTCTAGCCCACAAATCTATCAAGAAAGTTGGAAATAAAAAAATTTATAAATTATTTTTCTAATCTGCTTCATATTAAAGTATACACTAAATGAACAATTTAATATATATATATATATGTATATTTATATCTCTATTATTAGTTTTCACAAAGATCTAAACAGGTCATTAAAGAATTTGAAAAAATATAATATTATGTCTTGGTAAGTATATAAATAGAGAGGGTACCACAAGCCCATTATAAGGCAATGCGTTCTTGCTGCATAGAGAGGGAATGGTTCTTCAATAAAAAATTTGTAATGGATTTGTTTATAATTTCATTTCAATTCAATTATTATTTTAGTAAGGTAATTTTTTTAATTAATTCCAATTTATAAATTCTATTTTCTATTTTTTCTTGAGGACATTTTTTTATTTATCTCATGTTATAAAATCTATATTTCTGGTTTTTTAAGGTATTTCGTATCTTGAAATACTTCTAACACAATTTCATTTTATTGTTTTGGAATGAGATTACCTATTTTTGGATACTTTCTTTACACATTAAATTCTATTTTATTTTTTGTAAGGGACAAAATAATTTTTTCTTCTTATATTCTATAATTTATTGTTTATATAAGGGATTAAAATACCATTTGTATAGAATTATAATTTTGAGATTTGTTTTGAACATTAATATTTAATTAGCAAGAGATCATTTCATTAAAATGATTTGTGTTTTATAATATGAAAACCTGATTATATAATTCAGTATTCATCTTTTATTTCCAATATATATAATATTATGTTTGTGTAAGATATGTTTTCTCCTTTAAAACTATAATCCTTAATTTTGTGGTTTATAATTGTTTAAATATTTAAATTCCATGTTTTATACTTCTAGGAAATCTAAATCTGTACTTTGAACTCACAAACTGAATATGTTTGTGTATTGTTCTTTCAATATATATATATATGAACATATATAAATTTTAATGTGTATGCTTGATATATATATATATATATGCATGTCTGTATATATATGTATATATGTTTTTATTAAAGTGTTGTTTTACACACTTTGAGTAAACCATCAAGAATCTAATTATTGCTGTTAGATACCTGTGTATATAATAATCAAACATATATATTAAAATAATTTATTTAATGTTCAAGGTTATTGGTTTCTAATTCTAGTTCTATGATTATGTATATATAAATATATATACATATATATGTACTTGAAGTCATTTTTCTTAAAACTTAAGTGCGTATAAATATATGATTGTATTTAGTAAAGAAATTATGTTTTGATGATTTTAATGTGCGACACATAAATATCTATTGTTATTAAATAATTTTAAGAGTATAGAATTATATGTTCACTATTGTAATTTGTTTATACCTTCATGCATAAAAGAAAATTAATAAATATGTCTTGGAAATTTCAAGTGCGTGGATGTTGAATTAACTTCTATGTGATTATGTAAGGTCATATATCCTGAGATCTGTTCATAAAAAGTTGAATATTTAATTTATTGTAAAGATTTGTATTTATTTGTTTCAAGCATGATTATAAATATATTTTCGAAACTAAAACAGCAGTAAAAATTATATGTATATAAGGCAAGATAATACAAAAATATTTTATAAAAATCAGTACTTGAATTTTGTAAATACGATAGGGTATTGGATAGTGAATCCATCCCTCAAGTGGGTAAACCCAAGATAGCCTTCAAAGTTATTAGTGGCCATACTTTTGTTTTAAGGGCTTACTTAATATTTTCAATCGCATCACTAGATTAATTTAAAAGTGTTTTAGATGTATAATTATTTTTCAATGCATTATTTTTCAAATGTATTTCTTATTGAACATTTCAAATGTATTATCAATGTGATATTTGTTTAAGAGATTTATCAAAGTTTTTCAAAACACCATACTGGGAAATTGAATTCTCACCTTTAAAAAAAATGATTTTTACAGGTGTCTTTTGAGATTAGCATAGATTTTACCGCTTTTGGAGTTAGCGTGCACAAAAGCATAGTAGATAGTTGTTTTATATTTTTTTCAACTCTGATAAATGTGTGGTTTTCTCTAATCCTCCAAAACCTAGAACGGTAAAAGGTCCTCTATTTTAATAAGTGTTGGGTAAGTGTTCATTTATTTTTATAAAAAAAAATTACACAAAATTTTAAGAATTGAGTCTAGAATAGTGGGCTTGGGGCGTTATATTGGGTATCAGAGGAACGGTCAATATGATTTTGGAAATTAGACATTGTCTCTTGAAGAAAAAACAACTTTATGCTTTTGAATTTTCTTTAGTTAGTTACGTCCACATAGTGTTTATTTAATTCTGAAGATGGGAATAGAGAATTTCTGTTAGTACAACAAAATAATTTCGAGGATGCCATTCATTTACGGGGGGGGGGGATGTAATACCCTCGAGAAAATTTAAATAGTTATTTATTATTTTTTTATAATTAAATCTAACTAAGGAATGATTTCATAAAAAGGTTTTATAAATATTTTTTTAAAAAAAATATATATTTTCAATTAATTTATAACTTATTACTTTATATATATTTTTTATATATTTTAATAAAATAATATTTTAATATGTTTATATAATGTAAAACTTTTAAAAATTTGTTTTTAATCATATATGCATAAGAGCATTATTTTTAACAATAAATGGTTATTTTTGTAAATATTAAATTATTTTGTAATCATATTTGGATTAAATAAAAATTTTCTAAATTTATTATTATATTATAAATATAAGAAATTCGCATAAATACATGTTTTGATAAAAAATTAAAATAAATAAAAATAATTATTTTTTAATGAAATTGTTTATGAAATTATTTTCAAACGCTATATATTTATTAACATAAAAATGTTATTGGATTAATAATAAACAAATATAATAATAAATTAATGATGATCATAAAAAATTAGTTCTATTTTATTTCAAATAACATTTAATAATGAGATTTGATAGAAAATAATTATTATGTTCACTGTATCTATTTAAATTATTTTTTATAAATACTAAAGTAATTCTGAAATATATGTATTAATTCTTGACATAATAATTATAAATGTTATTTAAAACAATATATGTAACATTTATTGAATTATTTATAGATTATATTAACGATTTAAAAAAAAATTGATAAATCTAATTTTAAAAAAACACACATGAATACCTAGAATCGGTATTGAGGGTCGTGAAGAGAAGGGCTCTGCTTTAGAAGGACCTATTCGAATCGATGGGAAAAGTAGAAGATCTTAGGAGACCCAATGTCGGGAGGGAGAGCTCGACTAAGAGATCCATGGATGATTCGAGTGCACTGAGGGTGAAGGTGTTCATGGAGTGGATTATCAGGAGTTCGAAATCCGATGGGTTCTTATTTGAGATTTCATACGCAGATCTAGGTTGAAGCCGTTGTTTTTGATCACCATTGAAGATGAGGTTGGAACTGAGTCTAAATCCTTCATGAGTGAGTTAAAGGTTGTTGATAAACTACTTTTTTTTTGAAATTTGTCCTGTGGATTTTCCAAACAAGATATTTTGATTTTGGATTTGGAATACCTATTCCAATCTACTAGGTTTCTTTCCTTCTTTTTATCCAAATATTCTGTAATTGCCTATAGAGTGCCATGATTTTTCTATTTCCCTATTTTTCATATTGATGTCAACATATTCTATACCATTTTAGTTATTCAATATCTGATTTCCATTGAAATTATATTCATATATTGTTTTTTTATCAGTCATATTCTTATCTTTGCGTAGATTAAAGTTCAACCAGTAGACAAATTTAATTTATTACTAATCATCACATACACTGAATTTTTCTGTTCCGATTTCACTGTTAACAATCTTTGATAAGTCTATAGATACTCTTTATTAATTAATTATTTGTCTTATTACTATATTTTTCTCTATTATGAGGTTGTTTTCACTAATTTAATTCTTCTTTGACATATTCCACTCAAATTGAATGTTTAAATATGGATTTATTATTTCTGATTGTACTGCTAGCCCACAAATCTATCTAGCTAGTTGGAAATATAAAAATGTATAAATTCATTTTATTTTCTACTTCAAATTAATGTATACATTGAATGAAGACTTTAATAAATATATGTATTTTTATATCTCAATTATTAGTTTTCACAAAAAGCTAAATGTGTCATTAAACAATTTGAAATAAAATAATATTATGTCTCGCTATGTATATAAATAGATAGGGTACCACATGCACATTTTAGGGCAATGCGTGGTTGCTACACAGAGAGGGAATGGTTCTTCCATAAAATATTTATAAGGTATTTATTTATAATTTCATTTCCATTCCATTATTATTTTAATAAGGGAATTTTGGTTATTCATTTCAATTTATAAATTCTATTTTCTATTTTTTCATACGGACCTTTGTTTATTTATCTCATGTTATAAAATATATATTTCTTGTTTTTGTAAGGTATTTTGTATCTTCAAATACTTTAAATGCAATTTCATATTATTTTTTTGATAAGGGATTACCTATTTTCAGATACTTTATTTACACATTAAAATTCTATTTTATTTTTTGTAAGTGACAAACTATATTTTTATTTTTGGCTTATATTCTATAATTTATTGTTTTCCAAGGGATGAAAATACCATTTTTATAAAATTATAATTTTTAGATTAGTTTTGAACATTAAGATTTGATTAGGAAGAGATCATTTCATTAAAATAATTTGAGTTTTATGATATGAAAACCAGATTATCTATTTCGGTATTAATCATTTATTTCCAATATATATTATTTTATGTTTGTATAAGGGGAGTATGCTCCTTTAAAATTATAATCCTTGTTTTTGTGGTTTCTAATTGTTTAAATATTTTAATTCCATGTTTTATACATCTATGAAATCCAAATCTATTCTTTGAACTCCAAAATTGAATATGTTTGTGTATTGTTCATGCATGATATATATATATGAACATATATAAATTTTAAGGTGTATTCTTGATATATATACATATATATGTATGAATATATTAGTATATATGTTTTTATTAAAGTGTTATTTTACTCACTTTGATTAAACCGTCATGAATCTAATTATGGGTGTGAGATACCTATGTATATACTAATCAAACATATATATTAAATAATTTGTTTATTGTTCAAGGTTATTGGTTTCTAATTCAAGTTCTATGATTATGTATATATTAATATATGTATATGTACTTGAAGTCATGTTCCTTAAAACTAATGTACATATAAAAGGATGATTGTATTTAGTAAGGAAATTATGTTTTGATGATTTTTATGTGCGACACATTATTATCTATTGTTATTGACTAATTTTAAGAATATAGAATTATATGTTCACTATTGTTATTTGTTTATACGTTCATGAATAAAAGAAATTTAAAAAATATATCTTTGAAATTTCAAGAGCTTGGATGTTGAATCAACATCTATGTGATTACGAAAGGTCATGTATCATGAGATCAGATCATAAAAAGTTGAATATTTAATTTACAGTAAAGATTAGTATTTGTTTGTTCCAAGCATGATTATAAATATATTTTCGAAACTAAAACACCAGTGAAAATTATATATATATAAGAAGAGATAAAACAAAAATGTTTTATAAAAATCGGCACTCGTAATTTCTAAATATGATATGGTATTGGATAGTGAATCCATCCCTCAAGTGGGTTTTCCCAAGAGAGCCTTCAAAGTTGCGAGTGGCCTTAGTTTTGTTTTAAGGGCTTGCATAATATTTTCAATCGAATCACTGGATTAATTTAAAAGTGTTTTCGAAGTATAATTATTTTTCAAAGAATAATATTTAAATTTTATTTCTTACTGAACATTTCAAATGTATTATCAATGTGATATTTTTTAAAGAGATTTATCAATGGTTTTCGAAACACCTTACCGGGAAATTGAATTTTCACCTTTTAAAAAAATGTTTTTTTCACAGGTATCTTATGAGATTTTCATAGATGCCATCACTTTTGGAGTTAGGGTGCACAGAAGCATAGTGGATAGTTGTTTTACATTTTTTCCACTCTGATAAATATAAGGTTTTGTCTAATCCTCCAAAACCTAGACCGGTAAAAGGTCATCTGTTGTAATAAGTGTTTTGTAAGTGTTTAGTTATTTTTATAAAAAAATTACACAACATTTTAGGCACTGAGACTAGAAGAGCAGACTCA
Organism: Viscum album; assembly: GCA_963277665.1. Classification (NCBI taxonomy): domain Eukaryota; kingdom Viridiplantae; phylum Streptophyta; class Magnoliopsida; order Santalales; family Viscaceae; genus Viscum; species Viscum album. The sequence goes on from OY728127.1 coordinate 1,281,933,276, forward strand.
GAGTGTTATAAATGTATAAAAACATTTTTGCTATAAAATGAATATTTATACTCTAATTAACATTTTATATATCCTAATGTTAAAAATTATTTACTTACTAAAAATATAAGTATGAAAATTTTAACTTGTCTAAAAATAAAATAAAATAAATGTTGTATTTGAACAATATAGCCTTAAAAGGTTATAATTTAAAAATAATGTAGATTTAGGTTAAATCCCACTCATCAAATGAAATTAAAACAAATTTGAGGATAATTGTATAATATTATAATATTAATTTTACACATTATTTATCTTATTTACACTTTTATGATGGAAAATAAAATATACAAGTTAATATTCACTAAAAAATATGATGATACAAATAGATCAAATTTTTTATTATAAAAATATTCATAACATTCATCTTTACATTAATTTCTCTATTTACCTTACTTATACCCTATTAAAAAACATATTAAAACATGGGATGAGCACAAAAATCACAGTAAGGGGTGTAAAAGAAGGAAAGAACCCGTTACTCAATGAATATTTTTAACAAATGAAAACATTTTCAAAAAATAATAATTTTAAATGATAAAACATAAAAACCTTAAAATATATCATGAAATCATAGTAAATATGAAAAACATCTTTGAAATCATAAATCATAAAGGGAACTTGTGGATTCAATATCATACTTACATTTTATCATTCACAACTATATAGGGAGTAACCTTCATAGTTACATTTAGAATACCCATAACACTATATTCCATAAATATATAATGAAAAACTCATTATTTAACTCTGCATCATTACCCAATTAATTGAAGAGTTATCATGTTATCACCCACTCTTGGTTTATTATTGAACCACCCGTATACATAAGCAATTCCCAAGAGCCAAAACATATGCACAATAAATTAATCATGCATAAATGAAAAAAACACTTCCATATTTCATTCATAAGATATTATTTAAAGATGTAGATATAATCAATGCATTCTTAAAATTATTAAACATTTAAAAATTCATGAAAGTATAAATCATAATTTATATTCTTTTTAAAACGTTACAACATGTTAAGGAAACCAAATATCAACCAATATCCATAGAGGAGGAAAAGTCCTTGTTGCCATATATTTGAAAATACATTTATCTGTAAGTTAGTAAAATAAATCATAAAAAAATATAAATATTGAAAATATTTAAATGAAATTAAATTTAAATGGGGTTGACTATGAAACATATAGAAGATGTGGGTGTATATTATGAAAATATGCCACAATTAATGGAGATTGAGACGAAGTCCCTTACCTTTATTCCAATTCTCCAAAAATATTCATTACAACAATGAATTAGAAATATTTGTTAATTTATAATTTATTTAGAAACTTTTTAATTTTTATTGTTCATTTTTTATTACTTTTTACCATTTTAAAACAATTACATAATTTTTTATGTTCAGGTCCGATATTTTGTCGATATTCGGTAGTTGAGTCGAAAATGAATAGGTTATGATGTCAATAGTCAATGTGGTCATGAGTATATAATCACTAGAATAATATTCATGAAATTATCATCATACTTATATAGAAATTAAACTTTTAAGTCAAACCATGATGTAAGTTTATGAAAAATAGACAATGTTATAATCATGGAGATGGAAGGTCGTACCTATGAATGAGTAACATTTTCCACGGTTGATTGATTGTTATGGAAAGGATATTAGAATTATATTATATTTTAGTAATGATAATAAAATCATTAATTCCATATTAATTTTATAAATATACATATATATCTCAAACAAGTGATATAATGAATAAAAATGAGTTGCATCGCTTCATGGATGTGATAGTTCACACGTACGCACGAACGATGTTATCATTTTTATGCACAAAGAGAGTAAGAAAATAATTGATATATTATTATATTAAAATGATTAATATTTTATTTATATCATAAATATACATTAGTTCTATTATTATAACCAATCATGAGAGACGATTATGGAAAACTAATTAGATCGGTTCATGGAGGTGGTAGTTCAAAGGTATAGACGAACAATTAATTCCTTACCCCTTGAACAGAATTGTGTAAGGATTTTGGTGTTGATATTTATATAATAACATATTAGTACATTTATTATAATTTATCAAGGATTTAATCTTTGAAGAAGAAGGTTTTTAAGAAGTGGAAGAACAAATAAAAATGAAACACTTAGATAAAAACATTAACTTTCATTTAGAAGATAACCTTTCTTAACACCATAACACATCTTAGGAGGTTTTTATGTATAAAATAATCTATCTATAATGTGGTTATGGATTATAGGAAACTTTTTGGTTGATTTTGGAAAAAACAAATGGTTTTTTAAGTGTCATTAATAAAGATGAATGAGTACTCTTTTATAGGAGATGGAAGGTGAACTTTTGGAATAATTAAAAGTATTAAATTAATATAAATTCATTTTTTATTAAAAATTTTCCCAAAATGATTCATTTATAATATATGATGATTTTTTGTCAAAAAACATTCATTCAAATGAAATATATAGGACACAAATATTTTTTAATCCTTATTTTTTTGTTTAAACCCCTTTTTAATCATACCATTTTATTAAGTAATTAACATATTATTGGTTAAAATAATTACCAAATCATTACAAAATAAATATTAATGAGTCATTAAGAATATTTATAGTCTTATATGAATTTTTTTCAGACTACATTATTTTTATAAATTTTACATCATTTAATAATATATTTTATATTTTACAATATGAATTATGTCAGTTTTGACACTATTCAGTACATGACTTTTTCAAAACTATAATAACTTGATTCCAAAAAAATACTCGATTAACACTTCTATAATAGGTTAATAAATTCTATGAAATTATTGCATGACATCAATTATTTCAGATTACATTTATTTTAATATTATTAATATCATTTATTTGATTCTTACATTTATAAATATATTACTACATCATTATTGTTTCACAATTAAATTAAATTCCTTAATGTCTAAAAAATATAAATGAATTATCATAATATATATAAACATTTTTTTATTTCAAATTAATATTTATACATGAATTTATCTTTTATATATCCCAATATAAATTTTAATTTAATTATTAATAATATGAGTATGACTATTTTAACACATCAATAAATAAAATATAATAAATGTAATATTCTTATCCAACCAGATTAAAAATTTTATAATTTCCAAATAAAGTTTATTTTGGTTGAAAAACAGTCATACAACAAAATTTGAAAAAGTTTTAGTGTAATTTTATAATATTATAATATTAATTTTACCCATATTTACATTATTTACTCTTATACGTGGTAAATAAAATACAAGAGTTACTATTCAAATAGATTAAGTTGATTTAATAAGATCAAATTTTTATACTGTTTAAAACTAATTATGTAAATTTTTAAAAATCCATTTCACATATGGGAAAAATTTTATTTAATTTTAATGCCTTTGAGAGATCGAAAAAGCTAGTTTTTGAAGAAAAAAGTTAAAAACATCACAATGATTTTATATCCAATTTCAATATGAAATTAATACCAATAACCTACATTGTTTTAATATATAGAAACATACTAAAATTATTATTTAAAACAATTTAATATTATAACATTACTATGAAAACAAATTAGATGAAAATTCTATTTTTAATTAAAATGAGGTATTTTTTAGTATTCATTGAAATACAAAATTTATAAGAAAAATACAAAAAAATAAACCAAAAAATTTTCATATCCAACATAAAAATAAGATTTTTATTTCTTGAAAAATATTTTGTAAAAGTGAAAAGTCTATATTTCAAATGTGTTCTCTATCCAAAGGCATTAAAAATTCCTTTTTTGAAAAATACATCTTTTGTGGATAAAATTGAATTTCTTCTTATATAATGTCTATAAAAAAATAAAAAAATTGTAAATAAACATATTTTATTTATATTTCATTAATATAATTCAAAAATATTGAATTAAATATTTTATAAAAATAATTATTTTCACTTAAATTGTTTTTCATAAAAACACATCCTTTATATTAAGTTGTTTTTTATTTTCATTTATTATTAACATCTATAAAATGAATTATTATACAAATATGTGTATAACATAATATCAATGTTTATTTAACTCTATTAATTTCCTATCTTCTAATTTCTAGGTGATATCTACCATATTAAAAAATAATATTTAGTTGTTCTTTTAAACTCGATGTGACATATCATGTATGCTATCGAACATTGTGTTTCATTTTAAAAAACAACTCAAGATGTTATATTATGTTATGTAAATATTTTATTTTAATATTTTATATAAATATACTTTGAAATTTATTATCATGAATTTATTTACAAATATTATATTTTTAGTTACTTTTTAAGTTATTCATGTATGGGTCTTATGATTCAAATCCAACAAGTGGTGTAGATTTTAGGTTACAACCCCATATTTTATCAGGATTATGTTTTTTTATATTCTTAATGAAAACATATTATAGTACATCTATCAAGAATATAATTAATTTTCGAAATCTCTATTTATTCATGATTTTTAGGCATTATTACTAGTTTTCTGATCTTTGTTACATAAAATAACTAATAAAGTGTCTAAAAAAACCTGAAATTATTTTTTTATTCAGTTAGAAATATTTTATCTTCCAAAATCATGTATTGTAAATATGTTTTAGAAAATGTTTTATTATTATCATATGATTTTTATTATACATTTTCAACCATTTTTATATTTTTAGAAAAATTTTAATGGAATAATAATGTCTTTTCCCAAATAATTTCATTTGGGTATTTCCAAACAATATGAAATGAATATTTCTGTTAACATGTATGGTGTGATGGAAACTTCTTGTAAAAAATGAACATTATTTAATTTGAATCATCTTTTATAAGATTTCATATTTATTTTCAAATAATTTTATATTAAAAAAATTATTTTTCATTGATGAAAATATATTTTACTCATGAAACGTTTTTAATGGTAGATCATGAATGTTTCCCATCTAAGGTGACATTTTTTGATGCTATATATGCCTAAATGGGGAAATTCTCCAATGGTAACTCTCATATTATTTCTATTAATGGTTTATATATTTTATGGAATGACTTTTATGAATCTTGTTTCTATTCCATGGGATATATGATGATAAAATTCATATTAATATCGCTCATTTTTTAATGGATTATGCTATGTTGAAATGATGAAATGACTATGAAAACTATCTCCTTTCTACATCATATAATATGATAATATTTTTATAAAACCTAATTAATTTAATGGGTAATGATATGATGATTTTTTATGATCTTGTGATACATATAAATTTTGTATTCATTGTGAAATTGGTGGGAGCAATATTTCTCTCCAATGTATTGGGTAATGCTTTATATCTCATGAGATAGAAAATAATTAAATATGGAGTGAACATGTTTCAGTATGGAACATTGTCCACTATGATGGTTTTGGGAGTGAAAAATGAATATTATGATGGCTTGGGGGTGAACACATTCCACTATGATATTATTGGAAGTTATTCTTCACTAATATAGAATTGATTTTCTATGATTATGTGTATAACAAAAATTCCCTGACTTATTCCAATGTTATGATCTCATGATAATTTTATTTTAATTCCTTATGATTCATGTATTATAAACATCCAATATTTTTACTATTACAAAATATTATTAGAATTGATATGTAGGTTATTATTTTCAATTGGTATTCTTTTTTTCATACCCTTAAGTTCATGTTGTTCATACTTATCTCCAATATTCCCCTTTGTAAGAATATGAGATCACCTTTTTTTATTTCATTTCCATAGGATTTGATGAAATGTATTATGTATGATATTCTTAAGAAGCTAGTATCTATGAAGATCATAGTGTGTGATGGTGTAGTTTACCTATAGACTAGTTGTTAGTGTTTCCACATTTCCAATGACACAAAACTATTAGGGTCCTCATAAATGGAATTGTGTAATACAATGAATATTCATAAAATGATGTATTATCTATGAATGATATGTCTGGGTCAATATAGAGAGGATAATTGTTATTGTATATATGAATCTCCTGGATGAAAAAGCACAAGGAGGATATATATTAAAAAATTAAAAAAATATTGATATTGAATATCATAATTATCATATATAAAATTTACTAACCTATGAAACATGAATATAGTTATTAATTTGAAATTGAAAGAGTTATACATATAAAAAAATGTATTATATGAATTCATTTAAAAATTTAATTTAAAATATTTAAAGTGATTAAATTATTTAATTTTATAGAAACTGTATAATACCATATGAATAAATAATCATTAAATATCTAAACAATAATTAAAAAATGTAAAATATTTTGTTAATTTTTTTTAAATTCAATGTTTTTATGTGTTTTATAAGGAAATTAATTATTATCACTTTTAAAATTGAAATAAAAAATGGATTTCATATAAAAATTCATAATGAAAGTATTATTTAATAAGGTGATGTTCATTACAATACATAAAAATAATTTATTTTGATAAATGTCATATACCATATTTAGTTTTATTGGGTGATTTATAAAATTAATGTATTATTATATTTTTAGTGTGTTTTTTCAAAGTAATTTATATTGATCACTTTTACTGGATGATTATAATAATAGGTCTATAAATTTTAATTTTTTTTATTAGAACACATTTATTTATTAATTTTTGGGAAATGTGATTAAAAATATTTAATGTTCAAAAAGTAATTTATTCAATATTAACCCAATGTAATTATATTTCATGTTTTGAATTGAAAGTTAATTTTCCAAAAAATATTAATTTAAAATTTATTAAATAAACATAATTTTCAGGTTCATCATGTCAGCATTATCATTGGTTGATTTTTTACGATTTTTCATGTGAAGATGATTTTTTAGTGAACATTAAAAATATAGTTTGTTTTAAGCTGCCATATATGTTATGACATCATTTTCACATAGGGACAAAAAAATTAATGAATAATATTTTATGAAAAAAATATATTTATAGATTATAACAACTCATTCAAATTATAATGTTTAATTCTGATTTTTTTGAATTTATTATAATTTATGTTATATTTTATTCCATTAAATCAAAATTTTAATTATTTAAATTTAATTTAGTGATTACATGACTCCTATATGCATTTTTGATTTAGTTTCAAATTATAATTCGTTTTATAAATCATTGACTATTCAATATCTTTTGAATAATTACTATTTATATTATTTTTCCCTAAATAATAAAATAAATAACACCTGATTAAAAAATACCACACCTTCACACATATTAAACCACTTCTCCACAACCCCTTACATTACATATAGAGAATTTTAATTTGAATCTATAATAATGAATATTTTCATCCCTAATAATCCATTCATATGTTGGTTGTAATATGGGATCATGAGGATTCCATAATGCCATTAAAATTAATAAGTCTTCTAATAAAAGATAAAATTATCATCTTTGTAATCGAGGACTTATTGGCCTTCATTTATATTGGTCATCATAAAAAAATTTAATAATCATGTTTTTTAATCGTATTAAAATATAAATTAGATAATTTCTCTTTGGAAATAATTATATTTTAGTATAAACACTACATAATGTTACTCATACATTGATTATTTCGTGTTCTTGATTGGGTTTGTTTCACCACCCACATAGATGTTGCTATCAAATTTTATAATGGATGGTTATAGAAAATATTAACGGTGAAAATATATATTATTATTTAAATTTTTTATTCTTTTTTAAAATTTAATATTAATATTTCACTAAATATTAATATACGATGTTTAGTTTTATAATATATTACTAAAACAGTCTTATTATTGTTTTCAGGTTTATGAATTTTACTTCAAACACCCATGTAATGAACATGGAGCATCATAAATAAATATGAAACATTGTTTATCATATAATTAATATTATATTTATAATGAACTCATGAATATATAATTATGACTAAAACAATTATATTGAAACCAAATGTAATAGTATAAACAACAAATAACGAGTTTACAAAAAAAAAGAAAAAATAACTAAATTTATATTAAATTAATATAATTTAATAATATAAAAGAAATGAAAAATAAGTATGGTCTATAATATATTATAATGGATTCTTACTTATTTATAATGTATGTAAATTTATGTATGTGGTAGCATGAACCCAATTCAATAGTTAATTTGTCTCAATTTAAATTATGTGAGATATGTATGATATTGTGCATGATGAATTCATTTATACGATATATTTATTGATTTATTCTATTTATTTAAAATAAATACATATTTGTTTCTTTATATTTTAAATTAAATCATAATTTTTCCATTTCTTATGATTTTTATTTATTCAATACCTTATTTATAATGGATTTTCATCCGAAATTCGGTTTTCAAATATATGCATGAAGTTATTAACATATTGTCATTCATGTAGATTATATATTACCTATTTGATCTTTTATAAAATTATAATATTTAACTTATATGTATTTATAGTTCACTTTATTATTCTCTTTCTGATTTTTTGGCTTAAATTTTCATTACCAAAGATGAATGTGTTTTTGTTAGACAAATATCCTTCAGTTTAATTATAACCTGTCTTCTTTATGTTAATTTTTCTATGATTGGTAAATTCTATGATATGAATTTTTTTATATTTTAATTCTTATTATGTACATAGGTATTTTAATTTCCTTATTATAATCATATCATTGATTAATTCAATCCAATTTAATTCTATAGATGACTTATGATAATATTTTTTCAAAATCATTGTGAAATGCATTTCACTCTGATTTAATAGTTATGCATTGTTGAAATTGGGATTGTATTCATGTAGAAAATATATTTATAAATATTAATTAAATTAAGTGCATGAATGGAATTATATATCCCTATATAAAATTGGTTAAATCATTGTATTACATGTAAATACATGTTTGGGAATTGGGAGTAAACCAAATCCATTAAGTGACACTATCCTCTATGTGATGATGATCATGGTTATGAGCCTTGAAAATTGAAAATAAATTTTTATGTTTACATATATTCCAAATTCTTAGAAAATATTCATATTCCCTGTAATTCTGTTATATTATTATGCCTATGTAATGTTTTCATGGATCATTATTATTTAAACATGTTTCCACAATCGTCAGTGTTCCCGTTTGTACCCTAGAACCAACTTCAATGGGATTTTTGATTTTATATAATCAGGTTTTTTAATATTTAAAAATATTTTATTACATCATTATTATTCTAATTTGTGAAATTTTATATAATAATGTTTAAAGTATTGATGTCACATAGATTGGTCATACCGGTTCTCTAATTTTATGAGAATAAAGAAGAAAAATGATAATATTCATATATACTACTTCTATGGCCAGATGATGTCACATGAAATGGCATAGATGATATTGGATATTAGGTGTAGGGTGTCATAATATATCAAGGAATCTTCTAATGATGTTAGTTGTTATAAATATCTAAGATACAAATACTCATGGAACATGATACCCTAGTATTAAATCCAAATTTAGATATATTATTTAATGTTCCTATTTATATATTCATGCAATGATCCATAAGATGATTATATTTTTATTAATTTTTTTATGGTTAATTAAAATTGATATGTAATCGTAAACCCCGAATGCATATATTCACGGTTAAGATAAGAATTTTTGGTGTTTAATGACTAATATTACATAAATTAATAATTATCAGATGAATTTATCCATTATTTTTTAATATATTAATAATATATGTACTTTTAAGTGAATAGAACTACTTGATTATTTTCATTTCCATGGTATTTCAATTATAATTTTCAATTTAAGAAAGTGAAATAAAGAGACATCAGAAACATTTTCGGACAACACTATCATGTAACCTTCTTCATTGGAGATATCAATGAAAAATGACTATATCACACATTGTGAATAAGTATGTGGTTATTTTAATTAAAATATTTAAAATTTATATCTATGTGTTCCTTGTCATGTATCTAGAATTTAACAACATACTTTAGGTGGTATGATATATTTCCACTTAGAAAGATCCGCAGTGGGCCAAAAATTATGTTTAGTCAGAACTATAAATTAATTATATATAAATTTATAAATTATTATAATTAATATTTATTTATGTGGTTTAATAATTATTTATACTTTCTTTAACAAAAATATTTACTAAATTATTATTCATGATAATAAATATTTGATTTTAAAATTTAATATATTATTATCTACTATTTTTTCTAATATAATTTTTATTTATTTATAATTTAAAAATTCAATTATATTTATTTATATAAAAATAGTATTTAATCAAGGAATAATAAATATATTAGGGCACTGAGTGATCAAGTTCAATAATTTGCTATGAAATAAAATTGCATTCCACCATAATTTTTTTAAATATTATTTTTCATTAAATACTATGTTTTATATCTTACAGAACAAAAAACAAAAAATGAACTGTGAAAATTTTTATTAATATAAATATAAAAATATTGATGTATTCAGTGAATTGAGGGGTATAAATAGAGGTATCTAATTTTTTAAATATATATGGAAATAAACATAACTTCCAAATTTATTACTAGTTTATTGACAAAATTCAATTAGTCTAGCTCAAGAATAGATAATATCACCTAATAATTAAAAATACATTTTTTTCTAAAATTATAAAATTATTTTATGAAAAATATTACATGAATAATATATTAACACAATTTCAATTTTATTTAAATATGAATGACAATAGTTTATATTTAAAAATTAAATTTCATCTAAAAATGAGTTTTCATTATAACATAACATTATAATTAACTTTTTAATTGATAAATTTTAGTAATTGAAATTTCAAAAATTAGATTAATTATTTTATTTATAATATCAATATTAAAGTATGTTGATATTTTTATATTTATACTATAAACATAACTTTTTAAATAAATAGTAAATAATACAATTTTTTATGAAGATAATAGATTTTATTACAAGAAACTTAGTATGAATTTACATCATATAAATTATATAAAACATTTTTCATATCCAAACATTTATTTAATTTTTGGAAAGAATATATAAATGAAAATACTATGTTTTCCTAGAACAACTAATATTTAACATTTTTAAATGTGAGTAATATTTATTTTAATAAAAAAATCATAGGCCATTTATTTTAATTATTATTTAAAAATTTGTAATTCAGTTTTGATATCATTTAAACAAAAAATTTCTATAAGTTTTGTAGTAATAAATTATTTAATTTCATGGAATTCAAAAAAAACTGATAATTTTTTCCTTAAAATATTTTCATGGGTAGAAATTCTTTTTTTTAAATGGACTTTATGAGTAATATATGCGAACATTATAATTAATTTTATCAAAAATAATTAACATATTTTATAAATTTATTAAATATTTTCAATTAGTATATAAAAGTTATTTAATATTGACTTTTTTTTAGTTTTTAGTTATAAAAATTAGTTACCCATGTTGAAAATATAGTTACCACAGTAAAGATAAATTAATGTATTTTTTTAACAAAATGTAAAAGAGATAATACATGCTTTCATTTTCACTAAATGAATGAATTACTTGTACATTGAATAGAAAATATATCATATCCATTATTGTTGACTTTTCAATCAAAATATCATGTCATAAATTTTTTTATTTTATAAAAAAAGTCGTATTTTAAAAAATTTAATTTCTTCATCTTAAAAAATTTACCTCCCACTGCCCCGTCAGAGAAAAACAAAAATTATATTTCTTCTCAAACTAATTCAGTTATATAAATCCCTTGTATGAAAATTTAATTTTTGTAGACCACTTTATATTTGTAAAATACAAAAAAAATCCATTCTAATTGGTACCCCAAAAGGATGTTCAAACTGTAAACGTGATTAATAATAAATTCATAACCTTTTTATTCTATGTATTCCCCTCCAAAATATTTTTTCATCATTATAATATATATTAATTTTTACACTTATAATACTATATTTTTATGATATTAATAATATATGAATTATTTACACTTTCCCCGTTGATGAATTATAACATTATTTGCACGTACGTTCGTAATAACACATCCCCAAAGAAATACATTTCCTTTATCATAACTAACATACAAGGAATGTTCTAAAATTGAATTTATTGAATAAATATTTTTTTCTATATCAATTTTATGAATATGAAAAAATAACCCAATTTGTGCCATTTTATTATTTAATGTAAAATGAATATGCAATCTATTTTTACGTGCATAGTACTTCCTCCATAGATTGTCATTTTTCATTTTTTATAAAATCTTGATATGAAAAAATAAAGGAATAAGAGTAATTAATATAAAATATATAGTTATATATATATATATATTTAAATTCTATTGAGTATAGTTTAAAATTTATTACGACAATTCAGAGACCACCTTTTCTCCATTAAAATTTTTTAGAAACTAAAACGTCAACAATTTTATCCTCACAAATTAAAAACTATAGATCCCATAGAATAAAATAATTATATTATAAATAATTAACAAACCTATATTATGTTAATTTAAATAATACTTAATTATTATCTTTTTTTTAATGAACATGGATTATTATCGAAACTTTAATTCATGTGTGAAATAATAAAAATTTGTTAACATAAAATGATGAAAAATAAATAAATTTAGGAAATAAATGTGTAACAAATAACTATAAATTAAGGGTGTATTGGGTAATAGTAATGAAAATTTTTCTAAATTTTGTTATTAATATTGTTATTTTTATTATAAATGAGTTTTATGATTATTCTAGGAAATTGGGAGCAAAAGTTAAGGGTGATTCTTAATGTAATACCCTTACATTATGTTATAGTGTTTTATATTGAAAATAATTAGTATAACATTATTATGTTCTATAATAATATTTTATTATATTATATATCATCATCGAATAAATGTTATTTACATTTAAATTGCATAAACCTCATCTTAAATGATTCTTACTTCATTAATAATAATATCCACATGGATTTTACTTATCTCTTTTCTTTCATTGAGACATATGTCATATTTAATGATCATTTTATGATTTGTGGAATATATTCTCACCATTTAAGAATTTATTTAAAACCTTTTATGAATATAAAAAGGTATTATACTATTATAACCAAGAACATATATAAATTGACATTGCTTCAAGGGTTACTGCAGAAAGAAGTGGGATTTCATGACTCGGTTTCTATTCATAAGTCATAATGATCCCTCTTTTACTATGTATTTTATAACAAAAATATACTATAGATATATATATCTCCTTGATAAATCAATATGTTTATAAGAAATTCAATAAACCACCCAAAAAAATGTGAATAATTATTATATGATATAACATGAAAGAAATTCTATGGTATTTAAATGAAAAATGATTATCAAAAATAAATTCTAGTTCAGATAGTTAATATTATTGATCCTAAAGAATTGTTTTTAATTATTATGTTGTTGAGAAATTATTTTTTTCATTTATTTAAAAACAATTTCATTTTGTAATTATTTTTTGAAATTAATTGTAACATATTTTGAAATTAATTCATTAGTAATCAATTGGTTCAAATTAAAAAAAATAATTTGAAGTAAAAAATTGTTGTTTTCCTTAAGAACAACATTTATTCTCGAAATGCATTTTGATATCAAAAAATTAAATTAATAACTATTGATGAATATTTATTCTATTAATTTTTTATAATATATTTTATAAAATATTTTAATACTCAATTCATGGGTTTTAATAGGAATGTAATGGGAATAAAATCATTTTTATGCTTAATGAAACAAATTTTGCCAAAAACAAATTTCATTGGATTTTTTACACTAATTTTAAATTTAATATTAGACCCTTATTGAAATATAATATGGTAAAATGGTTTCTATCTTTTGAATAATCTGGTCAAAGTCTTTAAAGATGGTCATTATTATTTTTGGTCATTATTAATAAGAAATGTTGTAATATATCTCCCCAAGATGGCTTATAAGGACTAACTAGGTGGTTACATTTCTAGATAAGTCAACAAATATATAAAAAAATTAAATTTGATTTTATGAAGGTATTTATACCCAATCTTATCACATCATCGAATTGGTTTCCATTGTTCCACATTAACTTAAATATGGATTTTCTCTATTTTAATATTCTAAGTATTTACTAGACTCTCATCCACCTCACATATAAATGAGAACTACATCCCTTAATGTATTGAAAATCATTGTTCCATCTGGTTTGGCCACTACATTAAAAAATATCTTCTTTATTTCCCTCCCAATGTCCTATTTCATATTGTATTTTTGCAAGACAAAAATTTTTAAGACTAAGTTGTTAGAAAAATATTCTTTTGTAAAGAACTGATAATTTTATTGAACGATCTATTACATGTTTCATTATTCCTTAGACACTGAAACATCATGTATAATTTTATTAATGATATAATATTTTTTATTATTATAAATACTTGTTTTATGTTAATGTAATGATCATTTTCTACTTATTTTATAACCCTGCAGAAATTAAAACAACATTTTTTCTACTTGTGGATAAGCACCAAAATGAAACGATGTGATTCAGTTTTCAAATTATCAACATGTTTATGCTTATATAAATTTATTTAAAAAATATATATGATATTTACTATACTTTTATAACATTTTAATGATATATTATAATCTAAATGTATTTATTTTAATTCATAATAAAATAAAAACAACACTCATGTGTACGTATAAACTACCATCTCCAATGAGTAATGTTGTTTATTTTTCATCATAACCTAATATTATTTATTTAAAATTACATATAATGAAAAAATATTATACTTATAAAATGATTTAGAATATAGATATGATAAATTCATGAATAATGTTCAATGATCAAAACTATTGAACCAAAACATACAAGGGAAACAAAATAATTAGCATTTGGATATTGATTTTAGTGAGTAAATATAAGAAAATGGGTAATTATAAGTTATAAAGGGAATTATATATCATTCATATTTTACCCACTCATTTATATTTGGATAATTTTATATGGGTATCACATCCCCACCACTAATATTAGTTGTTAAATGATTGGTGATACTCATCACAGAGTGATGATGGATTCTTCAGTGTAAAACTGCTCTGTAATATATATTTATGTGAATATTATTACTAAAATTAATGTTATTCTTCATATAGTTTAATTTGATTTTATTTTTTTCCTAGAATTGGTATTTTTATATTGATTCCATATCAATATTAAATTATGGGAATTAAAATTTAATATTCTAAATAAATAAACTATTATCTATCTGTACAAGGATAAATATGAACATACATTGAAAAATTCATTCATCGAGTCTGTCTTACTACCTATTCATTATTTTTATTTCTATAAATGGTTGGAGATAAATTCAACATCGATGATATAATTATTGTGTTGGACTATTCCAATATATTTTTGGAAGAGTACTATAGTTTTCTCAAATATTTTGATGTGTTGTTTTAAAATGAACTCATAAAAGGTCATTTTTCTATTTAAATGAATTATTGTAAAAATTAATTGATTTAGATAGATTAATTGAATAATAAACACCAAGATAATATGGATATGATATTCATCGAACCTTGTTCATCACCATGGATTGCACAAGATTTTTTAACAAGAAAGATAATTTAATGAATCATTGCAAAGATAATAAAGGACACAACGAGGTCAATATCAATATTAAATATCATATACCTTATATTGATGAGTTTTATTGATCTGTTATGATCTTCATAACAAATTTATATGATTTAACTCCTAAATGGATATTTTCTTTGATTGGTAAAAATGTAAGACATGTCCATGAAAATCATTCACGTGAGGTAACATCATTTTGAATTATAATGACTAAATTAAAACATACTAATGGCCATGATATAATAATAGATAAAATGAAAAGAATATTTAGATATCACATTGATCAATTTTAGTGCTATTTTTGGAAAGCACACTTATATTTTCCAAAACCAAATATGTTCATTGTGATCATTTTGGGATTTTCTTGAATACCATGAGAAATGAAATATTGTTTTCAAAATATAGAAGTTGGAATTTTTTATACAAATTTTTCATTACATTGTCATCTAATTAAAAGATATAGTATATCGATGAATCGATAATTGATTTTTTTAGTTTTACCCTAGACGAGAAAAACCGTTACTAATAAATATATATTATTCACGTCATGGATGCATTCACATGATTTCTTATGATAAATTTTTGTTTTCTATCTGATCCACTAAAAAATTGATATAAAAGGGATCTATATTCCTTTCGATATATGCATGTGATTGAATCATCATGTAATAGATGAGTATGTTGGATATTAGACATTTGATCACACTAACCATCAATATATATAGGTTTTTCCTTTACAGTGATGCTTCAAAAACGGCATTGAGATGCTTTATCATGAAGAGTTATTTTTTATCTAATGCATGTTTACAATTGAGGGTTAATGAGGAAAATTGCCAACTATATAATCTAGAACTGAAAATGTAAATTGTTTACTTTGATTATATTGATGAAAAATATTCATGGTCGATTTTTTTACATATATACCTATCATTAAATCTTGATGTATACATTCAATAGAAGAGAGTTGAATATGTACCATGGAATATGGTTGGATATGATAAATTATTATATTTGTCCAATTTAGTACAACATAGGAAGGAAAACAAGGTTGTTAATTCCTAGATTTGGATAGACTCTATTAGATTATGTATATTTTTTGTTTAAGGAGATCTAATACTTTTGAATTTATGGTGGATGAATCTTGAAATCATATGGAAAATAGAATTATCTTATCTTTATTACTAGAATATTGAACCATCAATTTATATGAAGTTTAAAGTGGCACAAAAATAGAATATAGATCTAAAAAGGATGGTTATGATCATTTCAATTTTCAATTACCATGATGGAATGACCATATTCATGTACCTGGTTTGTGTCTCACTAATATTAGAAATAAATGACATATTACATGTTGCTTACAGTTCATGATATTGTACTGATCATGAACGTAGGAATATTTTTAGTGATGTTTAATGGAATATTTAATGTTTTTACATAATGAGAGAAATTATAGATTATTTCTTACTTTTATTGGTATAAAAAAATTTCTATAGGAGTTAGAACTCTAAGAAGATTTATCAACAATTTACCACACTTGAGATGAAATTGGAGATAATTAACATTTATTATTTCTTGGGAGACCCTAATACATCAAAATTGATTTATTATTGTTGGTTTTAGGTAAATATACTTAAACAATTAACACATTTCATTTGTACCAATGATGATTTATCTCATGATCAAATCACCGTGATTTACATTAATGAAGTGGTAGTGTGGCATTGAGTGACACTCTCCATCAAATATGATAGTGATTTGTGGATTAACTCAATTATCTTGATATTTAATAGGTATGATATGAATATAAAACAATGAATTATCACAAAATATCATACTTATTTTAATGTATAGTTTAATAGGATCATTCAATACCAAGATGATATGTTGAGAGAATTTTCTTTGGACTTTAATGAGTTTTAGGGTCAACACCTTTCTCTATTCAAATTATAAGAAAATAACATGTTTAAATAAATTATTTATATACATATTTCTATGTATATATATATAAATAAGGGAATAAATACAACTAGACGGGAATATGATTAGGGTAAAATGTTATTTATACTTCATATGTCTAAGGAAATAGTGTAGAAATCTATAGATATTCAACAATACATTCGAGAATCTTAGAGTTTATAGAAGTGTTATGTCAATAAATACTGATGGGATTTTTAGTTCAATTTTAGTGATAGGTGACTTTTAGAACTATCAATTTTCAATAAATTTATGATATTTGAAAATAAAACAATGTTTATCCCCAAGTATATCAATCACTATGAGATTTTGGACACCATCCGGAAGGTATATTATCACTTGGATAATCATATGGTCCTCTACTATTTTGCATGAGGATTTCTAGGTATCACTATTGGGAAATTTCATATTTGATCCATCAGGTATACTAAATGTATTGATTATACCCTTGGAACATGATCATCCGCAGGTAAAATTAGTATCAAATAGATAAAATGTTACGAAAAATACTACAAACCTTGATACTGATCTATAGAAGAATGAGAAATTATAAGAAGTGAAATAGAACCTAGTGACGTGATGTGGTAGAGGTTTCCTAAGTTATTTTTATTAGAGTGACATAATTATGAAGTCATAATTCAGATAGATGGAATATATTGTTTCACCATGTCATTTTAGAATATATTTTTCCTTAATAAATAAATAATTTTGATATATTGAGAATAAATAAATCCTAAACACACAAATAAAATGATTATACATTATAATATAATGAAAATTATATGTTTTTTAAATTATATATAATTTCTAAAAAATATTTCAAATTCACTAAAGAAATATTACTAATCCTGAAGAACTATTTTGAAATATTTTTCCCATGATAATTAATTTTCACATATATTCATTATATAAAAATTGATTCATAGTATAAAAAATAGTTTGATTTATTTATATATGTTAATACAATTAATTACTTTGTTTTAAATTGTTTCAAATTAAAACAAAATCAATAGAATTTGAAAAAAAGATATTTTTCTTAAAAATACTTTTATGCACACAATTTGTTTTTAAAATAATAAACTAAATAAATCTATATTTATGAATAATTTTAATGAATTGTATTGGTAATATATTCAAATAAATTTTATTTCATTTATTTAATGTTTGTTACATGAAAAATAATAAGTTAAAATAATGTTTTAAAGTTAAAAATTCAATTTTTTAAAATTTGTTATAATTTTATCCTATACTTATTTTAAAATGAATTTATGCAACATATAGAAATTCAGAATTGGAAAATGGTTTTCATATTAATTTTTTTTAATATAATATTATTTTTTATTATGAATAGTAACCATTCAGATACTTTTTCACGAAGGAAAGGGACAGAAAAAGAATTGTTTATTTATAAATAGGGATTCCAGTTAAAATATATCTAAACATGTAAAATATTTATTATATTTTAGTATTTCAACCCAATGATATTGTATCATTAAATTTTGGTTTCATGTATTCCACTTTCACCAGAATTTGTTATTACTCTAATTTAATGTTTTATGTATTCATAAATGTGAAACCAACTTCACATATAGAAGGGAACTCCTCCCTTAAATTCATAAAACACATTCAGATGATTTTTTCATCCAATACCAACCCTAACATCCCCCTCACTTTTTATTGGTTATCTTATTCCCAAAGTGATAACCATTGATTTATTATGTTTTAAACCAAATGATGTTTCATAAAGAATTTTTAATTGTATTTGATTTTTTATTTTCGGTATCTATCATTCATAACCAAATCTAAATCATCCATAAGGAAAAAACCATTTTTATAGAAGTTCCATTACTATTCAGACATTTTTTTGTGTATTGGTACATAGATTTTATACCACCTTTCCAACTAATGATAAATTATAATTTCATTCATGACTACGAGGAGCTACCAACTCCATGAAGTGATGTGATCTGTTTTCAATGTCTTACATAAATGATTGTTCATATGGATTTATTTAATTAATATATATTATATTTATGAGATTAGTATGACTTTTAATGATAAATTATTATAATCATTTTTCCCTTTAATTTTATGTAAATTGAAATCATTATTCTTGCATACATATGGACTAACATCTCTATGAAGCGATGTAATTCATTTTTTATCTCCACCATAATTTAATGTTTATAAAAAAAATTAATGAATTTATATCATACTTATAAAAATATTAATATTCGGGACAAGATTAAACCGTGAACAAGGTGTAGTGGAAAGAAATATTGGACCAAAATATTCATTGGGAGTAGAAAATTTGACAACTAAATATTGACATTGATCACACATTTCAATTAAATTTATGAAATGTTATATTTCTAGATAATTATGAATATAATTATAGTATATATTCAATATATAATAAAAATATTCATATATGATATTATGAATGTGAATAATTAATATCACAACGTTAGGTAATTAATTATTTTACATTATCATTGTGGAATGATATATTATCAATATCTTATAAACCAAAAATATTTTATCCACTATTTTTTATTTTTGGGGTTTTTATGTTTTCCGTTCGTGATTATTTTTTTATTATTTTAATTATTTGAGAAAATAATTTTATGAAAAGAATACCTTATTTCAACTTTTCATGGAAAACATTTCCTTGAAATTCCATGTTATTTCCAATATTTTAGTGTAAAATCTTATGATTTTTTAAATTATTATAAAAAATATAAGAAATAAATTTTCAAATATTAAAAGATAATAAATACACTTTTTCAAAACATGTTTTTTATTAGTTTTTTAAAATGTGAGAGAGAATTTGTTTTAACATTTATGATATCAAAAGTCCTTTTTTATCATTTATATTCACTTTATTGAGGTGTACTTTAGATGTTTCGATGTTTATTAAAAATTTATTCCTTTTTATAAATATTATTTAAATTATATGTAAAAAAATTCCTACAGATTTTTATTCATTTTTTAAATAGTTAATTAAATATTACATAACTGGAACTCTTCATCTATGTCAACATCTACTAATGTTTCTTACGATTCACTATTGATATGATCTAGTAATAACAAAAATGTTCTTCTTATGAATGTATTATGATTATGTTATTTTTAACACTTTATGAACCCTATTTATTTTCCATGGGTTATGTTTTAAATGGTCTTATGGTCTTACGGAACACACACACACACACACATATATAAATTTCATTATGATATGGGTGGGAAAATTAATGTTCTCTAATTCAATGGGTAATAATGGATATCTCATGAGATAATATGAATAGAATGGCGAGTGAACCCATTAATTGGATACAAAGTGGGTGGAGAGTGAACCAAATCCATTATGAAACTTTTTACACTATTATATCTTTATTTTTTGGGATCCTCGATAAATTCAATGATTTTTTAAAGAAAAAATTGTTCCACAATTCTGATAAAATATTAGTATGATTATGATATCATCTAATGGATCGTGATTCATTAATTATGATCCCACGCTCTTATTCCTCATGTCATTGAAATGATAATTCTCTATACCAAGACTAATTTTTTATGTCCTATGAATAACTAAATATGAAAATTTTAATTTATAATCATACTCTGATAACCCTTTGTTTATCATATTCTTGAATATGATCATTAATTGATGTTGCAAATTTTTATAGTTACTAAGAATATGATATAACCATTCTTATGTTTCTATCATCCCCATCCAGTGAATAAAGTATTTAACTAGTATATTTAATTTAAGGGTGCAATGAAAATACTATATTATTAGATATTTTGATGACATATAATAAAATAATTTTATTATGTATCTTGTTTTTAAATTTTCAAATAATTTTTATTTAAATGGTATGAATTATTGTGATATATATTTTATTTTTATCTATAATGATATAATATTTATGTACATTTTTATAGAGTTTAATTATTTGGTATACGTGAATGGTTTAGTTTTTTTGAATAAAATATTGTGATAAATATGGTGAATGATCTTATGGAAGACAGTTATCAACTGTATGTTATATAGGGTAAACCAAAAAGAATCATATTTTAAAATAATGATGTTATAATTTAAAATTTCTCATGAAATTGTTTAGGATTATATTATTTCTCAATCTTATTATTGTTGTATTTTCCTCACACAATTTTTTTATGTTTAGTCAAAGGATTAAACCCTGAGGAAACATATTGAAAAATAAATTGGTGTAAAATTCACTGACATACCATTTCATAAACATAACTGTATGGGAGATGGAATGAAAACAATTTTTCATTCACCCATAACTCTCTAAATTATAAAACAAGACGAGATTCCATCTGAATAATTAGTAAATGACACACTATTAACTCATTCATGAGGAAACATCCACCTTAATTTAACAGGTTCCCTATTCCAATAATGGTTGGGAAATAGATTAGTACCATAAAAAGATAAATTCTATTATCCTAATCACTTGATTTTATGGACTTATATCATAGGAATGAGATATAGATCAATAGTGGAATCATATAATTAATATTAGGAAGGAGGATGAAATTAACTATATTAAATGGGATGATATTAAGAAGATTTTTTTAGTAAGTACCTTCCCCAAACCCTTCTTATTAAAATAGAATATTAATTAATATGGATTAATAATATGGATTATTAGTATATTGGTACCTATTGGGAAAATTTTAAATGACATGTGAAGAACGTTTCTATTTTTATTATTGGCTTTGAATGAAAATATGATTGATTATTTAATGAAGAAGTACATGTATCTAAATGGTGAAAATAATAATGCATATTAGTAGTAATAAATAAATCAATCAAAATTACCTTATGGTTGAAATGGAATGTTAATATTCCCTTCATTCAAAAGGTTCAGATAATAAGAGAAATAATAAATTTAGTAGAAAATATAACAATAAAACCCAAGGAGGGAAAAAAAATTCATTAATGGAAGAACATGGAAATAAAGGTGGTTGAAAATTTCTCCAAAAGAATGGTAAATGTTTCATGTTTGGAAACTAAGTCCACAAATAACTTAAATGTGGAAGAGATGTAATTAAGAAATCCTATAAAATGGTTTGATAGAATATGGAGTAAAATACAGTAAACACATTTCAATGATACAACTACATGTATTATGTTACTTATGAGAAGTAGTGATTGATTATATGGGTTCATCACACCAATCAGTGCCAAAATAATCTTAATAATAGATATAAGGGGAATGATCCTGGGATCACAGTGGGTGATGTTAGTCAAAAGAATGGAGTTGTGAAGGTATAATTTTCATATACTATAGAACTATAAATGTACAATTTTATTCATGGTCTATGCACCTGTTTTTATCTTAATAATTTGATAAGGTTATCACTTCACGACATCTATAATTAAATTTTTCAATATTGGAGAAAAATATCACTTGTAATGTGATCTCATTTCTAGTATATAAATCCCCTATAATAGAGGTTTGTGGGAATTTACTTCCTAAAAATATTGTTATTACTCATTTAGTTATATTTGATGTGACTTCGGTCATAGATTGAAATTCATTAACTATATCACATATCAATTTCTATCAAAGGGAAGACACATTTTATATTCTGAATGAACTAATGATTGTCTATTGGTGTGATGATAAACATGATCTTAAAATATAAATTAATTATATTATAATGGTTTTTTTATCTATTCATGAGGGGTATCTATCGAAATTGGATGTTGAGAAACTCATAATCAGAGATATTCCTATTCTATGGGAATATGACCTATATTTACTTGAGTGTTTACTAGTTTTACCCCGAATCATGATGTCAAGTTTTTAATAGAACTCATATCTTTTGCGATGCAATATTCACTGTCAACATAGAAAATTTATCTAATTGAGTTACAATAATTGATGAATCTCCATAGAGATAATCATGAAAAGGGATTCATTTTCCATGTCTATCCTCTTTTGGTGAACTATTTCTTTTTATTATGATGAAATATTAGTCAACAAGATTTAAAATTAATTATCAATTACTAAACAAGATCACTATTGAGAAGAAGTGTCATATAACCTATATTGTTGAATTAATTGATTAAATGTTTTGAGATTAATGATATTCAATTTTTTATCTTCAATATGGATTTCATCACTAGAGATCTTGAAATTTTTATGTATCAAGGACATAATTCCATAAAATGTATAGACATTATGAATTTATAGCCTTACCATATGAAAAAACTAATACCATTACTATCATCACGAATATAATTAAGAGAGTATTTAAAGAATACCTTTATTAGTTAGTAGAATTATTTTTAGAGGATATTATTATATATTCCTAGAAAAAGTAAAAATAAGAAGTTTATTTCCCGATTGTGTTAAAGAGAATAAGAAAGGAATGATATATTCAAGATTTAGAAAGTGAAAATTTAAGATATAGAAATTATCATTATTGAGCCATGAAAGGGTATATAAGTATATCATTTATATAGGGATGTTATTTAAAATTATCAGAGAACAACCATAATGAGAAAAATATATTGTTCACTTTAATTGGCTATATACTATTTACATTTTGTTAGATATTTACAAGACTATAAATTCCATTATCAAATATGAATAAAATGGATTTCAATTATAATGGAAAGATGAATATGAATAAAATTTCATGGTACTGCATATAGGGTTTCTCAATTAACATATGATCACACTACACTAAGTAGTGATATTATTTTTATCTATAATAATAAAAAATAACATATTAGGATTTGATCTCCTATAGAATTTCATTCTAGTTGATTATTTCTCATTGCAATAAACTATTCCTGATATAAATTAAAAGAAGAATGACTTTGAGATGGCATCATAAATTTCTTCATTGAATATATGGAGGCATAATCATTATAATTAAATATATTACATATATATTGATTATAAAACCTGAATTTTATTTTTCATATAGAAAAGATTATATTTTCACCATATAATAAGGTTATAATTATTAAATATTGTGAATTATTAATATATTACCACTATAGAGAGGAGAATAATGTGCATGATGAAAAAATTTGAAATAATCATGCACATTTTCCCTTAATGAGTTTTGAAAGAGACCTTATACATTTTTATTTATTGAGGATATACCATGAAATTATATGAAAAGGAGAATGAATATATCACTCCAAAATTAAAATTCTACCTTCAATTTATAAGGTGATTATAGTGGTTTATAGAGAGGATATAGTTTCAACGAACAATGTAACAATTATTTTCTATTTCATCCATGACCATGATGGAATGATTAGATTCTAGAACCATGTATCTATCCCATAATTATGATAATTGAAAGATGGTTGTTTTATTAATCCTATAGTTCATCATTCTCTTTCAACCTGGATTTATAATATTGTATAGATATTTTTATGATAATTTATAGTTTTATAACATGAAATGATATTATGTACATTTTGTATCTTAGCTCAGTGTGCCCCTTAAATTAATTAATGGGATATAAAATACTAATGGTATTTTACATCCATACCTATGTTGATATGGTAAGAATCACCATAGATTTCATTGTATGACTCCCAATGAATTCTAAATAAAATAATACAATTTGGGATAATTTTATCCACCATATTTAATTAGTAAATTTCATTTCAATCTAATTACACTGCTTTCTTAATCTGAAAATAAGGAAATAAACTACACAAGTGGTGATGATTCATTAAATACCACTATCAATTCTATCATATCGACACATGAGAATTACTTAAATGTTCTGAAAGAATCAATCTTTAAGAATTGTTTATTGAGATTAACATTAATAATGTGTGGAATCATTATATATTTCGTTATACTAAGAGTACTATTCAAACAATAGAATATAGATTGAGATATTTATACATGAATTCCAAAGGAAGTTGTTATCAACAATATCCTTTAGAATAATTCATTAATAAAAATATATTTCATTATTTTAATCTCATAGATCTGAGAAAATACCTCTATAAAAAGTAGTTTAGTACTCCAACAATATAAGGATATGTTTGTGAACAAAATCTATTAGGACCTGAAAAGTACTAGGATATGGAATAAAATCATAGATTTATTTAACAATACATCATTATAGGTTAGATTCCAAATAATCTTTATACCAATAACCATTGAAGGGATTTGAATTTTATTTTTTTTAAAATGTCTTCCTATGAACATCTCAATTGAATTTGGTTATGATATTCCGAAATAGCGGTTTATGTGGCTCATAGTATATTGTCCCTAAGAAGAATCGGGATCATATATGGATGTTACCTTATTACTTTATGTTTCCTCGAATCATCACCCAATGTGATGATGTGTTCCACATGTCTATTTGGTGAATTTAAATACTATATTCTACATATTTACTAAAATCATATCTTATAGAATTGAAATATGATTTTTATATAATGAACAATATTTATAAGTCACTGAACATGGAGATGATATTCTAGAAAAGCAGATTAATCACCAGGAAAATATTCTTTAGAGGAATAAAAAATTCAAGGAAGAAATGTCAGAACCGAACGATGTAAAGATGTACAGGTATACAGAATTTTTTATATTAGTGTGAAATAATTTCAAGGTCACATTTATTTTTAAGGGGTCGATTGTAATCACCTTAGTGTTTAGAATGAATTTCACTATAATAAATAAACATTTCATGTATCTCTTAAAGAATGAAACACAAACCAAATTTTGATATTGATTATAAATTAAATAATAAAGTATAGTATTTTTTATTTAAATGAAATATTAACATGGAATATAATTTCGAATTCTCACTGGAAATAATATTGATCATGAAGAATTCAATTGAAATATTTTTCTTATGTGAATTTTAGTATATATATAATTTATATAAAAAATATATTCATAAAATTATGAAAATTTATTTTTCAAATATTAATAAATTTAATTAATTTCTTAAAAATTGGATATAAATGAAATTATATGCATTTGAATTGGAAAATATTTATTAGAAAAACATATTTTATGAACACAATTTTTTAACATATTAAAATATATTAATCACTAATTATTAATTATTTTAATTAAATGTGCATAAAATATGTTAAATAATTTATTTCACTATTTACTAATTTTTTGTTACTAGGAATAGAATAATAGAAAATATAGGTTTTAGCCTAAAATTGCATTCTTATAAAAAAATTTATAGGGTTTTTCGTACTTTTAATAAGTGACATTAAAAAACTTATATGAATTAAAAGTTGTGAAATGATATCTATATTAGGGTTGATATTTTATAAATCTTGTGATAAGGATAATTTATTTTTTGGTCACTATAAATACCATCCCTGATAATGTTTTCTCATACATCTATGGTTAAAATGAATCACAAGTACTTATTAATGATCTTCGACATGAAGAAAACCCTTCAAGTGTTTTTGGGAATCATGAATCTTCTCATTTATAACTTCACACACCAGTTTAGTGTAGTCGTATTCAACAAGATAATGATGACATTTGAATTCAAGTAGGAGCATGAAGGACACTTCAGTATGGTCCTAGACATACACTAACAACACCATATTTGTAGGAAGCTCTATAAGTGTCAATTTTGGACTTGATAGGTTCATTTTCTTGGACATTTCAACTCAAAAGAGGGAGTAAAAGTTGAAAAAATAGAGGTTAAGGTTTTGTTATCTTGTGATTCACCTAAGGGTGTCACTATGGTATGGAGAATCCTTTGGTTGGAAGGGTACTATTAGAAATTAATCCATGATTTCTTTGGAGTATCAACACCATTTTATGATTTAACATAAAAGATTTATCCATTAATTTGTATTGAGAGTTACCAATACGAATTTCAATATTTGTGGTAGAGGATGATGAGAACCCCCCATTTTGAGGCTTAAAAAGAAGGTTGTTTAGAATGTAGTGTTTTTTTATGCCTCTCGGACAAGACATGAATATGTCATAATGTAGATTTAGGAGGGGAATTCCTATGGATATGGATGAAACCTCATGAGAATAACTTTATGACTAATAATGTAAAGCAATATGTGGTGGTCTTAGAATGGGGATGTTCCCATACTATCTTATGGAATATTGGTTTGTCTTCTTCTAAATCCAAAATAATTTTTTTATTTTTCTATTAATAGAAAGATCATAGCATTTAATATAGGAAATGTATAGTGTTCTTCAAGGATTATGACATCGATATATTCTATAGACTCAGAAAGGTGAACGTGGTTGCAGATAATCTCATTAGGGTCTATTGTTTAATGTTTTTGAGAAACTAATTAGAGAATATGTCTTCATTACGGTTATCCTTAGTGGATGAGGATAATATTGAATTATTCTAGTCAATGTATGAACCCCTTCAATTCTACAACATGTTAGGTAGGATCAACATTGAGATACTAACCATGAGAATATTCATATTCAGGTATCCAGATCAGATGCTGCTGACAGATTTTCTCAACATAGAGAGCATGTAAATCATTATAAAGGGAGAATGATGGAAGTAGTGATATTGTGAGAGGAGGTTCTGTTTTATTTTCATAGATCACCATGGGTGAATATGATAATGTGTTTATAATATGTACCAGAAGCTTTGATGTTAGTTTAGGTGGCTTGGAATGATGATGTGTGTAGCTGAGTTTCTCCCTCAATACCTATCTTGTTAGCTGGTGAAGGCTGATAACTAGGCTCTATTAGGATTGGCCCCACCCTAGGATGTGATATGTGTGATATAAGAATATATATTTATGGGCATAATGATGGTTATTCCACAATTATATAGATTACGAGATGCCATCTTGGTTATCATAGCTTGACTCACCATATTGGGAACCTTCTTTTCTATTAGAGGGGTTAGATAAGTGGACACAATGGGGAACCTTTACATTATATTGATATAAAATACTAAAAAAGATCACATGATAATCATTTCAGATCATGAATCTCACTTTAAACCAAGATTATAAAGATGATTTAATAGGCCTTTTGGACTAAATTTCATTTCAGCATAGTGTTTTACCCCCTTTTTGATTGTCAGTTTTATATGACGATTTATTTTTTAGAAGACATTGTTCAAGCTTACATGTTGGAATTTTGTAATATTTTTTAAGGATAACTTACCCTTGGTAGCCTTTGAGTACAATAGATGCTACAACTCATCCATTTTATGATACTATTTGGAGACTTTTAAGGGATTCCATTGTGGCTAACACTATGTTTGAATGATCTACGGGAGTCTAAAATAAAGGACCAAGAGTTGGTGCAGGTGATGATAGATAAGGTGAAGATCATTCATGAATAGATGCGGACTATATAGAGTTATGAGATGTCTTATGAGGACAGATGTATGATGCCTTTGGAGTTCTATGATTGATACCTTTTGTTCCTGAAGGTAAAACATTATAGAGTATTGAAACTATTTAGTCGATGTGGTCTGTTATATTTGAGGTTCATCGGACCTTTTTAGGTACTATCTATGGTTGGTGAGGCGTTTTACTTCTTTTACCTAGTGTAGTAGTTAGATAGGGTGAACAATTTCATCCATGTCTTCCAATCGACGAGGTATGTTCATGAACTATCAGATGTTATTGACAAGGGGGAGCTAGAAATTATAGATGGAGAAACCATTACAATGAAACCTATAGATATCAACTATTGGAAAAAGAATATCCATTCTATGTGAGATATTCCATTGGTATATAACTGCTGGAAACAATGAAATCTCTATGAGATAACATGGGGGAAGGATAACTAGATATTTTACGAATATCATTATTTTTTAGTAGTATGTTTTTAATTCATGATGTACACCACTGAAGTGTAGATAATGTAATGGATATATTTTTCATTGTAACTCTTTAAAATAATTTATGAAATATATTCAAATCTAGGACCCGATTTTTCAATGGATTGATGGGATATAGGAGGCTTGATACTGATATATTATAAATATTAAATATATTATATCATGTGGTAATTTTTGTGTGTGAAATAATTGAATAAATCCTAAATGATATCTGATAACATAAATTTGAGACTTCCATTAAATATGTAACATGGGTTCTACCCAAAAAAAAAGAAATAATAATTATGTTTTTCATTTATTTTGGTTATTCAAT
Organism: Viscum album; assembly: GCA_963277665.1. Classification (NCBI taxonomy): domain Eukaryota; kingdom Viridiplantae; phylum Streptophyta; class Magnoliopsida; order Santalales; family Viscaceae; genus Viscum; species Viscum album. Next base: position 1,281,963,199 of record OY728127.1, read on the forward strand.
GTCATGGGAAGATTAGTAATTAATTAATTAATTAGGGAGTCAGTTATTTATTTATTCACCATAACCTAATAACCTCTATATAAACATGACTATTACAATGACCTAGCTTTATCCACATAACCCTATTGATTTGATAAAGATATCATGAATGAGATCCTTGCAAGAAAAAATCGAGATTGAGGATTCAAGACCAATTTCCTAAGGATCTTCCATGCCAACTTAGTTTTCCTATATCACTAATGACAACATCAAATGTAAATGATCTGAACTTGTTGTTGGTCACATGTTATTAAATGGTTTAATTGATTTTTTTCCTATTATAAACATGAATGAATTATACTAATAGATTTATTTGTGGTTCAATCATACTTTGTTATTGTGGATTTATTATCCAATAATTTGGGAATCAATATTATTTATAAATTTTTTATTTGTTCATCATTATAATGTGAATGGATTGAGGACATCATAATCAAAGTTCAAGGATATTTCCTCATGTTTTTTTGTGAATTTACTCCACCATTATTTATTCTTTCATTACTGATATTTTATTTTACCTATGATTTGATCAATGGAAAATAATCAATCATTTTACAACTTCTCTTTGGTGCAACAAATCGATACCATTGTTTTGAGTTCAAAATCTATTGAACAATTGATGAGTAGTGTAAGAAAATGAATATTTAAAATGTATTGGGATTGGTAGTTTGTTAATTTTCACTTAGATGATAGTTTAGAGTGGTGATAAATGATTATAAAGTGGAATAGGTGGATGTAATCTTACCATCATGGATAGAAAGGCGCAATAAAATTAGATATGGGATCTATGGTGAGGATCACAACCTGAAAAAGTACTTTTTTAGAAAGTTAATGATAAAAGAAGAACCAAGCTGTTATAAAAAAATCTTCACCACACGACATGTAATATAAAGTACATATTTGTTTGACTCTCCTTTCATTGGTGTTTATATTTTAGGTAAATTAAAAATCACATGCTATGTGGTACCCTACACACACTATGTGACCCAGGCCTGGAGACTCATTATGTACCTATGGGGTTCATGGGAATATATATGGCCTATTTTATAAGTAAGATCAAAGTATATGGTATGAAACAGAATATAGAAACTATCAGAGAACCATGACATAGCTAGGTAAACATTAATGGATATAGTACATGGGCATGACCTGCTACTCATTCATGGTTGGCATACCAACAAACATCTAGGTGTACAACCATGATTAGAGTACATGAGAACAATGCGGTTCATTGAAATGAATAGGTTCCCAAACACATAATGGTATACAGGATTTACTAGAGTATACATGGACATCCACAATTACACTAGCATAAGCCAAAAATATATGAAAATACCCGCAGTAGAGATGATACACAATGTATTCCTATTACATTAAATGTACTTTCTCCAAGGTTCTTTGAGGACCATATTCTATTATGTGTGGCCCCATTTCACAAGGGTTTATGTCCATAGTTAATACCCATTAGAGTATAGTGTGGCAGTATGTCTTGAAAATATCATGTGATCCGATATATGTGTTATTCAGTTGGATAGTGGATAGGAAAACGTCCATGTGGCTTGGGGCGTGATACTCTATCATTTATTCTCCTTTCCTAGGCGTGGTTTTAGGAATCATAATGATTTACATATTTTGGTATATAATAGACTTCATAGAGGGTTAATCCATATATTTTATCATGTAACCTAGGTTGTAAGAGAGATACCCTATCTATGATTTTATATCTTTTATTATTGAGTTAGTACTTCTTTTTGGAATGGAATAATGAGCATGAATTCTCATATGGGCTTCATCAATTTTATCTGGGTTGTAGAGTGAGTTCTCCCAGATATGTGTCACCTTGAATCCTTAAATAGAATCATATATATAACATTACATTTATTACCTCATTAATTTTTTTTCTATGTTGTGTATAACTTGAAATTTCTTTATGTCATGTATCATAATTGACATGACTTTGTGTTGATTTTATGACTAGTCTCTTGATGCATCATGTTGAGTGATTTGAGGGTCACTGACTAGTTATTTTTTATTCACCACTAAATGTGATACTCCCGCAATAGTAAAGTCTTATATAGATGACATAGTATTCAATGGAGTCTTAGGAGGACTAGGCCTAGGGAGTGAATAATGTTATAGATATATTGTTCTTCATACCAAATGGTGATTTTGATAGCAGTCCACTCTCTTCTTGGATGTAGGATTCTTTTATAGTTCTTTTGGGCTTGTATTTATGCATTTATGATTTCAAGTTCATTTTTATTACTATTATTATTTGATATATACATATGAATGAACTTGGGTATCATTTTATTTTATATTTAGTCATTCTGTTTGGTTTTTGGATATGTGTGTTTTTGTGTTTTTCAAGGCACCATATGGTATGTTTTCCAATTTGTGTGATATGCCTACATGGAACTAAACTCCATCCCATGGAATATTAAAGGTAGGATTTGGGTTTCAAACTCATCCTACTTCTAGTCAAATGTTCCTTGGGGGTCAATCCATATAACCATATGAATAAATCTCTGTATTATATAACATCTAGATGTTTTGGTAAAGAAGAGATTATATGTTTTTTCCTAGTGAAACATCCTTTCCTGGATATTGAAAAGTGGACGGGGATGTGGAATATATTAACCAAGTGGTAATGAAGCTAAAAATGGATAGTTTAAAATTTACCCAACCATAAACTGGTGCATGATTTTTGGGACTGACACTACACACCTTGAAAGACACTCATAGGGGATATTCTTTGGTAAACCAAATTCTCTACGTGAACCATTATTAATTATTTGATTCCAAATTACATTGTTGAATTTGGCAGTGAATTGTAATACAATATAACTTAATGGAAATTACATTTAAAATTAATTTTGAAAGGAATAAAAGAATATGTCAATAGATAAGACATATTTGTATTGACTTCTAATTTTCATAATATCATTGACTCAGATTTGGTTGATAACTATTTTGGTCATTATAATTTTGATATTGAAGGATCATAATGATGATGTGAAAGGTATGTACCCAGAAAGTTCTATATATAATTACCAAATAAGGGAGAATATGGAAACGAATATGAAATTTAGTATATTACTACTATGGTATAAATTGAACGTTACTTATTTCTGCCCAATGTAGTGAGATTGGTATTTTAATAATGTTGAAACTCATAGATATTATCATTAATGATTGATATTTATATAAATTATTTTTTTATATTATAAAATATAATTGGATTCTATGAAACCAATGAATATTTTCCTTTATTAGGAAAACTTTAATGTTTTATAAATATATATTAATGGTTTTCAAAAACCATGAATATTTATTTTATGTCAAAGAATCATTTTTTTGAATCTATGGAATAACCACTAATTGAGGTATGGAATAATATAAATTTGATACACATATGACATTGGGATAATTAATGATATATTTATTTCAAGGATGTATAATATATAATGATTGGTAACCTTTTGATTAATAAATGATTCATATTTTTTTTATAATTTGAACTAAATATTTTTGATTAAAATATATAATTAATATTCAGTGAAATTATGAACAAGTGGTTAAATGTATTTGTTGATAAATGTTATGGTTAATTTTGAATGGAATTTATAATCTCATTATTGAATATTTTTTTGATAATAATAATGTTTTTTGGAATGTTATGTTATTCATTATATATTATTAGTGTATATATATATTTGGGTATATGATTGTTGAAATGATAAATGTTGTTTGGGAGGATATATGTATTATTTTTAAGAATTAATTTAAAATATTGTTTAGTTTTGAAAATTTTAAGAATTTTTATATTAATTTTGGATATCTATTTTGTGGATGAGGTAAATACAGTCGATATAACCCAAAAAAAGACAACATAGATTGAACCAATATTGATTTATGTTAAACTGAGAGTGATATAAGTTGAACTGTGTATGATACTGGTTGAGTAATAAGGAACTATAGGAAAACATGATAGAAATACTGAGGTTAAATTTTAATGTGGTTGTTTATGATAATTATCCTATAATTTTCATCACTCACATTAACACATTTTTGTTTTTTAATGGCATTGACTAGAAGGAATCATGGGTATGAGGGACAATACAAAGAATATATCGATGATCAACCCATCATAATGGGAATTGGAGGGAGAAAACTTGTGATTATTCCAAATAAAAAAAATTAAATATCGTAATCTATATGAACATAGTGTATGTCCCAAACACATCAACAATGACAACGATGGAGCCTCATGAAAGATAAAGTGAGGATGATATTGAAAACAAAAGAATCAATTTTTCTTTATGTCAATAGTGTGGGAAGTAACATGCGAGAATATTTGTAAAAGGGTAGGGTAAATTATATATTTATTGAAAATATTTTCATCAAACTCAGATGTATAAGAAAAATAGAAAAGGTACAATTTTTTCTATTATTTGTTAGTTGGGAATTATGTGACTAAATTTATTAATATAAGGTAAAATACGGTAAATAGTCACAAAAAACCAAGAGAATAAGGAAAATCCTATGAAACTACCACCAAATAAAGTTGAGAGTGTGTTTTAACTCTATATTTTATTGTATCATATTTCATGTATGTCTTCCAAAACTATATGATATTAACTTATAAATAAAAACTTAGAGTTGTATAATTATCATATAAATCATTTTCATGATTTGTGTCAAGTTATTCTAGATGGATATAGATCTACATCCCCTTGTGAAAGTATATATAAAATTATGAATCTTTAAAACAATTTTATTAAGAGATTATAATAATTTCTCATATTGATATATGTCATTACAACAAAAAATAAACCTCTGATCATTTAGTAGTGTATGGTTTGTTATTGGATCCCAATAGAAATTACTATGAAATTATGACTACAATTTCATAGCGTAAATTTATTAAATGATGGGATGTAGCATAGTGAAATTATAATATATAATTACATTTAAATAAGAACATTAGTTTTATATCTTTCTCTACATTATTACTAAAATTAAATGAAATCAAATTATATTTACATAAAATAAAAAAATATGTATGATAATAAAAACCAATTAATTGAATTTGAGGAAATTAATGATTGTAATTAAATTATGAATTATATTTAAATTGAATAATATATACTATTAATATGAATGAAATTTAATTAATTATCCAGAAATTACAAATAAAATTATTTATTTCTTGCAAGTGTATTTTTTTAAAAATAATTTACATTTATTCAATACGCTATCTATTTTAATAAACATATGACTAATAAAAAATTTCATTTGATGTAAATAATTTTTTGACATCAATTTAGTTAGTAAATGATATGAAATAGTAATAATAGTTAATATTTGAAAATGAAATTTTTAAATAAAAATTATTTTTCATTAAATTTTATGATTTTATTAAAAAAATGAATGTTTAAATTTTGAAATTTAAAATTTATAAAATCAATTTTATTTTGTAATTCCACATATAAAAATTTACATAGAATACTTTTTTTTATCTATTTAACAAATTATTTGTTTTTTTTAATTTTTTTGAGATTATTCAAAATTATAATTTATTTGATTTTATCACAATGTTAGCCTAACATGGAATATTTAAATATAATTACTCTAGTAATATATGAAGATATATAATAAAAGTACACATATTAAATTATTCTATAAAATTATATAACCTAAAAAGAAAATTTTTATATCTAATTAAAATGATACTTTAATATAAAAAACCTATTTCAATGTTTTTCTTGGAATCATATATTTTTTAATGTAGATTCAGATTGATATAGCCTTGGAAATTTAATATTATTAATTATTTTTCTAATGAATAAATTTTGGACATCCAATTTGAATCCAATATAATTTTATTATATATTTAAATTTATATCATTAAAATAGAATTTATCTAAACTGTTTTTAAAAGATTGATTTTTTTTATGTTTTATATTTAATTTTTATTCTATTAGAAATATTTTTATAGAAGTTGATTTTAAAATTTTTATTTAAATGTTTATTGTTTGGAAGAAATTTGAATCATAATATTTATTATAAAAATTAATTACTATAGATAGAAATTATTCACGAAGGTAAATGAAATTCTCATTAAAATATAAAAATGTTAAAAAATCCAAAAATCACTTGATATTGTCTCATTTAGGAGTGGATGAGTAATTTTTCAACCAAAAAATCAACATTATATCCTATTATTTTCAATTTGTTTCCTTTTACAGAATAATAATAACCTTTCCTTTTTGAAAATTCATGGGTTACTACAAAAACTTCCATTTTCATCACATGAAAGTTGGTAACACCTTTTCGACTTCAGGACTCACATATCATTATAATTAAATTTTTAAAATATGATATTTTACTCCCCCTAATACCATTTACAATAAACATAACCCCATATTCCATCATAATTATCCAAGACACTTGAAATTTAATGAGATATCCTAGGATAATATTAGTCCACTACATGATTAATAACTACTATATAGTTTTCTTCATAATTATATTATATAATATTTATTCTAGACAAAATTATATTATTATATTTTTTCATTAAATATGATAATGTTTCTATATTAAATCTATTGTCAATTTTGGTCTGTATAACATAATCATTAAGAAATAAAAAATCATTTTCCATGCACACCACTGGAATTCTACCCTTTTCCAATGGTTCAAAACCACTGGTAAAGGCATGGAAACCGTTGGTATATTAAAAACCAATGGTTTCCCAAACCATGGCCATGTAAGTCGTGGGTAAAGGCTTATACCAACAGTTCTGTGTAAACTATTGGTATTGATTTTAATGTAAGAGATATACCAATAGTTTCACAAACCATTGGTTTATTTTACCCTTATACCAACTGTTCTAAACCGTTGGTATATTGTGTTAAATATTTATCCAATGCATATACCAACGGTTTTTAAAACTATTGGTAAAAGTTTATACCAATGTTTAGAACAAAATCCTTTGTATAATATACATCAAAATGCTATACCAACAGTTTTGAAAACTGTTGGTATACATCTGCTACAGCTCCACAGCAGCCTGCAGCCCCATCCAACCGGCAACTCTCCATGACCTGTAGGAGCACATACACATCCAGAATCAAAAATCCTACATAGGATTTATAAAATTCATCCAGAATTAGGAAATTTAGAAATTTAAAATTCATTCATCACTCAAAACACAACACATGAGAAAAATATAGAATCAAATACATCCACAATCCAATACATCCTGAATTGAAATGAAATAACACCCATAACACCAATACAAAATTAAAATCCAATACATCCAGAATCTAATATACATAACAATATTCAAAATTTAGAATTAAATACCAATACATCCACAATCCAATACATCCAGAATTCTGAAATTTCGAATTGAAAAACAATAACACCCATAATAGTATTCAAAATTTAGAATTCACTCCTCACACAAACCCCAACACCAATTCACAAAATAGAAAAAAGCATAAAATTTATAAGAATCACATGGGATTTTTACTCATGGTTTTGGGTTGACTATCATAAAACCAATAGAAAGTCTTTGGTAGAGTGGGCAAGGATCATGATACCCACAAGATAGAGAATGGTATTAGTCATGTTCTTAGACCTAAGATGAGTTATAGGAAGAACATGGGATGTTTACATTCCTCTAATGACTATGTATCCATTTATAAATGGTTCCTGATGTGTTAGTGGGAAACATTTTCCAATCTCAACATATGAGATGGGTTACTTGGATAACCTACATGTTTTTTAAAAGAATTTTCAATTGGAATAACGGGGTATGAGGGAAATTGTAATTTGGTCTTCTGGGTGTGATGTGAGATGAATCCTCATTTTGGGTAGTGGGTATGAAAATTCACTTATGTCTTTGGTATTGGGTTCCCAAAGGGACTTTGGTTTGGTCCTAGAACCCATTGTTTGATGATGGGATTGGCGTATTAAATGTCATGGTTTTTGAATAGGGGTAGGAGTTGCTCACCTGAGAAGTGGATTGTGTGAGCCTAGACCTTGGATCCTTATGTTAAAGTATCAAAAAAATCTCCATACGTTTGGTCAGTTTTCCATATGCCAATTGTTTTCACATAAAATGTCACACATTTTAAACAAAATATAGACACTTCAAGTGATACCGGCTACAAAGTGCCTCAGATTGAGGCGAGGTTGACTCGTACACATCACATATTACCCATGGATTGTTTTCCTAAAGTATCATGAAAATATAAATGAATTTGGTCAGTTTTCCGTATTCCAGTTGTTGTTTTCACCTAAAATGTTGTCCATTTCCAATAAAAGTGAGACACTTTGAGTGGTACCAACTACATCGTGCCTCATACTGAGGCGAGGTTGACTCATATATGTCACAAATTACCCAAGAATCATTGTGTTAAAGTATCAACACAATCCGAATATGTTTGGTCAGTTTTCTATATGCCAGTTGTTTTCACTTAAAAGAGTATCCATTTAAAAAAAAGAAACTTTGAGTGGTACCGGTCACACCGTGCCTCAGATTGAGATAGGGTTGACTCGTACATTTCACAAATTACCAATGGATCCTTTTCATAAAGTATCAACTGAATCCAAATTCGTTTGGTTGGTTTTCCATATGCCAGTAGTAGTTTTCACTTAAAATGATGTTCATTTCAAATAAAAGTGAGACACTTTCAGTGGTATCAGCCACACCAAGCCTCATATTGAGGCAGAGTTGACTCTTACACATCACACATTCCCAATGGTTCATTTTGCTAAAGTATCAACATAATCCAAATCTGTTTGGTCGGTTTTCTATTTGTTACCTGTTGTTTTCACATAAAATATTATCTATTTCAAACAAAAGTGATACACTTTGAGTTGTATCGGCCACACCATGCCTCAGATTGAGGCAGGGTGGACTATTAAACGTCACAAATTACCCATGTATCATTTTTCTAAAGTATAAATAGAATCTACATGCATTTGTTAGTCTTTTCGTATGCCAATTTTTGTTTTCCCATAAATGTTTTCCATTTCAAATATATGTGAGACACCATGAGTGATACCGACCACACTAAGCCTCAGATAGAGGCGAGGTTGACTTTTACACATCAAAAATGACCCATGGATCATTTTGATAAAGTATCAACACAATCCAAATGTGTTTGGTCAGTTTTCGGTATGAAAGTTGTCGTTTTCACTTAAAATGTTGTGCATTTCAAATAAATGAGAGATACTTTGAGTGGTACCGGCCACATCATGCCTCGGATTAAGGAGGTGTTGACTCTTACACATCAAAAATGACCCATGGATCATTGTTCTAATGTATAAACACAATATGAATACTTTTGGATAGTTTTACGTATTCCAGTTGTTTTTACATAAAAGAGTATCCATTTCAAGTAAAAGTTATATACTTTGAGTGGTACCGGCCACACCGTGCCCCAGATTGAGGTGGGGTTGACTGTTACACATAAAAAATGACCCATGGATTCTTTTTCTAAACTATAAATAGAATATGAATGTGTTTGGTCAGTTTTTTGTATGCTATTTGTTGTTTTAACATAAAATTTTGTCCATTTCAAATAAAAGTGACACACTATGAGTGGTATCGGCCACACAGTGCCTTGGAATGAGACAGGATTGACTTGTACACTTTAAAAATGACCCATGGATCCTTCCCTAAAGTATCAATAACATCCAAATGCATTTGGTTGGTTTTTCGTATGCTAGTTGTTGTTTTCACTTAAAATGTTGTCTATTTCAAATAAAAGTGAGACACTATGAGTTGTACCGGCCACACAGTGCCTCAGTTTAAGGCAGGGTTGACTCGTAGAAGTCACAAATGACCCATAGATCATTTTCCTAAAGAATAAACTGAATTAGAATGCATTTGGCTGGATTTGTGTGTGCCAGTTGTTGTTTTCACTTTAAATGTTGTCCATTTCAAATAAAAATTGTTACACTTTGAGTGGTACTGGATACACTGTGCCTTAGATTGAGGTGGGGTTTAATCTTACACATCACAAATGACCCATGGATCATTGTGATAATGTATCAACATATTCCAAATATGTTTGATCTATTTTATGTATGCCAGTTTTTGTTTTCACTTAAAATGTTGTCCATTTTAAATAAAAGTGAGAAACTTTGAGTGGTGTCGGCCACACCATGCTTCAGACTGAGGTGGGGATGACATGTACATGTCACTTGGGCGTTTTGAGTGCCATCATGGGCGAATTAAAGATCGGAGTGAGTCTAATCCTCTCCTTAATTACTCTTTTGAATTAGGTTTTGCACTCTTTTCTCATCTTCTTCTGAAACTCAAAAACCCTCTTTTCCATTAGGATTTATGTTGAATCTTGAAGATAGCTTAGATTGGGATCCAAGACGCTGAATTAAGTGTGATATTGTCTTTGGAATCAAGGTAGGTGGTCAGTTCTTGGTATTGAAGTAATAGTAATGGAATGTTAATTAGATTGGGATTTAGGGTGAATCTTGAAGAGAGCTTTGATTGGGCTCAATGACCTTATGGTGGGGGGCTATCCGTGGGGCTGTCCAGGGGGTTGTCCGGGGTCCAAGGAGGAAGGTGGGGGCTGTTCGGGGTCCAGGGAGGAGGTGGGGGGGGGGGCTGTATGGGGTCTAGGGATGAGGGTGGGGGGGGGGGGGGGGGGGGCTGTCCGAGGGCCGTCCAGAGGGCTGTATGGGGTCCAGGAGGAGGGTGGGGGGTCTGTATGGGGGATTATTTGGGGGCAGTTTGGGGCGATGTCCGAGAGGTAGTCCAAGGTCCAGAGAGTAGGGTTCGGTGTCTGGGGGGGGCTGTCTAGGGAGTTGTTTGGGGGCTGTCTGGGGTCTAGAGAGGACAGTGGGGGGGGACTGTCCATGGGTTTGTCTATGGGGATATCCGAGGGGCTATCCTGGGTTCATGGGATGGTATTTACATATTTTCTATGAATATTCGTTCATGTTTTAAAAAATAATTTCATTTTTCAACTTCTAATCAGACCACGAATTTTCTAAATTCCACTAAAAAATTACAATTTCATTAAAATAGGGGGATGTCACAACAAATAATCAAATCATGTTTTGTTATTTGTAGATAATAAAATAAAGATAATGTAACCTACCTAATCACAGATATATTAGGGCAGAACAAATCAATAAAAATCAAAGGACAGTAATATCTTTCAAAAATGTAACATATCAATATGTCCCTCATCACCATCACTATCATCACCATCATCTTCACCAACACCCTTGTCCTCATCATCGTCCCCATCATCGTCCTCTCCCTCCTCTCCCTTGTTCTCATCCTTGGCCTCCTCATCTCCCTCCTCCTCTGCCTCAGCCTCCTCCTCAGCCCCCTCCTCCTCCGCCTCGGCCTCCTATTCGCCATCATCTCAACCACTACTAGAAATGACATCCGGTTCACCATATATAGAATTAATTGATGACATATATTCCCTATAAGCTGTGCTGGACTCTGGTTGAAGTGTTGGACGTAAAGATTCCATCAGTTTCATAAATGCAGTGTTTGCCATAAGAGACTGTGGTTTCGTCTCTGTGGCCATTATTTTAGCTTGTTCTGCATGTGCCTTAACCTTCTGTAACTCAGTGGCACTATAACTCATTCTTGATGAGTTCCAATACCTCATCAGAACAATACTCTTCCCAGGCCGGTAGCATACTCTACTAGGGTGCTCATCTCCCAACACCTGATGTATGTGATCGTCTGGCCCAAAATTGTCAGGTTACTAGGCATCAAGGGCCTTTAAAGAAGCCTGTTACAAATATAAATATATTATTAATTTAAAAAATAGATATTAAAATTTTAAATCTACAAAGTAAAACTTACAATATACCTTTGAGTCGGTTTATTAACCGCACTTCCATCTTTCTTCTTTCTACTCGACAAAAATAGTTTTTCTCAAGGAACATGTCCTTATATATTCAATTTATGCATCTAAAATGACATTTAATATTGGTAACCATAATTAAAAACATGATACCAAAAAAAATTGTAACTACATTACTAAAATTATATAAAAACTTTAGCAATCGAATAAATTACGGGGAAAGCAATTGAATGTGAAAGTTGTAAAGAAAGATTATAAACTATCATACTAAATGTCTCTCATGATCTATCATCGTAGTACGTCCCAATGTGTGGACATATTTCTTAGAATCAATGTTTTTTATCTCTTATAGATGCATCCTAAATAAGATTCAATAATTTTTATTAACGAAAAACAAGAAAATTTTCATTTAAATAATTCTAATTTGATTAATACTGTAAATTGGCTTGTCGCCCAATGAGTAATCATCTGTTGGTATAGTTATAATTGAAAATCATCCATGACAGAGACTACCTCCATCTATATTCCCACTCTATCACGCCATCCAATTTACATATCATGATTATACGCTCTCCAAAGCTCTCCTAAATCCTTTAGAAATGTTAGTTGTGCACCCTCACCATTGAGGGAATTAAACCGTAGCTGAAACCAAAATATTAATTCATATAAATACAAAAATTAATATATTTCATTAAATATAGCTTATTTTGTTACCCATATCTCTGCCCAAGCTTTATCATTGACTTTATCTGGCAGCTGTCTCCATGAGAGCAGGCTGATATAAATGATGTTAAATTATTTGGCAAGTGTCGCCAACAAACTCTGGCATTTCTACCCTAATTTTTCTATCATCTGACTATCTTTATTGTATTCCACCATCAAATGCATGCGGCGGTTCCACACCGAACACATGTGTGTACGCCCCCACCCCAGCCTTTTATCAGTAGATATATCTGTTATGAATGAAAAACTAATATTTTATCAATACATGTTATAATGAAAATAAATAATGGGGTAACAATTTTTTAGGGTTGTATAAGTATACCTACGTTAGTCTGATCAATGGGCACCTCTGGATCCACATAAACTGAAGGAACAACCTGTACAGATAGAGTGTGTCCCAATGTATGATCCATAGGGACAGACTCTGGCGGAGTAGTAGTCGAAGAATATGGAATATAAAAGCCCAAAGAGATTGAAGCAGTATTAAAAGAAGATGATAAGGATGGTTGGACAAATTCTGGATGGGGAGTGGGGATCATCATCGGATATGATACAAATGGGCAAGGTGGGTCAGATCTAAATGGTGGGGAAATCATGGGAGGCCTAAATATCCTGTGTGTCCCTAACGACACACCAGGATCAGAATGTTGGATGGATGGTATGTCAGTGGGAGGGGTAGGGTCTAATCGGGTATGTCGACCAAAACGTCTAGCTCCCGTACAACCCCCTCGTATGAACACCCCCAGTATTGGGACCACTACATGGCTTCTCTAATATAACTGTCTCCTAATAGATGGATCCTGAAAAAATGTTTAAAAAAATTTATCACATGACATTATATATAATTTAAATAATTATATTTCAAATAAAATACTCACTACAGCCAATAGTGGTGGAATACCCAGCTCGGTCATGCGACGATTATTGTCCATAATCTGTTTCTATCGCCTCTCTTCAATTGGTTTCATTTTCAGAATTTGAAAAAAATATGGAAGTAAATAGAAAAGGATAACTAATGTGTAACCCAAAAAACAAAATAAATTTGAAGGAATAGGGGGATTCATGGATAATTTAACTAACCATTGTTTTAGGTGCAATGGAAAAAATATATAAAGAAGTCAATAAATCTTACAATAAGTAATAATGAAATTTAATTTTTACCAGGATGATTATTTACTAAGATTCATCATTCTAATAAAATCATGGAACATTGAATCTACCATATTCATAAGTGGAAAATACATTATCAAAATTAATGAAAAATTTTATTTCATTAGCTCAGTTATATGATGCATGTTTCAATATTAAATCAATTTGAATAGAACCAACCTTAACATCCCAACTCGAGGTAAACTAAAAGAATTGAGATCATGAATGGATGATTTTATATATTTCCCACCAAAACATCAGGTTCATAGTCAACTCTGATGATTGATCTATTGGAGTCATCAAAAGAAATAAATGTATTGGTTCCAATGGCAGTAGATATGGTTCTAATTTCATCATCACCGTCATCAAAAATATTTCTTGGAATTACTTCAACCATGACACAAAATTCAGGTCGAATATGGTCATTGACATAAAAACTAGTTTAACCGTTGATGTTAATATACATGGTTCTTTAGTAGCAAGAGTTTGATTCATATTAATTACTCAAAATAATCAATCATCAATAAATGTTCCATGTCTCTTCATCAAATCAAACCAATGGAATTTCGTTATCATGACTCATCCATGAGAGTAATAATCCAACATTATTATTTCTTCAATGACTCTATAATAACCCACATTTTCAAATCATGGTCTACTATCTGATGAATTGGCATAACAATCTGTTGTGGCTATAACCATAATACTATTATGTTGTGTTCTCATGATCTTTGCTCATTCAGTGACTATAAATTTGTACCCATTGATAACAATTGATTTACAGTCACGATCCATGGTATTTAGACCAAAATCCAAATATCTTATTTCCTCAGAGATAGAGTCAGTAGGAAAACTCAATACCAGTAATATAAATGAATATTAAACTTAATTAAATATTGATTTAATTATTTTAAACAGTAATATTTTTACCATCAATTTTAACCAAGTAGAAAACTCTTTGCTATGAAAAGTCTCTACCCTTCTAAAAAAAGCAACGATTCTTTCTATTTATCATTGTTTTATATTCCCTATAGATAAAAAATATGAATATTTTATCAGATATATATGTAAGACATACATATTCAATTTAGTTACATGATGTAGTTATCGAAAAAATCACAGTTGAAAAAAACTGTGTGATGTGCCATCTCCCGCTCTTCAAGGATTAATGTGTTCAATGTATATAATCCATGAATTCCTCCTGTTTGAGGAAATGATAGAAAACTGGGTTCAATTTGCTCATACTGTTCTTCTTCATTTCTCATTGGTCTGTCATTCTTTTAGTATGATTTGAAAAATAATTTGAGCAGGAATCCATACATTCTTGATCCAAGTAACCGTTCACGATAGAACCTTCGGGATGATTCCTATTTCGAACGTAAGGCTTTAATGAGTACATATTTCTTTCATTTGGATACATCCATGGAAAAGAAACAGGTCCTCTGAGAAGTATTTTAGTAGGAACATGGACAGTTAGATACAACATGCATGTAAAAAATGATGGAGGAATTTTTTTCCCTAACTCACACAAAAGTAATGGGGCATCTATCAATTTTTTTTTGCAAGAACGACTTGGACAACTTCTTAGAAAAAAGATATATAAACAAGTGTCAGAAACCAAATAACATTCACCCTTAAATTATTGGACAAAATATGATGGATTTCTATTGGAATCAACTCATGCAGAAGAATGTGATAATCATGAGTCTTCAAAGATTTTAGCTTCAACTCTCTTATATTGACCAGTTTAGATATGTTGCATGAATAACCACCAAGAACTCTAATAGTCTCTAATACTTACAGAAATTATTTTTTTCATTGGTTTAATCACATAAGATGCACATGGAACATTACATTTATTTTCATGGTTATGAACAGGATATAATTCTGCTGTGATTCCCCAATCCACCAAGTCACGCAGAGACCGTAAATAATCTTATATCTTTCCATTAACATTTAGATGTATTGAAAGAAACATTTAACATATATTATTTTCAATGCGAATTACGTATAAGAAATTACATAAAAAATTGGTTGACCAATAAGGAAAATCAAAAAAGATACTCCTCTTCTTGCAACTGTAACATGTTTCAGTAGAAACATCTATCTCTTTGCAGATTTCATTTAAAACATCCCAAATGAAATACCACAATATTTTAATTCAATAAGAACATCAGTTCCAGACATACACTAAGGTGGATCATCGGTCTCTATGGTATTATCAAATATTCAACGATTATTTCTATATGGATGGTCCTTTGGCAAGAAATGATGATGTCCCATAAAACTGAAATGACAACAATGTTTTAGTCTTCTAGGTTATTTATTCTTTATACAAATGATAGTTTTACCTTCATGCTCCATCCTAACATCATCTCATAAGCTAGAAAATCATTGATCATCCACATAAGCTCAACACGCTTATGAAATATGTCTTTTAAATGGGAATCGTATGTGCGCACACCCACATCCCAAAGAAGTTTCAACTCTTTTATTAAAGGTTTCAGGTATATGTAAATATCAATGCTGGGATCAGAAGGGCCAGATATGAGTATACTCATGAAAGTGAAAGGTTTTTTCATACACAACAGTGGGGGAAGAATATAAATGTGTATAAAAATTGGCCATGTGTTGTGTGATGTAAGCATATGCCCAAACATATTATAACCATTTCATGAAAGACCCAGCCTCACATTACACACATTAGCTATAAAATCAGGATATCGAGCATCAAATCTCTCCCATGAAAATCAATCTGTAGGGTGGACCAACTCATGATTAGTCTTCTTTCTATTAGTATCATGCCACTCATTTTTATTGATATTACATCAGACATAAAAAGATTCTGGATTATGGGGATCAATGGAAAGTGCCACATTACTTTATATGGCATGCGAGATGGTGTTCCAATAGATTTTGACTTCCAGCATGTTGTGAAACATTTTATACAATCATTTCATTCAGCGGTTTCCTCCCAGAATAACCTACAATCTTTCGGGCAAACATGAATTTTTTTTCTTGAATATACAAGTTCCTCAACTAACTTCCATGCCATATAGTGGTTTGAGGTAATATCTGCAGCATCTGGAAGTAAATACTTCTTGAAGGTAAGAATGTAATCTACGGTTGTATTAGTAATCCCTTTTATTGTTTTCCCATAAAACAATCGGATTAAAAATTCTTGCTTTTTCATTTTATCACACTATCAATATACTTGAGTCATGGCAGCATCATTCAATTGTTTCACCCTTAAAACATCATCATTTTTATTAGACACATCATATGTGATCATATCTTAGTCTTCTTGGGTCGGAATCCTTTCATTTTCATGATGATGAATAAATGGAAACAGATCGTATAACAAAATCTTCACTCCAGTCTTCTCATTTGAATCATCAAGAATTTGAGATTTAATTTTATCCCCATTGTGATACCACACATAGTAGTTTTCGTGAAAACCATTTTTGGTTATGTGGTAGATGACTCCTTCATGGCTCAACCAAGGTCTTTCAATAAAATTGGAACATGGGCAGTGTATGTGACCACTATCTAAAGCATTGGGAAATGAAAAATCTAAAAAACTCTCCAAATTGTTTTTAAAATCACTTTCTATACTATCAGTTTCATACATCCAACTTCTATCCATTATATAAAAAAATAATTTCTATAAGTCATTTAATAAAAATCAATTCAATAAGATTGATGTTTCATCAAAAATATATTTAAGAAAACGAAAATTGTTTAC
Source organism: Viscum album (assembly GCA_963277665.1). NCBI lineage: Eukaryota > Viridiplantae > Streptophyta > Magnoliopsida > Santalales > Viscaceae > Viscum > Viscum album. The sequence goes on from OY728127.1 coordinate 1,281,980,728, forward strand.
TTTATATGACACCATAACTGACACAGTACTATATATGAGAATATTAATATAATAGACAAAAAATATAATATTTATATCAAAAAATATTTTATGAACTATACATGAATGTACAAGATCATGCACAGTTGTGGAGGAAAATTATTCATGAGTTTACTAAAATTTAGATCGATGAAATTGTATATTTCAGTAGATAATTTGAGTGATCACATACATTTCTCAAGGGGGAGGGAGTATCCAGGGGAGCGGGGTGTCCAGGGGGTGGTGGGGTTGTCAAGGGAGTCAGAGGTGTCCAGGGGGTGGGGGTTGTCTAGGGGGGTCAGGGTGTCCAGGTGGGTGGGCTGTCAATGGGGGTGGTCGGGCTGTCCAAGGGGGTAGGGGTTTTCCAGGGGGGTAGGGTGTGTCCAGGGTGGTGGGCGTGTTGTCCAAGGGGGTGTGCTGCGTGTTCAGGGGTAGGCAGGCTTATCCAGGGGGTACTGGGTCTCCAGGGGGTGGGCGGGCTATCTAGGGGGTGGGAGGGCTATTCACAAGGGGGTAGTCGGGCTGTCCCCAGGGGTGGTGGGTCTGTCTAGTGGGTTCGAAGGTGTCATGGTGGTGGGGGGATTTCCAGGGGATGGTGGGCATCTGAGGGGATGGGGGTGTCTAGGGGGTGGTGGGAAAGTGTTCGGGGGGGGGGGGGGGGGGGGGGCTATCCACGAGGGTGGGGGGGGGGGATGTCTAGGGGGGTTCGTGCTATCTGGAGGGGTTTCTATCCACAGGGGTGGCAGGGCTTTCTAGGGGGTCGGGGATGCCCAGGGGGTTGGGGGATTTCCAGGGGTGGGGGGGGGGGAGGGGGGGTTGTCCAGGGAGCGGGCGGGCTGTCCAGGGGGTGATGGGGGTGGAGGGCTGTCCAGGGGGTATGTGGTGTCTAAGGGGCTGGGGATTTCAAGGGGTGTGTTGTCCAAGGGGTACAAGTTGTCCAGGGGGTGGGAGGACTGTCCTAGGGTGGTGGGGCTGTCCAGGGGGTACAAGGTGTCTAGGGGGGGGGGGGGGTGGGTGGGCATTCCACGAGGGTGGGGGCTGTCCACAGGGGGAGGGGTTTCTAGGGAGTGGGAGAGGTTGTCCAAGTGGGTATGGGGTGGGTGGGCGGGCTTTCCATAGCGATGACGGGCTGTCAAGGGGGGTACGGGGTGTCTAGGGGGGTTGGAAGGCTGTCCATGGGGGGTGGGGGTGGGGGGTGGGGGGGGGGGGGTGCTGCCCAGGGGGTACATGGTGTCTATGGGGTTGGGACGTCTGTCCACGAGGGTGGTGGGGCTGTTCAGGGGGTCAGGTCGTCTAGGGGGTGGGGTCTTTCCAGGGGTGGGGGTGCCCAGGGGGTATAATGTGTCTATGATAACCCACCCCACCCCCTTGGACAACCCCCCCCCCCCCACTAGACACCCCCCTCCTTGGACAGCCCATACCCCCCCTCCCCCACTTGGATAGCCACCTCCAGGACAACCCATCCCTTCCCTGGACACCCACACCCCCTCCCCTATAGCCATCACCCGGGACAGCCACCCCCCTCTCTTGATACCCACACCCCTCCATCACTTGGACACCCCACCCTGACCCCCCTGGACAGCCCACAACCCCCCTTGGAGCATCCCATACCCCCTCCCCCTCACCACTATAGCCCCCTAGATCCCCCTACCCCCTGGAAAACCGACCCCCCACCTAGATAGCCCCCAACACCTGGACAACACCCCACACCTGGACATCCCCCTACCCCTCCTGCACCCACCTTAGGGTATTTTGATTTTAAATCATTTTATTCATTAAGAAAGCCAAACTATCTTGCATTATCCATTTAACTATAAAAAAACCTAAAAACCCACTAAATATATTACATCAAAACCCAATAAAAAATATAAAACAAACATAAAACATACTCTTTACCCTACTAAATAAAAACCTAAAATAAACCCTTTAACCCTGCACTAAATAGACCATTTAGGATACATGAAGTATAGAACAAAAAAACATAAAACAAAAAAAGGGTTTAGTACTCCAACGTCACTAATTCTAATTTACCAAAAATAAAATCTTCAAACATAAAATAAAAATAATAAGAACAGTAAAACTAACTTACTAATTTGAAGTGTTGAAATAAAAATTGGTTGGATTGAAGATGGATCTTTGGATGGACGGTGTTAGGCGACCAAGAAGATTTTGAGAGGAGGTCTGTATTGGGGCTACAGTCAGGCGTACTGGGAGCTGGGGCACTGCGTATTTTGGGGAAAAAATTCCCAACGGTTTTTAAAAACCATTCGCAAAGCCTCTCTTTACCATCAGTTTATTAAAACTGTTGGCATATGTTGGAGGAACAGAAGCTTTCCCAATGGTTTTCTCAAACCATTGGGAAAGATAACTATTTTAACACATTTTCCAAAGGATCGAGCAAACAGTTGGAAAATTTTGCTTTTTTACAGTATACCAACCGTTTCTTCATATCGTTGGTATATATCCATTGGGAAAACCACCATTTCCAGTAGTGGCATTGTGCGGACTATTACCACAGTGTCCTAACATGATTCATTTTCCTTCACATCCTTAAAAGTATGTATATAAGGATTATATTAATGGATTAATATGGTGATTATGATATATTATGGTTTCCTAAAACATATTAGATATTTTATTACTAATATGATAAAAATTATAATTTTTAATATATTCATATAAAATAAGAATACTAACAGGAAAATCTATTATTCAAACTATTTAATGTTTTTATATCAATTATTTATTCTAAATAATCCTTATAATTGTAATATATCATATTAATGACACAAAATAAGATCATTTACATTGTTTTATATTGTAATTATTACTAAACAACCTAATAATACTTCATTAAATCATGTTATGTTATTTTTTGTGATAGTTTATCTTACTGGTTGAAAAATTAAACTAAATTCATTTCATGAATTATAAAGGGAACATATTTTATGGTATAATATGATATAGATGTTTAAATATTGATTTTTTTTCATAATTTGAATCCTTATTTAATTCATTAATTTTTAAAATACAATATAATGGGGAGAATCACAAAAAACAATGATGTTATTGATTTCAAATTCATGTATAACTATTAAAATAGTAAAGTATGTAATTTGAATCATTATAAATAATTATAAATTTTCTATCACTATAAATTTAGTGCATTATTAGTGATGAAATTTAAATTATTAATGACTATAGGCTTCACTATTTTGAAACTAGCAGAAATGATAAAAATGATAAAAACCAAATGTCTAAAATTAGAGAAATTCATATAGATAATGAATAGTTTTTAAGAGTATGAGTGAGAACAGACATGGGTAATGTTATTAATTAATTAATTAATAGATATATTTTTGTGATATCAGAGGTTAAATTATGTTGGTTTAATTCAACCGATGATCTTATAGTTTTCACCTAAACTTCTATACATTGATAAAAGTATTGTAATAATTCTCCTAATTTCATTTATAAAGTGTTCATATTCCCTATTTCAGATATAATATAAAGAAATATGTTTTAATCACTGTATTTGTAGTTCAATTAAAATTCCACTCTTTAAATTGGAAATGATTCAAATGTTTCTAAAGCCTTACCTTTTTTCTCGGGTATAATTCGTCTTCTTTGAGACATAATCAATTTTATGCATCATGTATTATTTCAATATTTTATTCATTACCCAAAGATATATTTTTATCAAACTACTTCTTCTTTATGGGATTTACAATCCAAATACATTCCCAATTTTCACGTTTCAATTTATGCACATACTTCCCCATTTAAGGGGATTTTTGGTAAATCAATTTTACAATATTAAGATATGCTGATTCCGTAATCTAATGTAATATAAGTTGGGTTCATCCATTCAATTGAATATAATAAGTTGTATTCTATCATTTTATAATGGGGATATGAATTCTTATAACATGAACCCTTTGATGAATATTCCTCACTTATTGGAAAATGTTCCTTTGAAACCATCCTACTTCTTTCTACATATATATTATGATCATTTTATTCCAGTTATGACTTATTCGATTAAAAATTTCTCTATTTATTATGAAATTAAAATATTATAAAATTAATATTGGTTTATTTTCAAAAATAAATTTTGAAATTCTTTCTGAATGGTATAAGATTTTGTAATTCAATATATTTTTATTCCAATATGGATTATTATTGAATGTTGACTATATATTATTTGACCATCGAAATTCTTTTTATGGATGGGTATTACCATTTTATCCCTTTTACACCCATAGGTAATGTTATTTTCATTATAGATAAATATTAGAATTTAATATAGTTTTGTTATGTATTTTATTTAATTACTTCTCAATATATGGATAGATATCTTTTTCTGATTTTGAGGTTCCTCAGTGACTGATATGGGTTGTCTTATTTATTATAATGTTTAATACACTGGACATAAACAATAGATAGGTGGTGTCCAAAATTTTATATCCACAAGAGTCACTGATATGTCTCAAGACCCAAAATATATTTCGTTTTGGTGGAAGAATCTTACCATAATAAAATATTATCTTAGAGAAAGACCAAGTCAATACTTTGTATTCAATGTAGTCTCACGACATCTAATGTTTCATCACATACATCCTTGACAATGGGTTTTTGATTTCTAACATTATGAATTCAATCAGTATGGGATCATTATTATGGATATCAATACTTTACTTTATTATCATGGAAATAGAATATTAAAATGTTCATGTTCTTTATAGATTCATGGTGCTTACTTTTACAAACTAAAATATTTTTTTCCTTCTTTATTCCTTGATTTCATTATTAATATGTTTCATTGACTCCAAATTTGCGATCAACCCTTTTCTTGTATCAATTTAACCATATTATGGATAAATATACTACATGTGAAATGTTCAACATGATAAAACATATGCATGAGTTTCTGGTTAATGTTGATGTCTTATCATGAAATGTGTAATTTCATATATATTTTAAAAAATTATTCTTATGATATATAGATCATCGAATTTACCAGTTTATTTTTTCCATAATACTATAATGATCTAAAAAAGGATCTTTGGATGTATGTGTTGATATAATGGTTATAACTAAGCATTCACATATTTTTTCAATGAAGGTATGTAATCTATATATTTATGGAACTGAATTGGGGAGATCAGGTATAGGGCTTCAAGAAGCTTGTTACATTCATGGGTTCATGTCCATTAGTGATAGATTAATTATGTTGTTTGAAGTATGTCAAGGTATATACATTAACTATGCATATAATTGATTTATTATGGATTAATATTAGAAAGGAGTAGTTCTAGTGAATCATGAAATACATCACCATATTATATTGAGTCCATACACACACAAAAAGAATGAGAGGATGTGTAGGATCCCATATTAATATGTGATAATATTGATCATGTATTCTATATATTATAACTATCTTTATTTTTCCTATTTTGTGAGTATATTAGGTATCTATAATGATAATTCAAGATAATAAAATTGGAATATTTTTATTAAAAACCTATAATATCAAAAGAGTAAAATTTTACTACAACTTGGGGGGATACAGTTTATAAAATAAAACATAAAATTATGATAACATCATTATGTTAGTATTTGAGAAAATGATTTTGTATGATTTATCAGAATGTAACAATCGAAATTTTTTTCCCAATACATTATATTATCATAATTATGAAATTTATAAAAAAATTAATCATGTTATAAATAATGAATAAAAAATATGTAAAAACTGGATTTTTATAAAAACATAAATGTTATAAAAACATGTATAAAGTATATTGTAAATTATAAATAGAATTCTTATAAATTATTCCATATATTTTTTGTCAACAAAAATGGAGTTATAAACAAGCTTAATATATATCTAGTTTAAACCTAACCATAATTTCATATATTCCTTTACAATGGAAGCCCTTTATAATAAGATTAGAACAAATTTAATTTACCTTTACTTGAAGTACCTTTATCATGATGATCATAGTAACCAATATCATAAAAATCCTTGGAAGCCCATTATCACACAATATTAGACTCACAGTAATTACATATGCAAATTAAAATAAGAAATTTTCATTAAACTTCATAATAATAATAATTAGTGAAAAATTCACTAATTATTAAATTTAATTTTACACATTTAAAATGATGATAAAAAATCTTCATGGTTTATTTAGTTGACTTCAGTTAAAAAATATTCATACAATTTGAAATCTACATCAATTTATAGAAAAATCCTCAATAGTAAAATTATATATTCTTTTGAAATGGTTGCCACAAATTTAGAGAGACTCATTATTCATTATAATGGTTTTGTAAAAAATAATATAATGGTCACCATGTCAGCACCATTACAATGATTTAATATTCCATGAGGTATAATGTTGTGTATAAAACTAATATATTTTGTTAGTGTTCATCCATAAAGCATGTGTACTGCTGTATGATGGATGATTTAATGGAAGACTTGGTACAAATTCATCCCACTATATTTGGTTATACTCTAGTAGTTTGAATTTATAAATCTATATCATATAGAATTATAAATATTTGATGTAAAAAATGATAGTTACATCTAAACAAAAATGTGTTGCCTTATCTATTTTAATGGGAAATTTTTTATAAAATTATATCATATAGTGTTAACATTCTAAGTCTGGTCAATTATATTGCCTACAAAAACATTATTTATACACATGTAAAGTATACATAATAGGAAATTACAACCATGAAGGATGTGAGTTGGGATTTTTAAATAAAAGTATAAAAAGTTTTCAAAGTAGACATTCAGCTCAAAATATCATACCAAATTAATTCAAAAACATTACGCCTGAGTATACTATTGGAAAGGCCTAAATGGAGTTTCCATTCCCAAAGGGTTGATGAAAAGTGTTTGGGCATCAATAATAACCCTTGTGAATGAATATCCAAAAAATGGATTAAATAATTGAATATGAAAGAGAAATTAAACATTCCAATAGTAATTTATATAATGGAAGAAAAATATTTCAATGTAAATTCAAGGACCGAAACCCAAACACATGATCCAAAGTACATAACAAAAATGGACAACACGACACCATGGGATATATGGGTCAACATACCACTATTCCACAATTTAATATACACTACCTATTAACTTGGTTTGTTACTACCACTATGTGGTTCCTTCCCAGTACCTACGGTTGATAAAACAAGATCCACCCACACCCAAAGGTATGTGTAGTGTGTATGAAAAAAATCCCAATAAGAAACAATGTTGAGTTTTATAACTATTATTTAATAAAAAATAAATTATGCAGACTTGAATGAAATAATGTCTTCAAATTTTGTTTTCAAAATAAAAAAAACAACCAGATCACCATTTCATATCAGTTTATAAAACATTATCAAATAATACACTATTTCAAGAATGCATAAATGACCATTTCAAAATGGATCAAAGTGGAAAACAATTCCCCAGAAATACTAGGTCTTGTTATAGTATAATCCTCAAACCTCTTAGAAAATATGATTATTATCGAACAAGTATACAATAAAAGTGGCCTAAGGATAGGATAACACCCCAAAATGTGAGCCTCTATCATTATATAGTTTTGTAAATGTTTGAAAATAAATCAGGGGTAGGTTTCCTCATATAATCCATGCTTGCTTTTCAGAATCTACTTCACTTCTTATGTTACCCAGGAATATATGTTCCATATCCTAAACATGGAAGCTTCACATTTATTATTCATATTATTTATATAGAATATCACACATCAATAATCAAACTACCCAACTTCACAATACAACATGACATGAAATCTATTTTCATTATCAATAAAAATAAAAATGCATAATGCGAAAGAAGAACAAACAATCAAATTTTGAGAATAAAGAATCATACAATTAATCAATTTTAAAAAAACCAATTTAAATTTATAAAATAATAATGGATTATAAATAAATGGATTTTTATGAAACCAGATTCCTCAAACAATTAGTATACCCAACAAATTAATTGGTATCAATATGATAAGAGGAATAATGGACCCTATGAAGAAAATGAGGTGCATAAAACCAAAAAACAAAATCATATAACCTGAATTCAATTATACCAACATTAAAATAATCAATAGAAACTACTTACTATGAATATTCCTAATGAAGAACACTATTATCTTGGAATATATGGTCTCTACCTACCATTCTCATTGAAAATCTACAATAAATTTCATTATATCATTAAAAACATATATATAGCAACAAAAACCATTATTTATGGAACCATTCATGAAAAAGTGATGATTTGTTGGCTAATTATTAGGAAAAATGACAAAATGGATCCTACAATAAGTTTCCTAGATCCAACACCTCAATATACTTTAAAATAACACTCTATAAGTGTTTTAGTCTTTAAAATATACATGTTTAATATCTAGTATCATAAATGTATGTTATTAGATAAATAATTAGTTTTACATGAAGAATTTTAGTTTAAAAAAATTATTTTATGAGTAATTAATTTTTGTTGCATGGGTTCACTGAACAATATTTTAAACCATGTGACAATTATGCAACTGGTTATATGTAATGGGGAATAGACTTAGTTTGTTTCAAGGTGTAACTAAATTTGTGACATTTATAAGAAATCCCACTATCCTAATCTACCAAACCACACAAGACATACTATTAATTCCTTACTATATGGATTAAATGTTTGAAAACCATTCACATTCCAAGAAAACTCATAAATATTTCAAAATCACACTGAATAAACTGATAATGGTTAAAACCCCAATTTAGTAAAAAACAATTTAGAGGTACACACATGAGACATCAGGAAATGAAAATACTCTACATTGTATAACTTTATACTCTAAGAAATTCATTCCACGAAATATTGATCAAGGATAATGTGTGTTCATTTCTTTCTCATAATCGATTCATATCCCCATGTCTTGTGAGAAAATTTCATGTACTACCACAGCACTCAAAATGACACAATACAAAGTAGTTGTTTGACTTTAGAAATATACAATTCCAAAATAAGTTATTGCCATTTCAAAACATGAGAGGGAACTATAGGATTCATACAATAATGATAGAAATGGAAAACATCACGGAATTAAGTAATATATGAAAACAATGATAAGAAATTTGATACTTTTCAAATAATCTCAATGTCCTCAAAATCATCAGTGTATCTCATAGTTAATTTTTTTATCATCCCATGCTAATTATGAACCAACTAAAGAAAAATATTTAACAACACTTGGTCAGGTACCAGAAATTAAAGAGTCTTTCTTCATTTATCCACTTATGATTTATTATATCATTGAGTCATCTCCAATTGTTTATGAGTAATTAAAATTTTCACTAACATATCATGAATAATTAATTAATCCAAAAGATAAATACCTTAAATCATAGTCCAAAAAAGTTGATTTCAATTGTTTGAAATCAAAGTAATGATAGGGATAAATTCTAATGGACTATTGGGAACTATTTTTTGTAGATAACTCAATAATTCATAAATAGATACCGAAGATCCTATTTATTCTATGATGAATGCACTAAGAATATATTCTACTATAAAAATTACTCTATAATTCTATCTATCTGTCAAAGAGTTTTAATCCATGAACATGTTATCTGGGTACCCTATCCCATCCAAGAGTCTATTCCAAAACAAAGAGTTAAACAGAGGGTCCCTGTGTGAAATAATAGTTCACAACAACCCATAAAAGCTCAGAATATATATTAAAATTGACATTACTAAATCTAAAGCCTTGTTGGTGTCTCAAATCCGACTGAAATGATCTATCATGGTTAATTATCCATCACCACCAATATAGAATAATTCCTTGTTGGATTCTATGGTAAAACAATGATAAAATTAATTGAAACTATATTTAATTTGTAAATGAGAATTAGGAGTGGTTGAAGAAAACCATAAGTATTTTAGGGTTCAGCCTTAATCCCATTCCAGATATAGAAAAAAGTTCACAAAATTCAAATATATCACATTTCAAAACTAGGAACTATAACAAATGATTCTTCTCAAAGTACATATTCATTATATCAATATGAACATAACAATGAGAATGAAGTATATTCATCTATATCCATCCTCACAAATGAAGTAATGAAATACTATTTTTATAAAAAATGAATTCAATCTATAGAGAGAATACTGTCTATAATGGTTCTGATTCCATATATTATTATACTCCAGAATTAGAAATAATTATATTTCTTTGTAATAATAAAATCAATAATTTATTATTTCCATTGATTAATAGGTACCATAATAAAACAATATTCCTCTATCGCATCTGCGAACATCCAAGTAAATATTCCCTTAATAATCCATTGATGTTATTATTAGATAACTTATTTAGAATAAAAATTTCTATAGGGACAATATAATGAAATTTTCTAAATTCCAAGGGTATTAGAAATTTATAATAAAAATAGATTATGTTACTCCACCAAATTCCACTCCCTAACATTCTGGTACATCACTGGAATTACTTAACTTAATCAGTTTTTGTCTAAATAGATATTGAATCATTTCCCAAATATGTAATGTCACTAACAAAAGATAGAATCAAATATTTTTAATTTTTTTAATCAATTACGTGTTTACTAAAATTATATGGATTAAGTAGATAGGATTCGTAAGATAATACATGACCTTCTTGTATAAGAAAATAGAAAAAAACAACAAATATCCCCTTCCATTTTCCCATAAAATCATAACAATTCATATAATCATATGTTTCATTAATTAATATAAGGAAGTTAGAAACTTATAATTTCATATAAATTTTATTCCTTTCTTTGTAAAAATATTCATTAGAGATGAAATTTTTGATAAGACAATCCCAAATCTTTGAAAATATATAGACAAATCCAATAATAAACTAAACTTAAAAACACTCCATCAATACCCCATTGAAATAATTACACTCATCTTCCCTCGATCAACTAATTCATCTTGTTCAAAAACAACATCTCCTAATAGAAATTATTTTATAATTCCTAACTTGAAATTTGATAGCATATCACAATGGAAGTGATCCATCAAAATTCCTAGAATTTATTTTAGTTGAATTTTATTCTATTGTTACACTGTTGAGTAATATTGAATGTATTCCATTAATACCATGAAAATGAAATCAAGGAAATGGGGAAAAATATGATTCATCAGGGATATTTAAATAGAAGGAGTGTTATTCTAACCAAACGACAACACTTGATATTTAATGTGGACATACCTACTCCAAAAGGTATACTTTGGAATATCTGACTCCTTAACTATGAGTTGAAGATATCCATATTGAATGTAATTTTTCAAAAACCACATAATTAGACATAATTTATTAAATATTTCAATGGTATGATGGAATTGATAGCTATTTTTATATGTTACCCTACTGAGATTCGTTTAATCAACACAATAATGAAGATTCCTATCATCCTTTTTGGATAAAATCATCAGGGATTTCAAAAGGAATACACAAGGATGAAACATTAAATCATATTTAAAGCCATAAAATTTAATATTTACTTCCTTAAATTATTTTAGATCCAAAAATTATGATGGAATCAATATATATAGAATTTACCACACCAAATTGAATGAAAACACACCATCCTTCACTGGATGCACACTAGATAAATCAATAAGAAACAATTTAAGAAATTATATAACCACCAAAGGATGATCATGACCTACCATATCATCATAAATAATTATATTAAATGGGGAAATAAATTTTCACTGTTATATAAAAGGATTCATTAATTTACTATAGCTCTGATCTCACTCTACATGAAACTCATGGGTACTCCCATTAGAGGTATTAATGAACACCCATCAATGATAGCATAAAATTGTTATTGTATTGGAAAATGACCAATCTGTCCTAATGATAACATTATAGAGATCCACATAGAGAGTATAAAAATCCCTAAATCAAATCCAAATATCAAATGAGAACTAAATAAATATTGAAAACCCTAATCAATCATATTTTCAAGAGTTGTCTTCCACACCATAAAAAAGTGAATCTGTTCTGTTGGATGTTTTAAAAGGTTCAGGAAGCATGTTAATACAATATAATGGGAAGAACAAGTATTGAATGAATAATTATCTAAATAAAGATTAAAACTAATAGTACCCATCATTTAAATAGTTTCTATATCAATATCCAATAGAAAATATTACACCACATGGAGCTACATCATCATAGAGGAATGTGGCTTAATCCATATAGCTGACTAAAAAATTACATTCCCTTAAAGTGTTTATGATATTATTACATAAAAGGCAAATAAATATCATGGAATAATTTTTATATGTTTCTATGGTATCCCCATGAGTTACATATTCTCGCAGGTGTGGTAAAATTGCATATATTATATCTGGTCATTCTATAGTTGTAGAAATTAAAGGTTCAATTTAATGTTGTTACCAATGGTTTGGTATATGTACACTACTAATATAAACTTCAACCAACCTTTAGAATTATGTTTCACTTCAATTTCATTCCATATTATCTGATTTAACTACTAATTGGAAGAGGACGTGTCCCAAATAGCTCGAACATAATTTCCACTTCAATTAATTCTATTGTGTATCTATCAAAAACCTCATCCTAGGGGGTATGAATCTCCATTAAAATATAAGATCAAATATAAATTTATATGCCTATATGAAACCACTGATATATTAATATATCTTTAGATACAAAATTTGGAGATAAATAAACTATTTGGACAATGAATTTGGTATATTATATTACATCTGATCACTTAATTGATTATTGAATAACTCTATGGACTTAGAAATCATCAATGATTTGTTGAACAATATATAGGAAAATATTTTATTGATATAATTTCACACTAGAAATTAATAATTATTTTTCTAAAAATATTCTTCCAATAATCGAATTCTAGGTACATTATGCTTAATGGTAGTACATTTGACACTGAATGAATCTAGAGTTTCAAAAGAGTGAAAATGTATTCAATTATCTCCAAAAATTCCTCCACTTCTTAAGGATTATTTCATCAATAAATTGTTATCATTTTCTTTTGAAAAAAAATTTGAATCAATATTTATATCCTAGAGTCTATTTTCCCATTCATTTATCTTTTATTGAGGGGATAGGGACAATATCTCGATCCTTTGAATGAACATCTTGCACTACTACTTAAATAATATTCTAATCAACCCTCGGGTTTCAGCATTGAACATCATCATCAGAACTCCCCTAAGGAATTAATGGAAGAAATATGGGCGTAAGGTTCTCTATAAAATATTTTGGAGATAAAATTAAATGGGATTAAAATCCTAGTTTTTACAAAGATAAAATTAGTAAATAAGTAATATTAGATCATAACAAAACACGAGAAACACACTTTCTCGTATCTCCTGGAAATTTGAGGATTGTTATTACGATATTTTTTAAGCATGTCATTATATAACCTACCCTATAATTCATGAAAATATTTGGTCATATATGCTATGTCATTCAATGAAATTAAACCCATGGGAAAAAAATAGACTTTAATTCCAATTTTTCAAAAACAAACCAAGTTCATCCTTATATTGGCCGCCCAAGCTAGCCTGTGTCAAAGAATAATGGTTATTCTTAATCCCACTGTGTTGGAGACATGTTATAGGAAATAAAAATCAATTTTGGGGAAATATTTCTCCAAAAAAACCAAAGAATAAATAATATAAAAAAACATGTAAATTATGATATGGACATTAGTAGATTAAGGTAATAAGGAAAATACAAGTCCCAAAACCAAATAGATGAACCCATATATATAAACCAGTGAACAACCCATATCTAATTTATGTTTTTCTCAATATAAAAAACATTAAGCACTAATCTATCACACTATGATAACAAGTATACCCAATACCACAGTGCTTCCCCTATCTTTTATATGATACAACTAAAATATGATCTTCAAACACCCAAGGAATGTGTACAATGTGAGAATATAAATCCCAGTATATGTAACATCCCAGGTAAATAAAGAATGTGAATTTTTCATATTTATTTATATTTGTGAATAAAATGTTAATATTACTTTAAATGGAATGCTATGTTCGATGGCTTACCCAATACGCAACAACGAGTTCCTTTGAAATCTTACGTTGCACAATAATAATATAATAATATTATTTTAAATGGTAGTTAAGACCTAGACATTCTAATGGAGAGAATGAAAATAAATAACTATATAATTATTATATATTCTTGTTAAATATTTTTTCATTTATCCAATAAATGTTAGAGGCTTAAAATGTGAATGAATCCAATTTTAATCATAAACATCCTAATATTCTTTAAAGGGTCGATTAACTACCTTTTGATGGTGAACCCTTTTTAAATATACTTTTTGAAAATTTTATATGATATATTTGAAAAAATAAAATCCTTCTTTAGAATAAAGTCATCAATATTTACTTTGTGTAAATTTTTTGTTTTTTTCCGATAAAGTTCATTTTTTTTGAATAATGAAAAATACTGTGTTTTAATTCAAAACTTCCTTTTAATCTAATTTATTTATATGGATATATTATCTTTTCAATTGGTTTTATAGTGTAATTAAAATATGTTTTTACCATTTAACCCAATATTGGTCATTGGAATTAATTTCACTTTGAAATTGGACATGAACAAGTGTCAATATTTTGATAGATATTGTTTCTTAAAAACATGCTATTTGTTTTGACAATGGGAATTAATTTTAAAATTAATTAATGCAACTTATATGATATTAATTTGGTAAAATGGACATCATTTTTGAATTTTTAATATCAAATATAACTTAGGGTGAATTTTTTGTTTTTTCAGAACAACATCATTTTTGATGAATAGTGAAACCACTAAGTGGTAGTTAAAAAACTGATTTTTACTTTAAACATAACTTTACTGCTTCTGTGATTTGAATTTAAAAAATATAACATACATTATATTCATTATTAAGTAAACTGTGGTTCAATAGGATGGAATTTTTGTTGGTGAATAATAACTTTTATGTTTTATTAACCGCGATTAGAGGTAATTAGGGTAATTTAATGTAAAAATAATGTTATAATAATATGAAATTTCATGACACATGTCCTGACCCTATTGGATGAGTAATGGACGACTGAGACAATCCATGGGTCAACTTTGGGACCCCATGGAGCCACTTGGGTAAGAAAAGGACATTAATAACTTTTTATTTAAAGTAAAAAATAGAAGTAGCACAAACATGTATTGTTTTACATAAACAAATATTACGTGGGTGATATAAGTTATATTTTTGACTATAAATATCAATTAGAAAGATAAAAATATTTCCTAAATTATTGTATATTTTTATAATTTTAAGACATTAAAAAAATTAATTTATTTATGACACCATGATGATACAATGATTACCTCATTAATAAACGATTTAAATAAAATGAAAAGATAAAGTAAAATATAAGACTTAGACTTGTCTAAAACCTATTTTATGGGTGTATTTCTAACCCATATCACCTTATACTCGAAATATATCATTTTGGGACTTTAATAATCTGAAAATAATTTTATAATAAAGTAACATTTTATAACATTCCAAGAGTGCCCCTCCTTCCTCTTATAAAAGTCCCCCACCTATACCCCCTTACCAACACCTCCCAAGCCCTTGGCTCGACCAATATCTACTTATATTATCTCTCCACATCAATCTATTATTCCTAGAAGCCTCACTTTTGGCAGAAGTCTTTCCAAGGAATCCTTTGGCTCAAATCAAAATAAGTTACCTGATTTAAAGGTAATGTCTTCTCTTATGTATTTTGTTTTATTTTTCTTCTCCAACCCCATAAAATATTATTATTACATTATTTTATAACAACACAAGTATATTAAATATAATAGGATTTTTTATGAGATTTATTCTTTCTACACATACCCACACCTCTATCTAATGGTTAAAGAACATACTGTTTCTGTGGGTGGCGAATTACTACCTCACGAAACGATGATTGTTCAATCTTCTTTTAACACCTCTCATGGTGGCCATTAAGATGTCATTTTATTTATATATCATATATATTATGTCTATGTTTTACCTATGCTTCTATATTTTTCATTTATTCCATACCTTTATGGTTTCCATAATGGGTAAACGCGATAATTTCATTTTAGGAAGTGCGGACTACCGCCCCCTCAAGTCATTTGAATCATTAATACCATATGTGGGAAGTATAAAATATGGAGATAATGATTTTATATATGATATTATACAGAAATCATAATATACCTATGTTTAATTATGTTTCCATTCCATTAAAGTATGAAATATAAATGAAAGTAGCGTTAATGCGTATGTACGGCTTACTGTCTCCATAAAGGGTGCATTTCATTTCTTATCTCCAAATGTTATGAACTATTATAAGTACATAAATATATAATGTATATATATGATATATATTACATCTAAATGATGAATATAATTCCGTAATTATAATATATATCTCTCTTTTAGTTTTAATTCCATTAATATGACAAAGAAACGAATGTAGCGTTCATGCGTACGTACGACCTAACGTCTCCATGAACGATGAATTTCATTTTTTTCTCCAAATGATATGGAATAGTATAAAATGAATATATACTAGATATATATGACATTTAAATCATTAATACTACTCTATAGAAGATGTAATTATAACTACATGGACAATTCATTTCAAACAAGTTTATTTTTGACTCATGTACCGAACATCGACAAAAACGTCTGATATGAAATAAAATAATTAAATAATTATTATAACATTATAATATGCGATATGAATTTAATAATAAAAATTAATTTATGTCCTTAAGAAGTTATAAATTGACCTATTTTTATTATTCAGGAATATAATGAATCAAACAAGACAAGTCGGACATGAGGTAAGGGATCCGACCTCACTCATTCTTTTCAAGTACTCTATTTTATGTCATTTATTTTATGCTCCATGTTCTGATGTTGGAGGATGTTCTTTTATATTCAACTAACTTTAATTTGTATTTTAATATGATTAGATACCCCCTCTTACTCTCATCAATTCATTTTAATAATTTTTAAGTGGTGCTGTTAGGCTGTCATGTTTTTGTAAGGGATCCTACCTTTCTCTTTCTAAGTACTCTCTTTTTTTCCACATATTTAAAGACCCTCTTTATTATGTTGGGGGATGTTATTTTATATTCCTATTACTGTAATTTTTATGTAAATATTATGAGATATCCTATTTTATCTCATCAAGCATTTTTTGGATGTTTTAAGTGGCTTTGTTAGGCTGCCAAATTTTCATAAGGGATTTCTTATCTCACATTTAATTCCGAGAGATTTCCATTGTTCGCCAATTATTTATTTCATGTGGTGTATTGTGTACTTCCATTTCATATATATTATCATGATTCTATTTATATACATGGTATTATGTGATTCATTTGGTGTTTATTTTCTTTTTTTTCATACGGCTCGATTGATCGCAATGAGGAAAGGGGTGTTTATCTCACTTTTTATTCCCTTGATATTAATGCTACGTTTGCCACTATTTCCTTTTGTGTGGTTTATGTACCGACAATGATTTTATTATTTGGTTAATATACTTTAATTTATGTGTATTTACATCCTTGTTGTATGACCCTTCTTTCATGGGGTGTACGTTTCGAAGGTTACCCAAATCAGTAAGGGAACCTTTCACCCTCCTCTTTTTAAAAGACTTGTTTTCATTAGGTATTTTAATTTACATATTATTACGTTGGGATATGTTCTTATATATCATTATTTATGTAAATTTTATGTCCATGTGATGAGATAACCTTTTTATCTCTCATCAACTCATTTTTTTTAATTTTAAAGTGATGTTGTTAGACTGTCAAATTTCTATAAGGGAACTTCTTAACCCAATTTCAATTCTTTGGGTTAAACCTCTACTTCTTGATTATGTCATACTATGAATATGTGTGGATGAACTCTAATTTTTTTTACACTTAATATCCTCTTATATTGGGTGTATTTATAATTATCTAATTGATTTATCCTTAATCTAAGGATACCAACTTTGTAAGGGGCTTCATCTCAATATCCTTTCATTGAGGCATATTTTTGTTCTAATACAAGGATTTATTTTATACAATATATCAAAAAAATTATTTTTCATTTCATTCAAATGGGAATCATTTTCTACGAAGCATTTCACTAAACGGAAAAAAGGAATGTTTCTTTTAACGTATGTGGTGACAATGACAATTTCTGCCGTCGCGAGTACTATTTGACCATTGGCTTCCTTAACAAGCCGTAATATTTTTAAAAGAAATTAAATACCATATACATTTTTATGTATTTTGGTATTGAAAATGGTTTTGATAATGGATTGGTTATGTCAATATATTTAAGTGATATATTGTGATTGAAATGTGGAAATGATTTCTTTCCTTTATATTTGTTGTATATGTTATGATTTTATAATGGTACTTGGACATTTGACAGGTGGTTACCTGATAAAGCTTATGAAGGGTGGTGCCATGAATACCAGGATGGGTGGTTACATTATAACCCCCAATGCATTGGGTATGGAAGTCGGTCGTATGGCTATTCCATTTAGTGATATGTGTGGAAATCGACCGTATGGTCATTCCATTTAAGTATGTTTATGTCCCAAGTTACCTTATATGTTATGTGTTATTTATATGGGTTTTATGGTAATATTTTGGTTTCAAAAGGGTATGTAATGATCTTTTATTTAGTGATGTGTATTTAATAATTCATAAATGTGAAAATTATTACTTATGATAATTTGTTCATGGTTTACTAGTTGTTTTGAAAAACTAACAGTTTTCCTTCTTTTTGTATCCCTTACAGAGCTTTTTATGTTCATCCCTAGTTTTTTGAAATGTTTTTCACAGTACATATGCAAGAATAGGGTCAAATATGGGATCAAGGAAATGTCATTCTATCTAGAAAATGGAACTAGACATGAATCTCTTATTCAAGAGTTTTCATTTTGTGAAAAAAGTGGAAACTGAGTTGATGTTTCTACTTTGTAATCTTTGATATGTAGTAGTTCTCTCCTAATTCTCTAAAAATCTAAACTTGAAAAGATCATCAATGTGAATTATTCATTTAATTCAATATTATGTAATTTTTTAAGTCCGGGTCCTTATAGTTTGTATCAAAGGTCGGTTTATATAACTTTAGAGGTTAGGGTATTCTTAAAGCATATGTGACATTACAATAATGGTTAAGATTTCAGAAAGAATCAATTTTTTTGATAAAGTGAATGAGTTTATGATAACATGAATAATTAAATCTTAGTATTTACCCTCCTCATAAGATATTATATGATGATTCTAATAATATACTCACACTGACCTTTTGGTTTTAGTAAATGGATGGATCTAGCAGGCACCAAAGTAATAGTGGATGTGAATAAAACTGTGACGGTTTTTTGAAAGAACAACTGAATGATATGGGAGATGCAATGAGAAATCTTGTGGTTATTCTCAACCATCTATCAGGAGTCTTGATTAACCACTTGAACCTTGGTGAGTTCTCTAATGCATCATGTATGAGATAACCAACTCGAATGTGGATGTTCAAGTAATAATTATAAAGGTAACCATTAGGGTTTATATGATCTTCACTTTGAGGTAATTATGGGTTACTATATGTTATGATGGAGAATGGAAGGCATGAGTTAAACCAATGAGGTTAAAATATGTTATGGTTATTTTTGAAGATTTTATCTCTTTTTGGGGAATGTTTTATGAATTATATAGTTTTGGAAAAAGGACAACACACAGACCGTGTGACAACCTGTAGTGTTGGATGAAGCTATGGGAATCAAACCCACAACCCAAGTAAGACTGGTATTTATCACCTACCACTGGACTACGTGAAGTCCCTGGTTAGTATGACTAATTATTTTTAGTTAGAGGATCTTATGAATTAGGAATAAGTTGATTTTGGGTTATCTATCGAAATTATTAACCTATCATGGAGGATATGTGATTAGGTTAATTACTTTTCAGTATGAGACTTTAAGAGTAACTGATGTTTTTTGGAGATAAATGTTAAGGTTTACCTTAGAAGTCCATGTGATTAAATAATTCAAAGATTTGGGTTTCAATCATAGTTTGGATTACTTTGAATAATTTTATGGATAGTTGTTTATTGAATGGTCTTTGATGAAATTTGGGTTTTTTTGGGAAAATTTTGGAGATTAGGAATAGTATTTCTTTTTTATAAATGATTATCCTTTTGGGGATTATCTGATCTTGTACTAAGAATTTTGGTTTTGGATATGGTCTAAAGAAATGGTAAATATATAGTTTATCTTTTGTGGATTATTTTATTCTCTCGAAGTTGATTATATCGCCCTTAATGTGAAAAAGTCATCCTAAATACTCATCTTTTAGAGAAAATATGATTTTGTGTTAGAAATCAAGTAAAAGTTGAAAGTCTACATAACAAGTAAGTATATTTACTTATGTTTTACATAAGCACATAAATAAATTCTTCAATGAAATGTAACATAAAATAAAAATGTTGTCTATTAACTTTTCTTATTGGGGAATTAAATACCATTTAACCCATCACAAGTTCGTGATTTTTTGGTGGTTAACTTTCTCCTAGACATGTTTTCTATCACTCTACATCAGAACATGATGGATTTTTTTTTCTTCCATATACATCCTTTCATGGGATCCTATTATAGGCTATCTTAGGTTACCATTTTATGTCTCCTTCTTTCTATTAAATTAATATTTTTACTAACTCTTTTTCTGATGTGGGGCTTTCAGGGAAGTTTCTGAGCCCAATTTTAAAATTGTGAGGATGCAATTCCCAAAAGTGGGGAAGGATGTAACATCCCAGGTAAATAAAGAATATAACTTTTTCATATTTATTAATATTTGTGAATAAAATGTTAATATTAATTTAATGGTAATTCTGTGTTCGATTGCGTACCCAATACGCAAAAACGAGTACCTTTGAAATCTTACTTTGCATACTAATAATATAATTATATTATTTTAAATGGTAGTTAACACCTAGCCATTGTAATGGCAGGAATGACCAGAACTAACTAATAATGATTATATACTCTTGTTAAATATTTTTACATTTATCCAATAAATGTTAGAGGCTTAAAATGCGAATGAATCCAATTTTAAGCATAAACATTCTAATATTCTTTAAAAGGTTGATTAACCACCTTTTGATGGTGAACCGTTTTTAAATGTAATTTTTGACAAAATAAAATCCTTCTTTAGAATCAAGACATCAAAATTTACTTTGAATAAATTTTTGTTTTTTTTCCGATAAAGTTCATTTTTTTGAATAGTGAAAAATGTTGTGTTTTAATTCAAAACATCCTTTTAATATAATTTATTTATATGGTTATATTATCTGTTAAATTGGGTTTAAAGTGTAATTAAAATATATTTTTACGATTTAACCCAATGGTGGTCATTGGAATTAATTTAACTTTTAAATTGCACATAAATAAGTGTCAATCTTTTGATAGATATTGTTTCTTAAAAACACGCTATTTGTTTTCACAACAGTAATTAATTATAAAATTAATTAATGCAACATATATGCTACGAATTTGGTAAAATGGACAAAATTTTTGAATTCAGAATATAAAATATAACTTAGGGTGATTTTTTGTTTTTTTTCTGAAAAACTTCAATTTTTGATGAATAGTGAAACCAATAAGTGGTAGTTTAAAAAACTGATTTCTCCATTAAACAAAAAATTACCACTTCTGTGATTTTAATTTCAAAACTCTGACATACATGATTTTCATTAGTAAGTAAAATTTGGTTCAATAGGACGAAAATAATTTTTGGTGAATAGTAACTTTTATGTTTTATTAACCGCGATTAGAGGTAATTAGGGTAATTTGAGGTAAAAATAATGTTATAGTAATATGAAATTATATTTACACATGTCTTAAACCTATTGGATTATTCATGGACGACCATAAAAATCCATCTGTCAACTTGGGGACACCATGGAGCCACTTGGGTAAGAAAATGACATTAATAACTTTTTATTTAAAGTAAATAATAAAAGTAGCACAAACATGTATTGTTTTAATAAAACAATTATTAAATGGGGTTATATAAGTTATCATTTTTACTATAAATATTCATTAGAAATCTAAAAATATTTCCTAAATCATGGTATTTTTTTATAATTTTTAGATATTAAATAAATAAATTTATTTATGGCAGCATGATGATACAGTGATTACCTCATTAATAAACGATTTAAATAAAATGAACAGATAAGGTAAAATATAATACATAAACTTGTCTAAAACCTATTGTATGGGTGGATTTATAACCCTTATCACCTTATCCTCTAAATATTTCATTGTGGTACATTAAGAATCTGAAAATAATTTTATAATAAAGTAACATTTTATAATATTCAAAGTGTGACCCTCCTCCCTCTTATAAAAGTCCCCCACCTCTACCCCTTACCAACACCTCCCAAGCCTTTGGATCGACCAAAATATGCTCATATTATCTCTCCACATCCATTTTTTACTCCTAAAAGCCTCACTTTTGGCAGAAGTATTTCCAAGGAAGTCTTTGGCTCAAATTAAAAAGAGTTACTCGATTTAAATGTAATGTCTTCTCTTATGTCTTTTGTTTTATTTTACTTCTCCAACCCCCTAACATCTTTTTATTACATTATTTATTAACAACACCATTATATTAAATATACTATGATGTTTTTATGCGAATTATTAGATCTACACATACCCACACCTCCATCTAATGGTTAAAGAACATATTGTTTCTGTGGGTGGTGAATTACTGCCTCGCGAAACGATGATTGTTCAATCTTTTTTTAACACCTCCCATGGTGGACATTAAGATGTCACTATATTTATATATGATATCTATTACATCTATGTTTTCATTATGCTTCTATATTTTTCATTTATGCCATACCTTTATGGTTTCCATAATGGGTAAAGGCGATAATTTCATTTTTGGAAGTGCGGACTACCGCCCCTCAAGTGATTTGAATCATTAATACCGTATGTGGGATATATAAAGGATGGAGTTAATGATTTTTTATATGATATTATTCATAAATTACAATATACCTATGTGTCATTATTTTTCCATTCCATTAAATTATGAAATAGAAATGAAAGTAGCGTTTATGCGTATGTACGAGTTACCGTATCCCTGAACGGTGCATTTCATTTCTTATCCCCAAATGTTATATATTATTATAAGTACGTATATATAATGGATACATATGATACATATAACATATAAATGATTAATATAATTCTGTAATTATAATATATATATTTCTGATTTAGTTTTAATTCCATTAATATGACCAAGAAACCAATGTAGCATTCATGAGTACGTAGGGCCTACCGTCTCCATGAACGATGCATTTCATTTTTTATCTACAAATGTTGTGGAATTGTATAAAATTAATATATACTGGATATATATGATATTTAAATCTTTAATACTATTCTAGAGATTATTTAATTATAACTACATGGACAATTCATTTCAAACAAGTTTATTTTCGACTCATGTACCAAACATCGACAAAAACATCTTATATGAACTCACATAATTAACTAATTATTATAACATTATAATATGTGATATTAATTGAATAATAAAATTTAAATTATATCCTTAAGCAATTATAAATTAAACTAAGTTTACTATTCTGGAATATAAAGAAACGAACAAGACAAGTCGGACTTGAGGTAAGGGATCTGACCTCACTCTTTCTTTTCAAGTACTCTCTTTTATGTCATTTCTTTTATGCTCCATGTTATGATATTGGAGAATGTTCTTTTATATTGACCATACTATAATTTGTATTTTTATATGATGAGATAACCCCTATTACTTTCATGAATTCATTTTATGAATTTTAAAATGGCGTTGTTTGGCTGCTGATTTTTTGAAAGGGATCCCACCTCTCTCTTTCTAAGTACACTCTTTTATGTCATTTCTTTTAAGATCCTTTTTCTTATGTTGTCATATGTTCTATTATATTTCTATAACTGTAATTTTTATGTTAATATGATGAGAGATCATATTTTATCTCATCAAATCATTTTTTTGGATGTTTTAAGTGGCGTCGTTAGGCTGCCGAATTTTCGTAAGGGATTTCTTATCTCACATTTAATTCCATGAGTTTTCCATTGTTCCCCACTTATTTATTGCATGTGGTGTATTGTGTAATTACATTTCATATATTTTATCATTATTTTATTTATATTCATGGTATTATGTGATTCATTCGGTGTTTATTATTTTTTGGTCATACGACTCAATTGATCAAAATGAGGTAAGGGGTTTTTGTCTCAGTTTTTATTACCGTGAGATTCATGCTACGTTTTCCACTATTTACTTTTTTCTGGTGTATGTGCTACATATGATTTTATTATTTGTGTAATATAATTTAATTTATGTTTATTTAAATCCTTGTTGTATGACACTTCTTTCATGGGGTTTACGTTTTGAAAGATACACAAATCGGTAATGGAACCTTTCACCCTCCTCTTTTTAAAAGACATATATTTTTAGGTCTTTTAATATACATATTATTATGTTGGGATATGTTCTTATATATCCTTATTGATGTAAATTTTATGTACAAGTGATGAGATACCCTTTTTATCTCTCATCAACTCATTTTATAAATTTTAAAGTGACGTCGTTATGCTGTCGATTTTCTGTAAGGGAACTTCTTAACCCAATTTCATTTCTTTGGGTTAAACCTCTAAACCGTGATTATGTCATACTATGAATATGTTTGGATGACATATAATTGTTTTACACATAATATCCTCTTATATTGGGTGTATTTATAATTCTTTAATTGATTTATCCTTAATCTAATGATATCGACTTTGTAAGGGAATTTGTCTCAATCTCCGTTCATTGAGGCATATTTTTGTTCTGATACAATAATTTCTTTTATACGCTGTATAAACAACTTTTATTTTTCATTTCATTCAAATGGAATTTTTTTCTATGAAGCGTTTCAATAAACGACATGAATTAATGTTTCTTTTAACGTACATGGTGACAATGACGTTTTCCGCTGCCATGAGTACTATTTGACTTTTGGTTTCCTTAACAAGCTGTAATGTTTTGAAAAGAAAATAAATACCATATACTCTTTTATTAATTTTGGTATTGAATATGGTTTTGATAATGGATTTGTTATGTCAATATATTTAAGTGATATATTGTGATTGAAATGTGGAAATGTTTTCTTTCCCTTATATTTGTTGTGTGTGTTATGATTTTATAATGGTACTTGGACATTGGATGGGTGGTTACCTGATAAACCATATGACGGGTGGTGCCGTGAATACGAGGATGGGTGGTTATGTTTTAACCTCCAATGAATTGGGTATGGATGTGAGTCGTATGGTTATTCCATTTAGTGATATGTGTGGAAGTCGACCGTACGGTCATTCCATTTCAGTATGTTTATATCACAAGATACCATATATGTTATATGTTCTTTATTTGGGTTTTATGGTAATATATTGGTTACAAAATGGTATGTAATGATATTTTATTCAGTGAAGAGTATTTACTACTTCATAAAGGTGAAAAGTATTACTTATGATAAAGTGTTCATGGTTTACTTTCGATTTTGAAAAACGAACAGTTTTATTTCATTGTGTATCACTTACTGAGATTTTTATCATAATTCAATGTTTTTGAAATGTGTTTCACATGACATAAGGTGGAATAGGGTCAAGGATGGGATCAGGTAAATGTCATGCTATCAAGAACATGGAACTAGACATGAATCTTTTGTTCAAGAGATTTTATTTTGAAAAAAATGGAAACTGAGTATATTTGCCTACTTTTTAATATTTGAGATGTAGTAGTTATGACCTAATTCTCTAAAACACTAAACCTGAAAAGGTCCTCAATGTGAATTATTAATTTAATTCAATATTATGTAATGTTTTAAGGCTGAATAATTATTGTAGGATCCCAAAAATTATTTTATAATCATTTATTAAAAAATTAAAAAAATAATATAATTTGACGAATATAAATGAACTAAATGTCTACTTTTTATAGTTTTAAAAAATATTGAAATAACCCTTTAATAGTATCATATAAAACATTAAAAAACAAACCGATTTTTGAATAATTCATAACTATCTATTTTAGAATGTAGTGAAATTGAAATTGATGACATTAATAAAGTGTGTATGAGTTAGGAATGATTCTTATAACTCTATGAACAAATGATGAAGTCTTATCAAATCCTTAAATAATAGGACAAGTGATAAAAGAGGACCCCAACAAGTTAACCCCATGTCATAATGTCTTTTAGTGAGTTCTTGACCATGAATCCATGATATCTATCTAAAAAATATCAAAGTATTCTTTTCCAAATCAACCCACTTAATAAGTATAGTATGTTTCCCTGGACCTTTTAACACACATAAAGGATTCACATTCACAATTAAAGGCATTTCAGGTGAATAGATCACATCATTAATAAATCATCAGAAATTCCTAATCACATAAGATTTGAAATCCATTTTTATATTCATTAAAAATGTGAAATAGATTTTATAAAAGAATCCCAATCTACCATATTTCAAGAATCTAAATTCATTAAATTAAAAAATTTACAACAAATGATTTTAAACTATCCCATATGGATCCATACATCTCATATATAAATATTATATCTTAAAAGACTAATTATTATTACAAGACATAATGATCAACACTAGAATAATATAGGTCTTGTGATTTTTTAATGGGGATACTTAATAAAACTTTTTCATACTTTAACTACATAATCTCCCACTAAGATATTCATAAATGGAACCCATCATAGATATATATTACCTATTTTAATTAATGACAACCTAGGGAAATGAATGACAAGAAAGGGTGAGATTAGAAACTCAACATGGGTAAAGAAGGGGATATCAATGATCACATAAGCATAAAATGGTGCTAAGGGTATGATAACATGATGTAAACATTTTAACACCCTTACCTATATATCGATGAGAATATTCATGAGTCATATAATAAATTTATTCATTTCATAACACATGAATCATAATTTAATAAAATATCATAGTCCATGAGAGGATAATAGTTTCCTAAGACATAGGTTTGTTTCATATACATAATCATATAAAATCATTTCTTTAGAATATAAATCTCAATTTCAAAACAATAATTGTAGAATGGGTTAACCCCATATTCCATCACAATAGTGTGGATCCACTACTAATAAAATAAAAGAAGAATTATTCCCTTACAATAAAATATTCACTCCTCATTCTATTTATATGTATCCCCTAACATATCCATAATTACCCTATATATTGGAGGAAAATATAATTATGGGACTACATATCACATAATAAAAATCATAGTGTTTTTTATGTTTTGGTTTAGTGGTGATGTACATACTCACTTCACATAGAATGTTTTTACTTAATTTATATCATTTCATCTTCCCCCCTAGTTGACAGGTGATGTTAATAGGTGCAGATACCATGCTCCTGTCATTACCCCTCTTTCTACCTAACCCTATGCATCATACCACTGTTATGGGTTTGTGTGACGGTGTTTTAAATGGTTTAGATAAACATAAAGGGTTTAATCCAATGTTTTTATTATCCTACTCCCTTTTGGCCAACCCATAACTCTCGGACCCCTTTTGGTCGGACTCTATGAGTTTTTTTTAAATATGGTACGTTTGTGGGAGGGGGTAGTGGTTGTTGTAATCTCAGTTCTAATTCTTTTTTAGAGTAGGATTTTTCATATCCTCTTCCTATTTATTTTCTTGGGGTTTTCAGTTTTTTTTCTATGTTATGATTCTCATTTTTGAATAAGGTGTCATTGTAATCATTTTTCTATAGGGAGGTAGTATTTGGATGCGATGGTTTATATTGTTTTCTAGATTTGGTTTAGAGTTTTGATGGAAGTTGATTATTTTTTGTTATAATACTTGTTGTAAGTGATGTGTATTCATGTGTGTTTATTTTTATTTTTTATATTTTTTATGATGGTAACAGTGGTCTTTGATGGTAGGTATGATGTTTTTATGAAGGCATATCCCTATTCCAAGAACTTTCACCACTCAACTATGCTCTGACGTCCAACACTAATTTTAATTCCTAGTTTTTCTAGTTATCTGGTCTTTAAAGACGTTTTCATATATGTTGTTCGAGTGTCCAATGGTATCTCGGTTTCATGAAAAGTGGTGGGTTTTCCCTTTCTAGGTCCCAAAGGTACATATTTTTAATAGTTCATTGTTGAAGATGGTTTTTTCATCACATGTTTGTTATTGGTCAATCAGTTTGGCTATTTTATGGTGAAGATATTGATTTGTTTCTCTGGTTTTAGTGATGTTTTTTGGTTGTGGTTAAGGCCATCATCGATTGATGTAGTTGATAATGGTTTTGTGATAAAGCTGAAGGCGATTTGATGTATTGGTCGATGTCATGGTTAATGATGTGGACTAGAGATGAAAGAAGTCGACGTAGGAGGTGTTTCACAGTTCATGATCCCTCAAACCGAGTCTGTTTAGTGGTACATGGATTAAGGATTTATTTCAATATTTTGATTCATTTATTTATATTATGACTATTTTTATTTTTTAATATGAGTTATTAGTGTTTCTGTATTTTAATTTTGAAATGTGTCATTACCAATAAAATATAATTTGGATTTAAAAAAATAAAAAATGGAGTTTATGAATGGAAGAATTCATAATAATATCATCATGGCATAATCCAGGTAAGGTAAAAAAGTGTCATAAAAATTTGAAAATATCTCAATATCATAACCTATGAGAAATTTATGGGTTTCATAGGAATTTCATAACGGAATTATGCATAAAAAACACATGTTTCATAAAAATTTATCATCATAATCATAAACCATATAAGGAATGCATAATCATGGTATTATTAGATCATATCCATAGTAAAACATAAGAAACACCAATGGTAGTAGTTATTGATTTATAGGAGGACCATAAAAAGATCATTAAAACTCTTCGGAGGAAAATACCATTTCAACATTGAAAGTAACATTTTAAAAACTAATCATTTCTCAAATAATAAATAATAAATTTATTTTAAAATATATTTTGGAAGTTTTCAAGGAATATTAAATTCATATATTTTTCATGATAGTGTGAATTTTTTTTCATGTCATTAATGTTATAATGAATATTTGTTTCACATTTTTGTTAAAAAGTCCAAAGTACATCGTTCAAAAAATGATAATAATATTACTCGAAAATTAGTTAAAAAAATTAAAATATGACATTAAAAACACATTGGAAATTTTTAATAAAATTTAAGATATTTTTTTAGAAATGTGATCTTAGAAGATAAATGGTTTTTAAAAATGAGGAAATTCAAGTCGATTTTTTATTAAGAATTTTTTTTGGTCTCATCAGTTCACAAAGAGATAAAAATGAAATAAAAACATGTATTCTCCAAAAATTACTAAAGTTTAAGAAAATTCAGGGATATCTTAAGATATATACCATAATATATAATTTTTTATCACTTAATCATAAAGAATACCAATAGACAATGTGATTGTAACAAAAAATGTTTCCCATTTTGGTAACTTCAAAATTATAACCCCATGAAATAAATAACCATAGATGGATATTTTTAAGGAATTTT
This sequence comes from Viscum album, assembly GCA_963277665.1. Classification (NCBI taxonomy): domain Eukaryota; kingdom Viridiplantae; phylum Streptophyta; class Magnoliopsida; order Santalales; family Viscaceae; genus Viscum; species Viscum album. The sequence continues at coordinate 1,282,010,534 of OY728127.1, forward strand.
TTTCTAGATAATAATAATAAAATACATTCTTTTGTATTATTTGTACCGTACAAAAGAAGTAAACGGTGAATAGGGCTTCTGACCCACTAAAATAAAAGCGATACAAAAATCTCTTGCTTCATGTCTCAACTGTCATCGTACAAAGTGAAACCAATTTTATAATAAATATATGTTTATCATACATTTATTATATAACTATAATCATATATATGAAACCATATTTGATTATATTATAACATTTGATCACACATTTATTAATAGTTATTTATTAAACTCACTTTTTGAGGTGGTAATTACTTTGTTTTTCACATATGTTATCATTTAATAGTATTATTCCATGTATTTTGTTATGGTATAATAATATATATAATGTTAATAATGATAAAAATATCATATATATTCATTATAAAAATACTTGTAATCATCCATAATATTTAGAGGTGTTTTTTTGGTTACTATAGGCTGTATGTAGGCATGGAGGCTGGTTTTAGTTTTTCAAAAATTGAATCTAAATAAAAGTTACATACTAATTCATCATTTTTGCGTAATTTTAATATAATAAAAATCATATATATCTATATATATTAATTAAATATTTCATTATAAACATGAATATCAAGAGAAAATGAAAAACAAATCACATTGCAATGTGGATGGGGTAATCTACACGTATAAACGAAAAATATTCTCATTTTCCAACAGATAGGAATGGGAAAATTTATATGTAATATTATTGTTATAGAAGTATAATTATGTCATAAATAACATATATATACTTTAAATCCACAATTATATCCATCCATGGGAGGTAGTGATGAAAAAAAAATATCTGTTCATGAGGCGATAGTCTACCATACACATGATCGATGGTTTCATTTCCAATTTGATGGAAGAGTATACAAATATAGGATATTCAAGGAATATAAAAAATAAAATTATATTTATGATATTTTGTTAATTTTTTTGTTTTTTTATCATTTTTTGCGACTTTTAGGATGAGATCATAGAAGATATAATATGTAAAGATAATGTTAAGAATTTTACCACTTCTTTATAGAACAACATTATGATTATACCTCAAGACATCTTATGATGTTATTATGATCATGGAGGTAACATAGTGTTGTTAATAGATATTTAGGTTGGGTATTTTGGCTAGTATTTTATGATCTAAAATTATTTTAATGTGTGAAAGTGAGAGGATAGATGGTGCCCATTTTTAATAAATATGAGTGGAACTCTTATAATTTTTCAATGTTTTTCAATAATCCCATATAATATTCTTGGACACAAGGATCAAAAGTAGCCACATATTGAACCATATATGATATAATGTCTAAATATCTCCATTAAATAAGAATAATAAATTTATGGGGAATTGTTTCCCTTATAATTTGTTTATCAATGGAAAAACTACTTCAACCTCCATTTTTGTATTTAATTTTTAATATTTTGGATGCTTTATATGATAGAAAAGTTTTATGTACATAAAAAATAATATAAATTATTATTATTTGAAATACTAATTAAAATTTACCAAAATAAATTCATTGAAATTGAAGATTTTAATTTATAATTAAAATGTAGATTAGATGGGAAAGAGGTTTTGAGAAGAAACAAATTTCATTACTATAAAAAATTTTATATCAAAATTGAAAATAAAATTAATTGAAATAAAATAAATTTGATTATTAATATTATAATTTTACTAAATTTAAATTTAAAACCATATTAAAACAATATGTTTCATTTAATTGCTTTAAACTAAAATAACATTTTTAATAATGATCTGTATTTTTCACAATTCATCAAAAAATTAATAATTTCAGAAAATATTAAAAAAATAACTCTAAGATAATATTAAAAAAAATTAAAATTTTTTTTCTCCGAAATAAAATTTGGAAAATTGTAAAAAATAATTTTCAAAATATGTAAACCCAACTTATGAAACATATTTTTAGAAAAATATGTTTTTAAAACATAATAATATATTTATTGATATTACATTTATAGAAAAATATTTGGTGAATTTTAAAAAAAAATTATTGAGTTTTTAATATATATTTTTCATTAAACTATTTCACCAATCAGTACTATATTAATTTATAATGATAAATACACATTTCACGCAAAAATTTGTTTTTCAAAAAAATATTTCTTTTACTTTCAAATGAATATTATATTCATTTTTATCAGTTGACAAGTAATGAATTTATTTCACAAATGTGTAAACAATATAATTATCTCAATTTATTTAGAAATATTCATACCCTTTAATTTATAACGGAGGTTATAACTATCACATTAAATAATAATATTTTAATAGTATATAGTGGTTAGGTTAAATTCATTTTAGTATGCAACACAATCATTAAAAGCTATTAAATTTTTTTAAAAAATTATATTTCATAAAATATTAAGGTCTAATATTCTACCACTCTTAAAATGAATTTAACCCTCAAAATTATTTCAATTTATATAAATATATATGGATTCTTCTGCCTCATTATATCATAGTCTCCCCACATAGATTAATCGCATTAGTGGTTTATCAACAATACATTAACCATGTGACCGGTATTGGTTCATATGACATTATCTATATGATCTAGAATCTCCAATGATTATTCCACATACGAATTATCTATTTCTAGTGGTATGACCATTGAATTTAGTATAGTTTAATGCTCAAATATATACTTCCTTTGGATAGATACCATGAACACATGACACACTTAAGAGCGGTAAAGTGAAATCTCAAAGGGATAATCCACTGTCCCTACTCAATCATGAATATCAAAAGTGTAAATATACCTAGGAATCATATTTCCTTTCATCACGAATCTCAACAAAATAATCCATAGATAAATTCATAGAATACACATCTCACCAACTACAATTTATAGATCACAATGGTGACTATAAACATAACTTTTTTATCGACTCTATGGTTCCTTTATGTAAAAATTAATCTCTTTAACGTTTACTACCATTTGAATTAATTACATAGTTTCCAATAGGATTCCTTATAGGACTTCAACCAATCATGTTGTAGTTATACACTTCTCCCCATATGGTATTCATAAGGATCCATCTAAATAATCATGTAGAAGATATTATTATATAGAAAATAAACTAGATGAAATTTTTTACCCCAACAACCATAAAACTACAATATCAACATCTTAATATATCTTCCATGTTTTGAATTAATATATTTTATAGACCATATATATGGGTTTGATATGTAGTACTAAAGAAAAATTATTTATTAGGATCATACTGAAAACATCAATATAACATTGTGGTAAACAATAGATCACAATTATATACAATAGAATAAGATTATATATAAATAATTATCATTTATATGATGTATAAAATGTAATTTAGTTCAATAGAGAATTGCTCTTCGATGGAAATGAATTGTTATAATTTAATATGTGTTTCAAATAGAACCCATATATAATTGTTCCCTTCCGATGTTTTATGTCGTTTAATGACAAAAACTATTATGATGTTTTCCCATTTCATTTTTAGTATGGGTAATTATAGTAATATCAGCCTATATTTTTTTCTCTCAACCTTAACTTATTGACATAACATGCACCGATATACAAACTTTTTTATATCTCTCTCATGGGCATTCTACTAGAAATAATCATTTATGTCATTATACATCATTATACTTCCATGATTCATAAATGATGAATAACTATGTTCTTATTTAAACATCTAATTTTTCAAACACAGTATGAATGGAACACAAAAACAATTCATGAAAATTATTTATCCATTATTACCATGGTTAAACATAGGAATATTTTGGAAATTCTTCTATAGCCCTATGTCTTCCTTATTTACCAAATTAATCTTCCCTTGTATAGATTATTGACCACTTATCTGTAAAATATATGATTTCTCCCCTTCCATCATGAATTCTAGATAAATAATTTTAAAATCTATAAAAATGGAATCATTTCTAATCCTCATCATAGATAATATTGAATAAACCTTCTGACGCAAAGCATCAGGAACCTTGTTAACTTTATCATGGTGGAAATGTATTGGGTTTTCATAATCATTAATTAATTAAAACCATATTCTAGTGATAATATTAAACACTTTTTGTGTGTAAATATTCATTAAATTTTAATTATCATTAAATATATCACATATTTACATATAAAGATAATGATTCAATATATTTAATTAATAAAATATTATAGATAACTCCAAATCAAGTGTTGGATTATTTTGATTATAAACCTTTAATTTTTATAAGTAATAAGCTATAACCTTGTATTTATGTTTGAGGGACCAGACCAATACCATCTTCTTTAAATCACTATATATTACAGACCCTTATCCATTATATGTTAATGCAGACAGATGTTCACTAACAAACCATCAAATCAGTTCCATGAAATTTTGTTCTCATTAATTTTTCCAAACAATAATGGATCCCTTCCAGGTATAAATTATTAGTGGATTATATATTGATGGGAAATTATCCAATAAAATTTGAAAAATTTAAATCCAATATAAGAAATATTCATATCTAATTCACTAATGGTAGTATATTACAACATTCAATAACTTCATTCTTTGAGGGATCCGTTGATATTACCACTATTGAAATAATATAACCAAAAATAAAACCACTTATATAGAAAATTCACACTTGATAAATTTTTAATACAACATATACTTCTAATATGTAGTTATAATAATCCCCATGTGGTCTTTATGCTCTTCCTTGGTATATAAATATATAATAATATCATCTATAAAAACTACGATAAATGGAATATGGTAATCCCTGAAGACGCAATTCATTAAAACATGAATATAACAGGGGTATCAGTTAGACTAAATTGACTAAAAAAATATTCATAGGGTATATATCTCATATATAATTTTTTTCTTGGGTATATCTTACTTATTGACCCTCAATTGATGATATCCATCATGAATGGACCAAAGGCCTTCAATTATTATTGATTCTTGATAATACCCCTTTAAAGGGATAAGGGGGGGCCCATACAAGGCTTGAAGGCTAATGTACACATTACATGACCCGTCTGACTTAGGAAATCATCCAAAACAAGAAAACATATAACTTACCCTCCCAAGAAAATATCATAATATCAGCTCTCCAACTTTACGTGGATGGTTTCTAGATTTACTATGTAGATATACAAAATATTGGTACTGATAGAAATGAAATAACCTATGAATATTAAAAGTACGATTATCTCTACTCTAGTTAATACAGCTTCTATGAATCCTCATCCAGAGCCTTATTCTTCATAATCTATCTGGTTTCATCTACATTATCATGTGGCCCAAAGGCCTTGAGGTGGCTCGAGGGTCTTGTGGTGGTCTGATGGCCTTAAGGTGGCTTGAAAGCATTACTGGCCAAAAGGCCTTGGGTGTCCAGAAGGCCTTGAAGGACTCGAGGACCAAAATGGTTTCTCAATGGACCAAATGGATGAATAGATTTGGCTACTACAATAAACAATAGTACTTACTATAGTTCCTATAACAGTATTACTATAGTAAACCAAAAAAATTTCCTCCACCTGGATTTGGTCTCAGGTCTCTTGGATACATGTTTTTAGTCCTAGTCAACTATATTAAGGCTATTTTGAAAATTGATGATATCCCAAATGAAGTTAAATCAGTACAATTAATTGATACCCACATAGTTGATCATAAAAGATATCTATATGAGGTAGATAATACTTGTTCTTGAGTGTGATCTTGATCATTTAGTGATAATCAATTAATAGTCACATTTTTTATCTTTCTTGTTAATAAAAATAATATATGCAGCCTAATTTGACACAAAATTCCAAATTAATACCATGTTAAGATTCATCATGATTTTCTTCATTAATTCATGGAACTCAATCAATTACATTCTACAAGTATTGTTTGAAATATGTGTGTCCCCAAGTATTTATTCTCTTAAGAACTAAAAATTAGGATTCGATGGAAGAATATGTAGAGATTTCTAAAAGTTATTAATAAAATTCCCCAAAGATGGCATATCATCAATGTTTAGTTTCTCTGAAATTATCGTAAATACTCAGCCATTATTAATATGAGTTAATACACATACAGTGGATGCAATTTTCATTGGATGTTCATGTGTATCATCTCACTACACGATGATTATAGGTTGGTTTGGAATATCAAAAATTACTCCATTTACATATAAATTGATTTTGGATTTATGTAGAGAAATTTAATTTCAAACAGAGGAAGAATAACATCATTTGTAGAATCATATTCCTAGAAAATTAAACTATAAAAATTCATAGTCATGATATGTAATTATCATAAGATTATTAGTTTTTAATAATTATTGAACATCTAATTCATCATGTCTCATTTTCATACCCAAATAAAATTATTTAGTTTTTAATGTGTATTTGGATTCAGAGTTAAATAATAAATTTTTAGTTCTTAAGTGGATGGTAAGAGAATCATTAAACCTGTAGCTACTATACCATTCAATAGAAATAATTATCTCATGATTTTTACCATTGTTTATGCTAAGGAGGTCACTAACATTGATCATCATAATTATCCTAATTATTTAATTATTACTTATAATAATTACCATAATCCTTATATTTGTAACAATAGAGTATGGATATGTCCCTGAATTCACATCAATAGATAACTTCTACCCAACACATCAACATTTTAATTTCAATCACCTTTTTTCAACACATAAAACTTATACCTTCCCCATTAAGACAATTTCCCCATGTTTTCTTACAAAAATTTATATTAAAGAAAATCTCATTTTTTTTATCAGTAGTTTTTAATGTTTCCCATGAATTTGATTGCCCTTTAATTATAAATAACAAGATATTAATGGATAAATCAAATATCCTTTCTACCATGATTTCAAAACAAACAATGTATTCATAGCTATTGAAGTCCTTTAAGTATAACACCCATTATAGACATGGTTTTATTATATTGATGAATCGATCATCCTTAATTTCATGTTGAATAATAACTCCATAATTATAACTGATAGTTCTTGTAAAATTTACATCATTATTAGATTCATATTCAACCTCATCCTATGTTATCTCATGAAATTACATCTCTATTTTCACATAATGAATACAAGGAATGTTTTTATTAGAATATAATTTCATAAATTTATCCCATTATATGAATTCAATTTCATGATATTAACGTAGATTTTTTATAAGACTCCTACATTGATCTTCTTTATCTTCCAAATGATAGACAACTAAAATGAGTTTTTCCTTCTCTAAACCGTGAAAATGAAAAATATCTTTTTAATTGTATAGTTATATTTACCAAAAAATTAGTGGATTAGCAGATCCATTAAAAGAAGCTGAAAATTTATTCATGAAGGACTCAATATAATGATTTTCCTTAATTTTTTCTTTTTCCACATGATCATGATTCATATATTAATAATTTTTCGTTATAATTGAAATGGTATTTTTCATCCCAAATCCTGTTACATTTTTTTCATGAGAAAAATCATTTCATTATCTATCGAATTAAAAATTATCAAGATTTATTCAGTATCTAGCTATCATAAAAATCCAAAATACATTGTCTGAGTAAAAATAACCATAGTGGAAAATCACATAATCAGGGAATATCATTTTTAGTATGTCTAAATCAATACAACTTATTTTCAATATATAAAACCATAAGTTTATTCTTGGTCATTTGTGGTCATCATCCATTTAATGCCATCATGATGGTTTATCAATAGTTTGTGAATTTACCAAACATATCCCCAAGGAGTGTCAAACTAAGTGTGAAATAAGGCTCATTTTCACACATTAGATGATAGTAATGTCAAATCCCAATGTTCCAGTTTTCGATTTATTACCCAAAGTTATAATTGTTTCAACGACACATCAACTTTTTGTATTAAAAAGTGGATGTGATTTCTTAGAAACTATTTTCTAAATCCTTTACAAAAATATAATTAAATTTTCATATAATTTTATTTATCCTTAGGGTTCTCAGTAATGTTTTCCCATTCTAGTTTCCAAAGGATAAAAGACTGAGCTCTCATACCAACTATAGTGACCCAAAATTTTCATAAATATATATTACATCCCAATATATTGAATGCCCATTATATAACATAAAAATCAATTCATTAATACTATTGTTTAGTTGCCTTTGGAATCATGGATACATAAATAACTACTTCATAAGATAATTACATTGTCTCCCAATAATATCCCGAAAGCTAGAACCCTTCTATGATAAGTAATAATTATTAATAATCTTCACATCCTAGGGAAAGGAAACATGAGAAAGGGTGAGCTGAGATGATTAGTAATGGTAAACGAGGGACATATCAATTATCACATTTTTATAAAATGTGAATACAAGTTTGATAAAATTATATTAACATTTGAAAAACATACACATCATATTAAAGCTAATAATCCAGAGTCATGGAATAAATATAGATAGATAATAAGAAATGATTAATAATGTAATCAAGTATATTAATCCACGAGAGGATAACATTATCTATGAAATTAAAGTTATTGTATACACATATGAAAAGAAAATCACTCTACTAGTATTCAAGGCCCATCTAGAAAACTATAATAGTTAATTGAGTTCACACCCAAAAAAATATTAGTAGTCAAGGATAACTCCCAAGACTATCATAGCGGAAAGATTCCACTACTAAATTTGGTTCACTCCCCATTCATGTCCTTTTAGTCCCTTGAGATATCTATAAAATTCAAATTAATTATAAGGACATAAATTTTAAGTATCAACCATTAGATAATGAAAATCATAATGACATGTGATACAAGATCATATAATAATCATTACATCATATCCTATGAATTGGAAGGGGATTCACAATCGTTTCATCATGGAATAAACCTTTGAAAAGAAAGAGGTTTCATTAACATTTCATCACATAATTAAATAATAACCTATGGGAATGTTACATGTTTCATAATCTTTTCAACATGGCGTAATGAATTTAAAATAAAAAAGTTTCCGAATTATTCCTCATTGAAATCATATTCAATATATATAATGAATAATGATGGTATTAAAAGATCATATCCCTAGTAAAACATAAGAATCTTCAATGTATTTATTCATTGATTATAGAGACTAGAGATATTATATATAAATATCACATATTTTATATGTATATTCAATATATTTTATAAAACCATGCTCAAGGAATATTATAGTTTAGTGTCATTAGGGACTAGAAAACAAATATTACTATTTAATGAAATATATTCAAAATCCTCTATAAATAACTTATCATATATTACTCCTCCTTAGAATACATTAACAAAACCATTCTTCATATCCTAGGAAATGAAACATATTAAAGGGTGAGATTAGATGCTCTATAAAGGTTAAAATATGATATATCAATATATGATAATATAAAATAATAATATAAAAATAAGGATATATGATCATTAATATAACTTAGGAAGTGCATACCCAACCTATAATATATCATAAATAATATTCATTCCATAAATCATTATCATATTAGAAAAAAGAACCAAAAGAGTAAGAAATCATCAAGAATCAATAATTAACTGTAAAATTATTTCATAAAAGTGTGTCACATTCATATATATAGAAAAAAAATTTTGTATGTCAAGTATATCTTATAAGGACTTCAATATAGTAGATTAGCATTTATCACATAATTCCCATTTTTGGTCATGATGCACATGTTTCTCATAGTAAACTTGGACACACATTTTCCCCATATTTGATAAGTAAACACATGTTTCCCATAGTGGATCATTACCATCAACATGTTTCTAGTTATTATCTCATGTGATATAAATCATTACCCAATTCATTGGAGGGATATATATATATATGTCTCACTAATCACATAATGAAAATTATACATATGTGTGTCAAAATGTCACAAGGATTTCATCATATCAGCACATCATAGCCCATTTTAAATAAAAAAGGTTTCAAAAACATTTCATCAATTAACCATAGCATAACCCATGAATAATAATTAGGTTATATAAACAGTTAATAAATATATACCTTAAGCATCCAAATAAATATTATGGGTTATATCATTCAATCCTATCCCGGGTAAGGCATATGTAACATAAAAGGATGTCTCTTTCCATGGAAAATGATTTTGAAAGACCACATGGAATATTTCATGATGAATTTAGCATTTAATTTTTTTTAAAAACATTTTATATAATAAAACAATATCAATATATGTTACTTGAAAAATAATTATTCTAACTTATAAATAATGCTTTGAAAATCATTTAAATCATTCCCTGAAGAAAATATCCGTTCCATTTTGAAATTCACATTTCCAAAAAAAAATTAAAAAAAACATTTGGGAAATTCATTTCATTGAAACTTAAATTTTAATCATATATGGTAATCTTTAGAAAATTTATTTTTCAATGAAAATGGAAAATATTGTTCATGTCGTATACATTAAAACAAATATTTCTATCACCTTTTTTGTAAATGAAAAATTATAAGTTTTTGAAAAATAATTAAATATTTCTTTAATAATATTTTATAAAATTTTAGAAATGGGTAAAAATTTATTAAATAAATCATTTATATGATTTAATAATATATTTGAAAACATATTTTGGAAATAATTATTTTTCAAGAAAATGATTTTATACAAAGAGAGAAATTAAGACTATTTTCTTTTTAAAGAAATATTATTTTGGCATCTTGAGTAAATATTGAGATGAAAATGAAGGTAAACCATGTATTCTAAGGAAATAAATAGAGTAGAATGTATTTAATAATTTTATATAGATATGGATTATTAGATTTAATCATCTGAAGCATAAATATATACAATAATGATAAACAATGATATTTTATCAAAAAACCCTTATCACTTTAGTAAATATTTAATGGAAACCACATGAAAAAGATATAATCATAAGGGTATGTAAATCCTAATTAATTTCAATAAATAATCATAATATAAATTCATGTTATGTATGAAAACCATGTAAAATAAACATGCGGTGAATATGGAATGTGTCCCATATAAAATAAACATAAGATGTAAATCCCTTACCAAATGTCTCAACTTATTTCATACATAATTAAGCATCATTTTTAGTAAATAAAAGTTATTTATAAATATATTAAATAACAAAAATTATGTATATCAAACAATATATGATAACTTTTAACCTTTTGTTACCCTTGTATTGATAATTCCATGTTAATTTTAGGTTTCGAGAAACAGTGGATTTGTTTTTTATGTGTTCCTTGATTTAGTATTTTTGTTCCTCATATATTTTTAGGTTTCGAGAAATAGTAATCCATAACAGTTAGAGATTGAAAATTTAATACACCATTCATGAAGATGATAGACCATACATACACATGAATTTTGATTCCATTTTCCTATCAGAAAGATTGAATGAAAGGTAAATAATATATTACATATCCAAAATCATATATGTGTCAAATATATCAACTATTATCATTAATAAAATCCACAATTCCTTCCACTTAAGGAATAAACAAATCAAATTTCTTCATAAAGAGGTGTTGCACAAAACTCAAGAACGACGTTATCATATTCACATGAAATAAAAGGTAAGAAGGAACATATGATATTTTTAATAAGTAATAATAATAATATAATGAATATCATAATTAAAAAGTATAAACCCATCATTATATCCATCTGTTAGAGGTGGTGATGGAAAAAAATAACATCTATTCATGAGGTGGTAGTCCATCATACAAATGAATGAAGATTTCATAACCCATTCGACAGAAGAGGTGAAGGATTTAGTTCATGAAATTATAAATATCTCATGATATTTATGATAATTATTTTAATATATCAATTTGTTTTAATAATAATTTATGAATTTGTACAACGAAATAAAATAAAACATTCAGTTTGGGATGTTGCATCTTCTTAAGATATCTTCTTTGAGTTTTCACTAAAAGGATTATTAGGTTGTATTTATTACAAAAATAAGTCAATATTGATTATATTAAGAAATTATGGAATTTATTTAAGTAGTTATTAGTAGAATAAAATGTTTTTAGAAGTGTGAAGTGGAGAAGAGAGGGGGGGGGGGCTCTTATATGTAAGGTGTCTAGAACACTAGTAATTTTTGAAAAGAAAACGTGGTAGCCACATTTCCAAATGAGAAAATTGTCTAACGTAATTTTTTTTAAGATGATGTATAATTCTAGGTAAATTTAATTTTATGATTTTAGTGGATGGTTCATTCACTGAACCAGGAAGAAGAATGAAATTATGAGTGTTGGAATGGTTAAACATATTGTTTTTAGTCATGGTAAATGGAATGGGTGGTTCCTTAGGTGTTCTATTGAGTTTATGAATCATTGGACACAGGAAACAAAAAAGTAGTGAAGGGTGATATGGGAACATAGTTTTTTTGAAACTGTGAGACCCTACATTAGAAAACATGTAGCTGAGTCTAGTAAAGAATGGGGTATTGCATAGTTTTATATAACAATGAGAATAGAGACACATGGATGCACGAGGGGTCTATTGTTTTTAGTAGAGGGTGTTCATATTTTGAACATGGTTTTCCCAAAGGTTGACCATAGACTACATGATTAATTAAACATACATAGTGTGTGTGTGTGTGTGTGTGTATGCACTCTATGGCACATGGTCATGCCATGGTTGGTCAAACCGTGTTTTTCAATTGTGTGGGGTGTAGTTCATATGTAGAGGGAGACACATGGTTGTCACACAGTTTGGAGAAATGTGTAACCTAATTTTTATGTGTAAAATTTATATAATATCCTTAACAAATTAGATACCTAATTATCTATTTATTTTCATATTCTCCAGACACATCAAGCCCACACATTCTCCTCTTGGTTCCTCATTAGTCTGCAAGAAAAGGTGACATCTCACTCATTCAAAGTCTAATTAGAATGATGTCATTCATGTTGGATCCACTTCGATAAGATCACAAATAATATTGTCTCCTTTATAAAATTCCCATCTATTCTTTTGATCTACTTTAGTGTGATGTTATTCTCCCTATTTTTTGGGTGGTTTTATGATACATTTTATTTTCCCAAGATGGACCAATAAAACCCCAATATTGTAAAAGTATACAATCCAAAGAATGAGTTAGGTGGTCTATGAATCATTCCCCACGTTTCTATAAATTTATTGATATTGTCGTTGTTCCACATGGCGTCCTTTGATGTGCCTCCTACTAAAATTAGTTATCAATTTATAAACTGTTATTAACATAATGTATTACACCCATCGAGCCATGATATGTAATTTTAGGATGTCATCCTCAATTCTAGCCTCCCCTTTCAGTGTGACAAGTGATTTTTCATCTTTTAAACAATGGTATAAGAGAACAAAATTCCTTCTATGTTTTGACTTATATTATATATTGAATTTTCCCTTATTAGTAATTTTCCATTTGATAATATCACATCCCAAGTGGCATGATGAACCTTTAAATTATTTTCCCTTGAATGGTAGCTTCATAAAAATATTATTTTTGATTATTGAGTTGTGCCTCTTGTATGTGATGCATGGTTATGTTAATGGAATTTTTTGTTAACAATGTAATTTTTTGTCATAAAATCCCTTGGATGAGTTATGTTTTCTTCAAAACTGAAAAGTGATGATTAGTGATTTAAATAATACATGACCTTCTTATGACTAAGTTTCCCAAAGACCAAACTCCTTATATGTGGGTTGGCATGAATTTATTATAGAACGTCATTTCATGATAAATTTAATCTATTGATTATATTCAATGGATTTCCTCATGGTTTTTTTTTCATAAATTAGATAAGTGGTTTAAAACGAATGAATTATAATGGGTTGAAATTCCATGCCAACTGTGGCTTGTTTTAGTATGTTATTTAAAAAATTATTAATCCTTTCATGTGTTTGGGAATGACAAGTAAAAATTAATGGGTAGAAATTCCTCATTTTTATTAATATAAATAAGATTAAAACATTGATATAGGTTGTAGAATGATTGTAAGGGATATTTTAGGAATGAATATTTTTTATCTTTTACATTATGTGTTGAGAATGATGTCTCGCACCATTTACACTATTTGGATGGTTGGACTGATGGACCACATCCCTTATTCAGGTGGTGGAATAACGGAACACCCACCATATCAATTGTTCAACATTAATTCTATCAATCATTATAAGATATAGGGATTGTACCCTTTAATTAAGATGATTGGCTCATTTAGACTTGTTATGGATTTTTGATTTAGGCCACTTTCCATCCAACACATAGTATTCCAGGAATTTGGATAATTACATCATCATATAATTAATCCATATAAGTAGATAAAATACATAACTAAACTATATATATATTTACTATATGTTTTTATTTACTGCTCAAATACAATGTCTGGCCATGAGCCGAAGTTTGTAGAGTTAACTTGGTGTCCTATTAGAGCCTACACTGACATGAATTTTTTAACTCAACATGGTTTATAATTATTTATCAATTTACACTATTGCGACTTATATTCACATACTAGATTTATCAACAGACACTGTCAGTGGTGGCCTACTGGGATCTATCTCACACCTTTCTCTAGAATACATTGAATAGGTGTACGTGAGAAGATATAATGTTCACCGGACAATGGATTTTTTCTTATGCTTTTATCCATTTACATTGGAGTTAGGATCAATGGATTGAGAAGAAGCATTGGATTCTCATGGAGTTCACCCTCAGAGACTCAAATTATATTCATTATATTTGTATTTCACTATATCAGGTTTCCTATAATATTTATCCGGTTATAGTTTAATTATCATCATTTTTACATGCATGAATTGTTTTATAATGGTTTTGAACATTTATATTCAGTTGTTATTATTCTTTTGTTTCCCTATAATTCATTTAATAATTCTATTATTGTTGTCGGTTTTCTATTTTTGGATATACCACTGTGATACTCTGACCACGAGGGTATAGTCTCCCCACCATCACCCCCTCATACAACACTCCTATTTGGTAGCCTCTGACGTATGGGGAGGTGTTCTTGAAGCAATGTGGTGACCAGTCTGGATACTTTTTTTAATGCTTAGCAAAGATGGGAAGTTACAATGTGGTATCAAATATTGTCTCTTTATTCCATTATATTATAGTTTGGGGTTGGTAGATAGGATACTAAGAATTTGTTAGCTCGTGGTAAATAATGATGTCAGGGTGTGATCCCCCAACCCAATTGTAAAAGTCAATGTGGCCATGTTTGGTATTACTTTTCATGTTATCTTTTATTTTAGTTGATTATTATTTTACCTTGAGTGATTGGTTTACTTTCCATTTCTTATCCTTTTTTGGAATTTATTACAATTTTTCTTTGGCTAGATTTGTATTGGAGGTTAAACTACCTACATAATTATAGGAATATATATATATTCATATTTTATGCATATTCCTTTCCATGTAGCTGAATTTTTTTTCTTCCATCTGATTTTTGTGGCATGAATTTCTTTTTTATTAGATTTTTTGTTACATAACATGTTTTCTATTATAATGATATGATTAGTTTTGTAATTGTTTAGGTAATTTGTAAGTATAATTCTTTATATGGCATGCTTGGGTGATTTATTTAACTTTTTAATACCTTTTAAGGATTGGTTGATTATATTCCATTATACCTAATTATCTTGCATCTTTTCATATGTATTATACTTATGTGAATGTTAGTATTATTCTCTATGGATACTTATTTTGATAAAATCATAGTTATTGTTGTGATATATAATTGGTGTCACCATAAAACAATTTTGGTTGTGATTAAATAGGTTCCAGTTCTCATCTGAATAGTGTATAGATACCTTTTAATTTGGAATATATATATTATGTACTAAAACATCTTTTCTATTTTGTAAATATATCTAGAGCCGGTTTTCTAAATGTTAAAGCTATTAAAGTTCAATATTATTAGTGAATTTGATTCGATTTAATGGGATCTATTATATTGTATATAAAGTGTATGAAAGAATTAATGACTGGGAGATTCCAAACCATATAACCGATCCATCATAGATGACCATGATATATTTTGAGGTTGTAATAGATGTAAAATCTATTCAATTTTGATCAAAAATGAATTTGTTGCCTCTGTAAAAGTTTTCGACTCTATCACAAGGGTCTGGTGATCTATATTATTAAAAATCTAAATTCATAACTGAACCCAATTAGGTCATTTTTATGAATGATCCTTATTATATAACCCATTATGTATGTTTGAAACTTCAAAAATTAAGCAACTGTTATTGGGATACATTTTGATGAACCTAGGATATCTAAATGGGACACTGATAGACCGCCTTTTCATTTAGGACCTAACAAATTTAATGTGATCAAAATTTCCTAATTTTGATAGGATGTTAATAGATTACTAATGTTTAAAAAGGTAATTTTATAGGACTTACATATTTTTCCCTGAGGTGTTAGTTAAATCAGTTTCCTAGTGATTTTATCTTATAATTGGTACATGATATTCTAAGTTAAATCATTCATGTGTTTAAGGTTTTATTATAAATTAATTTAATGACATAAAATGGAACCTTAGGTGGGAACCATAGTTTAAAACCTCATGTAAGGGATGTTTAATTATCTATTTGGGTTTCCTTTTAATGGAAACATGAGAATTTCTATAAGCCATTTTCATTTTTATGAATGGATTAAATGATACGTGAAGATCCAAGAAAAATCTATTTGGAGTGACCTAGTTATTGGGTCAGAACTTTTTCTTTGTTAATTGGGAAATATAAGGGTATGTAACACCATTCTATATTGAATTCTTTGATAAATGATGGGATCTTTTGGTGTATAGTGCAATTCAGGCATCATTGTCCTCAGTGTGACTCTTACCTTAAAAATGACAAACATAATTTTATAGGAGGTTTTTGTATCCTGGATTCTTATTACATACATTATATCATGTAATTATTGGTTTTAGTTGGTTTTATATTCCTATGGTATCGTCATCCATTAAGTTTTTTGTGTGACCCTCTCTTATCTCTTAGTGATGGACCACTTTTTATTCAATTATCTAGGATAATAGTAATATGGGGAAATATATCGATGTGACAAATATATTTTATAGACCACCAGATAATTATATTAAAAGGGTGGAAAACCTATGGATATTATCATGGTTATTCCATCTTACATTAGAAATCACAAGGTAGTTAGTGATCATGTACGTGATACCCATCGAGTTGCTAAATGATATAATAAAACAGTTCTATTTGGTTAATTCATTGAGCCTTGAGCTATTGATTACATTCTTGGGTCAACCACAGAGTAGAGTGACTTTAGGTTTAGAGAATCAATGTTTTCCCATTTCTCAGGATGGTGATCCCATATGAATGGGTGTTTTGACATGCTAGTCATGTTGATTTCAATTTATATTCCAAATGCACGTATTTTTTTGTTCTTGACTTGGAGAAGATTCATGTTTGTGTTTTTGGTGAATTTGATATTTCATGTTTATTGTAAGGTATTCAATATCACCTTTCGATGACTAGTCCACTCCTAAGGTGGTTAGTGTCATCTCAGTTCTTTTGAATATGTTTCCTTTAGAATATAATGGTAAAAATTAAGGAAGACCATTTGAAAATGTTTAGTGTCTTTTTTTGAAACCATTAAGATTAGTGAATAATCTAACATGTTGGTTCTTTCACACCAGTATGATGTTAATGGGGTTTGACTTCTCTTATTTTTGGTAGTTGAGTATGTCTAGCTAGAAACCAAATCAAGCACTTTTTCCTAGCGTAGAGAGAAGTGTCTCTAATATTTTTATTAACTCCTTGATATCATTTTAGTGTACTCTTCATTAAGAGACATGATTGCCCCTATCTTTACCTCACCCATGGACCACTAAGAGAGAATTTTTTATGTGTCTAGCTAACAGCTACCAATATCATTCTTTTTCAATAAACAGGATATATCATAATTGTGCACTAGATTCATGGCTTTAATCAAGGCATGGTTTTTCTAGAGTAATACTTGTGATCCCTTTTAGGAATAACTTTAATGGATTCAATGAAAAAAATATATTTCTTTGACTTTATATCCATATGAATTCCACTCTGGGATCAGTCAATGACCTGATGTAGAAGTCATGGCCTTATATTTACATCTCAGTTGTAAAAATACACTATAAGAAACCTTAATTATGTTCAATGGAATCTAGTTTAAGGAATCATATTTTTTCTCTAAATTGTTTTTAATCTTAAAGGTGATGTTTTAGATGGTGAAAATTTCAGTGTGATGGATGTTGGTTAATCCATTGTTAATTTTGAGGCAAGATAGATGAAATGTCCAGTTGATGGTTTGATTAGGGAACGTCATTGGATGGTAGGTATGGGATATAGTGAATGTGCGTGTGGTAAATGTGATATGCCTTAGAAGTAGTAAATTAAGTTTTGTTTTTGACCCTCCATCCATCTAAGAACATCATTTTTTGTGATAAGTAGGACGAAGTCACTCAATATGTTATCCTTATTATTTTATGAATACTATTGAATGTAACAGTTCTAATCATGTCATCATTTTAAGGAAATTGTCGTGAAGGGGGCATAAATGTATTTTAGGGAATGCTTGTGTGGAAAATTTTAGTTATGTAGATCAAGATTCATCTATTTATTTAAATTGATGTCCCTTATATAACCTCAGATGTAATCAAGTTTTCCCAACAACGAAATCACACCAGGTCCATCGTTAGAACACTTATGTCATTCCATGTAGAAAATTATCACGGTGGTGGTATTGTGGCTTGGAATTGGATGTTTTATACTTTGAGACCTATGGTGGGGAGCACCATCAACTAGATGTTTAAAAAGATGATGGCATGATCATGTCTCTATCTATGTACTTACGTAATGCTTGGAAATAAATTGGGTGTTTTGAAAAGAAATGTAACCATTTGATTGAGACATCAAGACCCTTGTAGGTGAGTAGTTTTTTTTGTTGTTTCAATAAGGGTTACTAGGGATGAGAAATTCTATAGTAAGAAGGTTTTATTATCCTATGTTTCGATCCTAGTTAGAATTCCATGGGAATTTGAATTATGGTGTTTTTTGGATGGTTCTATATTTTAAAAAACCATTGAAATTAAACTCTATGATATAGAACAATTACGCATGTTTTTTAGTCTTTGTGAAAGCCCCAATATGTTACTCGGGAGTTCTGTTGTGTTTGAGAAGAATCATACCCGAGAAGCTCCGAACTAGTGAAGGATGACAGGGGTGCACCATTTTATTGAAACCGTGCTAACCTCTAATATAAATCATAGGTCTAGTCCAGTGTAGTAGTAGTTTCTATACTTTTTGATCTAACTATTTGAATGGAGATTCATGGTCATGCGAGGTGTTTAGATTTTTTAAAAGAGTGTTTGAATGATATGCACACTGTTTTACAAAATAATGTTCTTATCCCACATACATAGTTCCACTTAGGCAACGTGTGTGAACTATTTCGTGCATGTGTTTCGCATCGTTGGTCAAACAATGTGATATAACCATGTGTGGTGTGCTTCCAATGTTGTGGGAGACACATAGTTGGTATATAGAATTTCTAATCCTACATCCAATCCATGTGGCCTAGTTTTTATGGGTGAAATTACTAAAATAACATTAATTACTTAATAACTAATTTTCCGCTTTATATTCTTCTTCCCAACCATGTGAGGCTCCTCCTCTCTCTCATGGGATTCTACTCATTCCTACTCTTGGAATGGTGATATCTCCCTTATACAAAGTCTAATTTGATCACTATTAGTCACAGACGATCTATATTAGAAATATCTAGAATCTTCTACCTTCAATTCTAGGATTATTTTCTGATAAATAGTTCAAGTTTGGTGTGAGATCAATGGCCCTATTTTCATGTCGGATGTCCATTTTTTTCAATTTATTCAAAAAACGACTGATTAAAACTTTGATATTAGATGAGTAGATCATCCTAATCATGAGGTAGGTGGTCTATGAATCTTTCCCCAGGTTTCAAAAAATTTATAGATATTGTCAATTTACTCTGCACTGGCCTTTAATGTGAATTCCTACAAAATGATTTATTCATTAATACATATTATACACATAATTTATAACTCCTATCAAAAATTAATACGTAATTAGGGTACATATACCTCAATACTGGCCACCCTTTTGGGTGTTCTATGTGATTTTTCATCATTCAAATAATTTTTTAAGATCCAAATATGATTTATGAGCATTCAAATTGGATTTTAAATGAAAATTCCCCTTTTAGGTAATTACCCATTTGATATTAGAACCTCATATGTTCCATGAAGAACCCTGTAATTATTTTTCCATGAATGGTAGCTTCCTAAAGTGATACTTTTTGACAAATGAGTTATGCCTCTTCAATGTGTTACATGGTTGAGTTAAAGGAATTGTTTTTTTAAAGGTTTTATGTTTTATAATAAGACCCCTCGAATGAGATGCACTTTATATTTAACTAATTTGTGGTGATTACTGACATAAATCATTCCTAGATGTTCTGTGACTAAATGTTTCAAATACCAACCACCTTATATGTGGGTTGTAAAGACTTAAATATTGTAATCAATTCGATGATAAATTTAATGGATTCATTTTATTTAACTACTTTCCTTCTGATGGTTTTTCCACCACAATGAAATAATTTTTTTAACAAGAATGAATTATAATGGTTGAGATTGACCCACCAGTTTTAGCATGTTTTGCTAAATTATTTATATGCATTTTGATTCTTTTCTTGTATTTGGGCATGATAAATTAAAATTAATGAGAGGTAATGACTTAAGGAAATTAATGTAAATAATTTATGCCTCTGATATAGGTTTGGGAATGTTGGAAATGATTATTTTGGGAATAAATAGTTATTTACCCTTATATTGGTTGTTGATCATGATATCTCATAGTATTGACACAGTTTGGATGGTGGAAATAATGCACCATATCCCTTGTTTCAGGTTTTAGCATGAAGAGATGCCCAGAATCTCATGTGTTGAGAATGAAGTCTATAATTCATTATAAGATGTAGTGATAGTAACCATTTAATAATAATATATGCTTATTTAGATTCATTATGGATGCCTTAGTTATTCCCCGGTCTAACTGAAACCTAGTATTCATGGAATATGGCTAATTACATCCTCATACACTTAGTCCATATTAGTGTATGAAATAAAAAACTACACTATATATATTGTTACTATATATATAGTTGGTAATCTGATACCCATTTTGGCCAGGATACTAAGCAGGTTGATGGTTCCTAGCGACTTTTTGGATCCTGAGAAAACAAGTATTTATTTATTCAGAATTTAATATTATTTTTTATATTTTCAATCCAATTTAGCTTATATTCATAGACCCTATGTAGTTTTTGACATCATTGGTGGTGGTTTACAGAGATTTTATCCCACAAGAAACTTGGATGGCCATTACATTGGGGAACCAAAGTAGTTATCATGTTTGCAGGACTATGGATTTTTTGATGTGATGTTATGCTTGTACTTGGGTATTAGAAGCACATGACTGAGTTGGAGCGTAGGATGCTCATGGAGCTCTTCCTTGAGGATTATAAATTTTTTCATTATTATTTTATTTCACTCTATTTGTTTTTTACTTTATTTCTACAATTATAGTTTAATTATCATCATCTAGATATGCATCCATTTGTGTATAGTGGTTTTAGACATTTATATTCAGTTATTATTATTATTTAACTACTTTCTATTTCATTTACTAATTATACCGTTGTTTTTTTTCTATTTCCTTTATGATATAAATTTGTTCAACTTTAATCATGAGGGTATTGTATCCCCTATATCACCTCATTAGACCCTTGCTACTTGAAGGAAGCCTCTGGTGAACAAGGAGGTGCACATGAGACCATGTGGCGACCAGCCCTCCTATAGGTTTTAATGGTTACTCGGTTTAGTAAATTATATCCATAATGGCCCATTATTGAACCAATAATATATAAGTTATATATATGGTCATTCAATGGGGGATTGACATATTTTAATTGATTTTTAACCATTATCTTTTTATCTTAATCCCCCACTAAACCCATTTTTTCCATAACCATGGTAAACTGTTTTTTTTCTATTTTTACAATTGAATATAATAAAAAAATAAGCTAAAATTATTATATAATATAAAATATTTTGATTAAAAATATAGATTTCAATTTTAAAAATTCAATTCACATAATGGATTTTTTTATTTAAAATTAATCTCACAGACCAAATGAGAATGTGGTCTTCCAAATAGAAATATTCAGATGTTTAAAATTTTCTTATAAAAAATATAATATAAACATGATTGTAACATCATGAGTTATTTTAAAAATAAACACAATGATCGATAGCATAAATGATATTCCACATCGATCTTTAATGAAAAACTGAATAATATTATTTAATATTATAGTTATCGACAAGTTGTTATAATGGAGGGATTGAAAATAGTTAATTAAATTATGAAAATATGGGTTATACATGTTTATATAATGATTCATTGGTTAGAAATTTGTTATAAATTAAAAGTAAAAAATCGAAAATAAAGGATGTGTTTTTATGAATAAAATATTAATGTGTGATTAATTGTGTTTAAAAATAATCAAATAACTCGTGTTGGGTTATATTAAATAAATATAAATTAAATATGTTGTTCAAAATTCAACTTATTTGATTTCTAGACATGATATAAAATGAAATACAATTTTATGCATAAAGGGGGTATTTTTCAAATAAGAAATGTTTACAGCCTTTTGACTGAGAACCCATTTTAAATCTCGTGTTATTGACATTGATAAATTATATTGGACAAAATAAAATTCCCATATAGAATTTTGATATATAACATTACTTTGGGGGAATTTTTGGTATTTTTGTTATAGATTTAATATTTTAAGAAATGGTGAAAATACTACATTTTAATTCAAAACTAATTTTTATTCTAATTTATTTATAGAGTTATGTCATCATTTTAATTGGTTTTAAATTTTAATTATAGTGATATTTTATCATTTAACCCAATTTTGGTAATTAGAATCAATTTTACATTGACACTGGATTAAAAAATTGTGTGAACATTCGATCGTTTTTACTTCAAAAAAATCATTTTCTCAATCCATCGACCGGATTAACTTTAAATTAATTTTTTCTCTTCTATAAATTGATTTTTTTAAAATGTACATATATAGTTGTAATTAGTATGAAAAATATGATCTAATAGGATAAAATTAATTTTTTTTATGAAAAGTAACTTTTTTATTTTATTTACCATGGTTAAAGGATAAATAAGTTAAATTAGTGTAAAAAAAATATTATAATATTATTAAATTAATATAACACATTTCATAATTTCATTGGATTAATGGGTTTCTAAATAAATAAAACATAGGTGCAAATTATAAAATTTTAATGATACAACGATATGAATAAGACATTTACTACTTTTTATTTAATGATATGTTAAAAATGTCACACTAATATATTTATAAGTAAATCATTTTTAATATTAGTATATATAAAAGATAAATTGGAATATAAATATTAATTTTAAAGCTTAAATTTTTAGCTCAATTTTTCATATTTATTTATAATTTTTGGACAATTAAAAAATAAATTAAATTTTAGCACAACGATGATGGAGTAACAGATTTATTAAAGTAAGAATAAATTAAATGTTATTAATAATATTAAAAAAAATATAATTAGAAATATTTGATGCCATAATTTAAAATTATATATTAATTTGAAATTTTATTGTTGTGATTATTCCATTTTTACAAAGTGATCTACTTTATATGATTTATTTAAAAAATCACATAATGAATAGTGTGAAAATTGAGATAATTCATATTTTAAAATATAAAATATTTATTTAAATTATATAAAATTTCAAGAAGACAATAATATGGTCTCCAAATTGATATATGTCTAATATTTTCATTACTGAGTCTTTTATTTTTCATTTTTCATTACATGGTAATTATTTTAACCCTCAAATTATAATTTACTCGATAAATTAGTAAGATTTAAAAGGGGTTAAAACAAACAGACAAGGATTAAAAAATATTCAAAACATGTCTATTTTTTGATTAAATGCTATTTAGTAAACCAAAAATAATCATTTATTTGAAATAAAATAGTTTGGGACAATTTTTAATAAAAATGAATATATATTATTTTAATACTTTTAATAATTCAATATTACCTCTAATATAAAAGGGAACCTATTCCCCTTTTTTACACAAACTTCAAAAACCTTTTTTTGAGAAATTTCTTCTTAAACCCATTCCTAGTATCCTTACCCACATTCTATAGGCCTTATTTTTTCCATAACACCATCCTTATATGTGTGAATATGTTATGAAATTTGACCATCTGATGTAAAGGTAATGTTTTTATTTAAGTGTTTCTATTTTATTTCTTATTACGCTTCCATAAAACCTTCTTCTTATAGGATGAATTAATAAAGCTAGTATCATAAATATAATTATATGTTATTTTTTAATACCACCACATAAATATATCTACACATCCATTCAAGGGTAATTGAATTAATCGTTCATGTGTACGTGTGAACTATCACATTCACAAATCGATCTAATTAGTTTTTCATAACAGTTTCTGATGACTAGTTATAATAATGAAATTAATTTTCATATGTGATATTAATAAAATATTAAATATTATAAAATTATAATATAACAATTATGATCTTACTATATATGCACATAAAAATGATAACTTCGTTCATGTGTTTGTGTGAACAATCACCTCCATGAAGCGATGTGACTCATTTCCATTCATTACATCAATTTTTTATATATAAAAGTATATTTAAATTATTAATATGATATTAATGATTTTATGATAATTTGGGTAATATAAAATAATACTTACCATATTTTTTAATGATCAATGAATAATGGAAAATGTTCTTCAAGCATACATACGACCTACCATCTCTATGATTATAAAGTTGTTCATTTTTCATAACCATACATCAAGTATTGATTTAAAAGTGAAATTGATATATGTAATTGATAATAATGTCATTAATTTTATTTTTTAGATTGTGTAATTTTTACCACAATATCTATTGACACCATACCATTTTCATTATCAACTCAAGTACTGAATATGGAAAAAATATCCAACATGGACATAAATAATTATTTATTTGTTATAACTAATAAATAATTGATTTAAAATGAATAATAAATAAAAAAATGCCTTTAGTAAAGTATAAAGAAATTTATGTTTATTATTCACAATGATAAATAACATATGTGGAGAATTATACCTAAGGTGAGGTACTTCTTCTCAATATCCTGTCATTGGGGCACATTTTGGTAATATACACCCCCTTCATTTATACAATGTATAATCAATCCCATTGAATTTTTATTTCAGTAATTTTTTCTAAAAGGTTTATTTCTTTATGATGCATTATACTAAACTACAAAAGGAATGTTTTTTGAACATATACAGTAACAATGACATTTCTTCTATCATGACTATTATTTGATATTTGTATTCCTTTGCAGGATGTAATGTTTTTCGTTAAAATAAATTAAATTCCATATTAAATGTTCATGTATTTTGGTATTGAAAATGATTTCCATAATGGATTAATTATTACAATATCATGAAATTATATCGTGTGAATTAAATGTGGAAATGTTATTTTTCCTCCGTGAACGATTTTTGTGTTGTGCTTATGTTTTGGATCTTGGGAATTGCTTATGTATACGAGTGGTTCCATAATAAAATTACGGATGTTGAGCCCATGATATCTCTCCAATTAATTGTTTAATGATACAGAGTAAAATTTTAAGTTTTCTCCTATGATATTTAGAGAATATACTATGATGGTTATTCCAAATGTAATAATGAGGGTTACTCACTATGTAGATTTGTAATATAAAATGTATGTATGATATAATTTCCACAAGTTACCTTTATGATTTATGAAAACTAATTTCTTTTTTAGGAATCATATGATTTCATGAGTTATTTTAAAGAGTTTATCTTTCATGGGTGAAAAGTATGATTTTGTTAAAATTTTATCATGAGTTGAAAATATTCATGAACAAACAATTTCTTCCCTTCTTTACAGCCCCTAACTGAGATATCTATGATCATTCCAAGTTTAATTTTTTTTCAAAGTGTATAAGGATTCTTGGGTTAAATTTTGATGTTAAGATGAATTTTATGATGAATTTTATAATGAAAAATAATTGTTGAATTATTTTATAAAGTTTTAGATTGTGAAAAAAATATCGTGAGTTGAAGTGTATACTTCGTAATATTTGAGTAATTATATTACAGTTGTGGTATAATTATATAAACCTAAAAACATGAAAATATTATAATTGTTAAAGAAAGTAAATTCATTACTAAACTCAAGATTATGTAACATTTTTGACCACGAACATATAGTTGGAATCAAAGGATAGTTTAGAAAAAATTAGAGGTTAATGTGTTATTTAATAATAAGTTAAAGTTATATAAAACCACAACGGTTTTTCATGTATGATGAGTTATAGATAATTTAGATAAATTAAATGAGTATTATATATCCTGAATAAGGATCTCATAGTGTTTATCTTACTCGGATATTGGTATATTATTATTTTATTGATATAATCAGTATAAAGTTTTTGGTTTTTGTAAATATATGGATATAGCATGCACCAAAGTTAAAATGGATCAGATGGAAAATGTGTTGGATCTCTAAATGAGAACCCAAAAGATATGGGAGTTGTGATGAGAATTGTTTTGGTTATTCTAAACCACCTATCATGAGTCATGATTAACCACTTGATCCTTGGTTATTTTCCAAATGCATCATTTATAAGACAAACAAATCCTTATGGAACTGAAGGAAATTATCATAAAGGTATGTATATTATCCAAAATATGTGTCTAGGATAAGGAAATAAACACATAGGAAAATTTATTGAGGGGAAATGAAGATTTTATATTTTTGGAAATGATGGTCATAAAGAAATAACCATCCAAGGAAAAATGGGGTGTGAAATTGACTCAAGGAAAGGAAAATAAGTCTATTCTATGTTATGAATTAAATATCTTAAATGTGGGGAGTATGGTAAATGTGAAAATATATTTAATATGATGAATGTTCACAAGATGGATTATAAAGACTGTACAAATATAATTTTATCAATACTTAATACCATTCTAATAAAAGATGCGGAAAATAAAAATTCCATAATAAAGGATTGGATTATTTAATGAGTCATGTTTTAAAATTATTTAATATTATAAGATGATTAATGTATTATTTTGTTAGAAATAAGTATAATGGGATAAGATGAAAAAACATGCTTAAGGGAACATGAATAATTCTAGATGATTATCATGTCTAAATTGTATGAAATCAAGTCTTTTTTAGATCTATGGATAATGAAATTTTTAAATGTATTATTTATTTTAGGATGATGGGATTACATTAGAAAATTTTTCCTAGAATGTGTAACCGTGAAGTTTGTTATGTGAAAATTTTATTCAAGGATGAATTATCTATTCTTATGTGGACATAATTATAATGGTATAAATAAATTTTATGGTTTATATGATCTTTGATTTTGATGTAATTATGGGATATTACATTTTAGGATGCTGAATAATATAACGAAAGACACATTGAGATTAAAATATTTTATGGTTACTTTTGAGGATTTTATCTCATTTTTGAAATTTTATAATAATTATATAGTTTTAGAAAAAATGAAAACCCAAAGGATGGGTGAAAATCAATTTCGTTAGTCAAGGCTATGAGAATCAAACCCACAACAATAGGTAAACAAGCCTTTATAATATACAACTAGATTATTTTATGTCCCTTGTTAGTATGACATTTTATTTTTAGTTAAAACTTTTGATGGAATAATAAAATGTTTATTTTGGGAAATTATATTTTATTAAATGGATATTATTATTAAAGGAAAATTATTTATGGTTAATTGATAAATATTATTTTATAATATGTCCACTATTTTGGAAACATTACATGATTAAGGTAAATATAATTCTATATGATTTTAATTGAGTAGAAATTTTGTATTTATATTTTTTAGGAATACATGATAGCAATTATGGACTTATGGGTTATTTGGTTACTTTTGGAAATTTTTAACCAATCATGGAGAATATGTGATTAGTTAAATTACATTTTGGTATGTGTCACATCTATGTCCCTATTATCTGTTATTTTCCCTTACATTCTTAGCCTATATCTTTTCCCCTAGTATACCATTTTAAATTTTGGATATGTGATTAGGTTAATTACAGAGTCCCATATGAGATAACTTCAAAATATGTACATTTAATATGAATTAAAAACATTATTTTCCATTTTTACACTTTTCGTTTTAGTTTAACCCCCTATAATCCAATTTTACCCTTAACTGCGGTAATTGATTTTTACTATTTTTATTTTTCATTTTGACCAAAAATTACTTTTGAAAATTTATATAATATTAATTATTATAATTATACATAGTAAATACATTTTACATAATTTAATACTAATTTATGTAATAATATAATAAAAAAATATCCACACTAACGCGATATAAATGGGTTTTCCAATGCAATAGTTTTCAAAAGTATAAATAAATTATATAAAAATTGAAAAACAAAATTATTCCAATGACTTGAAATTGATTGATAATAATATTAAATAAACTAATTTTAATTTTTAAAAAATAATAATGTGGAATTTTACTTGTAAATTCATTAAACAAAATGTTAATATTTAATAAAAATAATTTTTTCACTATTCATCAAAAAAATTTTTTTTAAAAAATTATAAAAAGTTGAACCTAAGATAATTTTGAAATTTTTATCAAAAAATATATTTACTTTTTTTCAAATAAAATTTATAAAAATATAAAATCTAATTTTAAAAAAAGGTATGAAAAATACGATGAAATCAGTTTTTAGAGAAATACATTTTTTACGAGTATAAGTGGATTTATTTTTAAACACATTCCTCGTAAAATATAATATGAATGATTAATAGTTTTGTTCAATATATAATATATAATATGAATTAAAATAATTCACCAATAAGGGATAATTAAAACTTTTAGGATAAAAAAATGCACGTATAAAAACTATATTAAAAAACATTTCTTTTACTTTCAGATGAATTATATTTTCATTTATATTCAATTGATAACAAGGAACTTATTTTCCACATGTGTAAAACATATATTCTTCATAATTATGTTATTCATAATCACACCCACAAATTTAATTACAATTTTATCATTGACATATGAAATAATAATATTATAAATGTATATTGTGGTTCATTGGAACCCAGTGTTTCATGTAACTCAAGATATTTGAGAAATTATATTTATATAAAAATAATAATTCTAAAAAATCTCGATCTATTACAGAGTATGATATAAGGGTTTATAAAACAAAGGCTTCTCAATAAACCTCTAACCTCAAACACTTTGTATACCCAAAAAATGAATGATATCCACACACCAAGAGGAACTATGGATCTTAAAAAGAAAAATATATTAATAGAAAATAAAAATCATATCATCTAACATGGTTTAAAAATTCCATGATCAATGTAGACAATCAAAACAACTTACCTTGTCAATTTTTAATTGAGAGAGTAAGTATCTATGCATATATGGTCTCTATCTTCATTTCCCCAAAAAATGTATTTGAAAAACTATTAGATCCTAACAGAGGACATAGATATAGCCATCACATCCCTGATATATTATTCCATGAATTAATAACAGACGATATCTATAATAAAGATAATGAAAATTGATGAAATGGACATTAACTTGAATTTTATATATCCAGAACCTCAATACCTTTTGAAATCACTCTCTATGAGGGCTGATATATAATAAATCTAAAAGAGGAATCAATTGGGATGAAATCCAAATATGTATGAGAAATAATGGGTTGGAGGTGTCTTGGGATACAGAAAAATTATATTAACTAATTATTAATATTTTGGTATGGTTATATAGTTTTTAAACCCTGAAAAAACCATGAATCCTATTCTATTCACTAGAAATGCCATAGAATTTATGGTTATGGTTTTTATAATTTTTCTCTAAAAACATGAAACTCTACTATGCCAAACCAACACATAGCACCTGACTACATGGGAGTTCATAATGGTTTGGCTTAGAAATTTTATAATAATGAACATGACTATAAAAATCCCCATTATATAAAAAAACCAATAACAAAAAAATATATATCATATCCAATGATTGTCTAACTATATTAATAGAGTTACATAAAAGTGACGTGAAGTAGTGGATGTTCTTATGGATACCATATGTATCCACATGTAACTAATTAATTGAACTTTGTTTATAGAGTAGATGGGGAGCTATGAATTTTGAGGTATACTAATTCAAGATTCCAAATAGCTCAAAATGATTCCAAATAAAAAATAGGATATTCATTGAGTAACAATAGAGGAGTAGTGGGTAGTAAGAGTTCTATTAAATTGTTTTCTATTATTGAATTGTGGTATATGAGTATATTGCAACTTATAATGATTCATTGAAAATAGCGTGGATAAAAATCCAATTGAGTGATGAGGTGACAAATAGAAATGATGTTATGACCATATGTTGTTATAATATGTATTTTGTGACTATATAAAAATATCAAAGGACATGTAAATTAATAAAAAAACATTAATTAGAAATATCATCTCCGGATTAGCTTCACTCAAATTGGTGAGACCAATGTTAGAATAGTATCCATTGGAGATAACATAGAGTTTCTATTATTTAAGTGCTTAAATATGATGAAACATTAATATTTTGTGATAGATATAGGACATAATGTTTTCTATAGTTGGATCTTGTGCATGTTAAGTTCTATTTTAGTTGGTTCCCTATGATTAATGTTTTATGTGATTTAAATGTATTAATTTTTTAAAGGAACATATAATTCATATCACATAATTCTTATTCTATTGTGTTAAATATAATTTTTGAATATCATATGGATATATATCACAAAAAATCATTATATTAGTTCCATGGTATGTTGATTACCAAAAAGTTCAGAAAATGTATTTTTGAATAATTTTTTATGCTGTAGTACTATACCATGTTGTGGGACAAAGATGATAAAATAAAATAGGCTTTCATGGATCACAGTACATTGATTTATCTTCTCATGAATAAAAATCCAGGTAATCTAAAATATATGATGACTATGATAACATAAACCCCTAGATGGAAATCCACATTTCTATATGTCGTTGTATGCTCTTATCTTAAAACATGTGTAATCATACTAATATCATTAAATGTTTTCTAATTAATTTCTATAGTTGGTTACATAAATATATTCCCATAAACTAAGATTTCATATATTCAATGTGATTTTTTTATCAAAACTCATATTTCATAAATGAATAACTTGATGAAGGATTTATCCCCTCTATTCTTATAAAATAATGCGGAATAACAATTTCCTTAATACAAATGTAGATACTTGATTAATTACATGAAAATGGTGATCTGTTTATTAGGCTGTTTTAATAAAGACAAATAATGATACATCAAGTAAATATTTTGATAACTAGATAATGAAACTTTCTTTATTATATATATTGGGAATAAGAGACTGTATTACATATTGTGTGTTCATGTGTGGTTATTTTCATTTCAAAATTTAACATCATTTTTTATGGGTACCATAGAATTTTACTTGAAAAAATCAATATACATATAGTACTACCATATACCACTAAAAATTAGGTATAAAATGTCACACACTAAGTGTTACTCAATAAATAGTTAATTTCAATAATAATTTTATATTTTTAATTAACAATAATTACATATATGGTTTCATAATTTATCATTTTTATTTGATCACTAGTATTTATTCACTAGTTACTTAAGTGAATAAATATTTTATCTTAATATTATGTAAATATTTGTTCACTACATTAAATAATATTATTTTTATTTATTTACTGGTGAATAAAATCATGATATTCAATTATTTAATTAAATAGTCATTATTGTAGGTTTAATAAAATATAATAATGATTGTAACTCCTTTTATAATGAATATGTGTGTTTTGGTTGGTCTCGGTTTCATGTATCCCCAGACTAATTTTTATAGATTTTCATTTGTCTATCCCAATTCCTTGATTGATTTAACAAATAATATGTATAAATTAAAATAATAAATGCTATTTTATAAAAAATAATGATTACTGAAAAATAATATTTATTTATTCCCATGATTAGATAATGGAATGTTTATAAAAAGTATATTATTATTATTTTTAAAAACTGTTCACTTGGAATTATGAGAATAATAAGGGATAATATGAAATTATTGAATCTCAGTCAATAGTTCTATATATACCCCTTAATTTCCTTATCTAACACTTCCCTATACATTCTAATCATTATGAACAATGAATTCTTTGGAGAATACTCTCAAAAACCATGATATATCCTCTCATAGAAAACTCTAATAAAAGAAGAGTTAAGTTCCTCATCCAATCTCTTATATCTATAGAGAAGAAAATAATCATTCCAACCTAAAGGGATTTTTAGGGATCAATATTAAGAAATTCAAGTGTCATAGTATTTTGTTCAAGCACTCGAGGATTTATAATATGAAATTTTGTGGTTCACAGAGCACATCAGGATCATTAATAAAGGGATTTTTTCTCTAGAAACCCCTTACCGTAATGCTGCTATAACATGAAGAGAACAATGAATCATCAGAGTTAAAATAATTTAAATAATCAGTAATTCTTCATATATATAAATTGATTACAAAATATATATGATGATCTTTTTTCCAATATTACATGATTACTACTTAAGTATAATTAAATTGAAAATAAATTATAAATAAATTTTAAATTTTTTTTATTTCTATTAATATTAAATTATAAATTTCATTGGGTAATACATTAAAATGAGGAAAATAATTCGCATGGGTTAGAGATATATTGATTAAAATCTGATTTTTTTCATGTGGAATATGAATGGATTTTCATTAAGTGATACATAGTTTCATAGTTATATAGTTTTCAATTGTAAAATTTAACACTTTATATCTCATTAGATAACATGTAAAGGAGAGGGGATTAAACCCATTTCACTATGGGACTCTATCCACTATGAAATAGTGGTCATGTAAATGATCCAAGAAAGTGGAAAGGATTTTACAAGATTTTGTATATAACACAATATTATTCAACATTCATATTCCTTAATCTATTTCCTATACTATATTCTGATAACATATAACTTTTTAGTCATATGTGTACTTGATATGTGGCATATATTATTTTGGGAAAAATCCTTGTTCAATAACTCCTTTTTACTGATTAATGTTATTCCAGATTGATTCTCATATGTTATGATCATGCACCTTGAATATATTATATTACACTACGGTTTCTTTCATTCTCACTTATAATCATTAATATATTTTATTTTGATTACAATTATAATTTGTCTAATCTCTCCCATTCATATTTTTTTATTACCTTAGTAAATAAAGGAGTGTATTTTTAATGATGTTCAAGGAAGGTTATCATATATGGAAAATTTTAATAAATATTTTAATGTATTATTATGTATCACTAAAATGTTTTGGTATAATGAAAAATAATTAAATTTCAATGGGAAAATAGATTTTATTAATGTAATAATTTTTCATGATTCTATAATACTCAACACATAAATATACCTAGATATTCATGTGATTCATTACCCATGATAAATATTATCATTTCATGATCCATAGTATCAGGGTGTCTCTTGATCCATTTATTTGTATTGTAGATTAATTTTGGTATACTATTTTACGAGAAATGATTTTTTATGACTATGTGTTGGCATTGAAATAGGATTGATATTTGGATGATTTTTTATATATAGAAGGGAATTAAATTAGTTATTTTATTCCATGAGTGGGGAAATTTTAAAAAATTATAAATTTCCTTTCAACCTATGTTTTTATACCATTATGGACATTATTCATCTTTTCATTTTCAATTAGGATAATGTAGGTATGGTCAATCATTATGGTATCCTAATAATTAGATGGCGTCTAAATTGTTTGAAATTATTTTAAACATAAGTTATCCTTTATAAATATTAAGATTCAATTTTTCATATGTATTCCAATTATATATTTGGTTACAAAAATGGAAAATTTCATCAATGAAAATGAGTTTTTATTGTCACCCTATATATACTCCTTTATAATAAAATTATTCTTTCTATATATATCCCCCTAAATAATTAGCCTAATATATTACTTTGTTCGGTAGCATTATTTAAATAAAACAATGAAATTTAAAAAAAAGCATTATATACTATAAAATTGTTTATATTAAAATGTTAACATTATAACAAATGACACTAAATTTCCATGAATGAAATATAAAAAAAATTATGAAATATATTTATAATGGTATTATATAAAAACAATTTATTGATCATTTCATTATAAATAATCACTCGATTTTCATTAAAGTTATTTCATAACTAAAAATTAATTTTATCCAAAAATGGATTTTTTTTTGTGTTAAAATATTATAATAATTTTTTTCTATTTCTACATGTTATATTTGATTGAAATGAAATATTTTTTAAAATTATAACATCCAAAAAAATTTGGGTTAATTTTATGGATATTTCAAAAAGGTTTGATATTTCATTATATTGTAAAAATAAATTTTTTTGTAAAATATGAATTTATTTTCATTAAAAAGTCCAATAATTCATTTAATTTTTCCACAAAGTAATATAAGAATTATTTTAATCGATATAAAAAAGTATTACAATTTAAATAGCAATATAATTGATTTTTTTAATAATCATGTTTTTGGGCATACAAACAAATTTTGTTTTAAAATTTTGTCATTTCATATAATAAAAATATATTAAAATATATTAATGAAACATTGGTGAATTATATCCTAAAAATATAATTAGTTATTGGAAACTGGGACATCCACATTCAATAAATAACTGAATTTAATTCTTTATAATGAATAGTAACCGTGGTGAATATATATCACCTCAGTATGGGTTATTCAGGAAATTACATTAAAAAAAATGTGATAAGGCCTAAAATCCACCGTAACACATGAATTAATTTATTTTTCATATGAATTTTTTGAATATGAACATAATGGGTTTGAAAATATAGAAATTTATTTTCACATTATTTCGATAATGCTCTTAATATGATTTTAAATAAATAATTAAAATAAAATGTTATACTCTTCTTTTTTAATAAAATTAATAATTTTCACAGGGATAAACATCAGGTATATTTAAATAAATAATTTCATTTTTAATATTAATAATTATTTTCATTGTAAATTATTTTCATTTTGTATATAAAAGTTATTTCAATTGCTTACGCAACATTGATAAACTACT
This sequence comes from Viscum album, assembly GCA_963277665.1. Classification (NCBI taxonomy): domain Eukaryota; kingdom Viridiplantae; phylum Streptophyta; class Magnoliopsida; order Santalales; family Viscaceae; genus Viscum; species Viscum album. The sequence goes on from OY728127.1 coordinate 1,282,046,110, forward strand.
TGTGCAGGCAGTAGAAATATCATGTATTTAATTCTTTAAACTCTAAAAGTAATTTTTTTTGGAGATTTATAGTGACCTATTAATTGGGTATATAAATAAAATTAATTAGGTCTATGTTCAAAGTTAATATTTCATTTCTATTACATTATTGATGATATTAAAGTCAAACTATGTTAATAATTCTGAAAATGAAAGTAATGGTATATTCTGTTAAATAATATTTTGTTAAATAATTTAAAATTCATAAAATTCATATCACTGGCCCTGTGAATGATGTATGGTCATTAATATAAACCATTTTCCATGTATTGATCTATTTTACATTTATAGTATTTTTCATGCCCCAAAATATATATGAAAATTGATTTTAAGGTAACCATCAAAATGGTTAACATGTGGTAAAAAAATAATAGATAATTGTGAGATTATTACTTAAACTAGTCCAAAATATATTATACGAGAGAATTTAGAATCATCCTCTTCTTGAAATATATCTATATTAGTTTGGTTCAACAATTATGTTAAAATTATTGTATTCTTTTTTAATAATTACTATAATTCCATGAGTGCTCCTCCCATCACTTCTAAAAGGGTTCCTCTTTCCCTCTCTTCCTCACACATTTGTAGTACTTTAGTTCTGAGAATCCTTGCCCAAGACATTCCCCACAATTCCTACCACTTTCTGACAGTTCCTGGTATAACAACCTAGGTAATATTATGATATAACATGTTGATGTCATATTAATATTCTTTAATTTTATTTTATAGAGTTTTATTGAATATATGTATATTAGGTAATTTATAAATAAAAAGGAAATAGGTCTACATCCAAAGAAATTGTTTTTTTCTATATTATATCATTTAACATAAACGAACTATTTTCAAATTATTGAAATTTAATTTGAAACAATTAATTTTATTTTTGAAATAATCATGTCAAAAATAACATAAGATTCTTTTTTGAGATTTTTTTATTATTTCTTTGAAGAGTGAAATATACTTCTTGTTATTGAAAAAAATAATTTCTTTTCCATAATATGTAAAGATATATTTTATATTTTATTTGTTTAAATATATCATTAATCTATTTAAAAATATGAAAAAACAATTAATATTATTACAATCAACATAATAGTTGTCGTTGTTATAGAATCCATTTATTACATAAAAAGAAATTTTAATGAAATACCATTTTTCCTTGTATATTATAGGTTTTATTATATATTATTTTATTCCACAAATATGAATTGAATTTTATTAAATATGTTCCATATTTTTAATATGGAGGTTAAAACATGTTAAATAATTCTATTTTATTTTCTTTATTATGAATTATAACTATATTAAATATTATTTTCCTTGGTAAGGGAAAATTATATCATTAAGATTTGAAATTTATATATAAGGAATAAAAATGAACCCAAACCCTTCTTTTAATCTATTTTAGGAGATGGGTTAAACCACATTCATCCGATATTCAAGGTTATCCAAATATAGGTCCTTTTTCATTGAAATTGGATTCTATATTATTTAATGTAAGGAATAAAAAACGAAACTAATTTTCTTTTAATTTTATTTTATATGATCACATAGGGGTAAATTTTTTCTTATGAATATTCTTGAATATTTTGAGAATAATGAAAATATTTTTATGATTGAAATTTATATTAACTTTTAATGACAAACTAATTACCATAAAAGCTTTTAAAATCTTGACATAGTGAATGTGAAAGAATTATAAATTTAAAGTATAATAATTTAAGAACAACAATAGAAATAAATTTTTTGAATGATATAAATGTCACATGAATTTCATATAAAATTATTATTTATTATAGATGTTGGAATTTAGTTTATTTGAAAGAAATTTCATTCTTGTTTTTTTCAATGTTAAATTTGGTGAATAGTTCATTAAATGGAATTTAATAGTATTTTTTGTTAAATATATTTTATATGTTATTTTAAAACAATATAAACTATGTATAATGAAATATATGTTGAGAAAAGGTCATAAATTTCATCCACACACCATTTATCAGTCAATACTATATATTAAAGTAAATATGTTTCCCTTTAATATTGTAAAATTGTTCACCGTGGTTAAGGATGGAAATATTTAACAGGGTGGTTATTCCAAAATATATATTTAAACATGATATCTATACATATTAAAATTTTATTGGATTGTTATATAAAGTCTTTATCCTCCTTAACTTTTAACCAATGTCATTTTAAAATAAATTTACATGAGGTAGATAAATATTGTATTAAAATGTTTAATGTATTTAGAGAAATGTCTCTTGACACATTTATAAACAGATACAATGTAACAACATGAAAAATTATAAATAAAAATTCACTTTGTATTTATTTAAATGTATTATTATTTAATATAGGTATAGAAAACACATTCTCTCCTTTTGTTTAATTATATAAAATTGTATTTAAATGGAAATTAAGAATCTTTAATGTTAATACTCTAGTTGTTGAACAATGATCATATTATTTGTATAAATATAGAGTTTTAATCAAACTAATTCACCTAGAACAAGGAAGTGATATCCTTAACCGGTAGTATTATACTATATGAAGCCCATTTATGAGAGCTTGTGAGGGTTATAGAACATCTAGGATTTTCCCCTGACCAAACCCAAACAACGATCAAACAAATTAAACATGAGTGAAATTTTTTATTGGAGAAGATAAAAAACATAGAGATCACATCACAAACAATGATTATTGAACCACCCCATGATTATATCACTAACAGACATGTTAATATTATGGTGTTTTTAGTGTATTAAATTGATATGTATCAAGACCCCAGAAATATGTGTAAGAAAAATAATTTTTATAGAATAATTAATATATATTCATCCTATTAATTTTACATTATTAATGATTTTTATTTTGATACAATAAAACACAAATAATTTTTTTCGTAATATTTAAATTCAATTAATGAATTTAATTTGAAGAATTAATGGATTTTTTAAATAAATAATATTTTCATAAAATGTTACAATTAAATATTTTTCTTAAACATGATTGGTTATATAATTTTTATGAAGTCAAATATATTTTTTATAAATTCTCAAAAACTGGTATTATAAAAAATGCAACATTTATCTATAACTACTGATTCTAAATTTAAAAGTGAAAATTCATATAATTATAAAATTATATTGGATAATTGAGTATTAATTTTGGAATCAAAATTTCCAAATTATACAACAGTAAATTTTTTATATTTTTCTGAGGCATTCAAATTTGTGGGTACAAAATAAATACCCTATAAACACACTTTGTGTATTATGACATCATAATAATCAAAAATAATGTAAAAATTTTACAATTTGTACATATGGACACATATAAATTTTCCCCCTAAAATAATATAATTTTATATTTATATAATTAATTTTTTATAGAATTCATGAATCCTCCAAAACCGTTAATATAGTTTATGGTTTTAAAATAATATCATTAAGAGTGTGAGTCAACTCCACATAAGTAAGGGAAAAATTTAATAAGTTCATCTCTTTGGCTAATAAAATAATCAATAAATTCCCTCTTTGGAAGAAACTATTAGAAAAATAAATGGTAACATTTTTGGTTTTGGATATTTTTTTATATAGAGTGGAAATCATAATTTTGTGAAATATTTAAGAATTCCCCTCTCACTTCATATATAAACCCACCCATGTTCCCAATTATCTTAACTAAAAATTATTTTCCCATGTCCTTACTCTTCCCTTGAATCTATAGATTTGTCTCAAGGTTCCCCCAAGCACTTAATAATCCCATACCATGATTTTGGAGTCGCACACTCATGTAAGGGATCCACACCTTCACATTTTTAATCATGTTTCGTTATTTTCATATGCCACTATTAACATTTACTATTATTGGGGAATATTTTTCTGTGTACCATTAACTTATCATTTTATGAAATAAATTTATAGATCATTTTCACTCTCATTAAACATTTTTATTAATTTCTATGTGATGTAGTTTTGATGACGAAATTTCATTGTGGGAATTCATGTCAAAGAAACTGTGTAGTGAATACCAATAACCAAATTCCTACCAAGGGTGTTCACATTTCTCACTTACTCTAATTTTATTTTTGAATGACATGTATTTACTCCACAATTCGTTATTGTTTAATAAAAAATAATGAAACTAATTGTATGTTTTGTGATCTAAGTGGAAAATATAAGCCTGATAATGAATTAAATTTGGTGAGAGTTCCCATAATTTTATAGAAGTCCAATGCATTGGTTAATGTTTAGTATGATGAAAAAAATTAGGATATGGAGTGAAATTAATTCTTTTATGGTAATTTTTCCACCACGTTGTCATGGAGGTTTTATCATTAAGCTATGATTATGATACAATGTTTTATGTTTTTCATACATTTCCTAGGTGTATTTTATGATTATCATTCCTCATCATACTTTATTGTTGATGTTATATTTATTCCCAATTGATATTAATGTTTTACTACATGTGTTTATTTCTTCATGTTATTACATGTTTATTCCCATACTAGGATTTATAGATCACTCTTTCTTATTCATATCTATAGATTACCCCTTGCAGTTTTAAGTTTTATGGAATATTATAATCGTGTTAAGGAAGTATTCTATATTTTTATTGTATCTCATGTTATAATTTGTTATGTAATGTATGAAATTACAAAATACACTATATGTATAGATCATTATATATTAATTAGGTGAAATATTCTGTAATACATCATGTATTCACATGTAATCAATAGTATGGTTGTTATAATTCATATCTATGGAAAAGTTTAGTAATTTTTGTGAATAGGATTATAAAACCCTAGGAAAATCCTTAGGGATAATACTATGTACAAGAAAACATACATAAGTTTTATAAAGTATATGGGAATTGGTTTATCCGGAAAATACAACAATATCTTGATACTACAAGAGGACTTGGTTCTGTAAAATATGTACCAAGAGATAAAAAATCCAACAACGTGTCCGGATCCCAACATGGGGTGAATTGGTACATGAAAATGGGTCTTACTTTGCACCTAGTCTTTCACTCCTGTGGGATATGCTTTGGTAAATTCATAACCTCATTACGCACCATTGATAAGGGAAAAAATTACCATTAGTATATATGTTACAATATAGATCATTGATAACATAGATTAATGAATATCAATTCATAAGATAATAAAATATATTTAATTTATTATTTATACCTTTAATATGATCACATTACCATTTATGTGATTCATATTTAAAAAATGCTAATTCCTAATTTTTCTTTTATTATAGCCAATATCCAGAAATAGGAGGAATCGGGTAATTAATAAATGTGATGACTGGACCAACAAGATTTCTAACATGATGAGAGGTGGAATTAAGATCTTTATAATGATCATCTCTTAGCTGACACTGTTTCTAAATAGAAACCTAGAGTATGAGGAGAGTCCAAATCCCACTAATATAGAACAAACTAAAATATATTCCTTTATAAAAAAAGTCATTTAACATTCAATGGATAATATGGTCCCTTCATCATGGAACAATAGATAAACTCAATTGAGAAGAACTTCTCCATCCATCAATGTTTTGGGAAAGGGAAGGTGGTACATGCTATTTATTGTATAGAGGGGGAAGCAGATTAGTGAGTGAAATTGATAAAAAAATATGAATATTTTGGAGGAGATCCAAGTGATGGGATGGAATGAATTTAAAAAAATGATTTATGACAAATATTTTCCCCAAAATCACCATATTAAAATGGAAAGGGATTTCCCTTACCTCAAGATAATAAATGAAGAATATATCGGGGATTACGAGGAAAACATGACCAGACATTGATGATATGCATCCATCATTATCATTACCCAGAAATACAAGGTTGACTGCTTCTTTGGTGGGATAAATCATATTCTACAAAAAGTCATAGTGATTTGTTACTTTTGTAGATATGAAATAATTGTCGGATGTTCCCTAATAGTCAAAATAGAGATCAGTGAATCTGAAGGGTATCATAGGGATAATAACTAGAAATTAGATTTTAATATTGGTTGTCCGATGGAGAATTATAATAGTTTAATGATATTTCAACGTCCCACTTGTCAAGGGAGTGGGAGAATGTGATCCAAAAATTTACTGAATGGTATTAAGAAATGCTTTAGGTGAAGGAAGGAAGGGAATCTAGCTAGAGAATGCCGATATGAGAATCTAACCAATTTTATAGAGGAAAGAAAAGCTCTTGTCAACCATCAGCGCATTCTTCAATGATTCAAATACAGGGAACATGGGAAATTTGGAAGGCAATTCCCAATGATAAGGATTTTTGATGATTAACAACAATCTCATAGAAATCAAGGGAGAAATTTTTACAACACAATCACTGTGGTGGATCCTGATAATGAAGGGGTGATATATATGCTTGTTATTCCTTCAATAATAGCAAAAATACTTTTTAATTATCATTCATTAATATCATGTAATATTAGTATTAATATTCTAACACCACCACAAAAGCATGGAGTTAACGATGTTGGTGAAAATGGAAATGGGGATGTTATTACATCTCATGTATATAACTCCTTCTCTATTTAAGTTTACATGATGAACATAATAGAAAACATTCTCATACTACATTTGGTGGAGTTTCATGAAATTCTAGGCTTGGATTTGATTTACCTACCTAGAGCCAACATAAACTATCACAACATGTAAATTACACATTGTATTGTGAATTCACCCGTTATTTTGTACAAGTTCAAGGAGGTGGATGAATCATCATTATCACCATCATCTTAAGAAAGGATATTATTTCATGATGACAAAACATATCTTTCTCAAATGATTGAGTCTATGGAAAGAACCATCCATGAAGAGATTATAACATCCCAGAATTTCTGTATAATTTTTTTAAAAATTATATTGAATTGTTTTGAGACCGTGAAATCTGATGGTGCACAATTATGAGTCCCAGAGTGCCCTGAATCAACCGTCAAAGTTTTGTTAAACTTTAATTAGCACGTGTAAGCAATTTTCCCAAAAAAGTTGAATAACTCTTAAATGGTTTCCCGGATCAGAAATATGAGGGCACCATTGTGTTCAGGATGGCAGGTCTACCCTAGGCATGACTTAAGTTTATTCAGCATAGCCCTCCTATGAGAAAACCCAAAAATGGAATAACCGTAAATAAAATAATAAAATAATGTTATTTTAATTTTCAATTTCTTATGCCCACAAATCGTGACTCGAATTAAAAATCTGAGATCACCACTGAACTCGTGAGGGTATGATTTCTTTAGAAGAAAATTAACATTGGATGGCCTGAGCCACCATTATAAGTTAGTTTTTTTCAATAAATAAAATAATTATGTGACTATTATTTTATTATAAAATCCATAACATCAAAATGGTAACTCGGTTTGGAAATACGAGAGTACTGTTGGGTTCTTTGGGGTGTGTTTTACTTAGGCAGATCCGGACCTTGACTTGCACGGGTCGAGGGTGACTGTTAATAATTTTCTGAACTTTTTTTCTGGTATGTTTAGTAAATGTGCAAGTACCATTTTTGAACTTTTGAACCTCTACTCGGACTAAAAAACCAAGGGCACTGTTGAATCCGCAGTGTCGTGATTCACTTAAGGGAGGCTTTACATTAACCATAGTAGGCTTGGAAAAAAGTTAAGGTTTGAAACTTTTTAAATGAAATGAAATGAAATAATTTTGTTATTTTATTTCATATCCTCCAAATGACAATCATAGGGTGGGGCCAGCAATGTGTCAATCCAATAAATGGATTGACTTTCCAACCCTAAGTAATGATGTTGTAAGAGAATTAAGAATATTCCTAATTAATGAGCCCAAAAAACTCCAATGTCGTTACTTAACCTCCCCATCTCCTATATGTATGGCTATTGGAGAGGTTTATCGGTACAAATTCTCCATGTAATGATGTTCTGATGTTTCACAGTGATGTCGAACCCTTAGAAGACTAATCATATCCCAGTAATAGGTGAAGGGTGACACCGAACCATGAACCGAAGGACGCCGTACATGTGGCAACATTAGGAACCAGTTGCGAGAACGAAGAACAAGATCCAACTTCAATAGAGGATGCTCTCCAACATCTTTTCGAGTTAGGGGTTATTTTTTGGGCAATTTAATTGTTTTCTTCTTCCTTATTCTTGAATAATACTAAGAATGCATACCAATAGACTAACTGGTTGATCTGCAATTCATTCGTTTTTACGGGAGGTTGTTGTGGGTTATCCTTGTGGGGTTTTGATTACTGTTTAGTTCAATTGATTATTAAACCCCTAATCCACATCATGTTTATGAGATAATGCAGAGGGTGCGGGCCTAATGATCCTGACATGAACCCTCCACTATCTTTCTATCCTTGAGAATCCATTGAAGACCATAAGCATGGAAACACATGCCACAAAATGAGGGCCACATGTCATCATATGCGGCAAACATGGGAGGCATCCGACACAAGGGCTGGCCGCAGGAAGGGAGGCGGTGCGACTGTCGTGCCTCCAGTGAATGGAAGATGTAGCCAAAGCCGCAACGGAGGCCGAACCCCCCTCCAACAGGTTCTGCGGTGATCGAGTAGGGCCCATGCGGTGTTTCCATTTTGCAAACCGAACAACCTCTCGGCCGTTCAAGAATCTGGAAGAGCATGGGAAAACACCCCACGTCGGATTGAACCAGACCGCCGCCCTTGCACCGGGCTGCCGCCCTCGAACCAGGCCGCTGCCCTCAGAGCAGGCTTCCCCCTTGTAAATTGAACATCCTTCAGGCCATTAGGAAATCTGGGAGATTAGGGGGTTACACCCACCTTATCAGATCGAACCGGTCTGCCACCCTCGCACCAGGACACCACCCACAAACCTAGCCGCCACCCTCGGACGGGGCCACCACCCTCGCACTGGCTCGCTTCCCTCCCCCTTGGGTCACCACCCTCAGCCCGAGGTACGATCCTCGGGCCGGGCACCGACCACAGGTCGGGCCACCTCCCTTGGTCTGAGCTACCACCCATGCACCGGGCCCCCTCCCTCGTACCGGGTTGCAACCCTCGGATCGGGTCACCACCCTCGGACCGTTCCGCCGCCCCAGTGGGCTGCTGCCCCACTTGCTGGATGGACCGAATATTATCCCAACGGGTAGTGTTCAGCTCATCCCCACCCAGACCCTTTTGGGATGGGTTGGTCCACCCGGGTTGGACTAGACCCAGAAACACTCAAATGACCTAATCTTGAGAACCGAAGGCCCGTTTAACAAACCGTCTGCATTGTTGAGTCCTTTGGAGAGAGGCAGTCATTTTTCATTACTTCATTATTGTTTCATAGAAGTTGGAGTATGACCACGTTGGATTTCACCTGAATCCAACCGAGCCCTCAGCACTAAAATGTGTATCATGCACAGACAGGGCATCAGATTGATGCATCGTCTAGTGCATTGGATCACTTATGACATTGCAAATCATCAGGTTACTTTTTTTCAAGACATTGTTCTGGTTGAGATACAACTGATGGCTTGGGGAGTGGTTCTCCCTGGTGCACTACGTACAGAACCCTGTGACTATTTGGGACCTAACGACTGCTGACTTTTTCACTCGGAGTGAATCGAGGACCACAGTATGCGATGGGGAGGAGTACCTAAGTAGGCCATGATGGGGAGAGGTCATGGTACATGTTGGGGACGAGTACCTTAGGAGGCCACGTTGGGGGAGGGATGCTTTGTGTGACCTAATAGACCCACGGTACACGTTGGGGAGGAGTACCTCAATAGTTAAAGGTCAGTGGGAAGCTCCTCTGTGTGACACGACAGGCCCACTATACTTGATAGAGGAGGAGTTATCCAGCATCTGAGGAGTTCTATGATGTTAATGGGGATGTTACTTGTTACTACCCCTAGAATAAATTCTGGTGTGAGTTCTCTTTACTTTCTGCTTGTGATTGAGATTATGTTTTATGGTATTTTATCTGTGTGGTAGTTCTACCTTCATGGTGTTACATTTTTAGTATACTACCCTCATGTTTGAGACATTTATAGCTTGATAACTTAGGTACATATATAGGAATATAACTATGAAGAGTTATGATTTTTTTTTGGGGTTTTCCTTTGTGGAACTCTAGGAGACCTACCAGGACTCAGGGTACCTACTGACTATCGTTATACTCAACCCTGTATGGGATTTTCCTGCACCTTCTTGTGTCTTTTGAAAAATAAGTACGACATTGATCGAGGTTGAGTGAGCCAGGACATGAAGGTACTAGAAGGTGGACCACTTTGCATGACGTGACATGGAGGAGACGGGCAGACGTGCAGTACTATGGAGGCGATCTGTACCTACACATTAGATAGGATCCATGGTGGATGATCCAAGAGCTTCTTTTCACCTTTCAGCTATTTGTACTTTTCAGTTGTACTTGTACTTTTCCAGTTGGGCTTGTATTCCAACCCCCTTTACATTCAACACTCCTTTTTACTACATCAGTTTACATCACTGTTGCTTCTTGTTGTGTTCTCAGACCATGTGTTTGTATAGGATTAAATGCAATGCCTTTCCTTTTTAGGGAATACACCTTTCGGTGCTAGTTGCCAGCCCCTGGCCTAGGGAAGGCAGGCTTCAGATAGTCACGACACGTGCCCCGGGGGGACAGGTCATGACAAAGTGGTGTCAGAGGGAGTTCTGGTTCTACTAAAGAACTTGGACTCTAATTTTTTCTTTGTAGCAATATTGTTAAGTGTTATTAGTGTGGTCTTCAGTTTGGGGAATCCAATGTTGGTGCGGCGGCTGACATATCCATACACCAGGACTCGGAATTCTGATTTCCGACTCAGTGAATGAAATAACTTATTGCCTGTGTTTTTTAAAATAATTTCTTTTGATTTATTTGGTTTCAGATCACCAGGTAAATTAATGACCATGGAACACATATTCCTTATTAGGATGCCTCCATGTAGAAAGCCACCCATGTTTCATGAGAGAGTACAAGATTATGGCCCACCGAGCGATGAGGCCTCAGTGAATGGCCCCCATACAGCATTGGAACCTTTAGGTGGTGTACCAAGAGCACCACTTCCCATTGGACATCTGTTTCCACTAGCCCCACCAGCATAGGGTGAATAAAAACTAAGCGTTTCACTCATGGTCCAGCAGTAGAGACCTTTGAGGTTTTGAGGTGAGACGGTCCCATAGATGGATGAGGACTAGATGGAAGCTATGGCTAGAGTTTTCCGCCTAGTTGAGACACAAATAAAACATATGGTGATCTGAGATTTTAGTATTTTCCAGTTAGTAACCATGAGGATGGTCTACATAGTGACAAGGATTTTTTGCGTGGACCATTGCTCGAGATGGTACATTCGGGTATTGTTCCATCTATATCATTGTCCGTTGGTCAATAGTTATGGCTGGAAGTACCGGTAGAGGACAATTTTAGGCTTATTTCCTTACACATGTATCAGCATCAGATACCCCTCCGGTTCTGCGGAGAACTCAACTCATAGGAAACTAATGTCTTGCTTGAGGAGGTGGTTGAGATTCTACCTAGACAGGGAACCATTCAATTATATGGTGGTCCTAGAATAGAGCCTTCTAAATGGCTCAGCAGGACGATGATAGTGTTTAGGTTACCCTGATCTTGTAAAGAGATGACTTTTCTGTGGACAATCTTGAGAACCTTCCTAAAAAAAGTGGGTATCTTTCCATAAAGATCCAATGGATGAGATTTCCCTATAGATTCTACATCTTCAGTAGGACGACATTTTAGTAGCTGAGTATTCATCGAGGCATACCGACCATCCCAGGTACTGAATGAATATAGTATAGTCAGTGCTTCAAGGATTGGACCTCAGAGCGAAGTGTGTATAGGGACATCCGAGAAAGATATTTTCCTCAATGAATTCCTATTTATGTTAGGGTTCTTGAGAGAACCTTTGTGGTTGAATGTTCTTTGGATGAGAAAATACCTCCAACAAATGATAAAAGTGGGGAATTAGGAAATTGACGCCAATATCAGAGACTTAGGAATGTAAATGTCTTGGGAAGAAGAAGCAATAAGGAGAGATGAATCTATAGAGTTGCAGAAGTGTAAGAGGAGCTAGTTGAGCATCAAGAGTTGGTACATATTTTGATATGTTACAACCACCACCCCAATTTGGTCCCCACCAGGCTCAGAGAGCTGGAGGACATGGAAGGAGAGTCGCTTCATGCAGTAAAAGAGTGAGACACAAGAGCTCTAGGAATGATTCGAGGTATGGTCTATGTCTCCTACTAGATTTCATATTAATAGACAGGTACCAATCATTCCTTGTTTCCATAATTCTTGTTAAAGACCTAGAGTTTCTGATTAAGCCATTAACTTGACCCTCAAGTTTGGAGATACCTTTGGGAGGAGACTCGATAATAACCCTTACACCGATGGTGTGATCTGACCCTTGAGGTGAGAGTTTCAGTTGGAACCTCTTGGTGGAAGCGTCGAGGCCTTACGACATTAGTTTGGGTGAGGAATGGAAATCTATAGTTCATACTCAGATTGAATATATTAGGAAAAAATGTTGTGGTTTATCTATGACATTGGAATGGGGTTTTCCTTTGTTGGTGAAAAGAAAACCCAGGAATCAGAGTTTTAACTCATGCATAGGAGGGTGCATATGATCACTCTTGAGTCAGCCTACATTACCCTCATGTTAGTATGAGTATTGATTTTTCAATTTTTAATGGGAGTGGTAGATTGTGGGTACATATTTTCAAAGTAATTTTCCAGGATTACCTCCTTGAAGGGAGAGGGACTTCTGATTTTTCTGGGAACTACTTGAGATTTGTATGTAACTTCTCCAGAGTAGAAGCACCCTTATCAGCTTTGATAAATAAGGGGGATCATTTTCTGTGGATGGAGAAGTGTCAGCAGAGATTTCCGAAGCTAAGACAATGAAAATGGACATAATTCATCCATGACTATGACATTGAGATAGTCTTTACTCATGGGAAGGGGAATGTGATAGCAGACGCACTCTGTGGGAGGATTGGTCTGGAGCTGCTGAGTGAGGCATCAGAGGAGCTACTCGCACTACAAATATCCTTCATGTATAGATATGGAGAAGCATACCTCTCGTCAGTGAAGGTCACTCCCCCAATTCTTCAGCAAATTTGGGAGGCACAACATGAGACATTGACTATGAGGCCTGACGTTCTCATATATCCTCCAAACGGTATCCAAAAAGAATTTTTTAGGTGGGGAGAATATCATCATATTTAGAGAAATCACTATGGTACTAGTGATGCTTCATGAGGAGGTTTTGAGGGATAACCATACATCCCCTTTAATGGTACATCCTAGAGTGTCGAAGATGTTACAGGACCTTCGGTGTCAAAACTGATGGTCTGGGATGAAGGAAGTAGTGGATGTGTTTGTATCATGATTCCTCACTTGTTAGAAAGTGACAAATGCTCAAATCCTATAAAAGTCTTATGCCAAAAGGAGGATGGAGACCATGTCTTCTTACAGGTCTCACCTCGATGAGGTTTGTGGAGATTTGTCCAGGGTGTAAGTTATTTTTGAGGTTCATTGGACCATTATATATTCTCAACAGAGTGGGTGAGGTGATTTACCATCAATCACTTCCCCTAAAAATGCTCCAGGTGCATAATTCTTTCCATGTGACATAGCTGAGGAGATGCTGTTGGATCTGAATCTACGGATTATACACAAGAGGGGGGTGAATTGTGTCTTTTTCAAATTATTACAATCTCTTCAATTTAGACAAATTCTGTTCACTATGCTTTTGCACGATTAAATATGCAGCGGAAAAAGTAAAGGCATGAACACACGGATGTATAGTGGTTCGGGGAACAGAAGGCCCCTAGTCCACTCCACCAACGCTCAAATCCACGAGCTTGGCGATTTTCACTATCTGGTCCTCGTTTCCACAGACCCGTCCACAACTGAGTACAGGCAGTTGACACCTTTACAAGATTCAGGCAAACACAGCCTTCCTGGTTCAAACACGAACCCACACAGCTTAGAACGAGAAGCTGATCACTCAAAAATAAAAAAGGTTTCGATAAAGAAACACTTCTCCAGTTGTTCTTCACAATTGCAACAGAATGCAATTGACAGTAGATAGATCGTCGTCTTCAGAAAATAAAGATCTGTAATCAAAACAGTTCTGAGTCGATCCAGTTGCAATAGATATTACCAGAAACTTCACAACTTCAGCAGCAGTAGATTCACAACAGGTAGTCGATGTAGAACACGTGAATCTGCTATCAAAATCTTCCTTCAGTAATAAAGGTCTTACGCTTCTTCTCGATCACCAGAAAAGAACGCTTTCACACAGTCTCTGTTTTCTTGCTCGTCAAAAGATCAATCTTTTTTATCACACACTTTCCTGTGCATATATATATCCGAAGTTTCCAAGATAGAACATATTTTCAAATATGAGAAAATCTTTCGCATAAATAGATCCATGAAAATCTCCTTTAGATTCGCGATATTAAATGAAATAACAAAGCCGTTGTAACTCCCCTGAAGAATCGGCATAAAAAGCTCCGTTTAAATCAATCATTAATCCGTTGTAAACCGTCTCTGATTCAGTCAAAGTCGTATTTAAGAATCAGCTCGAAATCCGCCTAATAATCCGCTTGATTGACTAATTCAAAAGGAAATATCGTCTGTCAAAAATATCCCGACGCCAAACGTAGGGTTGATGACGTGGCTCCAAACGTAGGGTTCACAAACGTAAGGTTCAGAACGTAAGGTTCAGAACGTAAGGTTGAACATACATACTTTCTCTTCAGCATTCAAACGTAGGGTTGATCATCCATACTTTGTCTTGCTTCAACTCTCCAAAGAACGTACGGTTGATTATAAAAGTAAGGTTGATGATCCATACTTTTGAGAAACAAACTCAACACTGAAAACTAACGTACGGTTTCTCTTCCATACTTTTCAACAACGAAAACGTAAGGTTCCTTCCAAACGTAATGTTCTTCTTCCATACTTTTCAACAACGTAAGGTTCATTAACCATACGTTTCAAAATAACATAAAAAGTAAACTTTTCATCCATACGTTACGTTCATCAACGTAGGGTATGAACAGTGATTCCAGTACGCGCTAAAATTGATCTCGCGCTACAGTGATTCCAGAATACGCTAAAATTGATCTCGCGCTACAGTGCTTCCAGAATACGCTAAAATTGATCTCGGAATATAAAATAAAGTATAAAATCTCGTTATATAAAATAAATTCCTGCAAAATACTCAACGAAATAATTAGTAAATAATTAAGGGTATTTGTGAGCATCAAAATCATCATAAAGAGACAGAGTATTATTTAAAATAATCTCCCCCTTTAAAAAACATTATTTTGATTTGTTTAAAAACAATACATTGCTCAACAATCTCCCCCTTTTTGATGATCACAAAACCCATAAAATAATAGAACTAATTTAATTGCAATCTTGATTGAAGAAAGAAAAAAAAAATTAGTTTTATAAAATTTTAGAATTTTGAAAGGATTAAAACAATATTTAACTATAAAATTTCTCCCCCATAACTCCCCCATAAAAATAAACTTTCAAATAGATAAAAGATAAATGTCGTATATATCCAAATGCTCCTATATATCCAAATTTCTTCATAGGAAACGAATGAATTTAAATGTTGTGTTTATCCAAATTCTCCCCCTTTTTGTGATATCAAAAAGAATGAAAAATTACGGATTTGAACACATTCAATATTGCACTGAACTATAAGTAAATGCTATAATTAACTGTGTATGAATAAGTGAATTGCTTATACTGGCTAACTTAATCATAAATCAATAAATAACAAAACAAAAAAGATAAGAAAAGAATTTTCATTCACAAGCTATTATATAAAAACGACAGTGATATACAGAGGAATCAAGGTGTAGGGATAAGACAGGGAAAAAGGTGTCTATCTCCTTTGAATTACTGTCTTGATCTCTGTAAACTGGTCTCGAAGCCTCTTCATCATCCCATCTCCTAACTTGATGATAAGATCTCTGTTCTCCTGAGTCATATGAATATCTTCAATCAAATTAACTCTGAAAAATTCATGCAGTCTTTCTTCTTTTTCAACAAAAAGAGCCAGCTTTTCTGATAACTGATTCAAAAGAATCCTAATCGGTTGCTCTCCAGATGTCAACTGATCTACCAAAAATTTCTGATTATCTAGCAAAACTGACAAAGGGGCACTATTACACTGAAGATCGTGTAATCTGTCACTCATATTGCTCAGTGCTCCAGTAATTGCTTGAAATCTTCGAATCAAATCAGGTGAAGAACCTGATCCACTCACAGCACTATATGCAACAGATTCAAATTTATTCTCCATGTAAATTTTCATCTCAGACAAATCATCTTTCGTTACCATCTCTGATTTCAACTGATCAACAGCATGCAACATATCAGTCTTAAACAAATCTACTTCCTGTCTTGAAACAGTAGATTCTTTCAGCTTCTGAAACTTTAACTGCTCCAAGTTCAGAGAACTTCTGAGACTAACATTCTCAGATTCTAACTGAGAAATACGCTTGTATAACTCAACAACTTCTTCTTTTCTCGAATCAGGGGCACCCTGTGCTTGATTCTCATGTCTAGAATCAGATTGACGAAGCAGGACAAGGGGTAAAGAATCTGCATCTGATTGTTCTTTGTCCTGAAAAGGTTGATCCACTGAACTATCCTTTGAAGCCTGAAACTCTTCCACTGAAAAATCTTCCTGAAGTACCTCTGTATTAACTTCAGAAGTGTGTTCATCACGAACAGTAGTCTCTCTGACTTCTACTGAATGATCAAGAACAATATTTTCATGAACTTCTTGAGGTCGGGCCACTTCTTCACCAGGCACTGCCTCCATAAGTTGTTCTTTTGGAATTGCTTCTTCAACAGACACAGCAGCAGTTTGAGGTTCTAGCTGAATTTCCGGTTGAGCTACTGGTTCCTCTATCGGTGCAGTCCTCTCCACAACAGCTTCTCTCACAAATGAATAAGAAATTACAGGTTCAGAAGATTTCAAGACAGGAGAGATAATTTCTTCATCAATTGACCTCTTCCTTCTAGATTGAAGTCCTTCTTGACTTCTCTCTTCCTCAACTTCCTCCATCTCAAGGCTAATTCTTCTTGCCACTGTACTAATCCTTGATTCTGCTTGTCCCTCTTTGGACTTAGCCGGTTGAGCCTGAGCACTCTCCGAGTCTTCCTCAGCTCCAACAGGTAAGAGTTTTCCTTTAATTGTGCTCCAGAAATATCCCACTTTCCTCAAAGTTCCAGCATTAAAAACATTACTGTGGTGACATTTCACCCCAGCACATACCAATCTGATCATTCCTCTTTTATATAAAAACAAAGAAATGAACCTTCCATATGGGAAAAAGTTCATTCTTGCTTCACTCTGACAGCAGTATCTCAGATATCTTATCATAAATCGAGGAAAATTAAACTTAATATCACTCATCAAAAGATACATTATATACATTTCAGGGTACAGAATTTTCTCCATCTCAGCCATCCTTGGTGCTAAACCAGTCTGAACAAACTTTACTAAGATTTTCTGATCGGGCTCCAAATCTTTAATAAACATCTTCTTTATCACTTTGGTTCCAAACAGAAAAGACATAATGTCTTCAGACTTATGTACAGAATCTCCAATATTCCGTAAATCAAAATGAAAAACTCCTTCATGAGGGCAGTTAAGAATTTGACTTATCTCTACAGATGATATGGAAAAGTCCTTATCTTCTATTTGAGCCAATAAACTATCCTCCGTATCTCCAAGGCTAAACTGAACAGTTCTAAAGAAATGTCTCATTTCTGCCTCATATAGAAACTCAGAGTTTTCACTATTAAAAGCTTGCTCAAGACCTTGAAACGACAACGCTTGCTTCAACAGCAAATTAGTTTCAAACAGCCATTCTAAATCGATGACTTTACCTTGCAATATCTTCCGACCAACTACTTTAGATTTCTTTGCAGCACTGCTCTCAGCTTCATCTGGACGCTTAGTCTTTGCCATTTCAACAACGATTTCTGAAGGTTCGTAAGTTTAGGGTTTGAAGATTCAGAAAAGGGTTTTGGAGCAGATGTGCGGTTTTAGGTTTTCGAAAGGGTTTCCGAAAAAAGGTGAAAACAATTTAGAAGGTGAAACGGTTCTGACAGCCTTGATTCCCGTGTAATCACTAATCATTACTTTTATTTAAAACAAAATAAAATAACTTATAGCGAGAAACAGAAATTAAGTAGAATTCGAAAACAGATTAAGATTAAAAAGAAACTATTTAAAATTAAATAAACCTAACTCCCCCTTAATAAATTCAAACCTTGCTGTGGGAAGTGGTTTAGTAAAAATATCTGCTAATTGATTTTCTGTATTTACGAATTCTAAAAATATATCCTTTTTTAACACATGATCTCTTAAAAAGTGATGTCTTATATCAATGTGCTTAGTTCTAGAATGACTAATAGGATTTTTTGAAATATTAATTGCACTAGTATTATCACATAAAATAGGTGTATTATTGAAATTTAATCCAAAGTCCATAAGAGTGTTTTTCATCCACAACACCTGTGCACAGCAACTACCTGCAGACACATATTCTGCCTCGGCTGTTGACAGGGCAACTAAGTGTTGTTTCTTACTAGACCATGATACTAAAGACTTTCCTAAAAAGTGACATGTTCCTGAAGTACTCTTCCTATCTAATCTACAGCTTCCAAAGTCTGCATCTGAATATGAAATTAAATTAAAATCAGAGGTTTTTGGATAAAGCAGAGATTGATAAATAGTACCTTTTAAATATCAAAAAATTCGTTTAACAGCAGTTAAATGAGATTCTTTGGGATTTGATTGAAATCGAGCACAAAGACATACTGAATACATTATATCTGGTCTACTAGCAGTAAGATATAACAAACTACCAATCATACCTCTATATAACTTGTTGTCCACTGATTTTCCAGTTTCATCCAAATCAAGTTTTATATTAGTACACATAGGAGTTGTAAATGTCTTGCTGTTTTCAAGTCCAAATTTCTTAAGTAAATCAGTAATGTATTTGCATTGATTTAGAATATTTCCAAAATCTTTTTGAAATATTTGAAGACCCAAAAAGAAATTTAATTCTCCCATCATACTCATTTCAAATTCTTTTTGCATTAATTCTGAAAATTCATGACAAAGAATTTTATTGGTTGATCCAAAAATTACATCATCAACATAAATTTGAACCAACAAAACATTATTTTTCACAGTTTTCTTAAAGTGTGTTGGATCTGCTAGTCCAACAGTAAAATCATTTTTCAAAAGAAAAGAACTTAGTCTTTCATACCAAGCTCTAGGTGCTTGTTTAAGGCCATAAAGAGCTTTAGTAAGTTTGAAAACAGAATCTGGTTTTTGAGAATTTTCAAAACCAGGAGGTTTCTCAACATAAACTTCCTCCATTAAATAACCATTTAAAAAGGCAGATTTAACATCCATCTGAAATAATTTAAAATTCATATAAGATGCATAGGCTAAAAGGATTCTAATAGCTTCTAACCTGGCTACAGGTGCAAAGGTCTCATCATAATCTATTCCTTCTTCTTGATTATATCCTTTAGCTACTAATCTTGCTTTATTTCTAGTTATTATCCCTTGATCATCCTGTTTATTCCTAAAGACCCATTTAGTTCCTATTACTGGATAATCATGTGGTCTTTCAACTAATTCCCAAACCTTATTTCTCTTGAACTGGTTCAATTCATCTTGCATTGCTATTACCCAGCTCTCATCATCTAAGGCTTCTTCTATGGTCTTAGGTTCTTGTTGGGATAGGAAAGCAGAGAATTCAACTATGTTTCCAAAGTTTCTTCTAGTTTGAATACCAGTCTCTAAGTCACCTATCACAGATTCTAAAGGGTGATTCTTTGAGGTTCTAGACTGTCTAGGCATTACATTCAAAGGCTCTTCAGTATCATGTTCTTCTGAACTGGACTGAATTTCTTTTATATCATTTTCAAAATCATTCTTTAAATTCTCAGGTCTCATGTTTTCATTAGAATCAGGTTCATCTATTTGTTCTATCCTTTTCTCAAAAGGATCAGATTCATCAAATTTCACATGAACTGATTCTTCAACAATCCTTGACTATTTATTATAGACTCTATAAGCTTTGGAGGTTGCAGAATATCCTAAGAAAATACCTTTATCAGATTTTGGATCAAATTTACCAAGATTATCTTTGGTATTCAAGATGTAAACCTTGCATCCAAAAACTTTAAAGTAATTTACTTTAGGCTTTCTGTTATTCCATAGTTCATAGGGTGTCTTTTTCAAAATAGATCTTATTAAAATTCTATTCATTATATAACAAGCTGTATTAACAGCTTCTGCCCAGAAATATATAGGTAGGCTATATTCATTTAACATAGTTCTAGCCATTTCTTGAATAGTTCTATTTCTTCTTTCTACAATCCCATTCTGTTGAGGTGTTCTTGGAGCAGAGAAGGTGTGTTTAATACCCATGTTTGAGCAAAAGGAATTAAATTCCTGGTTCTCAAATTCTCCACCATGATCACTTCTCAATGAGATTATATTAAAACCTTTTTCATTTTGAATAGATTTAGAAAAACCTTCAAATAAACTAAAAGCTTCACTTTTAAATTTCAAAAAGAAAATCCAAGTAAATCTAGAGTAATCATCAACTAATACATAAACATATAATTTACCAGCTAAACTTGCTACTCTTGAAGGTCCAAACAAATCCATATGGATAAGTTCTAGAGGTTTAGTTGTAGCAACTTTATTAACAGATTTGAATGATGATTTGTGTTGCTTGCCAAGCTGACATGCATCACAGAATCTGTCATTTTCAAATTTGAGACTAGGCAAATCAGAAACTAAATGTTTCTTAGATAATTTATGTAAAGCATATATATTGCAATGACCAAGTCTTCTATGCCAGATCCAGGATTCACTTATATTAGCAGTTAAGCAATTTACTTGTTGTTTACACAAGGAATACAAATCCAAAGTATAAACATTATCAGTTCTGGGTGCTCTAAACTTAAACAGTTTATCTTTAGAAACAGTACAACTATTGTTAGTAAAATCAACAGTGTATCCATCATCACAGAGTTGAGAGATACTTATCAGATTGTGTTTTAACCCTTGTACATAAAGTACTTTGTTGATTGAGACTGTCTCTGGATCTCCAACTGTTCCAATACCAATAATCTTTCCTTTGGCATTGTCACCAAAGGTGACAAGTCCTCCTTCCTTTCGAGTAAGAGAAGAGAAATTAGCTGAAGTTCCACTCATGTGTCTTGAGCATCCACTGTCCATATACCATATTTCTTTCTTTCTTTGGTGACCTGCTACCTCATCAGTTTCAGCCATGAAACACATATTTGCTTTTAAATTGGCTTCCTCCTTCTCTGAGCATGATTCAGAAGAATTACTTGAGTCTTCAGAAACACTCCATGTAGCTTTCATAGCTTTCTTGTCTTTCTGCTCATAATCATCTCTTTTGAAGAATTTCTTCTTCTTTGCATCTTTCAATTTTGGGCAATCCGGTCTGATATGTCCCATCTTTTTGCATTCATAACATCTCACTTCCTTGCTATCCTTTTTAAAGGATTTCTTGAAGTCTTTCTTCTTACTATAGAACTTTCTGAATTTTCTGGCTAGCTGTGCCAGTTCTTCATCCGAATTTGAAGAATCAGAGCTTTCTGATTTAGCACTCACTTCTCTGTTCTTCATCTTTCTATCCTTTTGTTGAGAAGTCACTTTCAAAGCAGTATTTTCCCTTTTTATGTAGACTTTATGCTCATTTACCTCATCTTGCATTTCAGCTTCGTACATCATCAGTGTACCAATCAGTTCTCTCATAGTTAGATCTTTAACAGAAGTTGATTGTCTGATTGCTGCAGAGATTCCATTCCATCGAGTAGGAAGTACTCTCAGTACCTTCAATGCTTGATCAGCCTGCTTGATTGGTTCTCCTAGAGCTGTTATATTATTGACAATTTCTGTCAATCTTCCATTCATCTGAGTGATGCTCTCTCCTTCAATCATTCTGAAAGTATCGAATTTTAACTTAGCAGTTGCATATCTCATCTGTCTTACATTATCTGTTCCTTCATAAGCAACAACTATTGTTTGCCACATTTCATATGCAGTCGGGCATTGAGATACTCTGTTAAATTCGTCTGGTCCTAGACCACAGATGATTGCATTCATAGCTTTTGAATTTATGTCATACTCAGCTTCTGTAGCAGCACTCCATGTATCGGGATTTTCAGGAATTTCATAGGGAGTCAGAATCTTTGAATAGACTCTGTAACCAAGATTTTTCAGATAAATAATCATACGTGATTTCCAGCAGCCATAATTATCTCCATTAAAGTAAGGTGCTCTGACCATTGACATTCCCTCTCTCATATCAGCCATGATACACTATGTATAATCTTTAAATACTTCTAGCTTGATAGGACTTTAGAAATAATAAGCTCCTCCTCTGATACCAATTGTTGGATCTGAATCTACGGATTATACACAAGAGGGGGGTGAATTGTGTCTTTTTCAAATTATTACAATCTCTTCAATTTAGACAAATTCTGTTCACTATGCTTTTGCACGATTAAATATGCAGCGGAAAAAGTAAAGGCATGAACACACGGATGTATAGTGGTTCGGGGAACAGAAGGCCCCTAGTCCACTCCACCAACGCTCAAATCCACGAGCTTGGCGATTTTCACTATCTGGTCCTCGTTTCCACAGACCCGTCCACAACTGAGTACAGGCAGTTGACA
The DNA here is from genome assembly GCA_963277665.1 of Viscum album. Classification (NCBI taxonomy): domain Eukaryota; kingdom Viridiplantae; phylum Streptophyta; class Magnoliopsida; order Santalales; family Viscaceae; genus Viscum; species Viscum album. Next base: position 1,282,068,956 of record OY728127.1, read on the forward strand.
CCTTTACAAGATTCAGGCAAACACAGCCTTCCTGGTTCAAACACGAACCCACACAGCTTAGAACGAGAAGCTGATCACTCAAAAATAAAAAAGGTTTCGATAAAGAAACACTTCTCCAGTTGTTCTTCACAATTGCAACAGAAAGCAATTGACAGTAGATAGATCGTCGTCTTCAGAAAATAAAGATCTGTAATCAAAACAGTTCTGAGTCGATCCAGTTGCAATAGATATTACCAGAAACTTCACAACTTCAGCAGCAGTAGATTCACAACAGGTAGTCGATGTAGAACACGTGAATCTGCTATCAAAATCTTCCTTCAGTAATAAAGGTCTTACGCTTCTTCTCGATCACCAGAAAAGAACGCTTTCACACAGTCTCTGTTTTCTTGCTCGTCAAAAGATCAATCTTTTTTATCACACACTTTCCTGTGCATATATATATCCGAAGTTTCCAAGATAGAACATATTTTCAAATATGAGAAAATCTTTCGCATAAATAGATCCATGAAAATCTCCTTTAGATTCGCGATATTAAATGAAATAACAAAGACGTTGTAACTCCCCTGAAGAATCGGCATAAAAAGCTCCGTTTAAATCAATCATTAATCCGTTGTAAACCGTCTCTGATTCAGTCAAAGTCATATTTAAGAATCAGCTCGAAATCCGCCTAATAATCCGCTTGATTGACTAATTCAAAAGGAAATATCGTCTGTCAAAAATATCCCGACGCCAAACGTAGGGTTGATGACGTGGCTCCAAACGTAGGGTTCACAAACGTAAGGTTCAGAACATAAGGTTCAGAACGTAAGGTTGAACATACATACTTTCTCTTCAGCATTCAAACGTAGGGTTGATCATCCATACTTTGTCTTGCTTCAACTCTCCAAAGAATGTACGGTTGATTATAAAAGTAAGGTTGATGATCCATACTTTTGAGAAACAAACTCAACACTGAAAACTAACGTACGGTTTCTCTTCTATACTTTTCAACAACGAAAACGTAAGGTTCCTTCCAAACGTAATGTTCTTCTTCCATACTTTTCAACAACGTAAGGTTCATTAACCATACGTTTCAAAATAACATAAAAAGTAAACTTTTCATCCATACGTTACGTTCATCAACGTAGGGTATGAACAGTGATTCCAGTACGCGCTAAAATTGATCTCGCGCTACAGTGATTCCAGAATACGCTAAAATTGATCTCGCGCTACAGTGATTCCAGAATACGCTAAAATTGATCTCGGAATATAAAATAAAGTATAAAATCTCGTTATATAAAATAAATTCCTGCAAAATACTCAACGAAATAATTAGTAAATAATTAAGGGTATTTGTGAGCATCAAAATCATCATAAAGAGACAGAGTATTATTTAAAATAATCTCCCCCTTTAAAAAACATTATTTTGATTTGTTTAAAAACAATACATTGCTCAACAGATGCGTTCAGGATCCATCACACGTTATAAACTAGGGAGAGTTGAAATTTGATGATGGGGTGACTTTTACGGAGTTCCCGGTAGATATAGAGGATTGATAGAAGAGTTTCCTTTTTGGATGTTCTATCACTGTCGTGTGAGTTCAGTGGCATCATGGGGTCCTCTTGGAGAGCACATGGGAGTGGGAGGCTCAGATTCGTGCTCAGTACCCTCATTTGTTTGATTTTACTTTTCTTTGGCTTTTAGGGATGTAAATCCGTACGGTGTGGAGAATGTAATGACCTAAAACTTCCTAATAATTTTTTAAATTATATGGAATAATTTTGAGACTTAAAAATATGATGGTGTTCGATTCTGAGGCTCAGAGTGCCCGAAATGATCTGTTGAAGTTTTTTTAAACATTAATTAGGGTGCGTAAGTATTTTTCCTAAAAAAGTTGAATAAATCTTAAACAGTATCCAGAATCAGAAATCCAAGGGCACATTCACATTCAGGATAGTGGGTTTACCCTAAGCATGACTTAATTTTAGTTGGCGCTGGACTCCTGTGAGAAAACCCAAAAATGGCATAACCATAAATTAAATAGTTAAATGAAGTTATTTAATTGTTCAAATTCTTATAACTCACAAATGGTGAGATTGATTAAAAAAACCACCACTGAACTTGTTAGGGTATTCTTTCATTATGAAGATAATAAAATTTTCCGGTGTGGGCAACCTGTAAAAGTTATTTTTCAGCCGTAAATAAAATAATTAATTGACAATAATTTTATTTTAATATCTATGACACCTAAATGGTATCTTGGATTAGAAATATAAGAGAACTGTTGGGTTCGTTGGGGTGTGTTTCGCTTAAGCAGAGCCTAACCTCAATCGGTGCTGGTCTAGGGTGACTGTTAATAATTTTAGGAACATGTTTTTGGGTACTTTCATTAAACACACGAGCGGCGTTTTCTAACTATTTAAACTTTACTCGGATTAAAAATATGAGGGCACCATTAACTCCACAGTATCGGGATTCGCTTATGGGAGAATTTACTTTACCTACAGTAGGTCCGGATAAAAAGTTATGTTTGGTAACATTTTAAAAGAAAATAAATAAAATAATTTTTTTATTTTATTTCATATCCTTCAATAGACAATCAAAGGGTGGGGCCAGGGATGTGTCAATTCAATAAATGGATTTACATGCCCACCCTAAGTAATGAAATTGTTGGGTAATTAAGAACCTTACTAAATAATGAGACCATTAAACATCAATGTTGTTACTTACCATATCCCTGTCCTATATATATGGAGCCTGGGGAGGGGTATCGGCAGTGCTTCGCCAAGGAATGAAGTACTGAAGGAGCACCATGAAACCAGACCCTTAGAGGAAAGATATGAACCAAGCGGTAGGTGACGGGTGAAATCGAACCATGAACTGGAGGATGAAGAACGAGTGGCAACATTGGGAACCAGTTACAGGAATGAAGAACATGATCCACCTTCAAGCACAGATGAACTCAAAAAGGTTTTCGAAGTAGGGGTTATTTCATTTGTGTATTTTAAAAGTTTTCTTATTCCCCATTCTTGAATAATATGAAAAACGTGGACCAAACATCTAACGAGTTGATCCATGATTCATTCATTTTTGCAGGAGGGTGTCGCAGGGTTTCCTTGTAGGGTTTTGATTATTGATTAATTCAATTGATTATTAAACCCTTAATCCTCCTCATGTTTATGAGCTAAAGCAGACGGAGTGGGCCTAACGAACCCAGCCTGAACCCTCCACTATCTTTCTATCCTTGTACCTCCATGGAAGACCGTGAGCATGTAGTTGCACACCGTAAGAGGAGGGTCGAGGCTTGTCAGCCACGGTGAATGGAGGAGGCATCCGACACGATGACAGACCACAGGAGGGCTGGCGATGTGACCGTAGTGCTGTCAGCCAATGAAAGACAAGGCCGATGCCACAACAGAGGCCAAACCTACATCTCGAGGTTTCCATGGTGACTAAGCGTCACCCACGTGGTGTCGTCACATCACAAATAGAATGGCCTCCAGGCTATTTGGGAATCCAAGAGAATGAGGGCATACAACCCCCCCCCCCACATTAGATCGAATAGGGCTTCCACCTTCATATTGGGCCACTACCCTCGCACTAGGCTGCTGCCCCCAGAGCGGTCTGCCCCCCTTGCACTGGGCCACCACATCGCAAAACAAACGGCCTCCATGCCATTCAGAAATCTATGAGACTGAGGGGTTACACCCCCCACATCAGATCGAACCCTGCCGCTGCCCCCACACCAGGCAACGCCCTCAAACCGGGCCGCTGCCCTCGAACTGGGCCACCACCCTAGGGTCGGGCCGCCGCCATCGATCTGAGCACCCACCCTCACCCTGGGCCACCTCCCTCATACAATTACCCCAAACTCTGACTTGGCCACTACCCTTATACTGGGCCGCCACCCTCGGACCAGGCTGCTACCCTCAAACTCGGTCTTCATCCTTAGAGTGGGCCGCCACTCTCAGATTGGATTGGCTCCCTCTGACCGGGCCGCCACCCTTGGACTAGGCCGTCACCCTCGGAGTTGACCAACACCCTCGGATCAGGTCGCCTCGCTCATATCGTGCTGCCACCCTTGGAGCGGGCTACCGACCCAGGACAGGGCTGAAGCCCTAGCGGGCCATGTCGGGCCACCCCATGCAGACCACACTATTCTGGTTGGGCCGCCCGTACTGGGCAACCCTCTTGAGGGCTGGACCGAACATCAGGCTTGTTTTCTGAGTTCACTTTGGCCCCACACAGACTGGGATGGGTAGGGTTGGTCTGGCCAGGTCAGACCAGACCAAGGACCCCCCCCCCCCGGCCCAGAAACACTCAAAGGACCTTATCTTGAAAACCATATGCACATTTGATGAACCGTCTGTGGCATTGTGACCCTTGGAAAAAGAAAGTACTTTTTCCTTACTCCATTAGTGTTTCGGGGAAACTTGGAGTATGGTTGTGTTGGATCGCACCCTAATCCAACAAGGCCCTCTACACTGAAATGCCAATAACGCACAGACGGGGCGTCTGATTGACACGCCGTCTATTGAGTTGGAACCCTTATGACATGGCGGATCATCGAGTTACTTCACTGTGAGACTTTTTGCAGATTGAGATTTAAATGATGGTTTGGGGAGAGATTCCCCCAAGAACAATACATACGGAACCCTATGACTGTATGAGACCTAAAGATAGTTGACTTTTCAACTCTGAGTGACTCGACGACCACAATATGTGATGAGGAAGAGTACATCAACAGACCATGGTATGGATCGGCCATATTACGCGATGGAGAGGAGTACCTTAGAAGGCAACATTGGGGGAGGGCCAGTCTTTGTGACCCAACAGACTCACGATACATGATGGGGAGTAGTACCTCAGTAGTTCAAGCTTAGTGGGAAGAGCCTCTGTTTGACAAGGAAGGACCATTGTACTCGATAGGGGATGAGTTCTCTAGCAGCTAAGGTGTTCATCGATGTGGCTGGGAATGTTACTTGATACTACCCCTAGAATAAATCATGTTGTGAGCTGTCTTCACTTTGTGCCTGTGATTGAGGTTATGATATGTTGTATTTTATTTGTGGGTACTTCTACCTTCATGGTACTTTCTTTGTGGAATTCATTCCACATGTATGAGATGAGTATTTCTTGATAACTTAGGTATATGTATGGGTATATACCAAAGAAGAGTTGGGCTCTTGCTTTGTGGTTTTTCCTTTGTGGGACTATAGTAGAACTATGGGGTCCCTACTGTGTATCGTTATACTCACACCTACATGGGCTTCTCCCACACCATGTTGTTTCTTGTGCAGATGACGTATGACATTGATTGATACTAAGGGAGCCTGGACTGGACGGTACTCGATGATAGTGAATTCAGCATGACGTGATGCGCATGAGATAGGTGGGTGTGGTGTACTATGGAGGCTATATGTACCTACCCTTTAGGTTGGATCCAAGGTGGATGATCCAGGAGCTACTTTTCACCTTTCATCTATTTATAATTTTTAGTTGTACTTGTACTTTTCCATTTGGTCTTGGTTTTTGTCCCCCTTCACTTTCAACACTCTTTTTATACATCAGTTTACATCACAATTTATTCTTGTTGTGTTCTCGTACCATTTTTAGTACAGGTTTAAAGGAATTGCCTTCCCATTTTAAGGAATTCACCTTTAATTTCTAGCTCCTACCCCTGGACTATGGAAGGAAGGCTTGGGGTGGTCACGGAAAGGGCCTCGGGGGATGGGTCATGACAGATATGCCTTATAATGACTTGTATTTTCCAGATTGTTTTATAAATTATTTGGATAAACACTGATAAAATACACTAGGATGGCTTGGGATTCTGAGACCTAGTGTACTATGAATGATTGTTTAAAAAATGATAAACATTTAATATCATGCACACATGATTTTCCAAAAAAAGAAGAACAACACATAAACAGGTTTTCAGATTAGGAATATGAGGTTACCATTACATTCAATGTATCAAATTTACTATAAGTGAGGCCCAACATTTACTGGCCCAGGGTGGCAGTGAAAAGTAGTTTTCACATGTATCAGCAATAAAATATTTTATAAAAATATTTTATTTGGATGCAATGAAATTCCTATTTTCTATTTATTTTAAGGAATTCAATTTTATAGTCATTACCCTTGAAATTCCTCTAAAGACATGGGGAAAACCCTCTCGAGGAAGCGACTATGGATCAGAGATCAGATCATGGATCACCATGCTAATAGAGTTAGAGGATCTTTGTCCATGAATGATACAGTCTCTTGGTAGGGGGTATTATTTAATTATTATTTCCATTCAATTTATAAGAATCAATGAATAACATATACAAACCGATGAACGAGATGATCTAAAGTTCAGTCGTCCTTGTTGGATTGTTATTGCTGGGTTTCATTTCGGGAGATTAGTTACCCTCATCATTCATCTTTCTAATAATAATAAATATAAGATGAATCTAACAATGGCCATGATTTTTTCCTTCGTAATTCATTGTGTTTTTCTCCCACCCCTTATTCTTGGCATTCTTTGCCAGTGGACCATCTTGGTAATGGTTCAACTTGTCAGAGGGAATCAAACACAATTAGACCCCCTAATCAGAGTAAAATTGAATGAAGCAGATGCAGTATTGCATATCGGTACCTGATGAGGCTAGATCTATGAATGCATAAGTTTACGGGCATCGAATAAGCCCCTATGGTCCATGGAATAGATTAATGATACTCTAATGCTGAGACTAGGACCAGTAGTGGAACATGACAATGGTGGCATGAGGATGCAACGATGATGGCAAAGAGGCTGGCGGGTGTGGTTGGTAGTGACTTCAGAGGTCCACATGGTGCAGCTGGAAATGATGGTAGAGGGCCACATGTGGTGGCTGGTGGAGGTGGAGGAGGAACACACATGGAGATTGGCCATTATGGTATGTCACATGGGTGGATGGTGGTAGTGACAAGCTATGGGGCACGATGAAGAAGGACCCTTGGCATATGGTGCACATGGATGGGCCTCGGAGTGCACTTGAGGGTCGAACCACATGGGACATGGTGCGGTCCATGTGGGAAATATTAGATGAAAATGGTTGGGGTGGGTCAAATTTGGGGGACATACCGGCCTACATGCAACAAGGTCAGACCAAGGGATTCATGACACTCCATTAGGCCCAGTGGTTTGAGTTAGGTGACCTAGCGGGTTGTTTCCTAATGGGGTTAGCTTGCTGAGCCTGGTGGCCTTGCAGGCCCAAGAGGCCTTTGTGGTTCAAGTAGGGATAGTTTGGGTCAGACCTAACAAGGCTGGTTCATTTCATCTGGAACTTCTTCATTTAGTCCCATACCGGACCCCGACCAAACATTTTCTCTAAGAGGATCATAGCATTCTAACCATGTGTCTGTTTGGGGTGCCGTTTATGGAGTTGGGACCCTTTCTACTCGGAGGAACTTTTAAAATATTATTAATGAGTGTTTAGGGATGTATGAATATAAATTAATGGCATGGGGAGTAGGTTCTCCAAGAACGAGTGTGCAGTTATTAAAATTTGGTGGTTGACTATGACCTAGAGACTACATGTCTTATCAAGACTATGTGTCTTATCCAGAATAGGTGTCTTATGGTGACTGAGCTAGCACTCCACTATCCTACCAGGGTGCATGTCTTCTAGTTGTTAAGTGGTACCCCCTTCCTTGTTAGGTTGTGGGTCCTCAAGACTGAGTTTCTTATCAAGACTGGGTGTCTTATTGGGACTGACTGTCTTATCGAGATATGGTGTCTTCTTAATACTGAGTGTCTTATAAAGATCTGGTGTCTTATCGAGAATATGTGTCCTATCATGTGTGGAGTAGCTCATCCATTTGAGATGTATCTACCACAGCTCTTGTATATATTTATGAGGAGTGGTCCCATTCACTTGGTGTGAAAGATACCTAGAAAGGAGTTAGTGCCCCCACAAGGGAATGAGGAGTGGAATACTCTGTTCGAGAGAGAATTAAGTTTTTTGAGATAGTTATGGGAATACTCCCTTGACTACGATGTAGTGGAATGGTTTGGATCTCTTGATTCTATCATTAAATAGAGAATTCACATGGTTTCATATTTCGTAACACTTCTCCCTCAAATATGTGTAGTGGTGATGTGTGAGCCTCTTCACTTTGGTTTCATAGCTAGTGCTAGGTGAAAGGTGGTGAAGACAAAACCTATGGTTCTTGGAAATGTAGATATAACTAGTAAAATTTTCATTATGGACTACATTATCTTGTAAATACCATTTATAATGGTAGATTTTTTCCTGATGGAGTGAATCTCTCAAACAGGTGCCATCAGAGATGGCTGAGCTGGTGGAATGTGTCCTCTTGTTTTTTGTGATATGATTCAACCCTATGATGAGAATATAGTTGATGTCTATGAGGTTGGAACATTATGATACATATTGTTTGAGATGAGTATATCTGGATGTTCTTGATATATGTGTTGTAGACATATATATGTGTGTAACTGATTGTACTACATTCCACTGTTGTATTTCCATTGTGGTTTTCAAGTGTCCTTCTAAGTATTTGTTACTCACCCTAGCATAGGAATTTCCCACATGTGCTATGTCATGTGTAAACAGTCGACACTATCAAAAAGTCATAGGTTGGATAGGACCAGGTGGTTCTTAGAAGGACCAGATAGATGAGGAGTGATCTTACGGTTTCATACAACTATCCATTACCTTTCCCTTCAGGTAGGGTATTCTGTAGATGAGTTTTAGGAATATATTCTTTCACTTAGACAAAGACATTCTTATAGTGTGATTTTATTCTGGCCCTATTTCCTTTCCAGTTTACTACTTTTTTACTCTGTTTTTTGAATCATAGAGTTATTCATGTCTTTAATTATTTTTTCATTTCATAATTTTGGGATTACAGATGAGTGCATTTGAATAGGTAATAAGGAAAATGCCTCCCATTTTGGGGATAATCCTACACAGTAATAGTCTATAGTCCTTATAATATTGGAGGTAGGCTTGGGGTAGTCACACCATGGGCCCCTCTGGTACGATACATAACATTGTGGAATTTGAGGGGGTGGGTTCTACTTAAGGACCAAGAGTCAATGAGTTTATTTTGGGGAAATATTGTTAAGTGTTTTGAGTTTTTATTTAAGTATAGGGATTCCAATGTTGGGGCAGCGGCCGATATATCCATACACCAGGACTTTGGAAACCTTCCTTTTGACTCGGTACATGAGAATTCTTTTTGTAGGGAAAAAATGGTACAATCATAATATTGGAATGATTGGGTCTTCCCTATCCTTATTGAATAAGCTCTCCGTATATTCTCTATTGACCACGGTATATATTCTTTTACTTCAAGATTGTTCAATGTTGAAATCCATCCTGGATTACACCATGTGATCATAAGGATGATCTTCTAGTTTACAAGACATCAGTAATGTTATTTTCACGTAAAATTGCACCTCTAGGAGATTCACCAACTATACAACCATTTGTAGTGTAACACATGGTACCCGTAGTACAAGTGGATGAGATGCTAATTCTAGGCACACTACATTATTTTTCTTATTACAGACCCCTCAGGATCTGAGGTGATCGAAACACATTGGTGGATGAGAACTGGCATAAGGTGGTGGCACAATTCTTCAATTTAGTTAGGACACCAGCACATCATATGGAAGTCCTAGAAATGAGCATTCTACATGGATCAGTAGTGTGATAGTAGGGTGTGATTACCCGATCTTATGATGGGAAGACTCTTCTCTCCATAGAGACAAAGAACCATTTCAAAGTGGAGTTCTAAAATAACAAGATAAGAGATATGCATATCCAGATGCTTTTACATCTCCAGCATGATGACATGTCAGTGTTTGAGTATTAATCGACACATAATGAAATTTCTAGGTACATGATGGTTATGATATGAGACCAGTGCTTCATAGCTCGGACCTTCAGGAGAGGTCTTCATAAGGAAATTTGATCTCGTATTACCCCTTTGTTCATTCCAACATATACTGGGGGTACTAGAATGATCCTCAACATTTGAGAGTTCCTTGGATAGGTAGATTCACCTATTACTAGTCAAGAATGTGTATAGAGTTGGAGATACATTGGAAACAGGTGATAGAAATATCCACAGGGACACAAGTGAGTCAGGTGCTGAAATAGGTGATCTCAGAGTAGATCGAGTCAGTCAAGGGAAAAATTGTGTTACTCAATCTATGATTGGGGACTTCTGATACAGCACTGACCAACCCATTTCAATGTTGAACATGAGATGGTCAGGTGACTGTCAGGGAAGAGGAAGAGATAGTAATGGTATGATCCACAAGGCAGATAACATGACAGTGGAGTCGGGAGAGCAAAAAATAGTTGTCAATGTTTCGACATGTTACCACCACCGACCCTTGGTGGTCCACGACAGGGTCAGGGATCTGGTGGATGGGGACGAGGCCAGTTGTAGGCAATGCTATCCTATGACATGAATGTTATAGGGATGATTGAAGGTATGATCAGTGTCTTTTCAACCATAGCTACAATTTTAATAGCTACAAGTACAAGTCATTATTTTTTTCCATGAATCTTGTTCAAGACTCAATGATTCTGGTTGAACCATTGACTCAACCCTCAAGCATGGAGACTCCTACTAGAGGAGTCCCAATGATCATGATGTAGATCCAATAGCGTGACTTCGATCTTGTAGGATATTTGTTCGGATGGGATCTTTTGGTATAATTGTGAAGGCCTTATATCATCAGTCTTGGCATGGACTAGTTATCCATAGTTAATGCTCAAAATCATTATTTTAGGCTACGATTTCGATGTTTCCATATTGGTGGAATAAGGGTTTCTTTTTTGGTGAAAAGGAATCCTAGTAATCATAATATGGACTCACATATAAGCGGGTACATCCGATCAATCATCATTTGGATAGCCTAACCCCCTATGATTTGGATGTTATGAGTCATCAATATCCTCATGTGGTGGTAGTTTAATAGTTTATTCGGTGGAGTTTGAGATAGAGGCACTGCATATGGTTCCTCCCAGACTATTAATTTGAACATTTCTATACACTTGTAAAGGGGAATGCGATAAAATATTCTCTCATCAAGAGATCATGTTCACAATTAATAAATCAGACATCAGAGCTATTAATCGCATTATAGTATTCCTTGGTGAATGATGTCTGAACGACTTATCAACAATTGAGGGTTGACACTCTTCCACACCTATAGCATGTCAAGGAGGCACAAAAAGAGGATACCAACTATGATACCCTATGTGCCAAGATGTCCATTTGGCATACACCAGATGGAATTTGTAAAGGTGGGGAGAACATCATTCTTTTCCAAGGATGCACTGTAGTACTAGAGATGTTGAAGGATGAGGTTTTGAGGAAGTTTCATACTTTCCCTTTGAGTTTTACATCCCCTTCAGATCCACAGAATCACAATGTCTGAAAAGGATGGATATCTTTTTTGGGGTAAATATCCCACTTTATATGTTTGTTTTCTTCTTATTGTGATGTATCTGGATCCTATTATAGATAAACATGGAATTATATAATTATATGGGAGTATGGAAGACCCAGTTTTTGTGGTAGTAGTGGACGCATGGAGTGGAAAGATGCATCAGGATATGCATGTGGGTGTTCGAGAGGACATCAGGAAGATATAATAGGTTGATGCTGGTATTACTTATTGATATGAAAGATGGACGACTGGTTATATCAGTTTTTAGTTTATCAACAAACAATGTCAAGATACGAGTTTTTAGAAAGTGTTTCCCCTGTTATTTTATGGGGTTCTAGGAAGGAAGTGGGATAGGATGTCTAGGGAATTCAAGAAGGCTTTAATATGTACCACCTTGTTACATGATTCTATTTGGGTGATAATTTCATGACTCACCATGTCATCCCACATCCAATATAGACGGAAGCATAATTCAGTAGAGATCAGGGGATGCCTCTACATGAAATAGGTAGTTTGAATACATGTAATTCCATCGACAATAGTTTCAAATCGCGATGATAACTTTTCATCCTGGTCTTGGAGGTCCAGAATTGAGAAGATAGGATCCTTCAATGAATATTGATTACTTTATTATGTGTCAAATAAATGTACTAGAATCACTAATAGTGCTTATGGGAGTAGGAGGATCAGGTTGATGCTATGTACCCTCGTCCTTTTTGCAACCCTTGGTTTGGATTTCAGATATGTAAAGGCTTAATGTGGGAAAATTTAATGACTCGAATTTTCCAAATTTTATTTTTAGAAATTAATTTGGAAAATCCAGAGACTAGGAGATGAGACGACATGTGATTCTAAGGTCTAGTGTTCCCATAATGACAAATTAAAAAATGTTAAACTTTGAATAATGTGTCCACATGATTTTCATGAAAAATTGGAATAACTACTAAACGGGTTCTGAAGCTTGAAATATGAGGAAATTGTTGAATTTAGTGTAGTGAATTTACCTTATGTGGGTCATAACTTTGAGTGGTGTAGGCTGGCAGTGAAAAGTTGTTTTCAAATATATTGGTAATAAAATATTTTAATAAAAATATTTTATTTATACATATAAATATTCCCTATTTCTATGTATAGTGATTAATTTAGTGTTATTGTCATATCCTGTGAAATTACTCTATAGACATAGTGAAAATATCTCTCAGTCATGGGATGATGGATTAGAGATCATATCACAGATCTTCATGCCAACAAAGTGGGAGGATATTGTCAATGATTGCAAAACACCGCTTCTCATCAACGATAGATCCAAGCTCTGGGTATCACATTTGACTTCATTGTGATTTCAATTATTGTTCTTTGATTAAATGAATAATGGTAACCAACCAATGAATAGACTTATCTAAGGATCAATCATTCTTGTAGTATGGTTAATGTTGGGGTTTATTTTATGATATTAGATACCCTCATGGTTCATCCTTCTAATGAGAATGAATCGAGGAAAAAAAAGAATTTACATGGTTCATTCCTTGGAATGTTTTGGTTCCCCCCCTGTTATTGGAGTTCATTTCCATTATATCCTTATTGTCATGGATTTACTTTTTGAGTGGCTTTAAATGTGATCGGACCCCCATATCAGAGTAAAATCGACCATAGGGGTTGTAGTAGTATAGATATGCACTAGATGAAGCTAGTTCTGAGAACACATAAATTGATGAGCTTCAGTGCATCCCCAGTGATATATGGAAGAGATTAACGCAGTTCTGACATTAGTGAATGGAACTAGGAGAAGAATGTGATAGTGGCAGTGTGGGGATACAACAACGATGGTGGACCACATGAGTGACTGGTAGGATCAGTGAGCCACGGGACACGACACATGAGACTGCAGGGCACATGTCGTAGGAGGACATAGGGAATGCAATGCACAAGGTTGGGACACTGAGTGATGTAGAGGTCCAGACCACATGGGATATGGCGCGGTCCACGTGGACCAGAGAGGAGGAACACGAATGTGGCGGGCTGGGTTTGATGGATAATCTGGCTCATGGTGACATGGATCAAACCAATAGAAACAAGCCTCTCTAGGTGGAACCATGAGTTGATCCAGGTGGCCCGACATGGAAGTGTGGTTTAGGAAGGTATGGGTCAGCCAGACCGGGTATAGTCAGACCTAGATCGGACATGGGCTAGATATTTTCACTAAAATAGTCATAACATTAAAATCGTGTGTCTGTTTGGTGAGTCATTTCACGGTGTTGGGATACCTGAGATGAAATTGTCCTTCTGAAATATGAAAGGTGAGATTTTTTGGATATATGAATATGAATTAATGTTTATGTAGTAGGTTCTACAGAAAAGAGTTTGTAGTGACCAGAATCTGGAGGATGGATAAGACGTTGAGACTAGGTGTCTTATCGAGACTGAGAGTCTAATGAGACTGGGAGTCTTGTCATGATAGAGTAGGCACTACCCTATAATTCTATGGTTTTGGTACTCTAGTCACAAATTGGTAACCCCAATCGATTTTGTGTGTGGGTACTCGAGATAGATTTCTTATCCAGACTATGTTTCTAATCAAGATTGAGTGTCTTATCGAGACTAGGTGTCTTATCAAGACTAAGTTTCTTATCAAGTCTTGGTGCCTTATCGAGAGTATTTGAATAATCATATGGGGAGTGGGTCCTCCATTGTAGATATATTTCCCTTATCAATGGGATAAAATAATGATGGTAGGTCCCATTACCTTGTGTGAACAGTACCTAGATAAGAGTTAGTTCTCCCTCGACAGCTTGGGGGAGTGGGATTCTCCATTCATGAGTGAGATATTTTTTGAAAGTTAATTAGGGGAAGAACTCTATTGACTATAGGGTAGTGTAGAGGTGTGAGTCCCACCATTCTTTATTATATATAGGATTCACTTGATGCATATTTTGGTGCAGTGCTCCCTCAACTGTGTGTAGTGGTTAGGGGCATGCCTCTTCCCTTGGGATTCTTATCTTGAATTGGGTGCAAGGTAGCGGTGATAGGACCTAAAGTGATGGGAACTAGAGTTGGACCTCGTAATAAGTTCCCAATGGAATAAGTTCTCTTGGATTTTCCATTATTAATGGTGGAGTTGTTCCCGAGGGAGTGCATCTCTCGAACGGGTGCCATATGAGATTCCTGAGTTTGTAGAGTGCATCTTCTTGGTTTTCATGTGACAATTTGTGCCTATGATGAGAATCCTATTGATAGATATGAGGTTGGAACATTATTATACATAGTTTCTAAGGGAATTCACATGTGCATCACTAATTTTGGCCTCCTTAGGTCCCTGATCTCATAGGTTTTGTGATGTTTTTCCCTATTTTATATTTCTCCACTTCCCTTTCATATTCCCTAAAATAATAAATCTGATGATAATGATGCTGATAAGTTTCTACGATTAATATATCTATAATTTCATGATATTTGTGATGTTGTAATATATTTTTTTGGATCTGATTCTACTATATTCCTTTGTGGTATTTCATTTGGGGTTTCATGGTGTCCTACTGTGTATTGTTTTACTCACCATAACAAGGTCTTTTCTAGTATGTGTTGTGTCTTGTTCAAACTATCAATGATTTTTTGATGTCCTACGTTGACTAGGACCAGGAGGTGGTTAGAGAGAATAGACACCTGAGGTATGCTCCTACATCTTCAGACAGTTATCCAATACCTTTCTCTTCAGGTAGGGTTTCCGTAGATGTGTTTTCAGAACATGTCCATTCACTTTTGTAGAGAATTTCTTTTGGTTGGCTTGTATTGTAGCTCTGTTTCCATTTTAGTTTCCTACTATCATACACTATTTTTTCTATCTTAGTGCTATAAAATCTTAATTACTTAGTTTTTTTCATTTCATCATTTTGGTCTTGGAGATTCATGCATGTGTACAAGTTATTAGGAAAATACATCCCATTTGTGGGATATAACTTCCCAGCCCAAGTCACTGGCCCCTGGCCAATTAGTGGTGTGATTGGGGTAGTCATGGGATGGGACCTTCTAGGATAGGATGTGACATGCCTATTGTTAGGGAATACACTGATGTGTTTCTCGAGGAATTTCACGGTCATCCTCCTAGAAAATATGTAGAATTTTCTATCATGTTTATACCATGGGCGTTTCCATTACCCAAGACTCTATATTGTGTGAATTTTAAGGAACATAAGGCATTAAGAAACTAACTGCATGGGAAATTGGATAAATTATTCATCCCCCAACATTATTCATCGTTGGTGTACCAATCCTCTTTATCTAGAAGAAGTATGGGTCAATGCACCATTGCATCGATTGCTGTGAGCTCAATAAGAACACGATAAAGAACAAGTATCCTCTGTCTTGGATTGATGACATGTATGATCAACTATCTGATGAAAAATAAATCACTAAGGTCTATATTTGGGGAGGATATTTTAAATTAATGGTTGTAGAGACCCGTAGCTTATCGTACATTGACATTACATTACTTTTGCGGAATACTTAGTACATAAAAAAAACACACACACAAGGATCGTAATAGTTTAGTGTCTTTGGAAACTCGGAACGTAATCTTCTAATCGTGGTGAAAGATCTTCAATATCTCCCATAAAGATCTTCCCTTTTTTTTACCTAAAAACCTTTCTTTATATCCTGGGGAAAAGAAAACATAAAAGGGTGAGCTCAAATGCTCAGTAAGGGTCAACAATAGAAATATCAATCACATCATATACATAAGAACATAGCTTTTGGAAATCTTAACCTGCAAAAGAGCTCATAATATCATAACATGGGATAAATCATAGAAGTGAAAATGAGATCCCCATAATCATAACATGAAACTTTAAACTTTGTGGCATGCACACATAATCATGGAAAATCATTTCTTGTTAGTCATGACTCATTGCCAAGACTATCTTAGTGGACAAAGTCCCTTTCTGAACCGAGTTCACTCCTCGTTTCAGTCCTGTATCACTGAACCGAAATAACCTTCCGTTCCAGCCATGTCTATCTCATGAGATATAAAATCATTACCCAATGCATTGGAGGGAGATATAGGTCCCACCCATCTTATAATGAATCCTTTCTTATGTGTGCCACATAATCATAAAACATACATCATCGCATAACACATGTAACAAAAATGGGATTCTTGAAACATCATGACATCATAAATCAATTCATATAAGATAAAGGAATTCATAAAAATAATTCCATCACAACATGATCAAATCAATTTAATAATAGGGATAAAAACAGAACCCTTTATTATCTTAGATGGAAAATAATTTTGATAAAACACTTGAACTCCATTCTTGAGGAAAATATCCTTTCTTCTTCAAAAACATTTTTCCTTTCATAACATGTCATACAAATTTAAAATAAAAGAAGTTGATTAAAAATAAACTTGAAAACTTGTAAAGGAATCTTCTTTGAAGTAATGTTTTAAAAATCCATTCATGCCGTATAAGTTAAAAAAAACATTCTTCGTACTTTTGTCGGAAAAGTCAAAAAAATACCTTGTACGGAACACGACAAAAGATTCCTTTCATTTCCTTTACTAAAAACTCAACGAAGGGTAAAATTGGATTTAAACAATTGTAGTTGGATGGAAATAATATTACATATTTATGAAACATGGATTTGGATGATAAAATACACCCTAGTAAATACTTACGAATAAACAATCTCGGATAAAAATGAGATTGTGATATTTCCCTTACCTTAGGTCCGACTTGCTTTGTAAGTGTCCGAACCTCCTGTATAATGATTTAAATCATGTTATTGACTTATTACAGAATCATACTAATTGTTATGATATCATATATGGTTCACTTATGACATTATATTACCCGTTCTTTTGTAAATTCCATGTTAAAGAAACGTTTTGGGTAAAATCGTTTCATTTATCGTATGTGTTTTGACTTGTTGTTCTTGACATCATTATTACTTATATCATGATTTACTTACTTCCAGAATATTAAATATGATTTATATATCATATATATTCAGTATATATATATATATATAATAGGTAGATAAATAAAATGAAAAACACCGTTCATGGAGACGGTAGTCCGTACGTACGCATGAACGCTGTTTTCCTTTCCTTATAGTCTTGAAATGGAAGTAAGTAGATGACATACATATGTATATATATACATAAATCCAGTAGCTTTATAATGTCATATATTTCATTATTATTTCTTATATATACATTATAATCATTCTTAAATGGTTAACATGGAGAATGAATCTCATCGCGTCGTGGAGACGGTATTCCGTACGTACGCACGAGCGATGATATCATTTCTATAAATATTGAATTGAATTGGAGTGTATTATACAATATATCAGAATCAATATGATGTTGTAATAACTATGTATAGTTATTCTTTACACCATTATACCCATCCATGTAAGGTGGTGGTGGAAAATAGATTACACCACGGCGTGGAGACGGTATTCCGTACGTACGCACGCGCGGTGATTTCTTTTTCCGTAGGATGGATAGATGGTGAAATAGGGGTGTTTCGTACTTATAATAACATATCAGTATATGAGTGATACTGATGTTATTACTTCATAATGAAACAACCTAAGAAGAAGAAGTGGAAGAAGAAATAAAGATGAAAGAATTGGTAACGGTAATTACCTCTTCTTTGAAGTGCCTCTTTGAAACCTCATCTTAGGGCACTAAAATTGGTCTTTGAGTAAGACCAGAACCTCTAGGATGTTTCTAGGGAAGTGGAGAAGAGATTTTGGCAGGGGTTGGCCGAGCTTGAATGCTCAAATTGGTGTGAGGAGGAGGGGAAGGAGGTGTCCTTTTATAAGGGAGGAGAGGGGCACCTTAGGAATATCTCAAAATAGTATTTTATATTAAAGTCAAAATCGGTTTATAATGGTTCCAAAGGGTCTTATTTCGAAGCTAAAGTGGGTATGGGTCGAAATTCTATCAACCAATAGGATTTAGACAAGTTTAGGGTATTATTTTAACCTTATCAATTAGATTTAACTCTAAGTTAAATAATTTAACTTTTACCGTGTCTTTTTGTTTTCTTTCACTATATGGTTAATAAACATACTATAACATGCCAAACGAACCCCAAATTGTATATTAGTAATACATATATCTTTATCTAAGTCATTTGGCCGAACCTTAGATTTTTAAGAATAATATAACAATTAATAATATAATATTTGATTTAAAAACTATTTTGTGTCAATTTTGACACTATTTGATATATGATTTTTGTGAAAGTCATAACAGAATTATATGTTCGAACCAAGTTGATTAAATCAACACTAATATATCATAGTAACCTAGAAAATTAGTGGAATTCATAAAAAGTCTCAAATTACATTTATTTGGGTGTTTATAACATCCATTATGTCAATATTTCATTAACAAGATAATTAATGCATCATCTTTGTGTCATAAATAAATTAAATTATTTGATGTCTAAAAATTACAAATAAAATACCATCATGTATTAAATCTTTTTATCTTTCTAATGAATATTTACAATCGAATTTATCTTATGTATAACCCCATATTAGAAATGATTTACTTATTAAACTTTGATTTTAACTATTTTAACCATTCTTTAAATAAATTAATAATAAATGTCCTAATCTAATCCAAGTGGGCCTAAATGGTCATATTTTCTTCCTAAGTTTGTTTTTGGTCGAATTACACTTGTCCAATAGAATTAGTACATGTGTTAGGGTAATATTAACATCATATTTACCCTTAGTTACCCTATTTACTATTAACCGTGGTAAAAAAAGTAAAAAGTTACTATTCACCAAAAATTATTTTCATCTCATTGAACCACATTTTAGTCCTTGATATTAACCGTGTCTCTCGGATTTTCGAAATTCCATTCACAGAAGCGGTAAAATTAAGTTTTATGCAAAATTCAGTTTTTAACCTACCACTTAGTGGTTTCACTATTCATCAAAAATTGAAAGTTTTCAGAAAGATGTCAAAATTTCATCCTAAGCTATATTTCATATTCCGAATTCAAAAATGAAGTCTATTTTACCAAATTCATAACATAGAAATTTCATTAATTACTTTTATAATTAAATCCCGCTGTTAAAACAAATAACGTGTTTTTAAGAAACAATATCTATCAAAAGATTGACACTTGTTTATGTCTAGTTTAAATGTGAAATTAAATCCAATGACCAACATTGTATTAAATTGTAAAAATATATTCTAAATATACTTTAAAACCACTCAAATTAATGATTTATCACTATTAATTATTTCGATTAAAAAAGTTGTTTTTAATTATAATTTAGTAATTTTCACTATTCATTAGAATATGAAAGTTATCCGAAAAGTACCAAAATTTCACCTTAGGCTAAATTCGATACTCCGAATCCAAAAATGAAGTCCATTTTGAGAGTTAAAATTTATAAAATTTAAAAAGTGGTTATTACTATTCATAACGGCTAGTTTTAATAATATTTTAATAGCATATCATTGTTTCGTGAAACTCAGGATTACGTACCACACACGCTATCGAGGAAGGTTGTGATTGCGTGTAATGCAAGGCAAGTCAAGGATGCGTGTTGTGCAAGATCCTTTTGGTGTAGCGTATAACACAAGACATTAGTAAAATAAAAAAGAATACTTTTCATAAAATCTCGGGCTGTTACATTCTACCCCCCTTAAAATGAATTTCGCCCTCGAAATTCGTTGGGGTTATAAATGGTTTACTATTTGAAAGTTTCTTTAATAGAAACCCACATCGTAAAAGGGAATACCAAAACTTGGCTTTAAAAACTAAAGTATGAAATGTAACGATTACCCAAATAAACTAATCACTGGGTTTCCACATAGGTGAAAATATGGATATGGAAGAGAAATCTAACCATCATGTTCTGATGGAGAGTGGTAGAGAACATGGCTATGGAAAATCCAGTAATCACAAATCCATAAATTTGTGATGATCTAAGGTACCATCTGATTCATCAGGTATAAGATCACTAGGACAACATTTTTGGTTTTCAAGATCATCTCCCTAAAGTTGAAAATTTGAATTAGAATAAATACTTACTTTATTTTGGTACAATCTCACTGTTGTTCGTGCCTTGAACAATTTCCACTTCATTTCTTAAATAAATGAAGTTGAATTTATTATTCGTGAAGTGTTAGCAGATCATGTGATAGAATGACTGTTCATTCCATCTGTCTCAAACAAAAGGTTAGCAAATGTTATTAAATATACATAAGTCATTCTATAGTGAGATTAATCATATATGGTTCCTAAAATGGACTTATACTTCATATATCATACTTCTTAATATAATAAAACTGGTTTCTACTAAACAGGGACTTCCTGTAGGTCAGTGGTAGGTGATAAAGGCCAGTCGCACTTCGGTTGTGGGTTCGATTCCTACAGCCTTGTCCGAAGCGATGGGCTGTCGCCCGTCCTGCAGGTTGTCCCTTTTTCTAAAACTACGTTACTATAACATCCCATCAATAATATCGAAAATCTTCTATCCTTAAACAATACTAACTTATGTCCAACATAATCCAGTCTAATCTTTAGGCTTATACATAATACTGCAGTCCACTCTCATAATATAGTGACAACAATTACCAGGGATTTAATACTGTCGTTGATCCCCACATATCATAAGATATGTCTTGTTGGTCACATTCCAAACATTCAAAGTCCTTAATCGTGTATTCTCTTGAATACCTTAGTGAAAACATGAGTGCAGTTAAATGTTAACACTTTCCACATACCAAAATCCTCAAAATTCTATATACTCAAACCATGATATCACTTAGTCCTTATATCAATCATGAGCTCATGAATACTATTAAACATTTCATTTTCTCGTCTTCATTATGCGCATATCATCTTATTTCCAAAAAATATCTCAATCACTTTGAATACCACATTAATAAATATTGTAATACTCAATGATACAACATTATTTTGGAATCCCATTACATAAACACTTAATCATTCCACCACATCGTTGTCATATTCAACATTGCCAATAGTGATCGCATTTGATTTCCCTTTGTCCTTTGCCTTCAGTGGTTGCTCATGTTGATCATCACTAACCCTTTGATTAGGGCAATTATTAGCATAATGCCCCATTTCCTTGCACTTGAAGCATTGAAGTGTTGGTGGTGTGTTCTCTGCAGTGTTTGCTTTATTCACATCATTAGAAACCCTTTTTCCATTACTTCGACACTCAGCTGCTCGATGACCTTCTTTTCCACACTTAAAACATTTTCTAGTCCCTTTAAGACAATCTCCACCATGATACTTTCCACACTTTGTGCATAAGGAAACATTCATATTCTTTTCACCATTATTCTGAGATTTCTCCTTGAACTCCATCTTTCGTTTCTTGTCAAAACCATGAGATGGATATGTAACACCAACTTCCATTTCTACCTTGATAGCACAACACACAATTTCTTCATAGCTACTAAAGTCTCTTATAGCTAATGCCCTTCGAAGACTTGGTTTTAAGCCACTGAAAAATCGATCAACTTTACTTTCAGGTTGGATGATAATTCCAGAAGCATACCTTGCAAGTCTTGTAAAATTTGCTTCATAGGTACCAACAGATTCATCGTCCCTTTGCTTCAGTTCAAGAAACTCTTTCTCCATCTTTGTTCGAAGAATACGAGGGAAGTACTTACTGAAAAACAAGTTCTTGAACTCGTCCCATTCCATGGACTCAATTTCATCTCTTGGCCTCGTATTCTTGATAAGATTCCACCATTGATCAGCTTCACCTTCCAAACGATATACTGCTAAGATGACTTTATCATGTTCAGAACATTGAAGAACTGAAAATATCTTTTCAGTAGTACTGATCCATTGTTCAGCCACAAGTGGATCAGAAGACCCACTGAAAGAAGGTGGACGTTGCCTCATGAAGGACTCAATAGAATATTGTTCCCTTATCTGCTCATTTGGAAGTCCAGAATGATTCATAGCTTGTGTAAGTATAGCAATAAGATTTTGCACTCCATCTCCCATAACATTTGTTTGTTCAGGAGGGCAATCATTGCATTGTCCATTGCATTGATCAACACGGTTCCTTCGGGTTCCAGCCATCGTCTAAAACCCAAAAAGAATAGTGTGAGAGGCAAAAATCATGCTAGGGAAAACAACATAATAAAGGGGGATTACGTTCAATATCCAACATCTTAGGTTTAATTCTATGATCGTTAGCGTAATTCTATTACTATAACCTATACGTATACTTATCCCTAGGGACATCCCTAGACATACCTTAGAAATATCTCTAGGGATCTCACTAACGTTTTCGCATCCTAGTTTCCAAAGGTTGACTAAACCTCCCTCTGATACCAACTGTAGAGAACCATAGCTTATCGTACATTGACATTACATTACTTTTGCGGAATACTTAGTACATAACAAAAACACACACACAAGGATTGTAATAGTTTAGTGTCTTTGGAAACTCGGAACGTAATCTTCTAATCGTGGTGAAAGATCTTCAATATCTCCCATAAAGATCTTCACTTTTTTTTTACCTAAAAACCTTTCTTTATATCCTGGGGAAAAGAAAACATAAAAGGGTGAGTTCAAATGCTCAGTAAGGGTCAACAAAAAAATATCAATCACATCATATACATAAGAACATAGCTTTTGGAAATCTTAACCTGCAAAAGAGCTCATAATATCATAACATGGGATAAATCATAGAAGTGAAAATGAGATCCCCATATCATAACATGAAACTTGAAACTTTGTGGCATGCACACATAATCATGGAAAATCATTTCTTGTTAGTCATGACTCATTTCCAAGACTATCTTAGTGGACAAAGTCCCTTTCTGAACCGAGTTCACTCCTCGTTTCAGTCCTGTATCACTGAACCGAAATAACCTTCCGTTCCAGCCATGTCTATCTCATGAGATATAAAATCATTACCCAATGCATTGGAGGGAGATATAGGTCCCACCCATCTTATAATGAATCCTTTCTTATGTGTGCCACATAATCATAAAACATACATCATCGCATAACACATGTAACAAAAATGGGATTCTTGAAACATCATGACATCATAAATCAATTCATATAAGATAAAGGAATTCATAAAAATAATTCCATCACAACATGATCAAATCAATTTAATAATAGGGATAAAAACAGAACCCTTTATTATCTTAGATGGAAAATAATTTTGATAAAACACTTGAACTCCATTCTTGAGGAAAATATCCTTTCTTCTTCAAAAACATTTTTCCTTTCATAACATGTCATACAAATTTAAAATAAAAGAAGTTGATTAAAAATAAACTTGAAAACTTTTAAAGGATGCTTCTTTGAAGTAATGTTTTAAAAATCCATTCATGCCGTATAAGTTAAAAAAAACATTCTTCGTACTTTTGTCGGAAAAGTCAAAAAAATACCTCGTACGGAACACGACAAAAGATTCCTTTCATTTCCTTTACTAAAAACTCAACGAAGGGTAAAATTGGATTTAAAAAATTGTAGTTGGATGGAAATAATATTACATATTTATGAAACATGGATTTGGATGATAAAATACACCCCAGTAAATACTTACGAATAAACAATCTCGGATAAAAATGAGATTGTGATATTTCCCTTACCTTAGGTACGACTTGCTTTGTAAGTGTCCGAACCTCCTGTATAATGATTTAAATCATGTTATTGACTTATTACAGAATCATATTCATTGTTATGATATCATATATGGTTCACTTATGACATTATATTACCCGTTCTTTTGTAAATTCCATGTTAAAGAAGCGTTTTGGGTAAAATCGTTTCATTTATCGTAGGTGTTTTGACTTGTTGTTCTTGACATCATTATTACTTATATCATGATTTACTTACTTCCAGAATATAAAATATGATTTATATATCATATATATTCAGTATATATATATATATAATAGGTAGATAAATAAAATGAAAAACACCGTTCATGGAGACAGTAGTCCGTACGTATGCATGAACGCTGTTTTCCTTTCCTTATTGTCATGAAATGGAAGTAAGTAGATGACATACATATGTATATATATACATAAATCCAGTAGCTTTATAATGTCATATATTTCATTATTATTTATTATATATACATTATAATCATTCTTAAATGGTTAACATGGAGAATGAATCTCATCGCGTCGTGGAGACGGTATTCCGTACGTACGCACGAGCGATGATATCATTTCTATAAATATTGAATTGAATTGGAGTGTATTATACAATATATCAGAATCAATATGATGTTGTAATAACTATGTATAGTTATTCTTTACACCATTATACCCATCCATGTAAGGTGGTGGTGGAAAATAGATTACACCACGGCGTGGAGACGGTATTCCGTACGTACGCACGCGCGGTGATTTCTCTTTCCGTAGGATGGATAGATGGTGAAATAGGGTTGTTTCATACTTATAATAACATATCAGTATATGAGTGATACTGATGTTAATACTTAATAATGAAACAACCTAAGAAGAAGAAGTGGAAGAAGAAATAAAGATGAAAGAATTGGTAACGGTAATTACCTCTTCTTTGAAGTGCCTCTTTGAGACCTCCTCTTAGGGCACTAAAATTGGTCTTTGAGTAAGACCAGAACCTCTAGGATGTTTCTAGGGAAGTGGAGAAGAGATTTTGGCAGGGGTTGGCCGAGGTTGAGTGCTCAAATTGGTGTGAGGAGGAGGGGGAGGAGGTGTCCTTTTATAAGGGAGGAGAGGGGCACCTTAGGAATATCTCAAAATATTATTTTATATTAAAGTCAAAATCGGTTTATAATGGTTCCAAAGGGTCTTATTTCGAAGATAAAGTGGGGAGGGGTCGAAATCCTATCAACCAATAGGATTTAGACAAGTTTAGGGTATTATTTTAACCTTATCAATTAGATTTAACTCTAAGTTAAATAATTTAACTTTTACCGTGTCTTTTAGTTTTCTTTCACTATATGGTTAATAAACTTACTATAACATGCCAAACGAACCCCAAATTGTATATTATTAATACATATATCCTTATCTAAGTCATTTGGCAAAACCTTAGATTTTTAGGAATAAAATAACAATTAATAATATAATATTTAATTTAAAAACTATTTTGTGTCAATTTTGACACTATTTGATATATGATTTTTTTGAAAGTCATAACAGAATTATATGTTCGAACCAAGTTGATTAAATAAACACTAATATATCATAGTAACCTATAAAATTAGTGGAATTCATAAAAAGTCTCAAATTACATTTATTTGGGTGTTTATAACATCAATTATGTCAATATTTCATTAACAAGATAATTACTGCATCATCTTTGTGTCATAAATAAATTAAATTATTTGATGTCTAAAAATTACAAATAAATTACCATCATGTATTAAATCTTTTTAGCTTTCTAATGAATATTTACAATCGAATTTATATTATGTATAACCCCATATTAGAAATGATTTACTTATTAAACTTTGATTTTAACTATTTTAACCCTTCTTTAAATAAATTAATAATAAATGTCCTAATCTAATCCAAGTGGGTCTAAATGGTCATATTTTATTCCTAAGTTTGTTTTTGGTCGAATTACACTTGTCCAATAGAATTAGTACATGTGTTAGGGTAATATTAATATCATATTTACCCTTAGTTACCCTATTTACTATTAACCGTGGTAAAAAAAGTAAAAAGTTACTATTCACCAAAAATTATTTTCATCTCATTGAACCACATTTTAGTCCTTGATATTAACCGTGTCTCTCGGATTTTCGAAATTCCATTCACAGAAGCGGTAAAATTAAGTTTTATGCAAAATTCAGTTTTTAACCTACCACTTAGTGGTTTCACTATTCATCAAAAATTGAAAGTTTTCAGAAAGATGCCAAAATTTCATCCTAAGCTATATTTCATATTCCGAATTCAAAAATGAAGTCTATTTTACCAAATTCATAACATAGAAATTGGATTAATTAATTTTATAATTAAATCCCGCTGTTAAAACAAATAACATGTTTTTAAGAAACAATATCTATCAAAAGATTGACACTTGTTTATGTCTAGTTTAAATGTGAAATTACATCCAATGACCAACATTGTATTAAATTGTAAAAATATATTCTAAATATACTTTAAAACCACTCAAATTAATGATTTATCACTATTAATTATTTCGATTAAAAAAGTTGTTTTTAATTATAATTTAGTAATTTTCACTATTCAGTAGAATATGAAAGTTATCCGAAAAGTACCAAAATTTCACCTTAGGCTAAATTCGATACTCCGAATCCAAAAATGAAGTCCATCTTGAGAGTTAAAATTTCTAAAATTTAAAAAGTGGTTATTACTATTCATAACGGCTAGTTTTAATAATATTTTAATAGCATATCATCGTTTCGTGAAACTCAGGATTACGTACCACACACGCTATCGAGGAAGGTTGCGATTGCGTGTAATGAAAGGAAAGTCAAGGATGCGTGTTGTGCAAGCTCCTTTTGGTGTAGCGTATAACACAAGAAATTAGTAAAATAAAAAAGAATACTTTTCATAAAATCTCGGGCTGTTACAATGGTGAAGAATGAAGATATACCCAAGGACTATTTTCAAAGATGGTATGTGCACTATGAGTTCATTATGATGCCATTTAGACTAACTAATTCTCCAGAAATCTGTATGGATGTGATGAATAGAGTTTTAGTGATTACCTCAAGAAATTTATTGTATTAATTATAGATTATATTCTAATTTTCTAAAAACCATGGAGGTGCCTGAGGAGAATATGAGCACTATGAAAAAGACCTTATAAAAAGAGAATCCTTAATACATGGAAATTAAGTGTGAGTTACAGATAAAGGAAGTCTCAATCGTTGTGTATATCATCACATGAAATAGGATATCTATGGGCCCTTTTAAAATAGAATAAATTAAAGTCTTTTTAGGCCAGCCTCTATGAGAGAAATCCATTATTTACTTGGAATAACTGAGTATTATTATCAATTTGTGAGAAATTTTTGATGATTGTCATACCCTATTATGAAGATAACTTAGAAGGGAGTAAACTTTTATTGGAATAATGAATATAAAGAAAGATAAAACGAGTTTAATAGGATACTTATCATTTAATATGTTCTCAAAATAATTACAATTTGATATATTTTTGTTGTATTCAATGATGCTATGAAGAAAGGATTGGTTTGTGGGTTATAAAAAATGACTATGTAATAGACTATTCTTCAAGACAGTTGAAAGTTCATGAATAGAACTACCAAATACAAGATTTTTAGTAGGCCATAGTGATCATGAATTTGAAAATTTTGTGGTGTTATCGCTTTTGGGAGAATTCTAAAATATATATGTATCACCAAATCCTCATGTATATATTCACATAGAAAGAGATGAGTATGCACCAAAGAATCTTATTACAGATGATTAAGGAATATGACTTCCCAATCCACCACCATTTTGGAAAAATGAATAAAGTGGATGATGATATAAGTGGAAAGGCCAATAAATTCAATCATTGATGAAAATTCAGAGGGATATGATCTTCTTATAATTGAAATAGATGGACATGGGAATCATAAAATATGAAAAAGTATCAATCCGTTCGCAAATGATTAGTCAATTATCACATATGGAGAGGTTTGGGATTCCAAAAGCGATGATTTGGGAATTAATAATAATGTGGAAACTATAAAAAAGGTAAATTTTCAGAGTTGAATGTTAATGAAAAATTAAATTTGAGATTGGGTTCCAAACAATGTGTTCCATCAAATCCTGATTTAACACAGGAACTATTGGATGATTTATTTAGTTTAAATTTATACAATCACCCAATAAACATAATGATGTACAAAGATCTATATGATGACTATTTGTGGGAAAAAATGAAGAAGGAGATCATTAAATATTTATATCAATGTTTTGGGTATGTCCTCAAGTGAAGGATAAAAGGTATAATTCTACAGGGATGGATCCTTACCTATACCAGCATTGAAATGGGAAAACATCAGAATGGAAATTTTCATTCAAATTTTATTGACATACATAGGAAACAATGATATCAGGGTTTTGGTGGGCCACCTTACTGAGACTGCCCACATAATTACAATTGAAGATGATTTCTCATCAGATCAACTTTCATGGATATACATCCAAGAAGTCATAAGTCTCTATGGAGTACCACATATGATTTTATCTGATCGAGACATGAGATTCACCTATATGTTATGGAAAAAAGTAATATTCTATAAATAATGAGTTAAAATTTAGTAGCTATTGTCACCCCCAAATATAAGGCCAATCTAAGTGGAATATCCCAACACTTATGGACATTTTGGGAGAATGATCAATTGACCTAAAAGGAGTATGAGACCAACATATTCATATATTCGATTTGTCTTATAAAAATTATTCCCACATGATTATCCAATTTACTCCTTATGATAACCATTATGAAAAGAGGTGCAAGACACCTATAAGCTATGATGAAGATATGTAATAGAACTACTTGGTCCTAAAATAGTCAAGGAAATGGTTGATAATGTCAATATCATTCAAAATCACAAAAATTATACATAGATTCAACAAGATAGATATGCAAAAAATCATTAACGAGACCTAGATATTATGGTTGGAGACATGGAATTCCTTTACATTTATCCATGGAATAAAGTGGTGGGATTTCTGAGGACATGATATATTAGTCCAATATACAAAATTCTCTTTGAGATCCTTTATCAATTTAGAGTGGTGATCTACTGACTAGAACCCCACCCCAAATATTCCATATGTACATATGTATTCCACATGTCCCTTTTGAAAAATTATATACCAGACCCCTAACATGTATTCAATCCTAAGGTGGTAGCATTCATTAATTATCATTCCTATGAGTTGAAGCCAATGAAGATCATAGATCATAGAGACATTATTCTAATAAATAAGACAATACACCTTGAAAATTTATTTCAGAGAAACCACACATTTATAGAGGTTATGTGGGATCCAGAGGATGCAATGAAATAGAGTTACCCTAATCTATTTTAGTATGGGGAATGAAAATATTGAGGTTTAAATTTTTTTTGGGGGAATGATTGTAACAACCAGAACAATTATATCTAAATTTTTGCTTTTTTAATACATTAAATATCTTCTCATATAAAATGCTAATGGAAAACACATGCACTTATTTTGATTTAGTATATAAAATTATAAATAAATGACCATTAATAATGTTTATCACCATTAATAAATCCATTGAACAATGATCATATGATTTCTATAAATATAGTGTCATAAAAAACCAATTTACATAGACAGTGGAAGTGACGATTCCAACTAGTAAGATCACATCCTATGAAGAAAAATTATCAAATCATTTGAGGGAGATAGCATATATTAGATTATCCCTTGACCAAAAAAGTAGATATCCGACCACTTAAGAATGAGTGAAACTGTTTGTGGGGGAACATCAAGCTCATCGATATCATAGCCCAATCCATGTTTGTCAACCCGCATAATGACAATATCACTATCATCCACCATACACATAGGGCATTCTCTAGTGTACTAAAGGGATACATATCAAGAACCTATAAATATGTGTATGTAAATTATTTTCTGTAGAATAATAAATATATTTTAATTATGTTATTGTTACAATATAAACAATTTTTATTTTTATATGATAAAACCAAAATTTAATTTTGGTTACATATTCAAATTACACTTAGGAATATATTTTGATGAATTAATGGATTTTTTAAATAAATTACATTTTAAAATTATATTATTATTAAGTAATTTTTATCAAATATAAATGAGAATATAATTTTTAGGATGTGAAATGTAATTTTAATAATGTTTTGATAAATGTTTTTGTCAAAAAACCCCAAAATTTTTCTATAACTATCATTTCAGATTTCAGAAATGAAAATCATATAATTAGGAAATTATTTGTGATAAATTAATTTTTTTTGGAATTAGAATATTGGATGTATCCAACTATGAATTTTTTATAATTTTATGAGAGAGTAAAATTTTTGAGTAAAAATTAAATATCGTATAATATAATTTCAGTATTATGGCAAAATTTTGACCAAAAAATGATGAAGTAAATACTATTTTTGGGATCCATGGACACATATATTTTTACCCTTGCAATAATGTGAATTTACGTTTATTTGTTTAATTTTATAAAACCTTATAAATCTCCCCAAATGAATTAATATATTTTAAGATTGTTGAATCTTTTCTATAAGAGTGTGACTTTCCCCCAAGAAAGGCAACAAGATTAATAAGTTCTTCGATTTGGATAATAAAATGATGATGTACTCCCCTATTTGTTTACAATCATAGTAGAAAACTATGAGAAATTTGTGGTTTTGTTTATTTTATTATATAGAGTTGAAAATATATACTTGTGAAATATTAAAGAATACCCCTCTATTAATTTATAAACTCACAAAAGATATCACTTATCTTCACTCAGAATTCATTGATCTCATCCATACGATACACTCGTCTATCTAGGGTCCTCCCAATTTTCCCCCAAACTCTCAAGAATCACCTCCCTAGCTTTTGGAGTTGCTCAATCAAGTAATGGATCATCACGTTCTATTCATTAATCAAGTTTTATTATTTTCATATTCCATCTTTTATATATTCAAAATATTAGGGCATGCATTTTCTTGTCCCATTTACTTACTATTTAATTGAAAAAATATTAGAGACATATTTCTTTATCATCAATGTTTTTTATGAATTTATTAGACACTGTTATTCTTTAGAGATTTCACAGTGGGGTTTCATGCCAGTCAAAAGTGTTGTGAATAACCATACACAATTACAATTAAGGATTTTGACATTTATGAACTTATTATTGTTTTATTTGTTAATTACATAAAGTTATTCCACACTTATTTATAGTGTAATAGGATATGATGAAAAAGGATTTCATGTTTTATGATCTATGTTGGAAAATTAATAATAAGAATGAAAGGATTGTTAAGGGTGAACATGGAATTATATAGCACTCCAATGCATTTTATAATGTTCAGTATCGTGATACATCATTGTTAGCATACAGAGTGATCCTAATACTTCATGGTAATTTTCCACGATGAAGTCTTGGTGGTTTTTTCTTGGTCTTATTTTTATTATTTAGGGTTTTATATTGGCCCAGATTTCCCATTTTTCTTTTATGATTTTCATGATATATCCTTCCTTATTGTTCATGTTTATTTTATTCCCTATTGATATGAAAATTGTCTAACATGTATTTATTTCTTAATTTTATTCCATGTTTATTCCTTTACTAGGATTTATAGCTCACCCCTTTCATTTTCATGTCCCTAGGTTATCCCATGCAGTTTAATGATCGATGGTATATTATGATAATGTCAAGGAAGTCTTCAATATTTTTCATGTGTCTTGTGTTATAATATGTTATATAATGTACCTATTTCCAAAAGACACTATACTTCTCAATCATCTAGGTTTTATTAAGTGAAATATTAGTTAATAAATCATATATTAATGTGTAATAAAGTTTATATTTGTTATAAACAACCAGTCCTTCCCCATAAACTCTTCAAGAACCATCTATGAAGAATACCATCCTTATAATGATTAAGGTGTAATTAATGGAATGTTTCCTCAAATAGAGGTATTGAACTGAATGTTTTAGTTTCATTTCTACTTATACCTCCTTTAAATTTTATTCAACAATTCTAAAATAGTGAAAATAATATATTCTATTTAATGATTTGTTAAATTATTAATTTCATATCCTATATTCATCTCCTATTATATTGTAGGGGAAATAAAACTATATTTCTTGTGGATGGTATACTACCACCCGAGAGACCATTGTAATTCATTTTCCATCGCATCATATGAAAATAGATAATAATGATGTAATTAATTTAAATATATGTTATTCATGAAACAATTATCATTTTCTATAATATTATATATGTCACACCTAGATTTTTTATTACACCCCTTATTTCAGTTTTTCATTTTTTCATATTTTTTCCCTCGGGTTCCAGGTGTTCGATATATAAATGTTGAATTTCAGGTTGTTTTCACTTCATGAATGGTTAACCCATAGTTTGGGAACCATTTGGACTAACTATGTCACATGCGCCCATTTTATTGTTAGGGACACACAGTTACCATATAATTTGGTAAACCATGTGAAAAAAACAATGCGACAAGACCATGTTTTAAAAAAATTTAAATTATCTCTCTACCCTCCAAGGCATTTTAACCACAAAATACCCATTATTACCTTCCTCATTGTTCATGTGGTTAAAATTTATCCTCTACCTTGTTCTCATTTCCACTCCTCCTCTCCCATGGTTTGGATCAATGTTTTCATCACTGATTTGGGGTGATTCTCCGTGGTAATAATTCCTTATCTTCTTCCCCTTACTTAGACATTCATTTACTATTTATTTTCCCTTATCCCTTGGTAATGTGTGTCAAGTTCTCATATTTTCATTTTTGTATGTTTGGGATTTATTGGTTATGGTTCTTCTTTGTTTGATAATGATATTTTAACCATTTTGTAGCTGTTTTGGGTTAGTGTTGTTGAAGTGTATGTGATTTGATGTAGGTTTCCCATCTCACATGTCCTTTAAATTTATGAAAAGTTGGTTTCATCATTTTCACACATTCCTTATATATTAAATAATGATGAATTCTCTTTGGAATAATTTTCTTTTCAAAAAATTAATAATTTCATCCTTGTTTTTGATAAATTGAAGTGTTTTTATTAAATGTTGCAAACCAAGTTTTTGATGAAATTAATGATTGGCCTTTGTAGATGACTTATGATATTAAATAAATGGTTTGTATTAAAAATGAAATCATGGGATTTGGAAGGTTGGTTTGGGTTTCTCAATGTGGTTTTCTAAATGGATTATATGTTGGTTTGGCTTGTGATGATGGTGTGTGGCTCGTTTAAAATTATTTTGAAAGTGGATTTTTTTATCAAATTTAGAATGTGTGCATTAATGGAATTTTTTAAAATGGTTAAAAAAAGTAAAATGTTGTGTTTTCATGTTTTTGAAAAGGGGGGATTTGTCTCGTTGATAAATGATTGTTTTGTGGAGGGTGTATAAGGATTTTTTTCCTCTTTTGTGAACATTATTATCCTAAAAACTATCATTAGATAATAATATTTCATTGTTTATATTAAATTGTTGAGATATACTGTTTATGTTTATTCATAATCGATTTATGTGAATTTATGGGGCATCCATATTATGGACTCCTCATTATCCATTTACATTAAGAAGAATAAGAGATCCTCTGTGTGGAATCCTCTGTAATCTATAAGTTTCAAAGAAAGATTCTTATCCTTGGGGTTACATAGGGTGATTTATGTTGGGTGAATTAAATATATATATGATATATGATCATGTTATTGTATGCTCAGATAGAATTGGTTGGCTCACCCACTTTATACTCATGACAAGGGAACCTGGAAAAACTAGTTACTTTTTCAAGAATGATGGATCTAATTATTATGTATAAACCTTGGGTGCTGGATTATCATAGGGTATATGATCTAATTTGTTTTATTATAATGGAATAATTCCCCTTGGTTAAACAAGGTAGGGTGTGGTTATACATGTTGGAAAAATTTCATTTCATCGAGTGAGGATTTATTTCATGTATGAGTCATGAGGTATATGATGTTCTTGATTTTTTAATGAGCTCCTAGGTTCTCCCATGTCTCTTGGAACATAATTTTCTATGGAGAATTATTGATGTTCATTGTTGGTTGGTAACTGTTCCATGCTCATACCCATTTCCATTTTGAATGATCGTTTTTATAGATCTAATGTTTTTAGTATTTATTTTGTAAGTATTGAGTTGGTATTCATATTTTTATGAAAATTGGTTTGGAAATATTTGACACTCTTTATAACTTTTCTAAATAAAATTTTATTTATTTTTATTTAATATTATTATGATTCCATTTATGAAGAAAATATGGGTTTAAGTTGTAATAAGTGTAATAAACCTTGTTTTTCATTAAAAGAAAAATGTGGGGAAAATTCTAATTTTATATATTTTATTTCAAACTTGTAGTTGATGTTTATTTATATAATGGATGTGAATTAAGAAAATATTTTTTTAGGAATGAATATCGGGTTTTAATAATCACACACATATTTATTTGTTTTTTATCTTATATTGTAGGTTTCAGTAAGGTTCTGATCACCATGAATAATGGTTAGTTTTGCTACTGGAGAGTGACCCTTAAGGTCATAGGGAGACGTAGGTTTCATCCGGTTCAGTTGGTTTTTGTGGAATAGAATACATTTATTTTCAGTTTATATTTAAATGATTTTCACCATGGTAATTTTATTTTATTTTGATTTTTTATTTCATTCCATTGTTTATATTGTTTTAAATTGGTAGAAGTCCTCCCTTGGGTTTCTATGTTGATGCTTGACACTAGTTTCCATCATTTGGGGACTGAAAATGACCTTCATTCCTTTTCATAGATTGGCATGGGTGACTAATTCGGTGTCATCCATGGTTGGTTTGTGACAAAATGGAACCATAGAAGGTTCCCTTAATGTAAATTGCTTTCAAAGAACCCTTTATTATTTGGTATGTCAAGGTAGATGGAATAGAACTACTGAAACATGGGGTGTAGTTATGGGGATGTGTCTCACCAAAAATTTCTAGACCAATCCTTTAGTTTCCATGGTGAGTCGGGATTTCATGGGTTTATCTGGTTCTTAGTGGTTTTATGTTTTTTTGGGATAAGAAATATTAATTGGGCTAATTTTCTTAGTGAGCTCATATGACCTATCATGCCATGTGGATCTGGGAACATGGTCATGAATGAATCTCCATGATGGTGGAATGATTGGAATATGGTTTCAAACCATATGGTCTGGTCATCCAATGACACAAGTTTCCCCCTCGTGAATTATTTTTGTCTTCCTTGATTCTAAAAATTGATTCAAAAACAATAATTTTGAAACAGTGAAAATTGGATTTGAACTAGTAATTTTTATGATTTTAGAATATGGAAATTGAGTTTTTAGAATCATTTTGAATAGAGCATTAGAAAATATATTTTTAAAATCAAAACTTGGCGTTCATCAAATTTTTTTCATAGAAAATTGATATTTGTTTTAAAATGGATTTTGGAAACATTTCATAAATGAGAATAAATAATATTTTAATAATACAGTTTTGATGGGATGAACTTTTTTGAGCTGCTGACAAATGTTTTGAAAATGATGAAATGGATTATAGGGTGGAATACATGGAACATTATTTTAAATAAGAGAAAATTGATTTATTTATGGAGTTTGAAAATGGTTTTTATCTGGGTGGTTAGTGATCTTTTGAAAAGTGTTATGAATCTATAATTAGGATATGGGTTTAGAAAGTGAAACAATGGGTTGAATGTTTTTTTGAAACATTGAAATTTTTTATGTAGACCTTTAGTATTTCTGTGGGTGCTCAAATGTATGGATTGGTGTGGGAAAGTTTATAGATGATTAAATTGTCATATGAGTGTATTCATTGGAATGAGTTGATTAGTTCCCATGGTGGCATGGGAGTGTACAATTTTTAGGCTTGATGTTGTGACATTGGTGAATTTATAACCCAGTATGTTTTTTTGATACAAAAAAGTCATTAAGTGGAATTTTTTAATGTTCTAATAATTGATGGTTATGAGGTATTTTATTTCATTTTTATTTCTATGTTTTTCTAAGACGTGTCTCGAGTTTGAGATATTTTTTATGAGTTGGTTTTTATTTTGATCTCTATTTTCTTGTTTGTTCGTGTTTTCCCAATAAGGATTTTATTGATATTCATGGTGTAGCTATGGGTGGTTTACAGTTAGAAAGGTTTATAGTTGATCAATGTATGGACTAACTTCTTGAGTATCAAAAGTTAAATCAAAATCTATTTTATATTCATGGGTATTCTGTATATGGAGAACATTAGGTGCATAATATATATATTAGTTTCATTCACATTGACATTCCTGAGCCTTTAAAGGTTATTTTTTCTGTATTCTTGCTTGATGGACCAACCAAGAAGTGGTGGATGTCCGTCTTTCCAAAAAATCCTTATGAATATCATTCATGTAAGTTCATCAAGGATTCAATTATTTGGAATTATTTCTATGATTTAGTATATGTGTGGAAGGTAATTTCAAAATGTTCTTTCTAGAAAGGTTATGAAATAGTCTTTTACTCCTCGTATCAATATTTGGATCTAGTTACTTACATGTTGGAGTGTGCTGCATATGATTCCCTAAAATCACTTCATTTTGAGTATGGAATTTTCCTTGAACTGTAGTTGAAGTTGTCAATGTTCACTCTAACCAAATTTGTCGATGTGGTGAGGCAAGATGTTTGCATTGAAGCGGTTATGGTGGGTGTGCTTGAGGCATATGACCTTCCTCCAATTTTAGGAAGCGATGAAGGGAATTCTTGTTAAGAAGTTGGAATGTGGCATGATGTTGTTAGTTTTGGTCGTGGATTTAAATATCCCCTTGATCTATAGATATTTTGTTATGGTCCTAAGAACATGGAGTGTCATCAGTGTTTCAAGATAAATCACTATTATTTGATGTGTCTAAGTGCTTCCAGGACCTTCCATTCATGTGGATGCCCAGGTCACTCATAGAATTTCTTTTTGGGGGTTTCTAGGAAGCATCATAGAGCTAGATCCACCACATCAAAAGATACCTAGACCATTTTTAGGAGTTAGATTATTTTCTGGGCCCACATTAGTATCCCTTTTCTATAAGTGTTCTTTTATTTTAGTGTTTCTTTATATTTTAAAGATTGTGGTTGGTGTTTTTTTTTGTGAACAAGGGGGATGTTTTGAATTTTCTAAGAACATATGATTCAATGGACTGGTGTTATTATTTTAAAAAATTAGGAATACTTTTATAGTAATGGGTAGTGTGTTCCATGTGTTCCTTGTTCCTTCTGTTCCTGGATATGTAGAAGGTGGATGACCCATGTGAGTCCTCTATATCTCAGTTTTGTGAATGTTCCTTTACTAAAAAGAGAGAGTTTTTTTGGTTCTCTCTGTGGTTAATTTATATCTGGAATGTGGTGTGGCTTAATGTGGCACCAAAAGAAGGAGCTACAATTGAGGATAATCATCTCTTGACTCTGGGGAAACAAATTCTTCCTACATTAGGGCTCTAGAAATATGCCTCACAATGAATCTTTTGAGGGAATCATGAAACTATTGGGGGGGGGGGTGGAAATACCTATAACTATTAGTTCCTCTATAATTGGGGAGAAGGTGATATAAATGTTCTTGGTATAGTTTTCTATATTGTGGAATGTTCGTTAGTGTGGATTAGTTGTGTTTTAGTTTTCTTATTGGTATGGAGTTCCTTTATCAACACCCCCTGTAGTAGGGGTTTTCACTTCATCTGGGCAGTTCTCTGGATGGTTTATGCAACTCAGGTCTTATTGTAAAGGAGAACCCATTGTTCTAGTTTATATTTCGACTTGGTAGATCAGTTCCTATTTTTTTATAATGTTGGGGATCTCATTTCGGACTCTTGTGTTGATAGTCCAATTTCGCATTATTATTGTCATCTTGGTAGTGAGTTGTTTCATTCAGAGTCTTCTAAGATTGGGTTTATTTTTTCTTAGGTGGGAATTGGGATTATTAGGAGTATTCCCAACATTATTTTTTGATTCAAGGACGTGGAAGTTATAGATTTAGTTTTCCTATCATCTTTTGGGATGTGGTTTGGGTTTTCTAATTTGTTTTAGGAAGTTGACATGAGTTTCTTTTCTTAGGGGTTAAGGTTTTTGAGGTTTGGGAGAGTGGATCATGTAGTCTTGGAAAGCCTCCGTCTTAGATCATTCTAATAGAAGATGTTTTGTCTTTCTAGTGTAATAAATCATAATGGTGGGGATAATTGTCACACCATGATTTTTATTTTTTCCCCCTATTTTTGTTTAGTTTTTTTCCGTTGGGGTTTCATTGAGTTCTGAGGGTTACAAGTTTAAAATGTGTGATTTGGGTTGTTTTTATCATTGCCCATAGTTGGTACATGGTTTGGGAACTATACATACTAACAGTGCGACATTATCATCTTAGATAGTGATGTATGCATGGTTGTCTCACAATTTGGTAAATAGTTTGGGAAACCGTGTGACATGATGTGGTCATTAAAATGCTGGAATTACCTCTCTACCATATTTGGATTAAACACCAAAAATTCATATTCTTACCACCTCATAGTTCGTGGAACCCAAATAGAGCCCCCGCCTTATTCGTTATTCCACTCCTCCACTTCCATGGTGTGGATATATGTTATCTTAATGATTTTGGGGTGATTATTCAAGGTAATTATCTCATTTCATCTTCATCTTCTCTCTCCTTCTACTTTTTATTGAGTTTCTCTTATTACATGGACATTTGGATCTATTTTATTATTTTTTTCATAAATTATGTTTCATTTTTTCTTTTTTAGGTTTCCTCTTGGTTGTTCAATGCTCTCTGAACCTTCGCCAAGTTGTTTCTGGTTGGCGTTGTTGAAGAACATGTGATTTAAGGTAGATTTCACTTTACATTTTCCCATTAAATTAAATAATCTTTGGTTTCATGAATTTATCACATTTGTTATAAGTTTAATATTTATTCATGGTATTTTAAATAATTTTATGTTCTGTAAGGTGAAGATTGTATCCTTTTTTGTTAAATTGAATTGAGTTGTTAAATGTTGCACACAAAGTATTTTATGAAATGTATAGTTTTCCTTTGAGAGCTATTTGTGATATAAAAAAACATGGTGTTTATGTAAATGATTTTCTAAATTTGAAATGATGGTTTGGGTTTCTTAAATGGGATTTCAAAATGGGTTGTATTAGAATGTTGTGAAAGTTTCATGATTTGGAAAATGGTTTGGCATGTGATGATGGTGTGTGGCCCATTCGTAATTTTTATGGAAGTGTATTAAGATTTAAAA
Source organism: Viscum album (assembly GCA_963277665.1). Classification (NCBI taxonomy): domain Eukaryota; kingdom Viridiplantae; phylum Streptophyta; class Magnoliopsida; order Santalales; family Viscaceae; genus Viscum; species Viscum album. The sequence continues at coordinate 1,282,108,410 of OY728127.1, forward strand.
TGATTAATTATTTCCATAATGTAATTATATAATATCTTTGAAAAGTGTAAATTTTTTTGTTTCAACCTTATTGGAAAGGATGATTTATCTCTTTTAAAAAATTTTGTTTTGTGAAGGGTTCTAGAGGCCTTAATGGATAATTTATGAAAATGATTATCAGGAAAATATTCACTGGATAATCCTCTTGCCTTATTTATATTAAATAGAAGGTATTTACTCACTGTGTAATCCTTGTGATCCATCTATGTCAATGGATTATATTTCATCCTTGTGGACTCCCTGTCATCCATTTACTTTGAGATGAATATGAGACCCTCGATGTGGACTACATTGAGATCTATATGTTTTATAGAAAGAATATGATCCTTGTGGTGACACACGGTGAGGTCTATAATGTAAATTATTTATATATGATATATGTTCATGTGATTGTATTCCCATTTGGTATCAATTGGCCCACCCCCTTAATACTCTTGACATGGGAACATGGAATAACTAGAAAATTTTCTATAAAAAATTGCTGATGTAGTTAGGAATACACTGTAGATATTATCCCATAGAGTGGGATATTATTTTTTACATCAATGGGATAGTGCCTATAGGTAAAAATAGATTCAATGCGATTGAGTGTGTGGGTGAAATTTTATTTCATCGAGCAAGGAATGCTTTCCGGGATGAGTTAAGATTTATATTCTGTTCTGGATTATTCCATGAGCTCCTAGTTCCTCCCATGTATCTTGGCACATAGTTTTCATTAGAAGATGATTGAGGTGAATTGTTGGTTGCTAACTCTTGTGTTCTTATTTACTCTTCCCTTTAATGTGATAATTGGTGGTTCTCTCAAGTGTGGTGTATATACATAATAAATAATGATTTTGTTTTAATAGTTTTATAAAAATGGTTTTTGAAGAATTTTACACACTTTGTGACTTTTATGAAATAAATATCATAGTTTTTCTTTAAAATTATTATGTCCTATTTTGTGAAGATATTATTGATAAAATTTGTAAAAAGCAATAGAACATGTATTTCACTACGAGTAAAATATGTCAAAAGCATACTTTTATATATTTTCTTTAAAACTAGAAGATGATGTTTAATTATTTAATGAATGTTCATTGGGAAAATATTATTTCTTGGAATTCCTACAGAGTTTGAATAATCACACCTATAGTTTTTTCATGTTTTTAGCATGTGAAGAATATTTTTTCTTGGTTATAATTTAAATGAGAAATGGTTGGTTTTGGTATCGAAGAGTGACCCTTGGGGTCAAATGGATATGTTGTGGTCATCTAGTTCCATGAGTTATCATTTCATATCTTTTTTTAGTTTATATGTAAATGATATTAACCATGTATATTTAAATTTTATTGTTATACTCTATTTACTTCAGATGTTTAGTATATTTTATATTGTGTGAAACCATCTCTTTTGATGCTTGGAACTTGTTTCTAGCCTATGGGGATTTAGAACGCACTTTGAGCCTTGTCTTGGATCAGCTCTGGTGACTGGTTTAGGGCTGACCCTGATTAGTTCCTAAAAATAAATCATCAATTTTCATACATTTTCATCCATTGAAAAATTATATAATTATTTAGCCATAAATGTATACTACCACCTCTATTAATTGATGTGATTTGGTTTTCATCCCCACATAACTTGTCTAGCATATATAAAGTATTTTATGTGTCAACATGATATTAAGGATATAATAATTACTCTATAAATTTAATATAATACATACCTTAATTATCTTATATTCTTTGAAAAATAGAAATATAACACTTGTTTATGTACCTCCTACTATCTTTATGTGTGTACCATAATTAAATTTTCTTATCCATCATTAATGTTTGGTTTATTAAATATAATTATTGTACAATGATAATAATTATTTCATTATAATGACTTTTGATATGAAGTATCAAAGATACCTTTTACTCTATTTATCATACCAATATCATTATGAAGTTGTGAACCAAGTATCCTTAAAACACCCAATGTGGAAAACTAAATAAGTAATTAAATATTCCACTTTATTAAATGATAAAAATAATCAAAAATTAATAAACCTTGAAAAAGTTCTAAAAATATAAATAATTGATATAAGTTATTTATAATGTATTTAAGGGACATACAAGGCATGTTTGGACTCATGTTAAGGGATTTCATCCCAATTTCCCTCCATTAAGTCATACTTTAATTTCATACAACTAATTAATTTCAAATGGTGTATATATTTCAATAATAAATTTTATATCATAGAAACATAAAAAGTTATTGAATTTTATGTTATTATTCAAATTAATTCATGCAAATGGATTTCACATAAATGTTACCATGTGGTAAAGTTTTTCTTAACATAAATTTCATTCATTGGTTTATACATCTACTTCATGGACATTATTGTTACACATTTTTAAGAAAATTGATATATACCACTTTTATTCTTCTTTTTTAACTTTTTTATATGTATTTGCATATGTGCACATAATCACTTCATGGTATAATTATCACACTATATTTTATGATCATTTTTATTGTTTTTTTATATCAATATCATTATCCTAGGAAATGCTTCATGCCATCCTTCATGATTTCAATGCATTAAATACTTACTTCATACTGGATGAATTATAGAACATTGTATCATTAAATTAATTTTCTTTAGAGATCCAAATAATTCTATTTTTAATGAATTTTTAATAGAAATTTACCAAAGTGTTAAATGTTTTAGGTTATTATATATTTTTTATTTTTAGATCTTATATGTCCAAGGATTACACTAGGAGAGATCATATTTTATTATTTCACTAAAACACATATATTTTCTTATCCTATTGTTATGAAAAACTTATACATGATTAATTGAGATTTCCTATTGTATCGATTAATGAAACAACTTGAATGTTGATTGAAATCGACACATATATTGTAAACTTTTAAAATCAATAGTCATTTCGTTACAAATCCTTGTTTTATAAAATTATTTCGATGAAATATTTTTATTATCATAAATAATTTCCTTAATTTATTTTAAAAGATCATTAACCTTCTAAAAAGGAATTTTAAAATTACATTTCTTATCCTTTACTGTATTGGTACCTTTTAAATCTCTCTAATAATGTTTTCAAAGAATGTTTATTTTTTTTAACATTGATGACATGAATGAATTTTACATACATCATAACAATTATATTCTTTTATGATTTCATAATATTTTTCCAATTTTATTTTAAAAAAATGGTTTCTTATTTTTTCATTTTATATTTATAAATTGTATTTTCAATGTTAAATGAATTTTTTAATCAATAATATTTTTAATTATTTTTATTGTATTTATTTTTTTGAAATAATACATTCCATGATTTTACATATTAACGACAAGGGATATATTGTAATTATAAGATCTTATTTGTATATATAGATTTATTTTTATTGTTAAAATGGTATTTTCTTAGAACCCCATTCTTTTCAACTGATTATTCAAAATAAGAATGAAAATTTATTATTATGTAGAAAAATGAAAAAATTCGTTTGTAATATTTCTATTGCAGTTCTTAGAAATTTTTTATAATGAAAGGAAAGACTGATATAGCTCATGATGATGGGTGAGACCCACATATCTCTCCAAATAATTTGGTAAAGGGGTAGAGTTAGAGATTATAGGTTTATCCTAAGATATTATTGGAATTTACATGGTTGGTTATTTCATTAGAAAGAGATACACTAAGAGTGATATTGGAAATATATTACATGTTAAAATGATATTTTTATATATTTTAATTATGTTAAATTGCATTATTTCCCTAATGATTTCTTTCAAATGTCTGATTTTTTTTGACTTATATGATTTTGGTCAAATATTAGAGAATTATATGATGTCTCATGTTTTATGATCTAGGTTTTGATGATTTTAAATTTTCTTATGTAATTATAAGGAATATAGATTATTCCATTTAAAATTATTCTTTTGTTATTCTCAATAATTACATTCCATTATTAATTATTGTGTTTTCACTTACTCTTGGTTTGATCTCACTATTATTGTGTTTTTCTCATAGGTTTAAATAAAGATTTTAAGTAAATTATGCCTAAAAGTATTACTATATTTGAATAATAAATTTGGAGATGAAGTAGATATTTATAAACCTGTTGTTTATAAATACTAGAATTAATGTTATAGATATTAATAAATCTAAAATCCTATAAACTTAAAAGGTCCTTGGGTATTTAAATGATATAGAATTTATTTTTTATGTTGTATATTTTGGATTTCAAAAATTGGGTCACATTTAAAAATATTAAAGAAAAAATGTAAATATTTTGTTTTTCACACCATTTCTTGGTATGTAGGTTCATGACTATTATACATGGTCCCACAAAAAGAGAACACCTAGATATATGAAGTTGTAAGAAAATTTGGTTATCTAAAAAGTTGGTAAAAGTCCTAAAATAAAAATTTAATGTCTATTTTATCTTCCACCACCTATAAATTTTTTTATCACCACAAAATAAAAACATCAGTATCTTCCATATACATAAATGTTATTATAACTATTGCATAACCGTTTTCATCACCTTTCCTGACCTATGGGTAATAGAAACATTAATTTCTAGTATGTTTAGATCACCACCTCCATTTAGCTATGTGTTTCATTTTCCTTCACTACCCCAAAAGGGAAATTATAATTATGGATATTATTGGTAAATATGATATTCATGGAATAATTATCATTTTAAAACATAATAAATAATCTATTTCCATACCCTTCCATCAATTTGAAAATGATATTATCATTTGTTCAAATATGTGGATTGCCTCCACCATGAAGAGATGTGATATAATTTTCATTTATGCCTCCAATGGATGGTTTTATAGTTTTTATAATATAAAAATTTAAATTAATTCATGATTATAATTCTATAGTTGATGGAATAAGGACCCTTTTGAACAAGACCATCTTAACGAAGCTGTTTTGGAATTATGAATCAATCATCCCCAAAAGCTCCAAGGCAAACATATCTAATTAATTAACTAAAAAATACATGTAAATAAATTTTATAAAAAGTTTAATTATAAAAAAAATTCTCTTTAGTATATAAATAACGAGTACAATTTTAGTACTCAATAGTTAAATATTATATGATTTACGACAATATTTATGGTAATTTATTTTCATATAATTGATTTTAAATTATCATATAAAATTCATTTTCTTCCATGTTAATATTCCTTTAAATATTACAAATAAATTCTTGTTTATGTTTCAATTATTGATCATGGCAGTTTTTAACAAATTTTATTTTATATTCAATGGTTAAAAATAAATATTTTTAACATTTTCTGTATGGGTCACTTTTGAATGTTTCTTTAGGTTATACAATAATATTTTTCTTTAACATATACACCATGAATATTTTTCCCATTTTCATGAATTTTCATTAATATGAATATTCATTTGTTATTTTAAATTTACATTTTAATTGTAATATAGATATAAAAATTTTGGTAATTTTTTTAAAACAATATTTTCCAAAAGAATGGGATATTTCCCCATATTTTTATAAAAAGTGAAATGTTTTTAATTATGTTTAAATTTTTTTTGAAGATATTTAAGATAAAAAGGTTATATAATTAATTAATATTTATGATATTTTAGTATATAATTATTTATAATTATCGGTGACCCTAATGAGGCTTATACGTTGGGTTATCATGACTCAATATATATGACATGTGAGATCGATATATCTCTCCAATTCTTTGAATAATTTTCCTTGTCATTCAATACAAGAATGTGGGTGTTCTCATAGATGTTTCTCCTTGGGATTTAATTGGACTCTAGTTATTTCAAGCATCAGTTTACACACATAATAAATATGATGATCTTATACTTCAATAAGGGTATATATTTTCTTGTTATATGTTTTAAATGTTTTTAATAGTAAAAGGTGTGTATTTTGTAATCATAATGACTTTTATTATATTCACAATGAATTACATAAAAACGTTTATAATTTTATGGGTTTTCATTTTTTTCACCAGAATAATGGGTTTCATTCTGTTATGACCCTTACTGAGCATATTATGCTCGTAAATTTATTTAATTGTTCTTCATAGGGTATAAGGATATGTGGGGATAAATAATAAGTCATATTTAATGTGATTAGGATTTTTTAGAAAATAAAATGTGTTTCACTTTAAATGTTTTATATATGTTGATAAATGATCGCTTGAATACATGGGTATTATTATAAAAGGGTTTTTAGTGATTCTATAAAATTGAAAATATAAATTTTATGTTAGTATTTATGTTAACCAATAATTATGATTGATTTTGTGTGATTTCTATAGATAAAATTGGGCTAGCTGTATCGATATCTTATCTACAAATTTAAAGATTGTGTTTTTTCACTGGATATAGGAGTGTGAGCTATTGGATGTTATTATATTTATAGATACAAGTGAATGACACTCTAGAAGAAAATTTTGTGTGACCTACTGTAAACAGGATGTCAATTGGTGAATAAGACAATGATTGAGATTGAGGTAAAATTATATGAATGTATTAATTCAATATTTCATTAAATTATTTAATATTATAGACTTTTTTAAATATATTTTCGTCCATTATAATTTTCTTAGGATTTAACATGAGTGAAAAAATTATTATTTTATGGTTTATATTAACTTATTTTAATGTGTATTATTTTATTATTTTTTAATTAATGATTTATTTTCTTCCATTATTATTTATTAATTTAATATACTATGTTGGAAGAAATATTTATCCCAATTGATGTATAGACTATCCCATGGCATTAGTCTCAATCCTCTTGTGATCTGGAGATCAGACTGAAGTCTTTTTATATATAATTAAAAACTAAAAAATTATTATTAATCGGTAATGATATTTCTAAAATATAAAACATAACACAATATAATTAAAATAGATTTGAAATGAATTATATGATCTCCAAACACTTTAAAATAAAATTTGATATCTATAAAACAATATGGGTGCAAAAATTATGAAATGTGAGTGTATTAAAACATATAATAACTATAAGAATGATACAATTTAATGATATTTGTCATGAGATAAAATAACAATAAAAAAAGAAATTAAATGAATATAGGTAATATCATTAAAATTATTACAAATCAATAACTTAATTTTTATTAAAACATGTAAAAAAATAGGAATAATTAGAAAAATTATTAACATATTCCAAGAAATTATTTACTCCTAGTATAATTTACTAATTCATCACATAAATCTTTTTTTGAATGAAATTAACTAATGTAATAATGTGGTTTAAATATAATACAATTTTTTAGGAACACTACCAATTTGAGTAAAATCACAATAATATAAATTCAAAATCAATTTTAAGACCCACCGTTTTAGGTTTATTATATTTTTACATAGAAACATAATTTATGGATTATTAATGATTAATTATTTTATAGTATAATATTATATTTAGTGTTTTCATTTGTTCTAAAAAATATAATGATATGTTTTAAGAGTAGAAATAAATAATTAACAGATTCATTTTTCTTATATAAAAAATTATGGAATGCAAGGAATAGTTTACAGATAAAATTTATTATAAGTGGTCTAATTGAAATCATTTAAGATGGAGAAAAATATATTGGTCTGTGTAATGTATTTCATGGAGACATTGGTGGTGTTTAGGGATGTATAAGAATGTTTGATTACATATTTTAACATTATTGACCATCCCTTATAATTAAGATGAATTATAAACCATAATGATAATAATTATCACTTATTGTTGATTAAAATATATGATGTATGTAGTTCCTTGTAGAATATTTAATTATAATGACACATTTACCATATTTTTATTTTATATTGAACATGTTGTGAAATTTCATCTGATGGTATCAAACATGGAGTGAAAAAATTAAAAATTCATTATGATGACGCAAAAATTACTTTCTATTATTAATAGATGAGATATTATTTTATAAACGATTTATTATTAAAAATAAAATAGAGATTCATTTTATTTAATAGGATCATTAAAAATTTATAAATTATATTGACCACAATAAAAAACAATATTTATGGGGGATAAACACCGAAGAATATTTAAATCAGTACAAAAAATATTATTGTCTTGAATTATAGCATATATATCACTCCCAAAATTATAAATGTAAAAAAGAAAGATAATAATTAAAAGTATGATTGAAATTATCAATGTAAGGGTTAAATATTTTTATTTTACGTATTGAATGAAGAATTATGCAAATGGTTGTGTATATACATATAGTGTAAATGGAAATGTAACTATTAGGATTGGACTGGCATATGACTGCTACCAAACAATTGGAAAAGCTATAATACACCACATAATCATAAAATGTTAGTATAAACGTAAACTAAAATTTATTGTATATAATAATTATATTTTTATATACACTACAAGAATAAATATTTATGATATTATAAAATTTACAATTATTTTCTATGAATAAGTAATGTGTTTCTCTTTAAAAATAATATTTCAAAGAAAATTAGTAATATTTATTTTAATAAATTATTTTTGAAAAATAGAAATTCATTTTCCTAAAATAAACAATAAATTGGATTCTATAACTTAATAAATATGTTAGCAAAATTTTTTGATAGTTTTCTAAAATGAATTATTTTTTATGAATAGTAAAAATATAGATTATGATATTTGATATATTTTATGACTTAATGATTTCAAAAATTTTATTTAATAATATAAATTATATAATTCATGACTAATATGTTTTTACTTAATTATCTTATTATATTTTTTTAAAAAATATTTTCTTAATTTCTATAAAAAAAGTAAAAAAAATATTTGACATTTGACACGTTTTTTCTATGAAGAAATTATACATTCTAGTTAAATTAATTTATAGAATTAGAATTTGGGTCTAAAATTTTATTATTTATAAAATTATTATTTCATTTTAATAATCCATGAGTAAATACCATGGTAATTATATTTTAAAAATTCTATATTTTTGAAGGCAATATTTAAACATAATAAATGATTCTTCTCATTATTCATATAAATACCAACCTCCCCATAAGATTAATTAAAAACCCAAGACTATTATGAAGTCTCTCCCTCACTAATTTAATCATTATTCACTTTGGTGAAGCTATCATTAAATCACACATCCATGTTAATAAAGCGATTAATATGGTATGAGAATCTGTTTCTCATTGATTTTTAATTAATTTTATTTTGATTTATTTTATTTTTATATAATTATATCATAATGTGTTTAAACCCAAAATATGATATCAAAATGTTCCATTATTTATGGTATACTTCTGTTCTCACTTATTAATCATATTCCATAAATATGATTTTATACCTCTTATACTTCTAATATTATTCCTAGATATTTTTTGCATCATAGTTTTATATATTGAATACCCAATACTTCCATAATTTAAGGATACTTATATATATATATATATATATTAATTTAATCAATTTATTGGTTAATTACTTGTATGAAATCAATATTACAATGTCAATCTTAAAAATGATGAGAAATAATTTTATGATTAATCATCCCTATGGGGATTTGGTTTAAGACTCACTGGGGGAGGAACCTTGTTGATATGCTTATAAATGACTCATTTTTATGTTTTATGCATATTTCCATAATATTTCATATATATAAAAATTCTCTTATCTTATGACTCATGTATTTATGATCATGGTATAATATTAATCCTCATGAAATATCCATTATCACTTATTTATTTATTATATTGTTTATTCCCTTTTTGAGATTTATTCTTACCCCTTCAATTAATGTGTGTCCCAAAGAAATTATATACAATGAAGTGAACTGATATAATATTAGAGAATAATCCCAACATTATTAAATAATATTTCATTGAGTCATTTATTAAGTATATAGTTTGTAATATAGTAATTCATAAAAAAATTACAATATAAAATGTCAGTGATATGTTTTATAATAGAATAATTTTAAACAACTTTTCTGAAAAAGGAGATTCATTATAAAAATTATGAATGGAATGTTTATATATATAGAGAAATTTTACAAAATAATATTTTTATGGTCCTTGTTGATAAGTGATAATATAGAAAAAACTCTTAGATTTTGTTTATAAATAGAGTCTATGGTTTCCTTGTAATTACATCCCTATATAAATACTATCAAATGGATGTCATTGTGCCACATATTCACAAAAGGGCCATAACACTAAAAACAGATGGGTGAGTATTAAATTGATCTTCACTCGGTTAATGGAGAGTTATCCTATGAGTAAAGACCATGTTAAACACTCCTTGGAGATATTCTTTGGTTTGTTATTTTCATTTTCTGAACCTGTATGAAGGATTTATATAAAGATTAATAAATTTATTTTAAGTTAAGAATGTATTCTATAATCATAGAATCATGAGAATAAATTAATTAATTATTAGACACCACTTTAGGATAATTAAAATTTTATTTGAAATTATATAAATTTTCTAATTTATGTTTCCATAATTTAAAAATATGGTAGGATAGAGTTATTGGGTAACTATACTATGTCAAAATCAATGTAATAATTGAATTACCTTAATAATGGAAGTGGAATTTGTAATATTACCGATTTTTTCAAATATTTATCTAAGGTTATGAAAAATAATTTAATCCATTTTGTGTTTTTAAAATTCCCCCGGAATGACAAAAAAATTGTGGAAATTTTCATATGTCAGTGATTATCTACTTTCAATGGACCCTCTGATCTATTGATCATGGACCAATATACCAATTTTATAGAAATCATATTTTTCAATATTTTATTTGGATCAAAAGAATGTTACTCTGTTTTTATGACTTTAATGGGGAGAATTTGATATGTGGTGGTCTCAATTCATACTCCAAAATCCAATAGATATTGTTAAAACTATGGGGTGGGAATTCATCAAAAATGTTTTTATAAAATTTATTTTCCTCAAACAATATTAATCTTGATGGGTATGGAATTATAAGAGACTATGAAAAAAGATAATGAATTATTTGGATGTTATTAGATGAAATTTAAAATGCTTTTTTGATACACATTAAACCATTTAATTGATTCTGATGGAAATATCAACTGATTTATTAGTATAGTAATACCATGATAAGTGTATTTGATGCATATATTTTTTAATATTTTTTGTATTGATTTATATGTTTTATTAATTAATATTTCCACGTTCTGTGAGTTATGAATTGTTTTAGGTTTTATGGGAGGAAAAATTGAATATTTTTAAAGGAATGAAATCATATGGAAAATGGATCGGCACGACACCACATTTATGAGAGATAAGGACACTAGAAATTCTGAAAAAAAACCAGTGCACATCGTGTACTAAGAATAAAAAACATGTAGTTTCAGTTCATGACATACCGTTTGATAGTTCATGACATAACTATATTCCCTTAATAAAAATTACATTTCATGTAACTTTAGTAAACAATGTGATGATATTAAAACATCAAATTTATGAATGATATTTGTGCAAGATTCTCACAGATGTAGTGGAAACATGGATAAAGAGTGCATGTCATGTAAGGGGTCAAAATTCAAAAATCTCAGCCAAGACCCACACACATGTCACAGAAGCTCACAAAAAGAGGATCGACATTACACGACCAACCGTTCAAGTAAAAATCATTACTAATGTCAGGATAAACTCAATTGATGCCTATAAATTGTTGTGCTAGCTGTTGTTTTGAGGCATCAAAATTTAATGTGAGACACAATCTTGGAGTGAAGTTTTTGTACCCTATATATGTTATTTCTTTTTTTCATTTATGTTTTTCCCCTTACCTCTTATTATCTCATCACAATGCTGAGGGGGTAAACACATGTTATTATAGGGTAATGTAATTGATGGGGGATGGTGTTGTTGAATTTAATTATTTTTATAATTCACTTATTTGGTTTGTATAATATCATTATTCAACTCCCAATTCACTTTCATTTTCTTTTATCATGATAAAAAATATTCAAATAAAATGGAACATTTAAATTGTGCATTTGACAACCCTAAATATGGCATGACCATTGTCATTATTAGGAGAAATTAGGTTTCCAAATGGTATCAAGATAAAGATGATTCATCAACACACTAATTTTCCAAACCATGGGAATAAGGGTATTTTCTCATTAAGGAGGAGATATCATGATAATTGTATATTATTCAACTCTAATCTAACACCACTCATGAAATAATCAAAATATATTCTAAAATCCAATTTCACCCGTAACAATTAATTTCAAAAACCTATCATGCTTTCAAATCCACATTCACACAATCAATGAAATCTACTATTTTCTTCTCAAATCAATCAATTCCAATTTTTCCCATGACTATCTTATAATAAATAAAATTAAATATTTTCAAATTCTAAATTGAACTAAATACACCGTCCTTATGGTTTCGACCCTAAACATGCCTAATACTACATTTAAAATAATCACATACCATAGTTTTGATTATATAAATTTTGTTTTTTTATAGTACTATAGGGAACTAATTATGCCATGTGGGTATATCAAACTGGATCCATTACCGATGATGGCATCCATTTAGTTTTTAGGATTTCAATTTTTTAATATTATTTCTTTATTTTAATTCCACATTTTACGCTGGGTATTTTGTGCTGTTACATTTTAGGTTATTAAATATTTATATTCACAACTAAAATATGAGGTCAAAGTATAAATGAATCATTGATTTAGAAAACATGTTCAAACCAATATAGGATTTCATGGAATAAACAAAAATGGTAGGGGCTGACATAAATTTTAATGGAATAATACAATGAGATAAGGGGTTGAAGACTCTTGATAACTATGGGCACCAGTCAAACACGAGATTGAAACCAAGAATATTGATACCCCCTTCCCTATAAATCACATCAAGATCAAGCCAAACATAATTTTGGTGATAACAAACACTATTTAATTTATCAAACCTCCACATTATGTTCCGAACAAGTATATGGGAGATCCTTGTTAGATCTGCGACACTTTCCGATTCTAGAACGTTTCAATCGATGTGGTAAGACGTCATATTTTCTTATTGCCAATAAAAGAACAATATTCAGACTGGATTGAGATCATACATGTACATCCCATCAGTACATCTGATGAGATGGATATGAAATTTGTCAACTGCTTCATTCCACATCTTAAATCAATGGATATACGGGTAAACATTATAAATTTCTGTCAATTTCATGATCAAATACTTGTATTCTACCTGGGAATGGTATAAAAATTTGAACTGTAAAATCCCTCATCATTGAATAGAACTTTTTCTTATAATTTAGACATCTTATAAGGGGTTTTTATAGGAAAACTGGTCAATTCATGATGTTGTAGCTGGAGGATCCTTAATGAAGAAATCACCTGTAGTGACCTACAACCTATTGGATGAGATAAAGTGAAACGGTCTACAATGGTTATGAGAAGGGATGAAATTGAAAGGAATTCATTCAATCAATTATAATGACTTGATAGAAACACAACTAGATTCACTGACCAATAAAATGAACATAACAATGGGCACTCAACAAAAAAGCCATTGTACGTGTATTGATGATTCAAATTATTCTTATTACAATCGAGGTAATAAATTTCTGGGTTGGGGACCACCACCACCACCACAACAACAACAAGGCCAAGGATTTCAATGACATCATGGGTTCCATCAACAAGCACTAAAAGTTCCTATTCTTACAAGCCAAGTTTATTTGTTGGAGGAGACTCTAAATACATTCATGACCACTTTTGGGGTTCCACTCATGGAAAAAACGGAATAAGGATCATACATAAATAAACATTTTAGAATCTAGAGCATCATATTAGACAAATATCTGACCAATATAGGGATAGGAAAAGAGGAAAACATCCATGATTCACTAAAGATCCCCCACGTGATGATTTAAAGGATATAGAGCTCTGAAGTCGAGAGAAAATTCAAGGATGTAGAATAGAGTTTTTAGGACAACCAACATTGGAATCATATTAAGAGGAAGCTGATGCTGACAAGGAATATGTTACTAAAGAAGAAGAAGAACCACCTTTGTAAAAGACAAGAATTCCTTTTCTAGAGCAGATGGATCAAAAGAAAGTACAACATGAAGAGACATATGTTTCTTGATCAATTTAAAAAATTTCATATTAATATCCTTTAGCATATACTCTTGTGAATATTCCATCATATGAGAAATTCAAGAAATAGATTGTAAGAGATAAGAAGAATCAAGAAGTTATTGGTTCAATCCCCTCACATGGGATCGTTCGGATGTGGTATCAAATATCCTACCAACGAAGCAGAGACACCTAGGTAGTTTTATAATTTCAATATTTTTGAAAGATATAAATTTTTCTAAGGCATTGTGTGACATAGGTGTGAGTGTCAATATCATGTCATACATGACATTCAAGAGTATGGGACAGGGTGGACTAAAGCCTACAAGATTATGTATCCAACAAGTAGACTAAACAGTGAAATACCTAAGAGGGGTAATTAAAGACATCTTGATCATAGTCAGAAAATTAAACTTCCTTCTCAATGTCTTAATTATAGATATGGAAGAGAATCGAAATTCAGTACATCTAGGAAGGCCATTTTTATCCCTAGGGTGTGCGCTAATAGATGTTCAGAATGGAGAACTCTGTCTAATATTTGGAATTGATCAGGTGAGTTTCAACATCCACCAGACAATGTAGAACGATGATATTCATGAGGACAATGAGTTTGGGGAAATAAAAATTGTAAAATTTAAGGATGTCGCTAAGATTTATGATTTACATGAGTTAGATGTTGTTATGGAAGAGGATGATCAACCAATGATGAAAGAGAAGATGTAGACTAATACCATTTGAACAAAAATAGAGATTGAATCCACAAAATTTGACAATGGACTACAAGTATGGATGATTCAAGAAATTCCATGTTGATCATTAGGATTGAAGAAGAAAAAATGTATCGGTCCAATAGAGATCATTCATGTGCAATCATCTAGAAGAATCAGGCTGCTTAGAGAAAAATGAAAGGGACTAACCTATGTGGATAACACCCAACTGATACCATTATTTTATCCCAATAGGTACAAAGTTTTAAATCATAGGTTACCTAATATATAGCTGAATATGGTATGGTTGATCCAATGATGTTAAGAAAAATCTCTTTCGTGAGGCAACCTGAGTTTTTTTCTTTATTTTCTAATTTTTGAGGCATACATTCTCTCACCCCAAATATTTAAAAATTCATTAATATAAGCCTATTATTTCACATGCCTATTATAAATTTACAGGACCATTATGACATAGGACAACAATAATTTGTATGAAGGATATGAAAGAAAGTACACAACCATGATTGTATGTAACATTTCAAGGGGAGTTATAGTTTGAATTCTATATAAGAATTTTTTTACTACCAATTTCGTGCCACACATTTAAATCATTATATAGTAAACTAAACTAGGAGACATAACATAATTAGGATTTTTACCATGAAATGTATTTGAATATAATTTTATATAAATTTTATTAAGTAAAATGTTGAAATGAATTAGTAGATATAATCATGTTTATTATGATTTGAAAAACCATTATTTGAGGATCATAGTGATCATTGAAAATTCATTTTTTTCTAATATTTTTCCATCTTTTGTACTTATAATATTTTCATTAATTTATTTAATTACTCATATGCATTACCATGAGTTATTTTACCAACTATTTTTCTAATTCCCAAGACACCCACTAAAACAAATACTTACCATTATGTCTATAATATATTTCTTGAGAAACTCGAGCATGTTTTCTTCTAGAACTATCTTCACACCATATCAAAGTTATGATTGAATAGAATAATTTTAAAAATTAATGAGGCATTATATTTTTCCATACCTTTATCTTGACACCCACCTTACATCAATCATTTTTAATCCCATATATCCCATGGACACCTATGATAGGAAATGATCCATGTTACAAGACAATTTTATCCATTCCAACATTTGTCTGAATGTTTTTCATGATATTTATAAATAAGTGTTGGGGAGAAAATTTATTGGGTATACCGGGATATACATTAATATAGATATTTTACAGTGGGATTTTCTATTTTTATATGAGGAATTCCAGGTATCATTCATTATAATTCATTTTCACATTTACTATTGAAAAAATCATTTGAAAAAAATGGGTCTTGTATTGCGAGGATAAAAAATCACTGTTTTACAGACCTCCGATTTTTAATCATATGTGGTTAGAATATGGGTGTGGGATTTTTTGCAAGAATCTATTTTGAAAAAAGAAAAAAATATAAAAAATGAGTTGTTATTTCAATCATTGTTCTTACATGTATCATGGGCCCACTTTGAGATTTTTCGGGGGAAGAGAGAGATGAAATTTGTAAAGGCAAACATTCATTGAGATGATATTTATATCATGAAAAATGATTTAAGAGTAAAACCGTGATTTTGAGCTTATCATTTTATATCATTTACCTATATACCCTAAATACACAGTGTCATATGATCTTTAACATTGAATCCCTCAAGATTAATTTTTATTTTTTCTTTACGCGGTGGAGATATTAAAAAATTTTCAAGCATATGGTTAATTACATGTTCATGAGTTATGTGATGATTTCAAGTTATAATTATAACCTTATGATGATCTGAAAAACCCATCTGAGGAAAAATACAATAGGCATTCATATTGATAATGACATGGAAAATGAAAATTATAAATGAAAAAGCTTGGTTGTTTCAGAGAAGAAAAGTAAATTACATTGTTAACTTGTTTCTTTGAAAAGTTAGGCATTAATTAATTTTACTATGTGAGGATCAAAAATTTGATTTTCCATTTGATCAAAAAAATTTATTGAAATTGAATTTAATGTATGGTAAGGGGACCATCCTTTGTAGAGTGTTGATATTCCATCCCTGTGGACAAGGATGAATTCAAGTGTGGGAGGTCTTGGTAAGTGTATTTCATAAAAATATTTTTAGTGTTTTATTTTATTTATTTTTGTATTTATTTTTTAAATATTTCCATGTTTTGAGAATTTTGACTTGAATTATATTTTATGGAAGGAAACATTGAATATTTAAAAAAAATAATGAAAATAGGTAGAAATGGAGTGGCACGACACCAAATTTTTTAGATATAAGTAAGCTAGAAATTATGGTATAGAATTAGTACACATCATGTAATGAGAGTAAAATACCTGTAGCATCAGTTTGTGACATGACAATAAATAGGTCATGACATGCATACATACTATGAATGAAAAGTACAAGTCATTTTCCTTCTGTACACAGTGTCATGTAAGTCAATCATCAAATTTATGAATGATATTTCCCAAGATTCTTGTGGACATGGTGGAAACAAAGATATGGATTACACGCCATGTAACCCAAGTACACGTTATGTAAGGAGACAATCTTCAATAATCTCTGCCAAGAGACACACATGTGTCACATTGGTTCTCAAATATAGGATCATAATTACAAAAATTGTAGTTCAAGTACACATCGTGACTGATGTTGTGCAGTACCCAGTTGAAGCCTCTAAATTGGGGAAATATTTGCTTCTTTGAGGCATGGGAATTCAGTTGGAGACACAAGATTGGAATGAAGCTGTTTCACCCTATCTTGGTTATTTATTTTCTTTTATTTATGTTTTATTTTCCCATTTCCTCTTTTTCTATCATCACTACAATGAAGTGGTATTCCCATATTGTGTTAAGGCAATGTAATTGAAAGGGTTAGATGTAGCTGGATTTATGTTTGTTTATTATTCATGTCTTTGGTTATCATTATTTCATTCGAAAACTCCCAATTCCATTTATTTTTCTTTTATCATGAACATCGATATTCAAATAAAAATGGAACATTAAAATTGTGAAACTGATTACCCTAATGATTGCATGACAATTGTAAACATTAGGAGAAATCAGGATTAAACATTGTATCGAGATAAACAAGATTTTTCAAAACCCTAAATTACCAAACCAATGGAAATATGGTATTTTCACAGTAAGGAGAAAATACCATGTACATTGGATCTTCCTCATCTTGACTTTGAGAACAATAATGAATTAATCGACATATATATAAAAATATTATTTCACCTGAACATAGATATTACCAAAACCTATAACTATTTTAAATCTATTTTTACACAATCAATGTAATATTCTCTCATTTACACAAATCAATCTAATCCAACATTACTCACTTATTTATTAATATTAATAAAATTAAATCTTTTAAAATTATGAATTAACAAAATTCACCATCTCTAGGCGATAAACCATAAACATTCCCAATAAAACTTTTCGATAAATTGAGTAGCATAGTTGGGGTATTATAGTTTTTTTACAAAGTACCCTAGGGAACTAAAGACACCCTATGGGGAAATCCAACCACATCTTTGAAAATTAGTAACAATCCATGACTTCGAGATTTATGAAAATATAGAGTGGTTTGTACCGAATTGTAATTGGTGTTTGGACATATATAGTGATCCTATGGTCTAAATTACATGAATAAGAGGTTGGATAATTTTTTTAAATATTTTCAACCATGAAAGTAAAGGGATGAAAAAAATAACATTATAAAAATTAATTGAGGAAAAGAATTAATGGAATTTTCTTTAAGGAATAGGATAGAGTTATATGATTGGATGTGGTGGACAAGGACCAAAAAACTATCAATGTTATGTAAAGACACAATATTTTAATTAGACTGAAAATGGTTGGTTGTGAAATGATAACATACATAAAAATAATGTATTTAAGGGGAGCATGCATATTTCATGAACATATGTTTAAATCATAAAATAATGGATGGAAACTTCTGTCAACACCAATAAAGGATAGTGGGGTAATGTAATGCATTTATAATCACATCAGTGGATACTGAGGCTCTGAATTATGTTATCGAAGGTACACTCACCATAAACACAATGCATGAAAGTACTTTATTGATTATTTTTCTACACATTCCATTATTTCATATATGTTTCCATAGAAGATAAAATTAAACCTTCATCTTTCAGTGTTATATTATTAGGTTAAAAGTACCTGATGAAATAATCAAGAATTATTTTTCTATAAATATTCACCTTTTAACATTAGTGATGATCATTATCTATTAAATCCTGGTTTCCATTCTAATTGATGAATCTGATATAATAAAAAATGATGTAATAGTTTTCAATGTATCAAGCTATACACAATAGTATGAGAAAGGGAAGACCCTATTTCTAGATGAAAATTAAGAAATTATATTCAAATTATAGATATCCAATCCATAGATGAGTCACAAACTACCTCATTTTTAATTCATTATAGAAATTACTAGTGGAAAAAGGGATGAAAGTGGATGAATAATGATAATAGATGTAACCATTGTTTAATAATACATTGATTTTGATCATATAGAATTACATGCCCCACTATAAAGGGATGTATATTTCTCAATAGAACACAGACTTGGATACCTGATACTATTTAAGACCTTATATATAAATGAATTTATAGAGTTATATGAATTGAATAGGAACCAAATACATATTTTAAAGAATTTTTTAATTTTACTATGTCTGTTTCCTTAGAGAGGTATTTTTTTTAAGAATATGGATAGATTGTTGGGGTTATTTATTTAATAGAGTAAAAAATGGGATCCTAAAAATGATAAAATACCCTTTTCCAAGTATTGGTTCATATTCAACCAATTTTATGGGGCTCATTTTCTACTAATTTTTTTCTCTAGTATAGTTTTCATCATCTGAGTGTAAACAAGTTGATATTCTAAATAATACCTTCTTAACATTTTATTGATATCAAGAGTTAATTTTTATACCCTTTAGATGGTGTAAAACACCTACTATATTTAGGTACTTTAGGAATATAATATTTGTTAAATATATTTAAAAAAATTAGTTGTATTTATTGATGATATTATGATATATTTCGAAACTTTTGAGGAGTAAAAGGATTATCTAGGGATATTGTTTCCATATTTATGGAATGTTATTTTTTTTAAATTTTAAAAAATATGAGATAAAAATTAAATAAAACATTTATAGGACTCACTCTGAGTATTGAAGGAATATTTTTTTATCCAGCGAAGAATATGGTTATAGATGAGTGTCTATTTCAAAAAAAATGACGATGTTTCACAGTTTCCATGGTTGATCAAGTAACTATATAGGGGTATTTAAAATATTTTAATTTATTTCCAATACACTGAATATTTTTAATCAAAATGGAGTAAACATTATCTGGATAAAGGAGTCTGAAGAATGATTCCAATAAATGAAAAAGATTTTGTTAGTTCCACTATGATAAATTTTCTCCCTCTTGGTGATGTATTTTTATCATTTGTGACTCATCCTCAAAATTAAATGGATGTCTACTCAGGAAAAATAAATTGGTGACTAACTATGAAACATAAAAATTGATGCATCATGAGTGAATTATCCTTCAAATGATTTTGATTTAGCAACAATTAGAATCACATTATTGATATAATAAAATTATATTTATAGGTTGATGTGTTATATATAGTAAAAACACCAATGTTAGAAGTACACATTCACAAAAAATTAAATAAACATGAGACAGAGGAGATTATTTGAGATTTATACGGAATGTGATTATTTTATTTTGTATGACATAAAAAATCAAACAAATTTACTAATTCATTAATTTGGAAGGACCCATGATCGTATATAATGATGAGGATTTGGGGAGATATATTGATCATGGAAATTTTAAATATGGAAATGTAATTCCTAAGGAATGGGACATCATTAATAATATCACAATTATTTACCAATAGTTATTATTAGATAAGATTACACAAGTACAAAGAGATGATCCTATTATATAATATAAATTAAAAAATATGAAAAAATGGATTGTTTCTCAGTTCACTATTGATTGTGATGTAGAACTAATGTTTTGTATAAGAGTATGTATCCCATATATTATAGACAAAAAGATAGAGTTGATGGATGAATCCCACAACAGTATGTTCTCTATATAAATCTAAATAACAAAAATTCATTGAGTTTTACATGATCATTATATTTGGAATAGTATGAACAGTGATACTATAGAATACTGCATATAATAATTGGTATGTAAAGAATTGATGTTGAAACAACAACTTCTCATTGGAGAACTACATCACTACCCAAAACTCTTGGGAAGTGGGGAATCATCGCTCTTGAAATTATAATTGGCCTTCCAAATATATCATAGGTAATACATTCCATAGGTATAACCACTATTAGGCTAAAAAATTATATCCATTTTATCACATTATAAGATTATTTTTCCATTAAGGGCCTTAGTCATCAATATATTCATGAATTAGACTGGATTCATAAAGAAGGACAACATCTTATTTCTGATCACAATCAATGATTTACATCTCTGTTCTAGATGATCGTTTAAATGGCCATGAATATAGAAGTAAACCTAATCATAACCTATCATCCATAGAATAATGTTAAGTTTGAGAGTACTATTAAATCATCTGAATACATATTAAGGAAAAAATTCACTAAATTTTATGTGAGTTGGGATCAACATATCCAACTTTATTAATTATTATAGAAAAATGTTTTCCACTGAATCACACAAAAGGATATTTATGATGAACACTTTGGGAAAGGTATAGAACACCAATATTTTTAGATGAATATAGTGAAATAAAATTTTTGGGATTAGTAATAATGGAAGACACAATAAAAAGATACATATGTTGCATAAATAGATAAAGGATTCATATAGTTGACATAATAGTTATGTTTTCTATCAAAGGAATATTTTAGTGTTTCATGTTTTGTGTCACAACCCATACCATAGGGGTCCGTGTTGTGACTACCCCAATACTACCTCCAATAGGATAGGGGTTGGTGACTAGAACAGAATAGGCATATCCAAAAAATGGTATGCATTATCATAATGTAACTATACACATGCACCCATATCCAATAGAAAAATAATGAAATATAAAACAACAGAAAGAATGAATGAAAACATTTGGAGAATCTAAACAGTGTAATACAGTCAATGTATTGGAAAGTGAATCAGAAAAAAATACAATCCCCTCATAATGCGTCTGTAACACAAGTCCAACAAGAATGTAATGGTACTGGGATTGATGTCTAAAATCATTAGGAACACACCTTGGGGTGTTCGGTCTCACTAAGAACTATCTAGTCCTGGTCAAACTAGGACTCTATAAAAAGGTCGATCATTTGCGCAAGAAAAGACACCTATGGTGAAATCCCATGAAGGGGTAAGTATAAAAATACTTAGTAGGGCACTCCAAAACCACAAAAAATGAAACAAAGGAAAGTACATTCAGATCTACATAGGTATATGTCTAGAGCATATTTATAATGAATTTCATGTTATACTCCAGAGGGATAGCACAACATCATTCGATCTTATCCAAATGAAAGCCCAAATATTATTCTCAAAGCATGATCATTTTGGGAGAAGTTACTCCTCGGTCCATGACATCATCGGAGACACTCAATGAATAGGTCTAGCTAATTTGGACCCCCACCCAAAGAGGAAGTTTTGGTCAAGGAAGACTATGATTCACATATTGGTTATCATTCATAGACTCACTACGAGATTCCATGAACCCATTCTGGATCAACCCACTACATAGGGTATCTCACCTAGAATAGTTGGAGTGTACCATGGACCGAACCAATGTGGCCCGCTTAGTAGAGGATTAGGGCCCTTCTCGAGGAGGTTACAAGATTCCAAAAAATATTTTAGGGGAGATATATGATCACATAGCAGTCTCAAGGAGGGATACTATACTCTATCTGAGACTTGGCATTTAGAGTAGTTTACAATCTAGTGACATTGATGTAATTCCACACTAAACCCCCGAGGAAATGACCAGGGGAACGTTCTCAACCTATACTACTCTGAACAAAAAACCAACCATTTTCTCCAAAGACTGCCTCTATGTTAGGTTCTCAAATCTGAAGATGGATCCTCGATTTTATGATCTATTAAGGATTTATTATTATTCGAATGAAACTATCATCCACCCTTTTTGGGGGCTATGGAACTAGAACCATGGTTGGTCCACCTACCACCGTGGTTGACTGCCACCATCGGTCTTCCTTCCATATAGACCAGTCATGTTGTCACTTCACCCATGGTCGACTGCCGTGGTTGGTGAAACTGCTGCAGCTCGAGCTACCACGACCCCATTGTTGGCCACCAACGAGCTCTATCACCAGTTTCCCCTGATCTGACCTGGGTCCTACTAAGGACCAACCCGACCCTCTAGTCCAACCTAACCCACTGCCCCAACCATCTCCATCCACCTAAATTGACCTATCATCCCAACCAAAATAACCTAGCCCAACCTGGACCACCTGGACAACCTTTTATTCTCTACGTCCACCTCCTCTTGCCCTGCGGGCTCTGACACGTCCTCTGCTACTGTTCCTACCACACGAGGCTCCGACATGTGACACTATGCACTAGAACCTACTCCGGTTATCGTGACCTCCTCTTTTTTTGAGCCTCCATTTCTCCTTTAATGATCGAAAACAAAATGATTATAGATTTGAGCTCATCTGGAGCCTCACTATCCTCAAACAATGGATCTCATCATCATATTTTCACACAAAATGGATCGATTTTCATTCATTATTGTGCGATGAAGAACACCAAAGATCATGAGTTCTGGAATCATCTGTCATCTCAATCACTATATCTCCATCATCGCACCTCCATTATGTTATGTTAATCATATAATTATGATTTTAGATCTTTTTTTCCTAGAAATGAGTAAAAAACAATAGATTGATTGGGAAGTGTTGAACCTTTCGCCAATGAAGAATCCCCATAGTGAAACATTGAATTATGGGATAAAAGCACTATCAATCAAGATGAACAAATTGTGATCAATTTTTGTGTTATTTAAGGTTCATTTCCATTTGAAAAATAATTTATGAATACCAATAAATTAACTAAAAATTCCCCTTCTAAAATCCTCAATACATAAATCCCTTCCTACAATACACACGATCATTAAGTTGATCAGGTCATTGATTGATTCACATTCTTTTTACAAATTTAGAATATAAAATTAAACACATGAAATTATTTCCATGACATGATATTGATCAATCACTGTGGAATAATGATTTACATGTTCTTGTCGTTGGTGAGATCTTCCAAGATCGGTGTATGTTGATCTCTAATACGCGGTTCTGTCATCATTCGTTAGAATGGATTTAAATACATCTTATCCAAATATCCTTCATATATTCCAGGTTTATTCTGCTATACCTAAAATATATATATATATATAAGGACACGTTTATGGAATTGTTCAAGATTTTGTGTGAAAAATATATCTTATTAAATAATTTTATTCCTTTTATGTCTAGGGAAATTTTTTTCACAAATGACTAGAACCGATTAATGTTTGGTCATGCCTAGGGTAAACCTGTTATTCTAAATTCATTGGTTCCCTAGGATTTATAATCTATTCTTTTATTTAAGAGCTATCCCACTTTTTTATGAAAAACTGCATGCATGTTCTATTAAATATTATAATATTTTTCAAACATTTATTCTAAGAAAACCGAGCCTCAGAATCCCACATCTTCTCAGCTCGTAGTACCGAAATAAATCAATTTAATATCTAAAAATAATAATCATAAAATCTAATAAATTAAATTCTCTTCACCTTGAAGATTTTTTTCCACAAAAATCCAAAACAAGGGATACTCAAATAGATGATAATACTGAGCACGAATATGAGCATCTAGCTCCTATGTGCTCTCTATAATGATACAGTTCTACCACTGGACATGCACTAAATGAATCGATCACCCATAAAATATAGTAGATATACAATCCTTGATCTCCACTTTGAATTCATAAAATTTCTCACCGTACTCGATGTCTATATCTCTATTGTCGACACCATGTGAATGGTCCTGAATGTACCTCCTCATTTGTGAGACATGGAAGATGTCATATACCTGGTCTAACTATGGGGGTGCATCCAACTTCTACACCCCCTCTTTAAGTCTATGTAGTTTCTTTGATGGTTGGATGAATCTCAGGGATATCTCACCACATAACAAAATAATTGTAATTATCATCGAGGTGAAAATTAGAGGAACAAATGGTCTCATTCCTCGAACATCAAAGGCCTTCGTCACCTATCTCCATATGAGTTCTGATGTCTTTGTGAAATATTAATCTGATCCTAGATGATATGAAACTTCTCTATATTAGATCACACCAACTATTGGCCCATGAGTGATGAATCTCCATGGTATGTCCAACAATGTGATGACTTAGAGGGATACACATACAAACCCTCAAATGGTTCCATACCAATGGTAGAATGGTATATCTTTTTGTATGAAAAATCCACCGGTGGAAAGTGATCCCCCAAACTATGTCCAATGAATAACATGAAATACCATGGCATGTTCTCTAGAAACAAAATGGACTATCCAGTTTGGTTGTCCAACTATGTTTTAAACATTGTGCTCAATCATATTTGGGCCCTACATGCCTCTTGTAATCCCTTTATCAGGTGGGATGTATAGAGAGCATCATTTTCTAAAACTATCATCAATAGAACTCCATAGAGTTGAAATATCTTCATCATGAAGAGGAATACAATGATATTTATTGAAATATTCTCTCATATAGCTAGGAATTGGGCCAGAAGGGTGAGTTAGCCAACGATCACTTAGATGGAATCATGTCCCTTGTGCATATACGAAAAACCAATCATGAGGTCCATCAATATCCCATCACACATCCATTCCAGAACCTCAAGGTATTGAGCCAAACCCACTGTAAACCAAGTTCATAGCCTTTATTTGTTGACAAGAATGAAATGAACAATCAAACTCTTCTACTTCTTTCTTAATCACTGGACACGAAATTGATGTCGGGGACCTAATACATAATACCCACACCAAGATGTTCCTCCAAAGGGGATGTATGAAACTCCATTAGAACCTCCTCCCATATTTCAACTGGTAAAACTATAAATCCCTTTAGTAGAATGGCATGATCCCCACCTTTTCAGTATCCATTAGGACCATGACCATCTGAAATATGAAAATGATAGGTCTCGTAGTTGATATCCACAAGATTTATCTGCTGACATTTTGTAAGAGTGGAGGGGTGAAAACCATCAATATGTGGTAAGATGCTCCATATCCATCCATAAAGGACAACTACAATGAGGATAACTAATTTTGTTCCTCATTCAGAAACTGCAAATTGGATCTCTTGTTGAGAGTATCAGCCACCATGGTCCCCTTCATGTGAGTATAGATAATATAAATTTCATATTCCTAGAGGACCTAAATCCATTGACATTGTCCCAAATTTATATATCATTAAGATATTATATACTTGAGACTATTATGATCAGAGTAGATGATAAACTGCTCACCCATTAGGCAGTGTCACCACATCTTTAATGTGAAGTCTTTTGATGCAAACTCAAGATCATGGGTCACATATTTGTATTCATGTGGTCTCATATGGAATTTACCATAGGTATTCACCACATTCCACTACATCAAGATACAAATAAACCATGTTCCTGATGCATCTCTGAATACTACGTACACTACACTTTCTTCTAGAAACACCAATAAAGGAGCAGCTTTCAAACTATACCTCAATTCCAGAAAGCATTGACCTAAGGTCCACCTTATATAACCATCACACCACTATAAACCGAACAATGAGTATCATGAATCCTCAGTGATGGATACGATTTCTTCATTATCACATAGTTTAAGTATTGTAAACACACACATAACCTCGAGATCCCATATACCATATAGAAAGAAAAACATGGGGCCACCCAGGGTGATACAATGGTTCTCATGAATCCCTTTTTGTGCTTCATGGAATTCCATTTTCACAGAAAAAGGAAAACTTTATCCCATCTCTGAGGAAAAAATACACCCATTGCCTAAAAAAGTTAATCTAATAATGAATTGTGGATGACTAGTCCATACCATGAATTATGTCATAAGTCATTGACACCAATACCAAGTGATCCCAACTGAAAATATCACCCTAAATATTTAGGTCAAACATTTTGAACTAGTGTTTGGTCATTGAGTTTCCTCCAATTGGACTATCCAAGCATAAGGGTCAATTCATCAGTTATACCAAAATCTCCGAGTCTAGAAAAAAATTCATTGTAAGAAAAAAATGATAGGAACCTATGTATATAAAAACTAAATATAAGGTAGAAAAAAAACATATTGTATGTCATATCATCCATGGAGCCCTAGGGTTTTATGTCTCAATAGCCTACAACTAGCCTCATCAATATCAACAAGATCCCTCATCCTGGCATGGATCACCTGGGTTGGTGGTTTTAATAGGTCGAACCTTTGACCACCTCTTGCTGCCCTTATTGGTCCTCTTCCGTGACCACCACCATAGAGAGCACCCAGATCATATCTCTGAATCTTCCTCAGTTGTCCCTCGACTATCTCCCTATCAACTATTCAATGGGTTGATAAATCTCATGTTAGATGATCTCAACCACAACATGAGAAACACCTTATATCCCATGGAAAATTAGAACTGCCCTAGGATCTATACACCGCAAACCTTGAGTCTTGTGATCTCTCCCTGAAGTTCCTGACCTGCACAGATCCCTATAACTACAATTTTCTACTGTATACCAGGGTCTAGGCTACTGGGTTCCCATTTCTATCTCCCACTACTTATAATGACCCATACAGTACATGTATCATTATTAATTCAGAATTTAAGCATACTTATTAAAACATATAAAAAACCATGATAGGACCGTATAGGTATAGTGTCTTTAGAAACTGGGAAACATAAACAACTGGTTCATAAATCATGTACATTGTCTCCCCTTTATTTCATCATATCTAGAGTCCCAATTTTCATATCCTACTTAATACCCTTCTTCCTGACCTGGGGAAAAGAAAACATACAAAAGGGTGAGCTCAAATGCTCAGTAAGGGTAAACAAAGGAAATATCAATCATATGATATTCATAAGAACATAACATTATAAAAATATTAACATGGAAAATAAGTCATTAAATCATAACATGGGATAAATTATAGTATTGAAATGTAATACCAATAATAAAACAAGAAACTTTGTGTCATACCAACATAATCATAGAAAATAATTTCATATTAGTCAAGACTCATTGCCAAGACTATCATAGAATATAGAGTCCATTTCTGAACCGAGTTCACTACTCATTCCAGTCTTGTATCACTGAAATAGATTAACATGTTGTTCCATCCATGACTATCTCATGAGATATAAATCTTTACCCAATTCATTGGATGGAGATATAGGTCCCACCCATCTCATAATGAACTCATTCTTATGTGTGCCACAAAATCTTATATCATATATCATAGCATAAACCATGTAATAAAAATGGGATTCTTAAACATCACACCATCATAAATTAATTAATATATGATAAAAGGGCTTCATAAAAATAATTCCGTCATAACATAATCAAAGCAACGTAAAAGTAGGGATATAAACAAGTCCCTATAATATCTTAGATGTAAAATATTTTTTGATAAATCACATGGACTCCATTCATGGGGAAAATATCCTTTCTACTTCAAAAACATTTTTCCTCTCTTAACATGTTATAAAACATTAAAATAAAATATGTTAATTAAAAATAAACTTGAAAACTTCTAAAGTATGATTCATGGAAATAAGTTTCTATGAAATCATAAAAAATCCATTGATGTCATATAAGTTAAAAAACATTCTTCTCGTACTTTGGCTTGAAAAGTCAAAAAGTATCTCGTATTGAACACAACAGAAGATTCCTTTCATATATTTTACTAACATTCACCAATAGGTAAATTAGTTTTTTAAACAATTGTAGGAGGATTTAAATAATATTATGTATTGAGGAAAAATGGATGTGGATGATAAATATGCCCCAGTAAATTCTGAAGTATAAACAATATTGGATAAAAATGAGAATGTGAGATTTTCCCTTACCTTGGTCCGATAAGCTTCGTACGTATCCGAACCTCCTATATAATTATTTAAATAATGTCATTTACTTATTACAGAATCATATTCATTGTTATGAGATCACATATGGTCATATTATTATCTTCTTATAAGTAATATTTTATTTCTACTTTTTATTCGCTTATTCATTGCTTTACGTTCTTATGCATGATTTTTCGAATAAATTATTATTCCTCTTTTTAGGTTATAGATACCTAATTTAAAAAATGGTATTAGTGGAGAATGTATTCCGTAGATAAGTACGCGCAGTGATTTCATTTTCCGTAGGATGGATAGAAGGTGAAATAGGGGTTTTTCATTTTTATAATAAAATATCAGTATATGAGTGATACTTATGGTATTACTTTATAATGAAACAAATAATAAAGAGGAAGTATAATATGAAATAAATTTGAAATAATCGGTAAAGGATATTACCTCTTCTTTAACGCGCCTCTTCTAAACCTCCTCTTAGGATACTAAAGATGGTCTTTGAAGAAGACCAAAACCTCTAGTATATTTCCAAGGAAGTGGAGAAGGGAAATGGACAGGGTTTGGTCGAGCTTGAAGGCTCAAAATGCAGTAAAGTGGAGAGGGAAGAGGTGTCCTTTTATATGGGAGGAGAGGGGCACTTTAGGAAAAACTTAAAATAATATTTTATAATAAAGTCATACTCAGTTTATAATGTCTCCAATCTGACTTATTTCGAAGCTAGGGTGGGTATGGGTCGATATAATCTCAACCAATATGTTTTATACAATTTTATCTTATCATTTTAACCTTATCATTTAGATTTAACTCTATGTTAAATAATTTTACTTTTACTGTGCCTTCTTGTATTCTTACACTATATGGTTAATAAACATACTATAAACTTCCAATCAAACCCCAATTGGTTCATTAATGTCATATATATTATTATATAAGTCATTTTTCTCGAACATAGATTTTTAAGAATATAATAAAAATTAGTAATATAATATTTGTTTTAAAAACTCTTTTATGACAATTTTGACACTATTTGGTATTTTGTTTTTGTTAAATTCATAATAGCGTTATTAATTTGAAAACAATTCATCTAAATAACTATAATATGTTATATTATCCTTTAAAAATAGTTTAATTCATAAAAAGTATCTAATTACATTTATTTGGGTATTTATAACATTAATTATGTTAATATTTCATTAATAAGGTAATTACTGCATCATCATTGTGTCATAATTAATTTAAGTTATATAATGTCTAAAAATTATAAATAAGATATATTATGTAAGAAAACTTTTTATATTTCTAATTGATATTTATAGTCGAATTTTTATTATGTATAACCCTATATTAAAAATGTTTTAGTCATTAATCTTTGATTTTAACTCTTTTAACTCTTCTTTGAATTAAATAATAATAAATTTCCTAATCTGATCCATGTGGACCTAAAGGATCATATTTTATTCCTATGGTTTTTTTGGTCGAATTACACTTATCCAATAGAATTAGGACATGTTTTAGGGTAATAATAATATCATTTTTACCCTTAATTTCCCTATTTACTTTTAAGTGTGGTAAATAAAAGTTAAAAGTTACTATTCACCAAAAATTATTTTAATCTTTTTGAACCACATTTTACTCCTTGATATTAACCATGTCTCTTAAATTTTCAAAATTCAAGTCATAGAAGCGATAAAATATGTATTATGTAATTTTTCAAATGCTCCTTGGAGGTGGGTAAAAGATGGTAAAAGTTAAATAAATGTTTTATATATCTAAAATTATTATAAAATGACTCTAGTTAATTAAATTGAACTTATATAGGTATTATGTATCTATTTTGACCTAAATTTAATTTAAATAAAATAAATAATTGTTTAAATAAAAATTCAGTTACAAACTATAACTCAGTGTTTTTCTCTATTAATCAAAAATTGAATGTTTTTAGAAAAATACCAAATTTTCATCCTAAGAAAATTTTGATATTAAGAATCCAAAAATTCAGTCCATTTTGAATGATAAAATGTACAAAAATTTAAAAAGTGGGTATTACTATTCAAAACGGCTAGTTTATATAATATTTTAATAACATATCATCATTTAGTGAAACTCGGTATTGAGAACAACACAAGCTATTGAGGAAGGTTTCTCTTGCATGTAACGCAAGCAAGACAATGTTGTTTGTAGTGAAAGATTCCTTTGGTGTTGCGTAAAACATAATATATAAAAACAAGGTATTTCTCATTAAATATTAGGGTGTTACATTCTACCCCCCTTAAAAAACTTTCACCCTTGAAATTCGTCACTTCGTAACAAATAGATGAGGATACCTCTCCCTCATCATATCCCCAAGTTCCCATGTAGCTTATTCTAATTGGTGGTTCCTCCATAACACTTTAGCCAAGTGAGCGGTCTTGTTTCGTAGAACATATTCTCTATGATCCAGAATATCTATTGGCTGTTCTTTGTAAGAATGATCTTTCTCCTGCAGTACATCTTCTGAGCTTAGTACATGTGAAGGATCATGTATGTACTTTCTTAGGAGAGATACATGGAACACATCAAGAACTTGAGAGAGATTTGGTGGAAGATCCAATCGGTAAGCTACCATCCCAAAATTATCCAGTATTTCAAAAGGACCAATATAACTAGGGCTCAACATGCCCTTCTTTCTAAATCTCATTACTCTCTTCCAAGGAGATATTCGTAAGAACGCTTTATCACCCACTTCAAACTCTAGGTCTTTTTTTGGTTGTCGGTATAACTTTTGTAAAGACTCATAAAATTCAAGGGAATTTTTTTATTAATTTTCTTTGAGATTTTACAAGAATGCAGTTTCAGACGGCACCTGATTCCGAGGCCCGGTGTGCCCGAAATCAATTTCTGAAGTTTAGCTCGGGTACGTTCAGTGAACAAACGAGCGGGTTTTCCTAACTTTTGAAATGGTTCTTGGAATCGAAATCTGAGGGCACCAATGTAACTGCAACACTAGTAATTTCTTAGGGACACCTTTTTTGGAGTTGCGTTTGCTCGGGGGTGGTAATAAAAAAAGGGTTAACTAATGAATAAACTAAAAGTTGTGCAGCAATTTTTATTTTATGTTCTAAGTAGTTTAAACCTACTTATAGAAGCTGAGGTGGGCCCCACTATATCCTAACCACTCTTTATAGGATATTAGTGAGGTGGGCCCACACAAGCCCCACCTATTCAACTTCCTCAAAGCCCCATTATTTTTGGTAACATACCCGCACCCCCCTTATTAAATGCCATGTCAACTCTCACATTAATTGGACTGTTAATACTCTTCAATTAATTCAATTAATTGAATGAATTCTTTTGAAATTCAAATGGAATGATGGATTGTGTGTATTAATTAAATATGACAAAGTCTTATTTCATTAGGGGTTTCTTCATTGTGTTGAGAGGGAGAGTTCCACGAAAAACTTCATCTTCCTCATTGAAGAACACAGAGAATGCACTGAAACCGACGAAGAATGCTAATTCCTTGGAGATCGATGACATGACGTCGTGTACCATGATTCCAATGATCCTCTTTACCAGGACGTCGTGTACCACGATGTCGACGACACTTACAGAGCCTCCTTCCGCGACACCGTCTTCCGCGATGTCTTATTTCCGTGATGAACCTCGTTCGACAACTTCATCGAGGTAGGGGTTAATTTTTGTTCGTGTTTTCTTTTCCATTCATCAACTTTTATATTGGGCCGCCTGTTATCGTCATAATGGGAGGAGGTCAGACCGCACGAACATGGCCAACCCCCCTACCCCTTTGATTTTGTACTTATTGCAGCATGAGTAAAGGCAGCGCGGTGCAATAGAACCGCGCGGAAGCAAGAGGAATGGGAGAAGATGTGTGGTTCCATCGCGCCACGCCGTTGAGACCGAACAAAGTTGCGGCACCGTCGTGCCACGCCGGAGAACCAAGAAGAAGATGCGGATGGAGTGGGTCCGAGGTGGAGGGTCGCGGCGCCATCATGCCGCCCTGGTCAGACAAGGCCACAACCTATGGCTGCTGTGGTGCGGTGAGCGGCGGCTGGAACTGCCGGCCGCCGGTGCAAGGAGGGAGGGACCCATGGGGGGGGGGCACGGTGACACACCGGCTGAATTGGATGGCCGGTTTCTGAGAAATCTGGGGGTCGTAACCCCCAGCTGGAAAATGGAGGGCCCCCTCATGGGGGGCCGTTTCTCAAACAGGGAGGAAGCGCGCTCCCCCTTTCCGCAATGGCTCGGCCAGCGCCGAGCTGGCCATTGTGGGTCGCGCCCACACCAGGCCAACCGGCCGCCCAGGACAGGCCTCACCACTCCCTAATGGGCCGTACCCGGACCCGGGTTGGGTCGACCCGGTACGGGTCGACCCATGGGGTCTTGGGCCAGGTCGGTTCGGGCCCAAAACCCCCTAAAAACGTACAGTTCGTTTAATAGACCGTAACATGGGATACAGACCTCAGATCGATGCACCGTCTGTTGAGATGAGATCCTTGGATCGAGAGGTTCATTTCGGTATATTAAAATCAAGGTTTCAGAGAACTTTGTGTATGGTGGGGTTGGTTCGAACACGAAACCAACCGGGCCCTCAGAGCAGAAACGCTTATAACATGACCTCCGGACGTCTGATTGACGTGCCGTCGACATTGTTGGATTACTCTTAGTGAGACGGACCTTTTGGATTACTCTTCTCAAGGTTTGGATGTAGTTGGAGTATGGTTGGGTTGGTTTTGACTTAAAAACCAACAGGACCCCTGGAACGAACAAGGCAATAACTCTCAGACCAGGTGTCTGATTGACACACCGTATTTCGCGTTGACTTCCCTTTGTCAAGATGGAACTTTGGGATACATCAACTCAAGACTACGTGTTTATTGATGTATCTAACCCATGGCTCATGGAGCGGACTCTCCCCAAAACGAGCATGTTGTGTGCGAGAACACTAAAGCTGGCTGCGATTACGATGCCGATGATGACTGCACTAAAATCCTTTGTGGGTTCGGCAGAGATGACAACTGAACTGAAATCCTCCGGGGGTTTGGCAGTGATGAAGACTGCACTGTAATCCTCCATGGGTTTGGCAGTAATGAAGACTGTACTGAAATCCTCTATGGGTTCGACGGCGATGCCTACTGTTCTTGTATCCTACGTGGGTCTGGCAGAGTAGTTGGTCTACATCCTATGTGGGTCCGACAACTTAGCTGGTTTAGTATCCTATATGGGTCCCAACTTAGATGAATCTGTGGCTACATATGATCATCTCTATTACCTTACGAAGAAGTATACCTGTGTGAGCTGAGTCTTGACTTTCAATCATTATCTTCGATATGATTGACTTGATTTCCTATGTGGATTGTGTTGTGCTTTCCCGTGTGGATTGGGTTGTACTATCCAGTGTGGACATGATCAAACATCGGCTTGGATGTTGGACCCAAACTAGAATTGATGACTTCGGTATATGTATGGGCATGTACCTAAGTAGTGTTGGATGTTACTAAATGATTGTATCTTTACTTTGTGGATTATCCTTTGGGGATTTTGGGAGACCTTCAGGGGTCTCGAGGTGCCTACTGAGTAGAGTATACTCACCCCTGCACGGGCTATGCCCGTACTACATCGTGTTGGATGCAGACGATGGATAGCGCTGACCGTTGTTGAGGCTGGTGGATCAGATCAGTACCTGGAGGTAGACCACTGGGTGGGACGTACACTGAGCGGACGACTAGACCCGAGGAGCTGAGGAGGCTATCTGTACCCACCCTTCATGTGGGAATTCTATTGGAAGGTGCGAAAATGCTGCTTTACTTTTAGTTATTGTAAATTCTTTCTAGTTTTACTTTACATTCAGTTTGGGTTTGTATTCTGGCCCATTTACTTTTTGCACTTACTATTGTACCTAGTTTTACTATGTTTTTACTTCTGCTGGCTTACTTTGTGGTGTTTGTTTACTTTATAAGGCAATGACTTACCCTTTTTATCAGGACTTACGCCTTTGGTGCTAGTCGTGAGCCCCTGTTCTATGGAAGACGGGCATGGGGTAGTCAAGGCATAGGTCCCGAGGACGGGTCATGACAAGTTTTTTTTTCGACTCTGAGCTGATATTATGTCTTGTTGAATAGATCTTACCTTTTAGCCATATAATTAACAAGATCAGGTCCTAATACCATTTTTCCCCAACTTCATCCCAGCTAGTTGGAGTTATGCATTTCATTCCATAGTGAGCTTCATAAGGAGCCATATGAATACTGGAGTGAAAGCTATCATTTTACAAAAATTACCCCAAAGGTAGGTGTTGATCCCAGCCACCTTTGAAATCCATAGAGAAAGATCTCAACATGTCTTCTAGAGTTTGAATTTTCCTCTCTGACTGACAGTCTATCCGAGGAAGATAAGCAGTGCTGAATCTCAACTCTGTATCTAGAGTATGCTGAATACTTCACCAAAACCTTGAGGTAAACCTCATATCCCAATCAGATATAATGGAAAGTGGTACTCCATGCAATATTATCACTTCCTTCACATATATCCTAGCAAGTTGATCAAGAGAGAAATATTCTCTAATAGTAATGTTGTGTGCCAACTTCATAAGATGATCAACTATAACCTAGATATCATTATTTTCTTTGGATGTTTTAGGATGTCCAGTGACAAAGTCCATAGTGATGTTTTCCCATTTCTATTCTAGTATGGTTAATGGTTGTAACATCCCCTTAGACATCTATCTCTCAGCTTTAACATGCTGACAAACCAAGCATCGAGAGACATATTAAACAATATCTCTTTTCATGCCATCCCACCAGAAGTACTCCTTCAGGTCCCTATACATCTTCATGAATCTAGGGTGAACAGATAATGAAGAACTATAATCATCATCCAATAATTCTTTCTTGACTTCTAGGATTTGAGGAACACAAACCCGATTCCTGATCCTTATTATTTCATCACAATCAATGTGGAATTTTGGAACATTTCCCACCTTCTTTTGTAATTCTACATCTTCTTTATGTGCCTCTTTAATCTTCACTTGTATAGATGGTTGAACATTCATTGGAGAAAGATAATATTTTCCCCTTCCATTATAATTCAAATATCCTTCCTTTGTAAATAGATAAATATTGGATCTTTTTTTATCATCATCATGGATAAGCGAGCATTGTCTTGTCGTCTTAATGCATCTGACACCATTTTTTCATTCCCATGGTGGTAATGAATTGAGCAGTCATAATCCTTAATCAGATCCAACCATCTTCTTTGGCACATATTCAGCTCCTTTTATGTGAAAATATACTTTAAACTTTTATGATAAGTATAAATATCATACCTTTCACCATAAAGATAATGCCTCCAAATCTTTAATGAGATGATTACCGCAACTAATTCCAAATCATGAGTTGGGTAATTTTTCTCATGGATTTTCAACTTTCGTGAGGCATAATCTATCAACATATCATTTTACATGAGAACACACCCCAATCCCTTCTTGGATGCATCACTGTAGATCAAAAACCTTTCTCCACTACAAGGCAGTGTAAGCACAGGTTCACTGGATAACCTTCTTTTTAACTCCTTGAAATTCTCTTCACACTCCTCTGTCCAAACGAACTTAACTTCTTTTCGAGTCAACCTGGTGAGTGGATTAGATAATCGTTAATAATCATTCACAAAACGTCGATAATATCAATCCAAACCAAGAAAACATTGGATCTTAGTTACTGTTGTTGGTCTCGACCATCTTTTGATAACCTCTATTTTTGATGGATCCACAGATATCCCATCTTTTGAGATTATGTGACCCAAAAATGAAACTTTTTGAAGCCAAAATTCACAGTTGGTAAATTTGGCATAAATCTTATCCTTTCTTATGGTCTTTAATACAATTCTCAAGTGATATTCATGGTCTTCCATTCTCTTGGAATAGACAAGAATATCGTCTATAAAGACTACCACAAACTGATCAAGATAGTCTCTAAAGACTCTTTTCATTAGATCTATGAAGATAGAAGAGGAATTAGTATGACCAAATGGAATCAAAATATATTCATAGTGTTCATACCTTGTATGGAATGTCACATTTGGTATATCCTCCCTTTTGATCTTTAATTGATGATTCCCTGAACGAAGATCAATCTTGGAAAAGTATTGAGCTCTGTGTATTTGGTCAAATAAGTCATAAATGCATGGGAGATGATATTTTTTCTTTTATAGTGATCTTGTTATGTTATCGATAATCAATGCAGAGTCTCATTGATCCATATTTCTTCTTAACAAACAGAACAGGTGCTCTCCAAGGTGATGCACTAGGGCGTATGAATACGATATCAAGATTATCTTGGAGTTCTTTCTTCAATTCCTACAACTCAATTGGGGCCATTCTATAACGTGTCTTTGAAATGGGCGTAGCACCCTGTATGAGTTCTACTGAAAACTCAACTTCAATATTTGGTGGAAGACCCGACATTTCCTCTAGAAAGACATCATCAAACTCCCGTATAATGGGAATATTCTTAATCGTGATTTTCTCTCAACCATTTGAGATAAATAACCTTCATTTATTGGAATCTATACCAATAAGATGGATGAAACATCCACTGGAAGGTTATATTCACCCTTACATTGATAGATGATCGTATATTGATCAGGAATATGAAATGTGACTTCCCTTATTTAGAAATCGATATGAGATCCATATAAGGAAAACCAATCCCTGCCAAGAATCACAAGAAATTCCACTATAAGAAGTATCACAAGATTTGCAGGAAGCAATTTCCCACAAACTTCAATTAGAGAAGAATTATAAACTTTTGATGCAACTTTTTTTCCATTAAGAGTCGTCCCAGCTAACTCAATATGTAATTTTTGGGGTAGTACGACAATACCCTTATAAAATTATTTTGAAATAAAGGAGTGGGTGGATCCAGAATCAAATAAAACATTTTCTACTTTAGAGTGCATGGTAAGTGTACCTTTCACCACTTTGTTAACGTACTCCACATCGTCGATAGAAATTGAATGTGACTTTCCTTTGCCATTGGCCTGAAGAGTTTGTGGACGTCGATCATCATCCACAAACCTTGGATTAGGGCATTGATTTGCATAATTCCCCATTTCCTTTAACTTTTAACATTGATGTGTAGGAGGTGCCTTCGGTGTAGCCTTTTCTTTGTTTGCATAAATAGAAATATTTTTTCAATCATTGTGAAATTCAAATGCCCGATGACCTTCTTTTCCACATTTAAAACATTTACATGTCCATTTAAGACAATTCCCTCCATGTTTCATTCCACACTTTGAGCATAAGGGAAAAATAAACTTCTTTTCTGTGTGTTCATTATATTTCCCTTTGAATCCCATTTTCATCTTCTTATCAAACCCATAGGACTGATGGGTTACTCCAATCTACATCTCAACCTTGAGAGCACATCAAACAATTTCGTCGTAGCTATTGAAGTCCCTTATAGCTAATGACCTTGGAAGTCTTGGTTTTAAGCCACTAAAGAATCGAACGATCTTACTCTTAGGTTGGATAATAGTTTCGTAAGCATACCTTGAAAGTATTGTAAAATTTTCTCCGTAGGTACCAACAGATTCATCATCCTTTTTCATTAGTTCAAGAAACTCCTTCTCCATCTTTGTTTGAAGAATACGAGGGAAGTACTTATTGATAAATAAGTTCTTGAACTCCTCCCATTCCATGGACTCAATTTTGTCTCTTTGCCTCATATTCCGGATAAGATTCCACCATTGATCAGCTTCACCTTCGAAATGATATTCTGCTAAGATGAAATTATCATGTCTAGAACATTGTAGAACTAGAAATATCTTTTTAGTGGTACTGATCCATTGTTCAGCCAGTAAGGGATCAGTAGACCTGCTGAATGAGGGTGGACGCTGCCTAATGAAGGATTCAATAGAATGTTCTCCTTCCATTGCTCATTTCGAAGTCCTGCATGATTCATATCTTGAGAATGTTGTGTGAGCATGGAAACATGATTTTTCATTCCATCTCCCATAAAATTTGGTTTCATAGAGGGACAATCATTGCATTGCTCGTCGCATTCAGCATTAACACGGTTCCTTTGGGTTCCAGCCATTGACTAAAACCAATAAGCATAGTGTGAGAAACAGTAATCATAATAGGAAAACCACATAATCAAGAATAAAATTTCACTCTCTAGGTCTTATCATAGGTTATTCATGGCTATTTCTAAAACACTAATTTTGTGTTCTATTCTTAGACATATCCTTAGGGTTCTTACTAAGTCATTCACATCCTAGATTCAAAATGTTAACTATAATTTCCTCTGATACAAACTATAACGACCCATAAATTACATGCATAGTTATAACTTCAGAATTGAAGCATACGTATTACATATATAACAAAACCATGATAGGACCGTATAGGTAAAGTGTCTTTAGAAACTGGGAAACATAAACAACTGGTTCATAAATAATCTACACTGTCGCCTATTTATTTCGTCATATCTAGAGTCCCTTTGGACATATCCTACCTAATACCCTTCTTCATGACATGGGGAAAAGAAACCATACAAAATGGTAAACTCAAATGCTCAGTAAGGGTAATCAAAGAAAATATCAATCATATCATATTCATAATAACATAACATTTTAAAAATCAAAACCAGCAAAAGATATCATAATAACATAACATGGGATAAATCATAGTAGTGAAATGTAATCCCAATAATAAAACATGAAACTTTTGGCGTACACACATAATCATAGAAAAAAATTTCATATTATTCAAGACTCATTGCCAAGACTATCATAGAGGACAAAGTCCATTTCTGAACCGAGTTCACTCCTCGTTCCAGTCCTATATCATTGAACTCGATTAACTTGTTGTTCATGCCATGTCTATCTCATGAGATTTAAATCTTTACCCAATGCATTCAAGGGAGATATAGGTCCCACCCATCTCATTATGAAACCATTATTATGTGCTCCACAAAATCATAAATCATATATCATAGCATAACACATGTAATAAAAATGAGATTCTTAAACATCATGCCATCATAAAATAATCCATATAAGATAAAATGAATTCATAAAAATAATTCCATAATAACATAATCAAGTCAATGTCAAAATAGGGATAGAAATAGAACCATATATTATCTTAGAAGGAAAATAATTTTGATAAAACACTTGGACTATATTCATGAGGAAAATATCCTTTCTACTTCAATAAAATTTTTCATTTCTTATCATGTCATACAATTTTAAACTAAATGAAGTTAATTAAAAATAAACTTGAAAACTTTTAAAGGAAGCATCATGGAAATAATGTTCTATGAAATCATAAAAAATCCCTTCATACCGTATAAGTTAAAAAAACATTCTTTTCGTACTTTGGTCGGAAAAGACAAAAAGTATCTCGTACTGAATACGAAAAAAGATTCCTTTCATATATTTTACTAAATTCACCAATAGGTAAAATTGGATTTTAAACAATTTAAGGAGGATATAAATAATATTACATATTGAGGAAACA
This sequence comes from Viscum album, assembly GCA_963277665.1. NCBI lineage: Eukaryota > Viridiplantae > Streptophyta > Magnoliopsida > Santalales > Viscaceae > Viscum > Viscum album. The sequence continues at coordinate 1,282,149,094 of OY728127.1, forward strand.
TATATGTTGATGATAAATATGCACTAGTAAATTCTGAGGTGTAAACAATCTCGGATAAAAATGTGATTGTGAGATTTTCCCATACCATAGGTCCGATATGCTTCATATGTATCTGAAACTACTGTATAATGATTTAAATAATGTCATTGACTTGTTTAAGAATCATATTCATTATTATGATATCATATATGGTCATATTCTTATCTTCCGATTAGTAATATTTTATTGCTACTTATTATTCGGGTGTTCATTGCTATATGTTCTTATGTATGTTTTGTCGAATAAATTCTTATTCCTCTTTTTAGGTCATAGATACCTCATTTACATAATGGTTTTAGTGTAATATTTATCATATTTATTCATTCAATTCATTTATATAATCATTATTCAATGAAGATCATGTAGAACGTGTCACATCACATCATGGAGATGGTAAGCTGTACGTACACATGAGCGATGATACCATTCGAATGATTGTGGAATTGTATTGAAGTGGATGATAGAATATCAGAAATAGTATCATGTCATAATAACCAAATATAGTTATTATTTACACCATTATTCCCATCCAAATAATACGGTGGTGGAAAAACAGATTACTCCACGGCGTGGAGACGATATTATGTACGTACGCATGGTTGGTGATTTCATTTTCTATAGGATGGATAGAAGGTGACATAGGGTTGTTTCATTTTTATAATAACATGTCAGAATATGAGTGATACTGGTTTATTTCTTTATAATGAAACAAATAAAGAAGATGTAGTAGATGATGAAATAAATGTGAAATAATCGGTAAAGGATATTACCTTCTTCGACACGCCACTTCTAAACATCCTCTTAGGACACTAAAGTTGGTATTTGAAGAAGCGAAGAACCTCTAATATTTTTCTAGGGAAGTGGAGAAGGGAAATGGATAGGGTTTGGACGAGCATGATGGCTCAAAATGTTTTAATGTGGAAAGGGAAGTGGTGCCCTTTTATAAAGGAGGAAACGGGCACCTTATGAAAAACTTAAAATATTATTTTATAATAAAGTCATATTCAATTTATAATGGCTCCAAAGTGACTTATTTCAAAGCTAGGGTGGGTATGGGTCGAAATAAGCTCAACCAAAACGTTTTAGACCAGTTTAGGTTACAATTTTAACATTATAATTTACATTTAACTCTAAGTTAAATAATTTAACTTTTACCATGTCTTCTTGTATTCTTACACTATATGGTTAATAAACTTACTATAAAAATCCAATAGAACCCCAATTGGTTAATTAATGTCATATATATTATTATATATGTCTATTAAATGATCCTTAGATTTTTAGGAATATAATAACAATTAATAATATAATATTGTTTTAGAAAACTCTTTTATGTCTATTTTGACACTATTTGGTATTTTGTTTTTTTTAAATTTAGAAAAGCATTATTACTTCTAAAAAAATTCATCTAACTAACCCTAATATGTTATATTAACCTATAAATTTAATTTAATTCAAAACAAGTCTCAAATTTCATTTATTTTGGTATTCATAACATCAATTTTGTTAATATTTCACTAATAATGTAATTACTGCTTCATAATTTTTTCATAAATAACATAAATTATTTAATGTCTAAAAATTATAAATAAAATATAATTATGTAGGAAATATTTTTATCTTTCTAATTAATATTTATAGTTGAATTTATCTTATGTATTACCCAATATTAAAAATGTTTTAGTTATTAAACTTTGATTTTAACTCATTTAACTCTTCTTTGATTTAAATAATAATAAATGTCCTAATCTAATCCAAGTGGACCTAAATTGTCATATTTTAGTCCTAATGATTTTTTTGGTCAAATTATAGTTATCCAATAGAATTAGGACATGTGTTAGGGTAATAATAATATCATGTTTACCCTTAATTACCCTATTTAGTTGTAACCGTGGAAAAAAAAGTTAAAAGTAACTATTCACCAAAATTATTTTTGTCTTATTGAACCACATTATACTCCTTGATATTAACTGTGTCTCTAGGATTTTCTAAATTCAAATAATATAAGCAGTAAATTCATGGTTTATGTAAATTTTCAAATGCTCGTAGGAGGTGGGTAAAAGACGGTAAAAGTTAAATAAAATTTTTATATATCTAAAATTATTATAAAATGACATCAATGAAGTAGACTGAACTTATATAGGTATAATGTATCTATTTTTACCTAAAATAAATTTAAATAAAATAAATAATTATTTAAAAAAAATTCGGTTTTAAACTATAACTCAGTGTTTTTCACTATTCATCAAAAATTGAATGTTTTCATAAAAATACCAAAAATTCACCCAAAGCAAATTTAAATACTCCGAATCCAAAAATGAAGTCAATTTTGAATGATATAATTTACAAAATTTTAAAAAGTGGGTATTACTATTCAAAATGGATAGTTTCTATAATATTTTAATAACATATCATCATTTAGTAAAACCCATAATTTCGTACAATGCTAGCTATCGAGGATGGTTTCTCTTGCGTGTAATGGAAGCCAAGACATGTTGTGTATAGTGAAAGATTCCTTTGGTGTTGAGTATAAAATAATACATAAAAACAAAATATTTCTTATTAAATCTTAGGGTGTTGCATTACTAGTTTATTCTTTTCTAAAAAACTGTCCACTAGTAGGCCTCACTCGAGAACCCTAGAATAGGTTAGAATGATATAAGAGACCACAGATGCCCTAATGTCCAAGAATAATCCATACATGATGTCTTGATCCTTGAAGAGATGGCCTCAAATTATATCCAAAGAGTAATGTCAAATTTTTGTAATCATCGATGAATACTCAAGCATGGTCACACTTAGCTCCTACAGATGTAGGAGCTCCTCCATGAATACTGATCACAACGTGGCTAGATAAAACAAATATTTAAAGAGATGCTCAATTTCTATCCAAAAGAGAGTTGTGTCATCATGTGAATGAGTCCCCACGGTCCACCATCTCCCCATAGATCAGTGAATAAGACTCCGGATAAGGACTTCCATGTGGTTGGAAGGCTTCCTCAAAAGGAAAAAAACATAGGCTACTGTCATTATACAATCCTTAGCCATCTAGGGGTATGGATCACCACTAATATTGGGAGACTAAAATAATGTTTCAAATTTTTGCGATTTTATTTTTACCAGTTATTTTGGAAAATTTTGACACAAGGCGCAAAGACGAGGTTTGATTCTAATGCCCAGAGTGCCTGAAATGAATGTTTAAAAAATGATAAACTTTTAATAGTGCAAGAGATTAGATTTCCTAAAAAAAGTGAAATAACAACAAAATGGGTTCCTGGATCATAAATCTGTAGGCACCATTCCATTCAAATCAGCTATTTTACCCTAAGTGCGACCTAAGGGTGGACAGTGAGGGTCAATATTGAAATTTCATTTTCAGGACGCCACTGTAAATAAAAAAATTAAATAAAGTGATTTTATTTTCAAATCCTAATAAGTCAAAAATGGTAATGTAGATTCGAAATCTGAGGCCACCATTGAGTTCTTAGGGGGTGTTTTACTTAGGCAAGGGTACACATCATCCATCATAGGCTCTCTATAGAAGATAAATTTTGGTCATCAAATTCATTAAAATAATTAAATAAAAATTTATTTTGTTTATGCAACAACTGTAATCATTAAAATGATTAATATGGAGAATTTTCTAGGTTACCTGCATAACCCTGGAAAAAATTGGTTTGCAGTTGGAGAGGACCTTTGGAGAACTCTCTCAAACAAACTATGACAGATATTGGATTGACGATTACTGATGATCCTCAGATTCAATGGATCTTACCAATGTTAGTGAAATGTCAATTGATCCTCATCGGTGAGGGATCCAAATCTCATTAGGGTATGGATCTCTTTTTGTTTTTCTATTTTCTTCTTAACTACAATGATGAATGTGCACCAACCAACAAAAATATTGATTCGTGTTCTTACGTTCTTACAGTATGATTATTTTTTTGGATTAAATGAATTAGATCATGGTAATAAATTTGTATTTGTTTCATCACGATCTTACTTAAATGAAAGGATCATGTCCAACATGAATAAGGGCAAGATCAATTTTATGGGTCTTCATGTGCTTATTCTCATATTTAAATCTATCATGTTCTTCACATGTTCTTCTTCTTTGAAACCCTTTGTGAATGATCGATCACTGTCCTTAGTGTCGAAGGAATAAAAATTTGAGGCCTAGGGTTGTGGCCAGTGACGGAATTATAGGGGTGAAAAAAGAGTGCAATAGGAATGCGGTGGTTGGAGTTGGTGAATCTGGACTTTTTTGGTTGAGCGTGGTGGGTAGAGGACGTCGCCGAGGCAGCTGGCAGTGGAGGTGACATCAGCCTGACAGGGGTGTCTATTCCAAGAGAGGAATAGCATGATGACCACCTATACGGTGGTCAATGGTCGTAACAGAGTGCGTCCTAGAAATAATTTTTTAGAGGAGGGGTTGGATCAGCGGTAGCCGTTGGGGGATATCAGGGGTCCACGACGAAGCTTGTGATGCGGTGGAGCTGCAGGTGCATGATGAGGAATCAGGGATAGCCGTGAGAAACAAGGTTTTGTGACCCATTAACCAAGGTGAATAATTATTAGTATTGGGACCCTTGGGACGAGGAGGTATGTTCGAGATAAAGTAATTATGATTTTTCAAATTTGTAATACGTCCTAATATATTCAGTAGTTGTTTCTCCGCGTACAAGCATGCTACGAGCGGTCTCTTATTGATGGATGTGACTTAGTTACTACATGACATGGGTGAAACATGAACCATTGAAATTGTGTCCACCATTGATTTTGTGTATCCCGTCGACGTTGTGTGTGCCATCAACGATGTTTGTTCCATCAATGTTGTGTTTATCATCGAATATCAATGCATTATCGTGATTGAGTGGGAACTCCCCTTTCCTACTCGGGGTGGTTCCTCTAGTCACTGAGTGAAGATACCCTATTAAAATCATGGTGTGCGTCATCACATATGAAGTTGTACTCCCCTATCTATATGTAGAGGTAGAGATAAGGTCCTACATTTGTGAGGGAGATCACTCAATTGTCAGACATAATTATGAGGAGTAGGCCCATCCACATGACGAGAACGATACCTAATTATGATTTCGTGCTCTCTTGATGTATTTTGGGGTGGGCCACTTCTTACAAAGGTCGATAGAGGGTTCATGGGTTAGTTAAGAGATGTATCCCTTGACAACAAGAATATGGAGTGGTGTGTGTTTCTCTAGCCTCTCTTGTTAAATATAATAAACATGGTTCATATTATAGGGCAGTTCTTCCTCAATCATGTGTTGTGGTTAGAGGCTGGCATCTTCACAGGGGTTTCTTAGCTTGCTCTAAGCATAAGGAGATGATGATTGGAACCCTAGTATTGGGTATTGGAACTAGAGAAAAAAATATATTCATTATGGAGTATATATCTCACATGGTTTCAATCTTAGATGGCTGAGATCCTGGAGAGTGACCTCCTAGTTTTCGTGTTATGATTCGACGCTATGATGGGAATCCTATTGCATTCTATAATGTTGGGACCTTATGTTACATAGTGTCTTAGATAATTATATCTGGTTGTTGAGATGTATGTGTTGTAGATATATATCTATGTTGAACTAACTATGCATATAATGAATTATTTTTTGGTATACATGGTGTATTCAAAAGTTATTTCCTTTTTAGTACACTTGGTGTATTATTTAGTGGTTTCCTTTAAGGTTTTTGGGTGTCTTACTCAGTATTGTTTTACTCACCCTTTCACAGTATTTTCCCACACGTGTCGTGTCTTATTGAGACGATTGATGCTTAGACAAATTTCTAGGTGGACTCTAACCCATGGGTTCTTAGAGTGATTAGGCAGATTTGGTGTCCTTCTATAGATTTAGAATATTTTTTCTACACCTACTGTTTTGGTAGATTCCTATATAGATGTGTTTAAGAACATGGGCATTCACTTTTACAGACTCTTACCTTTGGTGGGCCTATATTCTGGCCCTTTTTACATTCCATTTTTCTAATATCGTACGCTATTGTTGGTATTCGTAGTGGTATGCACACATGTTTCCTTATTGATTTTACATTTCATCATTTTGGGGTTAGAGATGTGTATTTTTTTATTGTTACTATGGAAAATTCCTCCCATTTAATGGATATGCCTACTTGGAAATATTGACCAACCCCCAGCCTAATGAACGTGGTATTGGGGTAGCCACGACATAGGCCCATCTAGGATGGGTCACGAAAGAGTGGTATAAGAGGACGCATAGATTGGTGAGACACATCAGGATATGAAAGCAGGTGTTGAAGAGGGAACAAGGAATGACTGAATGGGTTAAATCTATTCATACCAATTGATGTGAATGATGGGATCATGTTTGAATCAATATATAGGTTTATCATCTCATCTAGTCAAAAAAATTGTTCTTATAAAGGACCCATACATTTCTTTCTTGGGGTACCAATAAAGAAGAGGGATAGGATATCGATTGACTTAATGGTGGGTTTACCATGATCATATAGGGGGCACAATATTATCTAGGTGATTGTATGCCGACACACCAAGTCAGCCCACCTCCTTTCTCTATGGGAGAAGAGTTCAGAATAGGGCATGTGATGCCTCTTTGTGTACGTGATAGTTTGACTCCAAGTAATTCTTTCAATGATAGTTTCAGATCATGATGCTTTTTTGTAATCCTAGTCATGGATATTGAGAAATGAAAAGAGAATATACATCATGGATAAATGATTCCTATAGTTAAAGTTTGATGACTACATGAAAATATCTAGGTAATCACATGGGAGTGGGAGGCTTATGGTGGTTTTCAGTACCCTCATCCCTTGTGTAATCCGTGGTTTGGATTTTGGGAACATAAATCCTGAAGGTTGGGAGAAAGTAATGACGCATATTTTCTATATATTATTTTTATTAATTATTTGTGGAAATTAAAAGACTAGGATCTAACACGACATGCTATTCTAAGGCTCGTATTTCCTAGAACGATTCTTTGAAATATTTTAAACATTTAATATTGAACGAGATAATATTTCTGGAAAAAGTGGAATAACATCCAAACGAGTTCCATGATCTGAAATTGGAGGGAACCATTGCATTCAGTGTATCGAGTTTAGCCTAGGTACACAATGTGGTTTTCCGGTGAGGTTCAATAATAAAAATTAGTTTTTGGGAGGTAACTGTAAATTAAATTATTAAATAAAATTATTTTACATTAAATTTAAAATTACACATAAATAGAATCTAGGATTAGAAATCTGGGGTAAATTTTGATTTAGTAGGGGGGTTCACTTAGGTGTGTCCTAATATCAAATGGCGTAGGATAGAAATAAGAGAAATATTTTGGATGTAAATGTCATTAGAATAATTCAAAAAAAATTTGTTCACGAATCATCTATAATCCCTATAATGAGTGTTTTGTAGAATTTTTAGGGTTAGCATTATAACCCTGGAAACATTATAGAGCCATTTGATTGAACCATTAGAGAACTTCCTCAAAAAAATGATGAAGGGTCATGAATATAAGATCAGTGATTCAACTCATATTCAAAGGATCTAACCATTGAAAATGATAGAATAATCGATCTTCATCAGCGAGTGATCCAAATCCAGGTATGGTATGTATCTCTTTGTGATTTACTCATTCATTATTATATCCAATGACCAATGCAGACCAACCAACGAACATCTTGATTTGGGATCAATTGTTCTTCTAGGATGGTTTAATTGTGGGATTAAAGGGAATGATCTCGGTGATTATTCATCTATTTTTTCTTCATGATCCTACTTACATGAACTGATCAAGTATGACAAGAACAAGGAAAAGAACTATTTTATGGGTGTTAAAGTTCTTATTTTATACCCTATATATATCAGGTTATTCATTCATTCCTCTCATTTGAAACCCAACGAGAATGATCAACTGTTTCTACCATGATCCATGGAACGCCGATCAGAGGCCAAGGATTTTGATCTGTGACCAAATTTCTGGGGTGTGATTGTGGTTTAGAAGGTAGGCGGTGGTTAGAGATGGTGCCTCTGGACATTTCATGTGGAGAGCGGTTGGGAGATGATGATAGGGGGGTAGATGATAGGGGAGGAAACACCAGCCCAACAGTTGAGGCTGGGCCAAGTGGGGAACAACAAGATAGACTATGGTTGTGTTGGATGCTATGGTTATAGGGAATTTTCCAGCCGAACCATGTCAAAGGAGGTCTCATAGTATTAGTAGCCATGGGTGGAAATCTGGGGGCCTTGGTAGGAGCCCACGACAGAGCTGGAAATGCAGGTCAAGCCACGTCGGAGTGAGAACTGGTGGTGGAGCTATATGCACATGGTGATGAAGGCAGGCCGACTACGTGAAACATGGTCTAGCACTGCATTGACCATGGTGATGTGATTGGGAAATGCCACATTCAGCACAAACACACTGACCTACATGTGGAAAATCAGATCAAAGAAGTTGAGTTGATCCCACGGCCCAATAAGCTAGGCCCTCCATGTCAGGAAGGCCAAAACTAGGTTGTTCCCTCCATTCTATCTTGTTAGATAGGATACACATAGTGCATTGTACGGATTAGTTCTCCCTCAACCATGTCTAGTGGGGAGATACATGATTCTCACTTGTGTTTCTTATCGTGTGGTAGTTTCAAGGAGATGGTGACTTGACCTCTGGTGCTAGACACTGGAAATGGACCCAGAAAGATGTTCTTGATGGAGTGCATCTCTCAGACTGGTGCCATTTGAGTTGGATGAGCTCATTGAGTGTTTCATCATGGTTTTTATTTTATGATTCTAGCCTATTATTTGAATCTTGTTATTGGATATAAGTTAGGAACCTTTTGATAATTTGTGTCTGAGATGATTATATCTTGTTGTTCCTGAAATATGTTTTATAGACATATATCTTTTTGGAGCTGACTTTACATAGGGTTCTTTCCTTTTTGGTATACATGGATTAATTTTTAGTGATTTATTTGTGTTATATGTGGTTTTTTCTTATGTGGTTTCCATAGTGGTTTTTGTGTGTCTTACTAAGTATTGTTATAATCACCCTTGCACAGTATTTTCCCACACATGGAATGTCTTGTGCAGATGACTGATGCATTAATGGAGTTCTAGGTTGACCAGGACCAGGTGGTACATAGAGAGATTAGATAGACTAGGTGTGCTTCTATGGATTTTGAACAATGATCCTACACATACCCTTAAAGTAGGGTCCTATGGAGATGCGTTTCAAGAACACATGAATTCACTTTTACAAACTCTTACTTTTAGTGGGATTGTATTGTGGCCCTATTAACATTATAGTTTACTACTTTTGTACTATGTGGTATGTATTCATAGTGTTATTCATACTTGTTTCTGTAGTGAATTTACATTCAATTATTTTAGTCATGGAGATGTGTGCATGTGTACTGGTACATTGGAAAATGCCTCCCATTTGTGGGATATTCCAACTCTATGCTGGTCGCAAACCCTTGGCCTATTGGAGGTGGGCATGAGGTTGTTAAAACATGAGCTCCTATAAGAAGGGTCATGAAAACTTCTACAACTAAAACTCATGTAACACACTCAGACCACATTCATCCTCAGGTGGTAGTGCTGGTAGTAGCAGTTGTTCCATTGGTGGAGGTAGAGCTGGTAAACCACCAGGAGGTATTGTCTTTGGCACATGCCCTTGTATATATGCCTCATCACTAGTTATATAATCATCCTAATCACACCGTGGAAACAGATTTTGCTTCAAATTCAGGTTGATCTTCCACATTATCAACATCTTTAGAAGAAGGTACTTCCTATTCACTTACTACATGAGGGACATGAGTAATGACTTCCTTATGAGAAACAGTTTCCCTGGGAGGCACAACAGCCTCTTCTTCTTTTTCTTATTCTTCTTTAGAATACTCAACAACTTTTTCTGGCTCCAAATCAAGAGCAGAAATATCTTTTGGTCTTGAGGGATGATCCACTGGATTTAATTTCTCATAGATCCTGTCATTTTCTTTTACCCATGTATTTTTTCAAGGATTCCAATTGATTTTCATCCTCTTAATAATGAATTTTGAAAGGCAGAACTCACAATCCATGATAACTTATTCTTTAGGTCCAACTATAAATTTGGCATTATGAATGGATAAGAAAAGATGAGAATAAAACTGGGAGGTTTATTTGGATGTGGTTTTGATCAGCTCAAATATATGGTGAATGACATAATTACAAAGGTTGATATTATTCATGTTTTTCATAATATGATTTAGAAACACATATTGATATTTTAGAATAGAAAAATAAAATTTTCTGGGGGTAATCATGTTCGGTATAAACTTAAATAGAAGTCTAGATTCTCTATCCAGTTCAACAGTAATGGCTCTCCTCTTGAATCCATTTTTGGTTAATCTTTTCAAATAATCATCCAAAAAAACTCACTGGAAGGTGGAGGTCTTCTCTGATAGTCCTCAAAGATTTTTTCATGAGGTATCTTAAGGCTTGAAGCCCATAACCTCAAAGAGAATGTGCATCTATGTCCATTTATCTAGCTTCTCACAACATAACCATCTTTAGAATCAATGGATAATTGATAATACTAATAATAATTGAGAAACTAGCTTAGGGTAGATAGGTCTATCTTCCTTTGAAAACCATTCTAACCCACCTTTCTCTTTTAAAAAATTAAAAACCAGAGACTTACTCGATAGAATCCATTTAGGGAATATCTATTTCTTAGGTACTACTACTCGGTTCACCAAATTTGGATTTATAGGGCCTTCGAATGCTAGCATGGGTGTAATTTTCTTCATCTTTGATCTATGTATCACAGGAGACGATGACAAAGGGCATTTCATACTGGGCATTCACCGAAGGTTTAAGAGATAGGAGGGCTGAAGGGTTGAAGAAGGGTTACCAATTGAGTGAATAGAAGAATGATCGGGTGAAAGACATGTGTCACTTCCTTTATTTTATCATTTTGGAATACCAAACGTTGAAAAAGTAAAAGCACGGGAAAGTAAAATAGTGAAATTAATAATTACCACGATATGATTTTTACATTGTAAATAAAATTTATAAACAATATTTACATTGAGACAGTGACTGGTCCTTACGGTGAGACATTGATTAGTCCTTACAGTGAGATAGTTATTATCAGAAAATAATCACAAAATACTAACTGTGAGACCATAAACATGGAACAATAAGATATAAAATAGTTTGATATAAAACAGTAGGATATTTACGTAAGATTTATCATGCCTAGTTCACATATGGTGTAGTTTATTCTTTCAAAGTTTAATGGTTTGGTAATTATATCAGCAAGATAATACTCAGTACCAATGAATTCTAAACTTATATCACCTTTGCGATAATGATCTCTCAAAAAGTGATGTCTTATATAGATATGCTTTGTCCTAGAATGTGAAACAAGATTTTTCAAGATGTTAATAGAACTTGTGTTGTCACAATTTATATGTAAATACCTGAATTGATATCCATAATACAGTAATGTGTGTTTCATCGACAAGATTTGTGCACAACAACTGCCAGAATCTATGTACTCTGCTTCTGTTGCAGATAATGAAACAAAATTTTGTTCCTTAATATACCATGATACTAGTGACTTTCCTAAAAGGTGACATGTTCTAGAGGTTATTTTTCTATCTATATTACAACCACCGAAGTTAGCATCAGAATAACTGACTAATTCAATTTTTTTCCCCTAGGATAGAACAATCCTAGATTGGATTTATGCTTGAGGTATTTGAAAATTCTTTTTATAGAATTTAAATGATATTCCTTAGGATTTTCTTGAAAATGAGCACACATACACACACTAAACATAATCTCAGGTCGACTAGCAGTTAAGTGGAGTAAAAATCCAATAATTACATTATATGTTGTTGGATCAACATATTTTCCATCTTCATATAGAATAAAACATACTAGTGGTACTCATTGGAGAGTTACTACTTTTAGTGTTATCCAATCCAAAAATGTTTTAGAAGATCTCTAGTATATTTACATTGAGTTAAAATTATACCATCATTACATTGAAATATTTGAAATCCAAGAAAGAATTTTAGTTCACCCATTAAACTCATTTAGAATTCATTTTGCAACATTTTAGAAAAATAAATACATAAATAGTTTCTTTAATATCCAAATATAATTTCATCTACATATATTTGAACAACTAAAACATCATTAAAAATTAATTTTATAAAAAGGGTAGGAATAGCTATTCCTCTTACAAAACCATTGGAGATAATAAAAGTACTCAACTGATCATTCCAGCCTCTTGGAGATTGTTTTGAACCATATATATCTTTTGATAATTTAAAAATATGATTTTGAAAATGGGGGTTTGTAAAACTAGGGGGTTGTTCAACAAAGACATCCTCAGCTATATACCCAATTAAGAATTCACTCTTAACATCCATTTGATATAGTTTTAAATTATGATGTGCAGCATAGGCAAGTAGTATTATGATGGATTCATATCAAGATACTAGTGCAAAGGTCTCCTCATAGTCAATTCCTTCTTCTTGACTAAATCCTTATGAAACCAATCTAGCCTTATTTCTAACTATGTTGCCGGCATCATCTACCTTATTTCTAAACACCCATTTAGTTCCTATGGTGAATGTTTCCTTAGGTCATTCAAAAATTTTCCAGACTTTGTTCCTTTCAAACTAATTAAGTTCTTCTTGCATTTCAATCACCCAAAACGAATCATTGATAGCATCTTTAATGTTTTTTGGTTCACATTGTGATAAGAAAAGTTGATGTTCAACCTGATTTTGAAGAGAATATCTAGTTTGATTTCCTTTGTCTCAGTGTCATACAAAAGCATCTAAAGGATGGTTCTTAAGAGTTCTAATAGATCTAGAAAAGGTGGGACTAGTGATTTCAAGTTTATCAACTGATTCAGGTTCATTGTGACATGAGTTTAAGGAATTTCAAAAATAGTATGTTTTCATAGATTCTTTCATAGAAAGGTTTGAGGATTTTGAAATAATGTTATGATTTTATACATCATCCTCCAGGTTTTCTACAATGGTTTTAGGCTCAATTGGATCTGTTTCATCGAATTTTACATGAAAATATTTTTCCACACATTTTATTCTTTTATTGAACACTCTATAGGATTAAAAAGAAAAGGAATATCCTAAAAATATAACTTCATCACTCTGGGATGAAATTTTCTCAAGTTTGTCCCTAGTATTTAGGATATAGACTTTGCAAAAAAAACATTTATGTAATTAACATTGTGTTTTCGATTCTTCCATAACTCATAAGGAGTCCTTTTAAAAATACGTCTGATCAACACTCTGTTGATTTTGTATCATGTTTTATTGATAGCTTTAGCCCAAAAATAAATAGGTAGGTCATATTCACTAAGCATTGTTCTAGAAATATCTTGTAGGGTTTTATTTATTCTTTCTACAACTCCATTTTGTTGAGGTGTTCTAGGGGTAGAGAAATTGTGACTATAACCATTTTGTGGGAAAAAGGTTTCAAACTCTTGGTTTTCAAACTCATGGCCATGATCAATTCTAAAGTATTTAATTCTAAGCCTAGTAAAATTTTCTACATACATGGTATATTTAGTAAAACAAGGGAATGAATTAATTTTGTGAGCTGGAAAGAACGTCCAAGTATATCTAGAAAATTCATCTACAAGAACTTAAACATAGTGCTTCCCATTTAAACTAGAAATAGTAGATGGTCAAAACAAATCCATGTGAACCAGATCAAGAGGATGAGAAGTTGACACTTATATCTTTATTTTGAATGAATTTTTGTTGTTGTTTTCCCATTTGATAGGGATTACACACTTTTTCATTTGGAAACACATGTTTGGGTAAGTCTTTAACAATGATTTTTATAGTTATCTTTTTAAAGTAATGAATATTACTGTGTCCTATTCTCCTATGCAAGATCCAAGAATCATTATGAAATAAACTTATTCATGAATAATTTTGAGAGGCTTTGTAATCTATGTTAATATAGAAAACATTATCATTTATCAATGATGAAAATACTAATTCTTATTTAGAATTAAATACATTGCAAGTATCATTTTCAAATCTAACATGAAATCAATCATCACATAGTTGTGAGATACTAAGCAGATTATATTTTAAACCATCAACAAATAGTATATTAGAAATTAAAACTGAGTTAGAGTTACTTATTTGGTCATGGCCAATAATATTTCCTTTTCCATTGTCACCAAATTTTCCATGTCCTCCATCTATTTTTATCAGGTTCTTGAAGCATGAGTAGTCTCTTGTCATGTGTCTTGAAAACCCACTACCCATGTACCATGGAATTTTGTAGGATCTCTTTATGTATCATTCCTATAAAATGATCAAGAAAAAACAGATTTCGGTACCCATACTTGTTTGTATCCAGTAATACTAGTAATAATTACTTTAAGAACCCATATCTTCCTCATAGGATTCCTATAATCATTATGTAATGTATTTGATAAATAAACTCTATTTTTTCTGAAAAAACATGAAACTGCAGAAAGTGTACCATAACATGAACTAGAGTATTTGTTTCCAAAACTAGGAGTAAATCTATATGTTCTAGATTTTGAAACAAAATTTGTTCTACCAAGGTTTATTTTTCCATGTTGAGAACCAATTCCTGTGTTGTATTTATAGGCCATTTGTTTACCTATAATTTGTTACTGGTATTTTTCTCATTGGTATACTTTTCTAGGTCATTCTTAAATTGTTCATTAGACATTTTTAATTTGTTGTTCTTTTGATTAGTTGATCATTTTTCTCTTTTTCAGTTGTGAGGTCAGATTTAATGGTCACAGTAAGAGCATACTATCTCTTCAATGATTTATATTTGTCCTTTTTTTATTTCATGTTTCTTCATGTATATTATAGTATTCAAACATTTGTTCATTAGTCATATTTTCAGTGTCACTGTCACATTTAGAATATTATGAATTATGTAATGGTGGGTGTAGTCTTTCCTTAGTTGTGTTTTTCATAAAACACATATTGGATTTGTTTGCATATTCATCATGTGATGTTTCTATGTCACTTGAACTTTCATCAGAAGAACTCCAGGTCTCTTTCATTTCCATTTTTTACTTCCTGTACTTGTCCTCATATCTGTTTTTGTACTTGATCTTCATATAGTCAACCTTGATGTGTCCTATTTGCTTTCATTCATAATAGAAAATCTCATCAGTCTTGTCACTTCTTTTCCAATCCTTCTTCTAGATTCCTTTGTGGTCATATTTCCCCTTGAAGTGAGGCTTTCAAAAAAAGTTATTCATCTTATAAAATCTCTTGATTCTTATGGATAATTGAGCCACCACCTCATCACTATTAGATGATGATTTTTCACTACAAGAACTTTCTATAAGAGCTTCAATCTTCTCCTTATGTTTTTGTTTAGTGGTGGTGGTCTTGAATGGAACAGATTTCATTTTTGGTTCATCCTCCCCTTCCATGTTGACTTTCATCTCTTCTTCATACATAATTTATTTCCAAATGAGTTCTTCTATAGGTAGCTTGCTGATGTCACTAGATTCTATAATAGAGATAGAGGTTCATCTATATCTTTTATCCAGACATCTGAGAATTTTTATGATCTGTTCCTTGGCAGTGACTTATCTTCTAAGAGAAATCATTATGTTGACAGTCTAATTGAACCTAAGATACATGTCAGAGATTAGATCATCATGTTTCATTTTAAAATTGTCATATTTAATAGTATAAGTATTAATTCACATTTCTTTTACACTAGATATATGTGTGACAGACATGTTATCCCAAATTTCATGGGTAGTTTTACAAGAAGAAATTCTATTGAATTCCTCATCTCCTAAGGAGAAGTATAAAGAATTCATAACTTTTAAATTGTTATTGTAGGCAGTTTTGATAGGTTCAACCCATGTGATTCTAACAGTATCATGATTTTTATATTCAACCATAATGGAAGACCAAATTACAAAACCCATACTTTCTAAATGAATTTTCATTTTAATTTTCCATTGATCATAGTTGGTTCCATTAAATAATGGTGTTCTGTTGGTTGTATCACCTTCCAATCTATTATCCATAATATAGAAATACTTTCGAAGTGCTATAATTTTAGTATTAACCGAAATTTACGGATCGTTAAAGTATAACTACAATCACAGTTGAGGTAGGATAAACATAGTCTTAATAAATAACCTCTGATACCAAATGCTGGTCGGAGTAGATTACTCAAGAGGGGGAGTAAATTAAGTATATTTAAAAAAAATTGGTTAAACATTATTCTTAAAAACGTTTCCCCAATAAGGTTATATACAACCCTGTTAATCAAAGTAATATGGTTATAAATGTTTGACTGTTTAAGTAAATTCATAGAGGATTGATTAATTATCTATAATCTTAATATATTAAGATTAAATTCGAATCTATTCTATTAATACAAGACAATTATCACTTCTTTCTATGATTAAATATCAAAGTGAATTTAGTAATTTCTGAATTATACAGTAATACTGCAAAATAGAGAATACTAAAATAAGTAGCATAGTGGATATGAAACAAGTGGTTCAGTCTCAAGCCGAAACCTAATCCACACCACTTGGTGATCACCTACCACCATGTAATATATATAAATGAACATGATCCACACCCTAGAATGGGATTAAACAATAGATAACATGACTTTCTAGGTTAAATAGGGACCTCCTCCATAGTTCTCCATGGGAATTAACAACCAATCCACTCAGGGACCTCTTCCTCCCTTTTTAGTGGGTATACACAAATGTAAAAAGATTTTAGAGTAAATATATCTTGTATCTTTTGGTTGGATGCCGGATACAGAGTGTATTATTATATAGATACACACACACAGATCGAAAGCAAGAAAAATGATACACAACGGAGCAGAAATATAAAGATAGGTTTATAAATTCTCTGTATGAAAATCCTACTTTTATTACAAACATAAAAATGATTTATTACATAAAACATCACTTGATACAAAAAATAAGATCGATTGGTTTGTGTCTTTGGGGCTTAATATCATTACATAAAAACTTAAATCATGAAATACAACGTCTTTATTGAAAACATCCTTTACATGACCACTATATTTCCTCGTACTTAGCATTGCATGGGATAACCTGAGGACATGCATAAGAAAAGGGTGAGCTATAAAGCCCAGTAAGGGAGTACACATGGAATAAAATGAGGAGTACAGTACATTTTAGAAAATAGGAATATCAATAGAGCATAAAAAAACATGAACATTAAGGCATGATAAAGCATGATAATCATAACATGTAAATGTGGCAACAACACTTATCATGGAATTAGCATGAGCCAAGGCTCATTGAACATAAAGCATGAGTAAACCCTCATTGCACATGAAGCACGATTAAACCCTCGTTTCACTTGAATTAGCATGATTCAACACTCATTGCACATGACTTAACATGATACTATACTTTACCTAATGCATTGGAGCGCTATAAGGGCGCACCCTTCTTAAACATTTCATTTCATGCATAAGTGTTCCACATGGATCATAAAACTTGGATTCATAAAACATAATCATTTATTCCATGATAAAGGAATGTGGAATTAATAAATAAAACTTTACAATCAATAATTAAATGTTCATAAAGGTGAATACCCTTGATGGAGAAATGGGCATGGTATTCACTACACAATGACATTGGCTTAGAAAATCGGTGCGATTTCAATAGTGTAATGGCGTGACATAAGAATTAATAAACATGGTTGATGAGAGAGAAAGGGGTTAATCATCATATTTACATGTAATGGATAGTATGGAGGTCATATATATACATGTCCCAACAATTTTAATGGAATTTATATTCATGATACAAAAGTATTGCTTGAATGTAAAAGAGGAGAGAGATGTTCCTTTCAGAATTTTGGCATAGTAACTGATGTACATGAGAGGCATTTAATGAAAGAGAAAGGTTCTCCCATAATTCAAAAATAAATAGGGAAGTATGAGGGAGGTTATAAAACATACTCCAACATTCATAATTGAAATTAAAAGGCAAAACAACTTAAAGAAAATTGGACAAAAATGAGAAAGGAAGAAAAAACCCTGACTTGGAAGTGTTCTTCCAAAGGCTAGAGAGAGGCTAGTGAGAGGATTCATGGGAGATTGGGTAACCTTGGGAGGATTCTAGAGTGATTAGGTCTGAGGTTGGACGAACTCGAAGGGATTTTAGTGAGGAGGAAGTGGGAGCATGGGTGTGTTTATATAGGAAAGGTGAGGGAATTCATTATTATTTAGGTTTGGGTCCCCTTACATTATATTAATCCAAACCACAAACCATTCCATAGATTTTGCCCTTTGTTTTTTGAAAAGGGAAGAAGAATACAATATTTTATAAGGCCCAAGTCTGAACTTCTTAAAATAAAAAGGTTTCTTATGTGGAGGTGAGTCACACTCCCATGGAAATTAATTTAAAAAGGCAAAGTGTTGAATATGTATCGAGGGGTCCATTAATGCTTTGAAAAGTAAGTCAAACAAACCCAAAATCACATTATTTTAATGATAATAGATATATTGGCCGAACATAAGGATTATGTTATTTTATTACATCACCATTGGGTCATTATGATGTCATAAAACACATTATATATTTAAACGGTATTTAATTTTTACCCAAAAAATTGACTGTCTCAGAAAATTATGAAAAATTCACCATTGGATAATTTCTCCATCCTGATTTCAGAAATGAAATTTATATTATCTTAAAAAATTTCTAAATATGTTAATTTTCACTTTTAAAATAAAAACCAACATTTATCGAAAATTCACGGGTTTTGACAGAAATGGCTTTCAAACCATAATGTAACATTTTGATTGCATTCATAAAATTATAAGATCATTTATATTTAATAAAAATTAATTTAATAATAATAATATTATTTTATTAAAATATTATTTAATTCAAAAAATCCCTTAATTTAATAAAAAAGATATCTTAATTAAATAATAACGAAAAACACCATTTGTACAATAAAAACTATATACAATGTATCAAAAATGACTAGAAATTATATTCATTATTATATG
The DNA here is from genome assembly GCA_963277665.1 of Viscum album. Lineage (NCBI taxonomy): Eukaryota > Viridiplantae > Streptophyta > Magnoliopsida > Santalales > Viscaceae > Viscum > Viscum album. The sequence continues at coordinate 1,282,168,220 of OY728127.1, forward strand.
CAAAAAATAATGAACATAGTACTACTTATTTGTTAAATAACCCCTTAAAATATCCTCATACGACCTAAGGGTAAGGTGTGTGATGTTGACAGACTCTTGGGGCGGCTCGGATAACATCGCTCGAGTGGTAATCTCTATCAACATCCAATTTTCCCGTAGATGGTCACGTTCGAGCTTGACATAATGAATCTCAGCTTGGGCTTGGTCAAGGGTGAATCCCAAGGATGCCACCTCTTTTCTGAGCTCTGACAAATGGGCTTCGTATGGGGCAATTCTACTGGATGAGGCCATCGCTTCCTTTGTCTGAGTAAAATTGGGTTCGTTAAAGCATTATATTTATACTAATCATGTGATCACTGTTCAATGACTATAAAAGTAACGATCAAAACTTCTAACATGAAACCAAAGAAGTTGACATTTTATAAAAAACATTTTTCCTAAAGATACATTTAATAAGATCAAGAGGGATTTCCATTAATGAAACATTGGGTCGTTACAATATTCCCCCCTTCGCCCTCGAAATTTTCCTTTTCCCAAACTAAATCAAATGTGGGTAACTCAGCATCATCATATCCTATAACTCCCAAGTCACTTCTTCAATCTTGTGGTTTCTCCACAGGACCTTGACGAGGGGAATTGTCTTATTTCGTAGAACTTTTTCTCTACGATCTAGGATCTTTACTGGTTTCTCCTCATAAGAAAGGACATCTTCCAATTGTACCACCTTAGAAGAGAGTACATGTGAAGGGTCTGGTATGTACTTCCATAAGAGGGATACATGAAAGACATCATGCACTTTGGCCATAGTAGGTGGAATTGCTAGTCGATAGGCCACAACCCCAACACGATCAAGAAACTTGAAGGGGCCGATGTACCTTGGACTTCACTTCCCTTTCTTTCCAAACCTCATAACCATTTTCCACGGAGATATGCATAGAAACACCATGTATCCAACATTAAAATCAAAGTCACATTGACGATTATCAGCATAACTCTTTTGTCGACTTTGGGCTGCCTTGATATGCTGCTGAATGGTTTTCACCTTCTCCATCATTTCCTCGACCATTTCTAGTCAAAGCAGCTTAAATTCACCGACCTTATCCCAAAATGCCGGTGTTCTGCACCTTTTCCCATACAGGGCTTCATATGGTGCCATTTGGATGCTCGAGTGGAAACTCTTATTATAAGAGAACTCAACTAGAGGAAGATGTTGATCCCATACTCCTTTAAAGTCCATTGAGCATGCTCTCAACCTATCCTCAAGTGTTTGGATAGTCCGCTCGGATTGGCCATCAGTTTGAGGATGATAGGTCGTACTGAAGTTCAATTCAGTATTAAGAGCATGTTGAAGACTCTTCCAAAACATAGAGGTGAATCTTGGATCACGGTCAGACACAATAGATAGTGGTACTCCATGCATCATTACCACTTCCCTAATATATATCCATGCCAGTTGATCCAAAGAGAAATCGTCTCGAATATCAATTAAGAGAACAGTCTTTGTAAGACGATCCACAACATCCCTTATTGCATTGTTGCCTTTGGATGTCCTTGGAAGTCCAGTGACAAAGTCCATGGTTATGTTCTCCCATTTCCATTCTAGTATATTAAATGGTTGCATCAACCCCTTAGACTTCTTCCTCTCAGCCTTCACTTGCTAACACACCAGGCACATTGATGTATATTCAGCGATCTCCTTCTTCATATTATCCCACCAAAATTTTTCTCGGAGATCTCGATACATCTTTGTACTCCCTGGGTGAATAGAGAAATTTGAACTATGTGCATCATCCAAAAGTTCCTTCTTCAACTTCGTACATGATGGAACACATAGTCTTTTCCCAAACCGCACAATTCCTTCTTCATTAACATCAAACTCTGAGGATTTTCCATTTTTGATAGCTTCCACTTTTTCATGAATTCACACATCATCCATTTGAGCATCCTTTAACCTTTCCAAAAGAGATGGTTGAGCAATCATTTGTGAAAGGATTAATGATGTTCCATTCTTTATGATTCCCACATCCATCTTCATCAAGTCTAAGAAGATTGTATCCTTCTCAATTCTCATCATTGATAGAATCACTGGATCCTTTCTACTTAGGGCATCCGCCACCTTGTTCGCTTTCCCAGGGTGGTAATGTATTGAACAGTCCTAATCCTTGATGAGATCTATCTAGCTTCTCTGTCACATATTAAGCTCTTTCTGTGTAAATATTTATTTAAGACTCTTGTGGTATGTATATATCTCACATTTCTCTCCATAGAGATAATGCCGCCAGATTTTCAAGGCAAAGATCACCACCGCCAACTCCAGATCATGTGTTAGATAGTTTCGCTCATGAATTTTCAACTACCTTGAGGCATAGGATATCACTTTATCATTCTGCATTAGCACACATCCTAATCCCTTCTTCGAAGCGTCACTGAATACCACAAAAAGCACCCCACTTCTGGGTAAAGTGAGAACGGGTGTAGTGATAAGCCTCCTTTTCAACTCCTTGAATCTTTCTTCGCATTCATCACTCCAAGAAAACTTTACTCCCTTTAAATTTAGCTTGGTAAGAGGGTTGGACAATTTTGAGAAATTTCTCACAAATCATCGATAATATCCAGCTAACCCCAAGAAGCTACGAATATCCGTTACCGATGTTGGCCTCAACCATCCCTCAATTGCATCTGTTTTGGAGGGGTCCAAAGATATCCCATTGATTGTGATGATATGACCCAAGAATGGGTCCTCCTTCAACCAGAACTCACAATTTCTGTACTTTTTCATAGAGGTTCTCCTTGCGCAATGTCTCTAGTACAGTTCTTAAATGCTCCTCATGGTCCTCCTTGGTTTTGGAGTATATTAGAATATCATCTATAAAGACTACCACAAATTTTTCATGGTAATATCTAAATACTCTATTAATCAAGTCCATGAATATTGCTGGAGCATTGGTGAGTCCGAAAGGCATTACTATGAATTCATAGTGCCCGTACCTTGTACGAAATGCATTCTTGGGGATATCTTCCTTCTTCACCCTTAATTGATAATATCCCGATCGCAAGTCCACCTTGGAAAAGTATTTTTCTCCATGAAACTAATCAAACAAGTAATCAATTAGTGGGAAAGGATACTTGTTCTTTATCGTGATTTTGTTAAGTTCATGATAATTGATGCAAAGCCGCATTGACCCATCCTTCTTCTTGATGAAGAGGACCGGTGCACCCCATGGTGAAGCACTTTGGTGTATAAACCCTTTATCCAGATTCTCCTGTAGTTGTTTCTTCATCTCTTCGAGCTTTACAACAGCCATTCTATATGGAGTCTTGGATATTGGAAATTCCCCAGGTGTAAGTTCAATTGAGAACTCAACATCTCTTCTAGGATGAAGAACAGACAGTTCCTCGGGAAACATTTCAGCGAATTCCCTCACAATAGGAATTTCTTCAAAGATGGTTTCTTCCTTGGACTCAATCATCTAAGCCAAATACGTGTGCTCATAAGGCAGTAATATCCATGCTTGAGATGATGGAGCTAAAAGAGATTCATCTTCCTCCTGACACTTGTAAAGAATCGAGGGTCGATTCTCCATATGGAGTGTGATTTCCCTCTCCCGACAATTAATGTTGGGTCTATATAAAGAAAGAAAATCCATGCCAAAAATTGCATCAAATTCTACCAGAGGGAGTATGACGTCGTTCGCTGGGAAATTCAATCCACAAATTATAACAGGGGAGGACTTATATTCATGGGATGCAATGATTTACCCATTTGGCGTACTCACCGACATCTTTACATCCATGATTTGTAGTGGTGCTGGGATTGTTCTACTAAACTTTCGAGATATAATAGAATGCGTAGAACCAGAATCAAAAAGTACGTTCACCATTCTTGAATTCATAACTAGCGTACCTGTCACCAATTCATTTTCGTGGATCACTTCGGTAGAAGTGATGGAAAAATATCTTCCTTGCTGTCTTCGAGGTTGTTGGTTGCCTCCGATAACCCTTGGATTAGGGAACTTATTTGAAAAATGACCTGGTTTTTTGCATTTATAGCATTGAACAACACATTGATCTTCGAACGGAGAATTCCTCTCCTCTGTCACAGCCGCGGGTCCTTCTTGCCGATAGTTAACAGCTAGGTTCCCTTCTCTTCTACATTTGAAGCATTTTCTCGTCCCCTTAAGGCAATTTCTATGGTGCTTCTTTCCGCAATTTTGGAAAGTGGGGTGCTGGAACTTTTTAGCGTCGTTGGGTTTATCCACTGGTCTACTAACATTGAATGCCACATTACATATCTGGTCCCCATGATACCCCTATGATTCCCCGATCTCCATTTCGACCTTGAGGGCACATCGAAAAATTTCCTCATAGCTGTCGAAGTCACGGATCGCTAATGCTTTACGCAAGCTAGGCTTCAACCCACTAAAGAAGCGGTCAACCTTGCATTCGGGGGGGGGGGGGGTAACGACAATTCTAGAAGCATATCGTTAAAGACTTGTGAATTTTTCCTCGTACGCTCCAACAGATTCTTCATCTTTTTTCTTGAGGGAAAGGAAGCCCATTTCCATCTTAAGCCGGAGGGTGCGCGGAAAATATTTATCGAAAAACATCTTCCGGAATTCCTTCCATTCCAAAGCCTCGATCTCCTCCTCAGGCTTCATATTTTTTATCAACATCCACCGTTTATTAGCTTCACCCTGCATAGGATATGCATCCAAGAGAACCTTCTCTTGTTCAGAAAATTGAAGGATGGAGAAGATCTTTTCAATGGAGTTGATCCATTGTTCAACGATCGTGGGATCATATGATCCACTAAAAGTAGGAGGCCCTTGTCTCATGAATCTCTTGATAGAGACTTGTTCTTTCTTGGGGGGGGGGGGGGTTAACGTTCCTCTTGACCCGTGTTTCTATTAAAAACATGAGTTTGATGAGAGAGAAGTGTGACAAAGTTCACGATTCCTGCTCCCATTGGATTGGGCATCTCATTAGTACAATCATCACACTGATCTTCACAACAGTTGTTAGCCCGAGTCCTCCTATTACTGAACATTGGCTGGAATAAAAAGAAATTTAGGGGTAACACATAAAGGGTAATCCAAAGACAAAAGTTGATGAATTATAAATAAACCTTAATTTCTTTTACTCATGAGTCTATAGGCTTCAATCTAGGCTTTTCATGATCTACTTTCTAACATATATTCTTAGGGGTATTTTCCCTTAATAAGGGTTCATACTAAGATTTTTAATTTATCAAAACATATCCCCCGGGAGTGTCGTAACCAAGAGTACATCAAGGCCCATTTTCTTGAACCAGTTCCCGTTCGAGCCTAGCTCAAAGCGGTGTTTTCGGGTTTTACCCCCAGGATACATCTGTGCCAGAGCCGCCTCTACCTGCTTGTATCCAGACAGAGATGTATTTGTTTGATAAACCACTTACTTAGTATTTACCAAAACTTAGGGATGTTTTTATTATACTTAGTCTTGTATATAAGGCTTTACTAGGGTTTCCTAATCCCAAAAATAACTAAACCTATCCTCTGATACCAACTATGACAACTCTACTTTTATTACAAACTTAAACATGATTTATTACATAAAACTTCACCTAATAAAACAAAGAAGATCGAGAGGTATAGTTTCTTTTGGTCCTAGGATAATTATATAAAAACTCAAAACATGAAATAACACATCTTTATTTAAAACATCCTTTACATGACCACTGCATTTCCTCATACTTAGCATTGCATGGGATAACCTGAGAACATGCATAAGAAAAGGGTGAGCTATAAAGCCCAGTAAGGGAGTACACATAGAATAAAATGAGGAGTACAATACATGTTAGACAATAGGAATATCAATAGAGAATAAAAGAAACATGAACATAATGGCATGATAAAGCATGATACTCATAACATGGAAATGTGGCAACAACACTTATCATGGAATTAGCATGATCCAAGGCTCATTGCACATAAAGCATGAGTAAACCCTTATTGCACATAAAGCACGAGTAAAACCTAGTTGAACATGAATTATCATGAGTCAACACTCATTGCATATGACGTATCATCATACTATACTTTACCTAATGTATTGGAGCACTATAAGGGCGTACCCTTCTTAAACAATTCATTTCATGCATAACTGTGCCAAATGGATCCTAAAACATGGATTCATAAAACATAATCATTTATTCCACGATACAGGAATGTGGAATTAATACATTAAACTTTACAATCAATAAGTAAATGTTCATAAAGGTGAATACCCTTGATGGATAAATGGGCATGGTATTCACTACACAATGACATTGGCTTAGAAAATCGGTGCGATTTCGGCAGCGTAACCGCGTGACATAAGAATTCATAAAAATGGTTGATGAGAGACAAAGGGGTTACTCATCATATTTACATGTAATGGAATGTAAGGAGGTCATATAGATACATTTCCCAACAATTGTAATGGAATTTAGATTCATGATACAAAAGTATTTCTTGAATGTAAAAGAGGAGAGAGAAGTTCCTTTCAGAATTTCGGCATGGTAACATGTGTACATGAGAGGAATTTAATGAGAGAGAAAGGGTCTAACATAATTCAAACATAAAGAGGGTAGTATGAGGGAGGTGCGAAAACATACCCCAACATTCATAATTGAAATTATATGGCAAAACAACTTAATGAAAATTGGACAAAAATGACAAAGGAAAAAACCCATACTTGGAAGTGTGCTTACAAAGGCTAGAGAGAGGCTTGTGAGAGGATTCATGGGAGCTTGGGGCACCTTGGGAGGATTATACAGAGAGTAGGGAAGAGGTTGGACGAAATCCAAGAGATTTTAGTGAGGAGGAAGTGGGATCTTGGGTGGGTTTATATAGGAAAGGTGAGGAAGTTCTTTATTATTTAGGTTTGGGTCCCCTTACATTATATTAATCTAAACCAAAAACCATCCCATGGTTTTTGCCCATGGTTTTTGCAAAAGGGAAGAAAAAAAATATTTTATATGGCCGAATTCCGAAATTCTTATAATAATAAGGTTGCTTATGTGGAGGTGAGTCACACTCCCATGGAAATTAATTTAAAAAGGCAAAGTGTTGAATATGTCTTGAGTGGTCCATTAATGCTTTGAAAAGTAAGTCAAACAAACCCGAAACCACATTATTTTAATGATAAAACATATATTTTACAAACATAAGGATTATGGTATTTTATTATATCACCATTGGGTCATTATGATGTCATAAATCACATTATATATTTAAACAGTATTTAATTTTTACCTAAAAATTTGACTGTCTCAGAAAATTATGAAAAATTCACCATTAGATAATTTCGACGTCCTGATTCCAGAAATGACATTTATTTTATCATAAAAAATTTCTAAATATGTTAATTTTCACTTTTAAAATAAAAACCATCATTTATCGAAAATTCACGGGTTTTGACAGAAATGGATTTCAATCCTTATATAACATTTTAATTTCATTGATAAAATTGTAAGATCATTTATATTTAATAAAAATTAATTTAATAACAATATTATTATTTTATTAAAATATTATTTAATTCAAAAAATCCCGTAATTTAATAAAATATATTTTTTAATTAAATAATAACTAAAAACACCATTTGTACTTTAAAAACTATTTACAATGTATCAAAAAAGACTAGAAATTAAATTAATTATTACATACAAAAAATAATGAACATTGTAATACTTATTTGTTAAATAACCCCTTAAAACAGCCACATAAGACCAGAGGGTAAGGTGTGCGATGGTGACAGACTTTTGGGGCAGCTCGGATAACATCGCTCGAGTGGTAATCTATATCAACTTCCACTTTTCCCATAGATGGGCACGTTAGAGCTTGAAATAATGAAGCTCAGCTTGGGCTTGGTCAAGGGAGAAGCCCAACGATGACACCTCTTTTCCAAGCTCCAACAAATGCGCTTTTTATGGGGAAATTCTACTGGATGAGGCCATCACTTCCTTTGTCTGAGTAAAACTTGGTTCGTTAAAGCCTTATATTTATACTAATCATGTGATCACTGTTCAACGACAATAAAAGTAATAGTCACAACTCTTAACATAAAACCAAAGAAGATGATATTTTATAAAAACATTTTTCATAAAGGGACATTTAATAAGATCAAGAGGGATTTCCATTAATGAAACATTGGGTCGTTACACTCTGAGTGTTAGTTTTTATTTCTCTAGACTACTGAGATAATACAGATGTAGAAATAATGTCCTCATATGGAAAACAGAGTGTCACAAGTCAGAAAATTCTAGCTTGTCTTCTTCAGGATATTTGACAGCGCTGAGATGTTCTCTATTCTGGGGTTCAAGTGTGCTTCGTGTGTTATTTAGCATTTTCATGTTGCATGTGACAATTATTTTTTCAAAATTTCTCTAACAGTATTCTTCGTTATTGTTCTCACTCAAAACATCTTGGTTTTCTTTTCAGTATAATGCCACACTTATTATTATGGGCCGCATTACTCTTTTATCTTGGAGTTGCATGTGTTGAAGCTGACAGGTTTCTTGTATTCTGCACCTCGTACCTTGTACTGTGAGAGACATTTCTGAAAATAAACATTAATTATGTTAGTGCATTTAAAATATTCAAACATGACCATTAGAGATTAAATTGAAAATACAACAAAAACAGATTAAGAAATATTTTCACAGTATGCCATGGAAACAGTGTCTCATTCACACAGTTTCTGGATTGGTCACGGTTTTTTGTGGTCATAGTGTCTTGTGGGCACGGTGTCTTCTGATCATGGGGACTTGTGGTCATAGTGTCCCGTTGTCATGGTGTCTTGATGTAATAGTGTATGGATGTTCACAATGTCTTCTTGTTCACGATGTCTCATGGTCACGGTGCCTGCTTGTTCACAATGTCTCATGGTCATGATGTATTGATGTCATGGTGTCTAGATGTTCACGGTGTCTACTTTTTCACAGTGTCTCATAGTCACAATGTATGCGTGTTCATGGTGTCTCACGACTTAGGCTAATATCTGTACTCAAACTTAAGCAGTGATATTGATGAAATGGATTAAACATAATCATTTTTCAGAGAAATCATTATAAAATAAATCAAAAGAGAGTATATAGTAACCAAAATGAGTGTATAGTACTTAATATCTTTGGATAGATTTTACTAAACAACTGTGCATTTGATGTGAGATAGATTATATGTAGTTAACAAGGGTTTTAGACTAAATAGTATTTTTGATCATCAAAACATTATTAATACCTGAGGATTCCAACAATTTCACATAATCATGATCATTCAATGTTTTGAAGTATCATTTAGTAGTTCACATGGTTATATTAGATGAAATTTCCATTCATAATATTTTATAACTTTTTAAAAATTTGATGATGTTATTTAAAAATGGAATGGTTATCTTCCTCAAGAATGTTTTAATGATATTCTGATTCACCAAAGAAAATATCCTTAAATGTTTATTATGATTTACTAGGAATATGATATAGGGATACCATTTATCTAGAGAGTATATGTTTTTTATGGAATGATTTTTAAAAAACATCTTCCCCTTCCATGTATTATGAAACGATGAAATTCTTATAAAATCCACTTATTTTCATGGGTTCTAAAATGACATATGGTTTATTATCTTGTTGAACTGATATAGATGAACGTTATATGATCCAGATGTAAAAGTATCTTTGACATTATAAAAATACATTCTAAAGCTAGAAATCATGCTGAGCATCCAAAAACATAACTGGGGGAACAATGATCGGTTGAATCAAAACTATTGTAAACCCCCCATATTTTAATGGGTATATTAATCCATTATTTAGTGAGAAAATGATTCTACCATTGAAAATATATTTTTCATTCACAATTGTTTAGAACATGAATTTTTTTTGGTTATTTATAATTAGGAAGGTGGATCATCTTAATGGTGTAATGTTATCTAAAAAACAAAATGTAAAAATTGAATCCGTGGAGTGGGATACGTTTAACTAATTATTTTTCAAAAATTAGTTTTCTCAAATTATTCATATGAAAAGAGAGAAATGGTTCCTTTTGTTGAAATAGAAGGATAATGAATCCATTGATAAATATGAGGAATATTTTAAAGGGCTCACAAGGTATGCTTCTAGTATTATCATCCAACTTAAATATTTGATTGATTGATTCTTCAATGGATTAAAACTAATCCACCAAATGGATTTAGGGAAAAGGGACATCAATAGCATTGTATAAATCATTCGATGTGATATTAAGGTGGATATGGATATAGGAGTTACCCATAAATCTCATTTTATTCAGAGGAAAAGAAAATTTGAATTCCTATTTATTTATGAAAAAATAGTGGAGAGGAGAAGATGATATTTTATTTATTCTCAAAATGTGGTTGGAAATATGGTGGAAATTGTATTAAGGATATTTGTAAATATTTGAATTGTGGAAATCAAGGTCACTATGAAATCAACTGCTGATGTAGTGGGAATAAGTAAGATAATGATGGGAATAATGAGAAATCACCACATAATGAACCAGCCACAATCTTGTATTTTAAATGAATGGAATATCATAATTATAGTAACCCTTGAAAAATATGAAGGTTACTAAGAATGAGTGATAAAAACATCATCTTAATCCCAAAGACAATGGGAAGTCTCATTTGGTCATAATTTCTATGATACTTGTTATCAAACCATAATGAAAGGTAGGCTAACCATCCACTCTAAGACTACTAATTTCTTATTTGATTATAGATATCAAAATATTTTTAACTTAAATACTTTTCTAAGGGTATCAATGAACCACCTCAGAAATTTAATGTTGAATTAATTGTAAAAACACTTAATGGTAAGATGATCACATCAAAAGGCTATGATGATTCAATGGTTGAAGTTTGTGAGAATATCATTCCTGAAAATTTTATCGTTATTCTTATATTTTAATTTTATGACATTTTTGGAATGGATTTGATTTCATTACATGAATACCAAATCAACTACCAAAGAAGGGATGTGGCGGTTTTTATTCTTAACCAAACATTTGTTGTCTATTATTTAAAGGATAAAAATAAAATTTTGATGGGCATTAATTCCCTTATATGGGGCATGATTCCAATTAAACATTTTTTTTATTAATGTTTTGAGAGAAACTAAACATCAATGATATGGATAATGTACATTGTATTATTGGTGTGTTTCCGAAAGAATTTATGGGTGTTTCATTAATTTTGATTTTGGGACTTCTATGGAACTCATCAATATTGTTACACCTATTTTTGAGACTTCTTATATAATTTCCCTTATTGAGTTACATAAATTGAAGAAGAATCTATAAGAGAATCATGAATAGAGATTCATTCATTCAAGTGTGCTTCAATGGGGCAAACCTATTCTGTTTGTTTAGAGGAATGTTTGATCAATGCGATTATGCATTGATTGTAAAGAACAAATCATGACCTCTATCAAAAATAAGTTATATCTAACCTATATTAATGATATTATTAATCAATTGTGTGGCATTTAATAATTATTTAATATCGATCATCTTACTAGATATCATTAATTGGGATTATATTCCAAAGATATAACCAAGACAACATTTCATACAAGGTATAGAAATTATGAATTTCTCGGGATGCCAATTGGTCTTACAAATTCCCCCATTACCCTCATTGATTAATTAAATAGATTCTTTATTGAATGGATTTATTAGTAATTTGTATTATCTAAAATGATATTAATATATATTGAATGATAAATTATGAGCATTTATATCATATAAGAATTGTGTTGAAGACCCCGAGGAAGAATAGGATTTGTGTAAAATTTGCACAATGTGAGTTTTGGTTTCATAAATATCCATTCCTGGGTCATGTAATGTCATGTGAGGTTATATCTATAGACCCATCAAGAATTTAGTAATTAAAAATTCTATAAAACTGACCAATACTGTTATGATTTTTTTTCTTCTTGGTTTGAATAGATTTTATCTAAATTTTTTGGATAATTGTTCCCAAATTTTGAATGCACTCAACATGTTAACTAGAAAGGGAACCATGTTCCTTAGTAGAGATTAATATGAGGAATGTTTTAAGGAACTGAATATAAGGATAAAAAAACCTCTTATTGCACTACATTATAGTAGAGAATGGGTTTAAATATATATTTATACATCAAAGAAGCGACTAGTATGAATCCATTTGTGGAATGATATTATTACATCTTCTACTTCATGCCAAATGAGGGATCATGAGAAAAATACCCAAATCTTGATTTATATTTTTTTGGTGAATTTTAAATTTAATTTTTTTGGTAATTAATTCTAATCAGAATGGTGTGTCATATATACTAATAAAACAATAAGTATTTTTTCACTAAAAATAGAAGAACATGTTCAACAGAAGTTGGATTGATCTGATTAATGATTACAACTTCTCAATACATTACCTCCTAGGAGAATCAAATAAGGTGGTAGATTTTATGGGTGAAAAGTTTCATAATATGATTTATTATCTATGAAGGGGATCAAAAAATATCTAATATTAATGTTCTTTCATATGATAGATATGAAAATCATTAAGGAAGGGTAGAAATAATATCTTTATCTAATGAGTGTCCAACCATCTATCCATGTGAAGATGAAAGAGGTATATAAGTATGATATAGAGCAACCAATGATGGATAGAAATGTATATTAGTTCAACATTTATATTGATGTACTAATAATTTTTATGAACCATGTATGTGTCCCTTTAATAAAATATTTGAAGATGGACCTATTGGATGATACTCATAGTTCTTCATTCTATATTCATTCAATTTATTAGAATATTTATAGACATTTTAAAGAGTGTTTCTTGTTACATTTCTCTGAAAAAAGATATGAAGATTATGTCTCTTGATTCTTGGTTTTTCAGAAAGATAATATTGAGAGACAGATGTCTAATGTAATGTTACAACCATTACCCATACCAAATAGATATGAGAAAACAGCACCAGATATTTTGTCATCGGACACCCCAAAACAACTAAAATCATAAATCTATATGTGTTATAGTTTATCTCCTTATGAATTCATAAAAAAATCCATTAAAGAAGTTTTCTCTTTTTATCAACATACTCAACTATATATCAAGAAAGTGGTATGATTTCACGGTGTGCCACTTTTAATTGTATCTAATCAGGATCTAAGGTTTACCTTGAAGACGTGGAGAAGTATTTAGAAGGATTGAGATACTAAGTCATGTTTCAATAATTATTATCATCCTATAGAAGATGTTAATCCTGAGAGGACCATTCAAAATCTAGATGTCATTTGGAGATCTTGATCTATTGATTTCAAATGTGTTTGGGATAAACAACTTACTTTGGGAGATATTTTAACAATAATGTGGTTCACTCCAATATTCATATGGATCATTATGAATCCCTCTATGGTAGGAAGTGCATAAATCCAATGTGTAGGAATAATGTTTTAGAAAGAGATATATTGGGACTATATGTAGCTATGTAAATAGGATAGAAGGTTATACTCATTCAATATCAAATAACATTATCTATGAGATGAAAACAATTATGTAGTGAATCGTTGGAAATATATATTATTTTATGTTAGTGATTGGGTATTAAAATGAATATCTACCTATAATAGGGTCATGAGATATGGAAAACTGGTCAAGGTAATTCCTAGGTATATTGGTACAATTTAAATTTTTTATCTCATCGGGATAGTAGCTTATCAATTAGTGATCCCACCCAAATCACAATCATGTTAATGATATGTTCCATGTATCTCTCCTAAAAAAGATCATACAAGAAAATTCACATGTATTAATCTATATGGTTATATCAAGGGATTAAAATATTTCTTATAATTTATAATTTTTTGAGATTAATATTTTTAGAGATAATGTTCTAGTAAATAATAACACTCACCTTGATAATGTATTATGGTGAAACCACAAATTTTTGGAAGCTATATGGGAACCTGATGAAATGATGACACATAAGTATTATCAGTTATTTTATTAAAATAAAAAACATTGAGGGATAAATTATTTTACACAGGTATAATTTAACACCCCAATATTTTTATGTAATATTTTTGTTGAAATACAATTAATGTCTTCAATCACATTCATTGCACGCAGTAGGGAGTTTAGATGAACTACACTATATTATTAAAATATTATTATCACATAGTCATTAGATTGGAAAGTATGAATAGGAATAACTAAATTATAAAAAATTTATTTATTACAAATGTATAAATTTAATTCATTAGTCATAAATTAATTATTAATGAAAATTAAAATCATTTTAAAATAGAGGACTTGTTTTTATAAACAATATATTTCATGTGCACAATGTATTTTTATCATAAAAAATAAAATTTATCACTATTGGTGAGTAATTTCAAAAAAAAATTATATATTATTCATTCAATAACATATTTTAATAGTCATGCACTTTATTTCTATTTCAATGTATATTAATAAATTCAGTTGTGTGCTTAAAAATATATTTTTTTTAATAAACATTCATTACATTTTTATCCCTAAAATGAAAATTAAATTCTATACATTAAATGTATTGAATTATAAAAAAATAATTAATAATATATTTTTAAGAAGTTAAATATATATATATATACCCCTTTTATTTTTTTGTAAATATTAATAGTAATCATGGAAATGATTTTCCCTAAGGTGAAGAATAATTTGTAAAAATTTAGGTTAAAATTAAATATTAAGGGAATAATTTTTAATAATAATAATTATTATTTTTTCAATTTAATTTAACTCTTTTCACATTGGGCTCATAATTTATTAGTTTACTAGACACTTTTTAATGAAAATAACCAATATAATATTTAAATAAACAACTGTTACAAAATATCACCATCTTTGTTATTAATATCTATTATGTGTTGAAATATAGAAAACAAGTAAGGTATTAGTGAATATATATTTATATTTTTATCTTCACATTTTATTATTGGTTTAATTTATTTATATTTTTATTATTTATATAATGAATGTAATTTTTTGTGAAACACTATTTCATTATTTCATAAATTAATAATAAAAGAATAAATGAGTTTAAAAATATTAAAAAATTATTTAATATTAATGATTTAATATTATACATGAATTTTATAGATATATATGACATATTTGGGTGGTTTTAAAGAATTGGTGCTAAAATTACCCCTTTCCCATTATGTATTTAAAGTGAAATTATATGAATAGTTTTAAAGATGACATTTTTGATAAGTTGTAATAAATAATATTTTCATATTTGATATAAAATTAATAAAGTCATAGAAATTGGACAATTAATTGGATATGGATTTAAATAATCAAACATTTTCCATTTATGGATTGTTTGTTATTTTATAGTAATATTATAAAACATTAATTGGTAGAAATTATTAATTTTATGGTAATTCTAAAATGGGTTAGTGGCGGTTAAATCTAAAGGATAAGGATAAAACTGAAATCCAAACATTTCCCAACATTATTATATAATATTATTTCAATTAATACTCATATTATATCAAATATTATCAATTTGGCTCTATTTTAACCTCAAAATAAATTTATATTTTTGTATTATTTTAATTGATTTCAAGAGTGTCCCTCCCCTCAATTATAAAATAGAACCCTTCATTTTCTTCTTTAACCCATATTGTGAATTATATAACAAAAACAATCTTCCAATTTCTCCTCTCCACATTCCTAGATACACCCAAGTGGTTTTATCATCCCAAAATACCACAAATAGATCCCATTATAGGGTTTCTAAATAAATCATTTCAAAAAACACGTAATCACAAAAACCTTTTAATTTATTTTAGGTTTTTCATTTTCCTCCTCTAAATTTCTTATATAATTACTAAAATAATAACTAAAATTTACTCAAGATACATAAATCGTATTTTTAATAGTATTAAAATACCATTATATGCATTTTTTAGAATCAAATGGTAAGTGAAAGTGTCACTTGTGTGTACATATGACTTACCATCTCCACATAGTGATACAATTAATTTTTCATCTCTATAGTTTATAGATGGGTGCTATGATGCTTTTACTATATATCAATTATATTTATCAAATAGTTATAATTATTAAATTAGAATATAATTTCTACCATCAGACCTCTAAATCCTTTTGTAAAATGATAATGAGGCATTTTTGTAAATGTCGACTACCAGCTCCATGAAGTAATGTGATTTAGTTTTCATTTATATTTTTCTAGTTTTTTATTGAATATGAATTTGGAAAATATATTTGATAAAAATTATATATTAATTATAATTAAATAGTGACTTAAAATTTAACATTCTTTTCTCATATCTCATAAAAAATATAAACAATGTTATTGCGTATGTATGACATACCCTCTCTCTGAATGGTAAAATTTCATTTTTCAATCCATGAATTTTATGGATTAATATATATATATATAATTAATATATATTGTTTTTTATACCATGATTTGAAAGATAGATATTTTGGAATAATGATCAATGTATAAGGATGGGAACTACCAAACCAAAACATACATTAAATACGAGTCATTTATAACCCTAAATAGTGTTTTAAATAACAAATTATTAATAAATTGGTGATAACTGATTCAATGTAATTAGTATTTGTTTATATATATATATTATTATTTTTCTAGAATAATATATATAATTATCCAATATTTATTATATAGGAGGTCTGAACAAGTATAAAGGAAGTCGGGATTGAGGTAAATGGTTTTAGGTTATAAATACATTTTTCGTCATGATTGACTATGTTTATGTTCTGATGAAAAAATATTATGAATAAAATATAAATATAATCATGAATTTTATTATAATATGTTTATTTCCTTATAATGCATATTTTTCCTTTCAGTTTCCTCACCTAATTATCTCAATATTCCAAACATTCTTTTTAAAGAAAACCATCTTCAACTGTCTCTTTGGGAAGAAGAACATTTCTTCCATATAAATATTTCTAAAAAAATTTTAAAGATGGTTTTTACTATTCTCCCATGATATATAAAAGTAATTTTTACTCAATTTTTATTTTTTTAAAAATATTTTTAACTTAACATCCATTTTGTTTTCTAGACAAGTTATTCGGGGACATTTCTGACAAATAAATAAATGGAATTTGTTTTAAACATATACAACATGAAAGAAAATTCCCACCATTATGGAAACACATTGTTTTTAGTATTACATTAAATTTACCCATTATTATTTTCAATTAATATTTATTCCATAACATTTTTAATTTTTTTGATAACATGATTTCAAAATGGAATGTTTATTTTCCTTGAGAAAATTTTATTAATTTTTTGAATCCTAAAAGGAAAAAAATTCAAATTTTTATTAGTAATATAATCCAAGTATAATATTAATATTAATTTCCTAGATCGTTTATGATTATAATGGCATTATTTTCATGAAAACCATTTATTTTCCATAAGTAATGATACAAAGAAATTCTTATGAAACAAAGTTATTTTCATGGGTTCTGATTTGATAAATAGTTTATGGTTTTATTTAACATCTATGTATGGTTTTAATTAAATTAGGGGTTATACTTAAATCACATTCTACTGAATTGTGTACATATTTATATCTCATGAGATAAATAAGATAATAATTCAGAGGTAACCTACTACAGTAAAGGACATTTTCCACTATGATAGTCTTAGAAGTTATCCTTGACTACTATGATTGTTTGGGTTGTGATCCCATTACACTATGATAGTCATTCCAAGGAGTATTGATTACTAAGGAAATAGTTTATTATTATTATTTCAATTCAATAATTCCATGTCTTTGGCCTATGTTCTACTATAATAGATCATGTTCATTTATTCAATTATGATTCAAGTATTATTCGCTGTCAATATTTATTCCATGATAAATCATTATGATATATGATTTTCAAGAATTATTTTTAAATGATAATTTCATGATCTCATGCTATTGTTTTCATGATATTCTTATATGATCATTTATATCTCCAGGTGTACCCTTACTAAGAATCAAATCTCACCTTTTATTATGTTGCATTACCCATGTTATGAAGAAAGGATTTATGTATCATATGTAAAACATGGTAGATAGTTATAAATATCAATGTGAGAGATGACGTAAAACTTTTATAGACCAATTTTTTTTGATTCCATGTGTCCAATAATGCTATACCAATATGATTCTAGAAAGTAACATTCAGGTAGGTGAAGATTATTCATCTACATAGATGTAATATTAATTTATGAAATGTTTCGATTTATATATCCCCCGACATAAGACATCTATCCATTATACATAACATATTACTCTCATCACCAAATATTTAATTTTATCAGGAAATCTATTTTTATTCCACATGAATTATCCTATTCATTATTCATTGGCAATAATTATGATTAACACAAAGCATCTTCTATAATAAGAAACAAAATTATTTAAACATTCCCTCTATAAATAACTTAATTTTATCCATCAATGGGATCAATAATTATCAATTTACCTTAAATTTAATTTTTTACATCATTAACAACCATTTCAGCTTAATTTTCACTATCAATTCCATAAACATATAGAATTAAAATTTTAAATAAATTGATTATATCATCAATTGGATTACTATCAAATTATTTGAATAGCATAATTCATTAAACATGCCTCTTAATATCATTATAAAATGAAATTAATTACAAATTTACATTTTCTATAATTTTCCAATGAATGAAAAATGGTAAACCAAGTATGAACAAGCATGACAACAAGAATATGATAGACAGAACACTATATATCAAATCAGGAGAAAAAGTTTATCATGGAGGAAAACTAAAACATGTCATGTCTAAAACCATGAATTAATTCAATTGTTTAATATATATTACTATATATTAGGTTATTTCCACTTCCATTATAAGTCAAAAACACTGTTCAAATTAATATTTAAAATAAAAAATCAGAGAAATAAAGAATTCCCAACCTCAAACTTCTAGTGTTATAAAAAATAGATTCTAATTTGGATCTCTGTTCACCTATCCCGTAATAAATTACATACCTCCGTGGGCTTTAAAGCTCAACAAATCTTAAAACTTCCAATATAACTATATTAGAATGTTGGGTATCAAACACCACAACATGGAAGTATGAATCATGAGGAATAAAAATCGATCTAAGAAGAAACTATGTGGAAATAGATATAAAATGTTCCTTGGATTGATGAGGATTAAATACAAAAAAAATATAGGATGAATCCCAAATGAAAGGGGATTCATGTCCATTGGAAATCATCATTTTGAATATTTCAGTTCTCAAGAAATAAGTGGGATAATGTAGGGCTAAATGGACATGGAGGAATGTATATAAAACACAAAATTAAAATACGTTAGTGTAAAACCTTACACCACACCACTATATTTCTAAAAATGGTGAAAATAATATGTAGTATAAGGGACTATGACATGCCCCCTTGGTCATTGAAATTCTATGATCCATAGATAGTCCATCAATTAGATCCTATAAATGGGGATCGAAGGCTATGAAACAACACTATGAATTACACCATAGAACACATTCTCCAATAATAAAGGTATAGTGTCATCCAAGGATCCAAGCAACAACTTCCTTTAAATTGGATAAACTATTTAAAACCGCTATCTCATAGTTGGATAATCCCTTCCACAACCGATCGACCACCTATGTCACAACTTAACCTCCACGGTGTTTCCATTCAAAAAAAATTAGCTTCCCCAAATCTCCCCTAGAGATCCTTTACACTAAAAATACATTTCTACGGCCATGAAATAACCCTTACAGTTCATCCTATGTCTCAATGGTGATAAATGTGCTTAACAATCCCAAAACTATTCATTTCCATCCTAAAAATTATCGAACCTTCAACATGGGTCTCTAACTCCCAAAATATACAATATAAATTCATCAAGGATCTAGGCACATAAATATGATACCACTCAAAAAATCTAGTCCTTGAGCATTTAAAACAAAACTTGAAGATAATGAATAATAATGGGGTAATTCGAACAACCACCTCATGAGATTCCCTTGAATGATCTCACAATCAAAAGAGATAACCACCACATTGGAGGAAAAATTAAAAACCCCAAAAATGACAACAAATTACTCTTAAATAACTCAAAAGGGAATATGACCCTAAATGAGAGCAAACCCAGTAGATAAAACTATATTATACACCAAAAATTTCGAAAACCAAAAAATATGAGAAGCTAAAAGGGAATAGTTAAAAAATATTTTGGGGTGATGAGTCTGTATCAGAGACTCAAATTAGTAGTTAATATATTACATTCCATTATACTACCACAAGACATGAATCAATGGAATAACACTCTATCATAAAACCTTATCTTGGTGGTCGTAGATCTCTAACTTCTGTCTTTAATGGTCACATCATCATCAACATCGATCCTACCTTGATTTATGCCATAAGTTTCATAATGAATGTAATGGTAGATATTATACTTGTGAAAAACAACATTCATTTATTTAATATATGTGGGGAAGTATTAAATTATATTCCCTAACACTAACATAAACCAATAAATCAAGATACTAGACAATCATTTGAGAAATCTTACATACATGACCAAACCTTCACTACCCATGATGTAGATTCAACTTCTAGAATATTTGATCTCCCTTATATAACTCTATATTTATCCTATCATTATAATCATAGTAATTATAATGATCCTAGTCTTCCTTCATCCTATTAGAAATTAACTGACTCATCCCTTTCATATTCTACACAAGTTTTGTCTTGTAAATTTCTAACTCCCTAACCCATGCCTCAAAGAATGGAGAACATCATGATCTACTGTATATTGATTAAAATGGTTTTATACCAATACTAAAGTGAATATATTATTGTGAAAAACCTGAAAAGGTAGGTTACTCATTTAAGACCCTCCAAAATCATGGACAAAATAATAAAACATGACTTCAAAAAGTGTGGATAGTCCACTCTATCTGACCATCTATCTAAAAATATAATGAAATTTTAAGGTATAAATGGGATCCAAAATTATACTGTAGACCCATAAAAAACATTGAAATAAAATTTCTACCATGACAAGAGATGATCGGCCTTGAGACTATATGGATCCTCAAAACCGCCTCGAGGTATGGCCTAAAAACCAGCACTAATATCAACTATATTATCTCTATAATGTGGGTTTATTTCTTCTATTTATCCTTTTCAACTAGCAGCATCCAAACCTCTATGGTCTCATGTTTAACCGGTAATAAAATCAATTGACATATCCTACCACTTCTATTTAGAAACATCTAATTAATGGAGAAAACCACTATTGTCATGACCCATCCCTTGGGGCCCATGTCGTGACTACCCCAAGCCCGCCTTACATAGGCCAGGGTTTGGCGACTAGAACCATAAATTCATATCCCTAAAATGGGAAGGAATTGCCTTTAAACATGTAAAAACACACATCCAAGAATGAAATAATATGCAACCACGAAGAAAAACTACAGTAGAATAAGTGTGTACTAAAATCAAGGGGCCGAAATACAAGACCAACTGAAAGATACAACTACAAATGAAAAATAGAAACCACTCATGCGATCATCCACCAAGGATCCTAACTGATGGGTAGGTAAAAATCTTTTTTACAATTCTCTACATTAGCTAGTCACCTCCATGTACCGCATGGTCTGGGGTCCCTTATGTCTTAGAAAAGCTTCTCGTCGTCTGCTCAAGACACAATGATGTGTGGGAAAAGCCCGTGCAGGTGTGAGTATAAAAATACCAAGTAGGGACCCTAAGACCCCCTAAGGTCTCTTAGAATCCCACAAAAGAAAAATAAAAAAGCATGATCTCCATGAAAACAAAAAAGAAAAAGAAAAATCTATATCTAGATATACTCGTCTCATCCACAAAGAAACACTAAGGCCCCAACCTCATGCCATTTCTAGGTCTTCAAAAGAATGCTCAAAGTGTAACTCAAGGATCATGAGTACATTCTCCATGAACTGTCCATCCATGATGGCACCAAACTGAGAGATGTACTCTATCAGGTAATACTCAACTATTCCTAATAGAACATCTGAAAGGACATGCTCCATCAAGAACATTCTACTAGAACTGCATCTAGTGCCTGAAACTAGAGGTCTCACAATCAAATTATTGCGCCCAAGGAAATAAAAAGGAAAACAAGTGAAGATTCCCACTACTCGACAGTATTTCTTGTAGTTGAGGGAGATCCAACTCCCCTAAAGGACCCACTCCCCGTTGCAACTCAGAGATGAGGGAGAACTACTGCATATGTGAGGACCTGTACCCTACCTGGTAGGGGAGTAAAACTCTGGTTGTTTGTTAGTTGTGGGGGACCCTCACCATAGTATGTTGGGGGAGTATAGACCCTAGGCTAGAGGACCCACACCCTGGCACGTCAGGGGAGTACCGACTCTATATGTGAGAACCTCCTCCCTACCCAGTAGGGGAGTACCAATACAGTAGTTATTTCATTGTGGGGGACCTATGCGTGAGTATGTCATTGGAGTACCGACCCCAGGCTAGAGGATCTATTCCATGGTATGAAAGGGGAGTACCAACTCTATTGTATCACTCTATAAGGAGGACCCGCACCCTAGGTTGATAGGGGAGTACTTACTCCTAACATAGAGGACATGTACCCTACCAGGTAGGGGAGTACCTGACTCTATGTGAGTTATGTATGGAGGACCCGCACCCTAGTCCAATTGGGGAGAACCGACTCCCAAGATAGAAAACCCAATTATAAGGAAACGAACCAGTGCTCATGACGTAGGGAGTCCCATCCCCACCGGAGTAGAGGAGTAAGGAATACTCGCGTATTGAGTCATGAAGGGAGTAGCCATCCTATATCTCAATAAACAAAACACCCTAGATATACTCCTCCAGTTATTGGTCATAACTCAACAACCAAAAATTTCCACAATGAAGTAACTCGATGATCTTTCAAGTGATAAGGTTACCAACGCAACAGACGGAGAATCAACCGGACTCCCAGTATTTAAGCTACATGCATTTTTGTGCCAAGGGCCTGGTTGGATTTGAGTAGGATCCATCCCAGCCAAAATCCACCATTCTTTGAATGTCATATAGAGTATATCAAAGAGGATCTTCCAGCTCCAAGGATCACAGTGCCACAAATAGTTCCTCAAATGGATGTATGGTTCACAAGGTACGGCTTTTTTAGCGTATTTGGGCCCGAGAGGGGTTTGGGTCATGTCTGACATGGTGAGACCAACCCGGCCCACTAGCTAGTGTGACCCACATGGGGTCGGGTAGTCTTTTTTTCCTGAAAGGTTCAAAGGAACCGTTTGGCTCCTTCATTGGTGGTGCGAGGTGGTGCCACCTCATTAACCATTGGTCCCGTAGGGAATGGGTCACCTGGTTCATCGAGGAATCGAGCTGTAAATCCCTTCAGCATGGTGTGTGATGGCACACTCCCTCCACCTACACTAATTACTAATTTCGACTGCCTATCCGACAACTGCATTTCCGAGCGACGCTGCTCTTCAAACGTTTCCGGCAGTTGCTGGCTACGGCTCTTTTCCTCTAGCACAAGTCGTCGGCATCGCCAGGACAATGTCGTGCTGAAACTTATTCCACGGGCAACAGGGTGAGCTCTGGTGGTATGTTATTCCTTCTATAAATTCCTATGGTCCTCTAGATATGCCTCCATCATTGCACACCTCTCAGTTTCAAGGATTCTTCATGTTGGAACTGCATGCCTCCAAATAAAGAAATGAAAAACAAGTGGTGGAGGGTCCGACCATTGTTCATTTGGACCACACCCTCAAAGTTTGTATTTTAAAATGTGGGGGTAATTTATACATCACATTAAAATAATGATAAACCTCATTCAATTCCCCCACAATGGACACCCACAAATTTATGAACATGGAGAGGAAGCTTGGGAATTTCTTGAATTAAAAGACAACGGCTTGCCTCGAGAGACTTTGGAGACGTCGTAGTGGTGGTTCTGCCTTGGATTGAGTTGTTGAAATTCATCGATCCCGATTCATTTCCACCCAAGATTCCATCTTCATGGGTGTAATTTGTCACGTCACTTTTCCACTGGTTCAACTCTTGATGAAGTCATGTTTAAAACTCTACCCCAAGCCCCATTTAAATAGTGGGGTGAAAGGGTGAGTAACGCACTGATGAATTAATGAGGTTCATTAAATAATGCAAATAATAAGCCAAATTAGTTACACAAGGGGTTGTTACACAACCAATGTGTAACTAAGAATTTAATATCTCATATTTAAATGTATGACCACCTCCGTGGTCCCCGCCACTACTTCTCAACATGAGGAAGTATTTAATAAAATAAAAATTTTGTTATTTTATTAATTCTTCAAAGTTGCTAATAGTAACTTTTTCACCTGACCTACTATGGTCGAAGTGAATCATCCCTTATGTGAATCTCGCACTGTGAGTTCAATGGTGCCCTCAGATTTCAATTCTGAGAAACAGTTCAAAAGATACAAATTGTCACCCACACATTTACTGAACGTATCTTAAAAAAGTTCAATTTTTTTAACACTCATCCTCAACCCACATGGGTCGAAGTTAGGATTTGCCTAAGGGAAACCTTACATCTTGATCGAAATGGTAATATCAGATTTCCAATCAGAGTTACAATTTAGGTATTATAGAATTTAACAATAAAATAATTGTTACTTAGTTATTTTTTATTGAAAAAAACTAAATTACACTGTTGGCCCGCGCTGTAAAAAGTTGGGATCTGGCTATGGAAAAAATAATCTCATTAGTTCATAGATGGTCTTATATTTTTAATCCGAGTCACCATTCATGATTAATAAGCATTTGAAAAAAATTATATAAATATTTTATTTGTGGTTATTCCATTTTCAGATTTTATCACTGGATGCTTGTACTGACTAAACATAAGTGGAACACAGGGTAAATGCACCATCCTAAACCCAATAGTGCCCTCAGATTTTTGATCCAGGCACCCATTTAAGAGTTATTCCATTTTTTCAAGAAAAATACTCATGCGTGATATTTTTAGCTTAGCTCTTTTTGGATGGATCATTCATGGCACTCTAGGCCTCATAATCACATGCTGTCAGATTTTGCAGTCTCATAAGAATCCTAAATAATTAAAAAAAATTATACCGAAATTCTAGGTCTTAATATTCTCCCTCTAACAACAGGCTCCCCTGACAGCACTTACACCCCACCTTAACATGGTCATCGTGTCCTATCCCACAAGGTACCACCAGTTGCCCCGCAGACAGGTGGGGCCCACCCCAGGGTCCACCCATGTGCCCGAATGGGTCATCACTAGTTTACCCCACAGACATGTGGGGCCCACCCTAGGGTCAACCCATGTGCCCAAACAGGCCTTGCTGACAGCACTGACACCCCGCTTTAACAGGGCTGTCGGGTCCTGGCCCGCCAGGTACCACCAGTTGCCCCGTATACATGGGGGGCCCACCCACATGCCCGAACGGGTCATCAAATTAATGAATATCCTCACAGGCCAACACATGTTCTTTCCAATGTGCTTTGTCATCACTCACACACACCCATGAAACTTCCCAGAAGGTCATCCATCCTAGTCACTACTCCAAGACAAGCACGCTTAACATGGTCGTTAGGTCATGGCCCGCCAGTTACCACCAGTTGCCCCAAAAACATGTGGGGCCCACCCTAGGGCCCACCCACATGCCCAAACGTGTCATCTAACTAATGACTGTCCTCACAGACCAACACAAGTCCATTACAGTGTGCTTTTTCTTCACTCTCACTCACCCCTAAAGCTTCCCAGAAGGTAACCCATCCTGGTCACTACTCCAAGCCAAGCATGATTAATTATGGAGTTCTAATTAGGTTTGCTCCCGAAAAGTAAGGTGCGCCTTTCTTACATGATTTATATCATTTATTAATTTAACGCTTTATCATTCAGGGGTGTAATAATCAACCCCCCCCCCCCCCCCCCCCCTTTAGAGCACAACGTCCTCGTTGTGGGCCCTACATCTCAACCCAAGAAATGTACCACAGTTAAGGCTGACACCCCGCCTTACCATGGTTGTTTGGTCCTGGACCGCCAGGTATGACCAGTTTCCCATCAGACATGTGGGGCCCACCCCAGGGTTCACCCATGTGTCCGAATGGGTCATAAGGTAAATGCACCATCCTGAACCCAACATTGCCCTCAGATTTTTGATCCAGACACCCATTTAAGAGTTATTCCACTTTTTCTAGAAAACTACACACGTGTGATATTTTTAGCTTAACACTTTTTCAATGGATCCTTCTGTTCCCTATGGTCCTCAGAATCACGTGCCATCAGATTTCGTGGTCTCATAAGAATCCTAAAAAATATAAATATTATACATAAATTCTGGGGCTTTACATTCTCCCTGAAATAATTTCCCTCCCCCTAGACAGCACTGACACCCCGCCTTAACTTGGTCATTAGGTCCTGGCCCACAATGTACCACCAGTTGCCCCGCAGAGATGGGGGGCCCACCCCAGGGTCCACCCATGTGCCCGAACGGGCCCCCGCTGAGAGCACTAACACCCCGCCTTTACATGGCCGTCAGGTCCTGGCCCGCCAGGTACCACCAGTTTCCTCGCAGACATGTGGGGCCCCCATTGGGACCCACCACATGCCCGAATGGTTCATTATGTGCCATCATATTTTGCGGTCTCATAATAATCCTAAATAATAATAATAAATTATACAGAAATTCTAGGTCTTTAAATTCTCCATGTATATACTAGGCCTCCCTGACAGCACCGACACCCCGCCTTAACATGGTCGTCGGGTCCTATCCCACCAGGTACAACCAGTCACCCCACATACATTGGCCCCCCCCATAGATTCCACCCATGTGCCCGAAGGGTCATCCCCAGTTGCCCCACAGACTTATGGGGTCCACACTAGGGTCCACCCACATGCCCGAACAGGCCCCGCTGATAGTAATGACACCCCACCTTAACATGGTCGTCGGTCCTAGCCTTCCAGGTACCACCAGTTGCCCCCACAGACATGTGGGGCCCACACTAGGGCCCACCCACATGCCCGAACTGGTCATCTAACTAATGGTCGTCCTCACAGGCCAACACATGTCCATTCCATTGTGATTTTTCCTCACTCACACACACCCATGAAACATCCCAGAAGGTCACCCATCCTGGTCACTACTCCAAGCAAAGCACGGTTAACATGGTCTTCAGGTCCTGTCCTGCCAGGAACCACCAGTTTCCCCACAGACATGTGGGTCCCACCCTAGGGTCCACCCACATGCCCGAATGGGTCATTTATCTAATGACTATTCTCAAAGGCCTAAACATGTCCTTTCCAGTGTGCTTTGTTCTCACTCACTCTCACCCCTGAAACTTTCTAGAATGTCAGCCATCTTGGTCTCTACTCCAAGCCAATCACGCATAACTGTGGAGTTCTAATTAGGGTGGATCTCGAAATGAAAGGTGCCCCTTGCTGACATGAGTTATATCATTTAGTCATTTAACACTTTATCATTCTGGGGTGTTATAATCACCCCCATTTAGAGCACAATGTCCTTGTTGTGGGCCCTACATCTCAACCTCAGCTGTGCACCACACTTAAGGATGACACCCCGACCTAACAAGGTCGTTGGGTCCTGGCCCGCCAGGTACCACCAGTTGCATAGCAGACATGTGGGGACCACCAAAAGGTCCACCCATGTGCTCGAATGGGTCACAGGGTAAACTCACCATCCTAAAACTAACAATGTCCTCAAATTTTTGACCTGGGCACCCATTTAAATGTTATTCCACTTTTTCAAGAAAACTACTCAGGAGTGATATTTTTAGCTTAACAATTTTTTGATGGATACTTCTGGTCACTCTGGGCCTCAGAATCACGTGATGTCACATTTAATGGTCTTATAAGAATCCTAAATAATTAAAAAAATTATAATGAAATTCTAGGTCTTTACATTCTCCCTAAAACAACTAGCCCCCTGATAGCACTAACACCCCGCCTTAACATGGTCGTCGGGTCCTGGCCCGCCAGGTACCACCAGTTGCCCCACAGACATGGGGGGACCACCCTAGAGTCCACCCATGTGCCCAAACAGGTCATCAACAGTTTCCCCACAGACATATGGGGCCCACCCCAGGGTCTACCACCATTCCCAAACGAGCCCCCACTGAAATTAATGACATCCACCTTAACATGGACGTCCGGTCCTGGGCCACCAATTACCACCAGTTTCCCTATAGACATGTGGGGCCCACCCCAAGTCCCACCCACATGCCCGAACGGGTCATCACATGCTGTCAGATTTCACGATCTCATAATAATCCTAAATAATTAAAAATAATTATACAGAAATTCTAGGTCTTTACATTGTCCATATAAGAACTGGGCCCCCCCTTACAGCACCGACACCCCACCTTAATATGGTCGTTGGGTCCTGGCCCGCTAGGTACAATCAGTCACCCCGCAGACATGTGGCGCCCACCCCAAGGTCCACCCATGTGCCCGAATGAGTCATCACCAGTTGCCCCATAGACATGTGGGGCCCACCCCAAGGTCCACCCATGTGCCCGAATGAGTCATCACCAGTTGCCCCATAGACACGTGGGGCCCACCCCAAGGTCCACCCACATGCCTGAACGAGCCCCGCTGACAGCACTGACACCACACATTAACATGGATGTTGGGTACTGGCCCTCCAGGTACCAGTAGTTTCCCCGTAGACATGTGGGGCCCACCCACATGACCGAAAAAGTCATCTAACTTACGACTATCCTCACAGGACAACAAAAGTCCTTTCTAGTGTGCTTTGTCCCTACTCACACAGACTCCTGAAACAATCAATATGGTCACCCATCCAGATCACTACTCTATGCCAAGAACGCTTAACATGGTCGTCAGGTCCTAGCCCGCCACGTACCACCAGTTTCCCCATAGATATGTGGGGCCAACCCCAGGGCCCACCCACATGCCCGAACAGGTTATTTAACTAATGACTGTCCTCACAGGCCAACAAAAGTTCTTTCCAATATGTTTTTTCCTCACTCACACACACCCCTGAAACATCCCAGAAGGTCACCGATCCTGGTCACTACTCCAAGCCAATAATGCTTTACTGTGGAGTTATAATCAGGTTGGCTCCTGAAAACAAAGGTGCACCATGGTGACATGAGTCATATCATTCAGTCATTTAACACTTTAACATTCTGGGGTGTTACAATCACCCCCCTTTAGAGCAAAACTTCTTCGTTGTGGGCCCTACATCTTAACCCAGGCCATGCACCACACTTAATGCTGACACCCCACCTTAACATGGTTGTTGGATCCTTGCCCGCCAGGTACCACGAGTTTCCCCCAAGACATATGGGGCCCACCCCAGGGTCCACCCATGTGCCCAAACGGGTCCTAGTGTAAACTCACCATCCTGAACCCAACAGTGCCCTCATATTTTTGATCTGGGCGCCCATTTAAGAGTTATTCCACTTTTTGAAGAAAACCACTAACACATGATACTTTTAGCTTAACACTTTTTCGATGGATCCTTCGGCGCACTCCGGGAATCAAAATCACGTGCCATCAAATTTCACGGTCTCATAAGATTTTTAAATAATTAATAAAATTATACATAAATTATAGGTCTTTTCATTCTCCCTGAAACAACTGGGCCCCCTTGACAACACTAATACTCCGCCTTAACATGGTCATTGGGTCTTGGCCCACCAGGTACCACCAGTTGCCCCACAGACATATGGGGCCCACCCTAGGGTCCACCCATGTGCCTGAATGGGTCAATCACTAGATTCCCCACAGACATGTGGGGCCCATCCCAGGGTCCACCCACATGCCCAAATAGGCCTCGTTGATAGCATTGACACCCTTCTTTAACATGGTCGTCGGGTCCTGGCCCACCAGGTACCACTAGTTACCCCGCAGACATGTGGGGCCCACCCTAGGACCCACCCACATGCCTGAACGAGTAATCAGGTGCCGTCAGATTTCACGGTCTCATAAGAATCTTAGATAATTAAAAAATTTATACAGAAATTATTGGTCTTTAAATTCTCCCTGTAACAACTAGGCCCCCCCTGAGAGCACCGACACCCCACCTAAACATGGTCTTCAGGTCCTGGATCGCCAGGTTCCACCAGTTTCCCCAAAGACAAGAGGGGCCCACCCCAGTGTCCACCCACGTTCCAAAACGGGCCCCACTGATAGCACAAACACTAAACCTTAACATGGTCGTCGGGTCTTGGCCACAAGGTACCATTAGTTTCCCCGCAGACATGTGGGCCCCACCCCAGGGCCCACCCACATGCATGAACGATTCATCTAACTAATGACTTTCCTCAAAGTCCAGCACATGTCCTTTTTAGTGTGCATTGTCCTCACTCTCACACACCCCGAATGGGCCCCCGCTGACAGCACTGACACCATGCCATAACATGGTCGTCGGGTCCTGGCCTGCCAGGTACAAGCAGTTGCCACACAAACATATGGGGCCCAACCCAGGGCCCACCCACATGCCCAAACAGGTCATCACGTTCTGTCAGATTTCATGGTCTTATAAGAATCCTAAATAATTATAAAAAGTATACAGAAATTATTGGTCTTTACATTCTCCCTGTAACAACTACCCCCCTGACCGCACCGGCACCCCGCCTTAACATCGTCGTCAGGTACTGGCCCCCCAGGTACCACCATTTTCCCTACAGACAAGTGGGGCCTACCCCAGGGTCCACCCATGTGCCTGAACGGGTCATCAGCAGTTTCCCCCCAAACATTTGGGGCCCACACCAATTATATAGAAATTCATGGTCTTTAGTTTCCCCCATTAACAATTGGGCCCTCCCCCCCTGATAGCACCGACACCCTGTCTTAACATGGTCATTAGGTCTTGGCCCGCCAGGTACCACCACTTGCCCTGCATACAACTGGGGCCCAACCTAGGGTCCACCCACGTGCCCGAACGGGCCCCGCTGAGAGCACTCACCCACCGCCTTAGCATGGCCGTCGGGTCCTGGCCTGCCATGTACCACCCGTAGCCGTGCAAACATGTGGGGCCCACACTAGGGCCCACCCATAATCCAGAACAAGTCATCACGTGCCATCAAATTTTGCAGTCTCATAAAAATCATAAATAATTAAAAAATTATATATAAATTATAGGTCTTTACATTCTCCCTGTAACAACTCAGCCCTCCTGAAAGCACCGACAACCCACCTTAACATGGTCGTCGGGTCCTGACCAACCAGGTACCACAAGTTGCCCTGCAGACAAGTGGGACCACCCCAGGGTCCACCCATGTGCTCGAACGCGTCATCACCAGTTTACCCACAATCATGTGGGGACCACCCCAATTATATAGAAATTCTAGGTCATTACATTCTCCCTGTAACAACTGGGCCCCGCTAACAGCACTGACACCCCGGCATAACATGGTCATCGGGTCTTGGCCCACCAGGAACCACTAGTTGCCCCGCAGATAAGTGGGGACCTCCCCAGGTCCACCCATGTGCCCGAACGGGTCATCACCAGTTTCCCCATATACAAGTGTGGTCTGGCCTGCAAGGTACCACAAGTTGCCCCGCAGACATGTGGGGCCCACCCCAAGGTCCACCTATGTGCCTGAACAGGTCATCACCAGTTCCTCCATAGACATGTGGGGCCCACCCCAATTATAAATAAATTCTAGGTATTTACATTCTCTGTAACAACTGTCCCCCCCTGAGAGCACCAACACCCCGCCTTAACGTCGTCGTCGAGTCCTGGCCTGCCAAGTACCACCAATTTCCCCACAGACTAGTAGGGCCCACCCTAGGGTCCACCAATGTGCCAGAACGGGTCATCACCAGTTTCCACACAGAGATGTGGGGACCACCCCAGGGTCCACGCATGTTCCCGAACGGGCCCTACTGAGAGCACTGACCCACCACCTTAACATGGCCTTCGGGTCATGGCCCACCATGTATCACCAGTTGCCCCGCAGATAGGTGGGGCCCACCCCAGGGTCCACCCATGTGCCTGAATGGGTCATCACCAATTTCTCCATCCACATGTGGGGACAATCCCAATTATACTTGAATTCTGGGTCTTTACATTCTCCCTCTAACAACTGCCCCCCCCCCCCCTGACAGCACCGACACCCAGCCTTAACATGGTCGTCGGGTCCTAGCCTGCCAGGTACCACCAGTTTCCCAATAGACAAGTGGGGCCCACCCCAGGGTCCACCAATGTGCCCGAATGGATCATCACCAGTTGCCCAACATACATGTGGAGACCACCCCATGGTCCACCCACATTTCCGAACGGGACCCACTGGGAGCATTGACCCACCACCTTAACGTGGTCGTCGAGTCCTGGCCCGCAATGTACCACCAGTTGCCCCGCAGACAAGTGGGGCCCACCCCAGGGTCCACCCATGTTCCCGAATGGGTCATCACCAGTTGCCCCACACACATGTGGGGCCTACCCCAATTATACAGAAATTCTATGACTTTACATTCTCCCTATAACAACTGGGCTCCCCTGACAGCACCGACACCAAACCTTAACATGGTTGTCGGGTCCTGGCCTGCTAGGTAACACCAGTTCCCCGCAGACAGGTGGGGCCCACCCCAGGGTCCACCAATGTGCTTAAACGGGTCATCACCATTTTCCCCAAATACATGTGGGGACCACCCCAAGGTCCACCCACGTGCCTGAATAGGTCCTGGCCCGCCATGTATCACCAGTTGCCCCGCAGACAGGTGGGGCCCACCCAGGGTCCACCCATGTTCCCAAATGGGTTATCACCAATTCCCCACATACATGTGGGGCCTATCCCAATTATACATAAATTCTAGGTATTTACATTCTCCCTGGAACAACTGGGCCCCCCTGACAGCACTGACACAGAGCCTTAACATGGTCGTCGGGTCCGAGCCTGCCAGGTACCACCAGTTGCCCCACAGACAAGTGGGGCCCACCCCAGGGTCCACCAATGTGCCCAAACGGGTTATCACCATTTGCCTCACAAACATGTGGGGACCACCCCATGGTCCACCCACATGCCCGAATGGGCCCCGCTGAGAGCACTGACCCACCACCATAACATGGTCGTCAGGTCCTGGCTCACAATGTACCAGTTGCCCCGCAGACAAGTGGGTCCCACCCTAGGGTCCACCCATGTGCCCGAATGGGTCATCACCAGTTTCCCCACCGACATGTGAGGCCCACCCCAATTATACAGAAATTCTATGACTTCACATTTTCCATGTAACAACTGGGCCCCCCTAATAGCACCGACACCCGACCTTAACATGGTCGTTGGGTCCTGGCCAGCCAGGTACCACCAGTTTCCCCGCAGACAAGTGGGCCCGACCCCAAGGTCCACCAATGTGCTTAAACAGGTCATCACCAGTTGCCACAAGGACATGTGGGGACCAACCCAGGGTCCACCCACGTGCCCGAACGGGCCCCACTGAGAGCACTAACCCACAACATTAACATGGTCATCGGGTCCTAGCCTTCAAGGTACCACCAGTTGCCCCGCAGACAAGTGGGGACCACCCCAGGGCCACCAATGTGCCCAAATGGGTCATCACCAGTTGCCCCACAGACATGTGGGGACCACCCCATGGTCCACCCACATGCCCAAACCGGCCCCGTTGAGAGCTTTGACCCACCACCATAACATGGTCACCGGGTCCTAGTCCGCCATGTACCACCAGTTGCCCTGCAGATATATAGGGGCCCACCCCAGGGTCCACCCATGTGCCCGAACGGGTCATCACCCGTTTTCCCCACAATCATGTGGGGCCCACCCCAATTATACAGAAACTCTAGGTCTTTACATTCTCCCTGTAACAACTTGGCCCCCCTGATAGCACCGACTCCCAGTCGTAACATGGTCGTCGGGTCCTGGCCTACCAAGTACAACCACTTGCCCCACACACAGTGGGGCCCACCCCAGGGTCCACCAATCTGCCAGAACGGGTCATCACTAGTTGCCCACAGACATGTGGGGACCACCCCAGGGTCCACCCACGTGCCCGAACGAGCCCCGCTGAGAGCACTGACCCACCACCTTAACATGGTCGTCGGGTCCTAGCCCTCCATGTACCACCAGTTGCCCCGCAGACATGTGGACCCCACCATAAGGCCCACAAACATGCCTGAATGGGTCATCTAACTATTGACTGTCCTCACCGGCTAACACAAGTCCTTTCTAGTGTGCTTTTTCCTCACTCACACACACCCCTGAAACATTCCAGAAGGTTACCCATTCGGGTCACTACTCCAAGATAAGAAATCATAACATGGTCGTCGGGTCATGGCCCACCAGGTACCACCAATTGCCCCGCAGATATGTGGGGCCCGCCCCAGGGTCCATCCACATGCCGGAACGGGTCATCTAACTATTGACTATCCTAAAAGGCCAAAACAGGTCCTTTCTAGGGTGCTTTGTCCTCACTTAGACACACCCCTGAAACATTCCAAAAGGTCACCCATTCAGGTCACTACTCCAAGATAAGAAATCATAACATGGTCGTCGGGTCATGGCCCACCAGGTACCACCAGTTGCCCCGTAGATATGTGGGGCCCACCTTAGGGTCCATCCACATGCCTGAACAGGTCATCTAACTATTGAATATCCTAAAAGGCCAACATAGGTCCTTTTTAGGGTGCTTTGTCCTCACTCACACACACCCCTGAAACTTCCCAGAAGGTCACCCATCCTAGTCACTACTCCAAGCCAAGCACGCTTAACTGTGGAGTTCTAATCAGGTCGGCTCTAGAAAAGAAAGGTGCACCTTGCTGACATTAGTCATATCATTTAGTCATTTAACACATTATCATTCTAGAGTGTTATAATCATCCCCCAAGACATGTGGGGCCCACCACACGACTCACCCACATGCCCGAACGTGTCATCTAACTAATGACTATCCTCACATGTCAACAAGGTCCTTTCCAGTGCGCTTTGTCCTTTCTCACACACACCCCTGAAACTTTCTATAAGGTCACCCATCCTGGTCACTTTTCCAAGCCCAGCAAGCTTAACATGGTCGTTGGGTCCTAGCCCGCCAGGTACCACCAGTTTCCCCGAAGACATGTGGGGCCCCTCCCAGTGTCCACCCACATGCCCGAACGGTTCATATTTCTAGTGAATTTACTCACAGGCCAACAAAAGTCCTTTCCAGTTTTCTTTTTCCTCACTCACACACACCCCTGAACCTTCCTAGTAGGTCACCCAACCTGGTCACTATTCCAAGGCAAGCATGCTTAACTGTGGAGTTCTAATCAGGTTGCCTCATGAAAAGAAAGGTGTACCTTGCTGAAATGAGTAAAATCATTAAGTCATTTAACACTTTATCATTCTAGGGTGTTACAACCCCCCCCCCCCCCACTTTAAAGCACAACGTTCTCGTTGTGGGCCCAATATCTCAACCTAGGTTGTGCACCACACCTAAGGCTGACACCCGCCTTAAAATGGTCATCGAGTCCTGGCTCGCCAGGTACCACCGGTTGCCCAGTGTCCATGTGGGGCCCACCCTAGGGTCCACCCATGTGTCCAAATGGGTCAGCACTCGTTTCCCCACAAACATATGGGGCCCACCCTAGGGTCTACCCATGTGCTCGAATAGGCCCTGCTGACAGCACTGACACCTCGCCTTAACATGGTCGTCGGGTCCTGGACCACCAGGTACCGCCAACTTCCCCACAGACATGTGGGGCCCACCAATGTCTTAGCGCATGGTTAGGAGTAGATTTTTGAAAACAAGTTGAGTTTCTCCAGAAATTTATTTTTCATTTTTCATGGCCATGTAGTATCAGGTTTATGACTAGACAAACCATGTCAGAACAAAAATTTTACACATGTTGGAGGGGAAATGGTAGTAATTACCGAGCACGAATTGTGGTCCTCCATCTATCATTCCAAAAACAGAGAATCCATGCTCTGAAAAAGATTTCACACCCTCACAAAATTATTTAATCACTTAAGTTATTTTATTAGAGTAAAAGACAAGGTTGAGATTGAAACTAATATGATATTTACCCTTACCAGTAAATATAATCTTTCAATGTACATGCTTGTGAACTAAATATGAGGATTAGGGGAGATAAATCATTTCCCAAAAGTATTAAAATTGTAATTAAGAAACAATGTTGTAATTGGTAATTTGACATCTAATAAGGATTTACCCCATCTAAATAGTGGTAATACACCATAGTGATCATATCACATGAACCCCATATATATGAAATCATAGGGAATGAAATTTCATTTGGTACACTCAGGGGGTAATTCAGTTCCCAATACTTGTTTTTACATCCTTAAAACATTTCATATCTTGATATATAAATCATATTCAGTTTAATTTTAACATTTTATCAGAACCTAAATTACATCATGATGAGAATCATTTATGGATTACTCAAATTCATACATTTAGAGGTTTATTATAATTACACATCACCATAAATAAATAAATAAATAAATATATCCATTTTAAAATAATGTTAATACAGAGACTGCAATTTTTATAATAAGGTACATTTTATATTAATAAACTACATTATGAATAAATAAGAAATAAAATAATAGAAACTCTGTATAATAACTTCCCATTTCACTTTTTATTAACCTAATTATTTATCTATATAATTACTATAACATATTTTTTGTAAACATCTATCAAAACCTATCCACTATATCATTTAATAAGTAATATCTTCAAAGATAGAATTTATTAATAATGGTGTGACATAGAAATCATAATAGTAATGATAATCCTATTGAAAATATTCATACTCCTTATATTGAAAAGATCCACTATTTTTATTTTAATAACATCAACTGTCTATATTGAACATTGTCTAACTGTATCATTATCAATATTAAAACCCTTTCCATAAAAATATTTTGTGAATTAAAATGTATTAATTTACAATATTATATCTCCAACACATATTTTTTCCTAATACACTAACATTTACATTTTATTTTGACCAAGGTACACTTATTTATTAACATTAATCATCTCTATGTCCATAAAATAATCCCAGAAAACACATAGCCATTATATTATCTTAATAATATCATTTTATGATTTATAAACTCATTTATGTTTTTTAAATAATAGATACATAAATTTAGTGGTAATATATAAATAATAAACTATTTTATATATGAAGCACCATCCAAGATCCTGTCTAAGAAAAGGTAAAACATATCCTCAAGAATGTCTCTACATAAAAATGAGGCTAAAAACTTTTGAAAGGTAGTAAAAAATTATTTAGGAAGTATATTCCCTTTATTTTATAGAAATAAGAAATAAAAAATAACCAAAAAACATCCATATTATAGTAATAAAAATAAATAATTATCCAATACCATCTTTGAAGTTTCAATATATAAAATTAAACAAATCTCCAATGAGGCCAATCCCAATTACAAAATAAGAAAAAAATAGAAAACATTCTCTATATTCTTATTTTAATCACTTTTCCTCATCCTAATATCCAAAAACCTTGATATTATTGATCCCAAATCAACCACACAACCAATGATATAACATTGAATTCATACATAAGGCTTTAAAAATTATTAATATGATAGTTTATTTTGTGATCATATAACACAATAGTGTTTCACCATCATTAACTAATGTACTCTTTAATATTAATATGTATGAAGGTGGAAATGAAATATGTTAATAAACCAGATCTTATGATTTTCATAAACTATCCAATCCCCCCTGACAAATGACAAAGTACACACATCTTTCAAGATATCATGTGCTCACCCGACCAAGACACCAACTCTGACAATACCTACCTAAAACCATGCCATAAACCCCTCGTAGCCTCATTTCATCATACCCATAAATGATGCACAAACCGTACTAAAATACATGGGGTAGGAAATACTAGATGTCCTCAAACCAATAACTAGTGGAACTAGTAATGAAGATACATCCAAAAGCCTTGAGCCATCCTTTCTCACGTGAGTATGGTCTATCTGTCTCCTCTTATGTCACTACCTGACTGTAACTACCCAAATGTTTATAAATAAAATTTACAATATTGTTCGACTAATTCCCCTATTATGTATTATGTTTAAATAAAAAAGCATGCACTTATTTGGTTTTAGTATATATTATTAGATTTATAGATCCTTTATTTATCATAACCATTGATTATATAACAATTTAATAGTGATCATATGATTAGTATAAAAATAGTTTTTTGGAAAACCCAATTGACATAGAAAATGGAATGATAGAATCATCCAGTAGTATAATACCCTATGAATCCCATTAAAAAAATACTATGATGGAGATTGAATCACTATAAATTTCCCTTGACCAAACCCAATCCAAGAACCAACAAGTAAAGCATGATTAAAACTGTTTATAGTAGAATTTCAAAATTATCAAGATCATGAACCAAACCATGTATGTCCCAACACCCCAAATAAATCTCACTATTTCCTACCTTACCCTTAGTGTATTTTCGGATTCAATAAATTTATAACTATCATGAACCTAACAATATAAATATTTATATTGTATTTTCTATATAATAATGGTCATATTTACTTCTTATTGTTATTTTATAAATGATTTTGATATTTATTTGATAAAAAAAATTATTACATTGGTTAATATATAATTTCAATCAAGAAAATATTTTTTATGAACTAATTATATTTTTCAATAATTTATATTTTAATAAATGATTATTAATAAATTATATTTATTATTTATAATTGATAAAATAATTTTACCATTTTTTAAATAATTTTTATAAGGGTTTGAAAAAATTTATGGTGTAAAAACCATGAATTTCTCAAAAAATACTAATTATTGTTTTAAAAGTTAAAATTCCCATATTTTCACAGTTATTAGAATAAAATAATTATTATTTTATAATTTAAACATCAAAATTATTCAATGGTTAATATTTTCATAATTTTATATAATAGTCAAATTTTCGAGTAAAAAATAAATACTCTATAAATATTCAGGGTGTATTATGACATCATAAGGACCTAAAAGTTATTTAATAAATAATATAAAATGTATCCATGACCAAATATTGTTTTTTGATTCAATAATTGTTTTAGAGGTTATTTTTTTAATTTTAAAATGCCTTTATCAGTCCTCCAAAACAAATATTTATTTTATGATTTTAAAATCATTTCTTTAAGAACATGACTAAACTTCTACATCCCCAAGGGTGATATTTTAAAATTTTCAGACATTTGAATTTCAAAATAATGTCGTATAATCATCTTTGGTTGACACCATGTTCCCAAAACATTGGAAGAATTGTTTTATTGAATGCATTATTATATAGATTCCTAAACCTATTTTTGAAAAATATTAAAGAACATTCCTCTCTTTTACTATATATACCCACCCATTCTCTCTTTCCCCCTTCACTAAAAAATCATTGATCACGTATTTACATTTACCTCCATTATCTAGATTCCTCCCATAGTTCCCCCAGGATCTCAAGAAGCTTCTCCCGGTTATTTGGAAACACCCTCTCAAGGTAGGGGATCATTTCTTCCCTTATTTATTCGAGAATGTTATTCATTTTATGCGTTTTATTTCCATTTATAAATATCTTTATATTATTATCCACATCCATATTAATATAAATTTCAAATTTATTAGGGAACCCTTTATCTCTCATTAATCTATTTTACGAATAATTAAGTACTATCATTATGCTGTTGAAATTTCACTGGAAATTTTCA
Organism: Viscum album; assembly: GCA_963277665.1. Lineage (NCBI taxonomy): Eukaryota > Viridiplantae > Streptophyta > Magnoliopsida > Santalales > Viscaceae > Viscum > Viscum album. The sequence goes on from OY728127.1 coordinate 1,282,208,054, forward strand.
ATGCCAAATCTCTGTAATGTGAATACAATCTATCATTCCAATAAATGGTGTTCACCTAACCATACATATTATTATTTTTATTGGGGACATCTACATATTCATTCCACATTCCTTTATATTGGAATTAAATGTTATGAAATAGGATCCTTTTGATGAATTATGTATGTAGAACACTTGTGCATGAACATAATATTATAGTGACAAGTATACCTAGGATTATATAATTGTCTAATATATTAGGTAATGTTTTAGTGTCATTAGATGTCATGAAAGTGATAATGGAATAAAAATAATACATTAAAGGGAACTGTTCTACTATTTTATTATGTCTTGGTGGATAGTTTTAACATATGATTATGATGTCCTGTTAAAAACTATTTCCATTTTACCACATTTTCTATAAATTTTCATCTTATGTCATGCATCTTTGTTTAGGTTTATTACTCACACCCTTTTGTTGTCCCATTGAATTACCTATTATCAAAAATGTAATAATTTCATCTTGTTATTCCTAATTTATTTCCATACTAGGATATATTATCACCCCAGTCATTGGTATTCCCCTTTTTTATCCCATGTAGTTTAATGTATGGGGGGATATTGTAAAGCATGCTAAAAATGTTTTTAATAATTGACATATACCCCATGTTTTATATTTCCATGTAATGTACCTATTACCCAAATAAACTAGGCATATCAATATTTTGGGTTGTATTAGGTGTGTTTTTTAATAAATCATAAAATAATGTTTAATAATGAAAAGTATTTTCAAAGTTGGTATCAAAAGAATGTTTATTTATATTTGGGATTATGATTAGAAAACTCTATAAAAATACATATGGATTAGACTGAAAATATTAATAGATGCGTATTTTTTTAAATCAATGATTAACTGATTTCTAATTAAATATATCCCTTTATAGTTACTATAAGTGGATGTGGCACTAATACATATTTACATAGGGGAAAACACCAAAAACACTTCATTGAGATAGACTCGATCTGAAACTAGTGTATGAAAAAGGGCTTTTCTGCAATTCTAGTTTGACATTCCTAGGGGATATTATTCATCAATCCACAATCTCATTAAAACAATTATTAAGGGAAAAAATAATCTTATACATGCCTAACATAGAAAATAGATCATGGTTAACAATGATTGAATCCTAGAAATTCATATGTCTAGTAAATATATTTCATTTATAAATTATACCATTTGTTTTATTGGTTTGTTAATTATGTGTTTAATATTTTAAAAGTACTCATCCATAAATTATCACTTTATTGTTACCAATGGATGAAAATTGGATGAACTGAGTAAATAAATAATGTGATTAGAAATGTGATGACTGCCCAAATGTGATGCCCAAAATAATATGAGAAGGATCCAAGAATTTTTTATGATAATTTATCATTAAAATAATGTTTTGAATAAAAACCTCGATCATGAGAAATGCCCAATTCCCTATAAGAATGAACAAGATACTATTGAGATCATTATACAGAAAAGGCCTCGGAGATTCTATAGACCATTAGATACCTTAATCATGAAAAAATAGATCAAATCCATTAAGAATACCTTCTTCATATTTCAACATTCTATGAAAGAGAAGGTTATATTGTCTATTTTCGCATGGTTGGAGAATTTGATCAGTGATGGATAGTGATCTAGAATATAAATCCTAAGGAATAGATCGACGATTTGGGGTTGAAGGAGTTTGGGTAATTGTTTTCTGAAAAATATTTTATTCACACTCAAGGAATTAAAATTTAATGATATTTTCATAACCTATATTAAAATGAAAATAAAACCATCATAGAGTTTTATGAAAATGTCATAATATATGCTTGATAAACATCTGTATTTTTCATTACCCCAAAATAAAAATTTTGTTATTTCTCTAAGGGTCAAAAACATAGCCTACGAAAAATAAGGGTGAGCTAAGACATTGATAGCCATGTGGAAAAAGTTTGGTGTTACCTCAATGTTGAAATAAAGATAAGTGAATCTCAAGGATATAATGAGGATAAGAAGTGGTAAATATTTTTTTATTCTTGTGGGTTGATATATAAATATAATGGTGCTAAGAAATATCAAATTCGCACTTTCCAAAAGTGTGAAAATAAGCACTCAATAAATTCTATGATGATGATTTGGAATTTAATTATGTTTGGGAAAGAAGGGAACGAAGATAACAGCTACATATGGAAGAAACCAACTAATGTTATGGAAGAGTGTAATTATCTAGTTGACCTCATCCTTTTATAAAATGTTTCAAATACATGTAACAGGTGCACTTTCAAAACCAATACACTAATAGAAGGGAGGTCAGAAGAAATTAGTACCAACAACCTCCTAGGAATGAAGGGTGAGCTTATTCTATCACAACCATTGAGGTGGATCTTGAAAATTATGTGGTGAGCGGTATGATAGTTATTCATTAAATCTAAGCCAATGTACTTTTTGATTATTCTTTGGAAAATTCCATCCAATCAGTCAAAATTTGTAATACTATTTTAAAACCCCCATAATTAATTGAGGTAGATCTATTAGTGAACAAATAAAATGGGGAAATAATTGCATCGCAAGTATATAACTCTTCCACTAATAAATTTTAATGGATGAACTTCCCAAAGAACCTTGTGGCAAAACCTTAAGTATAATTTGACGAAATTATGGGTATGGATTGGCATTAATTACATATATACAAAATAAATTTCCATGATAAGGAAATAAATATTTTTATAAGGAATCATCCTCTCATTCTATACAAGTACATGGTAAAGGATGAATATTCTTTAGTAATGAAATCTCAAAAATGGATATTATTTCCCAAAGAGAAAGAATATCTAGATCAAAAAATTAGTGGTATTAATTATATATGTTATTATAATATAATAAAAAACTATGGATGCTCATGAGTGGCATCTAAGAACTATGTTAAAGACTATATGAAAGGAGAACATTTTGGAAATGTATAGGAAATGTGACTTATAGTTTAAGAATGTATCTTTCATGGGGAACATTATCCCATGAAATGGGATATATTATGGACTTATAAATATGGTGTAAATTGAATGATTGTCAGTAAAAAATAGTGTGATGTAAATCCATAATTTCTCTAGATTATCTAGGAATTATCTTTGATTTTTTAGAAACATAACACATCTTTTATATTCTATAACAAAGAAAACATGGAAAGGTGACATATTTTTTTTGTAATAATGAATGTGAATAAAGATTAAGGGGATTTAAAAATAGGATTATAAATAAACATATACATACACTTCCCATATGTGGGGAACTTTTCATGGTACACAATTATGCTTCAAATAAGGGAGTAGGTTTTTTGTTAACACATAATGAAAAAGTAACATCTTATGTCTCATGGAAATTGAACATTCATGAATAGAACTACCCGACACAAGATATAGTGTTAGGTGTAGTGATATATAAATTGAAAATATTACATCAATAAATATTTAAGGATAAATGTGAAATACATAAAAGTTCCTCCAATGTATATTGACATAGAAAGATCTGAATATATGCTAGTAGAGATGCTATGTTAGGATTTAATAATATGATTTCTCAATCCACTAGCATCTTGAAAAATGAAATAATATTCAACAAGATATAGGTAGAAAGTATCCATTAATTTTATCAATGATGATAATTTAGAAGGATATGTTATTCTTAGAAAAGAATAGGATGGTTATTATAATCATATGTGAGGGAAAATCATCAATCCTTTCAGAAATGAATTCTCAACCGTCAATTATATAGATGATGAAGGATTATCCAAGTGATGATATGGGAATTCAAATGATGTTGGAAGCTATAAGAAAATTAAAATCCTCATGTTTTGAAATTAATGATGAATGTGTTTTCTAATTTTGGTCATGACTATGTGTAACAACAAATACTTAGTTAAAGAAGGATTTTTTTGGATGATTCTCATAGGTAAAAATTATACATCCATCCTAGGAGTAAATAGATGTATCAAGAGATATAAGAGCACTATTTTTGGGATAAAAATGTAGACAAACATTGTAGAATATAAATTAATGTTCCTTATATGTCCTCACGTAAATTAATGAATGTACAAATCCAAGGGGATCATCCAACCATTACCCATACCTGGAGGAAAATGGGAAAACGTAACTATATACTTTTTCATTGGTCTTATGATAAAATCTAGAGGAAATATTGATATATGGGTTGTTTTGGATCATCTTATAAATATCACTTCATTAAGTTCAATAGAACATTTCACTGAATCAGCTATCAGGGATATACATTAGGCAAGTGGTGAGGTTTTATGTAACACCTCTATCAATTTTATCTGATATAGATCTATGATATAACCAAATGTTTTGGAAAATTCATCAAAAATATCTAAATACTATGTTAAATTTTATAATGGATTATCACTCTTAGAGTAGTTCCCAGTTTGAGAGGACTATTTAGACATAAGAGGACATGTTGAGAGAATGCTGAATTGACTTCAAAGGAGGATGGTATGAACATATTCTTATATTGGAGTTATCATGCCATAATAGTTTCTAATAAACCATATAAATGGATCCCTATGAATCCATATAAGGTTAGAGATACAGAATACATAAATTATGGGATGATATTGTATAATAGAAACTACTAGGTCATGAAATGGTGGAGGAAATGGTGGAAATGATCAAGTCCATTCAACATTACATCATGACTGGTCATGGTCGAGAAATGTCATATGAAGAAAATATTTTATGACACCTAGAGTCTATGGTTTAGATAATGTATTCCTATGAATATATACATGGATAAAATTCACGAGATTTTGGAAGAAGTTAAAGCTTAGTCCAACACATGTAGGTCCCCCAGATATCCTTCATCAAATCAGAGTAGTGGCCAATCGACTTGCACTCCCTCCTATCTTATCACTAGTATATGATGTGTTCCATGTATCCCTCTCAAGGATGTACATACCATACCCCCTAAATGTGATGAATATAGAAATTTTACCATTGTATAATAATCTTTCATATGAAGTGAAGCTGATGAAGATCATAGATTGTAGAGACAAAGTTCTATGAAATATGACAATGCACATGATAAAATTGGTGTGGAGAAATCACATGTTCAGAGAAGTGTTGTGGGAACTATTGGAGGAAATGAGACATAATTAACCTAATATATTTTAATGTGTGAAATGAAAAATTAAATGGTGAAATTTTTAATCAAGTGAATACTGTAACATCCCAAACATTTGAAAATAAAATTCCCTTTGTGGTTGAATTAAATGACCTATTATATATTACGGTTAGAGAGAAAAAATGAACATCATTGGTTTTATTATATCCTATAAAATTAAATAGAGAATTCAGCATCATAGCCATTGATAATATACTAGTTTAACAATGATCTTATTATTAGTATAAATATAGTTTTTTTAAAAATCCAATTTATAGAGAAAGACGAAGAGATTGCCTCAACTAGTAGGATCATACCCTAGAAATCCCATTTATCATAGCATCCACGGGAGATAAAATCATTGTTCTCTACCCTTGTCTAATCAAAAGTGTATATCCAACAACTAATGCAAGATTGCAACCATTTATCAGAGTAGTTCAAAATCATTGAGATCATGACCAAAACCATGTACCCCGAACTCACTCAGTCACTAAAATAATACTTATTAATAAAAAATATGATGTCAGGGGGTATAAAGTGATGAAGAAATTCGGAATAACCAATAAATATTAAGTTATAATCATTTTGATGAGATCCTATATTATTTAAAATAACGGTACTATCAATAGGGCCTCCCTTACTTGTTAGATTGTCTTTTGTGAAGGTTCCCTCTAACCAAGGGTGGGACATCTCCATGTAGTTTCTTAGAAGGTACATGCACTTTCAAATACCATACACCCCGAACCATGGAACATTGGAATTATCACTCACATAACTAATAAGAATCTTTGATTTTGACTCAATATAGGTAATATGGATTTTGAACAGCCTGTAATGAGAGAGACCAATAATCATGGATTTAACTCTCGATTACATGTAATTAACCATTCCATAATTAGTAATAAAACATAGATCCAAAAATACCCTATCATCCTGAACCAATACTCCTCCCCACATGACACTATAATGAAAGGATGCATCCATGTTCAACTTAATACCAAACTTGGAGGCCTCCACATGCACCATATTCTGGGTGGCTCAAAATATTAGCATTAAAAATATGTCACAACACTATGATGTCTCCCGCTACAGGGATCCATCTCCTCTTCCCTAGGAATAATGGAACTTTACTACTCAACCAATGAAATAATATAAACATAGAGACATATATTATTGAAAAACATTCCTTGTATTTTCCTATTGTGATATTCTCATATAACCCATCACACATAAGTAAAGACCATGGAAGGTATACAAACAACATATGGGAGATTCATCGTTTCTAAAAATGAGTACGACAAAAAATTGCATGTATCTTCACCCTAAACTTCAATACCAAGATTTATCTATTGATATTATAGGAAACACCTAACCAAACACTCACAAAAAATAAGTTCCAAATCATTACAATGATGTTCCTCTCACAACACATGCAATGTGATTCCATCTTCACTACATTCCTTTGAATATTAACAATAGTGGGAATTAATCTATTGAAACCTCTCCATACCAGGATGTTCATTCTCAATGGTATTTTCATCAAACATATTTTGGTTTCCCATTCATCAATATACCTTTCATTATTAATTTTAAAAATATAATCTTGATAGTAAAATTTATTAGAGGATGAAAATGTTTACACACATCTATCAGCCCCATCCACTAATATTATCATGTTAAACAATAGTTTTTTTTATTAATTTGATGTGGTCAAGATAAGTCTCCAATGTAGTATCACCTAGTGAACATTAATTTTTATATATATATAGACACTAAAGTAATGGTATGATCCTTCCCAAATAACATTATAGTATATATTATCACCTCTCTCATCCACCAATATTACACTATCCATTATATTTTCAAAATGATAAACCATGAATCTCGCCAGACTAGATATTTTACCATGATATCAATCCAACATTCTCTATTTTTCATTGTAAATGTCCATCAAGAATATTTACCTCAATGATCTCCCTTGAATTATGTCCCAAATCATTTACCTTGCATCCCATAAATTTTCATTTTCACATTTATTATGTTGATTTCAACATTATCTATATTCCAAACCATTCCCTTACATAAGGCTCAGTGACATCTACCATACTATTTAAGGTCCCATATAAAATAATTCGTAATTTTTTCCTACACCATAGTAGTGACGTTTGGATCTTTGGTAACCAAGTGAATATTTATTGACATGGAATTTAGATTTCTATTAACTAGGAATATCTTACCCCTAATAGAGAGATGTTTATTTTTTCAATCATAAATGAAACTGGTCATACACCTAACCAAATCCTCAAGTATCACCTTTTTTATTTTCATTTTAAATATATGAACCAAGATAAACTATCTAAATGCGTCTACTTTTCATGAATATATTCACTTGAATATATCTTCCGCACACATTCAAAATGTATTTTGTGTTTTGAATACTTATCTTTTGAATATTGTTCTTTTACCACTCTAACCACCATACTTTTACATTATTTTATTAAATATTTCATTAAAATTCATCTTTAAATTTATATGGAAATAAATTTTATCCGTAAATATGAGGTGAGAGCTAATGCATATCACAGACTTGTTATGAAAAGGGTTGATCTCCCCATACATTATCACATGGTTGATGTTACATTAAAGTGCCCCATGTCTGAAACAAAGAGGCTAGATAGATTTAGTTCTCCCTAACGTAGTCCTAAAATATATATTAAAAAACTAGGATTTCATCCCATTCGAGAGATAAAAATTCACAATGAATCATTTCACCTAATCAAATTATCACATGTACTCTGAACCACCCCCATTGAAATCTCACTATTGTGAACCTTACCCTTATAGATTTTTATAGTGTGATTGAGGTCTATGTATCAAGATTTAATTAATATGAATATAGATACAATTTCTTTGAATAGAATCATGGCTATATAAACTTCTTATTTTCACTTTATAAACGATTTAATTTCTTTTGATAAAACCCAAATTAACATTTTGGTAAATATGTAATTTTAATCAAGTCATTCCTTTTGCGGAATTAAGAATTTTTTGGAATAAATTATTTTTTAACAAAAATAATTAGTAAATAATATTTATTAAGTACATTTCAAAATAGAAACTTATTAAGTCAAAATTAATTTTCATAACTTTTTAAAAACTATTCTTGCCAAAAACATCGAAATTTTTTCAATAAATGCCTATTATTTAAAAAAAAGTGAAAATTTAAATAGATATAATATTATTATGATAAAATAAGATTTAATTTTTTAATCATAACGTATAAATTATCACATATTTAATTTGTTTTATTTTTATGATATATTCATATTTTTGGGTATAAAATTAATAATGTATAAATATAATTTGCTTATTATTACTTAATAATGACCCAAAAGGATGTAATAAATATTATATATGGTATCCACTACCAAATAATTGTTTCCCCTAAAAAATAATTCAATTTTGAGGCTAATTTTATGATTTAACAATTCCATTAGGAATCATCTTTACACAATATTATATTTTAAGGTTTTAAAATCATTTCTTTATGAATTTGACTCACTTACACATCAACAAGTTTAATATTTTAATTGATTAGGGTATTAGACTAATAATATAATGACACCCAATAATCTTTGGAAGAAGCCGTGGGAATAACTCAATGTATTTTTTTAACATTTAATTAGTTAATTATATAAATTCAAAATCCTATGTTTGATAAATAATTAATAACTTCCCTCTATTTTCCTACATAAATCCACACGATATAAAACTACTCTTCAATCAAAAAACATGGATCACATCCTATATCTTCCATCTCCTCTATATTCTCATCCCATGGATCCCCTATTATCCCACGAATCACCTCAAAAGAATATTAAATTACCCTCTCATGGTAAGGGATCCTTTCATTAATTGATTTATTTAATAATATTATTCATTTAAGACTTTTATTTCAATTTCTTACTGTTCATATATGATTTTCCCTATCCATATTAAATTCCAATTGATGTAATAAACATTAGTGACCCATTTTTTCTCTTATTAAAAAATTTTATGAATCTCTATATATAGTCATTATGCTACCAAAATTTCACTCTGATTCTTCCATGTGAAATAGTTTTACTATTACCACCATCGCTATTTCTACTCAAGTGTATTAACCTAGGAAATCCTATAAATATTTTATTGTGTTATTATATGTATATATTATATTTCCCATTATTTTGAAATTATATGTTATGAAATATTTTTTATTTTGGAATGACCTATGTGGAACTCTTATGCATGTACATGATATGAAAGTGACAGGAACACCCAGATTTATATAGTAATCCAATGTATTGTGTAATGTTATTGAAACATTATAATTCATTCAAGGAACTATGGGGAGAACCTAATCTATCAAAAAACCTTTTCAACCATGTTATTATATCTTGGGGGTTAGCCTTGGCCTATGTTTTTGATGTTCTATTTAATGTTGATCCCACTTTCAAATTTGTTCATTATGTTATCATGTTATACCATTCCTATTTAATCATATTTATTATTGTGACAATTTTTATGTACTATTTAACTTTTAATTGACTAACATGTAATACATTATTAATGTTATACCATGTTCATTGAAATACTGTGCTTTATAGATCACTCATTTTGTATGAATGTCCCCTGGTTATCCAATATTGGCTTCAACAATGATTTATTATTGTGAATCATGTTAAGGATGTTTAAAATAATAGTGATTTACCCCAATATTATATCTTTATTTAATTTAACTAATTACCCCAATATATTAGACATCTTATTTTACTAGTTTGTATTATGTGTGTTTTTATGTAATAAATAGTGAATTAATGTGGAATAATGAAAAGGGTTGTCATAATTTTCCATCCACTAGGGGTTTAATTGATAAAATGCACCTCTAGGAATGGTAATTTGTTATCCATCATTCCATGCCCTCACACTCAAGTTGGGGTCAACTAGACATTCCAACTTCTGGATGAGGCCTCTTCCCTAACCACTACCCTTTCACTCATGGTATTAACTTGTTTTTATATTACACATTGACCCCTTCAAAAAATGGAATGTTCTTCTACCTAATACCATCATTAGGGAATTTTAGACATACCACTCATCCCCTATAGACTCGTGGTAGGTCGAATCATGAACATGAAAAAAGGGCTTGTTGGTCATCATGTAGTTCCCTATAATATCTGAGGGTTCAAGTCATTGGAGACCCATCCTCTTATAAAAAAATATCCTAACACACTCATATGGGAATCAAATATATCCTATAAACTTGAAACTATCTATTATCATCGATTCTAGAGAAGGAATTTCACCCATTTGTGATAGCACTACCTAAGGGTTCCTTGGACCTATACCTCATGGCCCAATCTATGTCCATAGTATACTACCTCTAGAACTTCTAGTCCTACTACCTATGGATTATCCTATGTCATCACACTATAAACCTATTGGAATATGATGTTTTTTTATAAATGAATCCCACATCCCACACCTAGTTCATGTCTCACATATCCTACGTGAAATTCCTATTTACCCCATATGTAATTTCTGAAAGTAAATATAACATACACCTCATAGACACATACACTCCTATGACCTTATGAGGACGTTCATAGACTCCCGCAAGGCATAAAAAATTTTCTTCCATCATCACATGGCTTCAATCCTCTCATGCATATCCACATGACTAATGAACACATAATACGCCACAGTACATCAGAACTAACATCACATGTCCTCCCATAGGTCTTATTTAGTTCAACCAAATAAAATAACCCATGGAGGAAATTTTATGGGGAAATTTCAATTTACCCATGTGAAAATGATCATATGGTCACATATCAGGGGGATCAGATGTATAGTTTCATCTTTCCAAAGGACCCTACATGTCCTTATACCCTATCACTAAACCCCATGGAACATGCGATCATGGAAACACATAAATAGAGATACATATGCTTTTGATTCATAGTGGTCTCATACCTAGAATTGGGAGTCAACCCCTTATTGAGCTCTACTGAGACTTTTCCATGATGATGATGAGTTTTCCATGATCTAAATAATTTGTCTCACACCATATTAAAGCCAAAAAATAATTATTACTTTTTAAAATAATTTCATCAATTTTATATAAATTATTATTGTATCCTAAAACTCAATAAGGATCATAAGATCACTAGAATTAGGAGAAATGAGATAAATTCCACACATGATGCACCTTCAAACCACAAAAAAATTCCATAATTATCATCCTTGATTAAATCTAAAATTTTACCAAAAATCAGGGAAAACCTTATTAAAAATAATTTGATGTAGTTCATTAACAGAAATGAAAACTAATGGGATGTAAATAGGGAGTTTGGTCCTCCCCTAGACACTCTACATAAAATCTCCATCATTTTTAGATGATTTCATCATTTTCAAGTTCAATCATCACTCAATTGTAGACAAAAATTGAGTGGAATATGTGGAAATGAATAAAAGAGTTGATCAGAAGAATAATTTTACCTCTATATAAATGATATAAAACAAGGAATAAAGGGGATAGGAGAGGATATAGATTATGGGAGGCAACGATCAAGAGTCCCTACAGAAGATCTCAGCCAACATGACCAAAAAGTTGGGATAAACCCCTTAAAAACCAAAACACCATTTCTTAGTGTAAACCATAGGTTCACACTATAAATCACCATGTATTGGAGCTAGACTAGCTGTCCTAAATATTAAATCCACTAAACCCTTATTCATGAGATGGATGAAATGTAATAGGCTCTCACAATAGCTTGGAAACTCTATTCCTCATCTAATTCATTGTCAAACACCTGATCATCAATCATGACCTAAAACCCATTCAAAATCAAATTTTTGTTTTGTATAATCCCTTTTAATTAATTTTTAATCATAGTTCTCAAAATAAACCGCCCACCAGATGAGAATAAATGTTTCTCCCAAAGTGTAATGACCCATAAATCCATGAGGTATTAAAAACTCCCCAAGAAAACTCATATCAATCTCAAGAGGAAATGGTATCCCTAGAATCATGTCTCTCGACTTCTCTTTGTAATAAATACTCTATTAATTGGACATGTTCATCTTTTAATGCTAGATGGAACTTAGAATACATAAATCCCAACACTATGTTGGGATCCACTAAATTTTCTACAATACCTCTCGCTTGACCCCTAAACAAGAATTACTATATCCAAAAAAACACACCCAATACCATTCACACCTCACTATATCTATCTCACCCGGGATTACTAGTTATAAATCCTCTTGAATACTTCTCTAAAATATGATTTTTCATATCCACCAACACATCCTCAAATAAGAACATGCCTCTAACTGAAATGTTTCTACTAAAAAACACTACATGTATGGTTATTCAAATTCTACAATCCATGAAACCATCCTCCATTTAATATCACTCATTTTGGTAATAATTAACTCCTTTATGACACAGAATCACATTATTTACCCCCCGAAATTAGGTAATGAATCAGATTCACCCCAAAGAATATGTTACAAATCATTGGTTAAGCCACTAAGACACAAAATGGAACCAGGTCACCCCTTGATCCATGTCACAATCTTTAGTTTCACCCCCAAAAATAGATGATGAAATGAGATTCACCCCTAAATCCCAACATGAATCATGGATCAACCGAAAATCACTCTTGGATCACACTGATATTACACCCATGAAAAATTCCAATAGACCCAATCCTATATAAAATGAATCCAAACATAAAATAAATATTACCTAAATATATAAATATCAATATATCATACCCCACACCAGAATCCCAGTTTCACCTCAACCATCCTCTAACACATCACACCACACCCATGACTCATATAACATTAGGGTCATTCTCCAGTTGCAAATCCAATACTCCCTGCCATTGTATAATTTTTTCCACTACTCCTATGAACATAAAAACACATCCTCCACATCCCATTCTATTTTACTTACTCAACACAATGGATATACATTGTTTTCCCTCTCATACCACAGAACCAACAAGAAAAACAAATATATCATCTTGTTCCCATTTCAATTGGATTGAAAACCACTAATATATAATATAGATTCCATTTCTATATAGCTTTATTTAATATTATCATTGATCTCCAACACACATAAATTACTAACACCACATTCATGTTTCTATTCTTGATCAACACCCACCCCCAACCAACCACTAACAACATGTCTCCCTTGCAATCCATGTCAAGGTCTCCACATGTTTTCACCATTCATTGACACCCCAATCCTCTTCAAATGAAACCAATCTCCACTAAAGGATACCTCCAACACAATAATCTCTTGGATGAAACACCCCCAATAATCACACCACCTCATTACCACCACATGACTACTTTCATTCATTCATTCCACAAAATATTCCAAACAACCCCCCACAAATCCAATTTATTTATTCACAACACAACTAAAATTGCACATAACCACCATTTACAAGACACCACAAACATATTACTTTCTCAAAAAGTTCACACCAACATTCACTATCCTCCTCCATGATATAGAGATACAATAATATTCCTCAAAAAAGTTCTCTCTAATGATCTAACACTATGTAAAACTAACCCAATTTTTTTTCTATAATACATCTTAATTACATAACACAATTAATTATATAATTAATCATATCCCACTATAACTGGGATATTATTATTAAAATAATTACCAAAACCCACGTACATTTCATCCTCATACAAGATCCCATGGAATAACTATGCTAAGGAAAACCACACAATAAACCACTACTCGTGAATCATTCAACAACCAAGAGAATTTACCATGATTCCACCATGCTATCTTAAATAACATCTAAACCCACTAGGCCATGATGGAATTTGGTTATTTCATTCATAATATCTATGATTATCCAAATTCTCCAAGTGATTCAAGTTAAAAAAATACTATGTATTTCCACCAGAATTATTCCATAACCCCTCAATGTTTCTTTGGAGCTATAAAGTCTGGTTAAATGGAGTGAAACCAATAATTTATGCAGGAGAATGTCAACAAATTTTTTGTTGAAACATTAAGTAATATTACATATTTACAAACTCTGATGTTTCCATATCATAATGGAAATATTTTACCATCCCTAGAACAATCGTCATAAATCTAAAGACTATAATAATCTTTTCAGGTGTCCCTCACCTAGATTCCAATGCTCACACCGACCCAATAAGTTTCCAAAACAATATCTTGGTGAAGGGAATAAATTTACATATCTTAAGTAACTCTCACCATATGATCCACATAATTAGACACTAAAATGAAAAAAATGCATTGTATATGTGTACATATCAATCAACCATCCATATGACAAAACATAGTATAAGTTGTAGATGACACATTAATTTTATAGATCAATTTTTAAAAACATCCAAATGATATCATGAATATGTATTATGATAAAAAATTTCAACCATGATTCATATAATAAGGACTCATTGAATATCGTAGGTGAAAAAACCTCCATAAATAATTAATCCAAAATTCCATATATATCAATGAAGGAGATATCATACAATCATAACATAGAATACCATGAACTGTGATCTCATGCCTTAGGTAACCAACACTTCATATTAAAAAAGTTTTTCATGATACACCAGTATGATACCAATACAAAACTATAACATATTCCAAGGACACCACTCTACCATATAGTTATAACATAAAAAAATAAATCACTAACACCCCATTAAAACACCTCAGACTGGAACCCAATTGAGAAGAGGTGTTATGTGGCCTCATGCATGCCTCCCAATAATTCAAATGTATCCATATAATTTACAGGTCCTGAAACATGATTTTTTGAAGAAAATTACAATTATATAATATTAATAAGAAAATAACAACAACATCAACATCACATTATATAGGAAAAATAATCATCTAATCAAATATATGATGTTTCCATATTAAAAATTAAAATAATTTCTAACTGGGATGACCCAAAATAAAAAAATAAACAAAAAATAAAACAAACAAACCCTATCCATACTTCTATCCTAAGGCCTCATCAATTTCCCAAAATCCTAGATATTCTCTTGAATATTGTTCTTCCAGACTCATGCTCTAACAAGAAGTAAAAACATATGTTCTACACATAAACATAAATTTTATTACTGGCTATGAGCATATAACTCAATAGGGTCACACAAATAACTCTTAATATACAGTATATAATGTATGTGTATACATGATGGAATGAAAATAATAAATAATCATGCCATTTGAGTCATCTAAGGCTATATGGGAGTCCATGAAACCTGATGACGTACACAAGGTAGTTAGGATACATGGTTTTAACTAAGATTCCTTTACTTTTTCAATTCATACCTTATTGAAATACACCCATAGGCTTTTTTCATTTTACCCTTAACTGGTTCCTATCTTGTACAGGAAGAGATACAGTAGTTTAGTGCATCAATCCTCAATCCAATACCTACAAACTTTATGAATAGTAATGAGTCTATAAGCCTTGATATATCCCATCTCACTCTAGGGAGTTCCACCAATATTCTCTAATTTCATAGAAAGAACCTTCTTTAATGTTGGAAATTAGTACAATAGTGCTAATGAAAAATAATTTTACCATCCTTCAACCAAGGACCACATAGTTAGGTCCTGGTTAGTTAAGACACATCACTTAGGACAAGGCCCCATCCAAAACCACTACGATATCAATATATATGTAGCCTAGCATCATTCCTTCACATCAACCCATACCATGAAATTCATTGTCCTAAACAAAATACATTTGTTAGGGAATAGTCACAAAATTTACCCATCCCCTCTTGAATATATTTATGTAACATCAATAACATAAAAAAATGGAAATCATAGAGTTTATTAGGTTTTCCTATGGAACTGCAAACTCAATACTTATCTCCTTATCACAAAAGATATCAAATCATATATTAAAGAATCAAATAACTCCTAAAAACCATCAATGGTGATAGATAATTGACAAAATCTCTTAACCATCATCCACAAGAAAAATAAATACTCATTTTCACCCCATATAATGACCTCTAGGCCTATCTATGTCTCTATCGTGCCCCAAAAAATCCTAGTCCTCTCATAAGGGATCATTCAGAGTTGTTTCCCTCTAAAACTCTATGAATTTTATTCTATATCCTCAATTATTAAAACGAATCACACCAAGGTATTATCTCACATTCATAAGGGAGGTCCCCTATCCCATCCCATGGAAGAAACCCCTCTTTTTCTAATACAGTAATTTTGTAAGGAATTATCCAACTAATCTTAGAGGCATCGATATGTCTCCAACCAAAAGAGGGAGTTCTATTACACTTTTCTGACATATGGTTTTACCCCCAATTACATCATAGTTCCAATCCTATGAATCCTACATGAAATCACTTAGAAATTATCATAGTTTACCCCATGTCACATAACACATCACAATACTACTCAAAGTCTCCCAATAGTGCTACCAAATACATCCCACCTTATAGTCAGAGAAACAGTGTGATCTCGATTTATGAATGTGATAAAAAGAACATGGTCACAAACCTAGTGTCTCAAAGTCACCATATTTTATCACATATAGATTGTACCAGTCCAAATATAATATTATTGAAACCCATTCCTTATGCATTTATGAAATATTTTAAATTTAAATTCAAATTATATTATATCATATGTCACACGTACATGTAACATGGAGTGAACCCATCAACATGCCTCATCTTGGCCATCCAAGCACGGTCTACACTCCAAGGTACCTATATCATTCCATATATAAACCAAAATATAGTTAAAATAATTTTAAATTAATTCATAAATTATGTTAATCTCTTTAAATCACACTAGGAATATTCTAATAATCAAAATAACGAGAATGGATGTGTAATATAATCCTGATTCACCCTCGATCCTAAAATAAATACAATCACAAATTTTCATTGTTGATTTATGGGTATATTTTACTCTAACTCACTAAAAACCGAAGGAAAAATCATATGGATATTTTACTCAATGAAAAAAACTTTTCAAGTTGTGGTGATAGTATCTCTTTCCCTCCTCTACTCACAACACATGATTTCACTATCACTATTGGATAAAATTACCATTTTGTTGATAAATCATGCACAAACCCTAGCCCAATATTTAACAGAATCATTGGAAAGAAGAATAAAGTGATGGGTAGGTACAATCATTCATCTTACAATAACGAAGACCTAGTTAGAACTATGTAGGGGGGGTAAAAAATATTACGGGCAGTAGCCAAGATGAGCACCCTACTCATCCATCTATCCTATAAAAATTGAGGTTTCAAGCCAATTAAAAACCTAAATACATCCTTTAATTTCATTAATCATAGGTTTATTCTATGATCCTCCATATCAAGGTTATTATCCCCAGTTCAAAAAGATTACATCATGAATCCTTGAATCATGGTTTGAGAATCCATGATAATTTTTTCCAATTTCCCAACTACTCCATTTATCCTTCAACACTCATCTGAACACCCCTTGAAACCGATGAGCTATAAAACCCATCTTAAATCACAATTTTTTATTTTCCAAACCCTCCTAATCATATTTCAATATATATTTATTGAAAATTTACTTCCAATAGTTGAAATTTTTTGTTTATCATAAAACATGATGACAAAAAAATCAACAAGGCACTATAGTATCCTTATAAAATAAATTATTTATTGAATTTGTTTAATAATTTTTAAAATTATATGACTCAATAATATAGCTAATTTTTTAAGAAAAAATCCATATAATTTCACAAGAATATATATAAACACATTTACCAGGAATACAACATTTTACTCCATATCATTATCTTAATCATGTTATAGAATCTGATGAATCAAAAACAATGTGTAATGAATTCATTATATATTATGTTTTATAAAACATTTTTCTAACAAAAAGCTTCACTATTTTTATAAGATAAATAACATGACTATGCACATATTTTACTATGACACAAAAAATATTGATATATTCTTTTACATTCAAATAGCTTATATAGTATATCTATGCATCATCACAAAAATAAAAAATAAGAGCGTTAACAATATATCCTTTGACTATAAAATCTCATATATTAATAATATTTTTAATGATTAAATTCTTATCACATAGCATTTATAAATAAAGAATTTAATTTTTTTAGCCCAAATACCAAACATGAGAATAACTCAAAATTTCACAAACCGTTTCATTAAACATCTGTAGTCATATAATATTAAAACATTACCAATACTTTTTTATAACACATTTAATTTTCAATGACCTGGACTATCAGCTAAAAGAATTTATTTTGGACAATAAATCAAACTTGTATTCTTCCAATTTTATTCTTTACCCTCTTCTATAGTCAAAAAATAGAAAAACATTGGCATCAAATACCCTGTTCATCTATCCCAAAGATGTTTGAATATTCAGTAATCTATAATAGAATTCATCCACCATTATGAGACATTCTCAAAAAATGATTTCCATAACAACCATAAGCATTTTATAAATCCTTCATGTTATCCCAATAATTGGAATACAAAATTATACTATTTATTGAATGGGAGACTAAATTTATTTATCATACTATTCATTTAATTCATTTGAAGCCATAGGTGAATCCATCAAGGATTCTTATAAGAATTTGGTTTCCATGTATTAAACAACATCAATAGTTCATTAATCAAGAGGATATTATTCTAAGTCATATAATTTACATATAATAGAAAATTTTGTAATGGTTCTATCCTTTGAAATATTATTACAATAATATTATTATTTTTAGGTGTTAATTAAAATGTTATGTTTGATAATGTTGATTTTATTCAGTGATAATAAATGATTTTATTAGTTTAATATCCTATTTTATAATAATATAATAAATATTATTTTACTAATTTTATCCATTTAAAATAATGGAATGTTTTAAACTCTCCATATCAGTCAGTGGTACAATGTCTAAATTTCATTATTAAATAAATATAATATTGGGTTCTTCTAACCATATAGTTATTTATGTAGTGAAAAAAATTAATCATATGAAATATAGACTTGGGATAGTTGGAAATAAAACACTTCTCAGAATCATCATATCTTTTAAACAATAATAATTCCTCTAGTATACTAGCTAATGGGGAATACCAAGGAGTTTATAACTTATCTATTGGAGTTATCCATTTCAACCATTAACTAAAAAATAAATTCTATATGCACAATGATTTTACAAGACATACATGGTTGAATGATTGATTTCATTAAATTGGATATCATAGTAAGTAAACTAATATATTTCCTTATCAATGGGTGTCTAATCCGAAAATATATTAGGGTTGTGAAAAATATTTAGATTCAAAAGAAATTGTATTTCAAATTAATATAATTAGAAATGGATCACTAGATGGATGAATTCCATTTATAAAATTTATGTATAGTTAGGGAAAAAGTTTCACCAACTTGAAATCCATTTGATGGAGTTCATCAAACACTTATGATAAGATAGAGGAAATAATTGGATTCATTCAAGAATATTTTATATGGATAACATTGGAAAAATAAAAATTCAATGTGGATAAGAATATATAGGGATATGAAAACCGTCAATTTTATTCTATATGAGATGAAATTCATAAACAAGGTTATAAAAAATTTAGAATGAGTGCTTGTAAACATATCTCAACACCCTCAGTAGACAATTTATACATTCTTAATCACTGTTTCCATCCACAAGAATTTTTTTTTGGGATATGTGGAAGGTTACTTTTGAATTGTTTATATGATGTTTAATGTATATAATTTTTTGTAGTCACCCATAAATTATATTTATAATTGGAGTTTTTAGTTGTTTCATGTAAGAAACAATGAAGAATTATTGGGAAGATGTGAAATGGATCATTACTAAACATAAATGGATAAGATAAGGTTTCTTGAAGATTTTAATATGGTAATTATTTTAAGGGTTTCATAGAGAGGTGGTTTTTTATAAACATAGGCTCACATAAATGTACTAAAAGTTTTCTATTTTCTTCTGGGGGAATAGTAGTTTAATAGATATATCACTTTCAACTAGTAGTTACAATATCATCAAATAATCATATCATGTTTCTACAACTGAATAATAAAAATAATTTTTATTGTTTTTATTTATGATGATGGAACACAAAAATTGATCAGATAAAGAATGATATTTTTTAGATAGTAAAAGTTCCTTTAATATTTCTCAAATATATAGTATTTTATGCAATAGTGAATCAAGATCCCCTAATGTATCACATTATATGATGTATTATAGAAGGTAATATGATAGAGTTTTAGATGTATTCTATAATGAATAATCCCATTGATATTTTTAAAAATTTCATAGTCTAATAAAAAATAAGGGAGCATTATTATTTTAGTTACACTCATCTAGAATGAAGTAGTGGAGAACCCTTCATGATATAAAAAAGGAAGATCATGGGTGGATCGATAAAGAAGAATGAAATCTTAATGAAATTTATAAGTGTAAAATTCTTGGGGGAATTTAAATTTATCATTTTCACCTGTAAATATTTTCCTGATTTACATGATTAGATAAAGATCACTGGAAAAAAGTTATCACTCTGGAACAATTATCAATGGTTGGTGTAAAATTTTTTAACTAGATATAAATCAACTAGAAAATAATAAATAATAAATAAATGATTGGATAGAGGAATAATATGGTGAGTTTTTGGATCTATTAGATGGAGAATTCTTATGGAGTTATCTCTATTATTTTTCACCTAGTTTGGTGAATCAATGCAAGGGTCATGTGCATTATGAATATTTTTTGTTAGTTTGATTGAATATTTTATTGGAGCATCAATGGTTTCCCATGTCAATTAGTCGTTGAAAATAAATAATATAGGTCAGTGTAACTTGTTAACTGTTTTAGTACCTATATAAATATAGATTTTAACCCAAAATTAAAATATTTCATTTTATATGATCCCTATACTAAATAGAATATAATTCTAACTACACTATCTAATGAATATTAAATAAATAAGATTTGGGTGATGAGTTTTGTATTTACATTCATATCCATTATTGAAAATGTTTTTTGTGATCTCTCATAGATTTTGGTACCTTTTCCAAACCATGTAAATATTATTTGTCAAATTTATTATTTTTTTGGTTGTTGTCTGTTCAAGATGTTTTTGTGGTGATTTTCTAGGATCCCTATCTAGTTATATTGCATAAAAACAGAGGACTCGATGATTAGGAAATCCTATCTCCAGTATCACTGTCGATCATTTTTCAACCTAGGATATTATAATCAGAAATATGATTGTCTCTTATACATTGTGCTTGATAGGTCCATCTGGTTGAATAGATGAAGTGTTTCCATTTTATCCCCCAAAACCATATTATTTAATGTTAATTCATTTAAAAGGTAATATGTGTATTGGATTATTTTTAATTTTTATTCCTTCAAGTAATTAAATATAAACAACCCATATTGATTTGTAACTTTTTACACAACTTATAACCTATGTTCTTAACCCATGTTGATGACCAAAAATATGAATACATATCCAAATAAACTGCACCATTGAGGTATATGGAACCCTTTCATATAAATAATGTCATTATATAATATATAAAATCCTCACAACAGTATAGATATATCCACAAATATCCAACCCATATCCTAAGAGAGATGGAGTATTCCTCCAGGACTGTGAGAAGCCAACTATATGTCCCATTACAGAGGATGCATTAATAAATATAGATAACAATTACATCATAATTATAATAGCTAGCTTGTAAAAATAATAATTAACTGCTTTATCCCATCTTATAAAACAATTAATTCCAATGTCAATTTGTAGGAAAATGAAATCCATTATCATACCTTGTATCTTACTATATAGATACATGATTGATAACCTCTACAAGATGTTTAACTACATTTAGCTAAGCCATAAACATACTCATAAAATAAAATTTTTATCTATTAAATAATCAAATAATAAACCTTAATTAATTGAAAAATTCACAAATTTAGAAATGATATAAACTATAAGAACAATATTAATAAATATACAATTAAAAATACATCATTATATAACCACGTATTATTTACATTTCATTGATTAAATTTATATAAATATTTTTCATGTAATCGCAATATGAACCCTTATATATTATTCATTATATGATATTTACATTACATTAATTATATTAAGTGAAATATAGTGATTTTTTACTAAATTTTTTATTTAAATAATATCCATAATCTAAATAACACCTTTTAATTATTTTTTAATCCTCAATAAAATAAAATATCAAAACTTATTTTGACGTGATTTAAATAATTCCTCGAAAAATCCTTAAAATAAATAATCCAAGTAAATTAATTATTTCAATTCATAATATAAAATATAAAAAAAATTAATTTCTCTCTTGATTTTAAATTTATAAAACCATTTTAAATAACCCATATAATTTCATTATAAATATTTTATATCTAAAAAATATAAAGAAATATAACTTTTAAAAAGTGCATTATAATTAACAATTATTATTATGGAATATTTATTTAATTAATATTTTGTGTACATTGAGTTAGTTATTTATAAACATTTTATAATGAAACCAACACAACTAGATTCATAGGAATAACTTTTTATAGAGTTGGAAGGAATAATATTAAATATGCATGCTAATCATTTATAACCTAGGATACATGTCCCTACCTAAGATTAAAACAATCCTCATGTAACAAATATTGTTCATAGTGAATATATTCATAATAATAACCTCAATATATAATTACTATATGATAATAACATATATGGAAAGATTTGAAACCCTAAACTATAAAACTCTATGAAAGAATAAACAAAATAAAGATACATTATATGTTTACCATTAATTATAGAACATTTTCTTTATCTTCATCCATTATTCTTGAAATAAATCAAATAGAGGCATCCAAATGAAATCCATTATCAATAGTTAATACACATGTTACACTTGAAACTCCATATGTTTTGGTGGAATCATTACTTTACTCAACATATTCTAGTATCTTGGTTCCAAATATTGATGAAGATACAAATATTTAAGGGAGAGATAGATTAATATAGTATTATAGAATGGAGTGTTGTACTAAACCATGCACTTCAATATCCACTATATAATCACTTGTGGACACTCCAACATCCATAAATTTAATAAATGATTATATTGAATGAGTAAATATAATTTATGTATGCAAGAATTCGTCACATTATTGCATCCCATATACATGTCATTTTAGGGAATGGATTTTCTTTATAATACTCTGGGGAAGTGATTCAAATATTTAACCCTTGAACATTTTAATTTCATGTAAGTGAATTTTTTTAAAGGAAGTGGTTAAAATATATCATAACTAATCAAACTACTCAATCTAATAATATTATTGGCCAGATGAAAAATCTTTTTTTTTCATATAACTTTCCTTATGATATAAAATTATTGTTTCTTATGTTATGTCCTAGAATCATCACATGCATATAATCCTTAAGGCATACATCATTCAATCACCCATTAAATCTAAAGCCTAATGGACATTTTCAATTTCACTATATTTTGTATCATATAAAATAACATCCAAATCAATATCAAAAAAATATTTTTGGATATATCTAAAAATATATTTCAAAATATATCATTAACATTATCTTTTTTTACCTCATATTCCACACCATGTGGATACCATTCCAAAAAATTTGTTAGATAAACTCTAAAACTTTTTGTTCATATATATATCTGAGTAAAAATCATTCCTAATCCATTTATCCAAAATGTTTGTTTCCTTGGTAATTTATAGTGTTGGAAAAAATATGATTTATATAATTCAAAAATTTATTAAAAAAGATACCTGTAGAAAATAATTAGGGCTCCTCAAGCTGTAAAGTACTTATCATGATCCCAAAAAAAAACAAGTCCCTCTATACATGTGTCTACATGCTACAACATAAGCAGAAATTAATGTTTATATGATCCCTATTCCCCACACATAAAGTACACCATGGATTTAATGTATTTCAATCTCATATAGACCACCTATATTCTCTTTAATACCTATGTATAGAATGATCACATCAATCAATAAATCACATTTCATTCACCATATGTATGACCATGTCACACTCCCCTCACCCAATTGATCATATATACCGTTTAGGTATGATCATAAACATCTAATTTATTTCTCAATCATGTTATCAAATTTCATACTCATCATTAGAGATAGTAAATATCATCTTGGTTAATCTCCAATTGATAATACAATTAGCAACAAACATTACCATACCTTTTTTATTCAACCATCAATACTTGGGTAATAATGGTATCAATGTTTTAAGGTTCTAATTCTAGGTATCTCATCAAAATAATTTAGGTTTTACACCTAATATGTACCATTAAACCGTAAAATATCAAAGACATTTTCTATAACACACAGTTTATTACAATTTATGGTCATTCAAGTACACAAAAATCATTATTAACATCATGGCCATATTTTGTATCTAAATATAAGAGTCTTACTCTTGTAAAAGATAAAATTTTAACCTATAATAATACATGATGAAAATAATTATGTATAAATAAATATTAAAATTTTAATGGCCAGTTTTCAATATATTTCTTGATACATATAATTTTTTTTTGTATATTCATCTAATCTACACGAATGATAATGCGTAGATTTCAATATCATATAACATGATATATTCGATATTCTTAATCACCATTAATAATAAATGTCAAAAAATATATAAATTCCTATTCTAATATATCAAATATGATATACTAAAAGATCAGCCTTATATTTTCTATATATTTATGGTTTTATGAGACTCCTTTTACTTCTATGAAATTTCGGGCACATCCCTATGATGAAATCTATAAAAACCCTACCACTAAACTATTTAATATTTAAAATAGATGAATAATGGTAGTTTGAATAATTTAGAGACTTAGGAATCACATTCCAAATGTTCAACTCCATAAACACAATCATGTACTTTAACATCAAAATGTAAAATATTACATGGTTAAAAAATTTATTATCTACATAAACCTCTTTGAAATATTATCATCATAATCCTTGGATCATTTTTCATAAAATGTTTCCTAGATATATTTTTTGAAAATAATGTTACTCATTACATTATTTCATTACCAACACATCCAAAACAACATTATGATATATAGTGACATTTATTTTTTTATCATTATCCTTTATTTGTTAAAATTGAACATCTCAGGTCCAATAATATTACAACTACTCTATGAGACAAAATATTCTATTCATTATATTAATATAGGATTAAATATATAAGTTTTATTAAGGAAATACAACTTACATTCTTTTAGTTTGAGTATTTTACAATGAAACTCTAATTTTGATATCATATATTCTATTTTTTTATATTATATCATTTTCTCAAAAAGAAGATTATTCCTTAAAATATTCCACAAAATATGTTTGGATAATGTGACTTGTATTTTAAAAATATATATTGCTAAATACTTTTAGATGAGATAAAACATCTTTATCCCTGATAAATTTTCGGTAATCTTATAGATTACAATGAATTATAAACCATGAATATTGAATCCATTGTCACATATTTTTTATTAAAAATCCATGATAGTATGAAATTATTCATATCATATATGAGATATAAGATAGTTATACATATCATTTTTATATTAATTTTGAGCATGATATTATATAATCCATTCATATCCATCACTCACCAATCATTTGTATACAAACTAAAAAATTTATCAATTATTCCTTTTATTTTTAAATATTTTATACTTAATAAATTTTTAGACTATTTATTTGGAAAAATATTCTATACAAATATGAAGAATTAATTTTAATAACTATAATATATTTTATGAAAATTGAATAGTTTTTTACATAACTCATTAGGAATCTTATCGAATTTAATAATATGGAAACATTAATCCTTATTCTTAAAAATTCTTTGTTTCACATGAACATGATCGGCTCTCTGAAAAGTGATTATTAGAAAATTTAAAAAACATATATTCCACAAGTTTTAGCATTTAAAAACTTATGTTATTAACACAAAATAGGAACTATACATCATATGCCCTTATCATCATTTCTAAACACATTGAGAAAATCATAAACATTACATAAATACATTCACAATGCTGGAACATTTAAAATTACAATAATATAATGAATTTCAATACTATAATAATCTCCATTAAAAACCATTGGTGAGTTATTCTATGATTCTCATAATAATCTAGATTATCATGAAACATAACATCAAAAGTTTATTTACATAGAACGATTTTGATCTAACACATTTAATTTTTCAAATTTCAAAATATTGATTATGTAACTAGTCATAAGAGTTTAATTAATTACTTTGTAAAATTTAATGGTTAAATATTAAATATATATTTAATGATGATAGTGATATTCATCCACAATAGCATCTTTTATCTCTAGTGTTTAATTTTTATAAACATATAATAATGGATTTTATTAATTGTGCCCCCATAAAAAATCATTACCCCTTTTGAACTCAACATATCAACCAGTGGGAAAGGATCCATATTTTAGTAAGAAATCATCCCCCTTTTGAACTCCTATCACACAGTTTATTTTTTATAAGGAATCACCTCAATCATATCAGATATGAATCATTGATAGTTTATCATAAAATGCTTCTACTAATCCATCATGTAGGTAAATCAAAATCAATTCTATTTTTATTTGAACTCCTCTGGTTTCCTAGAATTTGGAAACACATATCACATAGATTTATGTTATTAATAAAAATTAGTGTAAGACATTTTCACCATTACTTATATAATATAATCTATGAGAACCCTATTTTGGCCAGACATACATGGTTGAATGGTCAAAATCATTTAATGTAATTCCATATGATTAAATCTAACATGATATATTTCAAAATAGGATATAATACCACCAATATATCTATTGTTATTCAATTTTTAAATTCATGACTCGCATTATTTATATTGGAATAATATTCCTTCTAGTTATTAAATATCTTAAATACATATTGATGATTAAATCTTTCCACACCTCATAGATAAATTTCTTGAAACAACATAAAATACAAATATATTTAAAAAAATAAATGTAAACCATGTGGATAAGGTACTTGAAAACCATTCATACAAATAAGATAATTATATAATTTTAAAAATCACTATTAGATTATTCTATTATCCAAAGATAGATAATGATTAATTTTATAAAAATAGAATAAGGTTCTCATATATTTATTATTGTGACCAATGGTCTCTCTAACCAGGGATACATTACCACATTAATATATAAATTCCATTATAATTTTATCACAATAAGACTAATATTTTTTTATTTTATTTTATTTATATAATTTTTAACTCCTTGAAATATATTCTCAGGAAGATCATAATTTTTAATTTTTTTGTTTTGTCCTGGTCAAATTGTTGGAACTATGTCAGGGGAAACTATTTACTAAACCTGAAAAGGATTTCATGACCAGACAGAACCTGTATGCATAGTATCAATGGGGATTCTCATCCATTCACCCAAACCAAGTGGAGTTACCTTGACATTCTATAAGGTATCATATGATTAGAACATGATTTGTCCTTCGCCTCCAACTATTTATGTCGGGCACCCCAATTAGGATGAACCCCTTCTATGCGGCTCCCCCGACCACAATCCTAGTAATCCATCTATCTATCCTAATGATTTCACCTGAATTCCCCACCAGATAGGGTTTCTATTCCCCCTTTTTATTCCATTTCATATTTCATTGAGTTTCCTTAATTACCCCTTATGGTGTGAAGTTATTTGATACACTATTATATGATTAAGTTGGTTTCTTTAGATGATTATTGATTAATAGTGTTCTTTATTCATGATTTCTTCATGTTCACGTGACATTCATCAATAGAGATGGATTCTAATTGATTAATTGTAGAATTTATCATGTTATTATTATTTTTATTATATTAAATTTTATATTTTTTATAATATTCTATTTTATGTTGTGTGTTGGACCTCCTGGTTGTGGAATAAAACCATTATTTTCTCAGGAAGAATGTTTGAGGTATTCTTCCACTTATATTAGGCATTTAATTTTGGAACCTTTATTACTTCCATTATTTATTACCTTCAAATATATTTTGTATTATTATTATTATTTAAAGGGGTTTTATGAGAAAATAAATATTTAGATTATTTTTTATTCTATTCAAGGGTTTTCTATTAATTGAAAATTAATCAATAATATGTTATAATTAGTTTCACAAAATGATTGTTTTGTAAAAATCTAAATGTCCAATAATTAATATGTTAAATGTTTTCATATATGTTTTGGATTTAAAGTTTCTAGTTCACAATTATTCAATGAAATTTATATAAATATTTTATGATTTTAAAATGTTTGTTTAGATGTATATATATATATGTATGTTTATATATGTATATGTATATATTTATATATTGGTCAGATACGTATAAATTTGTATATATAGATATATATATATACTCATGTGTACAATTTCACTTGAGAATACGTAAATTTGAACAACAGTGTATATATATATATATATATATCTGTGTGTGTGTGTGTGTGTGCGTGTGTGTGTGTGTGTGTGTGTGTGTGTGTGTATGTGGGAAATCAATAAAAGGGTGTATTTTAACTTCATGTTTTTTGTTATTTTATTTTTCAAAATGGATTTTCTAAATATGTTTTATAGTTTGGTTTCCAAAAACCCAATTGATAGCCCGGTTGAGATATCATGTTATATTTTTAAAAGGAATTGTTTCATTAAAATACAATAATTTTAGGTATCCTCTAAGGATAAATTATATTCCTTATGGATGGTAAAATTGTAACCTTTTATTTAAAATTAAAATGATTTTAAATATTAAAATGTACTTTTAATTATAGAATTTTTTTTTGACGTGGTGATGAACAGACGTTCATTTTTAAATAGAGTGTGATATTATCAGAATGATAATGAAAATAGGAATTTAGTTGTCCAATTGGGAATAATAGATTATATATAACAATATATTACCCCAAATTTTATACAATATATTTACAAAGGTCTTGGTGTCATGATCGAGTAGCACCACACTGCAAGGTCCAGAACATTACACCATAGTAGATTGTTATCTATGGTGTTGTGGCCAGGTTTCACCACCCCACTAGGCCACATGTGTGTTATCCTTATCATTTGGAATGAAAATTGGATATTAATCAATTATATCATTATAAAATACATGTATATTGGTATTCCACTAACCATAGATAACCTAAGTCTTTTCCCATGCATTATTTCATTTTAATTGTTAATTTTTTGGTCCATTACTTGGTTATATATATTTTTTAATTTTTTTTATATTTAATATATTATTAATGCATGGAATCTATATTTATTTTTACATGTTTAAAATATTTATTTATATTCCTTGAATATCTTGTTTAATCATAATGTTTGTTTTATTATTTTGTCTAGAACATTTATATGTAAAAGGAATTATAAAATGGTTATTATAAAATTGATTATGAAAATCGTTTACAAATGGGTTTCTCCTAAAATCTAATACTAGTAAAAATAAATTTCCTCCATGTTATTATTTTAGTCTCATAAATACTATGAAAATAACTTCATAACTATGTTTTTATTCTTTATATGTTCATTAATGAAAACCCCATTTCTAGTACTAAATTTCAAAATAGTATAAATGGATATTTTCTTTAACGACTAAAACATTGGTCTGTTATCATTTCTTATTACAATTGAGGTTATTTATCACACATATGATATCATTTTTTTTATGGTTCTAGAAAATTTAGTTCTGATCATTGATCTTCGTGTTTTTTTAGATTTTGAAATTTAAACTCACATGGAGGTATTTTTTATGTTTTATATTTTAGACAACCTTTATTAAACCAGAAGCAATTCATTTTTCTTCATTCAATGGAAGAAGGTTAGATATATCTATTGGTGGCTGAGGAAAAGGAAAATGGTGGGAAATTTTCATGTGTCTCATAATTGTTGTGGAAGGAGCCCAAGGATCAGATCTGATGATTATGTAAATTGTACATTATTACCCTTCATTAATGTTTTTTTATTTTTTCACCTAATTTATTTATTATGGTCATCCTAATTATCAATAGTTCAGGCCTATATTTACACTATCTACTGATCTCTAATTCCAGGATATATTCTTTCCCACTAGATTTATATTGATTTTTGGAATCTTACCACTACCCTAGGGAAATTTAGAACAGGAACCATGGTTTTCCAAGGTCGTCTGAGGAATTTAATGGAGACATGAATCTTTTTGGAACTCAAAAATGTTATATCATAAGAAGGACTCTTAGAAAGTCTCAGAACACCCATTATATTTGGTAATATATTGTATATGGAGTTATAGTTATCAGGATTTCAGATTTATGAAAGGCAAAAATACCACAATATTTTACTTTGTCAGAGCCATGAATTTACATTGGTAGTTAGGTTTTGTGTATTTTAATTATTATAGTTCTATGGGATACACATCAGTTTTCTATGATCTGATTGATGATATTGGGAGTGAGTCAATATCATGTGATAAGCATTCATGGCCTAGAATCCCATTTGAAGTCCATGTTCATTGTTCAATGAGACTTCAAGTGGAGGTTTCATGCTTTTTATGTGATCTAATGAACCAAATGGTAAACACATTCATAAATACTGGTATCTCTTTGGATGACATTGGTGATGTGGATATCAATTTTTTGTGTTACTCTATTTAATAAATTTTTGAAGAGAATATATATTTTTGTAAATGATATAGGTTTTTTTATTTAGTATAATTGAATTTTAAAATAATTCATTTAATTTTTAAAATTTTAAAATATTCCTTTTATCATAAATATATTAGGTTTTAGGGGGTGGATTTTACTAAAAATAATTAAATCATTTTTCATTAAATGGTTTGGACGAGTTTAATTTTTTATTTTTAGATTAAATTCAATATTATTTTTTTTAAATTTCATAATTAATAAGAATATATTTTTAAAATTCATGAATTAAGGTAAAAAGTGGTTTTTTGAGGGTAGAAATTGTTTTGAATGGTGAGTGTTTGTGTTTTATTATTTTGAAACATTTTTTAATGTTAATAAAAATGATTCTTTTATGGGATTTTCTATATTTTCCATTATTAAAAAAAGAATTATTTTTTTAATAGATTTTTGGAAGGGGTTTTCGAATAATTATCTTTAAAAATTATAGGGAGTGTTGATTTTTTTTAGTTTTTTGATTTTGATGTGGGATGGTTTGTTTTTCTATTTTTATTTTTCTTTAGTTCTATCAGTAAAATGTTGACCAACATGGAGATTCTCTTACATCATAACTGCGTCCAACCATTTTTGAATTACAGATTCTAGTATCATTATTGATGATTTTTTAGTAGTTTGGGAGACTAAAATACTTGGGTTCCTTAATAGTCAACCATGAATAGGGGACACCCCCAATATAGATATTACCTTATCTGGGGACATGTTTATTTGTATTTGATCACAAGGATCTTGTTGTGAAGTGTGTAACTCCAAAAGTTTCTTTCTCATTCATCATTTTTAAAAGGGTAAAAAAATCGATATTATTGGGAGAAATTTTGTTTGAGAAAGACCAAATTTTTTCATAAGAGATGTGGAAGTTGAAATGTATTGAACTTATAGTTTTGTTTTTAATTAAGCCTCTAAATTGAGCTCATTTGTCTCATAACCTCTATTACTTTTGTGTTTCCCTTGAAATAGCCTATCGTTCCATTGGACCTTCATGTAAGTGGGATTTATACCATGGTTATATAGGGAAATAATATTCATTACCTTTGGTTATAACATATTGGTTAGGAATATTAGTTTTGATTTAAATTTAATTGATAATCATTGTGTGTTTTTTCATTTATAACATTACTTCAATTTGGTTGGATGTAAATCCATGGATATTTTGTGACATGGTTATGTTTTGTTTTTGGGTGGTTATCGAGTGTAGAGTATTAATTTTAAATTGTATAATAGAAATATTTGGGGCTTATTGCTTTTCAAGTTATTGGCCCAATGATGTAATGGTGTTCCATGGATTTTAGAGAATTAGGGTATATTGATGTGGATTGAACATTTCTTTTATATTGATTGTATTCGTCAATTGATACTTTTTAGGAAAAGAAACCGTTATGTTTTTTGGAATTATCACACCCGAACCTCAATTATTAATTTTTTTAATTATTTTTATTTTTATTTTCCTTCTAAAAATTTATGCTGAACGAGGTTTCATTTTTAAAATTTTAAACTCTATACCTAGGCACAGGGTTGGTGCATGTTTTGGGGAAAATATAACCTAAACATGATAAGAAATCTGTAACCTGAAAAATCCGTTCACCATGGTTGGTTTATGGTTATTCCACACATCATACATGATCATGTTGACTTCCTTAGGCCTTCTAGATAGAGGCACATGGTTAGTGCATAGTTTGGTCACACATGTATCCAAATCATGCACGATACATGTTATATAAAAAATAAATTATTTTAATATAAATACCATTACATAAGTTATTATTAACTAAATTCATCTCTCTCCCAATATCTATATCACACAACCAAGGTATGGGAGCCCTATCCATGTGCCTCCCTCCCTCCACCAGCTATAGAAGATAGCTATCTCTCCCTCCTATTTTTCATCAATTCTCTTCTAGTTGAGGTCCAAAAATCCATTATAACTTTTAATTACTCTTTCATCAAATTTCAGTCTTTCCAAATTGTCGTGTACTCTCCATGGATAAATTAAAATAGTATTAGGTTGGTTTATATTTTAGATTCATGAAACCTTGGATTCATGATCCCTGAATGTCCCTCATTCATGGAAAGTTGTTCAAAGGTGATGGATTTTTGTTGATTCTAGGTAATTATTTCACATTAATTATATTTTTCATAGATTTAGTTTTAGATATTTAGATTTTTTTTCAGCTATTAGGTTCCTATAGTGAATTGGACCTCATAAAGGTTTAACAGAAACACTATTTTCATAGTAAGTGAGTTCCTGATTGGTTTCTAACTATACATGGTTCCATTTTCTTATCATTATTTAGATATCACATAACAATAATTTTTAGTGATTATATGATGTGTAAAATACTTATCACATGATTTACTCTTCAATCCAATTTTGTTATCTCAATTTAAATTCGAATACTAATATGATTCGACGAGTTTCACAAACTTGTTGTTTTATAATTTCATGAATGAAAATTATTTTATATTTTATAATTTTTATTATTGGTTTTGGATTATAAATTTGGGTTGAAATCCTGATAAAAAATAAGGTTAATAGAAGTTTTATGCTCCTACATTTTCTTTCATATATCTATATAATTATACATACATATATATATTGGTTCTATAAATATACAGAATTATATATATATATACTTATGAAAAAATTCATAACAGAATATGGTAAATTGCGTAATGATATTTATGTATATATTTATAAATGTGTATGTGTATATTGGTATAATAATAAAAGTGTGATTTTAGCCTTAAACATGATAATTGGTTTGGTTTTCTAAGAGAAATTAAAATTGGAATATTTTGGGTCGTTTTAAAAAGAACATTGGAATACCTAATAGGGATTAATGTTATTTATATAAAATGGTTCTTTAATTGATAATTGTAGAGACCCAAAGCTTGAAATACATATACATTAAATTACTTTTGCGGAATACCTAATACATAACAAAAACAGACACCAGAGGACCGTAAAAGTTTAGTGTCTTTGGAAAATCAGAATATAATCTTCTAATCTTGGTGAAAGATCTTCAACATCTCCTATAATGATCTTCCATTTTTTTCATACCGAAAACCTTTTTTATATCCTGGAGAAAAGAAAACATATAAAGGGTGATCACAAATCCTCATTAAGGGTAAGCATGGAGAAAATAAATCAAACCCCATACATTTCAACTTTAAAACATGAACATCAAGTTTACACATAAAAATCATGAGTTGTGAAATAAATTATGGCTGTATGTAAGGAATAGGTCATAAAGGAACATCAATCATGATAAAATATCACGGGAATAAAAAATTTAATTGTGCCAAACCATTAAGGACATGATATGATTTCCGTAGTAGCCAAGGCATTATTGTGAAGACCATCTTAGTGGACAAAGTCCCTTTCTGAATCGAGTTCACTCCTCGTTCTAGTCCTGTATCACTGAACTGGATTAACTTACCATTCCAACCATGTATATCTCATGAGATACAAATCTTTACCCAATGCATTGGAGGGAGATATAGGTCTCACCCATATCATAATGAAATCATTCTTACGTGTTCCACAACAAAAACACAAATCATTCATCATAACCCAAAGAATAAAATGGGTTTCATAGACATCATCCCATCATAACATAATCCATATAAAAAAGGGATATCATTTCATCATAAGTAAAGTGAAACCATTTAAATAATAGATACATTATAAATAAAACATAAACATGATAAATAATGTCATCTTAGATAGAAAATAGTTTTGATAAAACAATTGAAATGAATTCTTGAGGAAAATATCCTTTCTTTTTCAAAATCATTTTTTTAAAAAAAATGCCACCCAATTTTAAAAGAAACGTATTTTATTGAAAATAACCATGAAATATTGTAGAGTAATATTTATGAAGAAAAGCTGTTATGAAACCGTAAAAATCCATTCATGCCGTATAAATTAAAAAAACATTCTCGTACTTTTGATAGAAAAGTCAAAAAGTACCTCATATGGTAAACAAAAGAAATATTACTTACATACCATGTAGTAAAAGTCAAAAAATGGGTAAAAATGAATTTAAACCAACATTAAACCATTTTTAGAAAATAGATACATGGATGATAAATATAACCCCACTAAATACTTACATATAAGCAATTTTAGATAAAAATTAGATTGCAAAATTATCCCTTACCTTAGGTATGATATGCTTCGTACGTATCCGAACCTCCTGTATAATGATTTCGATAATTTTATTTACTTATTAAAGAATAATATTCATTGTTATTATATCATATATGATTCACTTATGACTTTATATTACCTGTTCTTTTTAAATTCCATGTTAAAACAGCGTTTTGGGTAAAAATGTTTTATTTATCATATGTGTTTGGAATTATTGTTCTTGATATTATTATTACATATATCATGATTTACATACATCCATAATTTAAATCATGATTTATATATCATATATATTCAGTATATATATATATAATAGATAGATGAATGAAATGAAATACACTGTTCATGGAGACGGTAGGTCGTACATATGCATGAACGCTCTTTTCCTTTCCTTATTGACTTGATTGGAAGTAAGTAGATGACATATATATATATATATATATAAATCATGTATCTTTATTATTTCATATATTTAATTATTATTCGTAATATATACTTTATAATCATTCTTGAATGGTCAACATGGAGAATGAATCTCATCGCGTCGTGGAGACGGTAATCCGTACGTACGCACGAGCGATGATATCATTCCCATAATTATTGAATGGAATTGGAGTGGATGATATAATATATAAGAATCAGTATGATGTTATAATAACCATATATTTTAATTATTTACACCATTATACACATCCATGTAAGGTTGTGGTGGAAAAACAGATTACACCACAGCGTGGAGACGGTATTCCGTACGTACGCACGCGCAATGATTTCGTTTTCCGTTGGATGGATAGAAGGTGAAATTGGGTAGTTTTATATTTATTATAACATATAAGTATATTATTGATACTGATGTTATTACTTTATAATGAAACAACTAAACCAGAAGAAGATGAAAAAGAATGAAAAAAATGAATGAATCGGTTGAAGAGATTACCTCTTCTTTGACGCACCTCTTTTAAGCTTCCTCTTAATGCACTAGTGTTGGCATTTTGAGGAGACCCGAACATATATGATGTTTTAAGGGAAGTTGATAATGGAAATGGCCAGGTTTTGGCTGAGCATGAAAGCTCAAAAGAGAAGAGGGAGGTGGTGCCCTTTTATAAGGGAGGAGAGGGGCACCATAGAAAAAATTTAAAATATTATTTTATAATAAAGTCATATTTGGTTTATAATAGCTCCAAATTGATTTTTTTCGAATCTAAAGTGGGTATGGGTTGAAATACTCTCAACCAATAGGTGTTGGACAAGTTTATGTTACTATTTTAACCTTATCATTTAGATTTAACTCTAAGTTATATAATTTAACTTTAACCCTGTCTTACTGTCTTTTACAATATATGGATAGTAAACTTACTATGAAAAGAAAAAAGAACCCCAATTGATTCATTATTAATATATATACCTTTACTTATTTAATTTGGACGAACCTTAGATTTTTAGGAATATAATAACAATAAATAATATATAAGTTGTTTTAAAAACTATTTTATGTTAATATTGAAACTATTTGGTAATTGATTTTTTTGAAAATCATAAAAGCATGATTAGTTCACCAAAAATTAATGAAATCTATATTAACATGCCATATTAACCTATAAAATTATTTTAATTCATAAAAAGTCTCAAATTACATTTATTTGGGTATTTATAACATCAATTATGTTAATATTTCATTAATAAGGTAATTACTGCATCATCATTCAGATATAAATAAATTAAATTATTTAAAGTATAAAAATTATAAATAAAATATCCTTATGTAGGAAATCTTTTTAGATTTCTAATGAATATTTATAGTCTAATTTATCTTACGTATAACATTATATTAAAAATGTTTTAGTTATTAAAATTTTATTTTAACTCTTTTAACTCTTCATTAAATAAAATAATAATAAGTGTCCTAATCTAATCCAAGTGGACCTAAAGGGTAATATTTTATTCCTAAGGTTGTTTTTTTAATTACACTTATACAATAGAATTAGGACATGTGTTAGTGTAATAATAATATCAATTTTACCCATAATTACCCTATTTACTTTTAACCATGGTAAATAAAAGTAAAAAGTTACTATTCACCAAAAATTATTTTTATCTTATTGAACCACATTTCACTCCTTGATATTAACCACTTCTCTCAGATTTTCTAAATTCAACTCACATATGCGGTGAAATTAAGATCTATGTACAATTGAAAATACTCCTAGGGGATGGATAAAAGACGATAAAATGTCTAATAAAATTTTTATGTATCTATATTTTTATAAAATTACTCCAATGATTTACATTAAACATATATAGTTAATATGTATCTATTTTTTCATAAAATAAATTTAAATAAAAGAAAAAATTATTTAAATAAAAAGTCGGTTTTTAAATAGTAACCTAGTGTTTTCACTATTCATCAAAAATTGAAATTTTTCAGAAAAATACCAAAAATTCACCCTAGGATAATTTTGATATTTCGAATCCAAAAATGAAGTCTATTTTGAAAGATAATATTTATTAAATTACAAAAAGTGGATATTACTATTCACAATGGATAGTTTATATAACATTTTAATAACATATCGTTGTTTAGTGAAACTCAGTATTGCGTACAACACATGCTATCGTGGAAGGTCCTCATTGCGTGTAAAGCAAGCCAATTCAGGGTTGTGTGTAGTGAAATATTCATTTGTTTTTGTGTATAATATAATCCAATGATATTTCATTTATACATTGAATATATATATATATACACTCAATGTTTCATAGAATAACTTATATCAAACGAACTTGAAATTTTGTGTAGCACGATCCAAGAATAGTTTTTCATATACTGCAAGCTAATACAGTGTTACATATAGAGCAAGATAATCTTGGTGTATCATACAAAATAAGACATCAAATAAATTAAAATGAATACTTCTAATAAAATCTTGAGGGTGTTACATTCTACCCCCCTTAAAATGAATTTTGCCCTAAAAATTCGTCAGGGTTATAAATGGTTTACTATTTGAAAGTTTCTTTCATAGAAACCCACATCATAATAAGAAATACTAAAACTTCATTTTAAAAAGGGATGTTAGAATCATAACAGTCACCCAATGTAACCAACCACTGGGTTTCTACATAGGACAACATAGGGTAAAATATGGATATGGAAGAGAAATTTAACCATCAAGTTCTGATAGAGAGTGGTAGAGAACATGGCAATGAAAAATCCATCATTCACAAAGCCATAAATATGTGTTGATTTAAGGTACCATCTAATTCATCAGGTATGAGGGTACTATGACAACGTTTTTAGTTCTCAAGATCATTTCCCCAATGTTGATTAATTGTGGAATTAAAAGAAATAATTACTTGAAATTGGTACAATCTCACCATTATTTGTGTCTTGATCAATTTCCACTTCATCTCATAAAGAAATGAAGTTGAATTTGTCATTCGTGAATTGTTAACAGATCATGTGATAGAATGTTAGGTCATTCCATCTGTTTCTATCGCAAAAAAGTTTAGCACAATTCAGTAAATATACATAATCCATCTATGCTGAGATTAATCATATATGGTTGCTAAAATGGACTTATACTTTATTTATTGTAGCGCTTAATAAAATAAAACTTGTTTCTACTAACTAGCAACTTCATGTATGCTAGTGGTATGTGATAAAGGCCTATCACACTCCAGTTGTGGGTTTGATTCCCACAACCTTGTCTGACACGATGGGTTGTCTCTCATCCTGCAGGTTGTCCCTTTTTCTAAAACTATATTATAATACCATTCCTACAATAATATCCAAAAAAGTTCTAGCCTTAAACAATACTATCTTATTTCTAACTTAATTCATTCCAATCTTTCGGCTTATCCAAAATACTTCTGTCCAAAATCATAGTATAGGGAAAACAATTACTAGAAATGTCATCTACCAAGCATGTGAATACCATCATTTATCACCATATATCATAGGATATATCTTGTTGGTTACATTCCAAACATGTGAATACCTTAATAATATATTTTCTTGATCCATAGTGAAAACATGAATGTTGTCACAAGGTAAATCGTTCCATATACCAAAATCCAAAAAATTCTATATACTCAAACCATGATATCACTTTTTTCCTTATATTAGTCATGAGATCATTAATACTATCTAACATTTCATTATCTCTTTATCCCTTATTTATGTTCATATTAGGTGGTTTCCCAAAATATCTGAATAACCTTTCATGGTTACCGGTACCATTCAACATATACATTCGAAAACATAAGGAAAAACAATTGTGTAACAATCCTTAGATGTCTCTTTATTCCCTAGTACCATGAGATTTCTTATAAAAAATTACTCTTGATAAACATGTAATCATTCCACTACCTTCTTAAACCATTAACCAATCTTGAAAAATTCATTCATCTCACATATCATTTTTAGTCTCTTCATCATCATCAACATAAGTACTACCCCTATAACCCTATTGATTCTCTTCATGATACATTCACTTAGGGAATTGGTTTTCATAATGTCCATACATTCTACATTTAAAACATATAACCATTGTTGATGTCTTAGCAACACCATTATCCTTGTCCATGGTGTTAACTGAACCTTTTCCTTTACAATTACTGGATTTGTGTCCTTCTTTTCCTCACCCAAATCATTTTCCAGTTCCTCTTAAACATTCTCCCTAATGCCTCTTCCCACATGATTTACATGAGGGAAATTGTACATTCATTTCGCTATGATCATCATGAAACTCCATCTTTCTCTTATTAGCTGAGTCAGGAATCTTACCAAAGATGAGATTACTGATCATATTATGATATTTCTGATTATGCATAATAATGATATGTGGACCACCAGATCCAACTTCATTTGGTTTCTCGTGAAGAATATCATTCCATTGTCCATCATATCCTTCAATATCATGAATCTTTATGTTTCCATCCATTTTCTAAACCCCCCCAAAAAATACTGTGACTGGAAAAAATCATAATCAAGGGGGAGTAACTTTAATATCTAGCATCTTAGGTTTAATTATAATATCGTTACCATAATTCTAGGACTATAACCTATACTTATAATTAACCTTATAGACATCCCTAGACATACCTTAGAAATATCTCTAGGGATTTCATTAATGTTTTCACATCCTAGTTTCAAATGGTTGACTACAAATTTCCTATGATACCAATGGTAGAGACCCAAAGATTGAAGTACATAGATATTAAATTAATTTTTCAGAATACCTAATACATAACAAAAACAGACACCAAAGGTCCATAATAGTTTAGTGTATTTTGAAACTCGGAATATAATCTTCTAATCTTGGTGAAAGATCTTCAACAAATCCCACAATGATCTTCCCTTTTTTTCTTACCTAAAACCTTTCGTTATATCCTAGGGAAAATAAAACATATAAAGGGTGAGATCAAATTCATAGTAAGGGTTAGCATGGAGAAAATTAAATAAACCATATATATTTGAATTTCAAAACATGAACATAATGTTTACACATAAAAATATTGAGCTGTGAAATATTTCTTGGTAGTACGTAAGGAATAGGTCATAAAGGCACATAAACCATGATAATATATCATGGTAATAAAACATTTAATAGTTGAAAACCTTTAATCACTTGATATGATTTCCATAGTAGACAAGGCATTGCTTCCAATACCATATTAGTGGACAATGTCCCTTTCTGAATCGAGTTCACTCCTCATTCCAGTCCTATATCACTGAACCGGATTAACTTACCATCCCAACCTTGTCTATATCATGAGATATAAATCATTACCCAATGCATTGGAGGGAGATATAGGTCCCACCCATCTCATAATGAAATCATTCGTACATGTGCCACAACAAAAACATAAATCAATTATCATAACCGAAAAAATAAAATGGGTTTCATAGACATCATCCCATCATAACAACATCCATATAAAACAAATGGATATCATTTCGTCATAAGAAAAGTGAAACCATGTAAATAATAGAGTTATTATACATGAAACATAAACATGCTAAATAATTCCATCTTATATGGAATATAGTTTTGATAAAACACTTGAAATGAATTCTTGTGGAAAATATTCTTTCTTCTTCAAAATCATTTTCTTTTCACAAAAAGGCACACAATTTTAAAAGAAATTTTTTTTATTGAAAATAACCATGAAATCTTGTAGAGTAAGCTTTATGATGAAAAGGCATTATGAAATTTTAAAAATCCATTCATGCCATATAAGTTAAAAAAAGCATTCTCGTACTTTTGTCGGAAAAGTAAAAAAGTACCTCATATGGTAAACAAAAGAATTATTCCATACATACCATGTAGTAAAAGTCAAAAATGGGTAAAATTTACTTTAAAAATACATGAAACCATTTTTAGAAAATAGATACATGCATGATAAATATAACCCCAGTAAATACATACATATAAGCCATCTCGGATAAAAATGAGATTACAAAATTATCCCTTACCTTAGGTCTGATATGCTTCATACGTATCCAAACATCCTGTATGATGATTTAAATAATGATATTTACTTATTATAGAATCATATTCATTGTTATTATATCATATATGATTCAATTATGACTTTATATTACTCGTTCTTTTGTAAATTCCATGTTAAACCAGCGTTTTGGGTAAAATCATTTTATTTATCATATGTGCTTGGACTTGTTGTTCTTGATATTATAATTACTTATATCATGATTTACTTACATAAAGAATTTAAATAATGATTTATTTATCATATATATTTAGTATATATATATAATAGATAGATGAATGAAATGAAATACACCGTTCATGGAGACGGTAGGCCGTACGTACGCATGAACGCTGTTTTCCATTCCTTATTGACTTAAATGGAAGTAAGTAGATGACAGACACACACACACACACACACATATATATATATACACACAAATAAATACAGTAGCTTAATTTTTTCATATATTTCATTTCTATTCATTATATATACTTTATAATCATTCTTGAATGGTTAACATGGAGAATGAATCTCATCGCGTCGTGGAGACGGTAATCCGTACGTACGCACGAGCGATGATATCATTCCCATAATTATTGAATGTAATTGGAGTGGATGAAATAATATCTCATAATTATTATGATTTTATAATAACCATATATAGTTATTATTTACACCATTATACTCATCCAAGTAAGGTGGTGGTGGAAAAACAGATTACACCCCGGTGTGGAGACGGTATTGTGTACGTAAGCACGCACGTTGATTTTGTTTTCTATAGGATGGATAGAAGGTGAAATGAGGTTGTTTACTATATATAATGAAATTTCAGTATATTCTTGAAACTTATTTTATTATTTTATAATTAAACAACTAAATAGGAAGAGGTTGAATAAGAAAGAAAACATGAAAGAATCAGTAGAAGAGATTACCACTTCTTCGACGCACCTCTTTTATGATTCCTTTTAATGAACTAGAGTTGGCATTTTGAGTAGACAATAACCTCTATAATGTTTCTAGGGAAGTTTATAAGAGATATGATCAAGATGTTTCTGAGTTTGAAAGCTCAAAATTGTGTAAATAGAAGAGGGAGGAGGTGCCCTTTTATAAGGGAGGAGAGGGGCACCTTAGGAAAAACTTAAAATATTATTTTATAATAAAGTCATATTCAATTTATAATAGCTCTAAATTGATTTATTCCGAAGCTAAAGTGGGGATGGGTCTAAATCCTCTCATAAAATAGGTTTTAGGCAAGTTTATGTTACTATTTTATCCTTATCATTTAGATTTAACTCTAAGATAAATAATTTAACTTTTACCGTGTCTTCTTGTCTTTTACACTATATGGTTAATAAACATACTATAACAAGAAAAAAGAACCCCAAGTGGTTTATTATTAATATATATAACCTTATCTAACTCATTTGGATGAACCTTATATTTTTATGAAAAGAATAACAATTAATAATATAATATTTGTTTTAATAACTATTTTATGTTAATTTTGACACAATTTGGTAATTGATTTTTGTGAAAATCATAATAGCATTATTAGTTTGAATAAAATTAATTAAATAACTAATAAAATGTCATATTAACCTAAAAAATTAGTGTAATTCATAAAAAGTCTCAAATTCCATTTATTTGGATATTTATAACATCAATTATGTTAATATTTCATTAATAAGGTAATTACTGCATCATCATTGTGACATAAATAAATTAAATTATATAATATCTAGAAATTATAAATAAACTACCATTATGTAGGATATATTTTTATCTATATAATGAATATTTATAGTATAATTTATCTTATGTATAACCCTATATTAAAAATGTTTTATTTATCAAACATTCATTTTAACTCTTTTAACTCTTCTTTAAATAAAATAATAATAAGTGTCCTAATCTAATCCAAGTGGACCTAAAGGGTAATATTTTATTCCTAAGGTTGTTTTTGGTATAATTAAACTTATTCAATAGAATTAATACATGTGTTATGGTAATAATAATATCATATTTACCCTTATTTACCCTATTTACTTTTAACCGTGGTAAATAAAAGTAAAAATTTACTATTCACCAAAAATTATTTTGGTCTTATTGAACCACATTCTACTTCTTCATATTAACCGTGTCTCTCAGATTTTTGAAATTCAACTCACTGAAGCGGTAAAATTTAGTTATATGTACAATTGAAAATGCTCCTTAGAGGTGGGTAAAAGACGATAAAAAGTTCAATAAAATTTTTATGTATCTATATGGTTATAAAATTACTCCAATGGAATACATTGAACTTATATGGGTATTATGTATCTATTTTGACCTAAAATAAATTTAAATAAACTAAATCATTATTTAAATAAAAAGTCAGTTTTTAAATAGTAACCTAGTGTTTTCACTGTTCATAAAAAATTGAACGTTTTAAGAAAAGTACCAAAAATTCACCTTATGCTAACTTCGATATTCTGAATCCAAAAATAAAGTCCATTTTGAAAGATAAAATTTAAAAAGTGGGTATAACTATTCATATTGTCTATTTTATATGATATTTTCATAATATATTGTTGTTTAGTGAAACTCTGTATTGCGTACAACACACGGTATTGCGAAAGGTCTCGATTGCATGTAAAGCAAGCCAAGTCAAGTTTGCGTGTAGTGAAAGATTCATTTGTTGTTGTGTATAATAGAATAAAACCATATTTCATTTATAAATTGAATATATATATATATATACACTCAATGTTGAGTAGAAAAGCTTATATCAAATGAACTTGAAATTTTGTATAACACGATCCAAGAATAGTGTTGCGTATACTGCAAGAAAATATAGTGTTACGTATGGCACAAAATAATGTTGGTGTGGTATACAACTCAAGCCAT
Organism: Viscum album; assembly: GCA_963277665.1. Classification (NCBI taxonomy): domain Eukaryota; kingdom Viridiplantae; phylum Streptophyta; class Magnoliopsida; order Santalales; family Viscaceae; genus Viscum; species Viscum album. The sequence goes on from OY728127.1 coordinate 1,282,252,740, forward strand.
AAAATAAATTAAAATGAATACTTCTCATAAAATATCAGGTTGTTACAATAAATCTAGTTTTTTGTTACCTCTAATAATAACTAATAATCCTCGTGGTTTCATAAATATTTTCGATTTATTATTAATGAAAATTGTTTTAATGAGTCTTGATTACAATTAATTAGGGAAATTGTTAATGAATGGTTGATTAAAAGAAGTAGGTTTTCTCATAGAATATAGTGATTTTATAATTGGAAAATCCCATAGGAGTTAGGGTATAATGGAGGGGATATTAGGATATATTTCACTTTAGATTACACAAATATTAATAAAAAATATACAATGGTCCTGGTGATGTGGTTTGGTAGCACCACACCTCTAGGACCAAACATTTACCATTTAACTGATAATTAGATGTGGTGTAATGATCGGGAAACCCCACCCCTACATGCCCTAATAATGTTCACATAAGTGGTTTGTGTGTAAATAATAAATTTAACCATTATATAATAAGAATATAAAATGATAAAGGGTCCTTATGACCTTATATAACCTATGTATTTTACAATAGTGCTTATTTATAAATGTATACATTAATGGTTCTTGTTTATCTTGTATAAAAGTTTTAAATATGGGTTTTACTATCTTTTAATAATTAACAAAGCATGTTAGAATGTTTTATTTAGACCTTTTTATAACATATAATTGGGTTTCATGAATATATCATTTAATCCCAATGTATTTCACCTTGTATCACAAGATTATTTAAAATATAAATTTTTTTATAGAAGAACTTGAACCAAATGGATTTTAAAAATGGGGGTTTCAAGAAATTTCAATGTAGGATGAAAAATAAATTTCCATGTGATTCATTTAATTTAATGAAAGTAATTAAATTATGTCTATAAAGAGATGTGGTATCTTAATAAGTCCATCAATGAAAAATGTAGATTTATTACTATCCATAAAACTATCCAAAATTTAGATATTATTTATATATTAAAACAAGCATTCTAGATTCCACTAATACACCTAGAAAAACTGTAAATCATTCCTATCATATATTTTTAGAATAATGTTCTATTATATATATTTCTGCTGATAGAGAAATTATTTTAGTTGTGTGGAGAAATTTAACATCAAGTTGAGTAGTGTATTATAATTTAATTATATTTATACCATTATTACCTCATACACATATGGTTCTTATTATTTCTATGGATATTGGGAAGCTATAATAGCTGGTTATTGAAGAAAAGGCTTCTATTGGTATCATTATGTGGCTTTGCGAATTATGGGAGAGTGATATTAAGGGTGAGATGAGGTATCTATTTAGATGTTTAACTTATTTATTTATATGTCACTTATTTAATTTTATCTTGTTCCTATTTAATATGGAATGGATGGTGGATATACGAATAATTCATGACTAAATTTTCAACTTTCTTTTACACTCTAATTATTTGGTTAATCTGTTACCACTGGATTTATATTTTTACCCTGGCCCATTCTCAAACATAGAAGAATTGACGATGCACTCTGGGGATGTCACTAGTAGCCTTAGGTGTCCCAAAGAGTGGAAACATGGGTCTGTTCATAACACTACATAATAGTGAGTAGTCTAACCCAATGATCCTCAATCCATTTATACATTACTGAAGAGAGATCTTAATTCCATGATAATAGTAAAACTAAATAGATTTATGTCATAATTAACCACAAAATTCATCATTATGACACAACACAATCTAATGTCAAGGTTGTGGGAAACTGATATGTTATCATACTTAAAATATAACCCTTTAGTTGCATGTGTGATAATCTCTAGAAATATTTTAACCACTTTTAATTGAATAATGCATTAAAAATGATAATATAAAAATTTACATATATTAATAATGAATAGATTAAATTTTAAATAAATTATATATTTACATACTTAAAATGAGATAAACTATATATGAACAATTGATAACAAAAATTCATATTAAAAACATTTTATAATATAGTTAGTTTTTTGACAATCCATAATTAAACTAGTAATTTTTATTTTTTTAATGCTTTTGAACAAGATCATTAATGAATTTGCTCAAATATTTAGAATGATAATAGGATAAGTGTATCAATAAAGTGGAATAGCTAAGGATATGTATGATTGAGTTAACACATAATAGTATCACAGGAAGAAACCTATGTTATATGGGTAGGCATTCGATGTCAAATCTAATATGAGTATAGCCAGCATATGATATACTACTATATAAGAATAAAATTTTGGGACCATATTATATTACAGTGAAATGACGTATGGTGATATTGATTTCAACATATTATATTGGACACCCATCAAGATAACCCAATTCATTTGTGTTCTTTATAACAATTAAAAAAGTGTAGCGTGACATTAATTTTATAGGGAAGACATTTTGTAGTATTATCCTCACATTGGGCAATATAGGAATAACTCACAATAGGTAACTATAGGAAAGGTGTGTGGCTTTTTTATAGGGTTTTGGGGATATTAATCCAATTATGAAAGAGTCTATATAAGAGTAACTCATGTTCCATATATCAATTTAATCCTGACATGTCTCCATGATTTTAATAAGAAGTGAATAATATAATGGAAACCACAATTTCCAAATATCAATCATGCATGGTCATGCTGAGATAATCTCAATGAAGAATTTATTTCATGATTTATTCTTCTATTTTAATCACATTAATCTTATGAATAACACCTATATTGTAGTCCCCAATTTCCACTACATCAGATAACATGTTGATTAATCAAACACATGCCTTTAATGAATGCTGTTTATTTTAAATATGAAGTAAATTATATTCCCACACTATTGTTAATCTCACACTAGTTTTATGTCAAAGGGTTGAATACTATTATATCATGATATTTGGACATTGCAATGTAAATCATGCATATACCATTGGGAATTATATTACTATTATGAGATCCTCTCAATGCATTCCTTATATAAGACGTCCCTATTACAAAAATTAATCTATATAAATTTCACTAGAGGAGATATACATGATGTAGTGTCTCAAACATAGGTTATTATATGACTATATTGTTAAAAATTATATGTGATGTAAAATGTTTTTTTCTTTTAGTTCAATAGAAACAAATGAATTTTAATTGTTTTATGAATCATACAAAAAGTAATTTTATCCTATTTATTGATTTATAAATGGTGATTAGTAATATATTAATAATAAATAATTAATTATTAGTTATTTTATTGTTTATGAAATATTAATTAACTGAATAATCCTAAAAAATATAATGTTTTCGATTTTGAGAATTATTATTTTTTAACAGTTACATAATTTCAATTATCCAAATTATATCCAATTTGATGAATTATTTAAACAATGCCAAAAAAAATTTAACACTAATGTGATAAACATTTAAATAAATTTTAAATATATGATATTTAGATTATGAAATTCAATTCATTTTTTAATTTAAATATAAAATATCTATATATTATGTAAGAACATATTTTTACTATAAATACCATATAGTATAATAATATAAAACGGTTCATATTGGAAATAAATATAAAATTTTTATGATATTTAAATTTTGGAATATCCAAAATGAAAATATAAATTATATAATTTTAATAATCATCTTTATTTATTTATTTTTCATAAATAGTTTATCTTATGTTTATATTCATTAATTTTTCAACTATTTACTTTATTACCTTTTTTATTTTTCAAAGGTATAAATTTTTTATATTAGGAATATGTGTGCTTAATTAGTTTTAATTTTTGTATTACATCTAAAGTATTATGAAATAATCTAGGGTGTAATTATCGGGGTGTGATAAATGATTCTGTTTTCTACTAACTGGACTTTTTCATGTAGTGTACGATGAGCATGTGTTAGGAATTTAATGATGATTTATAAATTCTATGAAAGGGTTCATATAACGTCTCTATTTTTTCCATGTAATGATATATAATTAATCTAATAATATTTTTATATCCTGAAATTGATATTGAGGGAGATTTTGAGACTGGCTATTTTTATGATAAAAATATTAAATACATTAATATCATACATACATAATTTTCTTGAAATAGTGGAATAACACATGAATGGAAAATATTATGGAAAATCTAAGATCAATATTGTGTTTGGAACATCTATCTTACAATATGTGACTATTAATCATTTTCATCATTGGGTGTTTTTTAAATGTGATATCACATGTGAAAATAAAAATAAAAATTTAATCAATTAATTAAATATTATTTTCAAAATAACAACCTAAACCACTCATTATTTAAACATGGTTATATCCAATTCAAATGGTTTCCCACAAAGCCCAGATATTGAGAGAGGAGTCATTGGAGTTGATCTTGGAAACTAACAATGGATCGATGATCTTTTTCACTAATAAAATTTGAGTATCTCACTAACAATGAAGGAGCTGATTTTTTATTCATCACTATTTGAACTTAAAAAAATGTATGGTGTTTTATTTATTGAGATTTATCTTGTTTTGATTTCCCATGTTGAAAATTACTAATTCATTTATGAAAAAATCTTATCCATTGTTGGCTTTGGTTGATTATATATAATTCTATGTTGGATCCACATTCACTGTTCCAATAATAAAAAATTAAATCCAACACAAAAATGGTATTGGTTTGATCCTCATTTTTGATTTGGTCATATCTACCCTATTTTCATACACATTTGTTACCAAAAATTTCCCTTGTCTTCTGTTTTATGAATATATGGTATTCGATCATTAAACAATCATTCTTCGATGCAAATAATCAATAACATAGTTTAGTATTATCATTGAGGGTGTGATTAAAGATTGACATTGATTTTTGAAATCCAATTTTGGTTCAGGATTGTATCCTAGATTAATGTTTAAAAGTATTTAATGCATTTATAGAACAATGTGACAATAAAAAATATTTCTATCTGATCAAAGGTCGGATACTTATGACCGTTTAAGATGAGTCTCTTTCGAAGATAGATCCAAAATTTGTGGGAGTGATTGATTTCTAAATCAATGTGTGTTGTAGAAAAACCAGAAGATATGCGAACAAAAAATTATATTCTTGAATATAATGTGTTATGCAGTGTATTACCCAAATAATACACCCCATGTGTGGCCCCTGGAATCAGTTCCAGTGTTTATATGTGAATACAAATGTCACATTCCATGTGACATTTTTCACATGAAATGTGTCCCAGTTTTAAAAGTTTAGTGTGTAACTTGGGGGTACATGATCATTGACATAGATAAGAACATGGGAAAAAATATAATAAAAATATACATCCATGTACTCAGACATGATGAGAGAACTCGAATACAATAATGTACATGGGAATGGGTAGAGTACACATGCATGGACAGAGGTATGTGTGTTTGAGAAATTGTACATAAGAAAACCCAGGGATAATGAGACACATTTTTTTACTAACAGTACATGCTATGTACATTATAGTCTAGTGTGTGGAACTCTATCTCTTTATTATAAAATAGGATTCGTTGATTGTGATCCCATATACCTTCCCTATGGGGGTAGATTTTGGAATTACATCCTTCACATAGGATTGGGAACCAATATATGGTTTTTTATGATATAGTTCTTGGTATCCCTCTAAGACAGATGGGGTGCGATCATCTATCACATATTTCCTAGGCGGGGTTACAAGTATTGGTGCTACCACCATGAGTAGTGTGTCAATCCCATATATATAAGGTTATTTATAATTACATTCATTGCATCCACCAACGGTCTTAGATGTGATCCCTTATCTTTATATTGGGAACATAAGAGTTCCAACATGTACTTATTTGGTGAGGAATGAGGTTCACAACATCTCAAAAGAGATTCATCAATTATATCTTGGATCATAGAGTGATTACTTATGTAATGAGTGTTATCTTAAATCTAAGAGTTGAATCATGCGAATTTTAGTGGTTGAGACCAACATGAGTCTTATAGTTAGTTAGGAGTGTATTTATGTTATTTTTAATTTTAATTACATATCATATCTTGATTGAAATAAATTTGTATTTATTAGATTACTAAAATTCATTCAATATGATTATTTATTTATTGGTGCACTTTTGGAAAATTTTATACTCATCCCTGCATGAGATTTTCCCTCACATGTCATGTCTTTTGCAAATGACAGGACACTTTTGGAGTCCTAGGAGGATTTAGAGAAGGATAATTGTATTTTTGGTTTGACAAAATTTGGATCATAGAACTGTTTCATTTGATAGTAGTCCCATACTTCTAAGCTAGTGGGAATCCTTTATAGTTTTTTGTGGGATTTTATTTAGGTTGTAATCGATTCTAGTACTTTTTAATACTTTTTTGTGGGATATAGATGTCATGGATGTATTGGTATTAGCTCTATGGATTCATATTTTATAAATGTTTTGTCATGGAGTTATCTGTGTGCATATTTATACATAGGCTAAAGCCTCACATGTGTGGGATTTGTCTACTTGACTTAAAACCATCACGGTGGGACCCATTGAGTTGATTAATGGTATAGTGGTGTTATAGGAGTCTATTCTTCCTTATTATTAGAGTTTGGAGTTTATTTATCCATGTTATTGGTTTTGAATTTATGGAAAAAGTGTTAAATCATTTTGAGAGTGGATTTTATGCCAGGGTTTCTAGTCTTGGGGGGAGACCAACATATTCATTTTCCAGGACTTTGATAACATTCTTATTGAATCCAAACATGTAGGCACTGTTTCCCAGCAAAGCATTGGTACATGAATCATATCTGAATGGTTTGTGGTTTTCATGAGCATCTTTACTCAAATCCCTCGAAATATTCACTAGCCTTGGTAAGACTTTTTTATGACATGATTCCTCCATAAATAAAACAATTCAGGATTCCACTAATTGATCATGATGATGATCCATGAAGTGAAGAAGAATTAGAATAATGTCATGTATAACATGTGGTACCTTCAGGTGGTTTGTGAATTCTTCCACTACCAGTTGAGTAGTTTTTTTCTCTAGTAATATCAGTTGGATAAGTGTGCATGATGATAACACTCCATGAGTTTCAGAGGTAGAAACCTACCATGTATCGAGGTGTTATAGACCCCCATGTAGGCGATGAGTGGATATATGAATTTTCATGAGTTTCCCACCATGTAAGGAAAACTATATATTAAATGTTGTCCTAGAAGAAAGCCTTTTTCAGGATTCTACAGGGTGGTAGTGGAGTCTGGTGACTCAAATATATAATGAGAATATATAGTCCTAATCAGACATGATGAATCACTTTTGGGAATATTTTTATCCAAACACATTGTAATTGGATCATATCTAATAGATTCTACTTTTTTAAAGTGGAAGTGTTACCATGGAAGAGTACTCATTGTGTTTCATTGAGAACTTGTGATACCCTATAGATATGGTTCGAGATGAGTTCTTTAGATAATGAATCTATGATTAGAATATGCTAAAATATCAGTGAGGTAGTATGGTATCATTGAATTCCAAATAATATATGTGTGATTTACTGTGATTTAGTAGTGGGTATCATCTTGGTATGGAAGATACTGATAGAGAGTGTTAACATTGGCCACCCAATAACTAAGACCTCAGTAGTAGGTAGTAGATGGATGTCATAGGGATCTTGGTGCAAGAGAAAATTTATGAACGATCTTATGAAATTGTATTTCCAGTTCAAGGATCTGATGATGGTTATTTCCATTATAGAGAGAGAAATTTGTTCTATTGGGATGATCAAGGACATCCAATATTATATTGTCTTACCAGCCTTACAAATGACATGGAGATTATTTATATAACAACTAATAGTTATAGTGGTGGGAGCATGGAGATCCACATGGAGATGAACATAGAATATTATCCTTTAGAGAAGCAGTATGTGATTTTTTTTTGACATATTGCCTCCCTAAACCTAGGTTGTAACTTCTTGACCAAGGATTACCTTAAACCATTCCACAAGATGGTGGGTCACATGGACACAAGCATGCCTCCCCATATGACAGAGCATGTCGACTGGTATCAAGGGTATAAGGAGGTACAGTGGGGAGGATATTACCTCATATCATATTTTAATAGTAGATATAATAATAATTCAATAAAAACAATAGTATAATATAAAAATACACTTAGATGATAGGTCCAGTAACCCGCTATAGTGAAAATATATATAAATATATAAAAAAGGAATAATTAAAATAAAATAAAATTGGAAACTGTAATAATATACATGAAAATTGGCATTTTCATATACTAGATGTCATGGGTTTCAAGTATAAAAGAAGAGGAAACAAGGGATAGGAAAATACAACAAGTTATACAAAAATAAAAAAAAGGAAAAAAGGATAATCAACCCGCATCTCAAATATATGCTTGTTCATATTCTCCATTGATCCATCTATAAGTAGAAAATATCAAATATCTGTAGTAGATCATTTTCCATTATCCAATCCAAAAGAAAGGTAATATACTATGGTACGAAAGGAGGCTTGAGTATGCTGTGAGATAAAATCTTAGTAGACCACCACCAAATATGTCTAGAATTAATCCATGAATTACACGTAGAAATATATTTATAGAGGTATAAATAAATAATAAAAAATGCTATAAATAAATAAATTACATTCAACTCATATTTCTAGAGGAAACATGACATACTTCACCTACTTCTTCATATGCAGGAATGATAGTATGATATGTTACAATATACAAAGTAATAATACATTTGTCCCATAGTTATATAATATATCAAACTATATGCATTATTTAAGTGTATATATAAGTGCTCATATACATGGATACTAATCTAAAAGATCTTATAAGATAAAAAAAGATAAATTCCCAAAACAATATAATGAAGGTGAGAGGTCGTGCTCAACACTCATGATTGGTGGGGTGAGGCATCATCCCCAACACTTTAATAGAAGAAAGTGTAATTTGGTTCCCTTCACTCAAATAATAGTATAATGGTATGAGATATCATGGTCAACACCCATTGTGAGGGAGAGTGAAATAATATGCTCAACAATTCCCTTAACCATTATTCCACAACCAATATCAATTGCATAATCATAATAATAATAATGTTCTATGGAATCTTCAGTTTATAATAATAATAATCAATCCCCATTTATATAAAAATGGGATCCATAATCATATAATTAGTATATAAATCATGCATCCTATGACATGACCCTACCACCCATTCTTATTCATTTTACTTAATCCATTTACATTCATATATGAAATAAAACCATCATAAAGATAATCTATTTAATATATAAAATATATTCACATAATAAAAGAATTCATAACCACTTAGAAAGATTTTTTTTCATTTAAAAAATATTCCAATAGGGAATATCCATGTATAAAACAATCCATACCATTATAAGGTTCTTTGGGTAAATAAAAAATTACATAGAAGTGTGAAATTTCAATTACAATCCATGTCAAACAGTTAGAAGGCATGACAATTGATTATTCAATTAATTGTAAAGGATAATTTAAAACATCACACCCAAGTGGTTACAATGATTGTGGTTAGAGTCCTCTAAATATAAAAAAGGATCAATGTAAGCATATAAAGGTGTTTATAATGAATTATAATTAAAGATCTCACATTAAGGAAACACGCAACAATGAAAAAAAATCATGAAAACAATGCGATAATGAAAAAAACAATCATTTTATGGAAAAAAACTAGAAAATTTATCTTAGGGTCATTGAGGAAACCTCATAAAACAGTTGCCTTTGATTCGAAATAGATTAGGAGAAAAATTAAGTACATTCCTACACCTTAATAATAGTGTAAATGAGCTCACAAAAAAAATAGAAAAAGGATAAAAATTGAAACTAAAATATAAATAAATTCAATTTGAGAACTTACTTAGAGATATTCAAAGCTTATGGTATGAATTTATTCACAGTTCGAACCAAGGAGATGTTATCAAGACTTAGTTTAGATTTTTAATAATCCCACAGGTGAATAATAGGAGATACATCCACTAGAAATTAGTGGAGGAAAATATGTCATTCAGTTTTAAGCTTCATTAAGGGACAAATAGTCATTTATCCTTGAAAAATAAGGCCAAATTTTTTTCTAACACTGTATGGGAAAACTAAGTGCAAACTAAGCTCTCATATCTGCCTAAGCAGGAACCTAACATGATTAAGGAACATAGTTTCCCAAACCAAACACAAACCCTAAAAAAACCAACTATCTAAGATGTATAAAATCATATTTCATTTTTTGCCTTTAGATGCAATGTTTTAGAATGTATATGCATCCCCTGGTACTACAAAGGTACCCAACATGGTTACCAAACATAGTTTGTACTACCTATGTTCTTATCATGTACCCTACATATTAGCCCATTTTCGAGAACTCTAGGATCCAAAATAGCTACAGACACTCCAAGGACATTCCATAGGCCATAAATAATGTTTAAAAAGTGAAATAAAAAGTTTTAAACTGAAAAAATGATCTGTAACTTTGAGAAATAATCAGTGCTTACAACCTCCCCTAATTAAAGAAACTCATCCATGAGTTGGGCTTCTGAGGGTTAAAATGTGTTGTAAGAAATTTTTTTCTTTCAATGAGTTTGTATATGAACCTACCAATCTAGGTCCATTCATGTAGTTACCTATTTATCCTTATCACTAGTACTAAAATAACATACCCTTTCCTAGATTGTCTTCATAGTATAATCCACAATATCAACAAGTTGCTTCTTGAAAGAAACATTTGTCTCTTACTCAAAATCATTAGGCTAAATGAAATGTGATAGGCCAGGATAATACCTATGAGGCTAAGAAATGTGAATTAAATATTACATGGATTTGTATCTATAAGTTATTTTTATCTGATAATCTAATAGTATTATCATTTATATAATCTTAAAGGGACTGATGAATCAGGGAGAAATATTACCTTTCCTGTGAATATGTTGATGGACCAACTTGGTATAAACCCACAAGAAAACCTGATCTCTATCCTCAATACAATCTAGTCACTTTTGTTGATTGGAGAATGATTTATGTCAAGGATGATCAATCAACATGTACTTCCAGATCAAATAGACCTACTCTGTAGTCTCTTGGATGAGACACTGTCCATGAAAAGATGCATTCCCTGCCTCAAATGAACACATAGGTGGTCAACAATGCCTAAAATAAAATGATTCATAAGAATCAATCTGAAATATAGCAAGAAAAATATTATTATATGTGAAAAAAATATTGTTTATGTGTTACTCCAATGAGCTCATGATGTCACAAACACATTCCCATGGCATTTACTCTAACACCTGAATCTTACACTCTATTTATCCATCAGTCGGAGGGTGATAAGTTTTAATCATAATCACATTTGTACCCAAGGACATATACGACCCCTTAAAAAGCTATAATTTAAAGTGATAATTTATGTCACAAATGATCAAATAAGAGCTCTATGAATTTGTATGACCTTGAAAACGTATATCCTCACTAGAATGTCTACCAATAAGTTCACTCACACGAGTATGAAATGTGCGACCTTGGTCCAACTATTAGAAAAAACCCCACATTGTATCATTTCCATGAGGTTTATCTGGGTATTCCCATCATGAAATCTTGAGAAACTTCATTCTATTTCCACTTAGTAATGGAAACTTGATTTAAAAGTCCAGCTAGAACAATATTCAAAACCTTCACCTACTTGTAGGTGGACCCTCAAGGGATAATACCAGCAACATCTCACTTCATTGTTAGCCACCTGTACTAGAGACAAAAGTCTTGACATATCTTTCTGACACCAAAATTAACATCCCATGATAACGTATGAAACTATCACATCATATATTATATAATTTCTAGTTAAACCCATTCACGATCATGGAAGAATAAATTTTCATCCCAATCTATAGTCCAAAAAGAAGATGCATTATCATATCAATTGATATCCCTTATAGAGGGCTCATTTTATATGAATATTTATTCATTGTCACCCATTATATAAGGGTAAGGATCACTACTTATTCAATGTGGATAGTCGAACCATGATCCTCCAGAACCTCATTGTTAATTTCTAAAAACAAGGCCATGAAATTAAATTCTCCACCAGCCTCTTAAACTACAATTTTATATTTCTTTCCATTAAGACTGTCGAATATGAAATTTACTTCCTAAGAATGTTGGAATGCTCAAAATTATAAGACATTCAACAATCCACCAACTATAACTCCTTAATATTCATATCATGCTATGTAAATATGTACAATAGTAATTTCCAATCCTTGAATTCCAAAAAACACTCTCAAAGTAAACAGTGTATCCAACATTATAATGAATAAACTAAGAGGAATATCATGGGTTCATGTGTCATGAAATTAGACTCATGTGGCATAAAATGATGATACCCATATCAAATGGATCCCTCATAATTAATCAAAATAGATCCATTCCTGATACATAATGTATCATAATAAACAATATAGTTCATGCGTGGATTGATTAAAATCGGTATCAGTGCTGAATTTTATGTACCCTTTATGTCCTATAATGTTACATCAAATTCTTATTACAATACGAATTTCACACGACTCTTTTTCATGGCCATATGAAAAACTGGTAGATGTAAAAAATAATCGGTGATTTATCAGTAGTACCCAAATAGCACCAAGAAACTCAGTATACAAAATTTGTTATTAGGGTACTCCCATGAAACTACAGCCCTAAATTTTTCTATGTTTACCAAAAATCTAGAATCTAAGATGATATAACCTAGGAAGTGGACATCATCGATAAAAAAAGGGTTATTTATGGACCATATCATAAAGATGATGCTCTCTCAGCGTATTCAGCTCGATCACATGATGGTTGTAATGTTTATGTCGATAACATGACAACTCCATGATTTTAAACACAAAAGATACCACTAAAGAATCAAAATAATATTGTAAAACCCAATTCATTAAATCCATAAATACTATAGGTGTGTTCATGACACAGAATTATGTAACCATGTACTCATAAAGACCTCACATTCTCTTGAATGTTTTGTGAGGTATGTTTGATGACCTCATATGCACCTGATAACTACCTGACCTAAACTAATTCTCTAACAACACCCTCTCCCATTGGAGTAGATCGATGATGTTGTACATTTGAGGAATTGAATACCAAATCATTACTGTAAATAGGTTTAATCGATGGTAATCCACAAAAACATAAGGGTGTCATCCACTATCTTGGAAAAAAGGACCAGTGAACCCACTAGAGAAGTGTCAGGGCCTATAAATCCTATATCATTAATATAATGTAACTACTATTTGATCTCTATAAGATCTATGTGTTCCATCCCATTAGGAGGAATGGACACTAGTACTTCCCCTATAATGATATCAACAATAAATTCTTACTCCTGCACTGTATGTAGCCTAGAAAATTAATCTGGGATGACATCACTGAAATGATCCAATATGGTAGGAAAAATAGAAAGTCATAACCAGAGATCATTGAAGAAAATAACAGTGATTTGAGAATCCACACTTCCTCGAACCTATTTATCATGTCCATCTTGAGTCGTAGGGACATCCCATTCACCCTTATTAATATTTCTACCACCCTTTGGTGATGTGAAAATCACTCCCTAATTATATCATTATATATGGGATTGATCCGGAAATATTTATTCCATCCCAATTATTACATAAAATCCCATCATTTTGAGGAATAAAAGAACCCATATAAATAGATATCTGCCTATTTCAAGGGGATAGTCATTGAAATGAAGAACACTCTCTAATTAGATACCTAATGGTTTATCAAGTGGTTTAATAACAAAAAAGTGTTAAATCTCAAAAAATAGATTCCTAATAAATGTATCATATATAAATGTTTGATAAAAAACTATATCAAATAATGAAGACACTAATGTGAAGGATACTATTAAAATACCTCAAATGTAAAAGTGTTGATACTCTTATACTATATAAAAGGTTTGACTACATGTAATTATCATGTACCAAAGTTCTAATTCATAGCTTGACTTTGCTGAGCATTCCCGTTTTTCTTGTAGAAAGAATCATGTGTTTGATTATTTATGCCTCGACCACTTCCTACACTTGAGTGGTTAGTGGTATTCCAACTGCCCACCTGATGAGATAATGTAGTCCCCACTACTGAACATTGTGTTGTTGTAATTCTATTATTTCTAGGAACTAATGGATTGGTCCAATAGAAGCATTTTATATTCCAAATCCTATCATAGTTTCTCCATTCCACTAGATCCCTTAAAAACATGGGTTTAGTATGACTCGGGTTATAACACTTTTGATATATCAAGAAGCTGTTAGTATGAGCTGTCAGACTACTTCTACCTATACTATTATCCTCAAAGTGATGCTTCTCTCTACTTGAAGAAACACATATTGATATATTTATAGAAACACCCCGATGCAAACCATCTACTTCAATTAAATTTCTATTTATAATAATTGATTTTTTAGCTTTGAGCATATGGAATATTCTATCCCTTCATAAAATTTCTTGTTGGTCAAAAGGTCATCACACACAATAGTCATTACAAAGTGATACAACTCAATAAAGAGATAGGAATACACCACGACCGACATGCCTCCTTGTTGTCGGTTCACAAACTCTCCAGATCGGTAAAACATTAGAGTGTGTGGAAATAAATCATCATAGATGATTATCTACAAATCTTCTCAAATCATATTTCTAGGCTCATATGTTTGGATAATAATATCTTGAAAAATCTTGTATTTATAATATAGTGTTTAAGATGAAAGGCTAAACCTCCACTCTATAGGAATATCTTGATTATTGAATGTTGATATAATAGCATTTAGCCATGAATCGTTAGTGGGTGTTACTCCATCCACTGAGAATATGGGAAGGTTATACTGTTGGATCTCATGATTCAACTTTTCTAGAGTTTAGATAGGTTAAGAAATATCATGATTTTTTTTCATTTTTTGAAAGAATGCCTCTTGAAACTGGGCATTCTACTAACCTCAAGAATATTAAAAGGTTCCATACGAGGAACTAGTGGTTGGATACCTGGATGCTTTAAGCTCGCCAACTGAATTTATTGTCATCACCAGTTTCTAAGTGTATAACTGGAGGACATCGTGGAGACGTGATGCTACAATGTTAAACTCCTAATTCATAATAGATTCATAATGGTCAAAATATCACATATTAATATCTAGGACAAGTACAAGACTTCATATAGTAAATATCACACCTCTCTACAAGCTCGAAAATCATGGTCTTGGGGGTATGGAAGGGAGCATAATAATCCATAAGAACATTGATACACACCATCTATCGACAACTAAGGTCAGGTCAAGGTCTATGTCACATATGACACATATAAGAATACCACTTCATTCAAAAATTGATATAACATTTTTAAATTCATACTCATAAAAGTATATAAATGACTCTAAAATGTTTAACCAAGATAACCTCAATTTCCAATTTACAGGGGCACATACACTTATAAATTGGAATATTTAATCAACTTAATACAAATAATAGATCATTCTATCCCATGTGACTAGTGGTCCAGGGCTCAATGTGACACAATTAACTATTTAGGATTCATTATGTAACCTGTACATGAAAATAATGTTTGGTTACAGTAGACACATTTTTTTTTTAATTATGTGTTCTCAAACATGAACGGAATGGAAGAAAATTTCAATATATTAATATCATGTCACTAATAATATGAAACCAAAAAATGAACATAGGAAATAGACATGGTGTGGAAATAAATTGAATATTAGTCTTAATGTTCCAATAAATAATAAATGTAATGAACTATGAATCACTAATTTCATCAATATAGGGTAAAATAAATTTCATTGTAATAATTATAATCACATTAATATCAAAAAAAAATGTGGGTCACTCAACAGTGAAGTCAAATCAACCATAGTAGTTGAAATCAATAACATCAATTACACATCGTTTTAAAGTTATGTTTTCCGTATACATGGGATAGCTACAATGAAACATGGGCTCATTAACAAATTAATTTATTTCATGATAATTGGTCTAATACCCAATCACTAATATGAAATAAAAGAAGAATCTTGGTTACCACATTGTGACATCCTGACCCCAGATCGACATAACCTATGCCCCGAGCCGGTTGGTCACATTGACTCAATAGTTCATCTACGTATTCTTGAGGAAGCATATAGACATATATAAATAGACACTAAGATGATTGGTCTAGTAACTGGGCATAAAGGAAGTATATAGACATATATAACAAAGGTACAATGGAAATAAAATAAAATAAGACTGTAAAAATATCAAATCCATGTTGATGTTTCATATACAATATTTCATGTAATGATGATATTCATGAATGAGAAATAGGGTATAGACATATACAACATGCTATACAAAAAGAAAAAAAAGAAAAAACATTGTTCCAGGAGAATCTATATCATATGCTCAGTCCTCATATCGCATACTACAACTATGAGTAAATAATATGAAATATTGGTAGTAGAGAAGCTTCCCGTATCCGTACCTACAGACATGTAATCTACTTGGGTACCAAAGGAATCTCGAGTAGTGCATGAGATAAAATCTATGTAGGAAACCACCAATGATGGACATATATAATCAAAGTAGTGTAAATAGAAATAGTAGTGTGAAAGGAATAAATAAATAATCATTAATATTTGAAATAAATACATAAAAGTAAGATCATGTTCCTAGAGGACACTAGGTGGACATCACCTACATCAGAGTAGGCCAGAATGATAGTTTGATCAGTAAAAATTTTTATGTTAAAAATATATATGTAGCATAGATATATATTTTATACCCCTATATTCACTATGTATGTATGAATATATGTAGGTATATACCAAGATACTATGTGCTAGTGGGGTTAGGGCATAACTCATGAATCCATATTTATTATATACGAGACTATAATATCATGAAAAAGGATACATTCAATTAATATCATAATGAATGTACGATGTCTTTCTCATCAATCGAGATAGGTGGGGTGATAATTCATGCCCAACACCCAAATAGATAAACATGGAACTTCATTCCCATCACTCGGATAATATTTTAATCGTTACATACTTCATGATCCACTCATAATGTAAGGTAGAGTGAAATACCATTCTGGACATTCCCCTTAACAATCATTCCACAACCAGTCATAACAGATAATCATCATAAAAGTAATTTCATATGGAATATCTACTTTGTAATAATATAAATCAATCCCCATATATATTCATGGGTTCCCCAATAATATAATAAATATATAAATCCTGATTCCTCTCGCATAGCCTTACTGCCCAGTCTTATTCATTTCAGTAGTTTCATTTAATTCATCTATCCAAGGGAACCACCGTGAAGCTAATCTGTTTACCTTATACAGTACATTAATTTAATTGAGGCATTAAAAACAACCTTGATACTTTTTGGTCTATCTAAAAAATTCTATCAATTTGGAAAACCAAATTATAGTACAATCTAATAACGTAGGGGGTTCTTTGTTTCAATAAACATTTACATAGAAGTGGGAAATTTCAATTACAACACAAGATGGATTCTCGAAGGCATTCCTATCATTTATTCAACATATTATATTGGGTCAAATAAATATGGAACACGAAAGGGGTTGATAATATTGTGGTTATAATCCCCTAAATATGTAAAAATGCTCAATGATAGTATATCATGGTGTGTTTGTAAAAATTAACTAGAGAACTATTTTTAAGGGAACATGTGGAAATGGAAGGCATGCAGGAGAATGATGATGATAAGAAAACAAATAAATTTTAAATAAAATAATAATACCACATACCTTAGGCATATATATGAATCCTCATCCAATAGTTACCTCAAATTCGATGTAGCTTGCATGAAAAATAATGAGGGGTCCAATGCATAGAAAATTGGGTGAATGATAAAATACCTAAATATTACAAATGATATAAATAGAAACTAAAATATGAAATAATAGGATTCAAGAACCTACTACTATCTATCCCACTCACCTAATGAAACTTGATTCATATTTTAGATCAAGGGGTTATTATCAATCCTAAGTTAGGATTTTGATGAAACCCATGGTTGAAGAAAAGGAGATCCATTCAAAAGAAATGGGAGGGGGAAAAGAGAAAAAAATTATGTTTCATTAAGGTAAAATTTATCTTTTCAACCTTAATAATAGGGGTACATGATTTGGATACACAATTTAGAATATCCACCCACAAACCATGCTCTCCTCGCTATATAAAGTGTATCTCATGATAGTGAAGGTTCTTTGGCTCCCTCACAATACACAAACTTCAAAAAGAACCACTATATAGGATTTCTATAATCCTACAGGCTCATGTTCCTTCTATCACATGGTAGTAGAGAAACAATAACACCAATGCTACTCAAGAGGTTCCCTACAAAGTTTGTACTAAACATGCGGTAATCATCTCGCCTACACAGTTTTCCCATTTTCCAATAGTCCATGCTTCGAAAAAGACCCAGATGATTTTGGGACCTTCTTTAGGTAATAACTCACATTCACCACGAGAAACAAATTATTTAAACAAAAATAAAAGATCTATACCTTTGATAAATATGGGTCGTTACATAGGTTGTCTATGCTAGGGAAAGTGAACATGTGATCAGGGATGAGGTAAACTATAGTTAGTTGAAGCCTATGAACTAGAGGCTCAAGAGATGATTAGAGGTACGATGTTTATAATATATAAATTATCTATAGTAATAATTTTCCTAGGACTTAAGAAATATTTTATTTTAATGACTCTTGTTTAAAGAATAGAGATTTATGTTGAACCATTTGTTCGATCCTTTCTCTCTAGGACTCCGACCTGAGGTTATTCATTGATTACACACTTTTTCAAAAATTGTTACCCAACTCTTAGAGAATAGGTATTTATATGGGATATTTTTTATTAGAAATTATTCCTTACAACATCATCTTCTGAATGTACTATTTATCCACAATTCATTCCCAAATTGACTATTCCTGGTAAAGGTTACTGTGTATCCATGGAGATAGTGTGAGTTTTTTTCTAAGTGATAAGGAACCACATACAGAGCAGGACAAGAACATACATAGGAAGATACTACCAACTACTCACCATTTGGATATAATTTCACATGGATTAGTTGATTTTATGGTATTTCAGTTCCCTATAGTGGTGTAATAGTGTTATTATGTCTTTATTTTAGAAATTCAAGACATTCCACCCCACCAAGAAATAAAAAACATCATTAACATACACCTAGGAAAGGCCCCCATAACTACAAAATCATATCATATTTATCATATAGAGACACATGAGGTGATGGTGGATTTAGAGGATTGTAGAGGAGGGGATATGTAAGAGACTATGTTTCCCCCAGGGAAACCCCCGACATGTTCACCAAGATGGTTGAAGGGAGTTTGTGGTTTTTTCTTTATTAGAAAATCCCATACTAGGTGATCATGAAGATTAAGTATCTACTTCCAAATATTGAAGAACTTTTCAATCAGTTCATAGGGGCTTGATGGTTCTGGAAGATAGTCATTATATCTGGTTATTGTCGACATCAGGTACGTGACATGGATATTATGAATATGGTATTCCAATATCAATAGGGTCACTAAGAGTACATGGTGATGCCTTTCGGCTTGATGAAAACCACAATAGTGATCATGGTTCTAATGAACTAGATATCTTAATAAATTATAGGATAATTTCATGGCAGTCTTAAATGATAATATCCTTGTGTACATAGAATCCAAGGAGGAGTATGCGAGATAGTTGAGGATGGTATTGGACAAAATTCAAGAGCACTAGATTTCTAGGATGCTCTAAATGTATTAGTGATGGATTTTGGAGTTCCACATTTTGTGACATTTTATCTCAAGAGATGGTGTGGAATTTAACCTAGAAATGGTTGAGGGATTGTTCACATTGGATCCACCCAAGATCTTGATAGAGGAACGCAACTTCCTTTGGTGAGTAGGATACTATAAGAGATTTATGTTTGATTTTCTTGGATATCTAAATTTTTTTTACATGAAATTAATTTCATTCATGTAGATAGAGAGGATACATCATAGTTTTTAGGGGTTTTATATTAGTTTGAAGAGTGATCCCATCTTGTGATTTCTAGAGGTTTTTTTGAGTGTGTAATGTTTGGGGATTCCCCAGGTACTGGACATTGTTTTTTTCTAATGTTGATGAAAATTTTGATTGCCTATGTGTCTTGGAAGTTGATACCACATGATAAGAACTATGCGAAAAATAATCTATTGTTATAAATAGTTGTCTTGACCCTGAATATGTGGTGAAAATAATAAGAGAGTGAGTATTTTATCATCTATTCTAAGCACACGAGTCTCAAATAATGCTTCACATAGAACAATTATAACTTGGGATACTAGTTATGGATTTAATTATTCAAGGATTATGATTATGATATATTCTATACTCATATGAAGGGGGTTGTGAAGGAAAATACTCTTTGTAGATGATATTATTCATGCATCATGATTGAGGCATCAAAGTAGAAAGTCTCATTGTTATTTTCCTTAGATAATGAGGATAATTAATCTTATCTATATTTTATGGTTTTCACCCCCATTTCTTATACATCCTTTTAGAGAGTCTCATTATGTAGATACCTTTGAGACCATACATGCACATATATATAATATACATGATTTTGTTGGATTTTATGAATATGTGGAGAAAAGTTTACTTTTTAGCGGATGGATGGTGTTATGAATGAAATTGCATGAGTGGGTGGTGAGGGAGTTTCAAACACCCCCTTTGCGGCGCATCCAGGTTATTTAAAGAATTACCTAGACATGTGACATTATTTTTTACATAGGTATAATGAAATATAAAAAAACAATCAATTAATTACTTTACTATAAGTAAAATATGACCATAATGTTCTTAGAGGTTCAAATCAATCCATTGAGGAACCAATGTGGAGGTATGATGGTATATCTATCAAAATTTTGATAGGGTAAACAAGAACTTCTAGAAGATGTGGTGAAATTATGTTGATCATTGATAGAAACAACAAGTCATACCTCTTAGTAACTATCTAATAATAATGTTTAGTAAATAGATTGGGATGAATATAAGAAAATGAGGTTTTAATGTCCCATGGTGATCCCTCAATAATAACTTCAGAACATTATTCTTTACTCACATCATGATGATGGAAAATATTGAAGGATTATTTTGGGACTCAATTCCACTTGATCACAGAGTTTCACCCAAATACTGATAGCCATATAGATCATACCATTCATGTTTTTTAGGACATGTTGTGTGAATACATGTTAGACTTTAGACATAGTTGGGATGATCAACTACCCTTGGTGGAATTTCTATATTACAAAAAGTACCATTACACCATCAGTATAACAAAAATATAGGACTTGTATGGGGTTCCCCTACAATTCACCTCTATGATGGTTTGATCAAGTTGACCAGAAGATTATGGGCCCATAGTAAGAGTGATCTATGACAGAGATGGTTTAGATAATCTAAGAGAAGATGGGGAATTAATAGAATAATCATCAGTCTTATACAGATCAATGATAGAGGACTTAAAACATTAATGAGGGAGACCATGTGTTCTTGAATGTCTCAAAGCAACGTGGATTTAACAAATTTGTAGAGGGAAGTAAGTTAGCTCCATGAATCAGTGGATTTTTTCAGGCACTATGTGGGGTTCGTGAGGTTGTGTACTACTTGGACATACCACCACAATTTGACAGGGTACATGATGTCTTCTCATTTCATAAAAGAAGTTGTATTTTCAGGATACATCAAATTTTATCAACTTGGTTAAGATTGCCATTGAGTTTGGATGTGAATTTTTAGACTACCCAATAGAGATAAATGATCGACAACCAAACATCCCCCCCTAGGGAAGCGATTCCCTTAGTATGTTTTGGGTAGCAGCATATGTAACATTAAGAGAGAACCTAGGAGTTTCCAACCTAGATGCAACCTCTATTCCCATATAATTTTTTAGAAATTGTTTTTACTATTAGGGAAAAAACAAAAATGTGGAGAGAATAAAATGTTATTTTTATTTTTATGTAATCATTCTTAATATATCTAGTAATATTTTTGGAGCTAGGTGTAACGATGACGTGTGACTCAGAGTCATGATCAATCAGGTATTATTATTATAAAAATATTAAATTTATGAATTTCACACACATATATTTTTCTTTAAATAGTGAAATAACTATAAAAAGGGACTGTGATGATAAATTTGAGACAACCGATGATGTATAACTGTGGGATTTTTCATAGGCGTGTAAAACCCACTGTTGGTCATAGAAATTTTGTAAATGTTTTTTTGTAAGAACAAGTAATAATGTAAATTATATAATTTATGTATTTATTATTTTCATCAAAACAACCTTACCCCACTCCTTATTGAGAAAAATTTATATCTAATTCCTACGATTAATCGCATAACACTAAGACTAAGAGATGAGTCATAAGAGGAGATATTGTTGAATGAAAATAGATCGAGGGTTGTTTTTAACAATGGAATTTGATGATATCACTAGATAATATGACAATTATTCATTCATATCTAGAAATCAATCCAAACCAGAGATCACATTATTAGGATTTATCCTATTTTCATTATCCATGTCAAACATGAACCAATTCACCGTATAAAATGCGGTTCATGGATCGATGGATGATTATGGTTGATAATATTTAATTATTCTATGTTTGATTATTTGAGCATCTAAATAAAGTATTCAAGGATACATCTACCCCAACCATGGATCATCCTTCCATTGTGACATTTTCATTTTCCCCTGTTTCGTCATATGTTCATCATCCATAATTTATTTATCTAGTGATTCTATGAATAACCAATATTCGATCATTGCATGACTTTTATTTGGATCAACAGATCATTATCATGTGTACAAGTTCATGATCCATGTTTCCACCAATTTGCGATGTTGAATGTGGATGAAAAAATATATATATCATGATTGAATCTATGACACATGTTTCATAAATTGACATGTAGTAATGGTTGTAATTTTTTCAATGGATCAAATATCAGATTCCAGTGACTGGTGGTGATAAGACATAGTTGAGGCCTAATTAGGGTTTCTTGGGTGAGATTAATAGATGTATAGTTTTTAGTGGTGGAATAAATGGAATACTTGTGAAACTACCATGGGATTATAGAAATCCCACATTACATGGAATATACCATAAACAACGCAGATTATGAGGGGTCCCTTGATGAATACTATGGGTTTATATATGGAAAATAATATCACATACCATATAATACATGTCACTTTCCATGTCAGCTGATACTAGTGGCTCAACATTTACCATAAAGTGTACACCTAATCTGACACAACCTGGTACATTAGGATGGGATGAATACATGGGCATGACTATATACCCAGAGATCGCTTGAGGAAAAAGATGTTGTTAGGTATATGGGAGCAACCAAAGTACACTGTCATAGTTAATGGTACACATACAAAATTTTTGGAATATAGGATGACCTAAGGAAGACAATAGCCTTTGTGTACTAATATTAAAAGATGTGTACTTTTTCTAGGGAAATGTGTGGAAATCCATCCCTTTAGTATAAACTATGTAATATTGAGTGTAATCCCATGGTCCATTCCATTGAGGGTACTGTATGGAAATACAATCTTAAAAATGTATTTGTATACCCAACATGGGTTCTATATTATATGGAGTTCATGTTATAACATTGTGACACATAGGGGGATACTCTATCATATCATTCCAATTTGGGGCTTGTGGTATTATCATGAAAATAATGAACATGGATGTTCTCCCCTATATTGTGAGTTATTCCACATTGAGTTTTTGGTGTCCCCTAAGGGTCCTAAGGGTGATCCCATTTCTATGAATCAGGATATATGGATTTTGAGTGTTTAGACATACTGTGAGGCCCACTTATCATGACCTATCAGATGAGAATAATCAATGATAACATGGATAGTGGATATAGTACTCCTAGAATGAGTGTTTCCTAAAATAATTTAGGATAATATTATGGTTAATAGTGGTTGGTATTTACAAGAGACTTGTAGTTTGTTATGATTATATGTCACAAACTGCCTTCACCAAAATGAGTGAAGGGACATCAGATTTCCAGACCCATCCTTCCTTAAGTTGAAGGAGAGATAATGACCACTAAGACCCACCTTCAATATGTCCCAGAGTGGCGACTAACACCAAGGTTATATAATCACATGAATTATGGAAGGCGTTATACTTTTTAATTAATATGATCATGAGATAAGATAATAAGTCCCAACTGCACCAAAAGTGGAGGTAAAAGTAAATCCATAAGAAAACCAATCCCATATGCATGTCCAAAAGTAAATGTTACACAAGTATAAGGAAACCCCAAAGGAATGTACTAGGAAAAGAACAATAGAAACAACAGTTGTTCCAATGTCTGAACTAGTATGGTCCCGCACGATCCCTGAAGTTCTCATGGAAACTTGAATGTAGTTTCATATAAGTAGGGTATGAATAAAAGTTTACTCAATAGGGAAAACCAAAAGCTCTCATACACAAGTGGGGAGGCATTCTAATGCCCCGTGAGAAAAGAAGGTAACCAAGAAACTCAGTAAGGAAAAAACTATCCACCCAATCCTCACCAAGGCACACTCCCCAAATAATGCAATTAATGTAATGTAATTGTAATAAAACATCGATATTTGGGTACCCCGTTCCACTTTCCCACTGGTTATTGAAGATATCCAACACATCAGACCTCTATAGACATTCTCACTGCAGTCCCACTACCATACCCCACCAGCACAGAACTAGGCTAGAACCACACATCCCGTCTACAAACACCTGGGCCACAACCACACATCCCACTCCCAAACACCTGGGCCACAACAACACATCCCACCCACAATAACTTGGGCCACAACAACCACACATAACCATGCCCGCAAACACATAGTCCAAAACAACTACTGCTACGCCCAAAGACACCTAGGACTCATACCAAAAAGATACTTGGGAAACAATCTGACAACGCACACCTGGTACAAAAACCACAAATACCCACCCTAAAGAATCTTGGGCTATAATGGATCTTAGGTCATCACAGCCTACCCGAAGGATCGTGGGCTACTCCAGAAAGGGATTAGAGAAAGAGAAAATAACTAGCCACTCATATGAGTGTTGGGAAAAACACCCTCCCCCATGGATTAGGGATGTTTTGTACAAAGTACTCATCTTGGGTGGGGTGTGAATAAGAAACATATGAACTAAATTATACTTATAGGAAACAAGAACTCATTCCAACCTAGGGGTTACAAACCCGCCCAATATAGACACCCTTGTTACTGTTCATTGAAATGAACCCCCACAACCACAACCACGTCACAACTCACTCCAGGAAAGAAATTTACCATTTTGATTATTCTAGTTTTCATATTCAAGTGATTTAGTTTAAGTATGTTCAATACTACTTGCCAACTAACAGGCATAACCATAAGCCAAGGAAAGGAAAAAATAGCCAAATCGAAATTTAAGCATTCACACTCGGTTCTCTTGTAATGTATAATCAACAAAAAGGATCCATGAGATCCCTAGAAGTATAGGAACCAAACCATTCCCCACCATATAGCCTCACATGGCCTCAGATCCCAAAACTGACAACTGTTCCACAACATTGGATCCCATCCCCAACCATGTCACTTCCCAAGAATCAACTGTAAACATCATAAGAATAGATCAAGTGAGTTTTAAAATTTGAATAATGTCATTCATTTAGTTCCATATTTCCTTTTAGATAACGAGGCTGAACATAGAAAGATTATTATTCATTGAGAATCCATTTATTCAACCGAGTTTACGTTATTTACCAGTTTTCATGTTACAGCCAATCAATCACATAAATATAATGAAAAATAGTGGTTCATTAGTGCGCAAGAAAAGACCACCAATGGCCATGATTTTTAGTGGACATATGTTATACAATTCACAAATGATAATCACAAATAAATAGTACAACATAAACATCTATAAGACCCCTTCATTCTTTAAAAGTCTGTTTATTATCTTCATTAAGGTTTGGTTTCATCCATCCCTATAGGAAACATTTTCATACCCACCATGCATGATACACTATAAAGAGAGAAGAAGGAAAAACCTACCTGGATGATCAAGGATCAACATTTATCTTTGTGAACTAAGAATTACGGATACACAACATGTAGAGGAGTAACTTTGGGGGCTCCCAGAATGATCAAGAATGTATACAACACAGGCGCACCACTCACCTTGAGAAAGGGACTCCAAATGCACCAAGGGAAGAAAGAAACCAGAAAAGATGAATAAATAAGGGATTCTAGTGTGATATAAAGATGTGATCCCAACATTATGGGATATAACAATCCTGTATGGATTTAAAGTCGGATCGTGGTTTCACAACATGGTTTAGTGGTTACACATGATGGAAATTATTATTATTTTATAATTCTCATTTGGGAGGTGGCCATAAAAGCTATGAGTTAAAATATTTCATTTAAACAGGGGAAACAACAATACACAGGCACAAAAAATGGGTCAGTTGAGGGTCTCTCCACTCTTAGGAATATAAAACATTGTCTATGGGGCTAAAAATGGGCTTCAATCTCTTTTAAAAGGATAAAAATATGTAAAAGTGCCGTTACGGGAAAAACTGGTGAAGACAAACCCGATAAGGCCCTCCGGCACTGATCGGTGTCACCGATGGTTGACACCACGATAACATCCTGCCACGGAGACACCACCCTTACAATCCGGATATGATTGGTACAGGGTGTGGAAAACACAAGAAATTTGGAAAAGGGGTGGGCCACGAGTGTCTAGTACCTTATATTTGATAGCTCTCCAACTATTCTCATCCTTAATAATCAATGCTAGACTCGAAGAGAAGAAAGGGGTCCGAAAAACCACCAAGAAAGATACATCTCAAGGACAACCACCCCAAATAGCCATACCAAATCCCAAGAATCACATTGTACAGAATCAAAGATCTGGGAGTTCCTTCCTACTTTTCATGATTCTATCTGCTTTGGGTGACACTGACTCGCTTTCATGGGTTTAATCACATACATGTTAATTCATCTTAATTAGCGATCAAGTACTTCTTTCCCCACAAATCATGAATTTTCATAAACATTCTCATGGTAAGGAAACAATACATATCATCCACCAACAAGTTCAGTCTTACATCACAAACAAGTACAAAACAAAATAGAACAAAACTCAAAATTGATCTGTATACTAAGTGCACATCTGTTCCTCCTAATCCCAGGTACACTCATCAAGGCCACCATTCCTCCACAACAGAAGAAAGAAAGGGATGGTTTATCTATGAAGCACTTTCTCCTTTAGATCCTCAATCCTCATTGGTCTCTCCACAAACATAGAATCATCCAGTATATCCAACTCTCCCAAGTCAATGATATAGGAGTCATCGTGTAGATATGGAAGAAGATGGGAGACATGTAAAACGTCATGGATCCTTTCCATCTGAGGTGGAAAATACAGCTGATATGCCACCTCACCAACTCTCCAAAACACTTCAAAGGGACCAATGAACCTAGGAGAAAGCTTACTCCCCTTGTCAAACCTTCACTGCCCATGTCGAGGGGAAACCTTCAAGAACACATGGTCTCTAACCTTGAACTCCAGGGGCTACCTCCTATGATCGACATATAAATTATGATGGTCCTGGGCTGACTTTTTCCTCTCATGCACAAGATGAACCTTCTCTGTTGTGCTCTTCACTACATCTGGGCCAAGAACACCTACCTCTCCAACCTCAGTTGAGCACACAGGAAAATGACACAGCCTCCCTTATAAGTCTTAAAAAGGTTCCATGCCAATAGTAGAGTGGTTGCTATTATTTTAGGCAAACTATACTAAGGTAAAATGCCATTCCAACGATCCATCAAAGTCCAAAACACATGCCTAGGGAATATACTCCAATGTTTGGATGGTTTGCTCTATCTTCCCATCTCTCTAGGGGTGGAAGGTAGTGATGAGGTGTAGTTCGGTGCCAAAACCATGCTGCAATCCCCTCCAGACTCGTGAGGTAAACCGTTCTTCCCAATACGAGAGTATGGACCTTAGAACACCATGCAACTGAACCACCTCATCCATGTATCACCGTGCTATGGAATCCACTACAGTCGACTCATTGATTGCTAGAATGTGAGCTGATTTCGTCAGCCATTCTACCACTACCTATATGGCATCACATCCTCCTTGAACCCTGGGATGTCTTGTGATGAAATCCATTGAGAAGCCTTCCCAATTCCACTAGAGGAAATATAAAGGCTGCAACAAACCTATTGGGACATGATGTTCCGGCTTCACCTACTTACACACTAGGCACCTTGCCATGAACTATGCTACTGCCTGTTTCACCCCGGGCCTCCAAAACTATTTCCTCTGGCCTCGGTACAACATGGAAACTCTATGTGTACCGCTACTGGTGAGTTATGGAAATCATGGATAACTCCCTCACAAATCTTCTATAGGATGAATAGATACCCTTAGAAAAGCATCTGATTCTAACCATCCTCCAACCACCCTTCCGGAGCATTTCCATGGTTAACCTAATCGTGCATCACTTCACTCTCTATGTCTCCCCACTGAGACTCCTCCACTAGATACAATAGAGAGGAATGCACTATCATCTGAAACAGACTACCTCTACCACCATCCTACCTTAAATCCAGGTGTAGGGAAGCCAACTCCGCCATTTCCTTCCAAACATCCATAGATTTCTAAACAGATTCCATCCGTGACTTCTTGGCCAAGGCATCAGCCACAACGTTCCCCTTAACATCAGTGTAAAAGATATCGAAGTTGTAGTCTTGAAGAAATTCAACCCTCCTTCGTGGTTATAAGTGCAGGTCCCGCTGGGTAAAGATATGCTTCAAACTCTTATGATCTGTGACGACCACAAACTTCTCCCCGATAAGATAATGATGCCACAATTTCCATGTGAACACTACTACAACCATATCAAGGTCATGGTTGTCATAATTATGCTCATGAGGACGTAAATACCAAGACCCATAAGATATCCATCCTAGATACTGCATCAGCACACACCCAATGACAAGTATATAAGTATTACAAAACACATCAAACAACATCCCTTCTTATGGTAGCCTCAGCACTGGGGAACTAAAAACTTCCCCTTTGGATAACTGAAGGATTCATGGCAGTAATCACTCCACACGAAGGTCTGGTATCATCTAGTAAAAGATATTAGAGGTGATGCAACTTGGGAGAATTCAGGTATGAGCCTATGATAACAGCCTGCCAGACCTAGTAAACTGTGAACCTCCATCACATTCTTGGGTGCTTCCCATTAAATAGCTGCTTTTACCTTTGATGGATCAACTTATACCCATTTTTGAGACACCATGTGTGCATGGAAATGCACTTATCATTTCATGATCTTACAATTGGATAATTTCCAATAGAACTGGTGGTGTTGAAGGATTTCCAAGAGTATACATAGGTGCTTATTATGTTCCTCCTCTGATCTTGAATAGATAAAAATTTCATTGATGAAAACAATGACGAACCAGTCCAGAAAATAACGGAAAACAGAGTTCATGAGCCCCATGAACACAACTGGTGCGTTCCTAACACCGAACGAAATGACTATGAACTCAAAGTGCACATACCTGCACCTGAATGTAGTCTTCTGAATATAACTTTCCTTCACCCTTAACTGGTGATACCCAGACCGAAAATTGATCTTAGGGAACCATCCTGCTCCCCTCAACTGGTCACAGATATTGTCTATCCTTAGGATAGGGTAACAGTTCTTGACCATTACCATATTTAGTCTTCGGTAGTTTATGCACAGCCCGAGACCACCATCTTCCATCTTCGCAAACAAGACCGGAGAACCCCATGGTGACACATAGGGTTAGAAAAAACCCTTCTTCATATGAACTTCAATCTGAATCCACCACTCCCACAACATAGAAGGTTCCACATGATAAGGTTCCATAGAAATCAGGCATGCATTGGGTTGTAAGTCTATCCCGAACTCAATGCCACGCCAAGGGGGTAGAGTCACAGCATCCTTGGAAAAAATGTCCAGGAACTCTCCAACAACTCTCAGGACATCCATCATCTCAACATCCACTGATTATACTAGAATCTCGGATAACATAGAAAGAAGATTCTCCACACGCCATTTCCACACTTGACAACTCTGTTCAATAATAATAACCACATGCTGGCCATCCTCATCGGAGAACATAACTCATCTATGGAAACAGTTGATAACCGCATGCATAGAAAAGAGCCAGTCGATGCCTATGTTGACATTATATGGCTTCATCTGCAATAGTAGAAGAGTCGTGCTAGATTCATGTAGCCTTATCATCATTCTACACCCTTAGAAAATATAAAATGAGTTGGTATGACCTCCAATTGGTGTACTCTAAACCAGGGGCGCTGGAAGTATCTCAGCATTTAAACCAAGATCGTGGGACAGGATGGGTGCAATAAAGTATTGTGAAGATCCTTTATCCAACAATGCATAGACCAGAGGACTAAACATACTGATTGTACCATGAACGTCTTCTTGAACCTGCTAGAATTACTGCCTCTATAGCATGCAACTTCCCAAACCCAGCTCCTCTACCCCTCTACTATTGGCTGCCTCCCCAACCATGCCCTGGTCGAGGTCCCTGAGGAGCGCCTTGGGGATATCCTCCTCCTGTAATATCTGGCCTCAGAGGATCGAGAGCTCATTATCACTATTGCTGCTATAGCTGGAAGGCCCTAGCTGGAAGCTACTGCTGTTGAGGTGGGCGCTAAACCTGCCCTCCCCCGCTATACTATGCTCGGTCCGCGAACTAATTCTAAAGGTGGACACAACTCCCACATATGAAGCACCTTGGTCTGGGGCCCACGTGGAATGGGAGAGGACCAGGAGACTGAAACCAGAAATGATGGGGCCTACTCCCCAATGGTCGAAACCTAGATGGCCATGACCCTAGAGGCATGCTGCTGACATCCTTCCCCTTTGACGAAATCCACTAGATCCCCTCTCACGGCACACCTCCAAACGCATGCTTCCTTTCTACCACTTATGCCGTCTTCTAGACCTCCATGTACGCTGGTAGGGTTATGGGTGCAAAGGCATATTGAAGAGAAGGTCAGAGTGCCTCCTCTAAATGTCTCACCCGAGACTCCTAATCTAGAAAAAGTTTTGGTGCAAAACAAAGGAGATCCTTGAACTTGATCCCCAACTCCCTCACTGATATGATCCCCTACGGGAGGGAGAGTGGCTCCTGCCTCTTCTCAGCCTTCATCCTGGAAGAGAGGAATTTTACCCAGAACTCCTCGAAGTCAGTCCACATAACCTTTTCCTCCCTATTCTATCCAAGGTAGAGAGTCCACCATTGATGTGATGCTCCTCACATCTCACATAGAGCCGGAGGAACCCAGTACTCCGTCGGAGCCCAGATCACGCTGAAAGCTATCACTTGCTCCTCAAGCTAGCTCTCTATATCCATGTCAAATAATCTTCCCTCATACATCCCGATGGTCTGTCACTGAATGCCACGAAGCATCCTCTTCCACTGGTAATCCTCTTCCTCTCGATCAGCCCAATGTTGATAAGCCAAAACAGCCTCATGGGCCTCGATCACCCTCACTACTCATGGTTGTCATCCGGGTGCCATAGCTGCAAGGTAAACAAGGAATGCCTAAGCCCACATAGTGTAGAAGGAATCTTTTAAATTTTTCTTATTCATATTATTTATTTTAATTCCCAGGACACCCAGAACACACAAGAACCAAATTTTTTATGATGCATGTGCCTTTCCCAGGGTCTCTACCTTGCAATTAGTGTTTCTTCAATTGGTCATTTGGTCGGCCCAGTGTCCTTGCATAGAATCCCAGGGTGGGATAAAATCACATGTCCTTGCCAATCTTCCCTGGCCTATTTCATGCACCATGATTTCCTAACAATATTTCCCTACTATACCATGAAAACCTCAATGTACCTAACCTTAAGCGCCATCCTATCTCTCATCCTCCCTCTAATACCATTATGTCATGACCTGCCTTCACCAAGATGAGGGCAGGGATAGAAAATTTACAAAACCTTTTTTCTTCATGATAAAGCAGAGATAATGACTCCCAAGACCTGTCTTCAGTAGGTCCTGGAGTGGTTACTTGCACCAAGGGTATATAATCACATGAATGATGGAAGGCATTAACCTTTTTATTAAGTAGGATCATGAGATAAGATAATAAATCCCAAAAACACCTAAACATGAGGTAAAAGAAAAGTCAAAAGAAAACCATTACCATATGAATATCTAAAAGTAAATGCTACAAAATAGTACAAGGAAACCCCAAATTAAAGTACCAAGAAAAGAAAACTACCACACCAAATGTTCCAACATCCGAACTAGTACGGTCCTGCACGATCCCTGAAGTCCTCCTAGAAAGCTCAAATAAATTTTATATACGTATGATGAGCATACAATTATAGTTAGTAGGGAAAAACAAAATCACTCTTGCAGAAGTGGGGAGGCATTGTAATTCCCTGTGAGAAAAAGAGGTAACCAAAACACACAATAAGGATAGAACTATCCACCGAAACCTCACCAAGGCACACTCTGCAAATAACACATGTCATGTAATGTAATAGTAAAAACAGATTGATATTTGGGTACCCCACTCCACCTTCCCACTGGTTATTGAAGACATCCAATGAATCATACCTCTCGCGCCATTCTCATTGCATTACCACTGTCATACCCTGCCCGCACACACCTGTGTTATAACCACACATCCCTCCTGCAAACACCTGAGCCACAACTACACATCCTGGCTGCAATCACCTAGGGAACAATAACACATCCCACCCATAAACTCCTATGCCACAATAACCACATGTAAAAATTCCTGTAAACAATTGGACTAGAACAACTACCGCCATGCCCGGAGACACTTGGGCCTCATCCTGAAGATACATGGGAAAACATATGCTCGTGCATGCCTGGGCTGACCACCACAACTACCATTCCCAATGAATCATGGGAAATAATGGACCTTAGGCTATCAAAGCTTGCCAAAAGGATCTTGGGCTACTTAGGAAAGGGAGTAGAAAAGGAGCTAATAACTAGCTACTCATAGGAGTGTTGGAAAAAAAACCCCTCACCCATGAAATAGGGGTGTTCGGTACACTGTACACAATATTAGTGGGGCTTGAAAAAGAAACATAATAAATACATTGTACTTATAGGTAAAAATCACTCATCCCATCCTAGGGGTTCAAAACTATCCCAACACATACACCCTAGTTACTATTCATTCATTAAAAACACCATAGCCACAACCATGTCATAACTCACTCCCGGAAAACAATTTTTCATTTGACCCATTCTTGTTTTCACATTCAACTAATTTTGTTTAAGTAAGTTATGCACTCTTTGGAAACTAACAGGCATAGCCACAAGCCAAGGAAAGGGAATAAATAGCCAATGACAATTTAAGCATTCACACCCTGTTCAATTGTAATTTCACATCCACAAAAGGGATCTGTGAGATCCCTAGAAGTACTAGAACCAAACCAAGCCCCACCATATATCACCACATGACCTCAGATCCCAAAACCAACAACTATACCTCTAAAGTGGATCCCATCCCCATCCACGTCACTTCCCTACCATTAACTGTAAACATCACCAGAACAGAGCAAGGGTGTTTTCAAATTTGAAACATGCCATTCATTTAGTTTTTTCTTCCCATTCGGTTAATCGGGGTGACCACAGAAGGATTATTATTCATTGGGAATCCATTTATTCAACCCAGTTTACAAGATTTACCATTTTCTATGTTACTTCCATTCAATAACACAAAAATCTAGAAAAACAGTGGTTCATTAGTTCAAAAGAAATGACCACCAATAGCCAGGATTTTCAGTGGAAAATAGTTGTACAATTCACAACTCATAATCAAGGATAAGGAGTACATCATAAACATAAAGCACAACCCATTAATTCTTTAAAGGTTCATTTATTATCTTCATTAATGTTTGGTTTCATCCATCCCCGTAGAAAAAAAATTTATTTCCACCACGCTTGATACCCAGTGAAGAGAGACGAAGGAAAACCATACCTTGATGATCAAGGATCAACATTTATCTTCGCATAGAAAGAACTGGGGATGCACAACATTTAGGGGTGTAACATTAGGGGATCCATGAATGAGTAGGAAAGGCTAAAACACAGGCACAACACTCGCCTTAAGAAGGGGACTCCAAACACACCAAGGGAAGAAAGAAACCAGACAAGAAGAAGAAAGAATAAATTCTAGTTTGATATAATGATGGGATCTCTGCGTTATAGGATATAATGATCTTGAAAAAATTTAAAGCTGGATCGTGGCTTCACCACGCGGTTGGGTGGTAACACACAATGGATATTATTGTTATTTAATAATTCCCATTGGGGAGGTGGAAGTAAAAACTGTTAGTTAAAATATTTTATTTAAATAGAGAGAAATGAGTTACACGAACACACAAACTGGGCCAGTTAAGGGTCGCCCCACAATTAGAAATTAAAACCATTTTTTATTGGGGAAAATTGGCTTGAATCACTTTTAAAAGGATAAAAATATATAAAAGTGGCGTTATGGGAAGAACTGTGGAAGTTAAACCCGATAATCCCCTCTAGCACTGATCAGTGTCACATGGATAAGTGAATCACTGATCAGTGTCACCAATGGTTAACACTGCAATGAAATCCTACCACCAAGATTCCGCCCTTACGATTTGAACCTGATGGGTCCAGGGTGTGTCAAACACCAGAAATTTGGAAAAAGGATGGGCTAGGAGGGTCTGGGCCATTACATTATATGTATGTTATTCTTGAATATTGTTATGTATCACATATTCTTTGATATACAAGTGTATTTATAGGTAACTACTCATTTTGATTTATTCTTAGTTCTCTTAGGGTTTCATAATGTGTATTCTTATACTCTCCCCTATATGGGATCCTCCCACACATGTCCTGTCTTATGTAGACAATATGACTTTTGAAAATTTTTAACAAGGATGAGGACTAGATGGAGCATTATTTTTGGGGAGACCAAATGAGGATCATTCTGATGTTTTATTTGATATTGGTCCTCAAATTATATGTATGTTAGACATGTTTTTAGTTTCTAGTGGGTGTGTAATTGGACCAATATTGACTTAATTACATTTTTCATACTTTGATAGTGGGATATAGATATTATGCATGCATAGGAATCAGTTGTACTGTAATAACATGACCCTATTGGGCCCCCTTGCTGGTAGAAGACTAGACTGACCCAACCCCAAACCCACCCCATAGGCTTGGGGATAGCGACAAGTGGCTAGAAGGAAAAACATTAATTGGAGGAATTTTCCTAATTTACTATTTTTCATGCACCCAATGGTGATGAAAATGAATAATATTGGGGAAACATTAACAAAAAACAAAGTAATATTCATCATTAACTAGTTGTTAGATAATGATAAAATGATTGGGAAATCCATGGGTGTTGGTAATATTGTGCTCACCGATGAAAAGGATGACACCCTACATTTTAAACCTATAATTTAGCCATGGTCCAATCACTATTTTTCATTTGATGTTGATCCTGAAATATAGTACTATTTGTCCTACCTCTCAGATCGTTGAAGGGGTATACAGATAACCCTAGAATAATAAACACAAGTGGGTATTTATAAATGAAATTTAATTAAGGATATTAATTTAATTAAATATGTTAATAAACTAATTAACCCACTTGATCTAACCCCTAACAACACCTCATTTTAAAGTTAATTGCAAACCAATATTCGCTCCTAACTAATATAAACCCTACATTTCATATTCAACTAGGGTTTAATATTTCTGATATATTACTCATCGTAGGATATAAATCATTATGTCTAAAAACCTATATTCACATGATATTAATGTATTTTTTTTATAATATCAATTTCAGGATTATGAGGCTATGGAATACCACAATATATTACCACCTAGATCTAAAAAGTATTTCTTAATATATCTCAATGTAACATAAGGAAGAAACAAGGTCACTAAATTATTCCCCCTTCATAGAATGTTACCCTAAAAAATCAGAAGAAAAATAAAAATTTTGGGACACTATTCTAACACATTCTCTCAATATCCTAGGTGATCTCTCCCATGTTATCATGCTACCATATCACACCAACCAAGGGAATATTCTATAATGGTATGATCCTAACCTAAAGATCCTCGATCTCCATTGTGAACTCTGTGAAGGTGGATACATCTTCGATGTTTAGATCAACCAAGTCAATGATGTGCATAGGATTGAGAATTTATCTCTTTGACATTGAGGAATGGAAAATGTCATAAATCGTATCCAATATATAGTGTAAGGAGAGGATGTAAGTGTCCTCTACAATGCTTCAATGAATCTTTAACTTCTTCATGAACCTTAGGGATAACACCACTCATTGGTTTGACCTCCATAATCCTCTTCGTGGGGAGACTCTCAAGAAAACATGGTTTTATTACATTAAATACAATGGAATATTATATCAATATTAATAAGGTTTCTATCATCTTTGGTCTTTAAATATATACTTTATGGTAACCTGAACTTTCTGTATCATCGCTTGCACCATCTCTAGCCCATCAATAGATACCATAAAAATATCAGTCCAAAATAACGGTGACATGAAGGGTCTCTTGTAAAATATTGTGAATGGTTTCATGAATATCATATAAGGATATCTATTGTTATTAGTAAACTCTACCATGTGAAAGTGATCCACTTAATTCTATCCAAATATTAACAAACATGCTCTCAAAATTTCAACCAATACCTGGGTAGTGTTCATGGTCGTCAAATCCTCATGGGGGAAGTGTTGTACCCATTATTAACTTGGGCTCAAATTCCTCTTGTAATACTCTCCATAACCATTATATAAACCATGCAACATGGTTGAAGAAAATCATTTAGTGTAACCAATAGCGGTAGGAGATCACCTGCATGTTTAACTGTCAGAGGCTCTCCACAGAACACAACTACCTGATTAAAAGGAAGTGTTTTATCATTTTAAGTTTGTTTATTATCACCATGTTAGAATAATGACATTTAATTTGAAACAGAATACTGATAACAATTTCTATGAAAATTCCATCATATTTCTTGTCTGATATCTAAAGTGGTTGTGTCAAAAATTTGGAATCCTGGTGCTTAGCCTTCACCTAATGACATTTAAGACATCGAGGGATGAACTCTGCAAATCTCTACCTCAGCTAGCCCACCAAAACTACTAATTAAAGTCCATGTAAATCATCCATATACCAGGATATACAACCACGGGATCAGTGTCAAACTCAATCAACACCCCCTCTCACGTCAGGAAGAGACAAAATATTCATTCCAATAAAAGGATACCATGTTATCCAACGTGATAAAATCAATATTTTAAATATCTTGAAGATAACAATTCATTTAGAACCTCATTGTCAACATATCCTAATTGATCATGCCTCAGAAACTATAGAAGAGGAGGATTCAACACCATTGATTGAAGATAAGTTGAACCCATCTCCTCCTCCAGGGGTACTGAAATAGAATACAACTTCATAGAAGCCTCATCCACTAAACAAAAACATGACTTCCGACTAAAGGCTTCTTAAACCATATTTCCCTTCCCATTGTATATATTTTATCTACTTCATCGTCATGTAGGAACTCCAACCAACACCTCAATCTCAGCATCAAATATCTCAGCATAAATTTATACCTGAGACTCTAATGATTTGAGAAAACAAAAAATAGCTATCCAAGAAGATAGGGCCTCTATATCATTAGATAAAATAAACCTACTTCAGACTCTTATTCGTGGGTTTCATAGTTGTGGTCATATGACCTCAACTTCTTTAACCAATACGCGATAACTACCTTCTTATAAATCAAAACATAGTCAAAAAACTATTCACCTCTGAAATTATCATGGGTTCCTCCCATAAAATAACTACATCAATCTTCCCCAGGTTCATAGAAAATTCATGATCAAATATGACATGTCATAAAAAGTGAACATCATGGGTCAATATGAGGAACTTAAAAAGATTACTCAAAATTTATTTCATAGAGAACAAGTCTAGGACCACACCCATGTTCTCTAAATTCTCCTCCTCTGATGCAGTGTATATTAGTCTGTAATCAATGAAAAAAACCCCAAACATTGATCCAAGTATGAATGGAAGATCTGGTTCATCAAATAAATAAAAATAATGTATTAATTCATCACACTAAATTCAATCAGTAGGAATAATTTTTTCTATAGCGACATTATAATTATAGCTTCATAACATAAGACTTGTGGAACCTATTATAGTTGTAGATGGACATGAGATAAATATTTGAGAACCAACTCATTCCAAAAAACAAAAC
Source organism: Viscum album (assembly GCA_963277665.1). Taxonomy (NCBI): domain Eukaryota; kingdom Viridiplantae; phylum Streptophyta; class Magnoliopsida; order Santalales; family Viscaceae; genus Viscum; species Viscum album. The sequence goes on from OY728127.1 coordinate 1,282,291,337, forward strand.
AAAAAGATTATTAATCCTCAAGAAAGTGTAATTGTTCTTTATTTTGTCATAGTTCAAGAACTAATAATTAACACAGAGACACAATATCCAAAATTCCTTTTTCATAAAATAGTTTGGATCTACCTCAGTGTACACACTAGTTATGATAAATCTATTCTCTTCATGTACCCCCATATAACACTTAAAAAATTTATAACAGTAAACTTTCATTCAATAGAGTGCTTGACATGGAACAAAAAACATTAAAAGGAATATAAACTATCAAGAAAATATGGTATATTTAATATTTTAAATAAATTTAATAAATTATATTACATGAAATTCATCCAATAATGGGTTATATTTCTTCTCTCAATGAAACAAATTTCTTCGATGACTTGCATTATATGCATGACTGAGTTTTACTAAACCAAATTCTATTATTAAAACATTATTATATAAATTATAATATATAACACAGTTGTTAAATTAACGAATATGAATAGTATTAAATAACTTCTAAGAATATATATTATATATCCAATCAAATTTTTTCACACTCATAAAATATATTTTATAGGAAAAAATATAAGAGAAATCCCAGTATTATACATTGAAAAGTTATATCTTTAAGATGGTAGTTTAAAAACAATTTACGGTGTACCAATTATATTTTTTTTGAACAATTTAAAAGTTTAACATATAAAAATAAAAATCATTTTAGATATAATAAAATTAAAATTATATTAGGTTGGACTTTTGGTATTTTTCTATACAGTTTCAATTTTTGATGAATAGTTGAAAATACTAATTTTAATCCAAAAATAATTTTCCATATATTTTTTATATAGTTAAATTATATTTGAAATTATGTTTAAATTAATATTAAATAAATTATAAATCAAATAGTATAGTTCACTTCATTACAATAAATATCCCACTTAAATTGGACATAAAAACATATAAAACATTCGAACATTTTAACTTTAAGACTCTTGTTTTCCGCCCGTTCTACGAGATTAAATTTAAATTAATTTAAACCAATCATGTGATATTATTTTTAAAAAATTATTCCATATTTTGAATAATAATAATTTTTCATTTATAATAATTTAAAATTATTTTTTGATGAAAAAATTAGAGGATCTAATTAAAATTACTTACAATGAATAAGCCAAACATTAGTTATTAAGAGATAAACAATTAAACATAAGGGCCAAAATGACCTATAAACTAGTAAAAAACCCATTTATAGACATATTGAAACCATATAATACCATGGATATAATTTTATACATTATTGGATCAACATGGAGGTGTTTCCACATTCCAAAATTTACAAGAACGCCACTAAGCCTCCACTATAAAAAGGAACTCACCCTCCCACATATTCACACCACTAAAGACCTTTATTTTGACAAAAATATGATCAAATAATATCACATAATACCTGAAGTCATCCTAAAATTATCATAGTGGGAATTAGTCAAACCAAATATCTCTTTTAGTACAAACCCAAAGGATTACTCGAATAAGAGGTAACATTATTCAACAATCATATTTGTGTCATTTACAACGCCACCCATTCAATTAATTTAATATCATCATTAAATAAAAACATTTTTATATTAAATATAATGATATATTATTATGATAATATTTAAACCTACAATTTTACACAGATATTTAAAATTGGATATGAAATCCTCATTTGGGTGTACAACAGACTACGACCAAAAAAACTGATGTTTTTCATTCTTCCATTTACCACCATTCATGGTTGGAAATAATGATGGTTATATTGATTACATATGATATATATAGTATTTATAATTTATTTATTATCATTTAATTGTTTATAAAACACATAACTTCATTCTATCCATTTTGTGGGAATATGATAACATCATTTGTGGACGTGTGGACTACTGCCACCTCAAAGTGTTGTGGATCATTCACATTATACAAGGAATGTATATAGGATGATTTTAATATAACTATATGATATTTTTGACATAAATATGATTGAATGATTATAATATATATATATATATATAATTTTCATTCCACTCTTATTAGTATTAAAAGAAAATGAAAATTGTGTTCACGCGTATGTATGACCTACCGTATCTATTGACGGTGCATTTCATTTTTTTGTCTCCCAATATTATAGATTATAATAAATAAATATATAGTGAATATATATGATATTTAATCCATGTTTTAAATTTTCTATAACATTAAATGATTTTCTACTAAATAATATAAAAAGTAATAAGTCAAATCATACTAAAAAACAATGCAATTAACGCCTCAAAATATCGAAAATAATGAATGATTATAAACAAACAAGTAATAAGATATTATAAAAAGGTAATATATGGCATTATAAATGTGATTATGGTTTTTTATATATAATTAAAAAATTTAAAACCCTTATACATGTAGTTTATGGTTGTTCACAAAAAAAGAAATGAATGTGACTAGAATTCATCTCAATTTCCATTAATTGTGGTATACTTTATTATAGTGAATCTAATTTCTTATATATTGTGTAAATAAAAACAATTTGACATGTAATGTCATGATTAATTCATTATTAATAGTATTTTTTGTTTCAATTTTATTTATTTCATCTAAGAGGATTTGAACATAATGTTATCAAGTGGTAAGTACATTTTATAACTCAATTCATTTCATTGGGTTACAATACTTCATTATTTCCATAAATATTATAATATTGTGTATATAATGAATTTGAATATATTTTTATGTATTTAAACATATTTAATATGGATTTATATTTGATACACATAATCTATTAATTTTTTAATTCTCATGTCAACATTATGATCATTATAATTGTTTATTTCGCAATCTCAATGTAATCTATATTGGTTATTCATGAAATTCTATTAGAAGAATTTATATGATAATTTTTAAATAAACCCTTTAATTTTATTCTCCATTAGTTATTTGGGACCTTTTTCAATTAATATTTATATTTTCCACATATTCAAACTCAATATGATTCTGAAATTAATTTTTAAAAATCTATACATTATTTGTCTCTTTAGTGGGAGAACCTGTTTTCTTCTAAAAACTGAATTTTCTAAAAAGGTTATAAAAATGTTTTTAACATTTCAAAAATGACTTATCAAATAATTTTTTTTCAATTTTTCTTTTAAACATGTTTTCAAATGAATCATCTTGTCTCCTACAAAAAACATAAAATTTCTAATCATTTTTCCCTCTAGTGGGATGTTCTTTTTACCTTGTACAAATTTAATAGAATTACCCACTATCGATTCATTGATACTTCATTTTATTTTTTTAATAAATATTTTTTAATTATTTTTTAAAAAGTTGTTTTCAATGAAAATTATTTCAATTTTTTTAAATGAAATTGATATTTTCCTCAAAAATATTTTTAAAAGATCTTTTTATAGTATTTCAATTCATCATTGATAATAACCCTTTAGTTTTACTACAACATGGATATGTTTTTTTATTCCATCCTTATTCTTCCTCTAGAAGGTATATGATTGATTTCTACCAAGATTGTATTTAAATTCCCTTCATTGATTCATTTTTGTGGTCCCCTTCAAATATTCATATTCATGAGAATATTGGGCCTCAGTTTTTCCCAATTTATCCATACTACTTACCATAGATACGTTCATTTATAAATTGTATACCATTTTTACATACATTAAATACATTGATATTTATTTTATTATCTTGGAAAATATAGATAAATGTTTATTATTTTCATAATATGAATATTTTTAAGCAACACAATTCTTCAATTAAATTGATTACATGATATATGATGAATCTATTGTATTGGCATGACATGTGTTTGAGGACATTTAATTTAATCAACCTGATGATTAGGTAGCCACATAAGAAGAAATTACTTGGTAACAACCCTTCAATATTCTAAACATTCACGTTCTATTCTATTTTATGAATGGTCCTGATAGTAATATGCCCAAATGTATTGTGAGAGGCCTATATGGTAAAGGTACCATGTTCCTAGAGAACATGGGGTATAATAATTAATAATTTAATTCATTTTGTTTTAGTTTTTTGTATTTATGATAATTTTTAATTAACATAATCTATGGATGAATTTAATTATCATTTAATTGATTAATGGATAACATGATCAGTAATTTACAATTTGATTTTAATGATTCATTAAATAGTTTTTTTAATATGGCTTGTGTGTTTAGTTATTTACCTATCCATATTGTTTATTCAATCCCTCTATGATTATTTATTACATGGATAGTGTGTTTCATTTTTTTAAATTTATATATTGTATATGAAATTCCTCATAGGCTACTGATTACATTGCATGTGTTCCCTATTATTTACTTATCCATAATCAGTATTCTCATTGGTTCACTTGTTTCACTGTATTGAAACGTTACTAGTCATTTTATCTCACCTGTATTTTGTTTCCTTTTCCCATAAATTTCTGATGTGTATTTAAGAATGATATGAAAGGAAAATTTTTGTGGGAATAATTTTATCCTTAAAATAAGAGAAATTATGTTATAATTAAAGTATTCATTTATAAAAGAAGAAACATGTATGTATATAGTTTTTCAAGACTACTAAAATCATAAGTCATTTTTTTTTGATTCTGTATAATCATGCCAATGTTAAGGTAATAAACACCGGCGTCAGTATTACTGGGGCCAAGGATCTACAATTTGTATAAAAAGAAATTAATGTCAATCATGATATCTAGATTTATGAAAAAATAGATTAGGGGAAATAACCCTATGACAGACATTGTGGATTAGAATTGAAGAAAATATGTCTTCATTAACTCAATAGATAAGAACTTCGTCATAGGATTATGAAACTATGGTTTATAATATGTTATATGTCTAAAAAAATACATTTTGGGTTTTATATGATGTGAATTTAAAAAGAGTAAGGATATTATGGAAGAAATATAATGAAATAAAACTCATTAGTCTAGTATTTGTTTTAGTGGGAAATCTATTTGAGGAATAAGTACCATATATTGAAGAGAAATGATTTTAAATGTATTGATAACAATTAGTATTATTATAATAAATAATGACATTATAGTAATATTCAATTAAATTATTAGTCTTTGAAAAATGAATATTTTTTTTTATTAAAAACAATAGACAAAAGGGTATTTAATGACTAAAATAAAAGGATGAGAATCATAGTTATTTTGGAAATTATATGGTTTTTGAAAATGGAAAACTCACATGTAGCATGAAAACCCATAAAATATTGGAAGGTGGTGGGGATTGAACACATGTTTGAAGGAAGATAAGGGTTTCATGCCTACCAATTGACTTAGTGTTGTCCTCGTTAATATGTAATTATTTTTTAGTCAAACAATTTTATGAAAAATGTGAATAATAAACTAGTAGGGTTACTTTATAGGTCCAGTTATTAATGAATTAGCAATATTGGGTTTTTAGAATATTTAGAGAAAAATTGAAATACTTGTAACTCTATTATATTCTTTAAAATCCATTAAAATTGTGTTTTAGTGCTTTAGTCATCAAATTAAATTTTTGGATATCCATTTGTTCAAGTAAGTGTTAAATTGTAAATTGATCAAATCACAGAAAAAAGATAAAAATTGTGTTTATGAAAATAAAATAGGTCAACTTATAATATTTCATTATATTCATAGGTTGTAAAATAATTACTCAACCTTAGGAAAATGATCAAAAAATGGTTTCCTACTATCTTAATTTTTTGGATATATTATCCTTTATATATTCCCAGACTTATGACTTTAAGGCCCCCAACATTCAATTGATCTTTAAATTTTTTAAGATCAATGATCTCAACCACCCCTATAAATATTTAATCTTTTACACCATGTATGTATCTCAACAATCCTCTAATGTTATCATATATAGAGACCTAGTTATTTGCTATTCCATGTGGATTTTTTGCATCTCATTTTTTCTTATTGAGTGGATGTTTTATTAACTCTACACATGATGTTTTATTTTAACCAAGGAAATAAAAAATATCAAACCATCAATTACCAAGATCAAGTATAAATTATGAGTATGAAATTTATTTGTGGGGGGAATAATGTGACACCCCCAAATATTAAGGGAGTAACTTTTTATTCAATAGAGTGTATGACACAAAACACCCAACAGAAAATGGAATTTAACATCTCAATACTTTATTGTATATTTAATATTTTAAATAAATTTAATATATTATATACCATTAAATTCAATAAATATTAAGTTATCTTGCATCATATGTAGTAATTAATTTCTTCGATGACTTGTGTTATATGCAAAACTATGTTAAATCGAATGACAACATATTATTAAAACATTATTATTTAAAATAATAAGTTCCATCCTAGAAATTAAATTAGTGATTATGAATAATATTAAATTATTTATGAGAATATATATATTATATATATAATGATTTTTATTAATATTCATCCAATAAGGTTTATAGTATTATTATATGTTCAAACCCAATATTATGAAAAGATAAACTATATTTTTATAAAGGCAGTTTTAAAGCCTTTTAATGGAAGAAAAATATTAAAACATAATTTTGGAACTATTATAAATTATATATTTCACAATGGACTTAGTTTTTTTAATTTTATGAAAAAAATTACTCGAGGATGAATGTTTTATATTTTTCTGTAAAGTTCCATTTTTTTGATGAACAGTGTAAAATACCAAATTTTAAATGCAAACTGATTTTTCATTTAATTTATCTATACTGATATATTATATTTTAAATTGGTTTTAAGGAAAAATAAGAACAATAATAATTTAGTAAATATAATTTATTTCATTGGAATAAATTTGAATTTGAAATTGGATTAAAAAACATAGTAAACTTTTGAACAATTTCACTTAAAAAACATGCTCTGTCATCCCATCTCAAGGATTAATTTTAACTAAATTATTGAAACACATGTTATAGGAATTTGTAGTAAAAGATAAATTATTTTCAATAAAAATAATTATTAATTTAAAATATGTTCAGCTTAGATTTGGAAAAAAAGGTAGGGAAATTAATTAAAATAATTATAGTTATTAAGATAAAATTAGTTTAACAATGGATTAACCAATAATATTATGTACCAAAAGAACTTATAAACGTCTCAAAAATAAATTTTATGTAACTAATTCACCCACATCCTCTCTTTTATATAATTTTGATAATTATTTTAGCTACTTGACCTGGAGAAAAATTTCAGTGGAATTACATCTTCTAAATATTTACACGATTGTAACTCCTTCTCAATTATAAAAAGGCACTCACACAAACCTCTTATTCATAACTCTAAATCCATTTGGATTTCCTCAAAACATCCCTAGTAAAGTACTAATATCATTAAACTCATAATATAGGCCTCATGTTTTGTATTAGTCTATCCAAGGATGTCTTTGCGTATAAACCCAAAGGAGTTACCTGAATAAGAAGTAATATTTTTCAGCAATTGGTTTTGTTTAATTTACTTAGACACCACTTCAATTACTTTTTTAAAATTATTATATAATAACATTAGAATATTAATTATAATGTGATTTTTTTGGATAATATCAATACCTACACATTCAAAAAAATCCATAAAATGGGATACACAATCATCATTTGTTTTTACAATAGACTAACACCTCAAGAACCAATATCGTTTGTTCTTTCATTTAATACATTTCAGGGTGAGAAATAATGATGGATTTCTAGTTTTTATATAAGTTATTAAAAATTATTTATTATTATTTAATTTTTTATATGACATACATCTTTATGCATTCAATTTTTTAGGAATACGATAACATCGTTTGTGGATGTGTAGACTACCACCAGCTCAAAGCGATGTGATTCATTCAAGATATGCATGAAATGTGTAAAGGTTTGATTTAATAACAATATCTCACATATATGACAGAAATATTATTATGTAAATATAATAAACATATATATATATATAACTTTTAATTTATGATCTGTTAATATGGAAAGAAAATGGAAAAATTGTTCATGTGTACGTACGACATAAAATCTCCATGAATGATGCATTTTATTTTTTATATCAAAAAACTACAGATAATTAAAAATAAATAAATAATGAATATATATGACAAAAAAAATCATATTTTATATTATTTACCTAATCAAATAATTATTTATGTAGGAAGATAAAAATAACAAGTCAAAATGCACTCGAAAAACTGGTCAATTTACACCTAAAATAATGTAAATAATGAAAGATTTATAACAAATGGGTAATAAGATATAATTAGATGGTAATATGTGATGTTTTAAAAATATATAGGTTCTATTATATATTATTTTCATTTTAAAAATAATTAAACATTAATTTTATGGATGTTAACCCAAAATGAATTGCCAGGTAAGAGACTTTATCTTAATTTCCATTTGTTGATGTAAACTATATCGTTGTGCACACAATTTATTATATATGGTGTAAATTCAAAAAAAATATTTAATATCTAAAATTATTCATTATTAATGGTATTTTGTGTTTCAATTTAATTATCTCATCTAAGGATATTTTAATATAATGTTACCAGGAACTACGGAAACTTTATAACTCAATTCTATTCATTGGGTTATATTACTTCCTCATTGAAATTTATATTATATGATAATGTGTATAATTAATTTGACTATATATTTAATTATTTACACTTCTTTTATGTGTCTTTTCATTTGATCAACATAATATCATCAATTATTAATTTTGATGTTGACTTTATGATCATTTTAAGGGTTTATTTCACAATATCATTCAAATAAAGATTTATTTTATTGAAATTCCTTTAAAGTAATTTATAAGATCATTTACTATAATCCCATTAATTATATTTTAATCTAGTTATTAATTAATATTTTCATGAAATAATCACACTTTCCCTCTATCTGGTACTCAAAATGTCTTTGAAAATGTATTTAAAAAACCAATCATCATTTCTATCTTCAGTTGGAGAACCAATTTTTTTTCTAAAACCCTATTTTATAATAAGGATTTTAAATTTGATTTAAAACATTACTAAATTATTTATTAAACATATTTTTACCCATTTTTTCTTTTAACAAAATTTTCAAATGAATATTCTTTATTGCTTTCTGAACTACAGACCATTATAATAATTTTACCTTGAAAAATGAATGTTAATTTTAAATTGAATGGATTGTGTGGAACTTCCCACATTCAGTTACATGATGCTTTTTTTGAATGATAAATGTTTAACTTTTTTAAACAATATTTCTGATGTTATTTTCAATGAAATGTATTTCAAAATTGTTTTCAAAAGGAAAATGATATTTTCCTCAACATCGTTGTTAAAAGATCATTTTATAGCTTTTCCAATCATCAATGAAAAAATAATTATTTTTAATACACATGTAAGATTTTGTATTTATATAATAGTTATTATTACTTTTTATGGATTAAGATTTATTTAGAAAAGGATAATATTTACATTCACTTCCTTGAATCATTTTTCAGTCCCCATGAAATATTCAGTTACCTGTTATTATTAGACATTAAATTTTCCATAATTATCTATATAATTTATCATGAATATGCTAATTTACTAAACCATATAATAGTTTTACATATGGCAATTATTTTTATAGTTATTTGATTATCTGGGGAAATATTGAATTTTATTATTATTTACTAAATATAGATATTTGATTGGGAACATTGTTCATGAATTAAGTCAATTACTCAATATATGATGAATTCTTTGGTCGTGTATGTAATGGTGTGTGAACCATTTAATTTAAACCCCAATATGAATATCTAATATCATTCAAAAAAATTATTTGGGAATAAACACTTTGAATTTGTCTCCAAGATTATTCTAAATTATCTAGTGGAAGGTCTTGACAATAGTATGCTAAACCATCTTGGAAAATATCTTGGTAGTCAAGATACTATCTACCAAAGAAATATGTAATCAAATAATTAAGAGTTTCTTTCATTTAGATTTTGTTATAATTATCCATGAGTTGTTTAATTTTATATTATCTATGGATGCATTTCATTCACATTTCATTTATTAATGGCACATGTGATATGTTATTTAATATTTGATATTAATTATTCATCATGTATTTATATTAAATTTAATTTGTGTTTATATATTTAATTTTCTATTTTTTTATGCACCCCACAACTTTTATTGATTATATGGAATTGGTTATCATTAATTTACCATTCCATATTGTTTATGCAATCCCGATCAGTTTATTGATTACATGGAAAGTGTGATCAGTTATTTTCTATTCCATATTGTTTATTATCATTGATTAATTTTTATTTATTTTTTACATTACCCTTACTAAGCATATTATTTCTCCCATATTTTGTTTTAATTCCAAAAAAAACCATGAAATATACTATGAATGATATGAAGGGATTCTATTCCATGTAATCAGGCAATTGTAACGGTTGTATACACTAGTTTCGGGGATACTATAATTGGGGCACTTGATTCTTACTATACCCTTTTCTCCAAGAGCTTAGTAGGGGACATCTTAAACACCATAGAAGATATCAATCTGGTCCTTGGGTTCCAGTATTTGAGTTATAGATCATCTCCAACCATGGAGGCATCTTTATAACATCATTTGAGAAGAAATCTGTAATTCCCCCCCCCATAATAAAATAATATGAGATATATGAAGAACATGTTTCACCATGGGATAAACACTCTATGTAATGTGGGGTAGGATGAATCACAATAATCACAAGGCCAACACACTTAACCATGAGATTTATCATTCCCATAATGGATAATCTTTTACACTCAATTAAAAGTAACCTAACACATCTTTTATGATATACATTCTCAGATCAACTTCGGGAAAACTCAACCATACAAAATATGATGTCATATGGTTTATTATGATGACAAAAAGGTCCCTTGATAAACTCTCTCCACTAAGAAAAATCTCACATTGTCTTATGATAATAGATACTAAAGAACCAAACCCAATCAGTACCTATAAGAAATTCTGTTGTATAATGATATCAATGGGGATCCCTATATCTCCTTTAAGGAATACATAAACAAAGGAGTGATTCACAATTGTTTCTAAAAGTACTAGAGAATGTCTATTATAAAAATAAATCGTACCTCAAAACAACTTTTTAACTTCTTTGTTTTAAGACAGTATAGCCACTATCTACACATGGCCCAAACAGTATACTCCCAGAGCCTGGTGTGGGCCTCCTTTTGAAGGTGGTGGAGGTATATGATAATATTTATCTCCACTAGATACTCCCCCACCTAGATCACCATATTCTCCCTTAAAATCCCCACCTCCCTGGGGAAACCTATCAATTCCTAGGAAAACCTCGATCATAATGTTGTCTCTTCCATGGAAGTCTATTAGTTTCCAACCTCCCCTCTTCAACACATAGTGTTCGGAAATCTCATGTTATGTGACCACACCCATCACATACATAGAATCCCTAATTTTTTTGGGAAAACCTAGTCCTCTATTTGACCCTTGTGACACATTTCTTCATTAATAAGACTGGTAATGTAGAGTCTCCTATGTTGAGATCTTTTCAGTTGTTTCTAGATAACCGATACAGATGAATTGGCCTCATGATTCCCACGGCCAACTACAGCTGCATAGAATCCCCATATGGGAATCTCTTTATCAAATGGATCCTCTGTAACACTCCTCCATATGTGGGAATGCACTAGGGAAACACCCAAGCATGGATATATCTGTGGTGGACCTTATCTATATTCCACACCATAAATTAACCATCTAGATCCATGTTGAGAGAGTAACATGAATGGTTAGTGAACCTTATGGAATACTCATAAATATATTACTAACCTAGTGTAGCTCCAAAATCTCTTGAATCTGATTTCAGAGAAAAAACATGGGGTAGTACTCTCCATGATATTTCATTTTGATGTAGAACCATTATGTTACAGACTCACCATGAATATGTGTCACTAGAATCCAATAGAAAACTACTGCTCTATGTAAATGATTTGTTTCCAGTGAAGCCATTTGATCTTGTGGGGTTCAAAAAATCTAAAGGAATCAAACTACTAACTCAATCAATCCATAGTTGTATGTGGTTCTTTATTACGGTAGGACCTCACCAACATCTAGAACTATAACTCACATAGTTCTCTAGGTATACACACATCCTCAACCTATCCTACTGGAAAAATATTTTAATTGTAAAGTGGGAGTTCTTATGATTTCCTTCATAGAAGAAATATCATACATGATGTCAGCTAAACTATGGACACATCACTTATTAGATCATATTAATGATATTGAATTAGTAACCTAGTTTTATGTATTCAAGGAGGCATCGTGAAAGAATTTTTGATGTACCATTGTCATATAAACATAGACATATATAGGTTGTTCACCCAAGAAGAACATTAACAATACTCAACATTATATGATGAATGTAACAATGTTCCCCACTACCAATTTCACAGTATACTGAGTCGTGAAGACAGTATGTAGAGTTATATTATATGGATATGTCACCCACCACACAAAAATTGGGTTATCTGTCCTACAATACATACTTGTACAACTGTAAAATGGATTCATTAGTTTTCCAACCAAACCATAAAATGTTACAAAACCCCAAACATTGTCTTGAGGTCAAACCACAATTTATACCACTTTGTAACAACCCAAACCACTAGGGAACACTGGGCTAGTGGAAGATAGGGTTTCCAAAACCACAATCCCACGCCCATAGGCTAGGGGATCGCAATAAGTGAAATTATGGAAAAAAAATAATCATATGAATTTTAAAAATGTACATCTATGCACATACCGAACCATCTCATGAAATGATGCATAGAAATAAAAAATCCCAGTAACATATATATTGAAACCATGCATCAAATAACATATAGGGAACAAAATAAATGTATGATATTAAATAACCATTATACCATTGGAAAAATACATGTCCAACACGAAATGATGTCCCAACTGAATAAAAAATAGAATAATGTAACGATGAGATAGATCGGATTCTGATCTATAAGAAAAAATATCATATGTATCCAATGCACCAATTTGTCCCCATGCCTCTCTAAAATCACCATCAATTTTCATGTTGTAGGTATATGAAATTCCATCTGTGGGTAATGTCCCTATAGGGGTGAGTATATAAATTCCTAGTAGGAAACCCCAAAAACTAAATTGAGAGTAGTAGATGACATGATAGAAGTAGTCATTTCATCCTAAAGAAATATGGAAATAAATATAACTACATCTCCAACTGATCATCATCAATGCCCCACATCCCACACGTATGTCTGAAAAATTGATGAGGAGGACCCGCACCTCACCACTACTATTTCTCATGATGTGCAACAATATCCAATTTAAAGGGGTATTTCTCCTCTGTATGATAGGGGATTCCACATAGAGGAAGGATAGATGACATGAACCCCAGTACGATTTGAGGATACCACTCAAAGGGAGGACAGAGAAATCACGCCATGGTAAAATAGGTAATTCTTCTCAAATTATAGAGGACCCAAACCCTAGCATTATATGTCGTGGAACCTGGTTGGTCTCAATAGAGGGTACAAACACTTTTTTATTAGAGGGTTAAAATCAATATAAAATGGACATGTCCCCATGTAACATTGGGTGGTTACACACTATAAGTTATAAATATAGGACTTTGTTTCCTAAAATGGTATGAAAATGATACTCTATACATGGAGGAATCATTCCATAGTAACATATGGTGGTTCCACTCAGTGGGTAGGGGAATAATTCTCTATTTCTATTAGCATTTACACTCAAACCAATGTAAGGAGTATAGGGTTCCAATGCCATGATGCAACATGTGGTTTCCCACCCCATCGTCTATCTCATAATCTTGTATGAGAACATTCGTCGTCAATAATTTCTTGAATAAAAAATATGATTAGAATAAACCAAATTGTACCTATAAATACATTTACAAGGATATCATTTCATTATACATTGAGTAATTCTAAGGATAGGCTACTCATAAGAAAAAATCTGAGTCCATACAAAAAGGATCCAAAAGGACGATTTTTCTCAAATGGGTGGGGATACACGCTATGTATGGGATCCACAAAACAATTTCTCCCACTATGATACCTTGTTTTGTTGTCAATTATAAGCATCTTGGAGGCCATGAAACTTTACATGAAGTTAAAGGGGCCCATATAGAATTTCCAGACCACCATGGTCCTGCTTGTGTTATCCTAGTATTGCCTAATATTGTCTGGACGTGTTGTGTACCTAGTTGTGTACCTGGATATTCTTGGGGTTTATCACATGACCATGAAATCAAGAGTGAACGAAATGTCATCCCACAATAGGTCCTGAGCATGTTCATTATGGCACATGGAATGGCCTCCCTGGGTGGGTCACATGGTGTGTGGGCCAAGATATATGGCATGTGATTCTATGATCACTTGGAAACCCTAGCCATCAACGAAAAGGAAGTGCATGGAGTTTTTAATTTTGAACTATCTTCTGTGTACTGTAGTTCTTCTTATAAACTCAAAAATCATTATGTAGCTTCCCAGTCAACTAATTATGCAACTAATTCCACCTGATTACGTCTTGAATATTTCTAGGTAGTTTGGATCTTGAGCCAATTTGACATGATCTGTTTTTGGTGGTCGGGTTTCATCCACACGTATGCCTGAGGGTCTCTCCCTTTGACACCTCTAGGTCTCATTTCTGCTAAATATCCTAAGTCCATGGACTTATCACACAAAACATAAAGAATTAATACTTATTAATCCACAAATCATCATCTAGATCATCATTTTTTAATACATTATAAATTTTGGGGTTTGATCACGTATAAACCCTCCTTGGAAATATTGAATCGGAACCCCAATGTTCAAAAATGAAGAAAGAAAAGAAATTTGGTGATAAATTCACATAAACAAAGTTATAGAAACCATTATACAAGATTTTATAGTCAATGATAACAATAATATAGAATATGTGGGTGTTAGCTGGAAAAAAGAATAAAATGATCTAATAATTTAATTTATTCAATCCGGATCATGCGAATGGTAGAAAATTATTAATCAAATAATTGAAGTTAAAATCAAATATAAAAAATTTAATTAAATATGTAAACTAAAATTGTTATCCCCTATATAAATTATGGATCGATCATTAGTGAATAATGAATTTAGTAGTGTTAAGGAAGACCAGTTGAGTTGTTAGGAAATGTTCTACCCCAAACTAATCATAGTTCAACATAAAATATCTATCCTCCATCAAAGAATTTTATCCAAATACACTCATATATATCTAATATTATGTGTATATACCATGTAAAATCATTATCATTAGGCATTGACAACATATTTTTTTTAAGGGTATCAAATGAATAAATTAAATAAATTAATTAATTAATCCATATATAGTACCCGCTCGTGTTTGACACATTCAATCATCCCGAAACAACAAACTTTTGGGGGAATATAGGATATACCACATGTTCCGGATTAAACCGTTGAATCATATTTTCAATTGAAGACTCTAGTTAGGATATAAATCATTATTTCTATTAAACGTTGCTCATATGATATTAACATATTTAATATTATTATAATATCAATTCTTGGATCACGAGCCTCTAAATCTTGAGTTTTCTTAATTAATGTCTCAAAAAAATATTTTTTTATTCATTTCATAGTATTATAATGAAAAAATATGGTCTCTATATGCTTTTTTTATATTTCATCTTTCTTTGGTCTTGGAGATGTGTTCACGAGTACAAGTACTTAATAAAATTCTTCTTATGTGTGGTATATTTTTGCTCAAAATAGTTTGTCATCCCCTAGCCTGTTTGAGGTTATCTCTGAGTTTTCACACTGGTATTATCACTAATAATGTGGGGCCCATTAGGTTGGGTCATGATATATTTACGTACCCCATTCATAATATGTTTTTGGGTATATATATTTTTTGAATTTAATCTATGATTGAAAACCAAGATATGAGTTTTATAATGTGTTACAAAATTATATAATTTTATCTGATTGATTTAGTAAAAATGGAATTGGATTAAAAACTAAATTACAAGAATAATTAACACATATAAGGAGAATTACATGATATTATACTGGGAGATATTAAATCCACTATAAAAAATACTAAGTTGTAGATTCTTTCTGAAGAAAAATTATCTAATGACCTCGATCATTCAACTCTCTAGGATAGGACAAAGTAGGGTTCCCATGATTAATCATATTATTTCATAGTGGAACAGGAAAACCATGAAATTTAGGTAATAAAATCTTTCACTAACCAACCTAAGTACCCTAGCACACTAGTACCTAATCTATCACTTATATTATTTGCAGGGAACTCTTGATCCCCATAAGATGAAAACTAGCACTAGGCATCATTCGGAATACCGAAGGGGTTATTTCATCCCTTTAACAAAAAAAGTTATGAAAGTGAATTATAATTCAATGTATAGATAGTATAGAAGACACACATCAATGAGAAATGTACCATTAGTAGATAGATAAATTTATTCAACCGAAATAATATCGAAAATAAAAAACAACATCCATCACGATGAAAATATTTAAACTCTCTATAATGAGTGGAACATATAACTAATAGTCACCATCATCATCCATGGTCTCATGAATCCTGAACACTATACAAATCCAACTGTAACTTTACCCTATCATTGTCCTAGACTATCATAATCTAAAAATTCCCAATGTAAAAGTTAGTGTGTGTGCAAAACAGCTCAGTAAGATTCCATAAAATATTCCATAAGAATATCATTAATATAGAAATCATTTATGATTGAATTTAAATTAATAAACTATTTGAAATTTTATTTCAATAATTTCAATCAAATAATTATTTGAAATCATGTGGATGGATTATAATTGAAGAAATTATTTATTGAAAATTATAAAAAATCAAGATCATACTTAAAAATAGATCTACAATAAATGGAATACAATAATCCGATTAAATTAAATAAACATTTTCTTAATGATTAAGGATATTATGTTCATATATATATAACACACATAATACTCATTGAATCAAATAAGATCAAGTGTGTGTAAACATCCCTAGGACAGAACCCATTATGGAAAAATCAATCAATACCACATTTGAGGAAATCATGTTAAACTTCGTTTAGTTAGAGTTTTCATTTTAAAATCTAATACCAAGGAGTCATTTTCGTAGAATCATTATTATATTCACCCAATAACTAATCAGGATCATATGTTCTTCAATCAATAAATTAATATTAAGAAATAAATTCAATTAAATTCTAATAATCATTCTTTGTAAAATTCCCAAATTTTATGTTTCATCAAGCCATTTCAATTTTTAATGTCAACTAATAGGTTTTTAATTAAATTCATGCCTCTAAAAATTATCTTTTATTTCAATCCATTTTCTCAAAGATAAATGTCAAATAATTCCATGCCACTATTTCTCCAAATCATAACATATTTCTAAATCCATTAGAAATAGTTTTTATTTAACAAATCCCATTCATTTGAAATCAATATTAAAAGTGATCACAATTAAAGGTATATAAAAAACATTGAAATTCATTTCAATTCCAGAAAGAAACAAGATTTGAATTTTAGGGAAAATACTTATAGACCCACTTATCATTATGCTAAATTATCTAATGATCAATCAACAGAGTAAAAAATATCCAATGGAGAAATGATGGTGAGGATGATCAAAGGGGATTCCAAAAAATTGTAATCCATAAGATCAATTTTTACATCCTCAAAAAATATTAGAATCACTAAATATCATAGATAGTGTGAACAGAATAATAAAAGACATAAAATAAAATTGAATTCACATATTAGAGAGGGATTAATCAAGTCCACTGACACATCTATCTGATTGGAAAGGGGACTAACATGCTAAAATTCACTCTTGAGATCATCTAAAAGTAAAATGTCCTTGGAAGAGTCATACGGGAGGTGTTTATGGTTAATAATTTATGTACAAGTATTTTAATTAAAAACTCCAAGGGGTTAAAACCATGTTTTCAGGGTTTACTAGGTTATGCCACATGGTTAGTAAAAAATATGTTCAAAACGGTGTGTCATCACCACGATTATAAGAAGGGGACATGGTTTAGAAGAATAGTAATACTCACTATGTGTCAACCATGAATATAATTAATACCCAAGTCCACACAATTTGGATTGGTGTTCACATGGATTAAACTAACCATGCACTGAGCAAGGACCACCTTCCAGAACCACAAAATATAAAACACATTTTTTGGGCTGAACATTAGAATTTTCAATAATCGTGCTCCAATATTAAACTCCCAATAAAACATCCATATATTTATAAAATTCTAAAAAAATTACACAAAAACCATATCCAATCAAAGGATGATCAAAATAAGGGTCAACAGGTACATGAATGATAGTAAATAGACATAAAGTTTTCCCCGACATAAAATCCCTTATTCCCCAAGAATTTCTGTAAAGATTACTACATATCAAAGATATAATAACACTAACAATTAATTAGTGATTAATGAACCCATGTATCAAAAAAATTATAAAAGACCTTGTATAGTACTTGAACAAAAAGTATAGACTTATTCTAAGGAACCTTTATCCCATAATAAAAAATTTTTTCTTGCTTCTTAGTTAAAGAAAAATGAGTCTCAACATAAAGGTTGTTGATGTTCAAGACATGTGACGGTTAGAGACATAATTTTTGAGATATGACCGGTGAACGGAATTGTGAATTATCATTGAATAAGAAGTAAACTCAAAATCCAAAGCTAGATTTCCATTATATTCAATAACCTCTAATGGTCCTAAATATATCATGTGATGATTTTTTCAAATTTTCCATGTCATCAATTACCCAAAGGAGATAAAAATATCAACAACACATTTTTTCCAACTAAAAATATTATAAGGAAATGAAAATGAACATCATAATATTTATTCAAACTCTGAGTTTTCACTATTCTATTATTAATTTTATGAATCTTTTTCATCATATCTTGGTCCAAGGTCAAAATAGGGAAGCACCACCCTTTGAAAAAACAACAATAATTTACATGTTCATCCATAAAATGACTTAGAGGATTCCATTATAATGAAATATAATTAAATTTTGTTATATCAAATATAATCTTTTCCCAAATGGGTATCCGGAGCTCTAAAAAAGTCATAAATGAAATCATAAATCATTTCTTCATGAATTTTTATAGACCATTCTAACCAAAAATCCTTTTGTATATGATATTTTATTCATTAAATGACATATAATCTCATTTACTCTTAATTACCTTTCCAAAAATATATTTTAAATAAAGATACCTTCTATAAACTATAATAGAATGAACTTTATGTATTCTGATCATCATGTTCACATAAAGGCTTCCCAAATACTTATCTCAAATTTGGAAAAGATGGAAAATTTGGTTTGGAAAAAAATAAACATCCATATAAAATTCATCCCTTGATGGGTATGAGGCAATCCAACCATGAATTATATCGAAACAACCTCCCACTACCAAGACATCACTGGATGTGGCTAAAGAAAAACCCAATGTTTTGAGCACTTATCTGTGACCTGATGGATTGTATAAAAATGATAATCTAAATCAGTGATATCTAATATCATTCCTGAATAGTTGTATCATCTAAAATAAATAAAAGAAAATCTATGTAGTTCCAGGTTATACCACCCCCAATGAAGTATGTGAATCCACCATCACAACATTCATCACCTGAAAATGTATGACTTACTAGTTTGAAACATAGGATCCAATTTGGGGATAAAAACCACTCACTGATGATTTCACCACTAAATAAGTGTTCATAATTATAGAAAACTACTTATCAAGACACCAATCAGGAAGAATCTTATTAAGAAGGGAATATAACCATTAAATTATCATCATATTAATCTCATTGTTAACTAAAATAACACAAAAATTTGCTTGAGAAAATAGATCCATTAAATTTTAGACCTTTAATGATTCATTCATAACCTAGGTTGAAATTTTCCTAACCAAATCATCAGATATGAAATTACCCTCCCCATGGGTGCATATAGTTTCAAAATCAAAATATTAGTGGCACTCCCACCATCACCTCTAGTGAAGGGTCAAATATTTTTGAGAGAAGATATAACTCTATTTTTTATGGTTTGAATAAAAAATAACATTTTCTATAAAAAGAAATGTTAAAATCTATAATCAAAATACATCAAAAATGCGTGTTAAAAATATTTATTTTAAAAATAAATATCACATGTCCAAATATATTGGGATCTATAGGAAACTATGTGATCACTATGAAATAGAGCACCTCCCATACTCGATCCTCATTCATCAGTAAATACCACATAGCCCTACCCTACCATTGGTAGTATCAACACTTGCTAAAAATTCAAAATATTTTTCAACACATCAATTGAATTATAGAATTTTTAATCCCACGTGAACTTTACTCCCTTATTAATGATTGAAATGATCAAATAATCCATCTTTGAGAAATAATTTTCAAATTGGAGATAATTACCAACTAAGTCGAAGAAGATGTAAATCTAGAAAACATTACACAATTGATCCCATGACATAACATACTTCAATTTCACATGATTGACTAAAATATAGTTTTTTGAGGAAATTTAACCAAATAACATCACAACTAAAATCTATAAATATCATTTTAATATATATTAGCATAAATTCAACTATCCCTCAAAATTTCCCGAACTTCCCTAAGATAAGGTACCAAATCATCATCAATCAAATAGTAAACAAATATAAAAAAAACTATAAATGAATCATTATACTCATTGAATATCCATTCTATACTAGCCATGAAAACTATATGAGAATTGGTTAGACAAATAAACAAGACAATGTACTCTGAATGGTCATATCTACTATGGTTAGTGGTCTTAAAAATATCATATTCATTAATTCAAATCCAGGGGTAACATGATCAAATATATATATTCAATAACCACTCTTCCACTTTTATATATTAAAAAAATTCATCAAAATGTGTCAGTAAATATTTTTTCTCTCCAATAACTTGATTATGTTTTTGGTAAAAAACACAATGGTTAAGTGCCTCTACATCTTTATTTAGAAAATGAAATTGAGCTAAACAAGGTAAAAATAAATGTGAAGGGAAAAATTAGAATGTAATAAAAAAAAAATTAGTATTTAAATATTTTAGTTCATCTAGCTCTATATGGTTCGAAATAATGAATATAGGTTGATTACCTAGTACCATGTTCATATAGAACTCTACTTCTCTTACCAATGAAATTCTAGAAAATTCAGATGAAAAAATGTTGCCAAACTTGACAACTATAGGTGAAAGATCATTTCCTATAGTATCATTCTCTAGATAAAAATAAAACACTTACATTACCTTGGCCAAATCCATAAAAGGTGGTATGGGTCTACATGACCTCAAGTCCCATTCATCCAAGAAATCATGGAACTCCCCTTCAGGCAGATTAAAGGATTTTAGAAAATAATAAAAATTATTCTATTCATTATGGGTGATATAAAAATACATCATGAGAAATTTACCTAAATATTTCTTTATAAGACCATAAAATCCTCGGTGATCTTGATTTATTCAAATGAAAAGACAAAATATGGGTAATAGTGACCTTGTTTCCTCTTAATTCCGAGGGGCATGGAAATATCAATCACATAAGACAAATGTTGAATATTATGTATTTAAAAATTAACAATACAGGTCTATATGAATTAATTAGATGCTAAATTATGGAATAAAGTAGTCACTAATGATTAATATATTGTGATGGTAGCTTTATCTATCAGGGGACCCATGTAAGCTTCCTCTAGAGACTCTTCCACTACATGAAAAAGATTTATTCTAGATTCATGTGTTTGGTACCCCATAGATCATGAAGAATTGGAATGAAACATATGAACCTCTGGGGATGAAGATCTTAGGGCACATTATGTGTCAAGAAAGATATTGTAGAACATCTAAAGGTTATTTATGTGACTGTGCGAACCACTGATCGTTGGTTCCACTATAAAACACTATTTGAATTTCCATCATTTTCACATTGTGAGAATATAAAAAAGCCTATTACAGAAAACATTGATGTTTTGGACGATTTATATGATTGAAATCCACAACAAAACTCCTTATGATTTCTCATTTATTTAATGGAACTAACAAAACTACCACTGGGAGTGAGTATGACACTTATCCACCTTACATACTCTCCAGTTTAATCTCTAAAATCATTACTCTATCCAGCACATATTTATAATAAGTTATATTCAGTTTGAAAACCGAACGTCATATATCAAATCTAATACCCATCACAAACATTAATTCCTTATAATATTGTATTTACTACCTCTTACGAAAACAAAAAAAGTTCAACCAAACAATTTACATACTAAGTAATGGTACAATCACCTTTCTAAAAGTTATTAAAAATGATAAACATTTCCAAAACCATTGAATCTATATATAACTAATCCATTCAATATTTATAAATTAATTATATTCAAAACCCTCTATTTATTCACCATAACCATTAAATCCAACATCCTCTTCTTATTGCCTTCATGAAAGATAGTAGAACGCTTTACCTTTTTAGCATTAGGTGAATATAATAACTAAATAATAATAATATTTTATGTCCAATACAATAACTCCTAATGTTGATTTGAGCCTTGACAAGTAATTTATTTAGGCTGGAGAGTTCTTTAGGCATGATATCTAGTTTCATCCAATCAACGATGCATTACCAAATAATGAACATTAATAGGTGAAACTATTTATCCTTGAGCATGGGGAGCATATAACCCTATCTTAGTGATATTATAATAAATGGGAGAGTTTATATATAATGGTTCATGAATAGCTACCTCCTGGTGTCTGTTCAAATGTCTTCATCGGGGAAAGACTCAAAAAACATCAATATGAAACACACAAACAATAGTAAAGATAATCAAATAATCAACTCAGTAAAGAGATAGAAAAATATCAATTCCATAAAATAGAATTAAATTTCGGGGGATTTCCAAACATTCATATCAATTTTAGAATTGGTTGGAATCAAATAGATTTATTCTTGGATGATTCATTTACTAGAAATCCATGTTGAATTAAAGATTGTTACGATGAGAGCTATCTATAAAGTCACTCATACATGACTCATTAGACCCAAAAATCATACCACTTATCTTACAGGAAAAACCCACTACATACCAACATCAACGATAGATAATGAATGTATCATACAATACCCTTTTATGACGATCTAACTGGAATAACATGGTACACTACTACCTGATCGTGTAATGAAATGACCCAAAGGGAATTCCTATTCCACATGGTCTAGAGTCTAGTTCCTAGGAATCATAAAGATGTAGAAGGTAATGATTTATACCCAATAAAAAAAATATATCAAAATAGAGTATCAATAAATGAATATTATGTATGAAAACCACTCAGTAAGGAGAAAAGTAAAATTAGAATATTGATAATGAGAGAAAAGTATAACATCATCTAAAAAATGATAGAACAGTCATCAAGATGAAACCTCAGAAACTCTATGTAATGAGTATATCATATATCAAATGTTCACCATCACCACCCTAGGTCCCATGAATAAATAAAAATTACCTCATTAATCTAGAGACATCTCATTCTCTTGGTATTTCTTATCAATTACTAAATACTCTTTATGGATAAGGTAGGGTGTGATAAAAAACACTATACGATTCCATCGTATATTCCTAATGAAAATAGTTAATAATAAAACCATTTAATCTTAAATTTAATTAAAAATAATAGATGTGAATCAAGATTAATAATTTTAATAAAATAAATATTTCAATTCAAGTTGATAAGAGATATATCACAAATTTTCTTTAATGTAAATTTTCAAAAATCAATGGATGACTAAAAATATTATTATAATAAATGGGATGTATCAAAAAAATCAATTAAAAGTAAAATTTTCATAAGACCTAAGGTTAGTTAACTCTTAACTATAGGATCATCACACTAATATGTAATTAAACATGCCTCATGTGTATTTGAACATCTGTAAGGATATTCCCCTCAGGATAAAATCCTTCAACACCCTATCCCATTAAATCTTGAAAAATATGGTCTAGTTTTTGTTTTCATCATCAAATCCACATTCCATGAGCCATTTTCCTAGTGTTATTGTCTTAGCCACCCCCTAACTACTAAATAAATAATGTTTATAAATATACCATTTAAAATGGGAAAATAGATTTAAATAAATTCAAATGATCATTGATAGTTAAATCACCCAATTTAATATTTCAACAAGACATTTGAATTTTCAAAACCAATTCAGAGGTTTTCTATTAAATTATTTCCTTCCAAAAATATTTTTTTATTAAAATATATTTTATCAAACATCAACATCAAATAATTTCCTCCATTTTTTCCAAAAATAAAAATATATTTATAAAGACCTTGAAAATAGGTTATATTTTTCAAATATCACTCCTTTGAAAGAAATCATCAAAATAATCACAATTAATGATTTAGTAAACCATTAAAAATTCCTTTTAACTTAAGAAGAAAATAAAAGAATAAATTATATGGGAAAACATATAGAACCACCTACCATTGATTCAGACAATATATCAATCCATTACCCAATGTGATAATTTATATTTGAGAATAAAATGAAAAGAAGATAAAAGGGGAATCTCTTAAATAATAATCCATCAAATAATGATTTAAATAAAAAAACATAAGGATCCATCACTGACACTGAAGAATATGAGGAAGGATAGGAGTATTCCAAATCAATGAGAAATCACATTATTTAGATGGATATACCACATACATTGGATCTTCGATGAATAGGAATGGTGTTAGAGAAGCTAAAAGACTCTCATGAGGGACTCCAAAATCTAAAATACCTTGTTTGGTTAAAATGATAGGATTATATCATTAAAAAATGGTATTGGGATTTTAGATAAAATTTAATGTGGGATAAAAACCCGTTAAACTATTTGGTAGGTTAGGATTTATTATTAGTACTAATTCTGCAACTAAACATGATCCCCAAATGGGTTTCGGGAGAGGGATCATGGTTTGTCCAAATGGTTAGACTAATCACGATCCAACCATATATAATAATAATATCTAAGGAAACACAATTTGTAGGGGAGTAAATATTGTTTCCTCTAACCATGAACCAATAATGAACTACCCTTAAAAACCACCACATTGGTCACATAGTTTGATGGGATGAAGAACATGATTTTACCTAACTGTGCACTAATAGTGAACTACCCCAAGAACACCCATACTATTTTAAATGTCACCATAAACCAAATAGAAAAATTTCTATTTAATGTGTGATCACAATAATGGTGGATATGTTCCTGAAATATTATAATGTAATATTACATAATACAATTTTGTTCATTGAGTTACACATAGAATAGAAACCCTATGATTAATGAAACCATATCAACAAATGTGGTTTAATCCATATAAAAGATTGGAAAAAATCATATCCACTCAAATTCCCATGAGACATATATGATATGATAGGGATAATAGCCTATCTAAGTAACTATATTATGAGAGGTAAAAAAAAGTTGACTCAACATATTATGAAATATGGATCTTGTCCAAGTAATGTATAAATGTAATTATAAATGTTGTAAAAATTTTACTTGTATAAAATATAATAAAAATTAATTTTTAATATATTCTAAAATTGATAATTTTATAATATCGGTATTTTTTATAGATAAATTTCACCACTAACTTCGAGCTTAATTTTGAGTTGAAGCCTCAAATAGAATACGGTATATGTATTCAATATCATAGACTGGTGTAAGACATAATGAATTGTTATTAGTAAATTTAAATACATTTTTTTAGAGTAACACCATCATGAATATAAAATATATTGAGTTTTTTGAATGGGTGAATCCATTTTTCATAACAAACCTAAATGTATTATACTAATGTTTCAATGGAATTTGATGAAAAATCACCTAAGGAACTATGGTCACTAATCATATACTCAATTTTATTTATGATACCAATGATGATGTTAGACTAGTGATATCATCTATTTTTTTTCTAGATATAGAATTCATTCAACTAAAAATGTTCCCACAAGATATATTTGTTGATAAAATTTTACCATAGTTTAAATATTTATTTAATATAGTTGAAATTAGAAATATAATATCCAATATATTGTAGTATATTGAAAATAATATTGGGTAAAAGATCAAACCGAAATAAGAAAAATAGTTAGAGATTCCAATAATTTTTATTTTAATAGTTATCCCTATTCAATAAAAAATTATTATGAAATCAATAATGAGGGGTTATAATTCCATAGGATGGAAGTGTACAATACACATAAACAGGTTTGGAAACTCTATGGAAGTGATATTACTTTTATGGTTGTTATTGCAATTAATCTATAAAATTTGAAGGGTATATGGAAGAAAATGTATAATTTTCAAAATTTTATGTATATTGGGGTTCAAAATAATTGTATGAATTTAAGGTTATAGTAATTTATCATAAAATGATGAATAAAATAGTATTTAACTGAAATAATTGAATTGAAAGGAATATATTATTGTCGGTTTGATCTAATTATAGGATCCATCATTTTCATCTGATTTCCATTATAGAATAATAGATGTTTTTTATTTAAAATGTGTTGATATAGGCAATAGGATAAAATATATTTTATACATTATTTATTATGTAATACGTTATATAACATTATTGTATAAGAATAAAAGGGATAGAAATTTATCTTCCATGATAAAAGTGTTTATCCATATATTTGTTTAAATATGAGATATTGATATTTATCCCCCATCAGTGAAATATTTTAATGAATAACTAATTCATTAATAAAATTCCCTAAAAATATAGAAGACCATAAAAATATGATGATCTGTGGGGGTTTTTCTAAATGTTTCAAATGAATGGAAATAATAGTTATTTCCAAAATCACAAATTATGTTATGTATCATAGAAATGTATTCTGAAAGGAATATAGTCTCTAAGAGGATATTGGGATCATGTTTGGAATTATACAAATTCAAAGATATCATAAAAAATAAAATGACCAAATGTCATGATGGACTTATTTTTATTGATTTTCGATATCCCCCCTTTCATGGGATGAGGGGGAACCCTTAAAAGGCCCGTAGGCATAGTGATTACATGACCCATAGGCTTAAAAGACATTACATGAACAGAAGGTCTAAAGGAATTCAATAAGACTACAAGTACAAGGAACTGCCCCTCCCCAGCATCTACTTCATGATAGCATCTCTCCACCTTCGCATGTCCTCTATCTAAGCTTCTTATGCATGCATAGGCCTATCCTAATGTCCTAGCCATACCCTCTCATTCTTCCAAATCCATCGGTTCTTCTCTCGTGTGTGAACCTTATCTGAATCCACCTCCGAGGATGCTCCTTTTTATAGAGTATGTATCGGGAAACAACATGGGGCCTAAAGGCCTTGAGGACGCCCAAAGGGCTTAAAGGTGGCTCGAAAGCCCTACTAACCCATTGTCCTGGGAGTCCCGAATGCCTTAAGGACTCCAATCCCAAACCGGCGGCCCAGGGTGAATAGTTCCAGCAACTATAGTACCGAACAGTACTTGCTATAGTGAACATTACTGCTACAGTACTGCACAATGTACAGTCTGCTAGAGTAACTGCTACAGTGCGTACTACAGTACTGCTATAGTACCCCTGGAAATATGCCTCCACCTATTTTTGAACCTAGTTCTCGTGGATGCACTTAAGGATACATCAACAACTGAGATGAGGGTCATGTGCATCATATAAATGAATACTATAGTTCAAATATCTTGTGAATTACACATTCAATCCTAATGAAGTTTATGATGTTTTTAGTGTAATAATATACATAGTGTAATTATTTATTAATATTTTTCAATGATTTTTTAAAAAAAAAATTATCAAAAGAAAATTTTAATAAAAATAGAAAGAGTTATATGTAGAAAACCAAATTTATTTATATCATGAAATTTGAGGATGGTATATTTAGGAGTTTGATTGTGGTTTGTGGAGTTTAACATTTTTCATGTGATTCATAAGTCTCACCATTTTACCAAACATATTTATTCATATATGTTAATCAATAAATTGACTAATTTGAGGGTTTTGTTATATGGTCCCTTAAATAGGCTTCCAAAATTAAAAATATTTGTAATTTCATAAAAACCCCCCAAAAGTGAAGAAAACAAGAGGATGTTGGAGAATTGTTTTCATATATAATATACTAGATAGATGCATCTGTATAGTTTTATAAGTTATTATCAAATGTTTTAATAAAATCAAATGTTTCTGGTTCAACAATATCAAATAACTAGTTTCTCATTATTTTATATTTGTTAAATATATGTATATAATGATAAAAACATCATGAAGTTAAATGATATCTTACCTTTCAATGTATATATTTCAGTTTTAAATAATAAATGCCCGTCATCAAGTATTTTATGATTTGAAGGAAATATAATGGTAATCATGAATAGTGTTCATATATTTGGATATAAGATATTCTCATGGGGAACAAAGTGGATATTGGTCACTAAATGTCCCCATATGTAAACTTAATAGAGTGTCATACACATGGTCATTGATAATATAAGGATGCATGGTTCATATTTTGAGTCCCCAAAACCAGATAATGGAGAGGGAACTATAATGAAAACCATCATATATTGATTCCACTATAATATATGATTTTATTCTATGATAATAATAGTTTGTTGGGTATGTTTCTAATCCAGAATCTGACAACCAATATTTTTATCCATAAATAAATAATTTGTTCTATGGTTTTCACCACATGTGACACTAAAAACCAAATCATTATTGATCTTTTTCGGTGTTAGTTTAATTATCACGTATAAATATTTTTGTCCATATTATGATGTATATATAATTGAATATAAATATATGTATATAAAGGAAACAAATTTATCAAACATCAAACTCAATCAGAAGAACTATGAAAACAATAAATTTTTCATTTATTTTTAAAATTAAAATTAAAAAATGAACTATTTTACATGTTTGATATATTTAGTAATATCCCTATTTTGAGAAATATACATAAAAATCAATTCCCTATAAAATATAAATATTAGGATAAATTATTATTTTAATTTAAAGTTAAAATTATCAATTTTTGGATGTGTATTTGAAAAAAATAACGACATTTTTGTATTTAATATGGGTTGATTTATTTTTAGGAATAATTTTTATACAACCAGGGGTAACTTTTCAATAACTGGGCTAAACGATAATACATTAAAACAATTAACTTTTAAAAAAATTGTATTTATAAAATTAAATGAATTATATTAAAATTAAAAAAATAATATTAAATTTAAACACATTTTAAAATTATTTTCTAACACATTTAATGGTAATTCATTTGTTAAAATAGACTAATACACAGTAGTTATTAAAAATATATATTTCTAGAAAAATAGTTTTTCTACACATTATATGTTTTAATTAAATGTAAATTTTATCCATTTTAAAAGTGAAACATGAAAATTGGAACCTAGATTAGGATTTATACCATCTCATTTTGGTAATAGGGGTTAACATAAATTTATTAAATAAAAATAATTTAATTAATTAATACTCCATTATGATTAATAACTATTTAAATGAATGATCTATAGTTGATCAATGATTCCAAAATTAACTTTACATTTATAAATTAATGAATTATTTTTATGTTATAAATTATTGTATTCATTTTTTACCCACATTAATTCAACTAACTCACCTAAATTTTATTCTCTCCCTTTATTTACACTTACTTATCATTATTTTCTAATAAAAATTCCATGTTCGTCACATATAAAAGGGAAATAAAATCCACCCTTCCAATAATGAACAATTATATTGGATAATTTATTAAAACCTTCCCAAATATTCTCTCTTTAAATTTATTTACCCACCATGATTACCAAGTAAATAAAAATTCCCATATGTCTATAAAATATGTATCCTTAATTAAAAGGATAATCAAGGTATCATTATATGTATCAAATTTTTAAAAGGTGATACCTCAATCAATGAACAAGGCACAATTTATTGAATACGAAAAAAGAATATTCCGTGAGTCTAAAAGATAGAATATTATTAAAATCTTTATCGTAATAAGAAAGAAAATTAGTAGGAAAATCATCCTTTCATGTAATGTCCTGGTTGACTCCCTTTTTGGTAGGACCGTCCACAACCATGTTTGGTTCACAAAAGGAATGTGTGGAAACACAGTTAATTTTTATGAGAGAAGCAAGGCAATTCATCCAACCTGAAGTAAGCGGACAAACAAGATTAACCACCCCATTCCAAATAGCTTGGACAACAGGGGTTGAATCACAATCAATCCAAATACTGTTCCAACACTTTTTTTAGAAAATTCAAGGTCATGTATTACCAACATCATTTCCACTTCCAGAGATGAGATCATACCGCATCAACAAAATAATATTCCATGAAACCTACCAAGATTGTCTCTGAATATTGTACTTCATCATGGCGATCCCAGGTTTCCTTTAGATGCACCCCTGAAATTCACTTTGATCCATACTGAAACCGAATATTTCCAGAATACCTCAAGGGTGTGTATCACAAATTTTTTAATTTTTCATTCATATCCATTACACTCTAAAACAACCATAAACATATTAAAAAACATAGTAATAATTATTATTATGTTGATATGTTATTATAATAATGGTACAACCACTATTTATTATCTTTCATTCTCTTAGAAAAACATGATTCATCATTAGTGTGTTTGTGCAGATCACTACCTCCATAAAGTGATGCTTTCTATTCGTCACCAAAGCCAATAATGCATGTACATAATGATGGAATTGGTGAATTAATATGATTGATTTAATATTTATTAGATTATTAAATTCTCTATTACTATCCACATGAACCTCTATCATTCCATGTGTAATGGAAATTCAAATCATGCGTTTTGCAGACTATCAAATCTACGAAGAATAATGTTTTATTTTTTCAATAGTATTTAATTATTTATCAAGATAACATAAAATTTTGTTCTAAATAATAAAATTATTAAAATAATATCATTATTATTCTGTTAAAATAGTATTATGTCAAACAAAACACATACAGGACTATAATCACATATCCTGTTAAAGTGTATTCAAGATTAGAATGATTCGAAAACCTACCTGAATAATTCTATGAAATTATATCACATATTTTTATAAAATAATTTTCATGTATAACATGAAAAAACATGTAAAATATTTTTTTAAATGATTCAACAATATATAACTCATTAATAATGAAAACAACTTTCATAGGTTGAAAATCCCAATTACATGTTTATTATCGATTACATCATATAGGGTAAATACTAATGTTCTAGTGAAATTAAATTTAAGAATAGAAAATCATTTTGACTCATAAACATAAATAGAATTAATGAAATTTTTACAATTAAATTGGTAATTAGAATGAAATATGATACCGCTGCGGTAAAAATAGTTTAAATTGTAAAAACTACAAACACCTAATGTGGGAAGATTAAATAAACTAATATATGTGCACTTAAATATTAAAAATAAAAAAAATAAATTGACATATATAAAAATGTTTATTAAATTTTATAGTAAAATAAAATTTTGTTTTTATGATGGATGATAGAGTGAATTGGACTCTGTGGGTAAACATGGTGAGGGTTTCATTGTGTCAAATATCAATTGGTTGAGACATGTTTATGTTATACAACATATTTTATCTTTTTTGGTGTAAATATGACTCAATTATAATTTTATATAATTATTTTATTATATTTCATGATTTCCAATGATTTTTCAATATTAATTATCTCATTGGGGTTTGATTGAAAATAACTCTGGTTGTAAGGGTTTCAATCTCAACATGTCCTCATTGAATCATGTTTTAATGTTTTTCAGGAATTTATTATTTCTAGTTAGTATATGATACTAAAAATTTATTTTGATAGAAATAATGATGTATTCAATATTATTAGTTAAACCCTATAATTTTTAGGATTCAAATGATGTTTTCTTCAAAAATCTAGAAATTTTATAAGGGGTTTTGGTTACTCAATTAAATTTATTAGGTCATAATATATTTTATTTTTAATTTACCATTCATGATTGATAAATTATTATCTTTAATTATTTTATATTGTATTTAATCCTTATTCTCCTAGATAGTCATGTTTCACCTTATCTTATTATTTACTAATGATTTTAATTTTTGGTTAGTATTCATTTGGGTTATGATTAATTCCTATTATTATCAGTATATTTTTTCTTCCACAACCATATTTTAACATAGAACAGATTTTATAAATTTCATATTAGAAAATAAACTATTTTTATATCCAATTATAAATTTATTCAAATTATTTAATTTAAAATAAATAGTTTATTTATCTTTTTTAATTATTTTATGTTTTTAAAATGATTACTTAAAAATGATCAAAAGGATTTTCCATACCTTCAAAATAAAATTGTTTATCATCCACTCCAAATTTTATATTGATAAAACATATATACTTTTCATGTATAAATTATTATATATTATTTTTAAAATATAATATTTATTAATGTATTTCAACCTCTTTATATTGATATGAATCCATATGTTTATGATTGTAAAAAAATTTGTGATATTTAAAATGTAAGTACAATATTTCATAATTATACCATTTTATTAATGTATTTTTCACTTTCATGTCATTCTCATACGTTATTGGTTGTTGATATTTATTTTGATCCATTTAATAAATATTACACATCATTAAATTTTTTAAGATATCATTTTCATTTATAATATTTTTTGATTATAATCTATTTAATGATGATATATTATTATGATATTTA
This sequence comes from Viscum album, assembly GCA_963277665.1. Lineage (NCBI taxonomy): Eukaryota > Viridiplantae > Streptophyta > Magnoliopsida > Santalales > Viscaceae > Viscum > Viscum album. The sequence goes on from OY728127.1 coordinate 1,282,324,372, forward strand.
TAACATTCTCATGTGCTCATTTTTATTTATGATCTAACTCTTTATGATATTATTTTCCCACCCTAGTAAATTGAGCTCACAACTTTTTTATATTTCCATTCCACAGGATATGTAGATGAATATTTCAAAGGAGATATATATGAAATGGTCTAAAGGATCTCTAATGTGGATAAATTTTCATAAGTCTAGTGAAATAGTACTTTTAGGCATCTAACTCCCCAAAAACTAAATATTTTAATATTTTGTTATTCAATAATTTGTGAGATGATTTATTAAAATTTTGATATCACTAAATTATTTATGTCATGTTTCCAAATGATTCAACTTAATTGGTATCGTATCTTGGTTTAGTTATTTTTTATATTTGTTTAGTTATTTTTGGGGACTAGTATATAAAACCAATGTGTAAATCCTAGATATGTGTCTAAGTACAAGATAATGTTATGAAATATTTGTAATGACATGAGATGAAATTTTTCTTGTAGTATATCCATGTATGGATAATACAAGTAGTGGTGCTTTTGAAATAGATTCTTATAAGGGTAACACCAACACAAATAATTGGTTGAGTATATCTTGTCCGCTATACTGGTTCATTATGAATTCACCCATATTGATCACCTAGTTTGACACTTGAGGGATATTTATTAGTAGATCACATGGTCATTAAGAACCACTGTGAATGAATATTTACATTTTTTTGGGGGGATTGTGATTTGAAACTTATGATAACTAATGTTTGTATAACCTATGTGAAACTATAATTTATTTTGGACAAACTAGATGTACTATAGGATAAAATGATAATGAAAAAGAAAAATAATTTTTATTGTCACATTCCATTTATGATTAAAATAATTTCCCTATATTATTAATATTTTACCTCTTATGTATACTATATTTAGTTTTTAATAATGTATTAACCTATGTAGAACAAATTTAACATTGTCTCTATTGGAAAATATAATGATTACATCAAAATTTAACCCATTAAAATGGGGGAGATATGGAATAATCTATCAGTTATGGAAAAAATAATACCATGAAAAATGAAAATTGTTGTAACTATTAGAAAATCTCATGTTCAAAATATTAGATAAGGATATAAAATCATGAAAATATATGAAATTAATATTTTGGAATAATTTAAATTCAACCACATATTTATATAAAAATGTGGGAAGAAAAATCAATGGATTTTTTGTAGGGGAAATATATGTTCATTAAATTTGGTTATGCATGGATTCAAGGGATAAGATATAAAAGGACAAAATAATTACACAATAAAAGAAAGATTATTTTTAACCTAAAGGTACACTAATTATTTGAAATTTTGTGTGGGAGTAATTTGTTCACTCTATACCCCAATGCACTAATCCAAGAGTAAATTTGGATGACCAACACCAATGACACCGTATGTTTTAGGAATATTGAAAATTTTATACAACGACTTGTACTAAGAGTGATATTGATTTGATACTATAGAATTATAACTGAATTATGTAATATATGATTTCAATTCTTATCTATTGACTTATGAATAAGATATTTTTTAGTGGTGTAATTAATATATATATTACTTATGAATCATCTTAATGAATTATGTAATTTAATTCCTTATATTCATACATCCATTTCAAATATTATGATTCTATAAATAATGCATTATATTCATTTATAAGGGTTTTTATCAAATTGAATATTATAAATTATAACTTCATATCCTTATTTTTCTCATAATCAACTACAAGTTCTTGAAAAATTAGTATATCTCTGTCAAAATTAGCTCAATAATAAATTTTTTATAATTTCATCAAGGAAATTTATTTAATGAGGTAGAATGTAACAAATCATGTTTATCACCTTACATAAATAATTTTTTTACTGATTTTATCCACACTAAATATAAAAAATCCAATGCATTATAGAACTTTATAGTGTATTCTAATAATTAGATGGTACAGAAAGTGATTATAGAATTATGCTATATATATATTTAAATGAAAATATATATTAGAAAGAAAATTCTATAAGAAATAACAAATAATTAGTACCACTATGAAAATAATTAATTATATTTCAATTCATAAAATATAGTGTTTTCATTAGATTTATAAAATTTTTATTTTAGAGTGAAAGTTATATTTTGTCAATAATTGTTTTAAATAGATTATACATTGTTATTTTGAAATTATAATTTTATAAATTTAATCAAATTAAATTGATTTGAAATTTATTATTATCAGGTCTACATGATCTAATAGGTTTCTCTTTATTTTTTACTATAATTATTATGTTACATTGTGTAAATATTATTTACCATGATAAAATGACTGTTTTTCCACGAATTATACTTTTTTTGTATTGTGAATTTTTAAAATAAAATAACTAGATTATAAATTAAAACTCTAAAAAATAAAGACATATATATTAATGATATACTCATTTAATGGGTAATCAATGTTAAATAAAACAATTAACCCCTAATGATTATAACAACATTTATCTTAGAGAATAGTTTCTCAACACAATGAATGAATTAAATTAAAAGATAATTTTATGCTATATAAAAAATTGAGTTAGGGTAAATGGATATCCAAATCGGAGTCATCATTTCAAAAAATTCAATAATTCTCTACATATAGTTATCTTTATAAAATAATTTACATTATTTATATTTAGTTAAGGGTAATAAGTTTTTAAATGACCAATCTAAAATGGATCAAATTTTCCTAAATTAACAAAACCTTTAGACCATCTTGAAATAAATTAGTAGGTTATAATGTAATTTATATATTCCTTATGAATATTAATTTTACTAACCCAAAAAATATTCATACATTTATTTTCTTACCCCTTACTATCGCTTTTTTCCATGGAAATGTTAGCCTTATGCACTTATAAAAGGGGGATCATTTACACCCTTACAATATTCTTCACCATTTTTTGTAAATCCTTGAAACCATTCCAAAATTTAGTCTATATTATTTCTATTGAATTTATATTTTTTTATCATCGAAAAAATAGCATATGTTCATCAAATCTAAGGAAAAAATCAAGCGAAAGTTTATGGTCTGAACATAGGTATCACATCTTTCAAAATAATTCATTCTTATTCAATCCATTCTAAACCAACCATAATAATATTATAATAAAATTTTAAAAATAATTTGTGTGTTTAAATGTTATTATAATAATGTTATAATAACTATTTAACCTCCAATATATACTATGAAAAAAGTTAATTTTTATTAGAGTGTGTGCATGGATTTCAACCTCTATAAATAAAAACATTCAATTTTCATCTCTGCCTATCATGGACGATATAAATGATGGTATTGATGAATAAATAAAATTTATATAATTTACTTCTGTTTCTTAAATGATCACTTCATATCCACCTCAAACCCTATCATTTTTTAACAATCAAAACACTAATCTTGCATTCTGTAAAATACCACCTCCAGGAATAATTACTTTTTTTCTTCTAGTTATATTTTATTTATAAAAACGTCTTAAATTTTTTTTAACTATTAATAAACTATCAAAACTATAAAATAATTATTATTTTATAATGAAATTATGTTAAAATAAACACCTCCTTATCCATACTCACGAATCGAGTTAAATAATGTTCAAGAATATGTCGATTTGACCACAAACATGAATAATAAATTATATCATTAGTGATTTTGAAATAAAAATTTCTTATATAAAATTATAAAAATATGTAAATATATTTTTTATTTTAAAATGGATACATCAATATTAATCTTGTTAATTAAAAAACACCTCACATAGGTTGGAAATCACTGAAAAATGTCTATTGTCAATTAAATATTATTTGATAATGACTAAAGTAATCATGTTGGTAAATTTAAAAATTACAAATAATTATAATTCATCCATTAAAGTGAAATTAAATTACATTAGATGATGTCGTTTGGATGAATAATAGACTCCCAAACCACTCTGACAAAACTACTATAAAAAGTCAAAACTTTAAAAACCTCATGTGGGATAATATGTAAAAAAGAAAAAATATAATATTATATAATTATTGTAAATAAAATTTCAAAATAGTTTAAGTATTAATGTAGTTCTTTAGTAGTATATTAATATAGATATTTTTGTTTTATAAATTTTTAGAAAACATTTGTTAAGAGGTGAATCATAGTAAAAATTTATTTTCCTCAAATTTGAATCCCTTGAGACATATTTACAACATTCAACATGATTAATTTTCAATGTATAATATAATACCCCATTATCATATTATTTCATGATTTCATTATTTTTAATTATTTTAATTTTTTTTTAAATTTTAGTTCTCTCTTGGGGTCATTATTCAGAAGATAGAAATGATATAATGGTTTTCATCTCAACTTCTTTTTATTGAGACATATTGTATTATTTTTCACCAATTTCATATTTTAGAAGGGTATACAATACAAATAAATATATTTTGACATAAACCATTGTTTAATACAAGTTATTTATAGAACCATATTATTTTCCTGATTCCAATGAAATTTTATTAAGAATTTATTAATGTCTTATGGGGTTTTGCATGAATGAATTATAAACGTTCAGATATAATCACACATCATGGATTATTATATTTCATGATTGATATATTATAATGAATGATGATTTTATAATTAATTTCCTCCTCTTACTGTTAAATCTTCTTTCACACCAAATTCTTCTCCCTCGGTGATTTTGTTGATTATTTTAAATTTAGTTTTCAGAATAATTCAAATTATATTAAATGGAATTTTTTTCATGTCAATATTTTTAATTCCAACTAATTCCACAATTTCCCTAGTGGGAACTAAATCTATTTTCTATTCTTTTGAACATTTTATTCCCCTTATTTCATTTCAATTCAATGTTTTCATTATTAATTTTAAAAATGTTGGTTTCCAATAAGATTATGTGAAAATTTTCAAAATTTTATTCAATTCATTTAGGATAAAAATAATATTATCAACTACACATTTTCTTTTGTTAGCTTTCATACCTTTTAAAGGTTCCATTATTAGTGATTCTTTTAAAAAAATAATTTTTTCATTTTATATTTTACTCTCTCTTTTTATAACCATTATTACTCTTAATGGATTTTTTATTTGAAACCCATTCTAATAAGACTTTGAAAAATCCTTCTCCTTCACTTTACCAAAATATTTTTGCAATTAATTTTCAATATAATGTTTTGTATGGATTTGTGTAATATATTCTATTTAGCATATATTTACCCTCCAATGATTATATTTTACAATTTAATGTTCTAAAAACACTTTATATATGTTCTTTTGATATGATTCCTATTGTAATATGGGATTTTTGTTATCTTATTATATATATTGTTCAGGATATGTATTGTTTTTAATGGATTATGAAAACCATTATTTTTCTATGAACTCTTTATGAGATTTTGAATGTTTGATTTTAATGAGGCGTAAAAATTTTTGGATTATGTGATGGCTATGACCTATATATCCTTCTAATTAATTGGGAATAGGATTATATATAATAAGAGAGAAATTTTATTTGAATGGGTTTCCATGTTGTTACGATTATAAACGGTGAGTGTAATGGTGTTTATCTCAAATTATAATTTTATCAGCGAATGTCTAGGTTGGATATTGGGTCCACAATGAAAATATGTAATTTATTTATTGTTGGTCGGAGTGGACACTCAAGAAGGGGGTGAACTGAGTTCCAATTAAAATTTCTGTTTAAAAACATTGTCTTAAAATCCCCCAAATAAAACACAGAATTAAACTGTAGTGAATTTATATCATAATAAAGGTTCTATTAGGTTCTCCAAGGATTGATTATTTCCTAGTTAACCAAAACAAAAGAGTTGATTAACTTTTGAATCTAACTTACTGATTTACAGCTAATATAAACACTTGCGAGTTTAATTATCAAAGTTACATTAAAACAGTTTTGGTTTTAAAGAACTTAGCAGAGGAATAAAAAAATATCTTTGAAGGAAATAGCATAGCAGATATAACCAAGAGGTTCAGTCGCAAGATGAGACTTAATCCTGTCAATAATTTATATAAATATCATCCGCACCCTAGATCAGGGTTCTCAACAGTTTACAACTGTCCAGGTCCAAGACCTCTACCACTGTTATTCATGGTAAACAAAACAACAGCAACCAGCTGTCCAGGTCACACACGACCTCTACCACTATCCCAGTGGGAAATAATAGATTTAATGAGTTTGAGTGAGGATTTAAATATCCTCCAGTTAAAGTACAAGAGATAGTGTGTGTGTAAAATACAGCAGATAATACACACTTCTCGAAATGTAAAATAATGAATCACAGAGCATAGATGTAGAGTTTAAAAATAGATCTAGTGATTGCAGTGAATCTTTGGACTCCTTTGAGTTTGATCAGAAATGGATCAGAGTCCTCTTCTGGTTTTTGTTTGAAAAATAGAGTGTCGTCTGCTTCCTTGACTTCCAGGTGTAGAGATAGAGGAGAAAGTAGTCGATGAAGTTCTTGTCTGGATGTTCTCGTTCTCAGATCTTCGCTAGTATACAGCAATGAATGAGTTCTTCATGTAAGTTCAGTCTTCTCTTTTGATTCACACTTGGTTGTTCTTCCAGCACACCTTGTGGTATATATGTCTCTGTGTATTCCCCTTTTTTGTGTGTATAGATTTTTTTAGAAAAAACAGGGGCTTCTTGTATTTATTGCACGAGCTCCAGTAAATGAAATGATTTCTTTTTGCAGGTATAAGGTATGGTTTCCTGAAAACTAACAACATACATTAAATTAATGCCATTGTATTAAAATATACCTGATATGACCATTGGTTAGATTAAATAATTCTAAAGAAATTAAAGCAGTGTCGAGTTCTGTCTCTGGAACGGTAGCTTTGTTATCGGTAGGTAGATGTCACGGTAGGCTTGCTTGTATCGGTGAATTCTTGTGTAACGGTAGACTTGATGTGGAATGGTTACTCGTCTTATACCGGTAGCTTTATATCGGTAGACTTTTCATAACGGTGATCTTTCCGTATCGGTAACATATTCGTATCGGTAGGATTATCTGACAGTGACCTTCTTATATCAGTAGCGGTATACTTGTCTTATAACGGTAGATCTATATCGGTAAGTCTGTCTTGTATCGGTAGACTTTGATGTATCAGTTGACTTCCTTTGATAACAGTAGCTTCAACATATCGGTGGACTTGTGTGTATCGATAGCTCTGTTCTGTAATGGTAGCTATTATCTGTAACAGTAGCTACTATCTGTAACAGTGGACATTAATGTAACAGCGACTATTTTATATCAGTAGCTCTCACATAGAGGTCGACTTAACCGTATCGGTATCTCTGTTCTGTTTAAGGATTCTATTGGTAGAAGAGGTTAATTCAGAGTGTACAAACATCCAATAACCGAAAGACTAATAGTTAAACATAAAATAATAGAACAATACTTAAAGCAACTAGATTCCCCAATAAGTATTTAACCATTGATCAAATAGGGATTATCAAAATACAAATAATCCTAATAGGGAATGTCAAAATATAATAAACATAATTGGGATTATCAAAATATAATAAACCAACTAGATTCCCAGAGAGTTCAACAATCTCCCCCTTTTTGATAATCACAACTTATTCCAAAAAATATTGAAATAGTATCAGAGGAAAAAGTGGAAAAGAAATTAGTTCTCATTTCTTATTTTCTCCCATTCCCCTTTTGTTAACTCTTAGGTCTCATTTCTTATTTTCTCTCATTGGCTCAGTTTTCCCCCTTTATGATTAACAAAAATAAGGGTAGTAGAGAAATGAGAAAGATTAGCATAGAATAAACGACAAAGTAATAGAAACTCAGTAAAGTAGAGAATGAAGAGGAATGACATTAATATACAAAAGATATACTGATTAAATTAGAAAAAAATACAATTGAATCCTATCAAAAAGATCTAGAAACACTCAATCCTCCTATGGAATAGGTGTCTTCCCCTTAGAATCATTAAAGGGTTTTGGAATGGCTGAAGGCACAACTGGTGGTTCAACTACAGAAACTATACTGGATCTGAAATCTGTACTCCTCTGAGTGATCATTGGTGTCATGCTCATAATGGCTTGAACTAGAGTCAATTGAGGGGAACTCCCAGAGACAGAAGCATGAAGTGCATGAGGTACAATTACAGGTCTTGCATCCACATGCAAGAAAGGTAGCATAAGATTCCTGAAATCCATAATAATACTTCCTCCTATCTCCATTGCAGATACAAAATCATCTTGATTTTCAATGAATTTATCCAAGGACGGAGTAAGCTCCCTGAGCTTACTAACCTGTTCTCTGAAGGCTTGGGTTACTGGAGGTAACTTCATATTCTCAATCAAAATCTTTAAATGATTTGTCATTTGTTTCTTGGTTTAAACCTTCTCGAAATAAGAATCCACCTTATTCTTGATTGCTTCTTGAGAAGCAGTAGCTGCCCGCAGGTGATCACGAACAAAACTACTAACTTCCCTAGTGGTAGCAAGAATCTGACTATGTGATGCACCACTGGGACTGGCCTTATCCAATTATTCCTGAATAATAGTGTGGATCTGGTCAAGCTTCACACTAGAGCTAGACGAGGGAAGAGGTTTCATTGAGAAGGCCACTGTCTCTTTGATGTATTGAGTCAGACTACTAACTACTTTTTGAACAAGTTCATCCTGACTGTTCAGATGTTCTTTGACTGACTTCCTAAAGGCCTCAAAAACGTCCACAAATTTCTTGACCACTTCTTTGATATATTGAATGTCAGAGTTTACTTGTGTTTGAGAGGTATGCATGGTAGTCAGAGAAGCAATTGATGGTCGCAAAGAAACTACATCTCCCGTCCAACTCTCAATCTGAGTGTGGCACACTTTAATTTTATCCATTATTTAATTCACAGGACTGGATACACCATATCAAATGGATAAATCAAGGGATGGCTCCACGCTTTTCATCTCTTCACCATACTTTTATTCATATCTTCCACTGATTCCCTTATTGTTTCTTTCAATTCAGCTTTGAAGGACTCAAGGTCCTCCTTGGTTGCCACATTTTCAGCCATAGTGGGTAGGGTAACTGATTCCTTTTGTGGTTGGTCTTCCTCATCAGAATCTCCATAATAATGACCAAGAACCATATATCCTGGATCTGATGTCCAACCTTCAATATCATACAACACTGATACTAAGCCAAGATTCTCCCCCTCACTGGGAACATTCTCCTGAGGTATCTCTTCCAACCTTTCTTCCTAATGTAATTCTATAATTTTCTCTACAACTACACCAGATTCAATAGCCATTTGTTCTGAGTCATTAACGACTCTCTCATCAACAGGTGATGCTGCTGCTTCTTCTTGATCAGGCACTGTCCTGACTGTACTATCTATCAGTGGACTCAGAATGAGTTCTTCTTCAACAGTTTCATCATTATCTGCTTCACCAGCAGCTTCCTTTTCCCCATTAATATCATGATCTGATTTGGTTTCTTCATCCTCCTCAAAGGTGTCCTTGACAACATACTGGAATGCTTCTTCTCCTTCTTCTGTAGTCTCTGTATCATTGTCCTTCAAGACAGTTTCTCTCTTTGGTAGTTATTTTGGAAGGCTAGCTGCTCCATAAGAAATAACTTTATGCACATGACTAGGAGGTATGTCTGGGTCTCCTCCTTCCTCAACGGATGTCTCTTCCTCCTCAGCATCAACATCACTATAGACCGGTTCTGGCTCATCTGGTCCAAGACCAGGATCCCTCACATCCTTTGGTCTTGAAGGATGATCCACAAGAGTGAATTTTTCATAATTCTTACCTTCATCATTAACCCAAGATTTTATCCAAGGATTCCAGCTGTCTTTCATATATTTACAGATAGTCCTGGTGATGCAGAAGTTATCCTTAACTACAATCATTTCATCTTGAGGTCCAGCCAAATCATTTGCTTTCATCATAATGGAAATCAACTTTGAGAAGAACAATGCATTTGACTTAGACTTCGGTCTAGTGATATCATCAATCTGAATCATAATCAATCTACATAGATTTAACTTAACTCCATGCTTCAACAGATGTAACAAATAAATGTCCTGGAATCCCAGTGTAGAAAAGTATCCTCTCCTTGGACTGATTACATATTGAATAAACTTGAAAAGAAGTTTATCTACTCCTGTCATCTCTGCAGCTATTACTTTTCTAGGGGTCCCATTCCCTGTCAGCTCTAATATTGCATCTTCATACTTAAACACATCACTGGTTGAGGGAACATATTTTTAATAGAAAGTACAATCTCCTTCATGCGGAACTCTTAAGTTCCCATCCCATTCCACTGAAGTAAAAGAAACTTCCTGTCCATTCACATAATAAATTATTCTGCCTTCTTCATCAGACTTTTCAAAACGAACAAATTCGTAGAACTGTTTCACTAGTCCTGGATAATAGGGTCCATTGTTGTTCGCAAAGCACTCAGTCCAACCTTGTTCTTCTAAAACCTTAAGAACCAACGACTTTCTCTCCATGAGCCATTCTACACACACCTCTTTCTCAAAGACAATTTATCGCTTTGAGAGATGTGGGTTTACTGGATTTCTTCAAGCTAAACTTCCACTTCCTATTCCACTGGTACTAGAATTTGTTACTTTTTGTCTTTTCTCTTGCAGCTCATCACTACCATCTGTATCCTGGGGTTTCTTGACACAGGCCATAACAGATTCGAGGTTTAGGGTTTTGCGGCTTGAGAGGGTTAGGTTGGAGGGATCTGAACAGACTAGTTCGAGGTGAGATTGAGTGAAATATAGTATCAATTTTAATATCATTTAGGATTCACAAATAAAATGAATCTTATATAAATAAATATTTCGAAGTCTCGTCCGTAAATACAGAAGTTTAAAATAGCGCGAGATACACCAATGGTGAGGTCTCCTAACGTTGAGGTCTCCTAATGGTGAGGTCTTCTAATGGTGAGGTTTCTCTAACAGTGAGGATTCTCTAACGGTGAGGTCTTCTAACAGTGAGGATTCTATAACGGTGAGGTCTTCTAATGGCGAGGATTCTCTAATGGTGAGGTCTTCTAACAGTGAGGATTATCTAACGGTGAGGTTTCTCTAACGGTGAGGTTTCTCTAACGGTGAGGTTTTTCTAACAGTTTTACGAATAAGTTATCATTCCTAATTCGTGTCTAAGGAAACTTAATATTTATGAACTTAAAGGCTTAGTGAAAATATCATCTAATTGAAGTTCAGTGCCTATAAATTCATGTGTTATATCACCTATTTGATAATGATCTTTTAAAAAGTGGTATCTAACATCAATGTGTTTCGTTCTAGAGTGAGACACAGGATTCTTTGAGATGTTGATCACACTAGTGTTGTCACAATTAATTGAAACATGTTTAAAATAAAATCCATAGTCCAATAAAGTGTGTTTCATCCACAGAATCTGTGCACATTAACTACCAGCAGCTATATACTCTGCTTCACCAGTAGACAATGCAACTGAGTTTTGTTTCTTACTACACCAAGATACTAGGGAATTTCCAAGTAAATGACATGTTCCGGATGTTCTCTTCCTATATAACTTACATCCAGCAAAGTCAACATCTGAATAACTAATTAGGTCAAATGATTGTCCTTTTAGATAAAACAATCCCAAATCAACAGTACTTTTAAGATATTTGAAAATCCTTTTAACAGCAAGTAAGTGTGACTCTTTAGGGCAAGCTTAAAATCTTGCACACATACATACACTAAATATAATATCAGGTCAACTAGCATTAAGATAAAGTAAACTCCCAATCATACCTCTATAATTATTTTGATCCACTGGTTTCCCAGTTTCATCAATATCCAATTTATAGGTGGTACTCATCGGTGTATCACTTCCCTTAATACTATCCAAACCAAAACATTTTAATAAACCCATAGTATATTTATTGTGGTTTAAAATAATACCATCTTTAGTTTGAAATATTTTAAATCCAAGAAAGTACTTAAGCTCTCCCATTAAGCTCATTTCAAACTCATTTTGCATAACCTTTGAAAAATCAGTACATTAAGAATTTCTAGAAGATACAAAAATAATATCATCAACATAGATTTGTACTATTAAAACATCTTTTGAAGTCCTATTTATAAAAAGAGTGGAATCTGATATTCCTTTTGTAAATCCTTTTGAAATAAGAAAGTTTGAAAGTCTTTCATACCAAGATCTTGGAGCTTGTTTAAAACCATATAAAGCTTTAGAAAGTTTAAAAACATGATTTTGAAAGGGAGTATTTGAAAAACTAGGTGGTTGTTCTACAAAAACATCTTCACCAATAAAACCATTTAGAAAATCACTCTTTACATCCATTTGATATAACATGAAATTCAAATGTGATGCATAGGAAAGTAAGATCCTAATAGCCTCTAATATAGCTACAGGTGCAAAGGTTTCCACATAGTCAATTCCTTCTTATTGATTGTAACTTTGTGCAACTAGCCTAGCATTCTTTCTAATGATGTTTCCAGATTCATCAACTTTGTTTCTAAACACACATTTTGTGCCTATGGTCAAAGTGTTCTTAGGTATTTCTTCTAATTTCCAAACATTGTTTCATTCAAATTGATTTAGTTCTTCTTGCGTATCCATTACCCAAAATTCACAATTGATAGCATCATTGATATTTTTAGGTTCTAACTGAAAAAGTAAAGCTTGATGTTCAACCTGATTTCTTAGAGAAGCTCTGGTCTGTGTTCCTCTATCTAAATTACCTTCAACAGCATCTAATGGATGGTTCTTCAGAATTATAGTTGGTCTATAAAATGTAGGGGTAGAGAGTTCAGATTCATCTATAGGTTGAGGTTCAACAGAAGCAGGTTCTAGAAAATTTCTAGAACTGGATGTTTTAACTATAGGTCCCCTGTCTTTTTTATTAATGTTCAAAACAGAGAGACCATCTTCAAGATTTTCAAGAGAGGTCTTAGGTTCATGTGGATTAGTTTCATCAAATTTTATGTGAACAGAATCTTCCACACATTTGGTTCTCTTATTGAAAACTATATATGCTTTACTAGAAATAGAGTAACCTAGGAAAATTCTTTCATCACTCATGGATGCAAATTTTTCAAGATTGACATTAGTATTATGAATAAAGACTTTGCAGCCAAAAACTATGAAGTAGTTAACCTTAGGTTTCATATGGTTCCACAACTCATAAGGGGTCCTTTTGAGATTAGGTCTAATCAAGACTCTATTAATAATATAACAAGCTGTATTGGTAACTTCAGCCCAAAAATAAACAAGCAGGTCATACTCATTGAGCATAGTCCTAGCAATTTCTTGCAGTTTTCTATTCCTTCTTTCTACTACACCATTCTGTTGGGGTGTCCTAGGGGCAGAGAAATTGTGACTATAGCCACTGTGTGAGAAGTAAGATTCAAACACATGAATTTCAAACTCACGACCATGATCACTTCTCAGGGTTTTAATTTTGAGTCCACTAAGGTTTTCTACAGACTTTGAATATTTAACAAAGTAAGAACAAGATTCACATTTTTGAGCTAGAAAATATACCCAAGTATATCTAGAAAATTCATCTACAAGAACATAGACATAATGCTTCCCATTTAAAATAGAAACTCTATAAGGTCCAAATAAATCCATGTGGACCAACTCGAGAGGTTGAGAAGTTGAAACTTATTTCTTTGATTTAAATGAAACATTATGCTGATTTCCCTTTTGATATGGATTACAAACTTTGTCTACTAGATATTCAAGTTTGGGTAGGTCTCTAACTAAGTTCTTCCTAACCAGTTTTCTATGTGAATGTACATTGCAGTGTCCTAATCTTCTATGCCAAAGCCAAGACTCTTTATGAAAAGAATTTAAATAAGTAATATTCTTCTTAGATAAAGAATTTAAATCAACATCATAAACATTTTCATTCCATAAAGTAGAAAACACTAAAAAAAATTTGGAATTAAAAACATTGAAAGAATCATTTTCAAATTTAACATTAAAACCATCATCACATAACTGAGAAATACATAACAGATTATACTTAATCCCATCATCAAATAGAACATTAAAAATTAATACTGAGTCAGTGTTACCAATCTGGCTTAAGCCGATGATTTTTCCTTTTGAGTTATCACCAAAAGTGACAAAGATTCCATCAACTTTTACTAAACTCTTGAAGCATGAGAAGTCTCCTGACATATGTATTGAACATCCACTGTCCTAATACCAAGTCTTTCTAAAGGAGCTCTTTAAGAAGGTTCCCTACAAAACAGATTTAGATAGGAAATGATTTTGTTACCCAGATCTTCTTGGGTCCAGACAGGTTAGCCAACAAAACTTTAGGTACCCATATTTGTCTATTGGGTCTCATAAATTTTTTAAAATCAACAGATTTTGAAAGGTAAACCTTATTAGATCCGTAACTATGAATATAACTAGTTGAAGCATATAAATTTCCAAAACTAGCTACATCTAGTCCAGATTTCGGAATGAATCTAGTTTTGGTAATTTTTCTTTGTCCTGGTTGGTATCCTATACCAGTAGTGTATCTAGGTGCTATTTTATTACCTAGCATCTGAGTAAGAGTATCTTTACCATTTGTAAACTTTTCTAAGTCTTTCTTGAGTTTCTCATTAGATAATTTTAGTTTAGTGTTTTCTTTAAGCAACTGAGCATTCTTTTCCATTTCAATATCAAGATCAGATTTATATTTAACAGTTAAAGCATACTGTTTCTTTAATCATTTGTATTTTTCTTTCATCTAATTACAGGTTTCTTCTATCATATCACAATATTCAACCAGTTCAGATTTTGTCATGTTTTCTAAGTGAGAATCATCTCCAGAATAATAAGAATTTAATGAAGGAGTTTCAGCTATTACCTTAGAAGTGTTTGTCATAAAACACATCCTTTCCATATTTCTTTTTTCAGTTTTAGAAACATCAGATTCGCTGGAGCTATCCTCAAGAGCACTCCAGGTAGCCTTTATAGCCTTTTTGTAATAAATTTCCTTGTATTCATACTTCTTTTTGTACTTTAGCTTTGGAAAATCTTCTTTCATGCGTCCCTTTATTTTGCACTCATAGCAGACAACTTCATCTGATTTGTCAGATTTCTTCCAATGTCACTTATATTCATACGTTCCTTTGTAATTTGATTTTCTGAAGAATTTCTTCTTCCTATAAAATTTCTTAAACCTTCTGTCAATGTGAGCCATCTCAACATCACTATCAGAAGCACTTTCACTGTCTTCACAGCTTTAACTTTCATTTATAGCATGGAGATTCTCCTTATCCTTGTTCTTTGAAGTTGAAGATTTGAAAGCAACGGACTTCCTTCTAGGTTCATCTTCTTCTTCTTTGTTAACCTTGAGTTCCTCTTCATACATCATAAGCATACCAATGAGTTCTTTGACAGGTAGAGCAGCAATGTCACACGACTCTCTGATTGAAACAGATGTTCCTATCCATCGGTCTAGTAAACATCTCAGAATCCTCATAATTTGTTCCTTTGATGGAACATCCTTTCCCAGTGAGATCATTGTGTTGAAAATTTCATTTAACCTGAGATACATGTCATAAATGGGTTCATCAGGCTTCATCATAAAATTATCATACTTAATAGTATACGTGTTCAATCTCATTTCCTTAACATTAGATGTTCCTTCATGAGAAATAGCTAAGGTATCCCAAATTTCAAAAGAAGTTTTAAAAGAAGAAATTCTATTAAAATATTCATCTCCTAAAGCACAGTACAAGGCATTCATAGCTTTTCAATTATTATTTTAGGTAGCCTTAGTAGCTTCATTCCAAGTAGATCTAATAGTTTTAGGAATTTTATATTCAGATTCTATAGCAGTCCAAATATCATAACCCATTCTATCTAAATGAATTTTCATCTTGATTTTCCACTAAGAATAATTAGTGCCATTGAAAAATAGTGGACTTTTGGTAGCAACACCTTCATGTTTGTGATCCATGATAACTTACTTAAAAAAAATATTTTAAAGAGATAAAAATTTAGAAATAACAGAAATTTTAATAACTTTAAAATACAGCTAAAGTCACAGTTGAAAAATAGAGTACTTTAGAAAATATTTGAACTATATGATACCAAATATTGGACGGAGTGGACACTCTAGAGGGGATGAATTGAGTTCCAATTAAAATTTCTGTTTAAAAACATTGTCTTAAAATCCCCCAAATAAAACACAAAATTAAACTGTAGTGAATTTATATCATAATAAATGTTCTGTTAGGTTCTTAAAGGATTGATTATTTCCCAGTTAATCAAAACAGAAGAGTTGATTAACTTTTGAAACTATCTTACTGATTTACTGATAATATAAACACTTGCGAGTTTATTATCAAAGTGACTTTAAAACAGTTTTGTTTTTAATGAACTTAGCAGATGAATAAAAAAATATCTTTGAAAGATATAGCACAACAGATATAACCAAGTGGTTCTGTCTCAATCAGATAATTAATCCTCTCAAAAATTTATATAAATATGATCCACACCCTGGATCGGGGTTCAAAACATTTTACAACTGTCCAGGTCCAAGACCTCTTCCACTGTTATTGTTATTCATGGGAAACAAAACAATAGCAACCAGTTGTCCAGGTCACACACGACCTCTACCACTATCCCAGTGGGAAATAAAATTTGTAAAGAGTTTGAGTGAGGACTTACAGATCCTCCAGTTAAAGTACATGAGATAGTGTGTCTGTAAAATACATCAGATAACACACACTGCTCGAAATGTAAAATAATGAATCATAGAGCGGAGATGTAGAGTATAGAAATGGCTCTAGTGATTATAGTGAATCTTTGGACTCCGTTGAGTTTGATCAGAAATGGTTCAGAGTCCTATTATGGTTTTTGTCTGAAAAACAGAGTGTCGTCTTCTTCCTTGACTTCCAGGTGTAGAGACATAGGAGAAAGTAGTCGATGAAGTTCTTGTGTGGATGTTCTCGTTCTCAGCTCTTCACTGGTATACAATAATGAATTAGTTCTTCGTGTAAGTTCAGTCGTCTCCTTTCATTCACATTCGGTTGTTCTTCCAGCACACCTTGTGGTATATATTTCTCTCTATATTCCCATTTTGTGTGTGTATATAATTTTTAGCAGCAACAGGGACTTCTTGTATTTATTGAACGGGCTCTGGAACAAGAAATTATTTCTTTTTACAAGTACGAGGTACGGTTTCCTGACAACCAACAACATACATTAAATTAATGTGAGTGTATTAAAATATACCTGATATGACTGTTGGTTAGATTAAATAATGCTAAAGAAATTAAAGTAGTGTCAGGTTCTGTCTCTGGAATGGTAGCTTTGTTATCGGTAGGTATATGTCACGGTAGGCTTGCTTGTATCAGTGATTTCTTGTGTAATGATAGACTTGATGTGTAACGGTAGCTGGTCTTGTACCGGTAGCTTTATATTTGTAGACTTTGCATAATGGTGACCTTTCCGTATCAGTAACCTATTCGTATCGGTAGGCTTGTCTGAAGGGGACTTTCTTATATCGGTAGTGGTAGACTTGTCTTATATCGGTAGATCAATATCGGTAAGTCTGTCTTGTATCGGTAGACACTGATGTATCAGTTGACTTCCTTTGATAACAATAGCTTCAACATATCGGTGGACTTGTGTGTATCGGTAGCTCTATTCTGTAATGGTAGCTATTATCTATAACGATAGCTATTATCTATAACGGTGGACTTTAATGTAATGGTGACTAGTCTGTATCAGTAGCTCTCACAAAGCGGTGGAATTAACTGTATCGGTAGCTCTGTTCTGTTTATGAATTCTATTAGTAGAGGAGGTTAAGTCAAAGTATACAAACATCCAATAACCGAAAGACTAATAGTTAAACATAAAATAATAGAACAATAATTAATGCAACTGGATTCCCAAATAAGTATTTAACCATTGATCAAATAGGGATTATCAAAATACAAATAATAATAATTGGGATTATCAATATATAATAAACATAATTGGGATTATCAAAATATAATAAACCAACTAGATTCCAAGAGAGTTCAACATTTATGATTGTCTCAGGTTTTCATGTTGACTATCCTGTCATGAAATGGTTTCATGAATATGGTATTTTATTTGTTATGTACAGGATTGGTGATCAGAATAGACAATGTAGGTAAATTGTCTTTATATAAAAAAATTAATCAGAGTTCAATCATTATCATTAGAAAGTGATCATTAAAAATATGAAAAAATTCAAATACACTGTTATATGAAATGAGAGGGAAATGAATATGAAGAATGTAAAAGTTATTACAATAAATTTCAATTATATTTATGATATAAATGATTATAATTATATGCTTCAAACCACAGCGATGTTTATAACACCAACTATGGTACATCACTTTTGAAGGATATTGCCAACTCTTTACATCCACCTTTCTCACACCTAAAGTTTTAAAAAAATTCCATTTTATTTTATGGGATTACAAAAAAAACCCACATTTTGTAGGATATTACCCATCCATGATTTTTCCATGCTTAATCCTAACCTCTTTCATTTTTGGGTTTAGATAGAACCCATTATTTAACAAGAGAAACTAAACCAATAATTTTATAGGTACAGAACCAACCAAGATATTCACAGGATCAACCCTATACTTTTTTATGTTACAAGTCAAGTAGAAAATATTCTTCGAATGGGATATACTAAACAATGACTCTTATTGTAGAGTTTATTTCCACTATCATTTTATAGGTTAAGTGGAACCGAATATTCTAAGAGGATATATAAAACCCATTCGTATAATAGGAAATAAGAATACCTAATGCAACTTCTTTAGGGTATTATAACCCCATTAAGGACACACCAAGTGTATAAATGTAGCCCATATGGTTACATCATAGAGAATGAATTAAAAAGTTTATCCCAGTGAATAATTGTCAATGAAGATTTTGGTGTTTGGATTAGGTTGTTCTCGGGAACTCAAAGATGTTGAAACATTGATTCTTGGGAATCTTATAGTTTACATCAACAAGTATATGAAAAATAATGCATCTATAATTAGTTGCGAACTATTCCCAAGAAAAGAGTAAATTCATATTCACGTCTCTCATTTCATTTCAACAAGCCTCAGTAATCTTTTACCAAAAAATGCAATGGTTGTTTTCTACACTTTAAATTCCAAAAAACTATATCATAATTTATAATGATAAAATGTCAAATGAAAATAACATTGAATTATATATAAATAAAAAAATTATATAAAAATTTATTAAAAGAGTAAGTGAACAATTGACACAGTTGTTAACAGATTCGAAAAAGTTTGTAATCAATACCTTGGAAGACACCTATAATCTATGTGTGACCAAATTAAAAATTTAACTTCTCCGATGATTATTTTCCTAATAAATGATTCATGTGTTATTTTTTAGAAAATAGATATAATTAATATCTATATGAACTGTGTCTGGAAATATTGTTAACATAATAGTTAGTAATTTATATTTATATTCCTGAAAAGTAAAATAAAAATATTTCATAGAAACAATATACATTCAAAAGAGTTTGAGTTTTAATATCTCCGGATCTAAAAATTATGTTTGAATATTCATACATTCTTAGTTCTATATGAATCTCAGATAATCCATTATTAAGGATCTTGAAAATAAGTCACATGGCTTGTAGATAATTAACTAGTAATCTTAACGTGAATAATCCTCTAATACTGTTTACAATAAACATGAAAAAAACAAAAATGTATGTAATAAATTAAATAATGGAATATTAATAGTTTATAGAAAAATCTATAGAGATTCACATAACCACATAGGAAAATACAAAAGGTATTCTCATATTTCCATTTTTCACTACATATTTCAATCTACACAGCCGAATCTATATAAACGAATACATGTATCCAATTTCACATATGTGAAATCATGTAGCTGTTTCAAGTAGTAGACTTACATAATCGAATTTACATATCACTTTCACATAGTTAACACTAATCACATGTTTGAATATTGAAATATTAATTTCTCATATAAGTGAATTTTACATGAAGAAAAATTCACATATGGGGTGTTATAATTTTGAAAATAAGAATACTTATTCAATTACATAGCTAATAAATAATTTCTCAATAGAATAATTTTCTTTTGGTCAAGTTAAATTAAATTTATTTAATTTCATTATAGTTAAAAATAATTATAATCAAAATTATTGGTCTAATTATCTCAACTATCATTAAAATATAGTGGAGAAACATTTTAATTAACCTACTAATTTTAGACATAAATAATTCCGTAACTTCTATCAAAATTTATATTATGATTGAGATTGATTCTTATTTTAATGTATTATAATTAAATTCATATATTTTTTTATATATCCAAAACTAAATGAATCACTAAATTTGGAGATTTTTATCCAACTTTACAGAATAAATATTAAAGGTATTTAATTATAGAAAATCAACTACATGTTTCAAAAATCAAATTTGTGGGGTTCAATTTAGCTATGTGATTTTCAAATTCAGTATACAGTTTTTGGTAATTTGGCTACATGGGAATTGTGTAAATTATATATAAATGACTATTAATAGATTGAAATGACTTATTTATCTTATTCAATCAGAACTAGACATTTATAGCATGTTTTGAACAGTCAAATCATTAAAAATAAATAGATTTTAAAAAATTAAAGGTAATGATATAATAAAATTTCAACATAATTTAATAGAAACATTAGATAAACAAACTAATTAAAAATTATGTTACCTATGAATTAACGTAATGTCTATCATAATCAATAAATATTAAAATATCCCAAGGATAGAACTTATGTAAGACTAATGCTAAATAGAATAAAAAAAATAATTGTTATCACTCTATTAAGACATAAATAGAATAAAGAACTAAAGACAATACTTAGTAAATTTATAAAAATTAAACTTAATAATGATATAATATTATAAATCTTGTAATAACTTATAGACATCCATAAAATTATTTTAATGAACATATGTTGTTTTATCATGTTTTATCAAGATCATTTATGGTTTTTATTATATATTTTTAAGTTATTTACACATTTCTCATGTACTCCATGTTTATAATCAAATAAATTATGATTTTTATTTCTATTATTGAGAATCTAATCCTAGCCATTTATTATATTTCAAATACGCTTATTATGAAGATGATTATATCATATGTGATACATAGGAAAGGGACTATAAGATCATGACTGTGGATAATGTTTCTAAATTGTAGTAAGTTAAGATGTTTATATATCTAATTTCTATGACACTATACTATTAAATCACTGGGTTGTGTGACTATTTATGAGAAGCACTATTGGACTCTTGAGAATAATGCATTTTTTCCTTTTTTTATCATGAGTATGTTAAATTTCATAAGAGATAGATTTACCAAGATATGAATTTTCATATAATATAATAATTATGAAATGTTGTTCCCAAATTTAGATTATCCTATTAAGTGTTTGGTCATACATAGATGAATGATATGATATGTGTATCTATTCAGGTATGGGTAGAGTAATGTTCTCATCCATAATGTCTAAGGGAATGTGATTTATTAATTGAAATAATATGATTATACTAAGAGAATAATGAATTTTTGGGGATAATATATATGATTGACTTACTCTATTCCACATGGTGTCTTAGTGTCTTATTCAAAAGTATAACAAAATAATACATTCAAATATATGATCCATCTAGTGGAAACCTATATGGAGTTACATGTGTTTGATAGAGATCACACTAAATCATATTGTATCTTGAGTAGATTTATGTTTTGATAAATGAAACTCAATGATTGTATTTATGTATTTGGTGATTCATATTTTCATTCTTTGTTATTAAGGCCCACCGGGGATCAATTTTTTTGATTGAATGGGTACTGATTATAACATTATGAACACATATAATAGTGTTTTATAGTTAATACAAAAGGATATTTTCATGGGTATTCACATTGAATTACATATGATTCAATATATTATGTTGATAATTATATATTTATAAAAGTGTTTTGGAATATATAAAAAAGGGGTTTTGGATATGGTTTCACATGTTACTTTATATGATATAGTATATTATGGAATGGAATAATGTTTTTGGGATTTAGTATAAGAAGGAGATTGAATGAGATATGTTTCAAATCCTAGTATGTTAGTGATAAATATTTTATTATATCATATGGTAGTTATATGGATATCATATATTATGATATCCATTATTCCATTATATTTTTAACATCAAGGATTAGATATATATTTTACAATGATATAAGTAATATCATAATCAATTCCTTAGTATACTGATACATTTGAATGTAGAATAAAATTTAATGATTTAATATTAAATTATATTTCAATATATTTAATTAAAAATATATTTAATGATACAATTTGAATTGAGGATCATTGTATTCTTAATATGAATTCACAATTGGAAGAACTAATTTACGAATATTTTATAATGCATTAGTAAATGTTGGAAATATCTTGGGAGTTTTCAAGAGCACTATATAAAGAGGCATCACATAGTGGATAGAATGTGATATTATCTTTTGTGAAGCCATTAAATTATTCATATTCCTAAAAAATCTTACTCATCCATGATTTTCAATTTGAGACGCTAGATTTTAGTGGAATGTTTTATGAATATAACTCATTCACGTTGAGTGAATCAATTTTTCTTGTGGATAAAACTTGAAGGAGGAATATATTATTAATTCATCTATGTGATCTTTATTATTCATAGTAAATGAATATATAGATATAGATTAATTGTTAAAGTTAAATGAAATAGTGTTAATCTTTTTATATAAATTAGTGGTTTAAATTTGTTTCATGGATATTATGTCATAATAGAGTAGAAACTTCATCCATTGGGATGAAGTATGGTTGAATTCTAGCCACCTTAAATGTATTGTAGAAGTGTAGACATATTGTAGAAGTACAAGAAAAGGAACTATTGTAACATCCCATGTAAATGATGAATAATACAAATTTCATATTTATTAGTATTTTTGAATTAAATCTTAATTTTAGTTTAAATGTGTTTCTATGTTCGATAGCGTACCCGATACGCAACAACAAGTTTCTTTGAAATCATACGTTGCACACTAATAATATAATATTATTATTTTAAAATGTTCATTAACTCCTAGACATTGTATTGGAAAGAATGAAAAAAATAACAAAAATATGATTATACATGTATTTACATTTATCCAATACTTGTTAGAAGCTTAAAATGTGAATGAATCTAATTTTAAGTATAATTAACATTAAAATGTCAATTTACCACCTTTTAATGATGAACCCTTTTTAAATATGGTCTTGGTCACTTTAATACATTCTATATTTCTAAATAAAGTCATTTTTTTAGAATGGGGACATCAAAATTTAATTTTTGTATGTTTTTGGAATTTTTCAGATAATGTTCATTTTTTAATGAATAGTGAAAAATTGTATTTTTATTCAAAACTATGTTTTAATATAATTTATATATATTGTTAGATTATCTTTTTAATTCGTTTAAAATTGTAATTAGAATATATTTTTACCATTTAATACAATTTTGGTCATTGGAATTAATTTCACTTTGAAATTGGACATAAACATGTGACAATCTTTTGATAGTTATTGTTTCTTAAAAACCCGATATTTGTTTTGATAACAGGAATTAATTTTAAAATTAATTAATTCCACTTCTATGTTTTAAATATTGAAAAATAGACATCAGTTTTGAATTCGGAATATAAAATATATCTTAGGCCGAATTTTTGGTATTTTTTGGAAAAACTTAAAATTTTGATGAATAGTTACGCCACGTAGTGGTAGTTAAAAAACCGACTTTTTCATTTAAATTAAATTTTACCACATCTGTGAATTGAATTTCGAAAATCTGACATACATGTTTGTAATCAATAAGTAAAATGTGGTTCATTAAGATAAAAATAATTTTTTGTGAATAGTAACTTTTGACTTTTATTTACCGCAGTTAAAGGTAAATAAGGTAATTTAAGATAAAAAGAATGTTATAATAATTCAAAATAAACATAACACGTGTCCAACCCTTATTGGATGAGTAATATCCGACCATGGGTATCCTTGGGTCGATTTTTGGACCCCATGGAGAAACTTATGAAAGATAATGACACATTAGATTAATTTATTTAATGTAAAGACAAAATTGACATTAACAAAACACTTTTAATAAATTAATTTTTATATGGTGTTCTATAAGTCATATTTTCTCCTATAAATATTCATAGGAAAGCTAAAAATATTTCCTACATCATTATTTTTTTTATAATTTTTAGACATCAAATAAATTCAATTAATTTTGACACAATAACGATGCAATATTTACCACATTAATAAACTATTTAAATAAATAAGATTATAATGATTAAAATATTATCCAAAACATGTAAAATTCTGATTGGATGATATTATATCAAATATTAGTCATCTTATATTATACTATAAATATCTTTGGACCATTATAAACAGAATATAATTATATAATAAAATAATGTTTTCACAGTTTCCTAAAGAGCTCCCCCTCTTCCTTATAAAAAGAGACCACTTCTAACCATTCCTCAAACCTCTAAAGCAATTTGGATCATCTAAAATCTACCCAATTAAGCTCCCTACATCCCTCTACTCGACCTAGAGGCCATACCTTAGGCAGAAGACACTTCAAGAAGTCCTTTGGTTCAAACAAAAGGGAGTTACCCAAAATAAAGGTAACAGTTTCTCTTAAATTGTTTTCATTTATATTACTTCTCCAACCCCTAAACACATTTTATTTCCATATTTTATAACAACACCAGTATCCTCAATATACTATTATTTTGTTATGACAAGGATTATAACTACACTTACACACACATCCATCTAATGGGTGAAGAATATAATGTTTCTGTGGATGACACACTAAGGCCTCATGAAACGATGATTGTTAAATTACATCTTACCACCTCTCATGGTGGAAATTATGATGGAAATATATTTATATATGATATATATTATGTTTATGATTTCCTTATGCTTCTGTACTTCCCATTTATATAACACCTTTATGGTTTCCATAGTGAATAAATACGATAGTCTCTTTTGAGGATGTGCGGACTACCGCCCCCTCAAAGTGATGTGATTCATTAATGCCTTATATGGGATGTATAATGGATGGAGTTAATGATACAATATATGATATTATACTGGAATTATAATATACCTATGTATCATTATGTTTTAACTCCATTAAAATAAGAAATATAAATGAATGTATCGTTCATGCGCACGTCCGACCTACCGTCTCCGTGAACAGTGCATTTCATTTCTTACCTAAAAATGTTATGTAATATTATAAATACATTTATATACTGGATATATTTGATATATATTATATATTAATCATGAATACCATTCTGGATATAAATTACTATTGACCACATGGACAACTTGTAGAAATAAGGTGTTCATTTTTTACTCAAGTCCCAAATATCGACAAAATGGACGTTATTAACATAAATGATTACATAATATTTATAACATGGTAATAAGTGATATATAAGGAATAATAAACTTGAAAATGGTTCTTAAGCAACTAGAAATTAACTTTAGTTTATTATTTAGTATATTAAAGAACGAACGGGTCAATTCGGACAGGAGGTAAGGGACTTCGTCTCAATATCTTTTCATTGAGGCATATTTTGTTTAAATACAACACTTTATTTTATACGCTGTATAAACACCCTTGACTTTTCAAAGGGAATATTTTTCTATGAAGAATTTTATTAGTGACAAAAAGGAATGTTTCTTTTAACATACGTGGTGACAAAGACCTTTTCCACCGCCGTGAGTACTATATGACCTTTGGCTTCCATAACAATCCATAATGTTTAAAAAAAAATACCATATAATCTTTTAGGTACTTTGGTATTGAAAATGGTTTTGATAATGGATTTTTTATGTCAATATATTTACGTGATATATTTTGATTGAAAGGTGAATATGTTTTCTTTCCATTAAATTTGTTTTATGTCTTATGATTTTATAATTGTACTTGGACATTTGATGGGTGGTTACGTGATAAACCAAATGGTGGGTGGTGTCATGAATACTAAGACAGGTTGTTACGATATAACCTCCAAATCATTGGGTTTGGAAGTTGGTCATATGGATATTCCATTTAACTATGTTTATGTCCCAAGTTACCTTTATATGTTAAATTTTATTTATATGAGTTTTATGTTAATCTTTTGGTTACAAAAGGGTAAGTAATGATCTTTTAATCAGTGAAGAGAATTTACTACTCCATTAAGGTGAAAAGTATTAATTATGTTAATGTATTCATGTATTACTTGTTGTTTTGAAAAACTAACAGTTTTATTTCTTTGTGTATCCCTTACTGAGCTTTTTATGCTCATCCAATGTTTTTGAAATGTTTTTCAATGGAAATAATGTGGAATAGGGTCAAGGATAGGATCAAGGAAAAGTCATGTTTTCTTAAACATGTAAATAGACATGACACTTTTTTTCAAGAGTTCATGTTTACAAAAAATAAAATTGTGTAGAAGCGTCTACTTTGTAAATCTTTTGAGATGTAATAGTTATGTACTAATTCTCTAAAACTCTAAACCTGAAAATATCCTCCATGTGAATTATTCATTTAATTCAATATTAAGAATAGTTTAAGGCTCGGTCCTTATAGTTGGTATCAGAGGTTGGTTTCGATAACTTTAGGAGTTAGGGTATTGTTAAATTAATATCCATAAAGTAATTTATGTTAATACAGATATCGTATAGCATTTATAGATTACCATGTTGCTTCGCCTAAGATATTTCCATGTTCAGAATGGTATTCCGCAGAGAAAATAGGGAATCTATGTTGGGAAGACATTAGGAGGAAGACAACCTTCCAAATCAAGAACTTGAGATGGTCGGAATCAGAACGGAACAGTTTGTTACAGTGATGGAACAGTTTACTCAGGCTATAAATGGTGGTGGTATCCATGTATGAGATCATCCCGATAAACCATAGAGGAACATGTCAGTAGTGGAGCATTTCATGAGGCAACATCCCCCATAATTCATAGGATCATCTGACCATGTGCTAGCTGAAGGGAGGATTAAATAACTGGAGAAGATTTTGATGTCATGGGTTGTTTAGAACATCAAAAGATTAGTCTCGATGTTTACCTTTTTGAAGTTGAATATGATCAGTGGTGGTCGATGTTGAAAAATATCAGGGATAATGAGGAGATTGATTCTCTTGATTGGGATGAATTAAAAGTTATGTTTCATGAGAAATATTTTCCTAACGTGGTTCATCTTAGGATGGAAAAGCAATTCCTAGAATTGAGGCAGGAGGATGACTTCGTGGCTGCTTATGAAGCAAAGTTCACTCGACTGATAAGGTATGCACCAAATTTCATCCGAGATCTTGATAGTAGGATAAATCGATTTTACTCAGGACTAAATCCATGATATCGAAGAGAGTTATCCTCTCTTGAGTTCAAAAGTTATGAAAAACTTGTTCGACGTGCAGAGAAGGTGGAAATAGAGTCTGCCGATGATCAAGTGTTCTTTGAAAAACAACAGAATAAGAGGTCCAGTTGGCAGGAAAAGGGGAATAATTCATCAAAGAAGCCTGGAGGTAGAAAACGAAATATCTATCTTCTGAGAAATGTGGTAAAAATCATCCTAGATGATGTTTATCAATGTCTATAAAGTGCTTCTGGTGTGGTAAGTCGGGTCATATTGCTCGTAATTGTGAGTAAGATGATCAAACTGGCAATAAAAAGACATCGGTAAGATGTTTTAAGTGTAATTATATGGGTCATTATGAAAATGAGTGCCCAGAGAAGAACTCGACTAAGGGAAAGTATCCAGACTACATGCATAAAGGGGTGGTGAAATCTTTTGCAACTACTTCAGCAGATGATGGGCCATTAAATGAAGTTGTATCAGGTACAATGTTTATTTGTTCAGATTATGCCAATGTGTGTTTTGATTCAAGGTCTACACACTCTTTCATTTCTGAAAAGATTTATATTAAATTGGGAATTCCATCTCAAGATATGAATACAGAAATTACTGTAAAAACACCTGGATGAAATGTAGAGACAAAAAAACATAAGAAAATTCTTTTCCTTGTGTGTGGAAAGAATCTACCTGAAAAATTTATTATTTTTCCTCTAGTAGAGTTTGATGTTATTTTGGGCATAGATTGGCATTCTGTTTATCATGCTAAGATTTCCTACAGAGCTAAAGAGGTTTCTTTTTAAAAATATTTTTATTTTGTGTACAGGAATGAACTCTGGTTTTTGATAACATATCAGGAAGTTGAAAAACTGGTAAAATATGGAAATGAATGTTACCTTGCACATATTGTAGAAAACAAAGGGATTATTCAGGTTAATGATGTGACATTGGTAAATGATTACCTTGATGTTTTTCCTGATGAGTTGCCTAGTATAATACTTAATCAGGAAGTTGAATTTACTGTTGACTTAGTCCCTAATGATAAGCCAATTTCAAAACCCCCTTATCGAATGGATCCAATTGAACATATAGAGTTAAAGAAGCAATTGTAGGTGTTATTAGATAGAGGTTTCATTCGTCCTAGAACTACACCATAGGGTACTCCTGTCTTGTTTGTTAAAATTAATTATGGTTCATTGAGACTTTTCATTTATTATAGAGTATTGAATGACATTACTATTAGGAACAAGTATCCTCTGCCTTATATCGATGATTTATTTGATCAGGTCCAAGGAGATCAGTATTTTTCGAAGATTGATTTGAGGTCGGGGTACCATCAGTTGAATGTAAAGGATGTAAACAATCCGAAGAACGTGTTTCACACTAGATATGACCATTATGAATTTTTGGTTATTCCTTTTGGTTTAACCAATGCTCCTGCTGTATTCATTGATCCTATGAATAGAATTTTCCGTGAGTTCTGGGATAAGTTTTTGGTTTTGTTCACTGGTTATATTTTGGTTTATTCTAAATGTAGAGAAGAGCATGAAATTTATTTAATGGTTGTCTTGAAAACCATAAAAGAAAATAAATTGTTTCGGAAATTCAGAAAGTGTGAGTTTTGGCTACACCAAATTTCTTTCATTGGTCACATTATTTCAAAAAATGACATAACTGTTGATCCTGCTAAAACAAAAGTTGTTGAAGAATGGCCAAGACTCACAAATATATCCGAGATCCATAGTTTTCTTTGTTTGGCATGTTATTACCGGAGGTTGGTTGAAATTTTTCCCATTTATCTAGTCTAATGACTAAGTTAACTAGAAAAGGTTTTATGTTCTTATGAAAAAAAGAATGTGATGATTGTTTTCATTAATTTAAAACAAGATTGGATAATGCTCTAGTTGTGGCACAACCTCCTGAAATGGTGAGTTTGTTATCTACAGTGATGCTTCATTGAAAGGACTAGGTTGTGTCCTAATGAAAAATGATCAGGTAATTGATTATGCTTCAAATTAGTAGAAACTACATGAGTAAAATTACCCTACATATTATTTGGAAGTAGCTGATGTTGTTTTGGCTTTAAAAATTTTGAGGCTTCATTTGTATTGAGTGATGTTTGAAATATATACTAATAAAAAAATTTTAAAGTATAAATACTCTAAAAAATAATTGAACTGGAGACAGAGGAGATGGTTGGAAGTAATCAAGGATTATGATTGCACGATCCATTACCATTCGGGATAACCAAATAAAGTGGCTGATGCTTTGAGTAGATAATGTAATAATTCATTAGCCATATAATGTTTGGAATGAGATTATTTGGTTTTTGATTTGATGAACTTTGGCATAGATGTTGTTGGTGCAGGAAATTCTTCTGTTTTGTTTCAGGTGTCAGTGAAATCATCTCTATCAGACAGAATAAATCAAGCACAGAAAGAAGATAGTGAGTTGTAGAAAAAGGTAGAATTGGTTATGATAGGTAAGTTACCTGATTT
Organism: Viscum album; assembly: GCA_963277665.1. Lineage (NCBI taxonomy): Eukaryota > Viridiplantae > Streptophyta > Magnoliopsida > Santalales > Viscaceae > Viscum > Viscum album. Next base: position 1,282,354,414 of record OY728127.1, read on the forward strand.
TAATGTTGATAATGATTGTGTTGTTATATTTGGGAAGAGATTTTGTGTTCCATGTGAATCCTAGTTGAAGAATGAGTTGTTATGTTAAGCTCATAGTTCCCTATTTTCAGTTCATCCTGGCAGTACTAAGATGTAAAGAGATCTTCAGGAGTATTACTGGTGTGATGCAATGAAAAGAAATATTGCTAATTTTACTGTGAAGTGTTTGACTTGTCAGCAGGTTAAAGAAGAGTGAGAGTTACCAAAAGGAATGCTTCAACATTTACCGGTGCCAGAGTGGAAATGGAAAAATATATCCATGGACATTGTTGTGGGATTACCAAAGACATCTCGAGGTAATAATGAAATCTAGATTATAGTTGACCGATTGACTAAACCTACTCATTTCCTTCCTATTAGGGATACTTTGCCTCTAGATTAACTTTCTCGGTTGTGTGTTAAATAGATAGTCAGTTTTCATTGAGTTTCCCTCTCCATTATGTCTGATCGTGATCTCAGGATCACTTCTAACTTTTGGAAAGGCCTTCAGAAGTCAATGGGTACTGAATTAAATTTTAGTACAGCTCTTCATCCTCAATCATATGGGCAGTTAGAACGAAAAATTCAGACCTTGGAGGATATGTTACCTGCTTGCTCGATGGAATACCAGGGAAGTTGGGACCAACAACTTTCTTTGGTTGAATTTTATTATAATAATAGCTTTCATTCCAGTATACAGATGGCTTCATTTGAGGAATCATATGGAAATAATTGTCAAACTCCAGCATTATAGGATGAATTTGGTGAAAGGAAGCTGATGGGACCAAAATTGGTAGAAGAGATGGCAGAGAAAGTTCAGTTGATTCATAAGAACATGAGAATAGCTTAGAGCAGACAAAAAAGTTACGCAGATAACCGGAGGAAGGACCTTTCTTTTGAGGAAAGTGATCATGTCTTTCTCAAAGTTTCTCCATGGAAAATTGTGATACATTTTGGTAAGAAGGGAAAGTTGAGTCTAAGGTTCATTATAACTTATGAAATTATGGAGAAAGTTGGATCATTTGTGTATAGAGTGTCTTTACCTCCAATTTTATCCTAGGTGCACAATTTTTTTCATGTTTTTATGTTGAGAAAGTATATGCTCGATGCATCTCATGTTTTGAGCCCAGAGGTAGTTCAGTTGGAAGAGAATCTCTCTTATGAAGAACAACCCATTCAGATTCTTGACCATAGAGAGAAAGTGTTTCCAAATAAGGTGATTCATTAGGTAATGGGTTTTTGGAAAAACAATATGGTTGAAGAGCCAATTTGTGAATCTAAAAATGCTATTAGGGATAAATACCCCCAATTATTTTGATATTTGAATAAAAATTGCGATGATGTAATTCCAAAAAGGGGGGAAGTATGTAACATCCCAGGTAAATGTTGAATAAGACAAATTTCATATTTATAAATATTTTTGAATTAAATATTAATTTTATTTAAAAAGGGTTGTTGTGTTTGATAGCATACCCAATACGCAACAACGAGTTTCTTTGAAATCTTACGTTTCCCACTAATAATATAATAATATTATTTTAAAATGGTTGTTAACTCCTATCCATTGTATTGGTGAGAATGAACAAAACTAACTACAATATTATTATACATGTATTTACATTTATCCAATAAAATTTAGAGGCTTAAAATGTGAATGAATGTAATGTTAAGTGTAATTTACATTAAAAAGTCAATTTACCACATTTTAATGGATAACCCTTTTTATATCTAGTTTTGGTAACTTTAGTAAATTATATATGTATAAATAAAATCCTTCTTTATAATAGGGACATCAAAATTTATTTTGTGTAAATTTTTGGAATTTTTCTGATAAAGTTTATTTTTTTAATGAATTGGGAAAATATTGTATTTTAATTCAAAACTATGTTTTAATATAATTTATTTTTATTTTAATATTATAATTTTTATAGTTTTTAAAGTGTAATTAGATTATATTTTTTCCATTTAATCCAATTTTGGTCATTGAAATTAATTTCACTTTGAAATTTGACATAAATAAGTATCGATCTTTTGATAGTTATTGTTTCTTAAAAACACGATATTTGTGTTGACTAAAGGAATTAATTTTAAAATAAATTAATTCAACTTCTATGTTGTGTATTTGGAAAAAAAGAAATCATTTTTGAATTCGGAATATCAAATATATCTTAGGCTTAATTATTGGTATTTTTCTGAAAAACATCAATTTTTGATGAATATTGACACCACTTAATAGTAGTTAAAAAATGACTTTTTCATTTAAATGAAAATTTTCCACGTCTCTGAATTGAATATCTAAAATCTGACATAGATTTTTGTTGTCAAGAAGTAAAATTTTGTTCATTAAGATGATAATAATTTTTGGTGAATAGTAACTTTTGACTTTTATTTACCGCGGTTAAAGGTAAATACGCAATTCTAGGTAAAAAGAATATTATAATAATTCCAAATTACCTTAACACTTGTCCAAACCTTATTGGATGAGTAATGGTTGACCATGGTCATCCTTCGGTCGATTTTGGGTCCCCAAGGAGCCACTTATGAATGATAATTACACATTAGATTAATTAATGTAATGTAAAGACAAAATTGACATTAACAAAACTCTTTTAGTGAATTAATTTTTATATGGTGTTATATAAGTCATATTTTAGACTATAAATATTAATTTAAAGGATAAAATTATTACCTACATCATGATAATTTTTTTATAATTTTTAGACATCAAATAATATAAATTATGTTTGACATAATAACGATGCAATGTTCACCTCATTAATAAATGATTTAAATAAATAAGATTATAATGATTAAAATATTATTCTAAATATGTCCAATTATGAATGGATGATTTTATATCTAATACTAGTCATCTTATATTCAACTATAATGATTTTTGGTTCATTAGAAGCCAAATATAATTATATAATAAAATAATGTTTTCACACTTTCCTAAAGAGCCCCTCCTCTACCTTATAAAAAGAGACCACTTCTATCCAATTCCTCACACCTCTCAAGATATTTGGATCATCCAAACTCTACCCAAATAATCTCCCTACATCCCAATCCTCCCCTATAAGCCTTAACGTAAGCATAAGGTACTTCAAGGAGACCTTTGGTTCAAACAAAAGGGAGTTACCCAAATTAAAGGTAACCGTTTCTCTTAAATTATTTTCATTTATTTTACTTCTCCAACCCATAAAATCTTTTTATTTCTTTCTTTTGTAACAAAAAAAGTATCATAAATATACTAGTATGTTGTTATGAGAAGTATTTTAACAATACTTACACACACATCCATCTAATGGGTGAAGAAGATAATGTTTCTGTGGATGGAAATCTAAGGCCTCACGAAACAATGATTGTTCAATTACATATTACCTCCTCACATGGTGGCCATTATGATGGAACTGTAATTATATATGAAATATATTATGTTTATTATTTATTTATGCTTTTTTACTTCCCATTTATATCACACATTTATGGTTTCCATCGTCGGTAAATATGACAATCTCATTTGAGGAGGTGCGGACTAACACCCCCTCAAAGTGATGTGATTCATTAATTCCTTATGTGGGATGTATGAATGATGGAGTTAATGATATTATATATGATATTATACTGGAATTATAATATACCTTTGTATCATGAGGTTTCAATTTCATTAAAATAATAAATATAAATGAATGTAGCGTTCATGCATACGTACGACCAACCGTCTCCATGAACAGTCCATTTCATTTCTTACCTACAAATGTTATATACTATTATAAATACATGTATATACTAGATATATATCATATATATCATATATTAATCATAAATATCATTCTGTATATAATGTACTATTGACCACATGGACAACTTGTAAATATAAGTTGTTCATTTTTTACTCAAGTACCAAATATCGACAAAATAGACGTTATTAACTTAAATGATTAAATAATATTTATAACATGGTAATAAGTGATATAAAAGGAATAATAAACATTAAAAGGGTTCTTAAGTACGTATAAATTCACTTTAGTATATTATTCAGGATATTAAAAAATGAACGGGTCATGTCGGATATGAGGTAAGGGACTTTGTCTCAATCTCTTTTCATTGAGGAATATTTTGTTTTAATACATGACTTTATTTTATATGTTGTATAAACACCCTTGACTTTTAAAAGGGAATATTTTTCTACAAATCATTTTACAAAACAACAAAAAGGAATGTTTATTTTAATGTACGTGGAGACAAAAACTTTTTCCGCCGCCGCGAGTACTACTTGATCTTTAGATTCCATAACAAGTCATAATGTTTTTAAAAGAAAATAAATACCATATACTATTTTATGTACATTGGTATTGATAAAGGTTTTGATAATAGATTTGTTATGTCAATATATTTAAGTGGTATATTTTGATTGAAATGTGTAAATTTTTTCTTTCAATTAAATTTTTTTTATGTATTATGATTTTATAAGGGTACTTGGACATTTGATGGGTGGTTACGTGATAAACCAAATGACGGGTGGTGCTGTGAATACTAGGATGGGTGGTTACGTTATAACCTCCAATGCATTGGGTATGGAAGTCAGACATATGGATATTCCATTTAGTGATATGTGTGGATGTTGACCCTACAGTTATTCCATTTAAGTATGTTTATGTCCCAAGTTACCTTTATATGTTATGTGTTCATTATAAGGATTTTATGGTAATCTTTTGGTTAAAAAAGTGTAATTAATGATAATTTATTTAGTGAGGAGTATTTACTACTCCATAATGGAGAAAAGTATTACATATGTTAAATTATTCATGGTTTAATTGTTGTTTTTAAAAACTAACAGTTTTCATTCGTTGTGTATCCCTTACTGAGCATTCTATGCTCATCCCAGGTTTTAGAAATGTTTTTCACAGGACATAATGTGGAATAGGGTCATGGATGGGATCAAGGAAAAGTCATGCTGTCTTAAACATGGAAATAGACATTACTCTTTTTTTCAAGAGTTCATGTTTTGTAAAAAAATAGTAACTTTGTAGAAGAATCTAATTTGTAAATCTTTTGAGATGTAATAGTTATGTCCTATTTCTCTAAAACTCTAAACCTGAAAAGATCCTCAATGTGAATTATTCATTTAATTCAATACTAAGATAAGTTTAAGGCAGGGTCCTTATAAATATATCTATATGAACATTGACATGGTATTATACATCATATGACTAGAGACATTAAAAGGTTATTGTATATCCTGAGATATTCATCCATTGGTTAATATAGCACAGTGTCCATATAGTGTGGATGGCGGAACAATTACACAGTCTTATCATTTATAATCTCATTAGATCTTTGGTTTTGGTGTGTGTATGAAACTCTAAAAATAAAACTGTATCTCTAGTCCTAAAATTAGAGAAGAGTTCTTCCAATATATAGAAATAATTATTTTTCCCAAACCACATAAATAATTGTTTTTGGTGATCTTATTATCATTCTGTTTTTTTTTCATTTTCTCTTTGTTGAATATTATTTTCAATATTTTCTCCTAGTGATTCGACAATATATTATAGTTTGGGTTTATTATTTACTTACATTTCATAGATTATGTGTTAATATATATTTTAAAACACAACATAATGGGAATAATGTAATGGTGAATGAATTGAATAGTTTCTGGGAACTCACAGAAATGAATTATAATGAAGTGCGCCTCTATGATCTAAATCTCCATTATAAATGGGAAGATTTAAATAGCTCCAAGAGTTGTGTTAATGATGTTATTTAATAAATTCACATCGATTTCATATGATTAATGATCATATGAGAAGGAGATATTTTTCTACCAAAAATAGTATCAGATATTTATGATGCATTTAATTCCCAAATAATGTGTTTGAAATGATATTTTCAAAATTTTGTTACAATAATTATCTATTGAATCATATTAATAGAATAATTATGTGTAATTACATAGAATTATAAATGGAATATTCATTTGTTAATTAAATATTTTATGTTATTATAATATATGTAGGATTATCCTATATTGTCTGTATATCACACTCACTCACTCAACATAATTCCCCATGTGGAATATTTATATTATAGAAAAAGAATTTTTTTTCCTTTGAAAGCCCGATTAAAAAGTATTTTTATTGAATTTATATATAATACAAATTTAATGGGTTTAGGGGGAACCCTTACATGACACATTGGACAAATGACACAAGGAAAATACATGACGCTAAGGCCCAGAGGTACAAGGCCCTATAAATGAACTTTGAAGGCCCAAGACATGTATACATTTTGAACTACCCCTCCCCAGCAACTTGAAGGTGCCTAGATCCCCACCTTTTATGGTTGATCAGCTAGAATTCCCCCTTGTAGAGTTTCATTGTGATATAAGTGATCTAATTTTTTATTGATTAATGTTAAATAGATGTAGCATCAACACAATGTTTCAAGGTACACATGCAATATAGTTTCATTATTTTATTTGTTGCATGGTTTCCAATATTCCTCCATTGAGATCATATTATGGGTTTCAATAATTTAATGAAATCATATAAATTAATTTAATATGGAATTTTTTTAAATGGGATCTAACAAATATAATTACCCATTTTATATTAGTCACTCCAATTGATAGGGCAACAACCATATTTTACAATCTAATGAGTATTAATTAACTTCCCTATCATTATATAGTTATTTAAATGGGGAATCATTCCCATCATATCATATATGAATCTTGGATGGTTATTTAGATAACTACTTCCCACTCCATCATATTGATCAACCTAATTAAACTACATCCTCTTACGGTGAGATATTTCCATCATGATTTACATTACACAATAGATGACCTCTTTTATTTGGTATAACCTACTAAGATGATTGACCGAGGTCATGAAAAGGAATTTATTTGGAAGGAATACTGTAAAGAGTAATTTAAATAAGATTTATTCTCACCATATTATCTTATGTTATTCTAATTAAATATTCATGGTTCTATTGATTTAGTTTTGGATTCTTATTCCTTCAACCAAATCAATATTTTGAATACGTAAAGATTATTCAATCCTTAAACCATTCATATCCAATGATACTAAACAAAACTAAAATAATATAAGATCAAGAATATGAAAATGAAACACATGAATACTATACATAAAACCATTCCATGTAAAATAATTAATTTATTTGAAATTAATAATTCTAAAATGAGTGAGGCTATATCCATAGATATTCAGCCCAATACTTAAAAAAAAAGTTATAAGATTTTATACTAATGAGTATTATAAACTTATTTCCATATAAATTGGGATAATTTACTAATTAGAGATATCAAAATACATCAAATATATAATAATAAATATTTATAAATCAAAATATTACATTAAATTAATGTTCATAATTCTAATCAAATCAATTAAATACTTGAAGAAATTTAGTCATTTGAAGTACCTAGAAGTGAAATAGTTATATTCATGAATGATAACATATAAGAAGTTAAAAAACATAATCTAAATAATTTTATCATTCCATATATAAAAATTATATACATGAATAAAAAAGGGTGGATTAACTAAATAAATGAACAATTCATATATTTAATGATGAGTTAAAAAATATATAATCAATTGATAAATAAATATTTTTAGTCATATTTTAATTCTAAAAGAAATATTGGATATCAATAATTAAATAAATATAATCATATCAAAATTATTCTCAATTTGAACTCTTTCATTTTATTAAATATATGAATATATATTAAATGAATTATTAACATATTATAATCTAATTGTTATTATAAAAAAACATACATTTTCAAAATGTTATATTTTAGATAATATTCTATCCTTGGTCAAATGAATTATCAAAAAAAAACCTGATATGGTTTCAAAAAAATAACTAAGGCAATTTATTTTTAACAATTTAAATTGAGTAATTAATCCCAATTCATAATTTTAAATGTAATTAATTGGTTATTAATTCCATATTTTATAATTTATAAATAGTTTATAATTAACTCTTAGAATTAAAATATAAAAATTTTATATATAAATTATAAACGTCCTATATAATTCTAAAAAGATATTTGAATATTAAAATTTATCATCAGGGATATTTATTTCATAATTTTTTCTAAAACATTGAAATAATTATTTGTAAATAGTTCATATATAAAGATTTTTTAAAAATAATTATAAAATAAATTAACATTCTAAATTAAAATTTTATACAATTTATAAAAAGTATTATATTTAATTAAATTTATAATTGAAATATTGAAGAAATATTATGTTTATCTTCATTGGAAATTGGAATATATTATTGGTTATGATTGATATGGTCTACGACAGTAATATTGATTAGAACTATGCGTCATATTTTATGACTCATAAAACTTATCACCAACTTTGTTGGCCCCAAATACATTAAACATGATAAGTATTGGATATAATAATAATTTCTGTGTGACTAAATCTCATGGGAATCATATTTTACTATTCACATCAATATCAATTATGTTGCTTGATTCTATTTTTTATCCCACTAAATGATGTAATCATCACAAACGATATCTTGATGACATATTTTGTTAAATTAAAAACCAATGGAATTGATTAATGAAAATAGCTATGATATACAATATCACACATTGTGACTCAATTTTAGCCATCTCAATTACATTTTGTCAAACCTCCAAAAAAAAATCTTCATTTTTGAAATAAATTAATGAATCAATAACCATAATAGGTGTAAAACCCTCGATTTTTCCAATTTTCTATTTTATTATGTATTATAAGTTATGAAATGGTTTGGATATGTCTCAGATCATTTTTGTATTGTTTTATAATGTTTTCGATGTATTCTTAAGGGTTCATGGATTGAGCATGGTTAGGGGAAACAATTAATCTTCTTAATGATATTATGTGAGGTGAATATTGGAGTTATTTGGTAGGTTCTTGGTTAGCACATGATTTTTATAACCATGTGGAATAACTACATGAATTGATAACTTTTTGATTCTGGTAATTTATATGCTTTTCATAATAGTGTACTGTGATCTTTTGACGTAATTTTTAAATCCAAAATTCTTTTTTAAAACATAAAACTCACTCAAAAAACTAAATTATTTTTCCCTGACATTTAATACCAAACACAAGCCTTCCTATACGAAAATTCTAATAATAATCTTTCTTCAAGTATCTTTTTCATCGAATATTTGAGTATTATATATTAGGAACAAAAGGTATAGACATTTTTCTTCCCATATAATCTAGATCTTCTAGTATGCTCATGAAAATAATAGTATATTAGTTTAGTTTTAGTCTAATATATAGGAACATAAATTATTTGATTGATCCTTCTTGGGATTCATTAGACAAATAGTAGAATGATGATATATCTATGAAATTTTATGACGATTATTTTGGGATAAAATATTCTATGTAGGTACATTTTCTTTATTTCAATGTTATCTAGAAAGTAAAGGATCTTTAATTTAGAAAAATAATTCCCCGTTCATTGATATAAACATATCATGTTTAAATTGTGTATTATTTTTCACACTCTACTTTTTTCATGAAACATGGATTGTGGGGGACACCCACAAGGTTATTGGTGTCACCCACAAGGTTGTTAGTGAATTTTTTAAATTTTTTCCTAAAATAATGAATGTTGTGGTTGAGTGAACATAGAATAATATGGTTTCTTTAACATGTCCATTGTATAATATCATGAAGGACATGTTAATTAGAGAAATTTGGGTAAATGAATATCACCACGTAAAGACTTTGTGGAGAATGGATCTTTACATGTGAGCAAGGGTGGTGTGATTTGACGTTCTTGGGGTGTGTGTGTGATAACAAGAAATAGGTATTAAAACTTATTTAAGAAAATGTTTCTACATTCTTTGAGAACTAAATTTTTATTGAATTGTTTCTGAGATTATTATATCATGTTTTATATATTAATCATGAAACTATTTTAGCTTCATTGATATTTGATAGGAAAAAATTATAATAATTGTAATTGTTAGCTAACCTGGTTTATATATTAGTGTCATGTTGGAAAATATCAAATTATTTTCGTACAAGGATTCTATATTCACCCCCAAAATATTCACTTTTTCACATATATAGACATATGATTCCAAGATAGTGGAAAGTGAAAGGATCAATATTTCTTAATCAATTGTTTTTTGATGCTAGTGTCATTGAAGATAGTGTGCTTGGTTATTTATCATGTTTTGGGATACTATATTGGATCAAAAATGGTTCCTAAGTCTTTATATAATTTGGAGTGCTAGTTAATTTGGATTATATTTCAATTTTTTACTCTGATTATACATTTTGCATACATTTATTTGTTGGTTTTACTCATGTGTCATTTATATACATGTTTCATGATCATTTAAATCAAACTGGTAATTTTGTTTATTTCTATTCCTATGTAGGGGGGTAACAACTACACCACATTATTTTTAATCACCCTACATTATTTCCCAAACATTGGTTTTTGTGGAATTTCTCCTAAGGAAAATGAAACCTCATGTCTTTCCAAGACAACAGTCAAGGATTGATTTTTTTGAAATATTATCTGTTTGGTTTGGCCATTAGTCAAGATGACAGAAATGATATATGATTCATAAAGACATCAAATTCATCAAAAATAAATTATATATCTATCCTATTAATTATTTGATTCATTAATAAAGGTGGTTTGGGTAATAAATTGTTCTTAAATTCTTGTTGGGATGTCATGATCTATTCATTATGGGTATCTTCAATTAGTGATTGGTAGAACACATTACTAAAGTGCCTTCCCACTTGTAATAAATTCTCACATGATTATATTCATTTTTATACAATGATGATATTTATTATATTAATAGGAAATATGTTACAAACCTATAAAATTTAGATGTAAATTAATTAAATGGAAATAATTTATATGGTTATAGAACTGAAATTCCACTAGTGTGGAGAATAAGTAAATTTTAATGGTGTTATTAAATAATTTCATTCCACATGATCAATATGTAAAATAACAGCTATTCCATAGTTTTCTGTAATTATTCCAAGCCTTTGACAATGGGTATTGGGGTGATGAACCTTATCCTGTGAGTCATTCATTATAATTATATAAGAACATTGCACTGACATTTTGAGATGATTGAGGACTTATCATGTAAAATATGGCTGGGAAGGAAAAAAAGAATTTTAAAAATCCATGAAACTCTAGATGAGATGATATACATGCTAGAAATGTAGTTCCTTTTTTTCCTGGAACTCTGATTGTGATACTTATCTAGTTAGGATAACAATAATTATGGTCTCACATATGTGTGGTTTTAAGAGTGTTTAAATATAATATTTTATCTATAGACCAAAAAATATAAAAACATGATATAATTATTCTAGATAAACAATGTAGTATAGAATTTACAGAAAATGTTTCTCAATTATCTTACATGGTTCACCTCAGACTGAAGAAATATAAATAAAATGGATAAATGAACTTTTTTTCAAGGTAGTCCTATGAACATATATTTTGTCAAAGATAGTCATTTTCAGTATTATATACTATACAAAGATAGTGAACAAGGTTTATGATGCTGAGAGAGATCATACATGGAATATAAGTGGAGTATAAAACTTCATCCATCCATGTGTTGGTGATAACTCCATTGCAAGGAGATTGAAAAATATGGATACTTATTCCCACGGTAGTAGGGAAATAAAGAATCAGTCTACATGAACCGTAACTATTTCTATAATGTCATAAAAAATTAACTGTTTTCATTCAGTATTTCTCTTTTTAATATTAGAATAAGGAGGGAAATACACCATCATGATATTTTTAAAACTATGGGAAAAGAGGAGATTTGAATAAATATTTCATTAGATATATAAATTCAATAGGAGGAGATATCTTGAACTAGTTTCTGATATCTCAATATCATTCTGGATGAACCCATTAGAATAACTATGAGCCTTATAATATAATAAACCATAGGAAATCTAGGAACACCTAGATTGATCATAAAACATGATATAAAAGTATGAAGAACTATTATATGGAATCTAATTGATAATTATATGATGTAGATCATGTCATGTCAATTTAGAAACCATGAACCTCAACAGATTGTGGTACCATTAATTTAAATATGATGATTATCAACGTATTTTTTAATATAGTTTCATCTCATCTATTTCATACTTCCCATTCTATTCAACCATAATGATTTAATGTTGTGATAATGACTCATATGATGAGAATCATGACAACACTCAGTCAGTATGTAGGAAGGGAAATTATGTTACCAACTAAGATTATTCTTATTGATAGAGTATAGTTACTGTAGGAGATTATTTTTTTAGAAATTAAACTTTATAAATTGTCATTTGGAATCGAATTCTCGGTTGAATTCAAATCTAATATTTATTGTAACAATCACAAAGTTACATTCATATCCTATGATGGATATGTTCAATTATTAAAAGGGGACTTTGTAATGAATATTTTTATAGAAAGACCATTAGAGTTAGTAGATGGAATCATTTTCACATACCTAGGTCCAATAATATTAGGTTCTACAAATGATATTATAAATATGAATCTTCTAGAAATAATATATTGTTAATAATATGCCTTTTCAAATTATTTCTCTAGACAAGAACCAAAATGGGTAATCAAACATTATATCAATAAATATATTGGATCATGAACTATATAGATTCTATTATATTAAATGTCTTTAAAATAGAAGAAGGAATCAATGTTCTAGAATGAATAATTGATGATAATTTTATTCTTTAAACAAAGTATATCATAATGGGATACTTTGATTATGTTATTAGTAAATTTAAAAGGTTATCTTGGATTATGTGTCAATAATCATAAACATAGTCCACTTATGATCTAGAAAAAATATTTAATTTTTCAAAAAAATATGTTTTTGATCAATTTATGGGAGAAAAGTTGTTCCTTAAGATTGATCTATGACCGATATAACACTAAAATAGAGTCATGAAATAGGATATTTGGAGTAAATAATTTTTTATTTTCTACAATGATTATGAATAATTTTTCATGGAATTTAATCTAATGAATTAACTTGTAGTTTTCATGTCCATGAAGAGCCATATATTCCATAAGAATATGGATTCCTAGTTCTTGTTATTTATTTGATAATGTTATGTTTTATTCTCAAAGAATTAATTTCCATGAAAAGAACATAGGAAAGGTGTTTAGTTCAATTTTTCACTACATAAATATGTTAAATTTTAAATATTATACTTATGGATAATAGGTTTTTGTTTTCTCAAGAATTTCATATTTGAAAATGTCAAATCAGTAGACCCATGGACAATGGAAAAATTCATGTCATATATTCCACACAATAATTTATTCGAGATACATAGTATTATAGTAATAATTTACAATTATTGTCACATTATGTGATGTTAATCCCAACCTTATTCTACCATAAATTCCATAACATGAAAGGTAGTCCAATTCCACTAAATTGAAATTATCATAAATTCTTTAAAGAGAAAAATTCTCCTCACACTTTTGTATATTTTTTTCTTTAGAAAAATAGTTCAAGTCTTTATGGTGTATGGTTATGTGTCTCAATTGGAAATTGGAAGTGTTTTATTATAGGTTGATAAGGATTTTTTAACATGAATCATAGTTACATAAAAAACATGAAATATATTTCAGATGTATGAAAGGAAATAGAGGCAGTAATGAATTCCCTAATTATTTTTCCATTTATCTTTTTAAAAAAGATCAATTTCATCAATAATCATAATATCCACATGAATTTCATGTTTTAGAGAGATCTAAACATGATTAAATTATGTTGGATGAAGTATATCATCTTTATTAACAAAATATTTGTGTGTTCACCTAAGATAAGAAATTAAGTGGATAGAGACCTAAATCAAGATTCTATGGATGATATTGTAAGACAATATCATGAAAAATGTAGTTTTATAAGAATTATTTACATCATGTAACATGACTATGTAAAAAATAATCAACATAATGTTCTCTAACAAATTATATATTTTATGATTTTATATATTTTTCCTAATACGACCATAAATTTTATCAATAATGAATCTTCAAAAAGATAAACATAAATGAAAGACCATGGATGACTGCAAATAAGATGAAAAAATAGTGTTTCACATTCAAATATGAAATATAGCCCCTAGTGTTTTTGGGATTTTATTCTTTTTCCATTTCATGTCTCAAAATGTTTTATTCACCTTGGTAATTAGGAAATGTAAAATGTATTTAAATCCCATTTCTGGTGGATTGACATGAATAGAAATTTTTTGGATCATGTAATAAAATTTATCACATGTAAATGTGTAAATGTTGATAATTATAATTTATAATATAAGATATAATCTATGACAATAAATAATGGAAATTGGATTACATTTCAATAGGATTTTTCATAAGTCTTCAATGAATAATTTACATTCATGATTCTATTTGGAAACTTATGGAACATCTCAAAAAATTAGTCAACTTTATCCTAATTCAAGTGTCTAAAACAGAAGAATATTTGAAATAGTTGTATATTAATGAAGGGTTAAAAATGAATAGATTATTAAAATCTATTATATATGATCGGGATATTTTCTTACTTTTTAGTTTTTTCACACATTTCAACATGATCTTGGATCCTAATTGACCACGAGCATAAATTTGTTTCCTCAAATGGATTGGAGGTCTAAAAGTACTATTCTAACATTGGAATTTATTCTTATATATTGTGTTATGGAATTTAGTGTCTCATGGTGTGACTATATGACATTGGTGGAGTCTTTGTAAAATAATAGTGTTTAGAAAACCATTTGTATGGCTCAGTTTTTTAAATTTTATAGCCATTTATATCGTTCCCCACATTTTTTTATTGAAATGTGATAAAATTAACTAATTTAGCCTAGTAAGGTCTTGGAGACTATATAAAAGATTAAAATGATCATCAAGTGGATAAATATACCCCATATCCACTAGAAATAATATGTAGATCATTTTCATCTTCAATTATAATTTGATATAGGTGAATATATATTTTTGAAATGTTATTGTGATTTGGTCATTATAGTTTGGTGGAGAAAGGAAACCTATATCCATAATATATTTGAAACCTTGGGATTATGGATTTTATCATCAATTCCACATATTTATAAAAATTATTAACATGATTTAGTAATATCCAAAATGTTTTCAATTCATCTCAAATAATGATGTTCCATCCAGATCCTAGACTTGTTATCATGTGGGATCATTTACTATAGATCATAATAAAAAATTTATTTATGAATAGATTGGGATTAATGATAATCACACATTATCCATGAGGGGGGTAAATAACCCATTTTTATGAGTTAAATGGAAGGTTGGTTAGGTAGAATAAAAATATTCTAAATGATAGAAATTTGTTTTCATGAAATGGAAAAAATTATTAAATATAACTTCTATATCAAGATTTCTAAGGAATGAAATCATAATTATGTGGGGATGGTAACCAACCTTGTTTAATGTAATTTTATATTTTAATGCATATTTAATATTTTAGAAATATCAGTAAAAGTATCTAGATGTTTCTAGGGGATTTTGAATGTTATAGAAGAGTTTTTATGTATTCAAAATTAAAGAATGGGTAGGGTAAAATAAATACCTTATACAATAGAAAATATGTGGTAAATATAAGGGTTACTGGGAAGGCACATGGTTGGTGAACTTTTTACCTAATTATGTAGCCTAACTGTGTGACATGGAAATTTTTAGATATTTTTGATTCACATATTTGTTGCATGGATTTTCAAACCATCTAACCTAACGTTATGACTACATTTATTGTATAAATAAATTATTACATGAAACACACCTAGAAACCTCATTTTTTATTCCTTGGTATAGGATATTTACCATCATATTTACTATAGGTATTTTTAATTATCTTTGACATCCAGTATCCATTATCTATGAATTAATAAGAATTAAATCATTTAAATAAAGGTAAGGGATCCATTATTAAAATCTAATATAGGTATCCTTATTGGATCTAGAATAGAAACCATCATGATGTTTTTTATGGAAAAAACATTTGGATTAGGCATATATCAATGAAACCTAATTGTAATTCATTATAAAAATGGATGAAAGTGCCCAAATTTTTTAGATCGTCTAAAAATTACTTATGTTATACATATTCAAGGTTGTTTTTACCACATTAAAAATTCTCTAAAAACAAAAGGATAATTATTTTCTAAGAAAAATTCACCTAATTTGAAAGGACATTATCATTCTGAAAGTATTCATAGTTTGTCATTCATTGGATAGTTTAGGAATCATGGGTTATGGGTGACCCATATAGGGTGGTTAATGAATTTATTAATATATTTAATTAATATAAAAAAGGATTTTATCTATGAACATGAATTATTATGTTTTATGTGTGTTCATATGATTTGGACCTTATTATGCGGGCTTATCCCCATGTCCAATTTGGTCTTATAATTACCACCATGTCATGACTTGGTGGAGAACTGATCTCTACATTTGAGAAAAGGTAGTTTAATTTTACATTCTTTTGTGTCTGTTTTTTTATTTTTCTGAACCAGAAATGGATATAGAAACAACATAATATTTCAAAACAAACACCTTGTTTGGTAGCATATACAAAATATAACATTATGTTTAAAGGAAACATAATATATTATTATTTATATATTACCATTATAACATAGTCATTGAATTTGTGGTTATGAATAGGAATATTTTTTATTAAATACATATATAAATTTCCCTACACAATTCAAATTTTACTCTTAATTATTAGAAATTAAGGACTAAATTTTCAAAAAAGATATTTTATGCTTCGAAAATATATTTTCTAAATAAATGATATTTATTTATTTTTTTTGGGGACAATTATATATATTATAATAAAGTTTTATAAATGTTATTTTATAAAATTATTATCATTTTCGAAAGTATTATATCAATATTAGCATATAGTGAAATATTTGGTATTTTTATAAAATGTAGGATTTTTCTGTAAGTGGTGAAAAAATATATTATTTTCCAAATACTCTCATTTTTTCATTAAATTAATTAATATAAAATCCACATAATATATTGTATTTTTTATATAGTGACATAGTTTCTATTTTATTTAGAATAAGTATTTCTATTTTAATCAAAATGTTTCATATTTTCAATAAAAATTTATATTTATACTAGAAAACAATATTCTAAAAATAATTTTTCATTCCATTTTAAACATTTATATAAAAGTTAATTCAATATTATTATTGAATTAGAAACTTTAAAAATGGATAAAATATATTGAATCAGCTCAATTAATTTTAGTATGTATGTATATTTATATTTGGTCATTATAAATAGTAACTATAGGAAAATTTATCCCATGGATAAGCATAAAAAGAATAAAACCTTATGAAAATGATGTTGTATGACTTAAAAATTGTCCAGAAACATTCACTAGTCCTATTGGATATGTTTATTTATTCCATACATATATATTTCCCCAAAAAAGGAAACATGAATCCATTTCCCATTGATAATTACAAAACTATTATTTATGTAATGTATAAAAATAAAATGCCTCATGAATTTTTTAAATAAACATTAATATTATACGATAAGGATTAATATAATTTATGAATTATAAATAAATTACACCGAGTTTGAAAATGTTATATTTATGAAATTAATTTATTTTTTGTTTATAGAAATGATATATATTGTGAAAATAACATAAAAATATAATTATACGTAAGGTGATGGTTTTATTATATAATCATGGTTATGGAATATTTTTAGAAGGTGTAATAACAAATAAAACTAAAATATTTAGTTAAAAATTATACCTATTCTTTGGAAATTATCCTTTTATTAAAACATTAATCTCTCTAGTATTGTTATTATTCCAAAATAACGATCTAAATAATGAGTATAGGTATTCTAGTATTATATTAGGGAAAGTATTGATGAATAAATATAATTTTTTGTATCTGAATAAATTGAAAGATGTGGTCCCATTTTATAAGAGATAAGAGGGGAACTTTTTCAAATTCTTAAAAAATTATATTCATATAAACTTATTTTAAAAAATATGAAAAAAATGATTTATTTACACTTATGATGAGGATTGAACTAAATTATTTCATAAAACAAAAATTGTACTTGTTTTTATATTTTTTACACTTATTAGTTTTTAACCACTTATAATCCTCTTTCACACTTATAATGACAACAAGTATTTTTACTCTTTGAATATTAATATAGTTTCTATAAATTAAATAATTTCCCATAAATTGACTATCTATGATATTATAAACTATATCCTATTCACATGAAAAAATATATGATTTTCAGTAATTCAATATAATTTAATAAAATATTTTTTATTATAATATATTATTGATGTCATTTTTTAGAACTATTAATTATGTTTATTTTTATAACCTCGATAAAACAAGTAAATAATTAAATATATATATTTTTAATAACCCCCTAAAATTAAATTTCCATATATATAAATATTATATCAATGTAAATTTAAAAATATATTTTACTAATAATAATTTAAATATCAATAATTTTTATTTTCCATTAATTGAATATTTACTACATCAACAGTTCGTAAATTTTAATGTAATTATTTAATCAATAAATATATAAATGAAATATCTTGATTGAGATAAATAATTTATATTTCGAAATAATATTTTTCATTAAACTTATCTTCTTGTTATATGTATAGAAAAAATACTTTTTATTAAAAACAATAGTGTGACATTTTTTAATTTTCTAAAAATATAATATTAATATAGTCATAATTTCATCTAAATGGAAATGGAAGGCCTAATAACTGAATATTGAATAAAAATATATGAAATGGACACATACAATAAATTTAATGAAACTAATAGGGTAATTTTATAATCCTAAAAATTTTTATTGTCAATTGCCTAATTTAACCTTGACCAATGTAAGAAAAATTACTAAGGATGATATTTATATTACCCAAACATAAATGTAACTACTTTTAATATTTATCCAAAATCATTCTAAATATAGAATTAATTTCTCAATATTCAAAACATAGATGTGGGAGGCATTAAATTTAAATATAATCGAAAAAACACAGTGAAAAAGGTTTTTCAAAAACATGATCTTCTTAAATATAAAATGAGTTTATAATCAGTTAAATTATAAAATTCATTTAAATACAAAAAACTGGATCATTTTGAATAAATAGGAATGAGTTTTATTTTAAAAAAATCCTAAATTTAATTTGACTTTTTAAATAATTGAAAAGAAAATATTTATCAATACAAATAATTATTTTTTTACTGTTTGTTAAAAATAAATATTCTCAAAAAATGATAAAAAATTAATAATAAGATAAGTTTGACATGCAGAACTTGAAAATTATATTATATTTTTAATAAAAATTTTATTCTTATAAAATGAAGTATTTTTATAAAATCCTATTAGAAAGAAGTTTAATAAAACTAATACCTTTTGATTTAGAAATTAAATTAAATTTATATAATGAACATAAATCTATAATTTCTAAATAAAAATATTTATAACACATGAAACAGAATCATTATAACATTAAATTCGATTTTACATGTAGGATTTATGATAAATACACTATAAACTAGATAAGTCGTTCATTTCTTAATGGATCAACAATGTGGAATTGTTATTTGTATAAAACATGGAGTTAGTGTATCATCCATGAGGGAGGATACTGTATGGACATCGATTATATAGACCACATGAACAATTTTATATCAATCAAGAAATGTAAAAGTGAGAGTATGAATTAACTATATGTAAATATTCTATAAAAATACTGTATAACATTTTCTATGTCCTCTCCGTATATTCATTAAATAACACCACGACTTATTAAAACTAACTCCAACCCTTCTCAATAAAATATTATTATCACTTAAGGTATCATTACAATTATTTTTATGCTTCAAACACCTTGGATGGGTTTTTTTTAGAGAAATCTTCATTAAAAATTCTCTATATGGAAAACAAACTATTATCATATTTAGTTATCAAAGAATCAATTCCATGTGATTTGATTATCGATTATCTTCTAGAGAAAATATAATCATCTACAGAATATCTCATCCAATTTAATTGATTCCCTAAGTTAACATTAAGCATCATCATCACCCTTTTCTATATGTTTAATGGCATATCATCCAACTAGACCATTTTGTGTCAATAATGAAAAACTATGACTCTATTGCCACATAAATCTCACAAAATCTCAAAACTCCTCTAGGTTGTTCATCTCCAATCCAAAACCAATTTATGAAAATTAATACATAAAACACCAGCATATGGGAAAACATTTTATTTACCATGTGAACCACCTCCAAAAATCTTATAATTAAGATTTGGGTGTTAAAATTCATTCTATTCTCTTTTCCTCGTTAAATATAAACATGTATTGAAAAAAAACAAAATATACAATTTGGGATCAATAATACCCCCCCTATTTTTTTATCAAAACTAACTAAAACATTTTATATCGATTTGTTTAAATATTTATACATGTATAATTCTTCATATCTCTCCCTAGATCATTCATGATTTAATATTATTCACTCCCCAATAATAATAATAAATACAATGATCATGAAATAAAATGGTACCTCTTAAAACATTTTAAATGTTTCTTCATTCATTTAACACAATATATTTCTGATACATGATTAGTTTATAAAACATGACTTTTTAAATTAGTATAAAATGTTTTCCAAGACATAAGGAAGTTGATACCAACTTATACATATTTTAAAATATATTCCTCAGTGTTTTTTCAAAAGTATCAGATTTGATACCTCTAAATGATATCATTTATTGAATATATTTTCCAACATTTTAAACCTAAATATTCTAGAGTCAATAAACACACTTATTATAAAAAATAAAGTGTGATACACATGTTTTTATTTCAATATTTTGGTCAAATTTTCTCAAATTTTTATTCCCTTTGTTTGAATAAAATAACTTATTCCCCTTAATGTTAGGATAATTCCATTAAAACCAAGGATGAGGAAGTCAACATTCAAACATTTTTAATGACCAAATTTCAAGAAAATTATAAAATTTTATGTTGGATTGAATTGAATGATGATGGATGATTCTCATGTTTATCCCCCCTCAATGGGTTCTTTTTACAATCCCAATATCAATGGTGATCTGATAATATTGTGAGGATTATCATTATATGTTATAATATAATATAAATATTTGTAATTTAATTAATTGTACATCATGTTAAATTTTGTTCTTCAAATAATTTCTATGATATCAATTTTGTATTCCAATAGTGATATATAATTTCATCACTCTATTATATAGCATTGATTCCCTATTTATATCCATCATAGAAAGTATTTTCCCAAGATTTTCTATAGAATTGTACATGATTTACCCCTTGATGATGTTCCCTTCTTAAAATAATAAATGATATTCCAAATTATTAATTTTCATTTTCTATCCATTTGAGAACTAATATAACCTTTAAAACCCTAAGTTATTAAAAATAAAATAAAGATCAAATAATTTGGGGAATTAAGTGGGCCTCATTTTTCATTAATTTGTCTAATTGGATTGAGAATTTATTCTGTTTTTTCCCATTTTCAATTTATCTCCATGATTGACTAAAATATTTAATCATCTAAAAATCAAAATAATTTTTTTTTCAAAGAACGGTTATTTTGTATCTTTATATGTTTGGGATTTCATTATCATAATCTATCAGGGAACAAGAATCACTTAGTATAACATTAATTTCCATCATGATTTTTTATATGAGGGAATAAATGTTAAAAAATCATTTATATAATGTCCATCCATATTAAATCATCCAAATAACATCTCATGATATTTCTAGTTATCCCCATTTTAAAACCCCTCATGAAATTAAATTCTATCTCAATGATGAATATTCTAAAACCATTTTTTTATTTCTTTCTCTTTAGAACCAAATTTTCATTCATTATACATATAAATTTTCAAATTTCCAAACATTTATTAGGAGTATGCTCTTCATTTTTGGTTTTCAATGTAACATTTAAGATTCACTTATCAATATCATAGTCTATTTATTTATCCCATTAAATTTTCTTATTTTTTTTATATTTTCACTCTAAACATTAACTATCATTATTTCTTGAAAATATACATGATATTTCATCTTTTTACATAAAATAATAATATTATATCTTATATACTAGAATTATTCAATTAGTTATTGGTCTTATTATAAACATTAAATTTCATTTTGAAGTTACCCAATGATAACTCACCATCCTTCATAAAATACATTATTGGGATTATTTTTCCACATTTTTCTCATGATTAATTCCTATGATAGGATAGTTTCCTATATTAGGCATTTATTTTCTTATATTTTCATTGATTCCTTTTTAATATTTTAATTATTTAAAAATTCATGACTCCTCATTATGACAACTACGATTGCTAATATAATAGTTATTTTTAATATTTTCGAATATGATTGATTTTAAAAGATATATATTCATTGTATGTGGATTTTTATTCTTCCCAGATATTCATGCTTAAAATGGGTTTTCATTTTCCATAAAAAACTGAATTAATATACCAAAAATAAAAAAAACCTATGTCTAAAAACCATTGAGTAAAAAAACCATAGGTTTCATTCAATAATCATCACGTGATATATATTTTTATAATTGGAATATTTTTTTTTCTGAATTTACATTTGTGGGTTTGGTAGGTTTTTCAAAAAATCTCCTCATACACTGGATTACAGATTGATTAAATGTAGAATATGGTAATAAATATTTTTTGTTAACCAATTTTGAATAGAATTATCTGATAAAAATTCACTACACATGAAAGGTGATCTATTTATATTATTAACTTCATTAGTGGATGTTATATTTTTTTAGCTCATTTATAGATAGACTATTTGATGAATTTAATATATTTTTCCTTTTAAAACTGGTCATTTAATAAAACATTTATCTATTCTAGTTTGTGTGGTTATAAATTAATTTTGAACATGTTGGAAGGGAAATTTTTATACTAATTAAAAATTAGTAAACTTAATAATGAGCTCCATGAACTTCAAATTGATAATTATTCCGTTATCATCAATTATTTTCAATTGAACATCACAATCCTTTCTTATATATAAAATTTCACCTTTATGAATTTTTCTATTTCATTTTTTATGATGTTCATGCTCTTTAATCATGTTAGATTATGCCATTAATTGAACAACATTGATTATAGGTACTTATTTTTAGGAATGCGTCTTCTTCTAAATCCCTTTCCTGGAATATTCACTTTCTTGAACGGTCACGATCCATTCCGTTTCAAAAATTATGCATCATTTTTTGAGATATAATTTCATTGAACAAGTGACTTTTACTCTTACGGAGAGCTTAACACACCCTTATACCCTATCTGGTAGGGTGGTTATACATGATGTAGTTTTTATAGATAATTTATTTATATTATGAATCTAAAAAATTGTGATTATCCTCTTGGATATATGGTTCACTGGTATGAAAATTATGATAAAATTTTTTGGTACCCCAAATTAATTTTGGGATGATAAACTACATGAGACCAGACTATAGTGAAACTGCTTGGTTGTGGTTTGAACCACCAAATCATTATCATTAATAAATAATATTTATTTTTTGAGGATGGGAATTTTTTTAATAAATCTTTTATCTAGTTTAATTAAGTGGGATTGATTCACATAACATATTCCTTTAGGATACAAATTATCAACAACTGTATTATGATGAATTCTACATTGATTATTGTTAATTATTATTGGGTCAGTATTCTATCCATTCATACATAGGTAATTTCTCCATATATTTCAATCTCTATTTATAAAGTTCTTCTATCTATTGGTAGGTATATCTTACATGGTTAATTTGATAGTATATTTATAATATTTTTATATCTATACTTTATATATCCATTTATGAAAAGATAAAATTAATATTTAGAATAAAAGATTTTAAAAAATATATTACAAATAGGTGTGACCTACTAATATTCAAAATGTTAACTTCACATTAGGATAATACCACACTGAGAGTAAGGAGTAATCAGTATGTAGTTAATATTAATTCGTGTTTACATTTATCAGTTATTTGTTTCTTCACATATTAAGTAATCATATTTCCCTTTCTCTATCTCTCATTTTTCTTTTATAAATATGTATAGTATGGGACAAAAATAGTAGAACACTGGGTTTTGATTAAAAATATTACCATCCTACGGATGGATACATCTCCAATGACATGATTTTATTGTCGCAGGTTTATAGATTCCATCTTCATTGAAATGGATTCATAGAAAAGGCTATGAAAATTAAACAATTTCACTATCATGAATAAGGTCAAATGGAAGAACAAACATGTTATTAATGAAATGTAACAAATAAGGATATTATCCAACATATTAAAGCATTCTTTCCTGCTCTTTGTAAATTATATCAATATTGGAACTCTTTTTTCCTTTATAGACTATTTTATTCATCTCCATATTTGCGTTAATAATGTGGGATACCTCACACTTCTTTATACATATAGAGAAGGATGTTGTAGTGTATCTATTAAAAAACATTATATTATAATATAATAAGTATTATAATATATAAAATCATTATTCTTTGTAATTCTATAGTAATTGATGGATCTGGGCTATATTTTATAATTAATTTAGCATGGATGTGATCATCTGTAGTTTCATACAGATCCACTTCATTTTCACAATATTATTCATTTTATAAGAATTATAACATCTTGACATGAACCATTGGTCTAAGAATGTTATAAATTTCACTGAAAAAAGGTATCATTCCCATGACCCCAAAGGATATTAATACATGACAATGAAATACTAAACCATAGGGTAATATTTTCCATTTTATCAAAAATTAGTAAGTGATAAACTAAAATTATTACAAAAAAAGATGATGCATGACATAAAAACTAACCAAAAATAGTGAATAAAAAATCGTGGACCATAATCAGATTCATAGAAATAAAAAAACAACTCATACCACTAGAATATACCCATAAATAACATGTCATGTGTACCTTGTTTCCACTACAACATGATCTAATGCTCTACTAACTCCATACTCCATCTACTAAAAACCATTACATCATGATAAAGAATGGGATTAATATTAAATATTCCCTTCAATTGTATCATTATGGAAAACATATTTTTATGAACTGAATTAAATAATTATTATAGTTTATATTTAATCTGAATTAAACCCACGAGAGGCCACCTATACAATTCACATAAATAAGAACATGATACCTCATATTAAGATAAAAGAGTGTTGAAGAAGAATACAACTCCAAAATTAATGTTTTCTATTAAA
The DNA here is from genome assembly GCA_963277665.1 of Viscum album. Classification (NCBI taxonomy): domain Eukaryota; kingdom Viridiplantae; phylum Streptophyta; class Magnoliopsida; order Santalales; family Viscaceae; genus Viscum; species Viscum album. The sequence goes on from OY728127.1 coordinate 1,282,379,945, forward strand.
ATCAATTACATCCATGAAATAGTCCACAATAAAACTCAAACAACAATTCTCTGATCTGACACCCATGTATTCACCTCTAGTAAAAGTAGAACCTACTTGTGGACTATACTCATTAGTGGCACTCATCCATTTACCCCAAACCCATAACATGGTTTTAAAATCCCATGAGACCAGAATTGGGATTGAGACCGAGTCTAAACTAATAGAACCATTTACATATGAAATCTTAATCCAATGATAGACACACAATATTCATTATTCTCTGAGTGTTTCATAACATTTAAAAATCATAATTTTGAATAAAAATCATTAAATGGGAATTTTATGAATCATGTTGTATGTGTGTCACTCATAACCTCTGCAATAATAATTTACAAAGAAAATAGAAAAAATATTTAACCCAAACATCAATGAGATATTAATGAAAATTTTATTAATTTTAAACCTATAATATTTTATGTTTATAATAATGGTTGACAGAGTGAGATGACACCCACAATGAACATGGTCACTATGATGTAATCCTAAAACACCTTTGATTATCTTATCCTTTGAATCCTTCATACGATTATCAAAAAAATATTAATAATAACACTCCATAACCACCAAATACAATCATAGAACCCCATATTAGCTTTTTACCACTATGAAAATGTCATATTAATTAGAGGAGAAGAATCCTAGTCATACCTTCTATTTCTAGGCCCAACACACCCAGAGTGCAAGAAATGATTATTTGGTAGAATATGAATAACTAAAACCCAAACATGTATGAATTGGATAAGGAGATCTAGTTAGAGGATATTGAATGGGTTTTTTTGGGGAAATATGATGTTAAAATTTAAATTTCATTAAAAAATTAATGATTCATAGAATTTAGCAACCTCATATAGAAAAATGTGCCCCAATTGTGAAAATCAACACTATACATACATTTCTCAATTCATCATGGGTACAACATGGGATACAAAACTCATGAACCTATCATGAATCACATCATGGATCCCCTCTCCATCTTTCAAGGTTACCTAGGGAGTTTTTACAAATTCCCTAAACTATGCTCCAACCGTACACCTGCCAATGTAAATCTAAAACTTCCCAAACCCCCTAAATGTATCATAAACCAAACCCAAAAATTCCATAACAAAATAATTTATAATAACAATCCAAATACCTAAAAATATTGGTGTTTCATTCATCAAATCATTAGGATTTCCATATTTAGGGATATAAAAATTTGACGTTTTAATACACAACGTATCATTATAAGTCCAATATAGTAATATGTTTTCTCTGACATTACATAAAAAATTATTGATTCTAGAACAATGTAAATATCAATGGTTTTTATTTTTTATGACTCAAACTACTACAAAACATTTTTTCAATAGAAATATTATATGTGACAACCGCAAGCCTTCCTCAAATAGGATAGGATCTAGAAAAAAGCATCAAGAATGCGTACCTGAAATGAGAGGCCATTATCTAATGTACATATACACAATCACCCAACAGTCTTCTTGAAAAATTGTAAAGGAAAAATAAAATGTGGTAACATATATAGTAAAAGAAAACATGAAATAAACTCTAGTGAAAACATTTTAGTATGATAGTATAAACCAAAGTGTATAGGGAAAAATAAATTCCCAAACATAAATGAATTCCCAACCAGAAAAAACCTTGAATATGGGAAGATAAATAGATCAGTTATCCTAATCTTTTTGTAAGACCACCATACATTCTCAATACACCCAATTATGACTTAGCTGCACCAAAGTCTCCAACTATCTTCCTATAATCTTCAAAATACATGGTACATGCGGTAAAACACCATGCATGAGTGAATAAATACATACCAAGTAGGATTCCATAAAAACCAAAAAGGTTGAAATTGAGAGATATAATTGAATTAATCTCAAAAGATATAAATAAGTGATAGTATCTCCAAATACAGGCTCATAATGAAACATTGATAAGAGATAAAGGGGATCATAATCACTCTAACCCAACTAATGATAGTGAATATACATGAAGCTCCAAAGGATTGTCAGTGTTTCCCAACATCTCATCTATTTTTTCAACCCCATAGTGCTTTAAGGTAATTCCACTCAACAAATAGAGTACCAACTCCCTAGAAATTTCGGAGATTCCACATAGTGGATATAGGGCATGTTCCCTAGTGTAATATGTGGTTCCACTTGGTACATAGAGAACCCACAACCTTTTTTGATTGGGGTACCACTATACCCATGTATAGATTTTAGAGGAATAATGCCCATGTACGATAGGGGTCATTCCAAAACCAAAATATCTATTATGATCCTTCTTGATGAATCTATCAGTCATGAATTTCCTAAAAAATATTTATACAAAAAATTCCCCACATTGTATCAATAATGTCACAAAAGAGGTTGTCATAGTGTCTTTTGGAGAAAAGCACTCCGTATAGGTTAAACACATGCCAAAATATGAGTTTTGAATAAAGATATATATAATTTAAAAATCATTGGGAGAAGTTCATGTCATATACATGGGGTCACACACCATGTTTACATGCCCCATTTCATGGGCGTATTCTCTACTTTGCATGGATTGGGAATGCATGTCACAATACAAGACGTGTTCCTGTGGTGTGTATCCTATCTCATCCACTGTGGTTTTTTAAATTCTCTTCTGTCAAATTCTAATGTAAATCGTCATTTTTTGGAATCCTAGAGGTATCTATGTACATGGTCATTCCCATGTACAAAGGTTGGGTTCATGTGTTTTCAGGTGTTTGATTGCATATATTATTATATTACATGTCACTATTCCATCACGGGGTCAGAAGGTGTGTTGTAGGTCCACATGGTGTGTGATATTTACCTCCAACCAAAACCCTTTTCATCCCATATAGGGCTACACACAGTGTTTTTCTCATACTACATGCCACAATTTCATATTTATCATAGAAAGCATAGTTTTTTACTTAGATCGTTGATCTAACTTCTCTATAATTAATCCATCCATTTGACCATCCAAAACCAAAGAGGGTTATATTTGACCATCAATCATCGACATCCAATGGTAGGAAATTGGAAATATATTTCCCATCATTGAGCCATCATGAATGTCCTCACCAATATTGATCCCAAATCCATTGAGAATTAACTATATACATGTCTTCTATCCATATCCGTCTTTAAATTACTATCTGAAACATCAATTAGATAACCACAATGAATTCTAAGGTTTTATCGCACTCAAAACTACTCTGTCAATGTCAAACCACAAACCCATGGGCTAACGGTGAAGAATATGATGAATGGTTGGAATAAATTCATATAAATAATATAAATCCATCATTGACCAATTATTAATGGTCAATAATTATGTAAATGGGCTATCCATGGGTGATAAAAAGTGTGACAAGGTAGTTTTATCAGATTAATAAATCTAAAGTATAGAGGGATCATTAAATGATAAATAAATTTCAAATAAAATTAGTAAATAATTAAATCCATTATTTTTAAACAAAATTGGGAAAAATCCATAAATAATGTTCCCTTCCTCGATTAAGGATCATCCATTGGTGAATATCATGTTCTCTAAAGATGATTAATGATTGCAAAATTCAATTCCTACCTCTTGACCCATATCGATCTGATAGCCAGCATTATTTTATCTTAATTCACTATTGAATATGATTATCTCATATTATCCAATATACCATGGTTATATAACTATCCCTAGAGGTTTTCCATAACAATGTATTTATAAATATAGAATTAGGTAAGGTAATTTAATTAAATTAAAAAAATAAATTATTTATTCTTTTAGGTGAAGCTACCATTGGTAACCTCCCCCGGAATGTCTCATAAAGACCAACATTTGGTCACACCAAGGGTAAAGAATAGATTATGGAATCTTCCATGATCTTGTACATCCCATCCAATGTATCTAAAATTATGAAATCCATTTTTACCAGAATGATTAATGTGCATGGATTCAAATATATGAATATTTTTGATATATTAATCCATGGGTCCCAAGACACCAAAAAAATCATACCAAAAATGGGGATAAATCATTATATATAAATAAAATACTCAAAGGAATATTCCATAAAAACCATACTGGTTACATTATCCAATCCATCGAGAATATTCAACCAAAAGGAAGAAGATGAACAAAATGTAAGGGGTACTTTGTTAACATCAAACTCTCATGATAACCGAATCTCTCCCACATACTCCCATGATAGAAAGGAACAGAAACCAAAGGGTTGTTCCATTGACTTAAAATCCTATCATGCTGATCCCCGATCACCACTGGTTTTTCGATGAAGGTGGATCCATGTTTATTATTAATCTCAACCCATTCAATAGGGTGTGTAGGATCGTATAAGAATTTTATTATCTAAAAATCATGAAATTTGTCACGCACCATGATAAATTGGGGGGGGGGGGGTAGGGATGAGTAATTTGAAAACTCAAAACCCTCTATTCTATCTCAAATAACCTGATGAACCACAAGGATATAATTCTTCACTTTCTAAATATATAAAATCTACATCATGGGGAGACTAAAATGAAAAACATTGTATACTAGCTAAAACATCTGGGGCTGTGAAATAAACTATCATAAAATCTCTATCTACTCTGGGATGTCCTCATTCACTCACAAATCACTTAAACCTTTTCTATTGAAATATACACCATCTAGGTCCCCACAAGAGTTGCCTCTCCAATTTTAGTCAAACATAAGGGTGACCAAAACATTCTCCCGTATGGGGCCTTGAAACATTCAATTTAAATTTTTGAGTGATTAATAATATTATATGAAAACTCTAAAAATAGAAATATATAATCCCAACTCATTCTGAAGTCCAACATATAGGCCCTCTGTATATTCTCTAACACATGGATTGCCTGGTTAGTTTGTCCATCCATCTTTGGGTGAAACATTATGATCATTCACAATTTGGTCCCATAAGCCTCATGCATTCCTCTCCACAACCATGAAATAAATATAAGATCACATTCAAATGATTTCATTGAAATTAACCAATGAATTTGGTTTATATCCCATAAATAAAACTACCCCAATATCTAAATCAGTCTATACTCTTGTATGGTGAGAAAGTGAACTAACTTAGTACGTTTGTCAATAATCACAGAGATAAAATCACCAACTATCTCTATCCATGGAAGCCCTTCCAAAATTGTGGTGGATATGTTATCCCATATATATTTTATTCTATTAGGAGGATATTTCTAACCTTATGTAACCTAGTATATATCCTTCACTTTCTAACATGAATGACAACAAGAGAAAAACACTCCAATTATTCATCTCATTCCCACCCACAAAAAAATACCTCTAATGTTCATTATAAATCATTTCAACATTGGGATGTTCATACAAGAGGGATGTGAGAATATCCATAATCACCTCTTCATGAAATGTGAATGTATCAAACATTCATCCTTGAAATGAAATTTCATGCAGCCCTACTTAAGACAATTAAATTGATGTATCTCTAAAGGATATATAGTCAGATAGAACCTCATTGTTGACGTCTCCCAATGGAGACTATCTCACATAATGAAAAAAATGTAGGTATCACTTCTATAGTATTAGGAAACATTTCACCCCATTTCATAAGAAGTTCAATAATAATGAATTAAATTACTCAAATGCCTCCTTAAATATGATATAATGAGACTTCTGGATAACAGAATATTTCACAACATTTCCCATATCATGAATATATACTATCTCAATCCATGTAAAACACATCCATTTCCATTGAAAGGAGTTAAAAGGGGATTTGATATAATTTATGTATTCTATTAACCTCCTACAGTACCCCGCATAGCCAATAAAACAATACAACTCTAATATTATTTTTAGTGAATCCCATTAAAAAACTACATCTGTCTTCACCGGGTCCACACCTAAACCATGCATAGAGATGACATTCTCAAAAGAGTGAACCTCGTAGATTCAAAACTAGATCATTGAGTGATTTACAAAATGTTGTGGCGCCCAAAGTATGTCTATAACCATCCTAAAATGATTTGAACTCTCATACTATGAAATTGAATAAATGAGTATGTCATCGGTGAATACAACCAATAATTAGACCATTCATGGATAGATGAATATCTTTATAAGAGCTATAAACATTCGTGGCTAATTCATCACCCTAAAATTCATCACCATGAATTCATAGTTTTTATTGCAACATTGGAATTTTATATTTTGAAAAATAATCCATTACAACCCTAAAATGGATGTACCCGTACATGAGATAGATCATTGTAAACAATGTTTTACCTCCCAAATGGGTAAAGAGGTCATCTTTCCTTAGGAAATGGAATATGTTATTTTTCATTCTTGTGTTCAAGAAATGGCAATCAACACAAATAATCAATCTTATATATTTATTTTACACATACAAGACTAGGGTTACCCAAGGGACACACTAGGTTGAAAGAAACCATTCTCTTGATGGTCCCCCAACAACACCCTAATCTATTAAATATTGGTTGGGTCCATTTGATATTTTATTGATGATATAACATCATCCATTAGGTGAAATTAAAAAAATAATTCCACATCGTACTGTAGAGGTAGTCCTGGAATTTCTATAGGGAAGATGTCTATATTGTCCTCCCCTACCAAAGAAATATATATAAATGAAGATCCATCTACCCCATGATCTAAAAATTTAATGTGATTAGTGATACGTTATTACATCCTTCTCGCAAGGACAACTCTATTGAACATGATATCTCTCTCAACAGCAAATGAAAATATCATCTCAACTATCCTAATAAATATATCTCATCTATTTTGATAGTAAATCCGGTCGAAAACTATAGAGAACTAGTTTATACCCAGGATAACGTTGCATGGTTTCATCACGGTGACCATGATTTCCCTCAATAAGAATTATCCATTGAGTTCCATATCAAACTATTAAAATGATATGTGATATTGAACAATCTCTCATTGTGTGAACCTTTATCCATAGTAGTTGGACTAAAATATCAAATAGATGCTCCTACTCTAAAACAAGGGGTATGAAAATGAATTAATACTTCACGTTTGTGTGTACTAGTACTTGGGAAATATTGGAAAAGACACCAATTAAACCTCAAATCAACTATTGGTCAGCCTGGTCATAGACCTATGTATCCTGGTTCTTTCTATGGGTTCGAATGTCAACACCTTCAACATAGCATCGCCCACCTATTTGGGGTGGATGTGAAAGTAGCTCAAAATGTTTCCATACACTAGTAGCTCATCCTTTCTACGAAAAACCTACTCCTTTGCCTTTATTTCCTCCTTATAGGCTGTCTTGGTCATGCCCATCATATCCAGAATCATGGAATTTATTCTATAGTGGTGGTCCATCCACTTCCCATCCACCAACCTTGACACATTTATTCTAGAAATCAAAATCCATGTGAGTTCACACATCAATAGAATAGAACCTCCCATAATCAATAAGATATGATTCTCTACATATAACCTCTTCAACTTATGAATGAAATTTAATCCTTTAATGGGGCGGTCTCCTATACTAATACCTTGACGTAGGGTATTGGTAGCTACTATAGATGACTCAACCCCATGATGAAAACTAATAGATCCAGCAGCTTGGTGTACCTCCACCATGAATATCTCTATAAACATATATATATATATATATATATATATGTCCATTACCTTATTATAAGTATGTATTCCTAAGGATAATAGACTAGAAAGAATTTCACTATAGAAACCCTTCTCAAGCACGAATCCTAGAAAGAATCCATCACATACTATATCGAGTGAGTAATGTTTGAGTTTATTAAGCCCCACAAAGTACTCATCAACTATCATAACACTATTACTCAGATTAAGATATTATTGAATCCATTTTAGCATAATAACTAACGTTATGAAAAATCTCAAAAAAACTACTGGAATCTGACCATGATATAATCTTCCCATCATTGTCCTTTTTCATAGACTCTACCATCTCCCCACTTATCCATGAAAGATACTATCTACTTGGACAAGAAAATGATCAATTGAGGTCTACAAAATCTATATTCTTGGATAAATGACTCAATAAAATCCTAAAATACCCATGAATTTGGATCTACATGGAACCACACTAGTTTTGACACTAGAACTCAGGTAGTGCACTAAGCCTGTGTGGATTATCAGCATACATTATTATTATTATCTTATCCTTCAAGGGAAGGGTTATTATTATCTACCCTCCTAGGTAAAAAAATCATGTGATGGAACCTAAATTGATGTCTCATCACTTAGTTAATATTAGTCATTATCATATATGAGTAACCATGCTAGTTTTCTTCATATACACATTAAGAAAGTGATCATGATGTAGCATGGTATGATGGGAAAATATGTATATGAGTATATGACTCAAGAAGAATACTCAATGAAATCAATCCTATATGAATACTTTTCCAATTTTTCCTAGTATACTATGTCTCAATATTTCTAGTTTAAAATTTGATAGATTGTGTCCTAATGAATGGATATGTCAGCTGCTACACCAACACCGGGTTCCCTAGACTAAAAACCACACTCAAGACACTCCAACACTATTTCCATATGCTATAAAATAAATCCTCTCCAATGGTTTGAACCTAATCCCACTCAAGGATGGAAAAATTTTAATTACACATTGTCATAACCCAACCCACTGAATCCCTCCTCACTAGTGGAATGTCTTGTGTAACAACCCCAAGCCAACCTCCATTAGGATAGGGGCTAGCAACAGACATGATCAAGTAATAACTGAAATACAAGAAAATTTCTTCATGTAACTATATAAATTAACCTAGAAATGTTAATGAAAAATTGAAAAGGTATAATTAATGTCAACAACATCTAGAGTATAATCATATATTCAATAACCTCTATGAAATACACCATTGTTGGAATGTATAATCTATAGGGTAAATATGAAAATACATTTCCAACCAGAAATGAAGTCCAAAGTCTAAAAAACTAGTCAAAAGGATGATAAATAGTTTTTTTATCATGATATCCATATTAGACCACCATACATCATCAATGTACCCAAGTATCAACAATCTCAACTAATGTCTATGATAATATGCATGTCGTCTTCACAAGACATGACACGTGATGGAAATGACCATCGATGGGAGACTATACACATATCTATTAGGACTCCCTAAAAACTAAAAGGTATAAATAGATAGAATCAAAATGTTTAAACATAACCCATAACAAGAGTTGAATAAAAAAAGATATTTGTGGTCATATAGAAACCTAGATGAGAGGGAAAATGAGTTATGCATCTCTATGTAAAATTTATGTATGATGAGACTACCTGTAGCCCCAACATTCCTTCTCTGAGTCCTATTATCTCATGTTATTATCCAAGAAATTCTTGTGTAGGACCCAAAAATTTCCTCTATTCCACATCCCAATTATGAATAATATTTAATAAAGGATCCACACCCTTATTTATCACAGTAATTCCTCTTGACATATAGAGAAACTCCACCCAGGTACATTATTGGGTTCCACCCAATATATAAAGGTCCCATTACCTAGTGAGATAGCAGTTATACTAGTTAGATAGAGTATGAGTTTCATTGAGTGATAGGGGTTACAAACCAACCTATGCAGAGAGTATGGAAACTTATGCCCTGGTGCGATGAGAGGGTTTCCCACCCCGACATCTCTTGGATGACGAAACCTAATCACTGCTATTAGTCAAGCATATCGAGTAGAATCATCATGGACACATAAACTCACATCATATCTCAAAGTCAGAAATGATGGATAACATCACATTCTATGGGGAAACACCCTCATTATAGGTTAATTATGTTGTATGATATGATTCATCAATAAAGAGATATAGAAGGTAGAAATTTCTAGGAGAAGTTGAAGGTGTGTTTGTTTGGTCACAACACATGTGCCCTCCCACCACCACCTAGAATTAATATACCTTGGACATGGATTTAGAATCCATGTCATAATAAAAGGATTATACATGGAGTACCTGGAATTTCTCATCCACCTGGGGTCTACCCATGGTCATTCAACCGATGCCCATGTACTTGGCTATGTTTAGGTATCTTGTCCATATCCATGTACAGGGTTGTGAATGTTTATAGTAGTAGTTCTTTTATTCCTATCCATTTTGTTCCCATGTAATCATAGAGTGTATTTCGGGCCACTATCACTGGGTTAAATAGTGTGTGTTGGGTCTACACAACATTAGATATTTATAACCACTGAAAAAGTATTCATCATTTCCATAAGACTACATGCCATGTGTTCTTCATAGTACATGTCATATATTTAGATATTACATAGATTACACAGATTCATTACCTAGATCCTAGATTCTCCATTTCCACCAGATATCCCACTGTTTGACCTAAAAAATTCAAAGGGGATTATCTCTAACCATCGATGGCATGAAATATTAATTTTTTTTTCTGTTTTTTGGGACATCACATCTATCCTTGTCTCTTCGGATCAAAAATACATGGATGCATCACCCGATAACAAAAATCCATCCTGATCCATCTAAATATCACCAAACTAAAAATCATTCAAATAATATCAATAAAACTAGGGGTTAAGTCACACACAAACCCACTCCAAAAAATATTGAATCATTCCCTAATGGGGAAATAACAATGAACTAAAAAATATTGAAGGTAAATGAAAATAAAAAATTAAATCCACTATTTTTCATGTTTTCTCATTCAAAGATCACTTAAATGATGTATTAAAGGGTAAAATTTGGTGAAAAGTTGGATTGTTATATGATAAATAAAACCAAAATGTGGTAGGGGTATTGTGAATTTCAATAAATCATATATCGAATAAGTAGTTATTCAAATACATTTTTGGAAAATGAAATATGATAAAATCCATAAATAACAGTGCTACAATGACTATGAATCAATCATTTGTGAAGATCATGTTTTTTAGCAATGAAGATAGATTGCTATGTACACTGCCAGCCTCTGAATCCACCTCGATATTATATTCCATGTTCTATGATCCTGATCCACCAATAAAGAAGGATTTAATGCTCCTCTCTAGTTTCCCCATGTTATGCAGCTAACCACTGAGATTTTCCATACTGGAGTGCTTATAGAGGTGGAATTAGTTTATGTCATTTAATTAAAATAAATAAATAAATTATTTATTTTATTAAACACACATATCATTGGTTACCTCCCAAGAAACATCTGATGCTAACTAACCTAATGTCACACCATGGGTGAACCCCAGAATCCAAAATAAAAAGTTTCCATATATTTCTGATTCTAGGTCTCTAAAAATGGGAAATCCTATTTTACAAAAATCAAACCATGAATTGATTAGATTACAATAATATTTTTAATATATTAATATGAGGGTCTGAAGACAACCCATAACAATGCTTACTATGAGGAAAATCCATATATATACTTATAAATATTTCATGTTCTAATCTTTTGAAACCTATTTTTTTATAGTTTCGGTTTAGCATTATTATATCATTATCGTCGTATTAGATGAATGATAGTGATAACTGATTATATCTAGCCTTCATATCAATATATACATCTTTAAATTATAATATGTCCTTGGAATTCAACTCACATGCCATCTAGATAGAGACAAGGGAACATTATCAGCCTACTTGTGTGAGGAATTCAATATATTCCAAAAAAACCAAATAAAACTCTCATGATTAACCTATGGTTCAGGACACCAAGGATTTAATTGACCATGATTACCCAAAATAAAACTTAATAATCACAAGAATACAATAATGAAACAATTATTTATATTTCTAAATATCATATTAATGATTATAATATTCTTGGGGTATACACACACTTGATACAAATTAGTTAATGTCTCATAGCATATTAGAGAATACCCATCGCCCCTAAGGTACAAATTTTATGAACATACACCCATGTAATGTGGTTTGACTATGAGGACATTAAAATTAACTCATTATAACACTCTAAATAATCTAATGATTACATTGAAAAAATTTGTAAACATTATGAAAGGAAAGTGAGGATACATTGAAACACCAAATTTCGTCACTCATTTCATCCGAGACTATGTATTTAATTAGATACAACTTCACTAAAAGGTCATATATAATAGTCATAGATATATCGGGTCCCAAATTATTTGCACAAACCTCTAAAAAACAAATGATACATGGTCTCATATAAATATAATGACGATTTTTACATGTTGAATGGTAAAAACCACCACAATAAAATCCCACTACATGATCTTCAAACACACCATCCTTTCAACAAGAATAAAATACATTTAGTAATTGAGTACAAAAACAATTACCTAAATGATATAAAGTTTTCAAATATATGTTTTTTCCAAATCCAATGATAATTCACTCCCCCTTTAGGAAATTTTTAGGTAATAGTGAAAAAAGTCAATGGGTATGTGATTAATTTTATCAAACATATGTACCTTCCTAGTATCTAAATGGAAAATCATTATGATACTACAATTATAGATATGGGAAATAATATTTGGTCATGGTATAGAATTGTAAATGTTTATCCTTGGTATATCCCCTGATTGTACACAACATTACAGTATCAATTAATTGAATGAAAATGAAAATAATAGTACTAATAATCCATGGGCATGATCATATAATTAAATAATGTTAGAAATATGATCTCACTCTATGAAATCACTTTGTTTGGTATAGAAAAAGTGTATTCAAGTGACTGATCCCATGAATGTTTCATGATCATTCATTTTAGTAACCTAAAACCGGGAGACAAAAGAGTTATTTACACTAATACCCAATTAATCATGAATGGTGAGACCTTGGTATTGTATTCATCAATGATACCAAATAAGAGATAATGTAATCATAGAGATTGAAAACCCCACTATGAACAAGAGAAATAAACCATGAGGTATCTATTACAAAATATCACTCTTTTTTATACCAAAGAAAAAACCATATATTAACCCATACATAAGATAACATCAATGGGGTTTTTACATATAGAACATATTACAAATGAATAAAACCTAACTACAAAATTCACCCCAAAACGATACAAAATTTCCATTAATGTACCCACAATTCTCACAGTTCAGCCAGTGACTAAAATGATACATCTCCCAACTCAATATAATAAGACAATACTCTTTAATTGAATGTATCCCATTGTTGTTGAAAATATTGAATATTTCCAACAATGTATATGAAATAGACTTTACATTCATATAAATTATTATGAAATTGGATTCTATGGAACACTGAAATCAATAGATTTGAAAAAAATAAACCTTCAGGACAATAAATACCACAAATGATGGTCCATTTCAATAGTACATGATCAAGGTGATCGAGATAGATACTATAATAGACATATACCATTTATTATCCATGATGTTGGTCCCATAAAACATCATTACCACATAAAAACTCTATTAAACCTTTCCACATAATAGGTCTTTCACACAACAACATCCAGAAGTCCACTGTTATGAACATACTAAAATATCTATGGAAATGTGTGTAAAAAAATAACGAACATAAAAAGACAACCAATACCATTAATTTATAATAAAATAACCAGTCACATATTTCTAAAAATATTAAATCCCTATTTACCATTCCAATGAATCATCAAGAGTAAAACCAACTAGTTCCCAATGTAACAACATTCCCAAAAAATGCATGAAAAATGTCCTTATCCCCAACACAACAACATGGTTTCCAATAATCATTTCTAATCTATGAAACCCAAATCAATGAAAATATTTTCCACATTCTAGTTATTGGAACACTAGTAAATCAATATTTTAATCTTTTTTTGACAAATAAGTTTAAAATCAAGAATGAAAACATTTCATGGTGTAAAATAAAACATATTAAAAATGAAAAAAATTGGTTTCAAAAAAAGAAGTGGTTTATTTTTAAAATTATTCTCCCCAAGGACCATTTAATGAATTATATATAATATGGGTTTATAAAATATTTGTAAATAACACAAAATACTTATAAATATTCATAATAAATTTCATAAAATCATGTTTTATTAACAATTTAAATTATAAAAATACTTTTTCAAACAAAACCTTCCAATGAATGTCCATAATTTGAAGACCTAGTTTTCATAGAAATATGTATCCACAAAAAAACAACATAAAAACCATATCAATAATCATTTTACTAATAAAAGTAATATTTTAACTATATTAAAGCTTAATTTCATTTAAATTAAGAGGTTAATAAATTTCCTATCAGCATGGGATTTGTCAATCCGTTTTTGATAAAATCCAATTACATTATGTGCCAAATATACTAACAATTTTAAAATTATTTAAAAAATTAACAAAACATGTAAATGTGACACATATTACATTTCCATATTTCAAGCCATTATATTCAAAAAAAATATCATTTTAGCCAAATAATATGTTACAATGCAGGGAAGCTCAATTAATTTCAAAAATAAATAATTGAAATGGAAATATAGATTTTTTTTGATTTATTTAACAACCAACAACACTAATATCAAATAATAAAAATTTATATGAAACATTAAATTAGGATATCCCATTTCAATATATTCCAAATTATAAATTCTATACAACTCATTACAATAATCATGCTTTACTGGATGAATATACAACATAGAATAAAAAATGGAATTCTCTTCAACATATTATTAAATTAACCAAGGAAATGATAATTCAATGCTTAAATATTCTCATTGTCTAGTCATAGGGAATTTTCACCAAATGTTGAAATTATAAAATTTCAATGAATGCATAACTTCTCATTAAAAGCATATTTTTTTGGAAATATCACTCAAAAATCATATAAGATCTCTATAAAATATATATATATAAAATATTATTGCATTCATGAAATTAAAAATGTAATTAATTTTTTTACTTATAATTCTTAATTTTATTATATTTCATTAAATAAAAATTTAATATAATTAATTTTTGTTCCATATTATTGATTACATTCAAGAGTAGTTGATGTTCATGAACCATAAAAATTTTGGGTTCATTTAAATAATAAAAGACCATGAATACATAAACACATATCAATGATAGAAAGAATAAATTGATAAAGTAATCCCAAATCATACCTAAACCTGATCAAAAATAATTTATTCAAAAATATTAGTTTATCCCATAGGAAAATATACCAATTTTAGAAAAAAATGTTGTCATGCATAGATTTTCCAATTCCTAAGAAATAAAATCACATGAAAGGTGAAATAATAGTGGTATATATCCCAATTAATTCATGATAAAATATAGTCATCGACGAAAACTGGGATTAAGAGGTGATAACAAACCTATATGTACTTTACAACACTTTTAAAACTTGAACAACCCTAGTAACGTTAATCTCATCATAAAGAGGTTAGTTGGCCCTTTAAATGCACCAAATTTCATGATCAAACACTTTGTATCTAAATTTCAACCATAAAAAAGATATACCACAACTTTGATAACATTTCTAACATCCCAATATGAAAAAATAACTTTGGAAGCACAGAAATTCCACTAACCCTATGTGACTTCCCCAAAACCCAAATGGCTAAAAATAATTTCCAAGGGATTACTAATTCATTGGGATGATATTCCGTTATATAATTAATCTTTATTAGAAGGAACATAATTATTCCAAAATATACATGATAGACTATACAAAAAAATAACACAAATTTGATTGATAAAATATTTTCATAACCATAATCAGAGTCTGATAAGTAATAAAATACAATTAAAAATTTTAAAAAACACTATTATTAAAATATTCAAATACCAATGTATAAATTTTAAACATTTTTAATAAAAATAAAATTTAATATATTTTTAAATTTTTTTATATATTTGGGGGTTCCCTAGGTCATCTCAGAGGAAGGGTCATAGGGTGAAATGTTTCGTCTCTAATATAAAGGGTTATAATAAGGGGTGGATTAGAAAAAGTTTTGATTAACAAAAAAATATTAAATAGTTTAATATTTGATAAAAATTTATATTTAAAAAATATAATATTAATTTTTTATTGACAGTTCTCTAATGAAATTTTATGTCCATTTCTCTTATATGTTCATTTATATTTTGAGTAATTGTTTGTTAGAGATTAATTGGAATCTCTATTATTGCTCATGATTTTATATCAATTCATGTAGAACCAAACCTCTTCATATCCATCATATTGAATTGGTAAAAATCATATGCCTGTAATAATAACTTCAAATATAAATTGATATATCATATTTGTGGAAGTAAAAAGATTATTAATTTTTTTAATCGGCACAACATAAGACACACAATCAAAACCACACATCTATCATTCAAATGTAATGATAATTCTCTTAAATTTTATCATAAATGGATTAACAGTTTAATAAAATTATGATAAATATGAATAAAATACTTTAAAACCATAAATAAATTAGACATGCATTAAAAATAGTGTTCGAAGTACCTTTATTGGATTTGTATCTCACTTGTAACGATTTCCCACCTTTTAGGATTCCATCGAGGGGAGTAGAACGATTTAGTGGATCTACTTTTTCATTTATACTGTCCCTATGAGGATATGGATCTCAAAAATAATAATTTGATGAGAGGATTCATTTTTAACACTAAAATTTTATCACATAAATTTTTGGTAAATCATACAATATAAGTTCCCTATGTACAAATTTTTTAAAAAAATGGGAGGTTTTTTTGGCAACCAAAAACTAATATTCAAATTTTATCTCCGTTTTGGACTAGTACTTGGCCATATCATTACATCCAAAAACCCAAAAATTATTGGAATACCTCTATAAATTTTAATTTTCAATTTTTACATCATTTTAGAATATATAATAGAAAATATAATAAAAAAATGAACCAATCTCACGACGTTGAGAAAATTAGGTTTCCTAGAAAAATTAGATCATTTGGGCGTAAATAATGATGAAATGGGATTAGGTGTCTTTAGAAGAGTTTTATACCACTATGTTTTGGATCATTCAAAAAATATAAAATCATTAGGACGGATTAATTTCATATAATTTATGAATTATTGGACATATATTCTTTGGATTCAATGATGTGTGGCTATTTTTTCTTTTACCTCATCATTGTCACATCAAATCACCTCCACATACAATAGAACAGTCAAAAAAAGTAGGAAATTAATCATTAATAGTAATTAATAGTTACTAATTTTATGAAATGAGATGTCTAACGGGTTATTAAATTATAATTTTCTATATAAAAACAATTTATAAAAGTTATATAAGGGTGAAATGAAACAGTTGACCATGGTGTAATCACACCCCAAAACCTAAAAATTTTCACTCTTGGGAAAAGTATCATTTTTTAAAATAATGCATCAAGATACTCATTGCTTGAAATTGATTTAACGTAGAAATTTTAATACAAGATATAAATGTGGGTAAATAAAAGGTCACACCATGATGATATTCTCAATTGTCATACAAAAATGTATCTCATAAATTTTATCATAATTAAATTCAAGGATATGTATGATATTAATCGTATAATGCAAATCAATTAGAAAAATATACAACAAATTCCCATGTGTTCCTATGTTAACCATATCATGATTACTAGAATAATTTTTATTTAGTATATGTATATCATTTTCAGAAATTTATGATTAACTAATTATTTCTACCAAACCTATAATATACCCTTTGTGCTCAAATTTTCAAAACACACTAAATTAATCATTCCTTGATGTCAATACCTTTTCATTCTATACTATATATTATTTTTATTAACTTTATTGCTATTTATAAATTTTTAAATTTTTTTTGTTTCATAATTACAAAAACAAAAATATTTGAAATCAACCCTAGTTCAATATAGTATAATAATGAAATTGACCAGATATGAAATTAATAAATAAAAATAAAATTTTGGAAATCCCAATAGCTTTATTTATAATGTTCACATACCATAAATTAAATAGAATTATAAATTCATTTCCTATTTTTTGCAATGATTTGTGGATATATTAAGTGTAAGTGTTTTCCAATAAACTGGTCACATAAAGGGTTTGAATCATATCAATTTTTTCATAGTGATAAATCCATTTATATCATTTATCAATGAACCAACTTCTAGAAATCACACCTAAATGTTAAAAATCACAATAAACTAAAATTGAAATTGTTAAATGAATATTCCGTTTGTGTTAAAACAACATTATGTTAAGAATTTATTCATGAATTTTAAATAAATCAATTATATGATGGGATTTTATAATGTGTAATACAAAAAAAAGTGATATGATTAGAGGGAGAGAGTAAAAATATAATGAAATATGAAAAAAAAGAAGAATGATGATGAAAATAACAACTAACACAGTAATGTGTAATACCACCGCACCCATTGTGTGTAGTGTAATCTCCATAATAAAATATAATGTAGCAAACCTGGATAAAACCGAATGGGTTTCACCAATAAGTTACTTCCCCTAAAAATATACTTTCATCATCTCAAGATTCATTCCATGTTTTATTTAATGTTATCATATTTATCTGTCTGTGGGGATATTAATTAAAAAACATTTTTTTGATTTTTTTATTTTCATTAAAATGGATATATTAATTATAAATGTTATCTAATATATTAATGGTTTTATAAACTATATAAATTCATATATATTCTTATTATATGACATCATGTAAACATGGGACATATGGTGTATCTATTTATTTTATTAACACAAACTATTATCTATATTGTAAATATTTTGAGGGGTGGTGCCCGCTAATCTAGTTCAGATGAGATAGCAATGAAAAATAGCATACCATCCATTGCACTAATAGCAATAATTGAAATTAATTCCAATATATGTTCTTATTTGTACTCTTATAGATGGTCAAGTAATCTGGAGTATTTTGTAAATGGGGTAAAATAGATAAAATCATAAAAGAATAATTTTTTGGCCTCTATATAGGTTATTTAGATTAAAGAGAGAAGAAATTACAGGTATAGGACACTAAAATAATCTCTTTACTGAAGGAAATTATGCACAGGAGATAAATAATTCAACATTAAAACTATATCAAAATCCTTAATAGTCATTGTATCATCGATGTATATGAAATCATCAATTAATGAACTTTTATGAAATTTTACGTAACCATTATAGGATTAGAAAAATTAATATTTTATTTACATATATATGAATGATGAAAAACTACAAAAAGGATTTAGGGAAACAAGAAAATTTCCATTTTGTGAAGTGAACAAATCAATAAAATTAATTAAAGGATAAAATTCCAATTCATAGTGGTGCATCATGAAATAATGGATGTTGATGAGGAAAATGACACCCCCAAACACGATAAATAAAATACCATTTTGAACATTTGTTATGGATACATGTGTTTTCATGTAAGGTGTCCCAAATATAATCAGATAATTTTCATTCATCCAATCAGATTCAATGTTAGCACATAAAAATCAGTAGGTGAAATTAAATTTTTATACCTCATAGGAACATCCTCTATTACAAATTGGGGGTGTGATGTTCTCTGAATTTCCTGATGAATGATTATTTCTTTTTTTATTAGTTTTGAATCGAGAAACAATGTGAACATAGATTAAAGTGTCAAATGTTTTGAAGAACATAAATCAATCATATCATCAAAAAATAATTAATATGCTATAGTTCATAGAACCAATAATGTTATATAATTTTTTAATTAGGTGGGAAGCATTGTATCTATTAATACTAATAAATTCCTCCCCAATACCACCATCTTAACTCCTCAATGTTTATTTTGGTGTGTACACATATCCTTTAAAAACATGGTTCATCATTGAAGTTTCTTCACAAAATTGTTCAACTGAATATGGTCATGAATTTTTTTAAAACTCTCAATGATTAATTTATCCTGATCAGAATAATTTGATTTAAATTTTTTAGTTTCCCTTACGGGAAATCAAAGTGGATTTGTTGGGATGTAGGGATCATCAATGTACACACTCTTTCATTTGGTCAATTATTTATTAATGAAATTATTTTCGTAATTTTTTTGATGGTTGTGATGGTGGTGTGCTCCAAAGATTGTCAATCCAATACAGAAGTTACTTTGATTTTATGTTGGATACCATTCTAAAGGGTGATATAACAAATTTTTTATATGTACCTCTAGTTAAAAATACACTGATAAGGTATTTTACCTCATCATTTACATTGGATTTAACACACCAAATTGGTGAATTGGTGTAATTGAGTTTATAGATAATTTTTGGATTCATGGTCGGTATATTGTAATTGAATATTATTTACACCAATTTGATTAATCATATCTTAAAGGTTAGGTTCATGTTTTGGATGGGGTTTTCAGAATGTCCTTTGTGGCGGTTGGGTGTTTTTGGGTGGTGTGTAAGAAGACCAATCTACCCCAGATGGATTTAGTATTTTTATATATATTTTTGATATCCTATGTTCTTATAGGATTTTTTATCCTTCCAACCACAATTTAATACATAAAATGATACTTTTATTATGGGTTCATTGTATGGATGACATAGGAAAAAATTCTCACAACCCTCAGAATTTTCTCTCAATTGAATACATAGGTAAAATAGGGGGTTTAACAGAACATATATTTTAATGAAAATGTGGTGGAGGATTTCATTTCCATTGAGAAAGAGATATCTGTTAGAGAATTGTAAAATAATTTTCAAATTTTATATACAACTTCTTAAAAATCGATGAAGTTTTAAATTCATAAATTAATATTATAGAAACATTTAAACTTTTACCAAAAAATTAAGGGGTTTGTGATATGTATTAAATAAAATCCTTATGGAAATTATAGTTGTATCCACTAGGGAACCATCTGTTGTAGTGTCAACCATGTTACAATCAATAGGAATTAGACAATCATAAAATCATTATATTAACTTTTAATATCATATTTAGTGTTTTCTATAGCCTAATCACAACCATTAAATCATTTCTAGTGTTTATGGTGTCTTTCCCATTGATATTTACTTATTCCAAAAAATTAATTTTCTATTATATTAGTCTTATAAGGTTGGGTGTATTATTATGTAAATTTGGTTCCATGCATGAAAAACTTCTAATTAGAGAGTAAAAAACACAACCAACCTTTTTCTATATCTTTTAATGAAAAATAATTTTCTCTATGTTGTACTTTTCATTGTAAAGAATTTTTTATTTTAATATCAAATTTATATTTTTAAATTCAAATAATATCTTATGTGGGTGTTCTCCATCTTGTCCATGGAGTTTTGGTAATAAGTGAACGACTCTATATTTTAAAAAATAAAAGAATATATCACATTTATATTAAACAAGATAGAATAAAAATATAATAAACAACACAATAATACATATAAATAAAACACAACAATATCCTTAATATTTTTTAATACATATATTATACGATATATCCCAAAACCTAACAGAAACACCCATTATATGAACAATCTCCCATGTATGAAACTCCAATCATTACATGCCCATTGAATAGCATATACTAATGACTGCTAACCATCCCTCCAAACCCATGTTTTCTCTTCTTAGTAAAATTCATTGACCACGAAATTGGACCACTAGTTATGTCTAACCAGACAATAACCTTTCTATATTTATTCATGAACACATGAAACAAACTGTAATTCCTTGTTACCAAAAAAGATCGTATCATTCCAAAATCATTATTTTAAATCCAAACTATTAAATGGTAATTTTATCAATAATTTTTTTGTGTCACCCACATATTTTGTGTTAATCCAACTTTCAAAAATACAATTATAAAACGATTTATAAAAAAATAGAATAGATTAATGTACATGTTTATATTATATTTTAAATACATTTGTATTAATGTTATTTATTAATTTATATATATATATATATAGAAACCACCAACCATGATTATGTTAACAAATATAGAATCATGCAACACCTCCATAGATCGAGGCCCCAACAACTGTTTTGCAATGATCCACAATAAAATATCAATAGAAATATACCCTAAAAATATATCCTTATATTCTATCCCGATAATAGTTTTTTTTCTCAACAAAAAATGATATATGAAATCATTAATAAATAGTAGGATACATTACAATTTATTTTTAGGTCAATTAATGTCTGAATAAAAGAGTAGAAGCTCTAGGGGAATGGAATCACCAAAATCACACATGGGAACTACCAGGTTTGAGATCCAAATATACAAGTGGAAGAATGAGTGGTTTAGGGAAATATTATAGTTTTAACCTTAAATTTTCTATCACATTTACGGTATTTAGTGTCAGTAAAAATGTTTGGTAAACCTTGTTCCTAAATTTTGAATCAACACTATTAGAATATTTTCAAAGTAACATAATTGTCACATGTTTTACACAAATTATTTTCTTATTGTATGACTCTTATGTGGTCCTCTTTCCACCTAGTAACATTTACTTATGGAATAGTTATGGATTACACTAATCGTATTTCAACTATGCTCTCGACATACAACATCCTACCTTCTCTAATCCATTAGGAAACATCATAATAAAATAATAAACATTAAATAAAATAACAATACAATATAAAACCCTTAATAATACAATACATGTTGTTATAGGAAGAAAACCATGTCACCTTATTCTTATTATAGTTATAAAATACCTATAATCGATTATTTGAATCATTTATTTTCATTCTCTCTTTTCTTTAACACTCAAAACTTCCTCTGTATATAGTCATGATTCCCTTTTAAATTCATCTTTTCAGTGAAAAAAATAAATATATATTTATAATAGATTCAATTTTTTAGTCATTTTCATATTATATATTTCTCAAATATTGGAATTCAATTCAAATAAACTTTTTCCGTGTTCATTTTCATTATTGTAAGTCACCCATCCCTTAAAACTCAAAATTTTCGTGATATAAAATTATTTGAAATATTCATAAATGTCCGTATAAATATTCACCATGTTTCAATTGTAAAATAAATTAAATATTTTGGTATTATTTTATATCTATTTTTCCTATAAAATTGGAATCATATTGTTTTATTTAGACTTACATGAATGTAGAGTCATATGGAAACTGATTCAACGGAATAGAAATCTACCATAACAAACTTATTCTCCATTGGATGGTACTTCATTTATCCCATATTGGATCATTATCTATGATAGATAATGATTTTTTACTCAATATAATCATTACATATGAAACATATGATTGAAATACACTTTTATCTGGATAGTCAATCCATAATATACCTCTTTTATTTTCATTCCAAAAAAATATCGAATCTGGGATATTATCATTCAAAAAAATAACCTCGTATTCAATTTTCAAAGTTGAATTATCTTATGAGTTTTTTTTCATTCAACACATTTATCTTATTGGTCCATAAAATATATCAATATAAGTTAATTATCTTATGGGTTCCTCATATCACAAAATATGTGTATTTCCTCTTCAAATTTCTACAAGAATAAATGAATAATAACATATGGGTTCAAAAAAGAATAAATGAACAAACTCATATAACATATTACTTCTGTAAATTGCACAAAATATTATATTACATTCAAATAGAAAATATCATATTATATATTATCCATTTATGAAAATTTACTTTTTTATCTTTATATGTCACTAATTTGTATGAGCATCTAGTTCAACTTTGTGTTCACGTTTCCATTATTAAAATACTTTTAATTAATCATAGATAAACCATAAATAAATAATAATATTTGAAAACCAAAATAAAATCCTAATTATCATAAATATTATTTATATTCAAAGTAATTAATTTTCGAAGACCATCAGAAGACTTCATTAGAAATTTGCTAAGTTTCTTATCAACTATCTTTTTTTCAAAGAATCAACCCTAAATAACACGTGGTTATACAAAAAATGTAGTCAATGTATTATCCAGGAGGGAAGAAAATGAATTAACCAAAATTATATAAAAAACATGAAATATTATTTATTGACTATGAAGTTCAAATGTGTAATTTCTAATGCCATCATCAGTGGATCGACCCCCGAAAAAATATTCATATTTTTCAATGTGAGCTCTTTACTTTTTTTAAAGTACTTCATAAATTTTCCAGTGTGACATTATCCATTATCAATCACTTCAAATCATCATCTAATGGATATTTAATATAGCAACCAATACATTTCATTCCTAAATATTACATCTTATTGATGAATATACGATACATAACTATATGATCCACACCAAAATCAAACTATTTTAGTGTATTTGGAAATGTGGATACATAAGAAATTTCATAATAGATCTGTATCCTCACCTAGTATGTTATTCATAACTAATAACCTTATGAAAAGTATCATAATGAAAATACATCTTCATGCATTGGGGTAGTGATAACATTTAAAATAGTGAGCATAGATACTGAATATGGGTAATCATGGGAGATATAAATTATAACATAAACACAACATGAGAACAAGGGTATTCGAACATGTATATAACATTTGAAATCAATTCTCAATATATCAACAATAATAATCATGATTCATGGAATAATGCATGGAAATTTATATAATATGAATGATAATGAAACCAACGTCACGGTCCATGAGAGTAAAACATTGTGCTATGAAATAATTTTTTAGGAAACACATAAGCAAATAAAATTACTTCTCTTGTCAAGTCTCACTTACAAGTCTGTTATAGATGATTTGGTTCACTCTTCATTTCATCATATCCTTTTCTAGGATTTACACTTAAGTCTATCAGATTAGAAAAAGCCCCTTACTAAACTGGGTTCACTCCCCATTCTAGTCCTTATTATCTCATGGGATATACATCATTACTCAATGCATTAGAGTGATATATAATTTTTGGCTCACCCATTACATAATGATAATATTAAATATGTAATATATGTGATCATAAAAAATTATTCATATCATAATAGATGGAAATGAAATGGTTTTCCTTAATATTTCATAATTTCATCATACAATATCCCATGAAAAATAAATGGGTTTCAAAATTTTTTAATCATAACATAATTAACTCACTGGAATAAAAGTTGATTAAGAGAATCATAATTAAATTATCATCATAATAAACCATCAAAATAATTAAAATATATATTTTCATTATAAAAGAACCCCATTTAAGTGTATTGAACATTAGAGGCTATTATCATAGATGAAAAATTCTTTTAAAATTCCCTTGTAAAATTTCTTAAGCAAAATTATATTTCCAATATGAAATAAAATATTTGGAAAAAAATTAATAATATTAAATACATGATTTTTTAAAGAAAATATCATTGGAGATATATAAATTAATATTCATGTCATTTAGTTATCATGGTGGTGCGAAATTTTCTTCATGCCATGTACATTAGAACAATTATTACTTTCATATATTTTATTAATGTTCAAATTTACCCCATTTATAATATAAAAAGAAGATTTAATTTAATAATTTTTTAAAAAATTAGAGAATGGTTAATTATTACAATAAAAAATAATATATAATGATAAGAAAAAAATCATTAAATATTTTAGAAAACATGGATATTGAATAAAATAAATATTTGATATAAGGGAGAAATTATGGCAGTTTTCATAAAAAAATTAGCCTTCTATGTTTATAAAGAGATAAAAATGGAATTAAAACAAAAAATATTAAAAAATTATAATAGAATAATAAAATTAATATGATTATTGAGATATGGCTCCAAAAAATAATTATTGTAAAATTAATCCTATGGAATCCCGATAAACAATGAGATTAAAAAAAAATCTTTTACCTCAAGTTCAAAATGCATGTAAATCACTCTAAAATAATTTATAATAAATTTTAATTTATTGTAATTATATAATATAATTATGTTAAAAATTATAATGTCATATATTATCCATATATAACATTTTAACAACAATTTATTAATTATTTCTTATTGAAAACAACATATGTCGGTGCTAATTGTTTCTTTTTGAAAGAGCATTTTGGTTCGATAGTTCTAGTCCTTGAACATTAGTCATGGATAAATAATTCAAAAAAATTAATTATTATATAAATATCTTATATATTCATTTTATTTATATTTATATTCATCAATAAAATTTTCTGATAAAAAAAATGCATTCTGACGTTCATGGATATAGTTGTTTATACGTAGACATGACCACAATATTCACTTTTTAATGGATGGAATGAGAAAATTATAATAATAATACACTATTATAAAATTATTATAATATCATATATATTTAATATTAATATATATATATGAAATCTAACTTAATTATTATCCATTTCATTATGAATTGAAAAACTGATAACATCATTTCTTGGAGGTGGTAGTCCACACATGAACAATATTATCATTTTCCAAAACATGTCATGGTAGGATGATATATAAAAGATTATAATTTTTGAAGAATAATTATTTCATTAATATAATATGTATAAATTAATTCCATCATAATAATAACACATGAATTATGGTGATGGAAAATTAATTGTATCTCTATTTGGAGGAAACAATACACACATACACACATGGAATGCATTCACATACAATTTGTAGGAAAAGATACAGAATAAAGGTTGTTTCATTATAATAATAAAATTTTGGTATGTAAATGGTAATTATTTTAATATAAAATTTTAAATACCATAGATTTAGAATATTTTTATGAAAAAAAATTAATTGGGTCGGGCTGGATGACTTCATCATTTTTAATTTTCAACATTTTGATCATTTCTTAAGGATTATTGTAATATGATTTTATAAATACTAACAACAAAAAATCATGGATAGGTATGTTGAGAACTGAATATGGTGGAATTATTGTGGATATATAAATCAATTTCATGAAAATAAGAGAACGTATGGGTGTCCTTTTATAAGTGGGAATGAGGACACAGTTGGAATTTCATAAAAGATTAAAATATAATAAGGTGATACTCAAAAAAAAAACAAAATGGAAACAAATTTAAAAAAAATTATTATGTTTAAATATGTATATAAATAATAACTATTCATTTATAAATGTCAATAATACCCTTATATCATTGTTTAACACCCCATCGGTAATCCTGCTATATACGATAACCATAGTGATTTTTCCCCCATCTACACTATTCAATATGAAAAAATGAAAGTGTTATCATTGAAACATTTGTATATGATAAGAAAAAATATAAACACAATTTTTTAAATAGTAATTATATATATGGAAATATTTAATTGAACACTAAACTCATAAATTGTGATGAAAATTAGTTTTCTAGAAATAATAATTTCTTAAGTATGAAACGTTTTTTAAAAATAATCAACCATAAGATAAATTTTAATATATATAATTAAAATATTAATAACATAAATGAACTAATTTTACACTTAATATAACTTCACATCAATATTGAACTATTTATTTTATTTAAAAGAAACTAGATTTTCAAAAAATATCATTTGTCAATATCATTTGACGGGTCGGGCCCGTTTCACTTAAATGTGAATAACTTCACGACCGTGCATCCGTTTAATGCACCATATATGGCATATAGACCCTTGTGACGAGGAAGTCCTTTTGTGATACTCTATGTGATTTTTGGATGACTTTGGAAAATGGATGGGTTTGGAACAAGCGTATTTTCAACCGGGCCCCTAGAACAAAAATTCTAATAACTCTCAGATTGGGCGTCTGATTGAAGTGTTGTCTATCGAATTGGGATTCTATTGACGAGGCAGAACATCGGGATATATCAACCTTGTACTACATGATAGTTGATGTATCGACCCATTTGCTTGACGAGCGGACCCTCCTTGAATCGAGCGTTCTGTGTGTGCAAACCCTAGAGCTGGTTGTGACTGCAACGACTACCATACTAAAATCCTCCATGGGTTCGAGGATGACGACAGTAGTACTGGAATCCTCTGTGGGTTCGGCAGCAACAACAACTGCTCTAGAATCCTCTGTGGGTTTGGCAGCAACGACAACTGTACTGAAATCCTCCGTGGGTTCGTCAGCAATGACAACTGTTTTGGAATCCTCTGTGTGTTCGATAACAATGACAACTGTACTTGAATCCTCTGTGGGTTCAACAACGACGATAAATCAGTGAGTACATCTGATCATCTCTATAACTATACAAATTATGTATACCTGTGTGATCTGAGTCTTGACATTCAATCATTATCAACAATGTGATTGACTTTCTTTCCAGTGTGGACTAGGTTGTGCTTGTGCTCGAGAGTGGAGCCGAAATGATATTGATAACTTAGGTATATGTATGGGGATATACCTATGTAAGGTTCGTTGATACTTCGTGGTTGAATCTTTCTTCTTTGGTTTATCCTTTGTGGATTCTTGGAGACCTTCGGGGGTCTCAAAAACCCTACTATGTATCGTATACTCACCCATGCATGGGCTACACCTGCACTACGTTGTGTTGGATACAGATTATGGATATCACTGATCAATATGGAGGCTTGTGGAGCTGGACGGTACCCGGTGGTGGACCACTTGGCGGGACGTACACAGAGCGGACGGCTGGACCCGAGGTGTTGAGGAGGCCATCTATACCCACCCTTTAGGTGGGATTCCAGGAGGACGACTCAGTGGTTACTGTTTTACTTTACTGCAGATGTGCTATATTTCAGTTGTACTGTAATTTCAGTTGGGTGTGTATACTGGCCCATTTACTTTTCAGCACTTACTTTGGTTCTCAGTTTACTTAGTGCTTACTTCTTTTGTGTACTCTCTTGTGTTTGTTTTCTTTTATAAAGGAAATGCCTTACCTGTTTATCGAGAATTATGCCTTTGGTGCTAGTCGCCAACCCCTGGCCTATAGAAGGAGGGCTTGGGGTAGTCACAACACGGGCCCTGAGGACGGGTCGTGACAAATTGCTATCAGAGTGGAAGTGGGATGGGATTTCCATGGATTTTGTGACGAGGATTCCATGTACATCCAGAGGACATGACTCTATCTGGGTGATCGTCGACCGACTCACCAAGTCGGACCACTTCCTATCGATCTGGGAGTAGGGCTCAGTAGAGAGCTTCAGATGCCTCTACGTTCAGGAGATCGTACAGCTTCATGGTGTGCTATGATCTATCGTTTCTGATTGTGATGCTCGTTTCAATTCCTGGCTCTGGAAGGGGATACAGGAGGCTTTTGGGACACAACTATGTCTGAGCACCGTCTTCCATCCTATGACAAATGGTCTAACTGAGGGGACCATTCAGAGTATCGAGAACATGCTACGTGCAAGTGTCCTTGACTTTGGTCGCAGCTGGGAGGATCATTTACCCTTGGTGGAGTTTTCATACAACAACAACTACCAGTCCACCACCGGGATGGCACTATAAGAGTTGTTGTATGGATGACCATGCAGATCACCTCTATGTTGTATAGACCATGGGGAGTCAGCACTAGTAGGACCAGAGATGGTTCAGGCTACGACAGAGAAGGTGCAGATCATCCAGGATCAGATGAAGACTGCACAGAGCAGACAGAAGTCCTATGATGATAAGAGATAGAGACCACTAGAGTTTGAGGATAGAAACCACGTCTTCATATAGGTCTCACCTCGACGAGGTCTACTGATATTTGGCTGGCGCAGCATGTTATCTCCGCCCTTCATTGGGCCTTTCCAAGTCCTCAGTAGAGTAGGCGAGGTGGCATACCACATATCCCTTCCACCTCAGTTTCACAGGGGTCATGACATCTTCCACGTATCTCAGCTAAGGAGATACATGCTTCACCCGTCCAAAATCATCGACCATGGGGAGAAAGACATTGATGACAGGTCAAAATTCTAGGAGGTCCTAGTGGAGATCGAGGATCGATAGGAGTGGGTCCTAAGTGGAAAGTTGATTCCTCTGGTGCTCATTCACTGGCAGCATAGGAACCTCCCGGATATCACTTGGGAGCGGGAGGCTCAGATGCCATCTCAGTACCCCCATTTGTTTTCCTAATGTGTGTTGTAGCATTACGGAGATATAAACCCCTGAAGTGGGAGTAATTTAAAGACTGGGAAATTTCAATGAGAGTTTTTTCATAAATACTTTGGAATTTTATAAGTCTTTGTTTTCTAACGACACTTGATTCCTAGGCCCGGTGTGCCCGAAATCAATTTCTGAAGATTTTTTAGGGTACGTTTAGTAAACGTATGAGCGTGTTTTCATATCTTTTGAACCGGTGCTCAGAATTGAAATCCAAGGACACCGATGAACTTACAGTGCCTGTATTCGAATAAGGGGACCATTACCGCAGTTGTGTTTTATAGTACATGGTAGTTTATATTCGGGGATTCATTAAGAATTAAAAAAATTTGTTGTGTTACAATTTTATTTAAGTGGAAGTTATTTCCTCCAAAAGGAAGATGGAGGTGAGGCCCACACCTCACCCAACTTCCCATGGGAGGATATAACTAAGGGTGGTTGGGCCCACATGAGCCGCTAACTTATCATCTCCCCTCAACTCCCTTGAAAACCCACCATTTAACTCCCCTTATATTTATTTTGATAACTCCCCCTCATTTAATTGGGTGGAGCCTCTCCACATTACACCCTCTTCATTATTGTGCCAACCTTATCAATTTAATTAGGTGAGAACCATTAATTAATTTATTCTTTTGAATTAATTTTAAATGGAATGGAATATCTATTAAATTTTTTTGGAAGCCTTAATATAATTTTGGCTTGGAAAATATTGTGGTGGAAATCTTTGTAGAATTAAAAGAGTGCTTTAACCTTCCACGAAGAACAACGTCTTCTTCGTTGAAGAACTTTGATTCCACCGAAGAACAATGACGTGACATCCTTCCACTGTCTTAATGACAAGAGAGGAGATGCCACCTCCTCTCGGATGCACCCCAATGTCCACAGAATCGATGTCCGTTCTCCACAGCACCAACTTATGTGACGCCTGAATACGACGATGCTTGTCTCTTACTACTCGTTGACATGCTCTACCCTTTATTTCAAGGAAGGGTTCTTGTAAAATTTAATTCGAATAAATTATACCTTCGTTATTATTTAATGTGAATTATTTTTATTGGACTATTGTTAACGTCTAATGTGGAGGGTGTGGGCTGAACAAACACAGCTCGACAACCCTCCGTTATTTTATTGGTTTTTAATTTGCAATGGGAGGCGGGGGAGAGCGAAGGCGGCAGATTCGCGCCAGCCACGTGCGGATGAAATGTGGCCCGAAACCGCTGGCCGAACGGTCAAAGAAGAACCGGTCGGTGGTAGCCGACCGGGCTGGGGGAACTGTGGTGCCCCACAGCACCGTGCTGCGGAGAACCGTGGCCCGCACAGGGCGGGCCACTCTGGAGGATGAACCGGCTGACTCGTCGGCCGGCCAGGCGGAAGGAGCGGCGGTGTTCATAGGTGATGTGGCAGAAGAGTCACAACCCACGACCACGGGCTGCTCACACCGGGATGACCGGACGGCTTCGGG
This sequence comes from Viscum album, assembly GCA_963277665.1. NCBI lineage: Eukaryota > Viridiplantae > Streptophyta > Magnoliopsida > Santalales > Viscaceae > Viscum > Viscum album. The sequence goes on from OY728127.1 coordinate 1,282,411,477, forward strand.
TGGCTGGACAGTAGGGTGGCGCCACTCAGCGCGACCGGTTCGAGATGTCGGGGCTGCGCCCGGCCGGGTCGCGCGCCGTTGTGCAGAGAAGCACCCCCCGGGCCGGGCCACACCCTTGCATGGGCCGGCCCACCTGCCACAAGCCGGTCCGAGCCCTACCAGGCCGGGCCACTGCCTAGACAGGTCGGAATCACCGATCTAGGTCATGCTTACCCACCAGCCCACCGGGCTTGCCGGGCCGGGCCTGTTTCATTTAAATTTGAATAACTTCATGACCGTGCATCCAATCGACACACTGTCTGTGGCACTAGGACCCTTGGATGAGGTGGTAATTTAGCGATACTCTAAGTGAGCTTTGGACGACATTGGAAAATGTCCGGGTTTGGAACAAGAATATTTTCAACTGGGCCCCTTGAACGACAATGCTAATAACTCTCAGACCGTGCGTCTAATTGATGGCATGTCTATCTCGTTGGGTTTCTTTTGATGAGACGGATCTTCGAGATACATCAAATCTATACTTCGTGATAGTTGAAGTATCGACCCATTTTCTCGAGGAGCCGACCCTCCAGGAATCGAGCGTGCTGTGTGCGGGAACCCTAGAGCTGGCTGCGACTGCAACGACTACCATAATGGAATCCTTCGTGGGTTCTATGACGATGAAAACTATACTGGAATCCCTCGTGGGTTAGGAAGAAATGAAAACTATACTAAAATCATCCGTGGGTTCGGCAGCATTGACAACTGTACTGAAATCCTCTATGTGTTTGGCAGCAATGACAACACTCCTGGAATAATCTGTGGGTTCGGAAGCAATGACAACTGTACTTGAATCCACCAAGGGCTCAGAAGAGACGATGATTCAGTGACTACATTTGATCATCTCTATCTCTACACAAAATATGTATACCTGTGTGAGCTGAGTCATGACTATCAATCATTATCAATTATGTGATTGAATTTCTTTCCAGTATGGACTGGGTTGTGTTTGGACTAGAGAGTGGAGCAGAACTGAGATTGATATCTTAGGTATAAATATGGGAATATACCTAAGTAAGGTTCATTGATACTTCGTGGTTGTTTCTTTCTTCTGCGGTTTATCCTTTTTGGATTCCGGGAGACCTATAGGGGTCATGGGCACCCTACTGAGTATCGTATACTCACCCCTGTATGGCTTACGCCCGCACTACATTGCGTTGGATACAGACGACGGACAACACTAATCGAGGTGGAGGCTTGAGGAGGTTGATAGTACCCAGAGGTGGACCACATGGAAGGTTGTACACGGAGCAGACGTCTAGACCCAAGGTGTTGAGGAGGCCATCTGTACCCACCCTTCAGGTGGGATTACCGGAGGATGACTCTGTGGTTTCTGTTTCACTTTACTACAGATGTGCTAGCTTTCGGTTGTACTGTACTTTCAGTTGGGTTTGTATTCTCTCCCATTTACTTTTCATCACTTACTTTTATACTCAGTTTACATAGTTATTACTTCAGTTTTCCACGTTTTTGTGTATGTTTACTTTTAAAAAAGGCAATGTCCTCCCTTTTTATTTGGATTTACGCCTTTGGTTCTAGTCGCCAGCCCTGGCCTATAGAAGGCAGGCTTGGGGTTGTCACGACACTGGCCCCGAGGATGGGTCGTGACAAATATAATTTATTTATATGGTTATATTATCTCATTAGTTGGTTTTAAAGTTTAATTATATTATTCCAATTTTGTTCATTCAAAGTAATTTCACATTAAAATTGGACATAAACATGTGTCAACCTTTTTATGGTTATTAATTTTTTAAAATAGTTTTTTTTGTTTTGAAAACGGGAATTGATGTTAAATCAATTTCTGCCACTTCATTATTTTGAATATGGAAAAATAGATTTCATATTTGGAATCCGGAGGAACAAATTATTTAAATAGATTACTTTTATTTATAGACATTATGAATATTTAATTCTATAAATATTTTATTTACCATGGTTAAAGGGTAAATCTGGTAAATAAGGGTAATCATTTATTATTATTATAATATTAAATTACCCTAACATGTGTTATAATCCTATTTATTGATACGTATCTGACAATGTGCATCCTTGGGTCGATTTTGGGACCCCATGGAGCCACATGGGAGTGATAATGACACTTTATATTAATTGATTTAATGTAAAGGCAAAAATGACTTAAACATATATATTTTAGTAAATCAATTTTTTTTTGAGGGGTTATGTAAGTTATCTCCTCGAATATAAATTTTAATTTCAAATCTCAAAATATTTCCTACATCGTGTAATTTTATTTATAATATGTAGAAATCATATTAATAAAATTATTTATGAAACAACGTTGATGAAGTGATTAACTTGTTAATGAACGAATTAAATAAATGAGATTATAAAACATTAAAATAAAACTATCCAAAACCCGTCCAATTCTTATTGGATGATTTTATTTCAAACCAGAGTCATCATATCTTTAAATTTAATTAGTTTTTGACATTTTCATAACAAAATAATATTTTCAAACATTCCTAAAGAGCCCATCCCCCTTATAAAAAGTGACCAAAACTATCCCATTTCTAACACCTCTCATACCCCTTTCCCCATTAAAAATCTTCCCAAATTAGCTCCATAAATCCCTCTCTTACTTCTAGATTCCTTAATTTACTTCGTAGGTACTTCAAGAAGTTTTTTTGGTTCCAAAAAAGGGAGTTCCCCAATTTTAATGTAAAGTATTCTCTTATGTTATTTTATTTTATTTACCTTCTCCACTCCCTATGCTCTTTTAATTTTTTTTATTACATAACCACACCAGTATCCTCAATATAATATAGTGTTTTTATGAAAAATATTATAAATACACTTCCACACAACTCCATCTAATGGATACGAACATACTGTTTCTGTGGACGGTGAACTTCTGCCTCACGAAACAATGATTGTTCAAATATCTTATAACACCACTCATGGGGGCCATTATGATGGAACTACATTTATATATGATATATATTATTTCTATGTTTTCACTATGATTCTGTAATTTTTATTTACAAACATTCCTTTATTCTTTCCAATATGTGTAAACAATATAATTTCATTTGAGGAAATGCATTCAACTGCCCCTTAAGGTGATATGATTCATTCATGACTTAAATGGAACGTATAAAGCATGCCATTAATGAAATTATATAACATTTATATATATATCATATAAAATTTTAATTAATTATAATATACCTATGTAACATTCAGTTTCCATTCCTTTTAAAAATGGAAAAAACTAATGTAGCGTCCATGCGTATGTACGACATACCATCTCCATGAACTGTTCATTTCATTCCTTATCTCCAACTGTTATGTAATATTATAAATACATATACATAGTAGAAATATATGATATATATATATATGATATTTAAATCATGAATATGTTGGTGGAGATAATATACTTTTGACCACATGTACAACTTGTAATTATAATAAGTTCATTTTTAACTCAAGTACCAAATTTCAATAAAATGATAGTTATTAACTCAAATGATTATGTAACGTTTATAAAATGGTAATTAGATATATAAATGGACTAATAAAATTTAAATAGTTTTTCAAGAAAGTATAAATTAACTTTAGTTTATAATTCATGAGATTAAAGAATGAAAGATTCAAGTCGGACATGAGGTAAGGGGTTTAAATCTCACTTTTTATTCCCATGAGATTCTGGATATATTTTCCAATATTTTCTTTTGTTTGTGTATGTACTACACATGATTGTATTATTTGTATAATATTATTTAATTTATGGTTATTTACATAATAATTTTATGATCATTCTTTCATGTGGTCAATGTTTAATAAGTTACCAAATCGGTAATGGAACCTTTCAACATACTCTTTTAGTCAAAGCCTTCATTTATGTTATGTCTTTAAAATTTCAATTTCCAAATTTTGGGATATATTCTAATATATCCTTATTTATTTACATTTTATTTCCATGTTATGAGATCTCCTTTTTCTCTCATCAACATATTTTCGAAATTTTTAATTGATGTCGTTAGACTGCTTTATTTTTGTATGGGAACTTCTTAACCCAATTTGTATTCATAGGGTTAATATTATACTTTATGATTATATCATGAAATGATTATGTGTAGAATAAATATTTATTTTTTTATGTAATAATTTACACTCTAATTTGTGTGGATATACTTTTGATACACATAAGAACTCTATTGATAATTTCTCAAGTCATTGATATGAACTTGATAAGGGTAATCTTATCTCAATTTCCATTCATTGAGTTAACCATCGATATCATTGGTTTTGCTTTTAAAATTACATGTGTGAATTTCCATAGATTTATTTACACTAAATATCCCATTATATTGATTTTATTTATATTTGTCACACATAATTATGTAATTGATTTATCCTTAATCTAAGAATACATTCTTTATAAGGGATTTCATCTCAATTTATATTCCCTTGAGACTTAATTGTTGTCATACAACCATTCATTTTTATGTAGTGTATGTACTATAATTTGGCATATTAAATCAGGAATCCCTTTATTATCATGATATTATAAGGTTTTGATTAAAATTTATTCCTCATTTATTTGTATTCAATAATATCTCATTTGGATAGGAACTCCTTAACTAAAATATTGTTTTTAAATATTTATTCTTATAAATATTTCTCCTTAATGTACATCTTCTCAATATGGTTTTAAGGTTCTATTTATATGGAAATTAATGTTTTAAAATGTTAATAACTTTAAATGATTAAAGTGGTATGGGTCACATTGATTCAAAAATAACATTTTTAAATTTTTTAAATGGGTTTGAAAATAATTTTGATAAAGCATTGATTACATCAATATCGTGAAATGATATATTGGGACTGCAATTTGTAAATGTTATCTTTCCTTCATGTATGTTTTATGTGTTATGATTAATAATAGTACGTGGACATTTGACGTGTGGTTACATGATAAACCAAATGACAGGTGTTGATATGATAAACTAGGAAAAATTGTTCCATTATTACCTCCAATGCATTGGGTAATGAAGTGGGTCATATGGCTATTCCATTTTGTGATATTTGTGGAAGTCAACCGTATGGTTATTCCATTTAAGTATGTTTATGTCTCAAGTTACCTATATATGTTATCTGTGCTTTCTATGAGTTTTATGGTAATATATGGAAAATAAATGTTAAGAAATGATCTTTTATTCAGTGAATAGTATTTACTACATCCTAAAGGTGAAAAGTATTACTTATGATAAGGTATTTGGGTTTTACATGTTTTTTTTAAAAAAACTACCCGTTTTCATTCTTTGTGTATCCATTACCGATCTTTTTATGCTCATCACACGTTTTTGAAATGATTTTCACAGGACATAAAGTGGTATATGGTCAAGTATGTCATCAAGGAAATGTTATGATGTCTAAAACATGGAACTGTATATGACTCTTTTTTCATAGATTTGTTATTTTATAAAAAAATGGATACTGATTAGAAGTGTCTATATGTAATATTCAAGTTGTTATGTATATGTTTTGACATTATTCTGTAAATATATAAACCCGAAAAGATCCTCAATAGGAATTATTCATTTAATTCAAGATTATGTAATATTTTTAGACTGGGTCGTTATTGTTGGTATCAGAGGTCGGTTTTGATAACTTTGGAGGTTTGGGTGTTATTTAAGCATAAGTGACATAACCATAATAGTTTGAAAATTACAATGAGTCATAATTATTTTAGATAAGTTGAATGACTTTAAGTTAATATGAAAAAGTCTTTATTATTATTTACCCTCCTCATAAGATACTATATGAGGATTTTAGTGATATACTCACACTAAATTTTTTGGTGTTAGTAAATGGCCGGATATAGCAGGAACCAATGAAACATTTGATATGAAGAAAACTGTGATGACTTTTTTAATGAGAAACTGAACGAAAAGTGAGCATTAATTAGAAGACTTATGGTTATTCTCAACAAACATTCTAGAGAACTTATTGAACACTAGAACCATGATGATTTTTATAAGGCATCGTATATGCAAGAAATGAATCCCTATGGATATTCTGGTAATAAAAATAAAGGTAAGTATATTAAAAAAACAATGTTTCCATGATGTGGAAAGAAACACCTAGAAAAATTCTTCAAATGGATGGGAAGATGATATAGATGTGGAAATAATGGTCATAAATAAAGAACCAGCCATGGAAAAATGAAGCATCCAGTTGACTCCAGGAAAGGGAAATAAGTTCTTTCTGAGGGATTAATTGACTGTTGTAAATGTGGTGTGCATGGGAATTATAAAAACCGATGTCCTACGAATTTGGTTCGGGAATGGGATCACTAGGATCCCACAAATATATGTTTACCAATACCTAATTCCAATATAATAGAGGACGAGGAATCTAGAAATGACCAATGAATGGAATGGATTATTTCATAATTGATGTTTTGACATTATTGAATCTTACGATATGATTCATGATTTTGTTTGTAGGAAAGAAGTATTTCTGAATAAGTTCGAAAATAATGCATAATGAATGACGAATAATGTTGAATGAGAAAGAAGTCAACATATAAGGGACTGAAGAGGTATGATAGATTTTAGAATAATGAAATTCTTAAAATTATTAATGCTCTTTTGATGATGGAATTACATTGGAAGACTTTTTATAGTATGTGTAACCCTAAAGTTTGATATATGGAAATTTTATTCAAGGAATAATTATCTTTTATTTTTTTGGATATAGTTATAAAGAACCATTTGGGTTTATACAATCCTTTAATTTGAGGCAATTACATGTTATTACTTTTGGGATGAAAATGATAGGTATAGGATAAAATTTGTGGTTAAAATATGTTATGGTAATTTTTAAGGTATTTATCACATTTTTGGGAATGATATAAAATTATATAATTTTTTAAAAAAGTGACAACACATAGACCGTATGACAACAAATCACATCGGACATAGTTGCGGGAATCGAACCCCTAAAAAGAGTGCGAGTGGGATTTATCGCCTACCACTGGCCTACGTGTAGTCCATGGATAGTATGCCTAATTATTTTTAGTTAAATGATTTTTTTTGATCCAGAATATGGTGATTTTTTCAACTTATGTTTTTTCAAATAGATATCCTTAATATAGGAAAATTATTTGGTGATTAAAGGATAAAGATTATTTTATAAGATGTTTTCTCTTTTGGAACATTATATGCTAAAGGGAAACAAAATACTATGAGATATCTTATGTGGAGTAATGGTTTGAATTTTATTTTTCAAAAATCTATGTTTTTACTATGGACATATGGTGATTTGGATTATTTATGTAAATGACTAACCTATCATAAAGAATATTTGATTAGGTTAATTAAAAATTAGTATAAGGCATTAATATTAGTCAATGTTATTTAGAGATAAATGTTACGATTTACTATGGAAGAATATGTGATTAAATTATTAAATGTTTTGGGTTTTAAACTTAGTTTGGATAATTTTTGAATAATTTTATGGAAAATTGTGTATTTAATGGTCTTGGTTTAACCTTAGGGATTGTTTGTTGAATTTTGGAGATTAAGAGTAGTTTTTCTTTTTATAAAGGATTATCCATTTTGGGATTATCTGATCTCATAATAACCATTTTGGTTTTGTTTGATGTTTAAAGATAGGGGAAAAATATAATTTATCTTTTATAGATTACGTTATACTCTATAAGTTTATTATAGTGCTTTTAATGTGACCAAGTCAGTTTGAATACTTATTGATTGGTGTAAAGATGATTCTGTGGTAGAAAATTAGTAATGGATGAATGTCTACATGACAATTAAGTATGATTCGTTATCTTTTTAGTTAAGCTCAAAAAAATTCCCCAACTTTATGAAATTTAACAAAAAACAAAAACATTTTCAGTTAACTTTTCCAAATTGGGAATCAAATACCGTTTAATGGATCACAAGTTTGTGACTTTCTGGTGGTTAACAATCTCTTATTAATGTTTTCTACCACTCCCCATCAAACCATGATGGTTTTTTTATCTTTCATATCTATGTTTTCCTACATGGAATCACAGTATGGGTTACCTTGAGTGACATTGGTAATTGATTTTATTTATTTTAAAGTGATATTTTTATTGACTCTTTTTTCGATATGGGACTTTCAATGAAGTTTCCAATACCAATTTTAAAATTGTGATGATGCAATCCCTAAAAGGGGAAAGGATGTTACATCCCATGTAAATAAAGAATACAACATTTTCATATTTATTAAAATTTGTTAATTAAATATTAAATTTGCTTTAAAGGGGAATCTATGTTCGATGGAGTACATGATAGACAACAACAGGTTTCTTTGAAAACAAATTTTGCACACAACATTGAGTTATACAAAAATATTTTGATATAATATTATTATTATAAATGGTAATTAACACATAGCTATTATATTGGTGGGAATGAATAGAACTAACCATATTATGATTAAATATTTTTCTTAAATATTTTTTCATTTTCCCTAAAAAAATTAGAGGCTTAAAATGAGAATTAATCCAATATTAATCATGAAATACTCTAATATTCATCAAAAGGTAGTTTTACCACCTTTTGATGGAAAACCCTTTTTAAATATAGTTTTTTCACTTTTATATGTTCTATTTGAAAAAATATTATTATTCTTTAGAATCAGGACAACAAAATTTACTTTGGATGAAATTTTTGTATTTTTCAGATAATATTCATTATTTTATTAATAGTAAAAAATACTGTATTTAAATTCACAACTGATTTTTAATATAATTTTTCTATATGGTTAGATTATCTATTAAATTTTTTTTGAAGTGTAATTAAATTATATTTTTACCAATTAATAAAATTTTAGTTATGGGAAGTAATTTCACTCTGAAATTGGACAAAACAAGTGTCAATCTTTTGAGATTATTATTACACAAAAACATGTTTTTTCTTTTAAAAATGGGAATTAATTTTAATGTAATTTTGGTGAATTATGTGTTTTGATTTTTGAAAAATGTATTATATATTTTGGAATCAGGAGTCCCAAATTATTTAAATAGGTATCTTTTGTTTTTAAAAATTATTAATATTTACTTCAGTAAATATTTTATTTACCATGGTTAATGGGTAAGTCTGGTAAATAAGGGTAATCAAATATTATTATGATAATATTAAATTACTGTAACATGTGTTCTAATCCAATTGGTTGATACATGTCCAACTTTGGGCGTCTTTTGGTCTATTTTGGGACCCCATGGAGCCACTTGGGAGTGATAATGACACTTTATATTAATTGATTTAATGTAAAGACATTAATGACCCAAACATATATCTTTTAGTAAATAAATTTTTACATGGGGTTATATAAGTTATATCTTCGACTATAAATATTAATTTGAAATATAAAATGATTTCATACATCATGGTATTTTATTTATAATTTTTAGAAATCATATAAAAAATTATTTATGACATAATAATGATGCAATGATAACCTTATTAATGAATGATTTAGATAAATTAGATTATAAAATTTAAAAAACTATCCCAAAACTTTCTATTTATTATTGGATGATCATATTTCCTATATCAATCATCTAATATTTTACTTTAATTTGTTTTGGACCTGTTCAACCAGAATATAATTTTATAATAAAATAATATTTTCAAACATTCCTAAAGAGCCCCTACCCCCTTATAAAATCCACTACCTCTAACCCATTAATCACACATCTCAAGACACTTTTCAAGTCCATAATATACACAATTAAGCTCCATACATTCCTTTATTAATCCTATAATCCTTAACATAGGCTGAAGACAATTCAATAAATCCATTTGGTTTACACAAAAGGGTGTTACACGATTCAAAGGTAACATCGTATCTTAAGTTATTTTCTATTATTTTAATTATCCACTCCCTATGTACTTATTATTCTTCATTCAAATAACAAAAATAGTTTCCTAAATATACTAGGATACTATTATGAGAATTATCTTAACTACACTTCCACACACCTCCATCTAATGGATACAAACATATTGTTTCTCTGGACAGGGAACTATTACCTCATGAAATGATGATTGTTCAAATATCACCTACCACATCTCATAGTGGTAATTATGATAGAAATGTATTTATATATGATATGTATTATGATTATTTTTCGTGAATTATTATTTAATTTTTATTTACAATGTTACTATTATTCTTTCCAATATGTTTAAACATGATAATTTCATTTGAGAAAGTGCAGACTACCACCCCCTCAAGGTGATATGATTCATTCAGGACATACATGGAATGTATAATGGATGAAACTAATGAGTTTATTTAACATATATATAATATGATATTATACTGTAATTATAATATAGCTATTTTTCATTCTGTTTCCATTCAATTTAAAAATGAAAAAAATGAAAGTAGTGTTCATGAGTACGTACGGCTTACCGTCTCCATGAACGATGTATTTCATCCCTTATCTCCAAATGTTATGTAATATTGTAAATAATTATATATAATGGATATATATGATATATATAATATTTAAATCATTAATATTATTTTTTATATAATATACTTTTGACCACATGGACAACTAGTAATTATAAGAAGTTCAGTTTTGACTCAAGTACCAAATATTGAAAAAATGACCGTTATTAACTCAAATAATTAGTTAATGTTTATAACATGGTAATAAGAGATATAAATGAAATAATAAACTTGTAAAAAGGTTATGAGTCAATTAAAAAAATAAATTTATTTTATTATTAAGGATATTGAAGAACGAATGGGTTATGTCAGACACGAGGTATGGGGTTTTAATCTCACTTTTTATTCATGTGAGATTCATGTAATATTTACCACTATTTTTTTGTGAGGTGTATGTAATTCCCCTGATTTTATTCTTTTAATAATATTCTTCAATTCATGGGTATTTACACCTTCATTGTATTGTCCTTCTTTCATGTGGTGAAGGTTTCATAAGCTACTAAATTGGTAAGGGAACCTTTCACAGTACTCTTTTAGTCAAAGACTACTTTGATGTTATGTCTTTAATATTTCAATTTTAAAAAGTTGGGATATGTTATAATATATCGGTATTGTTTTAAATTTTATGCCCATGTGATGAAATCCCAATTTTCTCTTATAAAATCATTTTCTTAATTTTTAAATGACTTCATTAGGCTGCTGAATTTTCGTAAGGGAACTTCTTAACCCAATTTCCATTTTTTTGGGTTAATCTTATACATCATGATAATGTCATGATATAATTATGTGTGTAATAACTATTTATTTATTTATATAATAATTTCCAATCCTATTTGTTAGGATATACTTTTGATACACATAATCACTCAGTTGATAATTTCTCAAGTCCTTAATATGAACTTGATAAGGGTAATCTGAACTCAATTTCTGTTCATTGAGTTAAACATCGACGTCATGGGTTTTTTTTAAAAGAACATGGGTGAATGTACTCTGATTGAGTTAAACTGAATATCCAATCATTTTTAGTGTATCAATATTTTTCACACATGATTATGTAATTTATTTTTCTTGAATCTAAGGACACAGTCTTTATAAGGGAATTCATCTCAATTTATATTCCCTTGAGACTTCATTTTTGTTATTCACCAATTAAAATTTATATGGTTTATATACAATCATTTGAAATATTATATGATGAATCACTTTACTCTCATGATATTTAATTTTTTGATTAAATGTTATTCAACAATTATTTTTATACAAGAAGCTCTCATTTGGTTATGAAATCCTTAACTAAAATATTATTTTTAAAGATGAATTCTTATAAATATATATCATTAAAGTCCATACATTAAAAATGGTTTCAAGGGTTTATTTATATGTAAATTAATATTTCAAAATGTTAATACCTTTAAAATTTTCATAGTGGTATGGGACACATTGATTCAAAAAATATCTTTATAAAATGTTTTAAATGGTTTTGAAAATGTTTTTGATAATGCATTGATTACTTCAATATATTGAAATTATATATTGGGATTTCAATGTGGAAATGTTATATTTCCTTCATGCTAGTTTTATGTGTTATGATTTATAATGGTACTTGGAAATTTTGATGGGTGATTACGTGATAATCCAAATGACATGTGGTGTCATGATACACTAGGATGGGTGGTTACGTTATAACCTCTGATGCATTGTGTATGGATGTCGGCCGTATGGTTATTCCATTTAGTGATATGTGTGGATGTTGACCATATGGATATTTTATTTAAGTATGTTTTTGTCCCAAGTTACCTATATATGTTATGTGTGATTTCTATGAGTTTTATGGTAATATTTTGGTTATAAAATTGTAAGCAATGATATTTTATTCAGTAAATAGAATTTACTACTACATAAAGGTGAAATGTATTACTTATGATAAGACATTCATGGTTTACATTTTGTTTTAAAAAACAAACATTTTCCCTTTATTAGGTATCCCTTACACATCTTTTTGTGCTCATCTCATGTTTATGAAATATATTTCACAAGACATAAAGTGGAATAGGGTCAAGGATGGGATCAAGTAAAAGTTATGTTGTCTAAAACATGGAACTAGAGATGACTCTTTTTTTCAAAGAGTTATTATTTTATGAAAAAAATGGAAACAGAGTAGAAGTTTCTACTTATAATATTCAACTTGTTATTCATATGTTATGACTTAATTATATAAATCTCTAAACCTGAAAAGACCTTTAACATGAATTATTCACTTAATTCAAGATTATGTAATGTTTTAAAGCTAGGACCTTATAAGTACATGCATTTTTATTAAATTTAAATTTGCACAAACCTAGCATATATATTTATGAAATTTTATTTAATATTATTATTATTTGTATATAAATTATCTAATAATAATCTATTTAATTTAGTCACAATGGATACATTTTCTTAGTTAGAAAACTAGTTACTATAGTGAAAAACATGATAAAAATTAGAAAACCTATAGGTTAAAAAAATACTAAAAAATGATTTTCATTTTTTAGTTCTGTTTTATCTAGACCATAAAAAATAACACCCAATTAATTATAAATATTGTTGACACATTAGGTAATATTGACCTACCAATATTGAATAAATTTTGATATTTAAAAAATATCCATTCCTCCTCGCATATAAATGGGTTATCACCCCCACGCACTTCTTCGCACATCTCAATAAATTTGTATCATCCAAAACCTTCCCAAATAATATAAAAATATAAATTAACTCATCCAAGTTTCATAATTTCTATAGATATCCATCCTATGAATGATTTATTTCAAATCTAATGATTATTTCCAAATAAGAGATATTGTTTTTAAATGATCATTTTTAATTAATTTGTACACCACATTTTTTTAAAAAAACACAATGATATAATATCCTCACTATGTTACATAAAATATTATGTTTTTATTAAAATAATAATAAATAAAAACCATTTCCACTTCTATCAAATGTTTCATGACGTCATTGTTCATTTGTACTGTGAACTACCACCTGGTGAACCGATATCATTCATTTTTCTATGACCAACTCTCATGGTTGGATAGAATGATTGATATAAATTATATATATTTAACATATAAAATTAATATTCCTATGTAGTCATTATTTAATTTAGAAATTATTACCTTTTCATTCCATTAGAGACCAGACAATGTCACTCGTGTTTACAGTGGACAATCGCCTGATGATGTGATTTTATTTGTCTTTCACTAATGCATTAAATGGAAGGCGATATGGAATAATTTTATGTGAAATGCATGAAATAAGTATTATATGTGTTATAAATGTTTAATTATTTAAAAAATTTATATAATTTTCTTTTCTTAATTTCTCACTCAGTGAAAGACGATAGCATCCATTGTGTACATGTGGACTACCACCTTCACGAAGCGATGTGACTCTATTTACATCACAAAAACATATGAATAAAATATATAAGCATATAATATTGTATTAATGATATAATAAAAACTATTTTATGATTAAATATTATTTACCTTATTTCCATAAATATTATTGAAGAATGGGAAAAGATGGTAATAAGTATAGACAACTAACTATCTCGATGATCGTAACATACTTAATTTTTGGTAACCATCATTAATGATAGGTTTTAAAATAATAATTGATGTATAAATATGAAAATATTTCAATATAATTATTTTTTAGATGATGATACTATATAATATGTTCAGGAACTGAATCTTTTGTGATAAAACACACTTGAGAAAACAAGGCAGTTATCTCCCAAAGCATTGAAAATAATAGAAAAAATATCAAATAACGGGTGACATATTTGTAATCGAAGGAAATTTTTTGATATTATATGTTTTATTATGGTTTTATTATAAATTAATAGAATAATTAAAACTATTATACATGATGTTAAATCACATTCACTTAAATAAAAGAGTGAGGTATGTGATTTTTGTGTCAATTTTCCATCATTGTGATGTACATAATATTATGAATCAATATTAATTCAATGTGTTTATAAAAAACCAGTTTGAAATTTAATTTCATCAATGATTCATTATTGAGGTTATTTTACATTTCTTTTTTATTATTTCATCCAATTGTATTTTAATTCTAAATTAACAACTTTTAAGAGTTTTTCTGAATTATCACATTCTTCTGTGATTGTAAACATTATCTTGAAACAATGAATTTCTTAATGATTTTTTTCACAGAAAATTATATTTATATTAAAAAAACATATTATTGTTTTATTTATATTATTAATTAAAAATCCATATGAATTTTTTATATATGGTGTTTACTTTGAAACTTATTTGATTGACTATGAAAATATATATAAATCTGTGTCCTTTACTCAATATTGATATTCCATAAGGTAGATTATTTATGACTGAAATCGTTCATTTGATATATGTGGAATGATTTTTACATTCGATACAGGGGATGGTACATGTCAATGATATCCCCTCAATGCATCGGTAGTTCAAGAGATAAAATCATTTGAAAAAACCCTATGCAATTTTAAGTTGAATATTTAAAACTATCTTATGAATGGTCTTGGAAGCAGTATGTTCGAAACCATATTTTTAATTTCCATTATGATAATCTTATAATATTCATTGGATACATGTTGTCTGATAATATATAATTTCCATAATTAGGAGTTATTTTTATCATGGATATTTTTAATATTACATTATCTTTTAATGGATATAATCTTCAATTTATTGATTAAATGACATGTGTACTCAATTACATAACTTTATACAATAATTATACATTTTCATTTTATTTTTATAGAATTTTCCCTTGTTTTATTACCATTTCATGTTTTCTATTCTTATTCATTAATGAAATCTTCTATTATACTAAAACCCTACTAAGGATTTGATATCAGCCTTATTTGTTTCTCTCTCCCTATGATTCGTTGAATTAATATGACTGATATATATGTATAATCTCTTGGGAATAAATTTATTATCAAAAAACATTATGCGGTAATTTTTTTATTCATATGTAATGTAAGAATCATGTGTGTGTCTTGTTCACCCGAAATACTAAACTATTCATTCCATTGTGTTATGTTTCCTTGTATCTTATGCCAATGTAATGAAGTATTGAACGGGCACCCATATGATGGACTCGAGGTTCCTATAGTATGTATCATAGTGTTATTACTATAAATCCTAGGAACTAGATTTAGGAAAACATTGGGTAGGTAAAATAAGAGTAAGACTAACATTGAACATACATATAGAAGATTATCTTAATTTTATGGTATGTTAGTAATTTTGTGGGTTTTTCTAGAAATATATCCCGGTTTGGATACTAAAAGTGGAATTTTTCCTATAATATATGAATCCAGGGGTAGTTAATATAATAACACATTTCATTCTTGACTCTAGTGTTACATGATACACGACAATGTGCTTTAATGGGAACATAGTTTGAAACTCGTGGGGGATATTATTAGAATTATTCACATTATCTTTACAATCCATTTTAAAGGATTTGAGTAGATAATAACAATGAATGACCTAGGTTCGACCTTAATCCAAGGTAGGACCTATGCTGAAATAAAATGAATGAAGTATTTATGTATTGGATGACATGAATAATTTTTTAAGTATTTTTAACAATAATATTTGGGTTAAAACAATCATAAAACAAAATTGGATTATGTTAGAGTCATATATTTTTTTATTAGAATTGTAGTTCTGGACACCATCTTTGGTTTAGGACTTTAAGAATGATCATATTATCAAGTATTAAATACTATTTCTTATGATTCAACCATGACTAATGTTATTTTGGTGAAATTTATAGCATATTTTATTGTGGAGATTTTTTTGAGGAATATTTCCTTTAAATTTTACAATTTTTTTGAGGTTTTGATATCCTATAGTGATTATATGATCAATATTTAAAAACCATTATTTTAAACATATATTTAAAATTTTTAAGAAGCAATTTATTTAAGTTGGGGAGACTGTAACACCCTTAAATTTTAAAACATGGACCTCATATTTTATAGTGTGTAGGAATAGAAATACATAGCATTGACAGAAATATAACATTTGAGAAATTTATGATATAGTAACTATTTTAGATAAATTAAAAAAATTATATATATTTTAATTCTATAAACACATTTTCATCTTACATTATATAGGACAACATGTTCTTCGGATTGCTCATGCTACACACAAGACTGAGATTTACAATATAAAATATAGTATTAATATTGTTATTTAATATGATTGTTGTCACATATCTATTGTAATAGAAGATATGAATAGGATGAAAATATATATTTGACACAAATTTATAGTTTATCTTATTATAATAAAAAATGAGAATCATTTAATAGAAAATGAAGTCTTTTTAGAGAAATTATATTATCCTAAAAGACAACTTAGTCACACAAGGATAACATAATTTAAAATTAATTTTATAAA
This sequence comes from Viscum album, assembly GCA_963277665.1. Classification (NCBI taxonomy): domain Eukaryota; kingdom Viridiplantae; phylum Streptophyta; class Magnoliopsida; order Santalales; family Viscaceae; genus Viscum; species Viscum album. The sequence goes on from OY728127.1 coordinate 1,282,428,474, forward strand.
CTTATAGAAAATATATATGATAAAATAACCTTATTTATTAAATATATAAACAAAAATTATAATATGATGGATTTTTTGGATATTTCGGAGATGTTTCATTTCATGATGAATAGTAAAAATTACCGGATTTTAACTTACAATAGCATTTTCATCCATAAAATTTATAAGGTTAAATAATATTTTGAATTAGTTTTAATGTAAAAATATTTAAATTATACCTATAGTAATATAAATTTTCTACGTATAATCATTATAATGTTGAAATTTGGTACAAAAACATTACAATATTTTGGACATTTTCACTTTAATATTCCATTTCCCCTCACATCTGTAGGATTAATTTTAAATTTAAATCCACTAAAAATCTGAGTTAAATTTTTATAAATGAATTAGATATTTTGAATCATCATAAATTATATTACCTAATATTTTCAAATTAATTTTTTACCATAATTACAAGTGAAAAAAGGTAAAAATAAAAATTGGGGATTAAGGAAGAAAACAAGTTTATTTAGTTGTTAAAATAGAATACCGGGTGAAAAATTACCTACCAACTAGTCCAAACCCCGTTTTTTCAACATATTTTAATTCATAACACCTTATTCTATATTTTCAAGACTTATTGTGATTTAATTACATGAAAGAGAACAATATAATAAGTTAACTAAAAAAATCAAAAGGAACATTTCTCACATTTAATATAAAAATGATTTGGGATATGGAAAAATGAAGAAATTTTTGGTTATAGATAATATATTTAAATATAAATGAGTTATTTTATCCTGATAATGTATTTTAATTTTTCTGTAATGAAATAATTAATTTAAATTTTTAAGAAAATCAAATGAAGAAATTATTTAGGTAATAAATAGGTTGAATAAACGATACAAAAAATTTTAAAAGTGATGACAATTCAATGAATTGTTGAGTAAAAAAATTAGATGGTAATATCATTTTAAAATGGTGAGAAAATAATATATTTTAATTGTATCATTTTCTTGATACTTTTATATTCAAATTTAATGAGTAATGTCAATATTTACATTACTGTTATTTTATAATAAATGATTTTATATTAAATGAATTAAAATTTCAAATATCCTATATTTTGAAATTTATTTTTATATATTGATAAAAATAAATTAATTTCTATTAAATGTAAAATTATTCTTTAATAATGAAGATATAGATCACTAAATTGTAAATCAACTATTAGCATGGTAATGATAAAAATAGTATTTTTGTACGATACATGTTTTTGTATTAGAAATAAATTTAATCACACAAAATATTTTTATTAAAAAAATTTGGTTTAATATATATAATTATTTGAAATAAAATATCTAATAAGACTTATATTAATATAGTCTTAATGGATAAATTACCCACGTTAGAAAATTAGTTTGCAGAGGGAAAAAATAAAATGGTAAAAATAGGGAAACAAAGAAGTTAAGGAAGAAAATAGTAGAAAATATATTTTATATTATTTTGGAGAAATATGATCACCCATATAATCCTTATGAAAACATTAATATTTAATCTTTCAAAAACATTATATAAGATTGAACACCCAATAGTGAATCCGTTTGGATATTTACAAAAGTGCCACTCCATCTAAACTATTAGAAGGAACTCACTTATTCACACCATGGAATCCATTTATATCTCCCACAACCAACCCAAATCACTTCCAAAATTACATCCCCTAATCCTAGTTTACTTTTTTTAGTCATAAATCTATCATTGGAAATATTTTGACTAAACATATGGAGGATAACCAAAGAAGAGAAAATGTTCTTCCATGAAAATCTTTATTTTACTGATTTCACATACTACATAAATTATTTTAAAAAATTGTGATATAACAATATAAATATATTTCATATAATGTGATGTTTTATGAATAATTTTTCACTTACAACCATATCAACTTCAATAAAATTAGTTATTAAATCATCACTTTTGTGAACAGCAGACATTCGCCTCACGAACTGATATCGTTCGTTTTTCCATTACCTCTTCTCTGGGTTGGGTATTATGATAAATTGAATTATATAGATATATATGTATTTTTAAAATTATGATACATCTCTAGTAGGTAAATCATATATAAAAACTTAATTTCCATTCCATTGGAGTCACGATAACGTCTCTGATGTGTATGACAGACTACCACCTTACTAATCGACGTGATTATCCTTTCAATAACACTTTAAATTGAAGTTTATTAGGAATAATTATTTGTCAAAAAAATGAAATAATTATGATATTAATGACATTTCTATCATTAATTAATGATAATATATAATTTTACTTTCATAAATTTCCACTCAATGAATGATGATAACGTTGTTCCTTTTTGTGTGGACAACCGCATTCACAGAGCGATGTGACTCTCTTTTCATCACCACACCACATTAATTATATATATATATATATAATATGGTTTTAATTATATTATGATCATTATGGAATTTAGAAAATATTACTTACCATCATTCAGTATTTTTAATTTAAAAATTGAAGACATCACCCATGCCTACATAACGCCTACAATCTCAATGATCGTAACATTCCTCATTTTTTATAACCTTCACTCGTTTTTTATTTTAAAACCAAAATTGATTTATTAATATGATAAATATCTAATTATAATTATTCAATATATGATAAATCGATATAATATTCACAAGAATCAGATCTTTCATCAAAAATTGTGCATAGGAAAAAATTGCAGTTAACACCTGAAATAATGAAAATTATAAATGATTGTTTAAGAATGAGTGATAAGATGTTGTAAATGGATTAAGTATGATATTATAAGTATGAAAATAGTTCTTTTATAAATATATAACATGAATAAAACAGTTATACAAGATGTTAAATCATCTTCATCAAAATGAATGTGTGAGGGAAGGGATTTGTTTCTCAATCTCCCTTCTTTGGGCATATGTTATATTATGAGCCTATAATATTTCAAGAGTTATATATAAAACTAATTTGGAATGTAACATCACGAGTAATTATTTATTCAAAAAAAATTATGTTTTAATTTGTATTATTTAGTCCAAGGGTATTTGAATTGTAAATTTACTAATGTATAGACTTATTGTGGAATCTCACTTGCTTTTATGATTATTAACATTATCTTGAAACCGCCACATAATTTTAACCATTTTTAACAAGGAATTAATTTTATTTAAAATAAATGTAATATTTTTATTATTGATATGTTTATTTCTAAGACAATATACCATTTTCAAAAAAAAAATTACTTTGAAAATTATTTGATTAACTACAGAAATATTAAAAAATCAAAATACATTTCTAAATACAAATATTGGTTAAGGAAAAATTTTTACAAGTTAAATAGAAAATTAGATATATGAAAAATGATATTTGAATAAAATACATGGGTTGGGTACTAGTTAATGAAACGCCGTCAATTCATTGATAATATCAAGTTACAAAATCTATTGAAAAATCTTTGTATGTATGTAACTAGCATGCTTTAAACTACCTTATGAATGATATTGAAGGTATTATGTTGTAAAATATCATGTGAAAGTTCTTAATGATAAGGTAATCATTTTCCTAGATAAATTTTCTCTAATAAGTTTGAACTTCCTTTATTAATAATGATTATTATCTTAGATATTTTAACTATGAAATTATAGATATATGAATTTAACTATTAGATTATTAATTTAATGGAACTTTTTCTTTGTTATTTACCATTAAATATTGAGTATTCTTTATCCAGTTATTTAAATTGAGTTTGTGTTCAATTAATTACCATTCTCTGTTGATTATTTTTATTGATTCATTATTGGTTTATATGTAAATAACTCTTACTAAGAATTTGAGCTCACCATTATTATTTTTTATATTCCTCAAGATCTTTTGAAGGTTTCTATTTATAGAATTAAAGAATAATCTAGATGAAATAAAGTTATTATTAAAAAAATATTTGTTATTTTAGTATTAAAACATAATTTTTCACTCAAGTATATATCTTATTTACGAATTCAACTAAAATATTTGTTCATTCGTGAAGTGTTAACATGTATATTATGCCAATTTAATGAAGTATGGAATCATCTCTGGTTTGATAGAGTTGAGGATGCTACACCAAATCTATTTTAATATGGCCATCAATAAAATTCTCAAGTTATCTTTGTAATCATCTTTATTTTTTGAATATATAATACCATTATATATAATTAGCCCTAAAAATTGATCAATATATTCACTAGAAACTAAATTCAATAAATTTAGGAATATATAATTGTAATTATTAAGACACAATGGAATAACATGAAATTCTTAGTGTGTATACCTAATAAATAATGTTTTCCTGGGCATGTATTCACTTTTTACCCTCAATTTATAATATATTGATCAATCATTAGTCATGGAATTTTTTTACTTGTCTTAATTTATGAAACAAATCAACAATACATAGAAGATTACCCTTATTATTTATTTTTATTTTTTTTATGTTCATAATAATCTATATAATGTATCCATGATCCAATTATCTTCATAACTAAATTATGTTCTGAATGACATGGAGATGAAATTCCCTTAATGAATACCTTTTTAAGAATATCGTAGTGTTTTTTATTCAACAACTACAACTCAATAGTGTCCATTTTTTAATGTGTCAATGAAAATTGTGTTGCACCAAATATCTATTTTTTTAGGTGACATCATGATTCAGAATAAAACAATAAAAATCTTTCAAAAATACATATAAAAAACTATCATATAATAAGAATAACCTCAATTTTGAGTTTCACCCATACCATATCAGATAAATTATCCTTATTTAATAGAATCATGAACTATATATAGGATTAAATTTCTAATATAAGTTCATATTTATCATCACTCCAATAGACGATGAAAGGATGGTTCATAATATCAAACCATAATTACATTCCTATAAAATTTATGTGGGCCTTATTTAAGGAAAAAAATCCATGCCTATGATATCATCACATTCATATATATGGATAGTAATGAGATTTTTTGGGATAAAATTCTCACAGACATCAATAAAAGAAGAATCATATTATTGATATGTGATTATCATACTATTTTTAGGTTTAAATACTTATTCAACATCTAATAATGGTGTTGGTATTATGATTCCAATTGAAAATTAATTAAATATAAAAGAGTGGGTTTATATAGAATAAAAATAATAATTATATGTATATTATATTTAATTTATAACAAATAACACTTAATGATAATAAGTCACATTATCAAAATAGATCATGTGAGATTACCCTTTTTATGTTCACTTAAGAGTTCACAGCGTCAATTATCTGAATTATCCTTCATATTATAGAACCTATTAGAATAATTACCCTATTCAATTCATTCTAAACACTGAAGTGTTTGCGGTTTATTTTTTTTACTTTTTCCCCATCATTTGGTATCTTCTTCTACCCACTGCATTGAAATTTGAATCCTTATGGACCTTACAACCCACACATAACACATTTAATACTTCCCTTAAGGAAATTTATTCCATGTTTCTTACTAAACAAGGATCATAAATAATAGTTTATCATCCTCTCTATATGATTTCTTTGTTATAATATTTTTTAATTATATTGGTATATTCATGTCAAAACCATGAGATTGATACATAACTCCATTATCCCTTTCCAGCATAATAACACATCGATTGATTTCTTTATAGCTACTAAAGTGATTTATAAATGGTTACATTCAAATACATTGTTATATTTGTTTGAATAATATTTCAATCTTACATTTAGGATGGATGATAATAGTATAAAAATACCTCAAAAATAATTAAATTTCCCTCAAATGTTCTAATTTATTCATCTTCATTATTAATTTTGTAAGGAATTCCTTCTCCATTTTTAATGATTAATAATAGTAATGTACTTTTTGAAAAATGATATTATAAAATTATCCCACATTGGAGATTAAATTACATCCTATGTAGTTATTTCCTTGATACGAGGAGACTATTGAACTTCATCACCTTCCAAATGATAAATAGATGAAAATATTTTTTTATATTAGAAACACTAGAGAACAAAAAATATCAAATCCGTGGTATTGATCTTGTACTTAGTAACTAGTGGATTAGTGAACTCAATAAATGAAGGTTGAAGTTTCCAAATGAAGGACTGATCATAAATTTGTTCTATTCTTAACCCATTTGGAATATAAACGTGATTATTGTATTGAAAATGATTCTTATGTATATAAATGATATTATTCATTCCCACTCCCACAACATTTAGTCACATTAGTGGAAAATCATTTTACTATCCATGAAATTAACAATAATTTTTTTCCTTGATGTAATATCCATATATTAAAATCCAAAATAATAGTTTAAGAAAAAATAGTCAATGCGGGAGACCACATAATCATGAAAATGTAATTTATAAGATATCTAAATTATAAAAAATTATTTTATATAAATTATAATGTAGTTTTAGCCAAGGTCATCTATGATCATCATCACTTTATGGGGTTATTATTTCCAAATTAATCTATTCCAAAACCTCATAGACGTGTATTATCCATATAGTGATGTTTTATAATAAATACACATTCCTTTATTTTGAATAACATATATGTGATCTAATATATAGTTTAACACCCAATTATTATAAAAGAAGAGTATTATGTTCAATAGTGTATTCAACACATAACACCAAGTAAAAACGACTCAAGAATTATATAACCATTATAACATAGAAATTAAATTAAAATTTGTGAATAATATTCAATAAATTATGATATATATATATATACTAAAAACATAAATTATTCAAAAGAAAGTATTAAATAATCAATCAATTTTGAGTAATGTTGTATTATTTTTCAAAAATATGATTTCTTAGAAATTAATTTTTTTCCATTTAATGAAAAAATTATTATAAATCATTTTCAAAATTTTAACTAATTTTTTGGTGATTTTTTTTAAATTAGGACATCAAAATTTAAATTTTTTGTACTTTTTGTATATTTCAAAAAAATTATTTATTATCTAGTTAATAATGAAAAATATTATTTTCAAAAAAATGTCATTTCATTTCAATAACGTAGAAATTTAAATGTTCCATATGTTTTTAATAGGATTAAAATTAACATAATTATAAATTTTTCATATTTAATGAAATTTATTTATTTTGAATCAACTTTACAATGTAGTTTATTACATTTTAGTTATTGGGTTCAAAATTGACTTTTTATGAAAAGTGTTTGAAACATAATAATGACTCTCCTTTTAAATTACATAAAACAAATAATTATTATGGATTAATTAAATTAAAATTATATATTATATATATTAATATTAATTTATATATATATATATAATATTTTTAGTCATAGAGTAAATATAAAATCAAATTTTCCTTGAAATATAGACTTCTTAAAAACTCACTTTTCCATCGTGTTTGTGGGTTTAATTTTAAATTAAATTTTTTCACATGTATGAACTGTATTTCTTAACATTTATTGAATATTTTAAATAATAATAAGTCATATTATCTTATATTTTTATGTAAATATTTAAACAATGTTAATAGTGAAGACATTTATAAAATTGCCGTGGTAAAAGTGAAAACTAATTTACATAGAGTTAAACTAAAAATACAAGGATCAAATTTCAATGAAATAATGTTGAAAAATATACTTTATGGCCATATTTAGACATTAAAATTATTATTTCTTGATAATATTCCATTTTATAACCTTTTTTCATGTGAAAAATGCGAGTACACGTTTTTATTTTGATAAATTACAAGTGGGCCACTCACCTCACATATAAAAGACCAATCGTTCTCCTCTCTAATTCATAACTTAAATAACTTAGGGATTATCCAATAATGAAAAAAATAACTTAAATATTTTAATCCCATTATCTTATAATCATTTATTTTAAGATAAATTCATTTTATTAATACTTTTGGTATAATCAATAATATGTGGTTTGGGAATATTAAAATTCTTAATTAGAAATTTTGGTATTATTCCTTATTCCACCTCCATAAAATATTACTAAAATATTAATATATTATAACACTATTATCTAATATAATATGATATATTATTAAAAATATTTCATAACCTAAATTCATCTAGGCTTCCATAAAATGGGATTTGAAATCATCATTCATGTATATGGTGGTCAACCGACTCATGAAGCAATATAATTCATTCTATCATTAAATCTAGTGGATATTTGTATAGATGGATTCAAATTATATATAGTATATTTATAAAAAAATTATATTATAGTGTTTTGATATCACAAATAACTTTAAAATTAATTTTTTTTTGACGCGGTTTGAAAACATTACTCAAGTGTATGGTAGGCTTCCACCGTAAGAATCCTTTTGATTATTTTTTCTCTAATGCTTTAATTAGAAGATAATAAGGGAAATTTTATTTAATATTTGTGATATATAAGAAATAATAATTGTATTAATGCAAAAATTTTCATTCGGGGAAGATAATATATCATTTTATATATTACACTAAAAAATGATTACGCCATTAATGTACTTGTGGACGACCACCTCCACAAAGTGATGTGAATATTTTTCATCACAAAATCACATTAATTATATGTATAAGTATATTTAAATAAATAATGTGTCATTCAGAATATTATTAACACACTATAATTATAAAATAAAACATACATTCTTTCTATAATGATCATTGAAAAATGGGAACACTACTCAAGCGTACGTACAACTTGCCATCACTATGATCATAATGTTGTTCATTTTTCATAATAATTTTTTTATGATTGGTTTAAAAAGTATAATTTTTGAATAAATATGATAATTATATTCTGATTATTATTTTTTATATGTTTAAATAATGACCACGTTTACCACATTCAACAAACTGAATCCATTTTGAAATAGTGAACTAAACATCCTCATAATACCTAATGTGAAATTGATTGATTAAATATATAAATAGGTTATTAAAAATTATAAAATAAATTATTTAATTATAAGGTATTTAATCTGAAAACTTTTTATAATAAATCTGTTAATTTATTTTAAATTTTTATACTTGAGTTAAAGGACAAATATGGAAATTCTTGACACTATGTAGGGTTTTTTATTGTCTTGCTTTAACTTATGCAAGAAATATTCCACATTCTACAACTATTTTTATTTTTGGTTCATATAAAACCCATTAATATATTTTATTATTAATTTAATTAAAATAATTTTAATTGAAAAATTTATATGAGGTTCACACTTTAATGGGGTTTTGATCTTGCGATTACCAATGTCATAAAGGGTTTTCTCTTCACTCATTTACATCTTTGAGACATAAGTTATAATAAACACCTATTTGTATTGTGTAGTGTATATAATATCCCATATAAATTTAATATCATTAATATATCAAAAATAATTGTATATATTGATTCAATTGTTTTATTTCATCCAAGGGTATTTCACATAAATGTTACCAAGTGGTAAATAATTTTGTAACCCAAATTATTTTCATTAGGTTATATAAATTATTCATTTTATTTAATATTCTATAACCATCTATGTAATAAATTTTTGTTATATTATTGTTTACATGAAATTTATTTTATGTGGATTTACATTTTAAAAACATAATCTTTTCGTTGATTAATTCTCTAACTTTATGGTATGACTTTTATAAAGGTTATTCTTATGAAATTCTCTTTCTTGGGGACATTTTATTATTATAAGAACCTATATTCTTTGCTGAGGTTTTTATAATTAAAATTTAAATGTTATATCTTTTAACTCCTTAGGTTAATTTAATTTAAAGTATCATTTGATGTTATTCTCTCATGGGAATAACAATTGATGTGTTATGAGAGCAGCCAAGGCATTATCATAAAATTTTATTTTTATAAGGATTATTTATGTTTATGGTTTCATTAAAGGAATTGATATTATCATATCCCATATTTTTGAATTTATATAACATGTTTGGTTTCAATTTCAACTATTATTTATTGAATAAATATCAAGAAGGACATTTGTAAGTTATATTGATCGTTTATATTGTTTTGGATTCGGTATCATTATCTTAAATATCCATGTTTTAAACAATGTCTTCAAGAATTTTATTTTTCTAAAAAAATGATTTCTAGATCCATTTTACATGATATGTTACCCTATTTTTAAATATTTTAAAATTACATTTTTTACTTCTTCCAAATGGGTCACTTTAGATTCTATTTTTCAATTTGTTTTGAAAATAATGTCTATTTATATCATTTATTTCATCAATGGATTTTACCTCCATCGTGTCAATTATTTTCCTTGAAGTATACATTATTCATTTCCATGATTTTATTCAAATTAAATGAATTTTAAAATATTTTCTGAAATATATCATTAAAAAAATTTATATTCAAAATGGAAAGGAAATTTTTATTAAAATGACCATAATTATATTTTAATTGTATTTCTCTTCATAAATATAAAAAAACATATAAGTTTCTTATAATCCCATAGATATATATTTTAATGAAACTTTCCTAATATTTTCTCTTTATGGATTATGATTTTTTCAATGTGATTGGCATGAGTCCTATTTATTTTTTAAGTTTTCATAACGTTTCAATGATATTATTATAGAACCAATTAATTTTCCTTGGGATAATCATGTTTCAATGAAATTTCTATGAAAACCAACTATTTTACATATATTAAAAACGTTTCAATGATATTATTATGGAACCTATTTCTTTTACATGTGTTACTAATGTTTGAAGGATATTATCATAGAACCAATTTCTGTTCTATTGGTTAAATATATATTGAATAGTAAAAAGGTTTCTTCAATGATTTTATAATGAAATTAATTCTCGATGTAATTTATTTGAGATATAGTTATTATAATTTTTTTACAATGGGTTGTTCTATTATACACCAATTTTGGTTTGTTCCATTCTAAATGAAACATGGGTGGTTTTGTTTTAAACCATGTATGAGTGGTTATGTCATAAAACAAGGATGGGTATCCATATTATTAATCAAGGATGGGTGGTTATAGGATAAACCAAGGATGGTAGGATCTTTTATAACCCTATAATTCATTAGGTACCTTGAAAATAGAATTCAACAATATTATTTATTATAATTGTAAAAAGTGATCTGAAGATATATTCCATGATACTAATAAATATTATTAATGAATTATATGTGTTTATAATATTTCTTATGATAATTATTGAAATCAAATGGAATAGGATTATTGATTCTGGTGAATCCTTCCTTTTTTAAATACTTATACCATATTTTAATGTCATATAATCCATGTATTGATTGGTATGAATATTTTTATGTTGTAATCATACATATTGATTATATCATCATACCCTTATACTCATCTAATGATCTGGGATGTCATTCAATTGTTATAGATTATTGTTACTCTTACTAAGAAGTTGATCTCGCCCATTTATTTTTTCATTTTACCCAAGCAATAAATATTGAGGTTGAAAGAATTATGTATATTGGTATTTCGTATGGATGATTATGATAGCCTAATGTTGAATATAAAAATTTGTGTATAGATGATGTTCATATTTATAATATTTTTGTTTATGAATCCACAATGTTAAGTGTTTTCCCGAATTTTCTAAACCTATATTCTTAAAATTTCCCTGAGAATTTATGTGATATAATGTTTTAATTTTTGATTTTTTATATTTTGGATAATGATAGTTGGTTCATCTTTATTGGTATCAATGTTTGAAACATAATGTTTATATTTTCAATGTTTTATTTGGGAGGGTGGGTTTGGGTCTATTATAGTTTGTATCAATGGAAAGGATTAGGTATCCATGGATGTTAAAATACTTTTAATGATAGGTTTTTATAAGAGTTATAGATTCCATATTAGTTCTGTATGATTAAGGATGATCATATAATAAAATTCCCATACACTCCATTGAGGTTTTAAATGATGATATATTAATGTGACTAATAAAATTTTAGGAGACATTTTATTAGGTTGAAGTTTATTTAAACTTTTTGTTCAACATGAACAATGAATTTAGATTTTGAAGAAATATTTTTTAAATTATTGATAACAATTTGGGTTTCTAGGTTCTAGTATATTTTGTTAATTGTTGTAATATATGTTTTACCATATAAATTGCTATGAAAGTGAAAAGTGATTTGGTGTCAAAGTGGTTAATGTTATTTCAAAAGGACATCACCGTGTTTTTTCTTATAATCAAGATGGTATGATATTACCATTTAGTGTAAACAAATATTTAAAGATGGTTTTATTGAGGTTATTTGGGATAAAATGTCATTTATTTATGGAATGATTGATTTTTAACATTGGGTATTACTATTGAATTTTGGAGATTAATGTAGTATTTCATCATATGAATGCTTATTCGTTCTGGGAATTATCATAACATGTTGTAACCATTTTTGATTTAGTAATTATATAATGAATTTTTTAATATATTTATAATCAGTTTTATGGTTAATTGGAATTTAAAAGTTTATTTTAGTACTTTATGAATGAAAAAAACGACTTGAATACACCTCATTTGAAGAAATAGATGATATTTTTTTGAAACATTGCTATATTATTAGTTTATTATTTACTAGCAGGTATATTTTACTAGGTTTTAAATATATATAATTTGAAATAGATCCTCAACTCTATGATAAGGACCTTGAATAAAGAAATATCATTGTGCCTTCATTTTTGATTAACCAACAGTCCTTTCACCCATCACGAATTTATAGTTTTGAGGTCTCTAACTTTTTATTTATCCTTCACATTCATATGATCCAAGATCTCTATCACTCTCAATAATTATTTCTTATTTTATTCCATGTCCTATTCTTCGCATCCCACCTATGTTCTCATACATTGAATCCCAATATGTATTATTCCATACGACCATCATATTTCATTTTCTCTCTCATCCAGAGGATGTTATATTAACCCATTTTACGATGTAGGTTTTCAAAAAAGAGTATTTAAAAATTTGAAAACATTGATTAATGAGTTCATGATTAAATTTTGAGGAAGAAATTTACTAAATTGGGGGTATTTAACATAGTTATATTTTAAAATAAGTGTTTTATGTTTGATAGTGTATTCGACAAACAACACATTGCTTTAATGATGCGTGAAATATATAAATATTATAACCTATACATTAAAATATAAGGTATGAATATTGTTAAATACTTTATGATATATATATATATCCTAATCAGTATTAATTATTCATTAATGTCTAATAAATAATCAATAAACTTTTCTTAAAATATTTTTATGCACCAAAAATAAGTTTTCAACAAAAATAACAATCATTACTTTGAAAAATTAAATAATATAATTAATTTTGGGAACTATTAAAATTTTTATTCATAAAATGATTTATTTTATAAATAATAATATCTAAATTTAATTATGGTTTATTTTGTTTATAAAATATTGATCTTCCAATGAATTGTGAAAAATACTAATTTTTGTAAAAATGACATTTCTTTTCAATAAATTAAGAAATTTTATAATCCCGTTATATTCTGAATATGATTAAAATTAACATAATTATTATTTTTTATTTTTTAATTTACCAAATTTTTTATATATATATTTATCATTGGAGTTTTTTATATGTTTTTATTTAGGTTTGAAAACAGGATTTTACTGAAAATTATTTTAATGTGCCTAATGTTTATCATTTTAATTAATTAAAACCTACTAATAAAGAATTATTTAAATGTTATTTATATATTATATATCAATAATATTAATTTTTACTCATACTATATTTATTATTATTCATATTTTAAATATAAAATCATTTTTCTGTTGAAAAATTCATTTATGAAAAACCAGAAATTTCATCCCGTCTACGGGTTTAATTTTATTTTGAATTGTTCCACTTATGTGAATTTAAATTCTAACATGGTTTAAATATAATTAATATGAGTAATTTATATTATATAATAATTAAAACATTATTGTTTAAAATAAGTAATAGTGAAAATAGTATTGCAGTTTAGGTAAACATTTGTTTACCGAGGTCTAAACTAAAATGAGAAGGGTCCAAATGGCCTAAAATCTTGTAAAAAAACTATTTTATGGACATATATATTCCTTATACTTTATATTTATATATAATTATCAATTTTGGATACTTTTGTTAGGTAAAAAACGTGGGTAGACCATTTTCTTTTAAAAAATTTCAACTGTTCCACTCACCTCACTTATAAATGGCCACCCGTATCCTCTATTATTCACACCTTCAAACCCTTTTGGTCTAAATATTTAATAACCAAATTACATCCCAAATTCTATAATATAATACTATAATATTTTTTTCATAAATACATTCTATTAATACTTTTGGTAAAATCCTAAATAGCTAATATAAGAAGAGGTGAAATTCCTAACAATGTGTTTTTGATTTATTTATTCTTCCACCGTCGTAAAATATTCCTCAACTATGATCATATGATTAAATTAGTATATCATATATAATTATATGTTTTTGTATTAATTTAAAAAAACTAAATAGACGTCCTCTTCCATAAAATGGGATATGAAATCCACATTCATGTGTATATGGGACTATGACCTTGTGAACAGATGTCATTAATTCTCTATCATCACCTCTCACAGATTGTTTTAATGATTGATTTTAAGTATATATATATATATATATGATATTTTAGATAGATTTATTATTATTTAATATCTATATCACAAATAAATTGTATTTTTATTTCATTATTGATACGATAACATTTTTCATGCGTACAATGGACAACTGCTTGGTGATGTTATGTGATTCATTTTACAATAACACTTTTCATTGAAGGTAATAAGGCTAATTTTAATGGATATATGTCATATAAATGAAATAATAATTTTATAAAATAAATATTTATCATTATTAAAATTTAATATATCATTTTTTTCATCAAATAAAAAATAATAATGTCGGTTCTGTATGTGTACAATACCTCCATCATGAAGCGATTTGATTGTTTTTTCATCACCATATCAGAAGAATGATATAT
The DNA here is from genome assembly GCA_963277665.1 of Viscum album. NCBI lineage: Eukaryota > Viridiplantae > Streptophyta > Magnoliopsida > Santalales > Viscaceae > Viscum > Viscum album. The sequence continues at coordinate 1,282,443,563 of OY728127.1, forward strand.
ATTATTATATTTATATAGAAAATATTATATTTATATTATTATTATTATTTTGTAAATAAACAACAATTTTCACCTTTTTTCCAAAACGATCATTGAAAATGGAAATGTTACTCATGCATACATACAACCTACAGTCTCAATGGTCACAACATAGTTCATTTTCCAAATTAAAGTAATAAATGGTTTTAAAAGTATAATTTATAGAAAAATTTCATAACAATTTCATGATAATTATTCTTTATATTTTAAATTCAAGACCTATTTGACAATGGTCATCCTAGAGAAGCCGTTTTGAAACAGTGAACCGAATGTCCTCAAACCATTCAATGCAGACTTAAATAATTAAATATTAAAATATTAAATTAAAAATAAATAAAATAAATTATTTAAGTATATAGTTTTAAACATAATTATTTTATTAATAAATTATATAATTTATTTATTCTTATTATACAAATGTTAAATAACATACAAGGAAATTCTGGACATCGGGTAAGGGTTTTTATCATATCGCTTTTAATTATGTGATACATATGTCATATTCACCACTTATTTTTATTATTTTCTGTATATAAAACCCATTAATGTATTACAAGATTCATTTAACAAAAATTATTGGTATTTAAATATCCATATTAGGTATTCTCATTAATAGGGGTTTTATTAATTGATTACCAAATCTATAAGGGGTTTTCTCATCTTTCTTTTACTGCTATTAGACATATACTATAGTCAACACTTATTTATATTGTGAGGTATATACACTACACATTATACATATATTATCATGAATTAATAATTAATAATGATATTTTATGTTTTAATTTAAATTATTTCAGGCAAGCGGATTTGACTTGAATGTTACCAAGTGGTAAATAAATATGTAAGACAATTTTTTTAAATTTGGTTATATTAGTTCTTCGTAGTATTTTATATTCAATGATTATGTTTATTATAAATTTTTATTATATTATGTGGAATTTATATTTTCTATGTATATATTCATTTTTAACACATCATAGAATCTTTTATAAATTCATATATTCAACGGTATGATATTGGAAAGGTTTATACATATCAAATTCTATTTCTTCAAGACATATGTTTATGATATGTACCTATATTATATTTTTTATGTGTATAAACTATCCTTTTACATGTTTTATAATGAAACACATTTTTTCATAAAATTTAAAGTTTCATTTATGTAATTTTTTAATGTGTCATATGATTGAAGAGTTACTAATGTAGAAAATACTTTATATTACAATCTCCTAAATTATGGGATTGTTTATGTTGAATGTTACATTGGAGGAAATCAGATGATATTATTTTATTAACGAAAACATTTTTCTTCTCAAATATTATTTAATGTGTTTCAAATGATTTATTTAAATTTCATCCCTTATTTTTTGTAGAAATATGAAGATAAGAATCTGTAAGAAATACCAATCGTGCATCTTTTTTTAGATAGGTTAAATCTCCCTTCCATTTGTTTTCAAAAATGTTATTTTCTAAAAAAAATATTTATTAAAAAAATTATATACCCATAAATTATTTAAAAAAATTAGAATGAATGTTCTTAACATTTTCCAAATGGGTTACTTTTGAATCCCTTTTCCAAATTTTTTTAAAAGAATAATTATTTATAACATTTATGATAGGACCAAATTTTCCATCCATAAAATCCCTTAATTTTCAAGAAGTCAAATTTATATGTTTTAATTTTTTTCTTCATAGAAAATTATGTTTGCAATATTTTCTATTTTTTATTTTTTGAAAAATTATTTTCAAAATGAAAAGTTTACCTTCCTCAAATTTCCATTAATGGTATTTTAATGGTATTTTCACACATGAATGTCAAAAAAACATTGGGTTTTGTGCTCTAATGTGGATTAATTGTAATGATATCGTCCTTGTTCTTTGGCATGATGGATTAGGATTGTTCTGAAGATATTGACATAAAGTAAGTTTATTTTCCACATGTTAATCATATTGCAAATAGATTTTTATGGAACCCATTCGTTTTCCAGAATCTAATCATATTTCAATGATATTACTATGGATACATTTTCATTTTGATGGGAAAATCATGTTTCAATGAGTTTTTTATAGATCCCATTTCATTTCCATTGTTTAATCATGTTGTAGATAAATTCACACGGAACCCGTTTCAATCCCAGTAGTTAAATTAGTTTGGAAAAGAATAAAGGTTGTCTGAATGAGTTTATAATGAAATAAATGATCTATATACTTGATTAATAATATCGTTCTTGTAATGTTTTTACACTGAAATGTGGTTCTATTATAAAAAAGGGTGATTCTTTCCATTATAAACCAATGTTTGGTGGTTTCCTTATAGGCCCAGGATGGGTATTGAGGATATAAACCATGGATGGGTTGTTATATTATAAACCAAGAATGGGTGGTTTTATGATATGCCAAGTATAAGTTGGTTGGTAATAGCTTCCAGATCCAATGGTTACACTGGATATTGGATTCAACCATATCAGTTATTCCATTTGTAATAATTAATGCGAAAATAATGTTCCATGATCCCTTACTTTTTTTTCAATGGTTGTTGTGGGTTTATAATGTTTTATATGATAAATATTGATATCCTAGGGAACATGATTAATTAGGATGAATCATTACTTTTTACAGCCATATGAATTGTTTTAATGGTTTATAATCCATGTGTTGGTTAGTATGGATATTTTTATCCTATACTCATGCACTTTGATTATGTATTCATACACTTAAGATCTTTTTATTATCCATATTGAAACTTAATTATTAATTATTATGTGTACCCTTACTAATTATTTTATACCACCCATATTATTATTAATTATCCCCATGTTATAATGAATGAGGTTGAATAGATTATTTTATGAAGTGTTTCATATGGATGATGATGATGACCTAATGACGAATATGAAGTGCTGGGTATAGAGGGAGATGAAGTTCACCTTTATGAACTATTTTTTTATGAATCTATGATGTTATGGGTGTTTAACAATTATCTAAAACTCTCAAACTAACAGGTCCTTGAGAATGTATGTGATCATAATTTTTTATATTTTAAATGTTTTATTTTTTTGGGAAGTTAATATTGGGTAACCTTAATAGGTTAAAAATTTATAAATGTAATGTTTATGTTTTCATTAATGAATTCAGGAGTTCGAGTTCATGGATTTTATTCATATGATTATCCTATGTGTTCTAAATAAAACTTTTTCATCCTCAATTCTAACGGTAACTAAGACATTACCTAATTCAATAAATAGATCCAATAAATTTCTTAAAAAACATTACATCTTTATAGATGAATATTAATTACATAATAGTAAAATCCATGGAAAAACAATTATAGGTTTAGTGCATTAAAAATGTGTATTCAAAAAACAGTTGTTCATAATTGATCTAAATCATTTCTTAATCTGTTCTTCAAATCTAGATCTCCTCCTAAGAATTTCATAAATAAAACCAATTTTAAAACCTTGAGGAAAGGAAACATAAAATTTGTTACCTAAAAAACCCCGAAGGGATAAAAATGGGGATATTAATTATCATGTAAGCATAAAATTAGATTAACGATATCAAAACGTGAGATTAACATTTAAAAACCATTCTCATTATATCATATATCATAATCATGATTCAGTAAATATATCATGGTAGTTAATAAGAAATTAATCATAATGGAATCAAAATACATGAGCCATGAGAGAAAAACATTATCATAAATCATCAGTATGTGGTTTTAATATATGTATAGAAAAATAATTTTCTTATTTAAGGATTATACCAAATACTATCATATAATATGGGGTTCAAATCCCATCACATCATATCCTTAGTGAAGATTCAATCCCAATACTATCATTGGGGAAAATTCCATTACTGAACTAGGATAAGTACCCATTCCAGTCCTTATTACCTCATTTGATATCCATCATTTCCCAATTAATTAGAGGAATATATAATTCTAGTCCTACCCATCACATAATGAAAATAATTAATATGTTTTCCAAAGTATCATAAATAATTTATTATATCATTACTCATGAAAAATAAAGGGTCATCTTAACATATGACAATTTCATTATAATATGACTGATGAAAAAGAAAATTGTTTAATAGAGGTTTCATCATAACATAATTAACCCATAGAAAAGAAACTGGTTTCATTGAATCATCTTTAAATTATCATTACCATAAGTCATCCAAACTGTGAAGGTGGATGGTATCTTGGTCAAATATCCATAGTAATGCATATGTAATATCAATGGATGTCATTATATATTAAAACTGACTTGAAAATTTCATTGAATAATTTATTGAGGGAAACACATTTTCACATAAAAATCATATATTTTCAATCTAAAAATATTCCAAATAATAATGAAAATATTTTTTTGAAAATATACTTGTAAAATTAAAAAGGATTATTCAAATAATTGAGTGTACATGATTGATGAAAAAAATTCATGCCTTCTATGTTAAAATATAGAATCATTTCACGCTGTCGAAAAAAATAAAATGTACATCCTAAAAATGCCAATAATATTTTTTTTAAGAAATAAAAAAATTTTAAAGTAATAACATAAACATTAATATGATATTAATAAAAGAAAATATGGAAATAAATTTTATAAAAAATTATATAGATGGAAAAGGATTTTCAATGAATGGGATAAATGATGATAGTTTTCTATAAAAATATATTTTCGATATCTTATGTTCATAGAGTGAGATATATTAAATCCAATCATGAAATATTTATAAATCATAATATTAAAATAAAATTCTTTGGATTTCTAGTAAATATTTCATAAATAGTCATTGGATACATAATCATAAACAGTCTTTATAACCAATGACATTTCATCATAAACCCCATATATCAAGTTCAGCTAAGAATTGAATGTTACCTAACATCATGTATAATGAAATTAAGTTTATTATAAATATATAAAAATAATAATTTGTTCAATTTTAATATTATATATTATCAACTTATAATATTTAAAAACCTATTAATTAAAAATTATTTATTAAAATTACTATTTTTAGTAGTTAATTTTTTCATTATTCATTGGAATTTCGATTTTCCAATTTCTATCCATATAAATTGATCGATGATCCATCATATACATAATGTTAATAATAATATAAATAAATTTTAAAATAATATTCCTCAAGGAAATGTAGAGATCGTAAAATAAAATATACAGTTCATAGATTAGGTGGGCCGTATATATGCACAAACATTATTTTAACGTTTTGAGGGAATGAATGAGTGAAAGATAAATAATAATTCAAATTTACGTAATATTTATTATTTCATATATATTATATAAATTTATTGAATCAATAATTATTACCATCCATCCATGTAACGAGAAAATTAAAATTAAATGACATCGCTTCATGGAAATGTTATTCAACATACATAAACAAGCAATGTTATCTTCTTATAATGGATGAGAAAGAAAGAAAGTATAAAAGATATTATAATTAAAGAAGAATAATTTTGTTGTAAATATTTTATATTAATTTCAAAACCATCCAAATAAAAATCCATTAAAGTGGGTGATGGAAAATGAGTTTTTATCGCTATGTGGAGGTGGTAGTCCACACATACAAATGAGAAAAAAATTTACATCCAATTTAATGGATAAATGGGTGAATAAAGTTTATTACTTAATCAAAAGAACATTTAATTAAATTTATTATAATAATTTGGTTTTTTATGGATCCCATATATTTAGATGATATAAAATAATAAATCATTTAAAATATTTCATGTAGAAGGATTACATATTTTATTAGTGGGGGAAGGAAATACATGGAATTTCATAAAAGGATAAAACATTATAACGTCATACTTATGAAAAATGATTCAATATGGATAGAGTCATTATGGTTTAATGGTTAGATGTTTAAATTTGAAAAAATGTATTTATACATGTTTAATTATCAATCATGAAATAATATGATGGTTTAACCACCCAGGTAACTTGTTTTTTCATTAACATAGACTATTTTTTATATATTTACTATCTATTGAGATTATAAATGAATTTATAATCAAATGAAAATTTGGTCATGATGGTTCTAAATATGGGGAAAATTATATAAAATTAAATTCAAAAAAATTAATAAATTTTAATTAATATAAAACACACAAAAAATGTGAGGAAAAGTATCTTCTATTATATTTAATGTTTTAATCTGTATAGAATATGTTAATACCAAAAAAAATATAAAAGTAATTATAATTCCCTTAATTTGATTAATAATAATATAAATTAACTAATTTTACTTTTTTAAATAAATTAAAACAATATGTAATTATTTAATTTCTCTAAATCAAAACAATTTTTCAATAAAAATCATTATTTTTACTATCATTGTGAAAAAATAAATGTTTTTTGAACATTCTCAAAAAATAAAACTCAGATATGTCTGGAATATTTAAATAAAAATTTATGATCCATTTGGAAAATACATTAATAATAGTGGATTTTTTTACTATTTTCTAACAAAATAATAATAACCGTTGTTGAGAATAAATGAATTCTTGAGAAAAAAGCAATATTAAAAATTTTGTAATAATTTACCTATATATTTATTAAATAAAAAACTGATATATATATATATATATATTTATTTTTTTTATTCATATTCAATATTCAAATTTTATGTATTTTTTATAATTTTATACTCTTTGAGGTTTCATTTAGACTATGGTTTTCATATATATAGAGATATTATGAAATTAATTTTATTTATTATGAAATTTAACATACAATATCAAGGTGCGGAATTAACAATGCCCATTAATCATGACACTCCTTGGATGTATCCTCCTCTTTTCAGAAAATCATTATGAACTAAATATATATATGAAACACCATAAAATATAAAATTTATATATTTAATGATATTTTATATTTAAATAATTCATTATGAAACAACTATTATAAATATATTTTATTAATTTTTATAATATATACAACAAAAAATGTCACATATGGAATTTTATAAGAGTGTTCACTATTTAAAATATTTATACTACTATATCTTCTAATATAACTTCATTACAATCTATTGAATTGAAAAAAATCTATTCACAAATAAATATCATTTTATCTCAAAATATCTCTAATATGTGAATCCATAATCTAAAACTAATGTTCATAGTTCAATAAACAGAAGCATCAATACATGTAATACTTATAATTTACCACATGAACCAACTCCACTCTTATCACTATTATTATATATGATTTAACAGTAACTAAAGGATATTTTCAATTTTATAAATTTAAATACACTGAAACCTAATAAAACATAATTAAAATTTATATGAACAATGTTAATAATCTGAATAGAAGAATTTGGAAAATTAAGGAATGTCCAGGAATCCACTACACTAAATTTTTTCTTATAATGAATTATATAAATTAAGGGAATAATGAATTATTATGAGTTTATATATAATAATAAAAATGATATATAAACTATTATATTTAATTATTACCAACTGAAAAAATTAGATATTAGTTTTATGATATAGAAAATAAAATGATGAACCTATTAATTTTTTTTTATGAAAATAAATGTTATCTTAAGTTCTATTACATTCAAGGGAGATAAGATTGAGTATCCTATGGTGGAAATATTTTTTATAAGAATACTTCTTGAAAATTATAATTCTATGTTATTATCACTGGATGATAGTGATCTTCATGATTTTCTTATTGATTAAATACACAAAAATCCCTTTATTTTCACATGGGAATAGTTCTTGATCATAATAAAAAATATAAAAGGGAAAATGTAATTTAATTAAATCGATTCATGGAATTTACAACAGAAGATGGAAATATTTTTAGACTTATTGCAGAACATGGAAGACTATGATGACACACTTTCTATCACATCAATTAACATCAAAAAATGGGGAAGGGAATATAAAAGGCATGTTTCTTATTAGTGGATTAAATAATGGGAACATTTTTCTTTTTTTAAAAAATTATCCCATGAAAATTAAAAATGAGTTTCATTGTGATGAAACTAAAAAACATTCATACTTTTAATTGTCTTATTTAATGAAAACCCAATATTTATAAAAAGAGAAGAAGAAGATATCACCCACAAAAATCAGAATAAATTTCCAATCAATTGAACAATGAGATTGATAGAAAATAAATAAATAATGATAATTACACAAATATAGAAGCTTAAAAATGGTCTCATGGACTACGAGTTGGGAGAAGGTGATTCACCAGATGATGAAAATTATGTTAACAGTTATTATAATTCAATGTTATGTGAATCATCCAATGAATAAAAAATTGTGATCAAAATAAATTTATCTTTAAAAGAGAATGGAATGTTGAGATATTAAAACAAACATATGATGAAAAAAAATTATAGGAATAAATTGATATAAATTGAGAAAAAAAATAATTTCAAATCATTGGAAATCATAAAACTAGAGAATATAAAAAATAATAATGATATTGATGATACAAAATCCACTATTATACATGGGATAACTGGATAAATGATTAATACAAAAAATTACATTTAATATGAAATTGAATGATAAAGAAAAATATAACAATAAAAATGATTTTAATACTATATTAATGTTTTTAATATAGATAAAATATTTCTTATTTGATTCTCAATATAATGAATATAGAATGGTGATGTCTTAATGAATTTTACATAATAGGGAAATTAAGACCTCTAAAGAATATTTTAAAAATTAAAATATCTATTTCAACAACGATGTTAGAAGAAATTTTTCCTCCTACACACATATGGAAAGAAAAAGTAATTTGAAATATTTCCAAACCAATATCAATACAAACAAGGGGTTTTAGTGAGACCAATTCAATATTTCTATGAAAATTAATATAGAAAAAATATATTTAATCATATATCATCTCTCAAAGAAGAACGGTTCTATGGAATTATTGGTGTTGTAGTGTTCTTTGTCACAGAGTAGAAATTAAAAAATCAAACATGTCTCTACCAATGTGGAGGAGTAAACCTAAATGATGGGGTTAGGGAGTAGTATACTTGAATAATGGTTTCAATCTTTAATATTTTGATAAGAAGATTGAGATTGAGAATAGTTCTAAATATTTTCATTAAACTTTTGTAAAATGTGTTCATAAAAGGAAAACATTAATGGAAAGTATTACTTTTACAATATATCAATATAATAATCATAAATAAACTATAAAGATGAAGAATAAAAATAAATTGGCTAATGTGGTATAAATTTAATATAATGAATTAAAATATGATATTCCATGGATAATAGAGTGTGGTTGTTATTTTCACAATATTTGAGAATTATATAATCTGATATATATTATAAAATATAAAACATCAGTTCACTTTAGTTCTGACAGTTCCACAAAAATTATACACTTTATATTCAGTATATTTTTGAAAAATCATATGAGTTCCAATAATTTATTGCATATTTATGTGATAATTAATAACCTTTTGAGTCTATCATAACGCTTGGATGATGGAAAAAAATTTATTTTAAAAAATAACAGATTCTATGTGACATGGTTTATGATGGATTTGATATAAAAATTTACTAAAAACCTCATTGATCTTGTTTAATGTTAGATAATTCATGATAGATTATTACCTATGATTTTATTATTAGAATTAGTTATAGAACATAATTCTTTGATGTAAACTGACCTACTTGGTCTCCTCCAGCCCTATAGTTGTGCAAGCTCATCAACTTGTACATTCCTCGATGTAACAAGGGGTTGGGACCAAAACCATGAATATAAAGATCCCATATTAATTTCCATAACCTATCCAACATTTTGTATATATTAATCACGATACATTACAAAATACCATGAAACAAATATTATATAAATATATAAATGAACAAGATATGTATATATATATATAGATTAAATATACTAGTTCCATACAATATATATTCCAGTAATGGATTGATGAAATAAAATACCACATAAAATTGGACACCACATGTCATTGAGAAAATGGGAAAATTGGTTCACCTTTTCATCACAAACCTTTACTAGGAACTACTAGTTGTGAATCCCATTTTCTCCAATAATCTCATACTCTACATTCTACAAGGCCATTAGTATTTCTAACAACCTAGACAACATATAAAATGAAATAGTGTGTGAATTAACAATGATAATGTAATGGTGAGTATGAAAACCCAGAATGAATCAATAAAAATCAATGGGTAATATTGATACAAGTCATCATGAAACTAAATTCAAAGTCATACAACAACCTAGCTCCAACTAGAGGGAGATCTATGAACAATGATGATGCTATAACTCCACATCCAAATGTAACACCAACATAAACTCATTCTAACCTACAAGGGATAGCTGACAAAGTCAACTCAAACTATGGATTGAGGACCCCATTCTCAAATCTCATTCCCTATGGTAAAACACCTCTTTTCTCATAATCAATAGGGAAACACACCTACTTTATAATCCATAATTGAAATGTCATTCTAGATCATCCTTATGATGGAAACATGATTAAAATACCCTTATTTAACCCCATGGATTTTGTCTAGATTATCAAATTCCAAAGGGGCACATCATCCATGATAAACTCTTTAAAAACAATCAACATCACTCGCCTATTGCAAATGGACAAAAAGAATCACAAAAAAATAGTTTTTCCTAGAACAAGGCCTCAAAACCTAGAAGGATCATATGAACTACCCAGTAATGACCCAAGTATTTATATAATTAATTTTTTTCATATCTAATAATATTGATGAAAAATATATTACATTTATGTTATAGATTACTCATTGTTCGATATCATACTAAACATGCAACAATTGGTTTCTTTGAAATCCTATGTTATACTAAAAAATAATATAATAATATCGTTATTTTTAATGGTTTTTAATGCATAGTGGTTTTATTACTGGGAATGAACATAAATAACTACATTATGATTACACAAGTTTATTAAATGTCAATAAATTTATCCAATAAATTTTAGAGTCTTAAAATTAGAATGAATTCAATTTTAAGAAAGAAATACTTAATATTCATTAAAAGGTCAATTTACAACCTTTTGATGGAGAACCATTTTTAAACTAGGTTTTTTTCATTTTAATAAGTTCTTTTTGAAAAAAAAATTCGTTACAATCCGGCCATAAAAATTCACTTTGGGTAATTTTTTTGTATTTTTATTATAAAGATAATTTTTAATGAATAGTGGAAAATACAACATTTTAAGTAAAAATATTCTTTTCATATAATTTATTTATGTGAATAAATTGTCCTTTTAATTAGTTTAAAAGTGTAATTATATTATATTATTATCATTTGACACAATTTTTGTCGTCTTAAGTAATTTCACCTTGAAATTATACATAAACACATATAAATATTGTGGTAGTTTTTACTTCTTAAAAACAACATTCTTAGTTTTGACAATGAGAATTAATTTTAAATTAATTTACAAAACATGTGGGTTTTTAATTTTGAAGAATGGATTAAATATTTTGAATTAGGATGTAAAAATTTTGTAAATAGGTACCTTTTATTTTTTTGACATTATGCATAGTAACTTTAGTAAATATTTTATTTACCTCAGTTTAAGGGTAAATCCAGTAAATAAGGGTAAAAAATATTATTATAATAAAAATAAATTACCCTAACACATGTCCTAACCCTATTTGATGAGATACTTCCGACGATGTAAATCCATGGGTCTATTGTAGGACCCCATGGATCCACTTGTGTGTGAAAATGACATTTAATTATTTTTAATTTAATGTTAATGAAAGTATAACCTAAACATGTATCTTTTACTAAAACATTTTTTATATGGGGTAGTATTAGTGATATATATGACTATAAATATTCATTAGAAAGATAAGAATATTTCCTATATCATCGTAATTTATTTATAATCTTTATAAATCATATAAATAAATTTATTTGTGACACAATGATGATGTAGTGACTACCATATTAATGAATGTTTTAAATAAATGATATTATAAATATAAAATTAAATTTATTTTGATATTTTTTATGCCATAAAATAATTTTATGGATAATTATGAATTTTTATCTTTGTATTAATGTTTCTTTTTATAATTAATCAAGTTATTATGTATTTTTCAAATGTCGTGATATGAATAGTATAAAAATTGTGATAAATGTGTTTTAAAAAAATAATATTTCATTAAAAGATATAATATTCCTAAAAATCTAATATTATAAAAAATGACTTAGATAATGTTTAATATTTCTGTAATTAACCACTTTATGTTCTTTTGGAATTTTATTGTGAATATATTAACAATATATTATGAAATACAATATGACATGGTAAAATGAAAATTAGATAGATAAGGAATAAAGTTAACAATAAGGTTACATTTATGGCCTAAAATTTTCTAAAACCCATAGTATGAGAGGATTTCTTCCCATCCTCATATTGTTTTCGAAATATATCACTTTTTTGTCATTATATTTCTAAAATAAATTAATGATAAAATAATACTCTCAAACATTCATAAAGTGCCTCTCCCCATCTTATAAAAGGAGACCACATATATCTAATGATCACAACTCTAAATAACACATAAATAATCCATAATATGGAAAAATAAACTCTGAACAACACTATATTCCTCCTAGAATCCTTAAATTGAGCATAAATTATTTAAAGAAAGCATTTTATCTTATATCAAAAGGAGTTATCTGATTTGAGGTAATGTCTTCTCTAATGATTTTTTCATTTATTTTCCTTCTCCAACCCCATAAAATATTTTTATTAAATTTTTTATAAAAACACTAGTATCCTAAATATACTATATTTTATTTATGAGATGTATTTTAACTATACTTACACACACCTCTAACTAATGGGTAATAAACATACTGTTTCTATGGATGGTGAACTACGTCCCCACAAAACGATGATTATCCAATCTTCTCCAACCACACCTTATTGTGTCCATTATGATGGAACAATAATTATATATTATATTTATTATATTTATTTTTATCTATATTCTTATGTAATTATCATTTATAAAATACCTTTATTCATTTCCTGTTGTATAAAAAGATAATTTCATTTGAGGATGTTCGGACTACCACGCCCTCAAAGTGATATGACACGATCAAGAAATACATGTAATGTATAAAAGATGGAGTTAATTAAAATATATATGATATTACATTGGAATTATAACATAAATATGTAAAATTTAGTTTATAGTTATTTATAAATGAAAATGAAATGAAAGTAGCGTTCTTGTGTACGTATGACTTACCATCTTCATGAACTGTTCATTACATTTCTTATATCCAAATGTTATTGAATATTATAAATACATATATAATGGATATATAATATATATATGATATATATATCATTAATATAATTCTTTATATGGTGTACTTTCGACCACATGGTAAATTTGTAATTATAACAACTTTATTTTTGACTGAAGTACGGAGCAACGACAAAATGACTGTTATGATATAGAATTATTATATGATAGTTATAACAAAGAAATATGTGATATAGAAGGAATAATAAACTTGAAAAAGGTTCTCAATGAAGTATAAATTAAATTAAGTATGTTTTTAGGATGAAAAAAGACCAGAAATGACGATTCAGAATCAATGTAAGGGAACTTCTTAACCCAATTTCAATTCGTTGGGTTGATTTTCTACTTCTAGATTATGTCATTATATGATTTTGTGAGAAATGAATTTTGATGTCTTATCTTGTATTTATACTTGATTTATGTGTATATATAGTAAATACACATAATTGATCTATTTTATTTAAAAAATGATTTTTTGTAAGGGACATCGTCTCAATCTCCATTCATTGAGACATGATTTGATAGTATATACCTCCATCTTTTACAAAATGTATAATCAACCACATTAACATTTAATTTCATCCAAAGGGTTTATGTTATATAATAATCATTTTAATAAACTAAAAATGGAATTTTATAATTTTTGAGGTGATAGTGACCTCTCTATCAATGTAATCGTTATTTGACTTCCACTATATGCCTTAATGTTTCTAAAAGGGAAAAAGAAATCCCTTATTTGGTTTTTTTGTGTTTTGGTATTGAGAATGTTTTTTCAAATTGATTGAGTATCTCAATATCATGAAATTATTTCTTGCGATTGAAAATTAAATTTCATCAGTGAAATGTTGATATTTTCTATATTTTATGTGTTATTATTATATAATTTTACTTGGACATATGACAGGTGGTTACATGATAAACTAGATGATGATTGGTTTTGTGATAAACCAAGGATGGGTGGCTACATTATAACCTCCAAAGCATTGGTTATGGATGTTCTTTGTATGGATATTCCATTTAGTGATATGTGTGGAAGTCGACTGTATGGTTATTTCTTTATGTTTGTTTATGTACCATGTTACCTTTATATTCTATACTTTTTTTAGGGGCCTAATGGTAATATTTTGGTTACAAAAAAGGTAAGAAATGAGCTTATATTCATTATAGTGTTTTCCTACTTTTTATGGTGAAAAGTATTACTTTATGATAATGTATTCATGTTTTAAAAGTTTTTTTGAAAACAAAATTGTTTATCTCCTTTATGTATCCCTTACTAAGATTTTTATGGTCATCCCATGTTTTGAAATGTTTTTCACAGGACATAAAGATGAGTAGGGTCAAGTATGGGATCAAGGAGAAGTCATGTTTTCTAAAACATGGAACTAGACATGATTCTTTTTTTAAGAGTTTTGTTTTTTTAACAAATGGATAGTTCCTAGAAGTGTCTACTTGTAAAATTCATGTTTTTAGGTATAAGTTATAACCTAATTCTCTAAAGATATAAACCAAAACATATAATCAATGTGAATTACTAATTTAATTCAAGGTTATGTAAGCATTATGGTTAGGGCCTTATAGTGAGTATCAGTGGTCGGTTTATACAAATTTAGAGGTTAGGGTGTTTTTTAATCATAATTGAATTACCCATAACAGTTTGCATATTATAAAGTGTAGTAATTAGTTTAGATAAATATAATGAGTTTATATTAAAATGAATAAGTGTATCATAGTGTTTACCCTCCTCATAAGATAGTATATGATGGTTTTACGAATATACTCATACTAATCATTTTGTTTTTAGTTAATGAATGGATCAAGTAGGCACCAAAGTAATAATGGATGTGAAGAAAACTATGGTGGTTTCCTAAATTAGAAACTGAATTAAATAAGAGTTTAAATTATAACTTTTTTGGTTATTCTTAATCAACTATATGGAGTCATGATTAACCACTTTAACCTTGGTGATTTTTTTACAACATCATATATGCGAGAAATGAATCACAATTGATGTTTAGGTAATAATCATCATGGTGAGTATATTAAAAAAACTATGTGTCAAATAGGTGGAATGAAACCCTTAGAAAAATTCTTAAAAGGGATGAGAATATGTTTTAGATGTGGTAATGATTGTCATAATTCAACAACCTTCCATGGAGAAAAGGAAATGTCCAGTTGACCCTTGGAAAAGAAAAACGTTTTTTATGAAGGATCAGTTGAATTCTTTAAATGTGGTATGCATGATAATTATAAAAATATAATTCCATCAAAGAAGTTTAAATAATAGGATTTGTAGTACTGTATAGATATATTTTCACCAATGCCTTTGGCCATTCCAATAGAGGATTAGGAAACTATCAATAAAGAATGAAACTTATAGATTATTTCTTATCTGATATTTTTACATTATTGAATATTAGGATTTGATTAATGATTTTTTTATTGGAAAGAAGTATTATGGAAGAAGTTAGGATAGAATGTTTAATGGATCCTGAAAAATATTGAATGATTAGTTTTTCTTCATTTTATAAATTCATGAATTATGTTAGATATTTGGGTGACTAAATGTTTAAATGTATTAAGGCTCTTTTGATTATGGGAGTACTTTGGGAGACATTTTCTAGTATATGTAACCCTAAAGATTTAAATGTGAAAATTTCATTCAAGAAAGAATTATCTTTTATTATGTAGACATAATGGATAACCTCAGGGGTTCATATAATTTATTTGGAAGTGATGAATGGTTATTACATTTTGCAATGAGAAATGAAAGGTATTAGATAACTTTTGAGGATAAAATAGATTCTGGTTATTTTTTAAGAAATTCTCTTATTTTTTTGAATTTTATAAGAATGTTATGGTTTTATAAAAAGTAAAACCTATAGGATAGGTGAATAACTATAATGTTCAGCAATGGCATGGGAATATAACCCCCAACCAAAGGGAGACAAGGGTAAATCACCTACCACTAGCCTACATGAAGTCCTTGGTTAGTATGACTTATTTCATTTAGTTAAATGATTTTATAGATCAAGAACATGTTTACTTGGGAGTTTATATTTTATCATATGAATATACATAGTATTGGAAAATGATTTAGTGATTAAGTCATTAAGGTTATTTTTGAAGTCGTTTCCTCTTTTGGGAACACTATATGCCAAAGGAAAATAGAATATTATGGGATTTCAATTGAGGTGTAATGGTGGAATTTTATTTTTGAGAATCTATGTTTATATTTTGGACATATAGAGAATTGGGTTATCTATGGAAATTATTAACCTATAATAAGTAATATGTGATTAGGATAATTAATTTTCAGGATGAGACTTTAAGAGTAGCTGATGTTATTTGGAGATAAATGCTAAGAATTTTGGGGAAGACTATGTGATCACATGCTTTGTGTTTTTAGGTTTCTAACATATATTAGATTATTTTAAATAATTTTATGGACAATTATTTATTGAATTGTCTTTGTTGAACATTGGGTATTGTTTGTATAAATTTGTAGATTGAGAGTAGTATTTATTTTTTTAAGTATTATCATTTTTGGAGATTATCTGATCTATAACGAACTATTTTAGTTTGGGTTAATGTTTAATGATAGGGGAAATATATAGTTTTTTTTGGGATTTTTTAATTCTCTAGAAGTTGATTCTAGCACTTCAGATGTGACCAAGTCATCATGAATACACATTGTTTGTAGAAAAGATTAGTTTGTCGAAGAAATTTTATTAAATGGTGAAACACTACTTTTCAAGAAATTATATTTCTGTATGATATTAGTATAACTAGTAATAAAATTATTCAACTAAATGAAAAGTATCCTGAGGAAAAAAATATATATTCCTTCTTTTACAATCATACTTTTATCCAACCACAAATTTATGGTATTATAGTGGTTCACATTCCATGATCAAGTTCTATATCACTCTATATTAATCTATGAGAGTTAGTTTATCTTCCTTATCCATGTATTCATACATGGAATCCTTGTATGTGTTATATCAGGTGACCTTTTTAGGTCTATTTATTTCATTTAATGTGATAGTTCTACTGAATCATTCTCTGATATGAGACTTTCAGTGAAGTCTCCAATACCAATTTTAAAATTGTGAGCATGCAATTTCCAAAAGGGGGGAAGGATGTAATGAACATGGTATTTATTGAATAATACTTTTTCATATATATTAATATTTTGGAATAATATATTAATTTTAGGTCAAAGAGAACTCTTTGTTCGATAGCATACTCAACACGCAACAATGGGTTTCTTTGAAATCTAATGTTATACCAAAAAATAATTTAATAATATTATTATTTTTAATGGTAGTTAACCTATTGTCATTGTATAGTTGGGAAGGAACATAACTAACTAAATTATGATTAAATATGTTTGTTAAATGCCATTACATTTATATAATAAATTTTAGAGGATTAAAATAAGATGAAATATGATTTTAAGCATTAAATAATATAATATTCTTTAAAAGGTCTATTTACCACCTTCTAATGGAGATCCGATTTTAAATATAGTTTTTTCACTTTTATAATTTCCATTTGAAAAAATAAACTTCTTCTTTAGAAGTAAAAAACAAAAAAATATGTTGTGTAAATTTTTGGTATTTTTATGATAAAGTTCATTTTTTAATTAATAATGAAAAATACTGCATTTTAATTCCAAATTATATATTCATGTAATTTATTTATAAGAATATATATTACTTTTAATTGGTTTTTAAGGGTAATTGTATTATTTTTTTCTCATTTAATCCACTATTAGTCATTTTAATTAATTTCAATTTGAAATTGGGCTTAAACACTTGTCAATCTTTTGGTTGTTTTTACTTTATAAAAATACGCTTTTTTGTTTTTAACAACATTAATTAATTTTAAATTAATTAATGAAAATTATATGTTTTGAATTTGCAAAAATTGATTTTATATTTTTAATTAAGGGGTAGAAATTGTGTAAATAGGTACATTTTATTTTTAGACATTATGAATAATAATTTCAATAAATATTTTACTTACAATTGATAAAGGGTAATTCTGCTAAAGAGGGGTAATAAATAGTATTATAAAAATATCTAATTACCCTATAACTTTTAATAACCCTATTTAATGAGATATGTACTACCATGGTCATACTTTGGTATATTTTAGGACCCCATGAAGCCACTTGTGTTTGAAAATGTCATTTAATTACTCTTAAATTAATGTTAATGAAAATATAAGCAAAACATGAAACTTTTACTAATGAAATTTTTTATATGGGGTTATA
Source organism: Viscum album (assembly GCA_963277665.1). Lineage (NCBI taxonomy): Eukaryota > Viridiplantae > Streptophyta > Magnoliopsida > Santalales > Viscaceae > Viscum > Viscum album. Next base: position 1,282,462,267 of record OY728127.1, read on the forward strand.
TATGTTATATATTAGATTATAAATATTAATTATTAGGATAAAAATATTTCATACATAGTGGTATTTTATTTTTAATATCTAGACACAAAATAAATAAATTTATTTAGGACATAATGATGATGTAGTGATTAACTTATTAATGAATGTTTTAATTAGATGATTTTATAAATATTAAAATAAATTTATTTTGATACTTTTCATGCCATCCAAGAATCTTTTGGGGGTTTATGACATGTTATATTTTTATAAAATAAGTGTTTTATAAATAATAAAGTTCTTATGGATTTTTTAAAAAGTCATGATATGAATAGTATACAATTTGATATAAATGAGTTTTTAAAACAATTACTATTTTATTAAATGATATATTAATCCTAAAGATATCAAATTTTTCCAAATAAATTATATAATTTTTAATATGTCATTAATGAACCACATTAGGTTCTATTTATTTTTTATATGGAATATATTGACCATATAGTACAAATATACAAGAATAAATGTTAAAGGTTAAATTAGTCAACTAAGGGTTAAAGCTAAACTGTAAGGTTACATTTGTGACAAAAACATGTTTAAAACCAATTTTATGAGAGTATTGAAACTTTTCATTTTAATATATTCAAAATATGTCACTTTTGATCAATTGTAATTTTAAAATCATTTAATAATTAAATAAGAATTTCACACTTTCCTAAAGTGCCCCTCATTCCACTTATAAAAGGAAACCACATATAACCCTTAATCACAACTCTCATGCCCCTTGGATCTTTCATTATCTTCCCAAAAAAGGTCCCAATATCCCGAAATTCCTTCTATAAGCCATAAATTTTTCATTAGTCAATTAAAGAAGGCCTTGTCACTTATATCAAAAGGAGTTACCCGATTTGAGGTAATGTCTTCTCTCAAGATTCTTTCATTTATTTCCCTTATAAAAACCCCTAAACTCAAATTATTAAATTATTTTATAGAAATAATATTATATTAAATATACCGGGTTGTTTTATGAGAATTATTCTAAATAAACATACAATAACCCCCATCTGTTGGGTATATAACATACTGTATCTCTGGACGAAAAACTACTGCCTCACAAAATGATGAGCGTTCAATCTTCTCCTATAAACTCTTATTGTTTCAATTATTATAGAAATATAGTTATGTATGATATATATGATATTAATTTTTTCTATATTCTTATTTCATTCTCAGTTATAATATTCCTTTATGCTTTTCATGTTTTAAAATATGATAATTTCATTTGAGGAAATGCGGACTACCGCCCCATCAAAGAGATATGACTTTTTCATGACATATATGGTGCATATAAAGGATTGAGTTAACTAAAATATATATTATATTATATTTTAATTATAATACACCATTTTATCATTTAGTTTAAATTCCTTTAAATATGAAAAATAAATGAAAGTAGTGTTCATGCGTACGTACGCCCTACCGTCTCCATGAAGGGTGATTTTTATTTATTATATCCAAATTCTTTGGAATATTATAAATATGTGTATACTTGATATATATGATATATATGATATCTATATCAATAATATCATTTTTAGATAATTTTATTTTGACCACATAGACAATTTGTTATTATAACAAGTTCATTTTAGACTCAAGTACCGAGCATCTACAAAATGGCCAATATGAACTAGAATAATTATATGAATATGATAACATGGTAATAAGTGATATCAAAAGAATAATAAAAATAAAAAGGTTCTGAATCAAGTAGAAATTAAATTATGTTTATTATTCAGGAATAACAAGGAACATTCGTTATGATTCAGACTCAAGGTAAGTGAAATTCTTAACCCGATTTCCATTGTTAGGGTTGATCTTTTACATCTTGATTATGTTGTTCTATGATTATGTGAGAAATTAATTTTGATGTCCTATATTTAATTTATAATTTATTTATGTTTACTTATAGTAAATACACATAATAGATCAATTTTACTTAAGAAACGATCTTTGTACGGGACTTCTTCTTAATCTCCTTTCATTGATGCATGTTTTGATAATATGCACCTCATACTTTTACCTGGTGTATAAGATACACCTTTGACTTTTACATTCATTCAAAGGAAATATTTTAACTATGAATAATTTTACTAGATGAAAAAAGGAATTTTATGAACGTATGCAGCTACAATGACTACTCCACCGCCATAATCATTATTTTCATTCCTCTATAAGCCTTAATATTTTTAAAATGAAAAAAGAAACCCCTTATTACATTTTGCATGTTTTGTTAATGAAAATGGTTTTTGAAATGGATTGATTATTTAAATATCATGAAATTATTTCTTGTTATAGAAAATGAAATGTTATTAGTGAAATGATAATATTTTCAATATTTTATGTGTTATGATTATATAATGGTACATGGAAATTTGATGGGTGGTTACATGATAAACCAAATGATGGGTGGTTCTATGATAAATCAAGGATGGGTGGTTACATTATTACCTCCAACTCATTGGGTATGGAAGTTAGTAGTATGGCTATTCCATTTAGTGATATGTGTGGAAGTTGACCATATGGTTATTCCATTTATTTATTTTTATATCCCAAGTTACCTTTATTTGCTTTATGTTGTTTTTATATGCTTTATTGTAATTTTCTGGTTACAAAAAGGGTATTCAATGAAGTTATATTCAATGAATTGTTTTTCTAAATTTTTTAGGTGAAAAGTATTACCTTAGTATAAACTATTCACCTTTTAAAGGTTGTTTTAAAAAACTAATACTTTTTCTTCTTTATGTATCCCTCATTAATCTTTTTATGTTCATCCCATGTATTGAAATGTTTTCTACAGGACATAAAGATGAATAGGGTCATGGATGGGATCAATGAAAAGTCATACTGTCTAATGCATGGAACTAGGCAAGTTCCATTTTTAACAGTTTTTTATAAGAAAAAATGGATAGTGAGTAGAAGTGTCTAGTTGTATTATTCAAGTTGTTATGTATATGTTATAACCTAATTCTCAAAATCTGTAAACCTGAAAATATCCTTAATGTGAATTATTAATTTAATTCATGATTATGTAATTTGTATGGATAGGGCCTTATATAACCACTAATGCTTTCAAGAGTACACAATCAACTGCAATTGGTGGAAAATTATGATAATGATGCAGCACAGATGTGGGTTACCAACCACAAATATAAGTAAACGTCAACCCATCACATGGGGGAGTTCAATGTATCATCCTACGAGATGTAAAATAGATCACCAATCATGATTTCACTACGAAATAGAATCCTATAACCAATCCAATCCAAAATGGAGGGATCATCCAACCATAAGTGGAATCCTCACCTACTCTGCCCTTCTCCACTACCGAATCACACTCATGGAATAAAACATTGTACACAGAGTTCTCTTTAAATCCCTAAGCACTAAGACAAGTATTATTTTACAAGATTCATAGTTATTTTAACATTAGTCTCCCACTAAAAATGGGGAACCATGGCTCTCCCTAGGTATAAAATTGGATGAGGTATTTACCAAACCCATATAGGAACACACGACATAAAAATGGTCATGATTGATAAAGGAGGCAACTGTCTCAATCCATGTATGAGTTTTCCTGACCTCAAAGTGGGACCTCTTAAAAAACATCAGCTAACATAGACCACTCAATCCCTAGAAATATAAGGAATTTACAAATCCTTTAAAAATTAGATGAATCATATATCATCATAGGATAATTTATCGCAGGAGTACCCACATTCCATATCACCATTGATCAGGAAACATAGTAATCATAATTTATTACCCAATGATAGGGGCCAACAATAATAATTTATAATCACCAAATACATTTACTGAAGAATCCAATAGAATAATATAGGGGTGAGATAAAATCTTCTCATAATAGGAACATTTAATGAAGGTTATAGTGTAATGGTATTACACGACAACCCCCCCCCCCCAATTTAGATTAAAACCACATGTAACTACTAAATGTAGTGTTCATGAAAAGGAGGGAAAATATATGAATACATATCAGTGTCAAACACCCTAGTATAAGAGAACTAAATAGGGGCTACTGACTACACTCCTACATTGGATAAAAAATTTATATTATTCTTGATTTCATGGGTTCAAGATTCACCAATTAATCAAAATCATAATTTCAATGGAAAAGGATAGTAATGAGGGCCACAAAAACACATTCTACATGTAATGCTAATATTAATGGACTATATTCTTGTCTAAATATAAATAGGTTAGAAAACATATAAATCTTATTATAATATTATGGAACACTCCTTGTACACAAAATGCCTCATTGGGGGTGTGTACCACTACCCAACTCTATGTTAATTTCCCAAATGCATGAAATTCTTGAAAGAACACATGGTGTGTAAGCCACATAGGGGACAAAATTGTGAGCCTTGGACAGTGTTATGTAATATATCCATACATGGAGTTTACTTCTACATGCCAGATACCATACATGATGGTTTGGATTGAGTATATGGTCACACCTATATATGTTGAACCTGTAGTCCTATATAGATTGTTTTTATTGGAAAAATGATATATGTAAATCTTCAACAATCTAAATTAAACAAAAAAATATATTTAGAATTTGATCTTGGTCAATTGGTATTTTCATATGGAATTTCATTTTATTTATTCCAATGAACCTCGCATTTTTTCAAATTTTACCACAAATCAACCCTCAACTGGCCATAATAGTAGTTGAAATTCATATAAAATATTTTAATATAACCTCAAAACGTATGATATAGAAATAAATATAATGATCCATATGTTGTACTGGATCATTATATTATCATGGTAGAGAACCGATGATCAATACTCCATGACCACAACATCTTTATCTAGATCCATTCAGCCTCATATGACACAACTATGAATCACTCTCCATAATTCTCCTATTAGTTCGAAAATATCATTTAGGATTAGGGGATATATTTTTCTCTTGTGGATAGTTGTGTGAATAAGTGATGAGGGAGAAATAAAATTCCTATGAAATAAATGGATTAAAATGGAAAATTAACGACGTAACCTGAAGCCTAGAATCTGAATAGAGATTATAAATGATTTTAGTAAATCCAAAAATTTCAAACTCTACCATGATGTCATAATTACCATCTTGAATTACTAAAGGAGATATTAAAAGTCATGTAAACACGAATAATTAATTTTTCCTTAATAAGTATTAATTAACCCATTAATATTTTTAAATCGTAGAATATCACCAAAATATAGCTTAAATGAAAACAAACTGTCTCAAGTAAAATAGTGCTTCCAGAAATTAGAGTTTATTTATTTGATTAAATTTACATTATACACTTTTATGGCTTTGGGGAAACAAAACTGAAAATATTTCCAATTCATCAACATGGAAAAAATGAATCCACTACATTCCCCTCACCACCAAGGAGTTATATCCTAAATAAATCATAAATAAATCTCTATTATTCCCACAAACAACCTCTTTCTAGAACACCACACAACAACACATGAGTTCCTCCAAGATCTGAAGGAAATTAATACAATCAAAACCAAAATAAAATCTATCACAACATCACAACCCTACAACATCACACAAATCAAGGAAATTTCATTTGAGATTCTCATTCATCAATAAATTCTAAACATCCTCAATCTTCCATATGGGAATATATCAAAACTACAACCAATCACTTTATTAATTTTATAATGTTTTTCCACCAAATGTTTTTTCCTTTAATGGTGTGATGACCAATGATTAGAATAAAAACTCTTCCATAAAACATCTATATTTATTGAATATGGACCATAAATCAGGGAATTTCCCATGCGGGAACCATGACACCCACATTTAAAAATGATGAACTTGATGATTTTTATACCAATACAATCTAACCATATAAAAATATATAATCTGACATGTTAACAAGAAAACCATATTCCCCCATTGGTCCTAGTCATACTTGTTTCCATCAACAAACATTCATGAATAAAAATGAACATTTTCTAGATCAAATCACAACGATAACAATAATCTTCATAACATTGTATCTTTAATTATTGTATTGAAGAATCCAAGACATCAAAATTGGTCTAAATTTTTCCAATACTAAATCACCGAAAAAAATAATATAGAGAAAAATACCATATCACACATCCCAAAATACCACAAGTTATCTCTTTCAAAGATTCTATTAACACTACTCAGATGTCCACAAATCTGATAAGGCTGACTACCAGTTAGTCAGATACTCCTAGAACCTAAAAAAGAATTCTCGATATATCACTTCTGATGCATATAGTTAGGCCCGACTATAAGGGACCATTATATCACAATAGGCATAAATGTTTCCTTTATAATTTCATGGGTAAATCACAACATATTCTTTCACAACATAAAAATATTAGATGTATAGCCTCCATAAAACTTATCACTAATATCTGAGAGATCCAATAAGGAAAATCATATGAATGAACAATACAATTATCAAAAACTGTAATAAAAATTCCTTAAAATAACCATAATTAATGAATTTACACAAGTTATCCAATGAATGAGTTGTTCATATCTTTCTAATGGATGTCCCTACTCAACTCTTGTATCTAATTGACCGTTAAAAGTATAACATGTCGTATTATATAAATTTCAAATAACCACATAATGAAAAAATCCATAAAAACCCATATTTTCGGGTATCATACTTCATTAATGATGTCACAAGTAGGTTACACTCTTGTTAGTGAAATACATGAAAATACCTCTCTGTAAAAATTCATCTAACCCCGACAGATGAAACACTTTTTATTTTTCACTATTAATAAGTCCTCATTAAAACCATATTTTACTAAAAACCCATTTGGTTATCTTGATGATAGTTATATATACATCCATAATATAATATAACGTGCTGGTGATATCTAATACAAGTGTCAGGGAGAAATATGAGTGGCTGTTAGCTCACGCAATATCAGTAAATGTCTGATCAATGCCCTCCATGGATCATAATAGGAGAATGTAGACACAAGGATCCTAATATTTCATTAGATTACTATTGATAAGATAATATCTCCATGAAATTGAAACCATAAACACATGATATGGAACACCCATGTATCTAGGGATCCCATGGAAGGCATTCGGATAGTCAAATTCTCTATACATAACATGAATTTTTGGATGTGCTACACCAAAACCCGTCAATGGATAATCCTATATATTCAATCTTAGTCTAAATATTATAATCATACATCATTGGTAATCCAAAGTCCTCTAAATCTATAAACTATTATGATGGACCCGAACTTTAACATGTGTGTATAAACTAGTCAAACGGGGTCAACTGACCTTAATAGTTGTAAATTATCACCACCATAACAACAATATATTGAGGATCCATAAAAGGTACAAATGATATATAGAGACATCAATGTTTTTGTGGTTTTACACCCCATTAAATTTTCGGGAATATTAACCCCATTTTTAAGTCAAGAATTCATGTGATTATGAACATAATTTCTCACAATTGTACTTGTTGAGAGTTCTACATCACATTGAAAGAATAACCACATACCATAGGGTATAAAACATAAATAATCTATATAGTTGGCAAGAAACATTCCTATTAGTTGAATATCGACCCCATTACAGTATGGTTAAACATAACCTCATCCATATCATCATTGTGAGAAATCACGTGAATGAATAGAGGGACCACACCTCACAAATGGTAGAATTTTCTTCATTATGTATGAGGAAGTAATAAAATCCCCAATATCATTTGGGGAACCCCTAAAACATTATGATTGACCATAATCAAGGTTGTATAAATACCCATCAGAACCAAACATATTATGTAACCAATCCTGAATTGTAATTGATAATCCCGATCTTGCTGTAATACACCTCCATTGATAGGAATATCATATCCAGTGAAGGATATTGGCATCTCGTGATCCCTTAGATAGGGGAAATACTTTCTCCACATATAGAGGATCTCAACCCAATGTTTTTGGAGGAATATCAAACCTACCTGTAAAAAGACCCATAGATACAAGACCATAGACACCGATTATGTAGGTAGTGTATATCGACAAGACCAATGTGATGAGATATAGTATCCCATTATCATGGTATTGGTGGGGAATTATAACCAAATCCTAAAGGTGATTATACACTATTAATCATGACCAAAAATCGTTCATTAGCCATATGGAATTAAATCCTCTATGAACTGGACCACAATACATCGTGAGGGAGCACCAACTATACAACTAAAACATCATAATTATTCTTGTTTCTCTAATCATATACAAAAGACACATTTCTCATGATTCTAGGTAGAATTTATATGAGGGAAACAAACATCCTCAATTCATGGTTAGATCAATTAATGAAAAATATCATTTCATGAAGCCATTAATGTTGGGAATATTATATGCTACTCGTAAAAAATAAATATTACCCTATAACCAATTCCATATAGACCCATGTCAGTCATAATATTAACAGAGGCCTTTTATAAGAATGATTAAACCACCACATTTTTTCTAGGTTACCTAGTCTCTCAACTAATAATAGTCACCTTCATTCATTTCTTTCCTTCATCTATAATTCCATACTCAATTTAATCATATCTCAAAACATCATTCCTGTGATAAATAGGATCTAATACAACTATAATATGACTCGACACATAGGTTCCCCATCATGGTCAGTGGTAGATTGAGTGTTCCATCCCAATCCTACTTCCAGTTGGTATGAGGATTGCGAATTTCACCATGAAGACCTATAACACATATGGGATGAAATATTCTATATTAACAATAACAGATATACATCATAATCCAATAAAAAATATCTAAAATATTGTTTTATATAAATATCTAACTGAAATGTAAATATGTATGTATACATCTGCTAAATATGATAGGAGTGTATAATATAATCTCATGTATAATAAGAAAAAAATAAAGGGCATGATATAAAGAAACATCACCAAACCAAAATATGTTGGGAATAATTTGGTAACAATTTCATACAAATCTCACTAGAAAACTACCATCTATGAATCCCATTGACTCTATAAATATATTACCCCATAAAGACACCCACCCACTGATATCACCATAAATATTTTTCTATCTGCAATTAAATGAGTACAGACACAATTATCTTGTAGTTGTGAGTATAAAAATACCTACTAGGACACCCAAAAATGGATCACAATGATATTTTTCAATACACAACCAATGGATGAACTATATTGTCACCCAAATTTTTCATGTGGGAAAACATAAACCATGAAAAAATCTTTAACTCTACTTTCCAATGTTACACTAACACAATACCATGTTAATATTCTATTTATATTCACAAAATTCATATCATACTATAGGAAAAGTAATTCTTACATAAATCTCATACACTTGTGGAAATCTCTCCCTGGTCATTAACTCAAGGAAAAAACCTCATTATATATCCAAATCCAAAGGTCAAACCACAAATGTTTACATGATGGTAGAATTATGGATATCATCAAATCAATCCCCAAGGATATAGTATCCAAAATTATACATGGATGAAACCCATCATCAATAATAAACTCCACACAGATTCAAATTATAACTCACTAATCACATAGGGTGAACAACCAATGTTTCATGAGAAATAATTATACCCAATACAATTTTATTAGCCATAAAAATCAAAAAAATACCAATATTAGAGTATAGATTCATATTTCTTCTTAAATATTAGGAAAACACATTGAGATTTGTATAACACAATAAGGGGGGTTATCCTTCCAATAGATGAGTGTGACCCACCACATTACACAAGTGACGTTCCTACATCATCCCACTAGAGGAAATACATTGCCTCATTTATGTTAGAACACAAAGAAGAGAATAAAGTGACATAGATATGATTGAAGAGTGAGTTAAACCAATTTTAAGGTAAATCCATATCCAATAATTATAGATCTACTAAATAAGTACACTTGATAATCAAAACTCACAGCACCTTATGTAAAAAAGTCCCCATGAACATATATTATCAACATATCTCATATTCCAACACAATAATATGACTTTATAATATTTTAATGGGGTCTCATGCCTCACCCATGATAATAGATTGGTTGAGTGAGTAACCTACCTAATATAAGAACTCACACCTCATAGAAGGTCCTGATCAAGCAAAGAGGCTACTATTTCTACCCACATATGACTTATCCTATTCAATAATTAGTGATATGATGGATGAATCCTCCTTTTATTTTTGAGGGATTTCCAAGTCCATCAATGTAGGGGATAAACCATTCCAAATCACAAGATATAATTTCAAGGGAGTAACAAATTCCAATATTGATACTTCTCTCTCCATACAATCATCAGAACTGATGGTTTGATGATCAGGTATGCAAATAATATTCCACAATTGATGACTCAATCTCCCATTGAATCTCATTGGTATATATATGGGGAGAGAACACATTACACCCATAGTTGGAATAATCTATGAATGGAATAGAATAATATTAGTTTACTAATAACTACCAATACTATTTCTAAATCCTTATGAACCCACTAAATATAGGGAGCATGGGATGGAGTAAAAATATCATCTTGTTTAACATCCATATAAATTACCATTGAGTTTACCCTACTACATATATAGCACCACCACTAACTACCCTAAAAAATATCATTAATCACTCTCTGTCTATTGAAGATCTAGATATATAATAAAAAATCCCAAAGAATTCCAATAGTTAAATCAATAAGAGGGTACCGCTCCTTGGAGTGAGAGTGGTTCTCAATGGTTTACCAAACCTCACACCTACTCTACATCAACAACTATATCTCATTGTTGATACAATTTGGTATATAAAACATCTAGCAAAAAATAATATTTCCAATTGTATTTGATAGTTATTAGAAACCCAAAATAAGTTTCTAAATGTAAATATACATGAATTGGGATACTTTTCCCAATCATACTCCTAGGTGATATAACACACAAATCCTCCTCGTATGGAAAAGTAAAAACATATATTATGGTGTACATTGTGTGTTCACCAAATAACCAACCATGATCATGTACCTAAACCAAAATTGATTTTTTTCAACAAAATATATTACATGTAGAAAAAAACATGTATATTTTTATCCATATGAGGTAATGAGTCATTTAATGTTGCAAAATCCCAACTATATAAACCATCATGCAATTTACTTCTATATTCAATGTACCTCTCTTTGTTTTTAAAGCTATATAACTATCGAAACAATGATTCACCTACCAAATGTAATTACATGCCATGTACATGTGGATAACATATATACTTGACATATTATTCAACTACCATGAAAACAATTACATTCATAGTTATTTTTTTGAACTACAAATCCAATAATCCGTAATTTTATACTATAAAGTCCAATAAGCTGAAAATTTCAACCCACAAACCATAATTCACCGCTCAATAGACTATAATCAATAAAAATAGTTTTATATAATAATAATTATATTATAAGTGTCATATATAAAAAACCTCATCCAATAGGGATATACCTCCATATCCCTCCACACCTTGTCATTTTAGAGGAATCAATGTGTTGAAGGGTTTTTATTCCTCTAATGGGAATATAGGGGTCAAAATGGGGAGAGGGAAAAATAAAAACCATCGAAATAAATAATAATAAAGGGACCCATTTAAACCTAGTTCATAAAATCTAAATGAATTTTATAACTCCCCTGGGTAAATAATTTAATTAAAAAATCAAATGTGAATTCAAAATTATCATCCTGTAGATAGTTTTGGAAATATAAATATTCACACATGTGTGAATAAATAATATTTATTTAATAAATATTTATTATATTGTAAAAATGTCCCATCTTTGGAATCTCACCCAATTCCTACTCTATGTTAAAATTTTCATCTGAATAATATTGAATCCATAAAAAATTTATTTCCATTTACTATTTGAAATTACTATTTTTAACCTCTTATGGTTTAGTTCCATTAAACTAAATAAAAATCACAGTCTTACACATTGTAATAACAGTGTCTCATAATGTTTTCTTATCATGGAAATGAAAAAATAATAAAATTATTAATAAAATATGTAGTTATAATTATTCTTATTCTAAAATGAGTAACTATTATAATTTATAACTCATGAAATAAGTGATAAATAGTGAAAACATCCAACTATGGTGATGAAATTAAAATAATTAAAATATCGGAGTTAATACACTCTAATGTTTATGGTCATATGAAAATAAATTCAACAAATAGAGTTATATATATTTTCACATTAATTAATTAATTTTATAGAATGAAATTTATCACATTAATTTTTCTTGAGTCTCAATCCTTGGGAAAATTAGAATTTTTTCAGTGTCTTGTTAAAAAAATGATTTCCATTGAAGAGATTGATATTTGAAAATGGTAATGAATATAATGAACAATAGTTCATGTAATATTTAGATTGTCATGTAAGTAATATTTTGTTCATTTCTATATACATTACCAAAACAATATATCATCCAAAAGGAAAAATATATTTCTTATTGATATGGAAAGACTATTCTTGTTGATAATTATACCAAAATATTTTTCTCGCTAAAAAATTTACTACAACTATAATTATATAAAATGAGTTTCAAATTATTCCACCATTACGCATGAATCTATATGAAATTGTTTTATGAAGGAACAAAAAGTAAAATAATTTAGAGTATTTGGGGGTCTATTTTTAGAAAATAGGAAAGTAATAGGTGGTGTAAAGTTGAACAAAAAATATGATGATGTAGTATTACTTAGTTATATGCCAAAGAAATGTTATTAGATTTGATTAACTTTTTTAGAAGATTTATGTGGATTGTGACGATCATATGGTGATTAAAAATAAATAAGATATCAAAAGATGTATCATGGTGTATAATGATGTGTAGTTTGTTAATTATAATCATGTAAAATAAAATAATTAAATTATACATTCAATATGAACATTTGTATTCTACTTGTACTAGTTAAAATGCAGAGAAACTAATGTTTTATTGAACAAAATCAAGGTGGAGAATTCATGTAGACACTAATGATATCATTGGGTCTATAATCTCAAAGTACAAACAAGAAGAATCATATAAACTAGTCACACCAGTCAACATTACAAGATTAATCCTAAATGTTTTAATGGGGATTTTAATAACATAGAGTAGATTCTATATATGAATATATATATATATATATCTAATTTATAATAATTAATAATTTTAACATATTTTAAGTCCCATTGAGAAAAAAAGCACTAGAACAAAATTTTTATTCAAAAATATATATTTAAATTGCAACATTTCATGGGATAGGGACTGAGGGTTGTGTAATGGGTATTATAAAATTGATGGGGTTTATTTTTCTGACACATTTTCAATAATTTATTAATGTGATGCCCTTAAAATTTTCCTCCCAAAATCATCCATAATAAATTTTGAAATTCACAATGGATGTAAAATCTATATTTCTCAATGGTAATGAAAATGAAGAAGTACATATAGAGTGGAATAAGGTTTTTCATCATAATAATGGTCGATAAAAAGTTTGTAAATTAATTAATGAACTTCTATTATTGATAAATATATCATGATCTTCAAACATATTTTTGGATGAGTTCATGAGAAATATGGTTTTAAAAAAGGGGAAAATTGAAAATAATTTGTACAAAAAGAATACTAACACCCCGTAATCTATTATGATTATTTATTTTTATAATAATTTATTTTCTAGTGATTATGATAAAAAATTTAAAGAATATTCTAAAAAAATGATGATAAACTTATAAAAAACAATTCATTGATAAATAATATTTCAATTGGGTTCACAAATTACCCATTTCATTCATGCTTTTTTCATTTCACTTAAAATATATGTGTAATAGTCATTAAAAAATTTCTATTATAGAAGAAAGATTAATTTATATCCAAATCAAGAAATAATAAAACTAATCCAAGGTAATAGTATAAATATATTTAGTGTGAAATAATTGAAGCATAAAATTAGAAGATTCATGTATCTTATTGGTTAAAACATAGATATATTTATAATTTCCACTCTTTATTCCATATAATAATATCATATATTGGAAAATCATATAATAAAATTAAATGGAACTAAATGATACATTTAAAATTTTTCTTATTATTTTTTTTATACAAAATTAAAGTTAAGATGAACCTAAAAGGGTTTCCCTAATATTGAATGGTTTGGTGTAGTTGATGAAAATAATTCTACATCGATTGGTGAAATTTGAATTAGTAAAAAATGTATAACATGTCATTCAATAAAATAATCATCATTAAAATGAGTAAAATTTTGGATGAAAATATGGATATATTACATGAAGGTGTCTAAATGATCTAGGTTAATTCACACAATAATTTAATTAATGATTAAACTACATATTCCTTTTGTTTTTCCCTATTAAGAAAAATATTTTAATTAATTGTTAATAAAGGTATCCGAGATTAATAAAATAATACAAATGATATTGTTTCACAATTAAAAAAACTCCCATATCTATTCTCATAAAATGAAATATATATATATATATATGTAACAAAAAGCATATATGAGACACAAAACATTTACATAGAAAACCCTGACCAAGCTACACCATAGGGAATATAATTATGGTGTTTTGATGTTTCAAAATCAACTGTAGCACACTTCTATTAAATGCCTTGTAGTTAACTCACTAATCCCCATAGTTTAAAACCAATCACATATTTTAAATAATAAAATACCTTGAATAACATGAAAATGATCATCCCACAAATCACTCATCCATTATTATGAATCAAATTTGATTTCATTCAAAAATATACGAGAGTGTTAGGAAACTCTATTTTAATAAGAGCTATGAAATCTATTTTTCTACATAAAATTTTCTTCCTAAAAATTCACTTCATGAACTATTCTTTGGTTCCACATTCCTAATTTAAGTAAATCTATATAGGGCATATAATTTGTATATAGATGAAACTTATTTTATGAAAACTACATATACTTTGTGGAGTAGTTCGTCGATAAACTAAATTTGTGGTTCAAAATATAGTTTTCTATTTGTGATCTTACCCACCGTTAAGAAATCAAATTATTCATGAACTCAACATTCTTTGTGCACAGACCCACATTATGAACTGACTTCAATTGAAATTAACTTATTAAATTCCATTAATAAATAATCCAATTCACATTAATGTTAATACACTATCAGTAATCTCCATGCTTCATAAAAAAGAGATTATGGTTCTTGTATAAGAAAATATGAAAATATCTATAATTATAAAATACAAATTAATACCTTCATGAAATGATTTATTTCATATAATCCTTTCTGTATTGTTCATATAGTTAAAAAATCAGTCATCATGAACTGTACCTTATATGTGTCTCAAATATCAAAGCACTCCTATGTGGCTTCACATAACAAAACTACCATTATTTTTCCCCAAAAATATATTAACTAATTTTAAATCATCTATGTAATTGAGTTAAGGTACACAATCATGTCATGTGACTCAGTGAGAATCTAATGAAAAATCCATTCCTTTACCTAATTTTCTTCAAATCTATGTGAATGTTTTTTAGGACCTCATAACCAAGATCATATGGAATTTCCTTTCCATTTCAAAACATACGCCCGATGATTGTACTATATGGTTCACAAATTGGTGAGATTTCCTTCCCGGATTGACATAATTTATATGTTGCAAAAATTACATGAAAATATATCCAAAGATTCAGGCCCAAAATTTTGGAAAACACCATGATTCATTACCACCATCCAAAATCCTTTTTTGGAATAAAATATTTTAAACTCTTTCAACTTGATTTTTTAAAAACATAAAAAAAGACCTAAAACACCATCTTGGTGGATTTTTACAAAATAATTAATTATAAGTCTCGAAAATAAAATTTATATACCAATATCTATTAATCTAGTTTATCAAATCCGATATAAATTATTATTTTTATATAGAAAACATTGTTAAATTAATATTACAGCTATTGTTTTTTTACATCCACATAACAAATTGTTGAAATTCTGTCAAATACAGTTCCAATTAAATTATATGACAATAAGAAGCTAGAAATGGTTGTCTGGAAAACTATCCAACATAATTGAATATGATTTTTTCTACATTTATTTAAAAAAATTATATCATATAAATTGTAGATATTTAATACACTAGAGGAGAAAAAAAAAATTAATGAGTTTCATTTATATTCTAATTAAGTGGGGGTATGAATATTTATTCAAAATCCAATTATGATTTCATAATAAGTTATTTTTTCATTTATATAATTTATATATTCTTTTGGGATAATTATGTATTCAATATTATCCCCTCTTATTTTCTACTGCAAGCATGAATCATGTATAATTATAGTGGAATAATTGATGAAACTTTTTTGGTATTAAATTATAACATAATTTCTAAAGTAACTTTATCTTTATTTTTAATAAGGTGAATAAGAAAGATAATTTTAGTGTATTTTCCCTCAAAAGTGGCAGGATTAATTATTTTTAGAATAGACATTGAAATTTATATTTTTGGTATTTATTACAAATCAAGAGGGTGGGATTGTGGAATTCAAATATTTTAATGTTTTTTTGTCTTTAATACAAGTGAATGTGGAAGATTTGTTTCAAGTGATTTTGAAGATATTAATGAATTATATCATGATTTTGGAGTCTATTAATGTATTTTAAATAATTTGTATGGATTTTAATTAATTGAATGATTTTTTAATCTTTTTTGGAAAACTATATTCATTTTTTATGCATATTTATAGATTACAGATAATATTATATCAAATATGACTCTTAAATGAATTTTAAGGTAATGGACTATTTTTCATGTGTAAAAAATTAATTTTCCCAAAACTGAATATACATGAAAATTCAAGAGTGGTTTTCATGATACATAACATAATTACATAATATAATCACAGTTTTTAAATAATTACAATCATAGGGATTATGTATGATATTTTGGTTATGAAAATTTATTTGGAGCTCATGAAAAATAAAAAAATTGATGTTTAATTTTTCTTTTTTAATACATATATTTTTTAAATAGATACATAACATATATAATTATATGTTTATTTTTCTTTAACAATCGATAAAATTATCTTAGTAAAAAAATCATACTTATTATGTGACATTTTTAAACAATTACTTATGGTTAATCTTCTAAAAATATTTCAACTATAAAAAATTTCAATGAATATTTGATTCGTATTATTTTGTGATATTCCTAAAAAATTAAATAAAATTAATAAAGGTTTTAACGATGATTCCTATAATGGAAATAAATAATGAATATTTTGGAAGATTAATAATATTAATTGAATTTTAGACACCATTATGATAAGAAACATTGTTTTAAGCTATTTGATGAGAACATCATACTAAATAATGGGACATCAATTTAATTGTTTCCATACTCTGAATATAATTTCATAAAATATTTTGTGATGATGGAATTGAGTGGGAGAGATTAATACCTCATCAAAAGTATCCATGCCTACAATTTTGATGTTGTATTAATCTTATATAGAAAATAAAGTATTACTATTAAAATATTGTTAATGTTTTATGTAGAAAATTAAAACTATCTTATTCTAATTATAGATAGAAGATAGAGGTGACGAAGTTATGGAAAATAATATGTCATCAAATATGTTTAGTTTTAAATGATTCATAAATAAAGATGATATTATGAGTTTTATTGTTTTAATTTAAATAGAATCAACTATTCCATGATTTCTAGTAATTAAATTCACATGGTTTTGTTAATACATGAGTTTAGATAGAGAAGAATAATATGTTATTGAGATTATTGTAACTATAATGTGGATTATTTATCAGAATATAAGTTCATTTAAGGATATATATAGAGATATGAAGAAAAATAAAGTCAAAAAATGTAAATTCTAATCACATATTTTGCTTCCACAAACAATTTATCTTCAAAATAGTTTAAATGTTTGTATTTCACCAATAGAGTTATTTTATTTCAATTGTCAGTGATAACATATTGTAAGTTGTACAAGGAAGTAACACATTCTATGGCCATATCATAATTGTAAAAGAGTATATGTGTGTGAGTTGGATAGAAAATACCATAGATAAATGATATATTTGTCTTTTATGGTGGTGAGACTATTTAAAAATCATGATCTGTTTTATTTTTTTCACATTATTGTGTGGATATATTTTATCTGAATATACTGAAGAGTGTTTATGAATATGAATAAAATATATACAGTTATTGAAGCATATTTTTATCATATATGATGTGATATTTTCTACATTGATTTTGGAAAAGTATATGAATAATAATTATAATAGTAACATCACTGCGATTTTTTAAAATTTAACTAGAGCATGAAAACGGAATTGAATCATATAACTGTTGATTTATTATTCAAAAAATGTTTTGTACCGTAATTTCTTATCTATGAAGACATCTTTATAATTTCTAGGAGGACATACAAAAACCATATACAACTCTATTAAAATATTCAAACATAGTGTTGTTCAGATGATGAGTATTCCCTTTAGAACACATGAGTTTGAAAAGGAAGAGGAATAACTAGAAACTAGATCCAAAAAGGCTCTAGAAACAATATACTCTAATAGTACATTACCATTGTATAAAATAATTGATGGAAAATATTATTCTCATATATTTTAGCCACCAATGAACATTCCATATAAAATCACTATTTAGGAATACTTGAATGTCAGACTAATGGTGGCCCAAAAGTCTTTCCATAATCTATGATTCCAACCACAT
Source organism: Viscum album (assembly GCA_963277665.1). Lineage (NCBI taxonomy): Eukaryota > Viridiplantae > Streptophyta > Magnoliopsida > Santalales > Viscaceae > Viscum > Viscum album. The sequence goes on from OY728127.1 coordinate 1,282,481,159, forward strand.
GAGAGGTTAAAAAATAATTGAATTTTTCCTCTGGTTATTGGGAATGGATAACATTTATATGAGGTTTTTTTATGTAAGAAGTATTCAAGAAATTAAAATATTAAATGGTAAATCATTCATATATAAATAAATGGTCCCATATCTTTCTATTGGATAAAAATAGTCATCATTTAAGGGAACTCTAAATCAAGTTCTGATATAATGGATAAAAATAATAAAAATATATTTTTTAGGAATCAATGTTAATAGTGGAATTTATTGTTGACACTTTTTTCATAGCTCCCACCACCAATAAGGGGTTGAAAGAATGACCATAAACATCCGTAAAATTATTTTTCAAGGTTGCATCCCTAATATAAGAGAGAAGAATGATTATACAAATAGATATTTATGAATGATATATACCATGATGTTTATTTATTTGGGTGAAATATGTGTTCTTGTTTTTATTTTAATTATATAGTATATGAATTGGTACAAATTTTTTACTTGTTTGAAGTTGAGATGTATTATAAGTTACAGTAAATTTCAAGGTTATTAAGGGAAAACTCAAAAAATGAGAAGAAAATATAATGAAAATAAGATCCCTCTAAAATTATGATAAGGTTCCATTAAAACTGATAAGGATAAAAATTCATCCATTGGAATCATATAATCCTTTTTAATTGTAAAAAAATTTCACATGGATTAATTTATTTGACAAGTAACTATAATCGATAATAAAGACATATTATTCCCAACATAGCCCAAATCCCAATTGGATGGTTAAAAACCCCAATGACACAAATGAGATCTATGATGAATTGGGTCAAACAACACTCCCCATTATACCATTCTCTTTATTTTTATTGAATCATAAAAAAAGTAAATTATGATCGAATAACACAATCAGCATGAATCAAACCGTTAACCCCTCAGAACTAGGCCTTCAGTCTTAACAACTAAGGGACCCAGATGGGGATCATAGAGAATATAATTATAATTTGAAGTGTAGTGGTTCAAGATGATTTTTTAATGGAAACATGGTTTCTTAACCCAAAAATCCATTTTATCCCATCATCCTCCCCCTAAAACTCCACTTATTCCTTCTTTCAGAACTAATATTTTTTAAATATTGGTAATTTATTTTTACATGTATCATCATTTAACCTATTATACAGGTTTATTATTTTTTAATTAATCAATTTAATTATGGTTTTATTATATTTTTTAGTTACTTTATGTAACGTACTGATCCAGGTGCCACACACTAGTACCCCGAATAGGTCGGTCAAATTTCATTGGGCGCATGTCCAAGTACGCCAGAGGTTTCAAACTGGAAGCGACAGTATATTATTGATCATGGGGAGAATATAATCATCATTATCAAAGTATAACAATAGAGTAATTAAATATTAATAACCAAATTATATAACCAATAAAAAGAACATTACCAATATCACATGATTTGAAAAAACATGAAATACATTATCCAAATAAAAATAGTAGAGATATCATACTGAATATGTGTCAAGTGTCAATATAAAAAAACCTAAATAAATAGACACTTAAAACCCCCAATGGGGTCCAGATACCATGTATGGTTCCTTTATCCATTCTTCATCCTAACTCAGCCATGTAAAATATGGTTCATTCCCTTAACATTTCCTATAACCATGACTTCTATTCAGGTACCGATCAAGAAGCCCGAGTAGGGTGTGAGTGAAAATCAGTAGGCTACCACCAATGACATCTAAATCAATATCTAGTCAACAAAATTGTATGCAATTTTATAAAGAATAAATAAACGAAACAAATTGAATTGTTTAAATCTATTCACTTACTCTTTATTTAACCAAATAACCCCTAGCTTCAAGAGGACACCCAAACTCTCAGTACATGCTTTTTCATATGCTGGAGTCTGAACCATATCACATATTCAATTAACAATTAATTATAACACATGTTATTTAGTTATCCATTCACAATAATTCATTATCGTGTCCAATTGGAACCATAGTCCAATGCCATATTTTTGGGTCTAGATTACCATGCCAAGGAAACTGTGGGTATTTTAAGTAGTATTTTGTGACCCACAACTAATTTATCAATATGTAATGCAAAAAAATGTGATGCAATAGGAAATTCCCCATTGATGAATATCATTATTTATCAATTTGGTAATTCGTTGCTGTAGACCATGTCCCACACAAAAATATCAACATTTATCTCAATGGTTTTTGATGAATCATAACATGTCCCACAAAAGAATATCACAATATCACCTGTATCACATTATCAATATTTCAGAAGCATCAAAATATCACATGTACCATAATACCTCATTAATTAATTCACCAATTGATTAATCCAACTCAATAGTCATATATTTACTACATTCAACTATTAAGTTCATTAAATAATTAATAACAAAAATTCCAATAAATAATTCAACATATTGTTAATCACATCAGATTCGTTCATTAATTCCACAATAAATTAATCACATCAACAATTGTATAATCTCTACAATCACCCTAAATTAAGTCAACAATAAAATAAACCAATTGAAATGATTAAATTAACTAAAAATTTTCCAATTATTTTTGGAATAATTAATTAATCAAACTTCACAATTCCAATATCCCCATAATTAAAACAACAATTAATTATTCTGATTCAATACACTCAATATCCCAATTTCAAAATCCCATAAATAATTAATTTTACAATTTAATAAATTCAATTTGAAAACTCAATATATAATCATAAATAATAAATTATACAATTAAATATATGTAATCGATATAAAGACAATTTTATTTGAAAAATATACCACAAACATCAGGTTCAATGACCAATGGTCACTAACAGATATACCAAATTTGAAGAAGAACAATCAAAATCATGGTCATGAACACGATCATGATCTAAATCCGATATCCGATATCAAAAAATAATATATCTAACAAACTAGAATCATGATCTGTTATAATCAATTGATAAAAATTCACTATTTTATAAAAAAAGGAGAGCTTGAGGGAGATAGAGAGATCTAGTTTTGAATAAAACAAATACTCTATGTGGTTCAGATCTTCAATCTAGTCTTTAAATCATTAATCACAGAGCATATATGGTCTGGGATTCCATATGGGAGCCCCCGAAAACAAGATAAATTGTTTAGGGCTTAGTTGGGTTGAAATATGATCAATTCTACATGGCTTAGGATTTTAAAATCTAATTTTCCTGTTAATTAATAACCCATTGATGGTATCATGGGAAGGGGTGAATGGATTAACAAAATGTTCCCCTTAACCATATGGTTATTTTAGTGGGGTTCATGATTTATTCTAATAGGTGCCTATAACAGTCCAAGATTTCATAGTACGTTATTTCTTCAAAGTAATTCAATAACTTTCACTACACGCAACACCATGTTCAAACGCACCACGACATACCAAACTAGCCTTTGAAATGTGGTTATGAATCGTATTAATAGAATTTTGAACTTTATATAATCCATATAATTTTAGAATCCATATTATGAGTTTCTTAGACATAATTTAAGAACGAATTAATTTTTTTCAGATAAAAGAATTATTTTTTTTAAAAAAAATACACTTTTACCGCCTTTTAATGGTGAACCCTTTTTAAATTCAATATTTGACACTTTAATATATTCAATTAGAAAAAATAAACTTTTTCGTTAAAATCATGAAATACGAATTTAGTTTCAATAAATTTTTGGCCTATTTAATCCAATGCTGCTCATTTTATATAATTTCACACTGAAATTGGACATAAACAAGTGTCAATCATTTGATAGTTATTATTTCTTAAAAATACCACTTTTGGTTTTGGAAATGGGAATTACTTATAAATTAATAAATGAAACTTCTATGTTTTTAATTTGGTAAAATAGACTTCATTTTGGAATTCTGAATATCAAAATTTGATTACGGTGATTTTTTTAATATTCTAAAAACATTCATTTTTTGATGAATACTGAAAAACACTAAGTTACTGTTTAAAATCGACTTTTTATTTAAATAATTATTTATTTTATTTAAATTTATTTTAGGAAAAAAATATATTCAAAATACCTATATAAGTTCAATTTAATTCATTGGAGTCAATTTATAATAATTTTATATATATATTAATATTATGGAACTTTACTGTCTTTTACCGAACTCCTAGGAGCATTTTCAAATTTACATAAAAAATAATTTTACTACTCATGTGAATTGAATTTCAAAAAAATGAGAGACCCAATTGATATCAGTATAAAAAATTTTGTTCAATAAGATATAAATAATTTTTGGTGAGTAGTAACTTGTGACTTTTATTTACCACCATTAAAAGAAAATAGGGTAATTAAAGGAAAAAAATGTTATTATTATTACCCTAACACGTGTCCTAATTCTATAGGATAAGTGTAATTCGAAAAAAACAACCTTAGGAATAAAATATGATCCCATAGGTCCACTTGGATTAGACTGGGACATTTATTATTATTTAATTTAAGAAATAGTTAAAAGTGTTAAATTCAAGTTTTCATAAGTAAAACATTTTTAATATAGGGTAATACATAAGGTAAATATGACTTTAAATATTCATTAGAAAGATAAACATATTTCATATATAATGATATTATATTTATAATTTTTAGACACTAAATAATTAAATTTATTTAATGACACAATGTTGATGCAGTAATTACCTTATTTATAAAAGTTTAAAATAATTGATATTGTAAATATTCCAATAGATGTAATTTTATATTTATGATGAAGTAAACTAATTTTATAGGTTGATATGAAATGTTAGGGTTGATTCAATAAATTTTGTTCTATGTAATCATGCCGTTGTGATTTTAATAAAAAACAAATACCGAATAGTGTCAAAATTGACAAAAATAGTTTTTAAAACAAATATTATATTATTAATTGATATAATAGTCCTAAAAATATATGGATCAGCCAAAAGAATTATATAAAAAAATATATGAAATTAATGTAAAAATTGGGGTTTTATTTTCATTTTATAGTAATTTAATTAACCATATAATATAAAAATACTAAGAGAATTGTAAATGTCAAACTATTTTACTAAGAGTTAAATCTTTAAGTAATTGTTAATATGTTGAACTAAACCTATCTAAAACCTATTGGCTGAGATGTTTTCGACCCATCCCCACCTTATACTCCAAATAAATCATTATAGATCCATTAGAAACCGAAAATTATTTTATTATAAAATAATAATTCCAGCTTTTCTAAAAGTGTCCCTCACATCTCTAATAAAAAGGCGCTTCACCTTATATTAAATTCACACCCAAAAGCCTTTTGGACTAGAAATCCCATTCTTGAATATCCTCCCAACATTCCTCCCATCATACTCGAGGCCTTACTTTGGTCAGAAAGTCATTCTAATGAGCCCTTTTGGACAAATAAAAAGGAAAAACCCGAAGAAGAGGTAAATATGTCGTCACCTCCTTCAAGTTCTTTTCATCTTACACTTCCTCTTTCTTTGTTGTTTCCATTATAAAATAATAACTCCAGTATCTTATATATAAATTTATTATAATATAAAAATGATACACCCATATTCATTATTCTATCCATCCTATAAATGACAAAGTCACCATACGTGAGTACGTATGGATAACCGTCTCCACTTTGTGGTGTTGTTTGTAATTCAACCACATCATTATTTGGATGGGTATAATAAAGAGTATAAATGATGTAAATAATAAATGAAACATGTTAATTATTCTTTATATATTATATACCATCCAATTATATATTATTTTTAAAATCAAAAGAATGATATTGTCGCTCATGCGTACGTACAGATTATCGTCTCCACAAACGCGAGGAGATTCATTCCACGTCATATCCATTAAAGAATAATTTTAATTATATGATTAAAAATAATTTTTAAAGACTTAATATAATTCTGAATATGAATATTATACACTCTATCCATAACATACATTACATACATAATAATGCATATAATGGAAAACAAATCAGTTAACACCCAGAATGACGATAATACTATGATATTATTGACAAAGCAATGTTAAAAGATCATATATGATATCATATTAATGTATATGATTCTTGAATAATTTAATAACAATTATTTCACCATTATATAGGAGGTTAACCTATCCTCAACCAAGTAAAACTACAAGGTAAGGGTTAATTCTACAATCTCTTCATTATCTGAGGTTGTTTGTACATAATTATCAACTGGAACCTCTTTATCATCCACATCAATGTTTCTTAAAATGTAGTTCAGAAACATTTTTACTATTTACTAGTCAATGGGTTAAATTTATTTATACCATTATTTGACCTTATATGTTTTTGAAAGGAATCTTTCTGTCATTTTCCAATCAAGATCCTTTATAACCTTTTCGACAAAATTAAGGTTGGAATGTTTTTTAACATATTCGGCTGGTGCAGTTGTTTTCCACCATTATAACATCATCGAAGCTTCACTTACAAGCTTATAATAATATTTTCAAAATAAATATTTTCTTTATAATTTTTCTACTCTTAAATTATTTCAAAATATAAAATAATAGTTCTCTAAAAAAGATAATGATTTCATCTATTTCAACATCCATTGATGGATTTTAAGCTTATTTGAAGTTGATTTGTTATGATACAGATATTCCATATTGTATTGATGGTTTTGTGATATGTATGACTGTGGATGTGTTATTTTTACACCATTCATGGTCTATGGATAAATTGTTGACATTTTTTTGCTAGTTTTAATATGAATGTTTATGTTATGTTTAAATATTTTCATATGAGGAATGCATTGAACTTAGTAAGTTATTGGTGGATCCCCCTATATCTCCTTGATGCATCGGTAGGTCTCATGAGACAAACTAGTGTCTTGACACAAGGCCTTGACAAAATCTTATTTGTAGTCTTGGCATAAGGCCTTGACTATGTGGTTATGAAATTCTGGCATTATGAATTCCATCATTATTAAAGTTGCTAGTGATATTGCATGTTATTATTCTACTAGTAGAATATCAATGTGTGTAAGTAAATGGAATTATTTTGATTTTATCTTCGCCATATTATTGTGAAGTTCATGTTTAAAATGATTTCATTTGTGTTTTATACATTGCCATAAATGTTTATATTTATTTATGAAATCTTCTGCTATATTGTTATCCTTACTGAGCATCTGGTCTCACCCCTTTCTATTTATTATTTTTCCCAGGATGCGACTAAGAATATTATGACTGACCTACTGGGATAGTCTATGAGATCTCAGTGTTGTCTTTTGAAACAATGTTGTAGTACTTTTCCATTTTATGATGTAATGTAAACCTTATGAATGTATCTAGTACTTCCAATGCTACTAAACTAATAGGTCATTTGAGACGTGATCTTTTGTGATCATACCAATGATACGTAATAATGCACTGACTCTAGACTTCTGGGGTTAGGGAGTTACAGTACCATAGTTTGAAAAACAGTGCCCCATCCATGTAATCTCTCTCTGTGATGGGTTTCATGGTTTGTTTATCCAGTGCACAATTTTTGGGATAACCTTGCACCAACTAGGTACAGTGCTTCTTGTTTCCCATTTCCTCAAATTTTAACCATAACACCCCAGAAGTAAATCCAAAAGAAATATTATCAAAAAAAAATTAAACAAAACATCTAAAATGTTGCTCTAGAAAAATCTAGAAAAGGACGAGATCTTACTATCTCCCTTCCATATAATAATTCATCCTCAAGTAGTACTCCCAACCATCTATATGATTCCAAGTAAGGTAAATAGAGACACTAAGACCACATATTTTTTTCTCTTTCCCATGTATCCTCCTACACATGCCCATGATTCCATAATACATGAACTATTAGCACAGTCCTTCCCCACAAAACATTCTCACTGCAATCCAACACACACATCAGATTCTCTTCAAAGGATGCATCAGCCTCAAACCCAAAATCATCCCTAAAAATAACATGACAATGTTCTAGCTGAACCTCCGATGTTTTGAAAAATTAAAAACATTAAGCATAGCATCCTGCCAATATGGACTGGCCAATCAGTATGCCACCATCCTAATTCTCTCCACAACAACAAACTATCAAACAATACTTGGATCCAACATTCTATGACTCTGTATCCTTGAATTATTGAACCTAGGTGAAACCCAAAAGAATAGACAATTACCCTCTATAAACTATAGGGGTCATTGACCATAAAATTTTGTCTACTCTGAGCCATAACTGTATGTTTCTGAATTAGTTGAACCTACTCCAACATCTCTTACTCAAGACATGGCCGAAAAAACTCTATCCCACCAATCTCAATCTTGTATAGAGCTAATCTATATGTTTTAACATAATTAGTCTCAAATGTTTCCACCTAAATATATTTATGATAACTGTTATTATAGTAAAATTCCACCGATGCTATGTACTTCTCCAATGTCCCTCTAATGTCTACAAAAAAAATGCTTGAATCATATCCTCATGAATCTTTATTATTTATTCCAACTATCCATATTTATGTATCTAGAAGTATTTACTCAATAAAACATGTCTACCAAGTGCATTCTAAAAGCATTTACAAAAGTATGAAGTAATTCTTGAGTCACATTCTGAAACTATAGTCTATGGAATTACTTGAAAACAAACTATATCTTGAATGGACAAGTATCCCAAACTATTCCACTTTGAATATATCTCATGCAGATAATAAATATTCTACTTTCATAAAATGGTCCATAATCACCCAAATAACGTTATTATTCCGAGGAATATTTCGGAGACCCACCACAATGTCCATGGTAACATTGTCCAACATCCAGTTCGTAATGGTAAATGGTTGTATTATACCACTAGGTCATTGATTATTGTCCTTCATTGGTTGATAGGTGTATCATTGTGTCATAAACCCTAATATCTCCATTTTTCATTTCTGGCCACTAAAAATATCGTCATAAGGGAAATTACATTTAGGTCACACAAGGATGCACCACCAAATTTGATCCATGAAAATTTTACATCATCTCATCTTACATGATTGTAATCACAAAAACATGATTACTAACAAATATGATCTCATCATCATCTATCATGTAGTTTTAAGGTTACACCCCACCATCATGGATTTCCCTTACGACAAAAAATTAGTAATCCTCATATTGGATAACCCTAATAAACCTTCATAATATATACCCCACTAAAAATGATATGAGTTTCATCTTCTCCTGACCCTTATGAACCATAATATTTATCTCATCTATTAAATTCATCATCATCCACCCAGTACTAGACTCCCAAACTACCTAGGTCTGAGTTTTCCTAGTTAATTTATTAGCAAAACTATTTACCTTCCTCATAATATATTCAAGTTCAAATTTAAAATACATCAAATAACCAATCCAAACCTATTATCAATGACTCACATCTCTCAAAATAAATATGTACTTCAAGATCGTATAATCATTATACATAGTAAATAACTCACCCAATAGATAATGTTTCCATAAATTCAAATCATTAACTAATGTAACCAACTCGTGGTAATTTGTAAGGTAATTCTATTCGTGTGTCATCAACAGCTAAGCCCCATACACCTCGAAATGATCTACCATCATCAAAACTTGTCCATGTCCTATCCTAGAAGCATCACAATACACCATATAATTCTCCCTTGACATAAGTAAGATCAAGACTACTGTCATTTTCAAGCAATTATTTAACTCTTATTAGGCATTCTCGACTGCCTTAAACAATTAAAACTTCAATCAATTCAATTTCAAGCTTAAAAGGGGTGCTTTCAAAGGGGAAAATTTCTTAATGAACCTATGGTAACATCCAACCACAACCAAAAGGTTATAGATATAAAAAATATTCTTGGCCTACTTCCAAGATACAATATGCAGAACCATCATAGGGTCTAGTGAAATAACTTCATATGAGATTATGTGACCAATGAAGCTTACTTGATCAAATAAAAACTCACACTTATATATCTTTGCATGTAGACGATGCTCCCTTAGTCTACTCAGGATGATGTCATGATGTTGGTAATGATCATCATGAGTCATGGAGTGTACCAAAAAATCACCCACAAAAACACAAAATACTGATTCAAGTACAGATGGAAGATTAATTTCATTAAATACATAAACACTATAGGTGCATTTTTCAGACCAAAAGACATCACGATAATGTCATATTGGTCATACCATATTCATAATGTAGTCCTCGGTATAACATAATATAAAACACACCAATAAATATTCCTAAATCTCACATTGATATTTGAGAAAACAAATGTTCCAAAAAACTAGTCAAATAGATCATCGATACACAAAAAAGGATACTGGTTCTTTATAATCATTAGTTTTGATATCTAGTAATCGACATATAAATTTATTGTCTAATCAGCCATCTTTACAAACAAAACAAGAGAACCCCAAGGCAACATAATTGGTAAAATAAATTCATTATCATCCAAATATTCTATTTATGTCTTGATATCATGAAGCTCTTTTTGTGCTAGTTTGTATAGTGGAATAGAAACTGGCTCAACCCATAGCATGAGATCAACCATAAATTCCACATATCTGTGAAGTGGAAGCAAAGATAAATCTTTTGGAAACACATAATGAAACCTATCCACTATATATTGAAATACATCTTACATTACACCTCGGATATCCAGTAACAATCTAGTCACCTGGGCCTTGATCTACCCTAGGTGATAATAGAATGGATCTGCAAGGACCACTATGATGTTTCACTCTAATCATTGAATTTAATAGGCACTCTTAGTAGATGAAAAAGTCACTGTCATGTGGTACAATCTATGTGGGATTGGTATGCTACTAACTAGTCTATACACAAAATTAGGTCAATGTCAAACATATAATGAATATAAAGATCCCATTGAAAGAGATACACACCAACTATAAGAGAACACCCATTGCACAAATTGATGTCTCTCAACCATACGCCAAATGGTATATATGTCTTTCTCATACCACTCAATAACTCCACTATCAAGATCAAACCATTCATGAGATGTTCCAACATAAAAAAAATGGGAGGCAACATAATCAAATAATGAAATAGCTATCATAGAAACAACATTAATAGTACTTATAACTATTAAGAGTCAAGACCTACTATCCACCATTGTACATCGAACTAGACACCATTGTCCTGCACCACATCCCTGTGAAGCAGTCTAAATCCTCAGAGCTAGAAAACTTGTCTGATATGGTTGATCTTTCCCAGATGTGTTGTATCCACTACCTCTACCTCTATGGCTAGAATAAATACATCTTTCAGACTAATATGGGGTTTAATACCCCCTACCTATACTCTGATTCTCCCTATGTCCTACATCAGTTCCAATCTGTCATGGATTCTTGTATACCATATGTGGATGTCCCATCCTTTCACAGCCTTGTAACTCTACTGGGGGTTCGGGGAACTATGAATCGATGTGTCCTGACCTACCACAATGGTTACATATCAATCAAGAAATGTCTTATATATTCGAAACCTCAATCTAACCACTATTCTTTCCATGGTTATATTAATATTCATTTAACAATTCTCATACTCCTAGAAGTAATACCTCATGTTTTTTCTACAAAAACCTCATATCTTCCACTAGAAACCTCTTATAGGTTCCCTTCAGATATGAGTGTCTAATTCATAGCATTATAAACTTATTCAATCTAATGATATTAAATTTGAATTAATTTCACATTTAAGCCCATTTGAAACCACGTTTCCATAGTATCCTCATCTCCATCAATTATTGGAAGAAATTGTTGAATGTATGTAGAGTGGCCATAATAGTCCATCACTAACATAATCCCCTAATTCAACATCATTAAAATAGCTTCTCTCTCATTCCATAGTGTCTCGAGATAAATGTTACCCATGAAATTCTCATTAAAGTCCTTCCACACTATATTCTCCAACTATCCATCCTCATTCTAGAAGTATCACCAACTATTTTCATTACCATAAAACATGTAATCTATTAATTTGACACTTTTCTTAGTAGGATTCTCTATGTTGTCAAGTATAGTAGGTATATAAATAATCTAGAACTATGCAACCTCAGGTCCACCTGCTCTTGTAAATATCAAAGGGTGATGCAACTAAAATACCATATCAAGTCATACATGCTTTAAAAAAAACTAACGGTCTCTCTCCACATATTTCATGAAGCAAGAAATGTTCTCTTGAAAATAATCTCTAAATTCCTCACCTAGTACTATCGGTGCCACCAGTTCCACTAATAGTGGACCATTTCTAGTCATAACCTCATGTCATCCTCTCAACAAGCATCATAATGGAATATTTTCTCTACAATTCCAAACACATGTCTAAAGACACATAACACCATTTTATCACATTTTCTAATGAGGAAATAACAATAAATCACTACAAGTATTTTCTTCAACCCCACCACATAGTCAAAATAATGGAACAATCACTACCATTAACCATCCTACATATAGATAATGGATAAAAATGGTATAACCCAATATTATTTCAAGTTTCTCATTAGAAACCCAATTTTTAACATTTTTTGTCATTTCAAAACTTTTAATTTCATATTAGACACTATTTTCAATACAAAAATTCACATAATAATGAAAACAACTTTCATAGAAACAACTCAACCCATAAAATTATATTTCCCATGAGACCTTAAGATAATGCATGTCACTATAATTTTTGGATTTTTGGAATAATGTATGCATACTCAAATCTCATTCCATTAATGACATAAGTCTAATTTTAGAAAAAATAATCAAATCTCAAAAAATTTCATCCCTCAAGGTGAAATACCATAAAATATAAAAACAAACATCAATAAAAACAATCCAACCCTGGGTACATGGATTTTACCCCCATACATGGGATAACTACTCTGATGCACTATCTATTAACTAAGGCCTAACTCATCAATTTTTCTAATCTACCTTTACTAAATGTTGTGACAAATAAAAAAAATGAAAACTCCCTATGATACCCATTTTTAACATCCCAACTCATGTTTCTAACATTAGTTCCCTAAATTGGTCATTCACTAGTCCATGGGTGTACCACTCCACATGCCAAAGACTGCCAACTAGAAGAGAGGTTCTATTATTGATCATGTGGAGACTATACCATCTTTCACAAAGTTGACAAAATAGAAATAAATAGGAATAAAAAAAATTATATAATCAATAACCATATAGTACCAATATCACATAATGAGAAAAACATGAAATATAATATCCAAAACTAAAAAGTAGACATTTCATGTTGAATAAGATTCAGGTTTCAGTATGAAAATACAAAAAAATACTGAAAAATTTCTTGTGGGTCTCGATACCATGTCTTGTTCCCTCATCCATGCTCCATCACGACTCATCAATATAAAATAATTCTCTTTCCCTTATCCAATCCTTCAACCATGAAATCTATTTTGGTACTGATCAGGCATCCTATGTATTGTGTGAGTAAAACATAGTAGGCAATCAGCAACAGTGTTCAAAAAAATATCATGTCAATAATGGTGTATGTAGTTTTACAAAGAAAAAAATCATCAATGTAAATAGTTTACATTAATTCAATTACTCATTATTTAACCACATTAACCCTCTGGTTCCCAAGGACACCTGAACTCTTAAAACCTAATTCAGACCATGGTGGAGTATGAACCATATCACATATTTTATTCCCAATTATTTTTAGCACCTGAGATTTTGTAATCCATTAAATTTAATTTATTATCATTGAAAATTGGAATAATAGTCCAATTCCATCATTTTTTGCCTAGATAACCATTCTTGGACCCTGTATGTATTCAAAGAAACAGTGTGTGACCCAAAACTCATTTATCAATATGTATTACACAGGTTTTTTGATTCACCAAACCAGGTGCCACACACAAATAGCATTATTTCTCAATATGGGATTTTGATATAGAGGACCATGTCCCACGGAAAAATATAATTATTTATCACTATGGGATTTTGATCCATCAGGCCATGTCCCGCCAAGAATATAACACAATCACATATATCACAATTTAAATATATCACATGCACAACAATATCACATGTACCATAATATTACATTAATTAAATCACCAATTAATTAATTCTACTGAACAAACACATATTCCCCACATTACATTAATTAATTCGACATTTATTCAATAACGTCAATTAATTAATTAATTTATCAATTAATTTATCAAATAAATTAAATTAGTTAATTCAATAATTAATTAATCACATCAAAAATGATAAAATCATTACAATCTCCATCAATTAATTAGACTGTTAATTAATGAAATTTAATCAATTATATAATCAAAACATTCTCCATTGTTAAATTCAATAATTAATTTCTCCAATTTCACAATCCTAATATTCCCAAAGTTAATTGAAAATTAAATTATTCTGATTCAATCAATTATATATCCCTAATTTCACAACCCCTAATTAGTTAAATTACAAAAAATAATTAATAAAATATAAGAACATAATTTCTATTCATCCAATTAGAATTCTATAATTACATGCATGAAATTAAAATAACGACATTGGGATTTTAATAACAGGACACATAAAAAATGTTTGATGGAGAACAATCTCCAATGGATATACATGATTTGAAGTGGAACTATCAAAATAAAACCTAATAAAAAAATTATATTTGAGTAATAGACGAAAGGTAAAATGAATAAACGTCCAAAAAACCTAGATCTAATATTAATAATGAATAAACCCCCTATTTTTTCTTAAAATAGTAGAAAGGGACAGTGAGATTAATTAGGAAGAAACCTCATACAATGGAAGATGCAGATCATCTATCTAGGGTTCGAATCATTATTAATAGTGGTCGGAAGGGATTGGAATCCATTTGGGAGCCTCAAAAAATGATATTAGATTTTTAGGGATGAGTTGGGTCAAAATAGGGTGACGTTCAGGGGGTTTGAGATTTTAAAATCTTATTTTCATGTTAATTACAACCTCTTACATAGTACACCATACTATGTTCTTTAACCGAGTTCCACTTTTAGGGTGTTCACAGATTCTCATATGAATGTGAATGGTTTGAAAAACTGTGCCATTACAATGAAATCCATCTCTGTGGGTGGTTGAATGGTTTTCTGTTTCAGGGGACATGTTTTGAGAAAATAATTCACCAGTCATGTACTAACCATCATCCTTATAATTTTCTATAAATTATAACCAAATGAACTCAAGGTATAACCCAAAAAATATATTCACAAAAAAAAATACTAAAAATAAAGCTGAAGACATATTTAGAAATGGTCAGTATATAAATATTTATATCTCTTTCGATATTTTATGGTAATCCATAAGATTCATTATTATTTTGTTGATTACTTATTTTTTTAATAAATCCCCCCTTCTTCCTTGTCTTTTAGTATATTTTGTATCATTTGATTGATTTTTCAATTTATAAAAAATTATATTCTTGAAGAATATTTTCTTTAATATATGGTAGGTGACTCTGGTTATTGTTTATAATTAATTTGATGTTTTTTTTCATTTATCTATATGACTAGGGAAACTAGTGAAAATGACCAACTAGGTAATAGAATTCTAAATAACATAGAAAATACTTTTTAAATTAATTTCATGGATCACTCCTAATAAATCAAAAGCTAAAAGATAAATTTATTCTATTCTTTAGAATTTCCATGTTGGAAAATTATAATTTAATCGAGATTTAATTCCATTTGATTATTTTTTTCTACATTTATTTTCTTACATGTCACACAAAATGTGTCATTTCACATATTTAATGTTTTAGGTGTTTATTATCATGATTTTTGATGTTGGATTTGGTGACATAGAACCAATTAGTTATATATAACATTGCATATATTTTGAAGAAAATGATATTAATCAAATATCATATTTAATTTTGTTCAGTGATCTAAATAACTTTAATTTAATAATTTCATAGAGTATTTATGACATTTAAAAGGTCACAATGGCTCTGAACTATAATGAGAACCTAAAAATTCAATGATGAAATTCTTAAATATTATTCTATGGTCATATTATATGATATTATGGGATATATATGTGGTTGATAATTTTTAGAAAGTACCAATAATTTGATGAGGCTTCTTATTAGGGAGTTTGTAGTTGGAAATATCTAAAATGACAGATTATGAGAAAATACTTCACTATTGGAATTCCATATATCTGCATGTCATTGGAAAAACATTTATTTAGATATGTTAAATGATCCATATTTTATTTTTTTAATATTAATACATGGAATTACTCTTGTACTTTGATGTATTTCTATAAACAGTTACGACATATGATTTTTTAAATTTAGGGTTTTGTTGGGTGGTTCATGATTGATGTATAATTAATAATTAATTTTTGGATGGATTTGTATCTTCTACCATTTTGGAAGATGAATCTTTGTACCTTGGATTAAAAAGAACAATTAGAATAGATTATATGGTCATATTGTATTGATGTGTTCATTTTATATTTTCAAAGAAAGACATATCATGTTTATATGATGTTGAAATGAGTTTGAATCCTTCCTGATGAGATATAATTAAAAAGGGGTTTAATTACATAGTGATAATTCATATGTTTTCATTGTCATAGTGACATATCCTCTTAATTTTTGGGTGACATGACCCCTTTCTAGATAGTAATCATAGAATTTAGGAAAACCTACTTAGTTCTACTTAGGAAGAGTACTTGATGGACACACATAGTGTATTTCCATCGATCATAGTTATATACCATAAATTTTATATTTTAAAAATATATTATTATTTATACTGATAAATTATATCTTTAAATTATTTATTTTTTATTTAGGAAACATAATAACTATTTATTTTTGATGAATCTATCTAACTAATCAAATATACAATAATTATTTATTTAATGTTATTCACATGGAAATAAATAAAAAAGTTAATTATTTTTTCAATTTTTTATTTATAAAAGTATTTATCAAAAATTTATTCTCCAAATAAAAAAAGAATATTTATTTTATTTATTGAAATAATAATAATTATTGTAAAATTATATAAAGAATGAGAAGGTTAAATGGACTGGGATTTGGATCAAGTGGTAAATATTTTTTAACCAAATGTAGAATAAATATTTTACATTGGCGGCTCTAGGTATGTAAATAATAATAATAATAATAATATTATTATTATTATTATTATTATTATCATGTTATGGGTTTATTAGGGTTTAATTTATAGTTTGAGGAATTTAGAAATTTAATTTAATTCAACTTCAACCCTAGGGATATTTATAGGTTCTATGCTGATATAACAATGGTTAACCATTGGGAAGAATTCCTTAAATTCCAGATCTCCCACAACCTTATTCCTATAAATATCAAGAATAAAAAGAGATTATATGAAGTCTAAAGGAACGTGATGCAATCATGGAGAAAAATGAATTATGACTAATTGGTTTTCCTAGCACACAACAAATCATTAGTCTTTTTATAGAGATTCAAAGAAAATGTGTGGATCACTGTTAAGGGGATCTATATTAGGTTTTCATCACGGAATAATGAAACTTATGTCGGGATCAATGGATCAATTCCACCAATGATGAAAGATATTACGTTTGATATATTCTATCTTGTTGTGTTTTTATATAAACAATAAATTTATGAGAAACTTTCATCTCACAGTTTCAGAAAAATTCATTTTCCAATATTATTGGAAGCATTTTTCATTTTTCATGATATTTATCAATATGTACATTATAGAATATCTATTGAATCCAACAAAATCAATTTTTTCAATGGGAAAAATATGTATATATTCTATTTTATCCTTATAAGATGCTAAAATATATGAAGAAATATTTTCATTTCCAAGAACAGAGATTACATGTGATTCCAAGACTTTAATGGTCCTAAATTAATTTTATAATAATATTAAAAATATATTTTTATGTTGCAATGATAGTTTTATACATATAATGAGTTATATTTAGAACAGATTTATAGGTCAAAAAATTGAGACTATAGTTGAATCAAGAACATGGAGTTTACCCTAGGTGAGACCTAATGTGGGTAAGAAACATACATTAGGATGTGACATCCATTGATGGGTACATAAATTGAAATAATTTATTTATTTATTTATATAATTAACTCAACACCCATTACATATTTCTCTTATAGGTAGATAGTTATGGGAATTCTCTAGGGTTAGATGAAAAACCCTATGAACATTTAGAAAGTATCCTGCAACATTCTTTGGTGGAAATAAATCAAATGACGATTGATCAGTGGATAGAGGTGAATTGATTAAAAATAACACAATATATTTTCCACATATATGGTGTTTGTATTTCTTACAAAATATCAATCCATAATCAAGATAGGTATCATAATTTTTTTTTCTTCCCCATGGATTAAATCATTGATTCATTGAATGTAATTTTCTTGGGATCCTGTGTTTTTCCCCCATCACATAAGCCAATTGATGGTAATAAATTTATTCAATTTTTTGTCTTTTCTAATTCCATAATCTCACCCAAGATTTCATAATTTTCAAAAATACAATGATAATTCCTTCCTAGTTATTTTTATGAACCTTGTTATAGTTCTTTCCCCCCATTGTTCATCACATTACTTATTATTGGCGTATGGGGTCATTGATAAACTATTTTGGGAAGGTTCACAAATGATTGATCCTTGGATTCATGGAAGACTCACATGTGATGAAAATATTATAGATTTTAGAAAGGCTCATGATAGATCTTGGGATTCATGTAAAAATCCCCATGGATCTGGATTCCGAGATCGATCGGCAAGTGATGGGAGATGTGTCGTGTGACATGTGGACTTCATGTGAATCAATGAAATCTTATTTCTAGACACTAGAGGGAGAAATCAATGGACATAGCTGATTAAAAAAATTAGGTCATAAATTGGTTGATTTAGTGGTTAGAGAGTTGGATATATAATCCATGTGTGGATCTAAATTTTTTGGAAAATCACATTATTCCGGCATGTATTGTGATGAACGCACATCATGTAGTCTAGTTTTATATGGTGACTTGGGTTTCATGTTGGAGTTATTATCACATGCCACATCCAGGGCCCACACACCATGTGAGTCCTATAAATTTAGCATAGAGTGTAGAGTGGATACACGTCGATGATTTCATATGGCCCTGATCTCTATGTACGATGGGGTATATTCTATGTACATCAAAGAGTATACCTATTTAGTATTATGAAACATGCCATGTTACAACTTTAACATGGAACCCCTTGTATTTCGTTGAAAAAACTATGTATTAGCACATGTTTATTTTATATAGGGTTGGGTTTGTCATACATGAACATGACCAGGATAACACAGATAGACCTTGAGTAGCCGAGACACATCGTGTAATACAATTATATGTCATGTATTACTACATATCCATAAATCTATGTGATAGATAGAAATGGTATGTAAGAGGATTGGGGCCACATTCCATATGGATCCATTACACACCGTATATTTGAGAATTTATACCCCTCATATCTTATTTATTTTTACTCTGATTTTGGAGGATGAGTAGACTATCCTGAGTTTTTTACAAGAAGAATGTGATGATTTCCTTAATATAACATTTTTATATATGATGTGAGATGGTTTGAGAATGATTCTTCTTTAGGAGGTTCTTGATGATGGCACTAATCTGGCCAGATTATCTGATATAGGTAGGTCTTAAAAACCCACCACACTCATCCTTTTATTGAGTGGAACCCTCCTTTTGTGTCAAAGATTAGGGACCCTATGTATTGTGTATAACCCTCCTATTTATCATTTCATGGGTACTTTACTAATTTGTTTGAAACCTCATATTACTTTTGGGCCTGCATCGTATATCTATATAGTGTAACCGTTATGTTTTATCAAGCAATGGTTACTCTACCTATTGAGTGGAACCATTATATTTTTTCAGGGCATGGTTCCTCTACCTTTTGTGTAGGTCCCTTCTATTATATCTGAAGATGTGACCTCTACCTGTAGATTGGAACCATCATATTATATCATGGTGTGGTTCCTCTACCTATTGAGATAAACCATCTAGTTTTATCCAGTATTATGTCTTATACCTATAAATTGAAACCCTCTAATCATATCCAAGCATTATCTTATACCTATTGAGTAGAACCCTCATGTTTTATTGTGGTGTGGGTCCCATACTTGAAAAAATATCCCCATTAGGCAGTGTAATTATGGCATAGTCGTACCCTCATCAGGACTTCTTTGGATAGACAATCGAGATGTTGTGAATCATTTATGGGCCTTTTGGAACTATTGGATGACACTTTTTCCTGGCATGTTTTATGAGATTTATATCCCATTTCATTATCATCTAGGTTTATTATATGAGAATATATTATTGTTTTTGGGTTCTGTTGTTCCCCTTAGCTTTTGGTCAAGTTGAATATTTTTATCATATATTCTATTATTCCCTCCTCATATTTTCGGAGGCCCTACTAGGTATCTGTAAACTGACCCATATATGGGATTTTACCGCCCATGTCTTGTGTAGTTGAAAGACAGATTTTTGATGTCTTTGTCAAATCTTAGGGATACTATGGTGATTGTTATAGTGTACTGTGGTCAGGGATTTGAGATAAAAGAGTCATGCCCTTTTGAATTTCATTATTATTCAATTATTATGGTGGGATGACTTTTTGGGTTGTGAATGTTTTCCCCTTTACTTTTTTACTTTACATGTTTGTACACTTTTATATTCTTTAGATGTTATTACGTGCATGTATGTTACTATAGAGGTTATTGTATTTAATTATTATTCCACTAAACATATTCATGGAAATAGTCGGGTGTGTGCATATATGTACATTATGCATAAGTCATTCCTATTAGTTAGGCAATATAAATGCTTATTATATTCCTCTATCAATGGTGGTGTGATTTGGGTAGTTTTATCTTGGCCTTCATCTATCCATGATGGCCTAAGGGTGTTGTGTAATGAAAGATCTGTTCTAGAGGTGGTCCAACATTGTGATGTTTTTAGCGTTTCTTCCACTACTAGGTTTGGATGTGATCTTAGGGAAACTAAGATAATTTATCTTGTGTGAAACTCTATAGAAATTGAACTAGTGTTAGTGTGCCCCCTACATATCTATTCACTAGGAATTTAATTACTCACATTTCTACTTGTCATATTGAGACATTGGATAATGGGGAAAATGGCACAATTATCATATTGTACTTATTTTTTTGACAATCCTTATTCATTCTGATTCCCATATATATATATATATATATATATATTCCCATTGACCTTGGAAAAAAATATCTCTTACAAAATGTGTCCATGATGATATCATGTGAGGTTTTTTCATCATGCCGAGAGTACATCCCAATGATTGATAATGCCTTTATGAAGGAACTTAGTCCTAATTCATTCTTTCATTAGGCTGGTATGTAGGTGGCACTTTCTCTTATTTATCAGTTTTTAGACTCATATTTAGTGGTTCAAGTGGATATAACATGTTAGACTGAGTCATGGATTGCTATTTTGGTTCTAGATGATGATGTGACAGGTTCAAGTGTGTGTGATGAGCTTATTATATAGGGATCTTCTTGGAAGAAGGGTCAGTAGGACCTACCAATAGTAGGTTTGTGACATAGGTATCATTGAAGGAGGTACAATCATTCATGGAGACCTTGGTGATATCTCATTCCACTAAATCGTGATATTTTCTAATCTTGTGATGGTTATAAAAATCTCATGATGGGTTTCCCTACCCATCATAATATAGTCAAATTAATAGTTGAATAACCTCTTAATAAGATGTAGAGGCTTGATAAAGGAGGCCTTAGTGGTGAAAATGGGATCAGGCAGTTGGGGAGTAGTAGGAGATGTTTGGGGCTTTGGTTAAATGAAACAGTTCCACCCCTTGGTGGACCACTCCTGACACGGGGAGGTGATGGTTAGAGTCTCAAAAAATCGTAGGAACTAGAGGTACTTTACACTGATGTTCTAGGGGTATTTCAAGGTATAATATGGGTTCTTTTCATATTTATAGTAAAACAATTATAAATAGGTATGAGACACTTGTTTGCTTCATTTTTTATTCTTTTCCTTAGAGAAACAAGGTGTCAACAGAGCCTTGTGTTGGTAGTGTTTGATGTGACTTTTTACATGAATGTAGAACAAAAAAATTCCCCCACCTAAATGAATTCTTTATAATCAATTAAAAAGAAATGTAGGAATGTCAGTAACACCAATATAGAATATTGAGGAGGTGTGGTGGATGTGTACCTTTTACTTTTGTGTATGAGTTTTCTTGTATTTTTTTTGGTGGCCTATAAATTGACATTTTTTTTAAATAGGCAGTAAATGGAAAGGATAAGTTCCAAGTAGTTGGAACACATAAAGGCATTGAGTGAGATTTTAGGCATGACGTTTTTCTTCACTTCCTGTGTTGTTGTTTTCAACCAAAGTCATGATCCAATTTCTACCAAAGTGTATCCCCTATTCAATTCCTAGTGATAACCTTGTATTTGATGCTGCTATAGAGAGGATTATGTAAATACTATCTCAAGGTATTTCACTCAATTTCTATTATTTCATATCATATAGAACAATTGATATTAGTAAACTAAAGTTGAATTTTAGAATTTATAGGGATAGTGGTATTTTAAGACCCAATGTGTTCACCTGGGTAGTCTACGGTTTTTCTCTTAAGAGGCGAATGAGTGGAAAAGGTTGTGTGTGAATTGGTGTCACAATAACCAAGTAAGATAAGGATGTTTATACACTCATAAGAATAATTGATTTCATCATCTAGTGGTTTTGTATGAAATATTTCTCATTGTTTGACCATGATATAGGTTATCACCAACTCTGGTTTGAAGCAGGACACACCATAAATAAATTTCCGATGCCACTATGGAAATTTTGAGTTTATGGTGATACCCTTGGGATTATTGTATGCAATAGTAGTATCGTGTGATTTATGTTGTGGTTCCATAAGCCTTCAAGGATCATTTCATTGTAGTCTTATTCAAGGATATCGACAAGTGATATGAATCAGAGTTGGAGAATGAAAGACACACGAGTATGGTGTACTTTACGTCTAGGCAATAGTTTATAGCTGTCTGTTTCATCAGAGAGTCAAAGAGGTAAAACTGGGGGATATAGATTGTGAGGTATTTATTAACAAGACATCCCATGGATTTGATACTAATGGATTCTTTAAAGGAGTATATCACACCATCCTTGTTCATGTATGGATGGTAACATGAGTCATGATATGAATGGAGTTACTGAGGTGGTTGTTTTCTATAATTAGTACGTCCTATAGAGGTGATGATGTAATAGTTTAACAAACCAACCAAGGTACCTGGTAAACTGGTAATTGAGTAAGATTTTACACTATTCAATGGGATATCCTGATCCCCATGGGTTTAAGACTAGCACCTGATATTTTAAAAAATTGAATTGGGATCTAAATTTTCACAAAATTTTTAGAAGAAAGATAATAAAGTCATCAGTCATACAAGAAACTCCACAAAGAGAAGTATACCATAAGTCAGACATGCATAAATATCCCAAATTAAAACCACAAAGCACTAGATAATAGGATAACTGCAAATTTCCCAACATAAAAATGTATCCAAACCCAATGATCATCAGATAAAAATACCTCTACGTGGCGCCTTACCATTTCTCCTACCTATTTAATATAATCTAAAAAAATTGGAATGAATGGGTAGGATTGTGAGATAAAATATTAGTATGGTCGCACAAGGATTCCATAAAAAGATGTGGCAATTAATTATCCAAATAAATCATTCAATTATAAATAAATATATTTTGAATTTTTGAATAATATTTTTTTTAAATCATGATTTACATTTCAAAGAATGAAGATACATTAAATGAATTTCATAAATAATCATTTTATATGAAATAGTTTATAAAAATCAGACGGCATGTTTAAATCAATTCACACAAAATGAAATATATTTAAAATAAAAAGATTGAGAAATATGGCCATATTCGAAGAGGTATGATAGTTCCAGGATTTGACATCCTCAAACACTCAATATTGATTCATTGAAAGATGTGTATTCACATGTCCCTTTGATAATGACCAAAGTGGACTCATCACCACCCCACTGGGGATTATACCTATAACATTATGATTTCATTCAAATGTAATGTGTGAACAGAGTGTTATCCTAATAACTCACTAACTACCGAGTCTTTCATGTTCTCTAATAAAAATCAATGATATGGAATTTATTTTTTGAATTCATGAAATACAATTCATCACATTTATCTATTTTAAAAAAGCAAATTTCCATTTAAAACCCAATACATAGGTTTTTAATCAAATTATTAATTTTACAAGACAAAACCAATGGGTTTCTATCAAAACCATTTCAATCCATTATCTCAAATACTAATTTTAAATTAATTCTATAAAATCAATTTCACAATATAAATTTCAAAAGAAATTATTAATTTCACAATCAAAACATTATTCAATAGAATTGGGGGGTTTCCTCTATTTCATTCCAAATTAAATCTAAGTCCCATAATTCAATATAATTTGGTTTTCAATAGATAAATTGAATGAAATTTCCTTTCATAGAATTTATATCTATAATTTTAGATTTAATTAATTTGAACAATCAAAAAGGAACCACGAAACTTGGGTCACTAGATCTCAAAACACCGACATGTAATCAGAAAAATGAAATGAAGAACATCAAAAATGATTATCTATTAATCAAACCATGATATTGGATCAATAATAAATTATATTTCATTCTACATAAAACATATATCTAAAAAACCCAATTGAAGAATGTTTATGAGAGTGGGAGAATGTGATCAGGAAGAGGAAACCTCATGGGTAGATATCGAACAATGTTATCCATGAATATATCCACATCTAGAAGGGTGTATAGGGGAAAAACAGTCTCTTTGGAATCTCCATGGAATAAGAAAACATATTATATCTTTTTAGGTCCATTAAAAACGTAAAAATAGGGTTTCATGATTTTAAAATTAGATTTTTTGATAAATTATATTTTATACATGGTTTCCCAGTTTGGGAGACATGGTTAAAAAAATTGTTCCCATTTTAATGTGGTTTTATAGTTTATTTTTGGTGGAAGAATGGTTTTAGGAACTGTGTCCCAACTATGAAAATCAGCACAACCTTTGTGTGTAACTTTTTCACTTGCAGGAAGCACCATTTGGGAAAAACTGGTGGCAACTGTGGAAAGCCAAAAAGTTATTCCATGTTTTTTATATTTCACATGAAACACCCCTAAATGAGTCCCATAAAAAGTATGATCAAAATAGGGTTTTATGTATACTAGAAAACAGAATATCATGTTACAACCTCCCCAATATAGAAAATTTTTATCCCTCAAAATCCAACAAAACATATCCCATGTTAAAAAGATGAAGACAATGCACTATCACTAGTGCCTCCCTCTCACACATCTCATGGAAATGAGAACTATGATACCAATTGACTTGATAAAAAAATATAATCCTCCGCTGAATCACATTTTTTTTAGAAACTACTGTCCTAACTAGATGTTCAACCATTGATAAACCGGGAATGACATTGAGATCTCTCAAGCTCCTAACATCAGATGGATCAGATTGATATTTTCACAGTTGGGATATATTAAATATATTATGTATCAATGTGAACTATGGAGGAAGTGATTAATTATAATAAATTTTCCACAACAACACAAAAAACTCAAATTGTCCCTCAAAACAAGGAATATGTTTCCTTTTCCACCCACGCTGTTGATGAACCATCCAGTGTGAACCATTCATGAACACATGGTACCCGACTAAAAATTCCAATAGAATGAGATGATGATCAGTATATGACATATAGTAGCTCTATTAGATAAACATTATTTTATGGATCGACTGAATATTTGATGGCATATCTAGAACCAAACTTATACCAACCAACAAAATTTAAATAATATCTGTCCAAAATAAGAAATATCTACATGAATGAACTTACACAGATTAAAATGGTTACATTATTACCACATAGTAGTAACTATTGATATTAAAAACTCAACAATCACTAAATTATCATCACAATATCTACCAATGATATGAACATAGGCAAGGGTCCTATACTCAGACATCAGTAAAGCTCTTTTGTCTGGCTACCCGACTATGGATGGTATGTCATACTCAAATAGATCTAAAATACAAGGGCATCATGGGGGCCTCTACAAATGACTGATGTTAACCAAGGGTCTCTATTATTGATGGTAAGATATTAAAATACACTAATACAAACAATATGATTCAGATAGAGACTTCCCAACTCATAAACCATAGATGTGTAATGAATGGGTATAACTTGTGTCAATTTAGTCATCCTATTGATCACAACACATTTCACATTCTTGTTTCTATGGTTTCACTGAATCCAAAGTAAAAAAGGCTATATAAATATCACCCCCCATCAAATATGTCAATATATGTGGCTGAACAAAACAATAATATTTTTTGGTGCTCGAACACGACTTACTGGGACATATACCAATGAAATACCAAAATCAATAATGTCTCGTCTCATACCTAACCACCATAATCATCACTGCCTTTTATATAACATCTTCATGGATTCTAGGTTCACTTCCCACTAGTTATTATGGTTATCCCCCATCACATATTTCATTACCTCTAACGACCCAACAAATATTTTCAGACAGCATAGAATTGTCATCGTGGAGAATGACTAATCATGAATGGTCTCCCCACCATAAAGAGAGTCCATAATTCTAAAAAAATCATCATGAATCTATTGTTCATATAGAATCATCTCAAGAATAGGGAATGTCATCTAAAAAAATCCACGGAAACCTCGAAGCCTGATTCCTAGACTCTAATATCCAATTGTGAAAAGAGATCAATCAAGTTCCACTCTTTTGAAGATACTTTCATATCATGGGTAAGAATTTTACTGATCATGAAATTAATGTCAATATTCAAATTCCCAGGTGTATAAACAATTTCATATTTTAATTATTTTAGGAATTCCACCTAATTTCTCAAGAATAGATTATAATACTCTCAAGAGAAGATATAACAGGTGCTCTTATAGTCGGAATACATTGGAAACCATTTTCTATAATGGAAAATCCACTAAAATTTAAGAATGATAATCATAGCTTTATGTTTAATGTTTTTACACACCAATATTTTGTTAAATATTTATTTTTTAATTATCATATAATTTTTTTAATTTTTTATTCATGTGAAACTGGATATATTTATATTCATATATATATATATATATATTAAAACACATAGTCAAAGATTCAATTCACACAGAACCAACTTGGGTTGTGCTACATGAAACCCTGAGTTGGGTTGTTTTATACAAAACCAATTTGGAAAAATATACATTGAAAATATAATCTATATATGTTACATGAAATCATAATTTGGATTCTGTTATAGACAACACCGACATGGCGTAGATTAGAAGTAACACTAATTTTATTACGAATCATCATTTAACATTTATAATTATTTAAAGGAGATAATTATAACCAAGATGTTAAATATAGTAATATAATTAAAAGTGAATACATTTAAAATATTTTTTATATTGGTTTTAAAGAAATAAAACATATTGATAATCATGGATGCATTTTTTTTAGTAAAGTCCATATATGTTTAATAATGTTGTGAACAACACTTCATTTCCTTCTATGGAAATAAATAAATTTAATATTACACACATTTATCAATTTAATTTGTGAAAATAAACTTCAATTTATAATTTATAATTATGAAATTACCTTACAATGAATTTTGGATATTTTTTGAGAATCGTCATTTCATGATGTATAGTGAAAAAGACAGCTTTTAGGTTTAAAAATGTCTTTTTGTTTAAATAATTATTAATATAAAATTATATTTTAAATTTTTTATGGTATAATAATAACAACTATTCATTTATTAATACAATTTAGTTCATTAGAATCAATTTCAAATTGAAATTGATTGTAAAACATAATAAAATTTTGAACGTCTATCTACTTTAATGCCCCTTAATTTTGTTATGTCTTTGGGATTGGCATTCATCATAATATATCAACTTCCATATTTTGAATTCCAAAAATCGTGAATCCATCAATCAGTATAATATTTATATTATAATAATATAAAATTAATTTTTGACAAAAAACATTAATAAATGTGATTAAAATTAATCACAGTAATTAAGGTGAAAATAAACTTAACTGTGGATTAAACTATAATATTAGGGGACCAAATGACCATGAAACTTGTCCAAATTCCATTTTATTGGAATATACTTTCCATTAAACATTCTTTATTGATCTAAATTTTTATGACTTTTTCAGGTAGGAACATGTGTACACTGTACTTATTTTAAAAAATTCCAGGTGAGTCCTCTTCCATCCCTATAAAAGGACACCACCTATCCCACATCCTTACACCCCTCCAACCTCTTAGTGTAATCCTAACTAAGGAAAATAAATTTACCAAAATCCATTACATCACCCTATAATCCTTCCCTTTGGAGTAGGGAAATCCATGGAATCCTTTTGGCACAAACTAAAAGAAGTTACATAATAAAGAGGTAGCCTCTTCTAAGAAGTCCATTATATTATTTCCTTATCCACCCCCTTAAACTCTCTTTAATAAATCATTATATAAAAATTTCC
Source organism: Viscum album (assembly GCA_963277665.1). Classification (NCBI taxonomy): domain Eukaryota; kingdom Viridiplantae; phylum Streptophyta; class Magnoliopsida; order Santalales; family Viscaceae; genus Viscum; species Viscum album. The sequence continues at coordinate 1,282,509,953 of OY728127.1, forward strand.
TCAATATGGTACGATTTTAAATTTAATTCTTCTTTCTACACATACAAAATCCCTCGTCTAATTGGTAATGAACATAATGTTTCTATGTACGGTGCACTACTTCCTCGCCAAATAATGATTGTTAATTTTTACATTACCACCTTATATGGTGGTAATTATGATAGAAACCCAGTTTATGTATATTATATATTATATTTATAATTTTTTATGCTTAATTAATTTTTATTTATAATATACCTTTATTATTTCCATATTTTTTAAATACCATAATTTTTCCTGAGAAAATATGGACTACCGCCCCTCAAAGCAATATGATTTGTTAATACAGATAATGGTTTGTAATAAGGATATATTTATTGAATATATATGAATATTTTATGTTTTATAGAATGATTCTTTGGAGACCTATTTCACTTCCATGGGTTTTAATCATTTTAAATAATCTTCCTTTCATGGGTTATGATTTAATGAATTGATTATAAAACATTTATCCTTCCATATGATATTATGAGATGAAATGTTACTGACACCCATTTCATCCATGGGATATGATTAGATATTTTAAAAAACTATCTTTTTTATGGGTCATGATTTGATTAATTATTTATTATCTTTTAAAACTAGTATGGATGAATTTATTATGGGATTGGTGGAACCTATATCTCCCTCCAATGCATTGGTAAATGATAACTTTTATATGAGCTCAAAGAGAATAAGGATTGTGGCTTAATCCCAAAAATGAAATGGTAAATGGGTTGTAGAAAAATCCTATTAGAGAGAGGTTACATGGTTTATAGCCCAAGAATTAAATTAATAGGGTACTTGGGAGATAGAACATGCTTGAAAACTAGAAGGAAAATTAATTGTATCCCAAGAATAAAAGAAACATGGTAGACATGGTATAGGACAATCCTCAAAACAAGAATATAAATGGGTTGTAGGTAAATACTAAAAGAAAGAGGGTATATAAGTTTTATCCCAAGCCATTTAATAAGAACTTATGTGGTTTTTATCCTTATCCAAAATGTAAGGTGGTTTAGGGGTATATTTACCAATCCTGTAGTAGGTGAATGGGTCTTATCCTATGCGTAACACGTTAAAAAGGTCTTGGTATGTATCCTTGACATAAAATTTTCTTTTCTTCTGTGTGTGAAACAAATTCTATGTATAATTCCCCAGTAATGCATTCATTAATTATGTTCCTTATTTTCTTACGATTCCCATCTTATGATCTGCCATGATTTACCCAATAACTTGTGTTTATGATCTATGATATGCAGGGTTTGATCTTTTAATGTTGTGATCATGTTATCATACCCCTTTGTTAATGTTTATTATCACATTACTACCTTGATTACCATTAATGATCATATGAGCTGACCCATTTTTATTTTTCCTTTCATGAAGTTATGAATAATGGTTTTACGTAGAATTAATAAAGGTGGATATCTTCATGGGTGATGTTTAAGACTATTGACTAGGATAGGTGATTTTGTTTCCATGTTTCCAATGACACTAAACTGCTATGGTCCTCAGGAATGTATTTGTTTAATGTACTGAATATTTATCTAAAATGATGTAATATCCATGTATGTTAATCTTGGTTCATTATTTTTGGAATCAATGAAAAGGATTAGTTATCCATTAGAATCTAGGATGTGTAAACTTGTGTGAGATCACTAGGTATATTTCTGATGAAATGTCTAGAAATTTATCTACGGATAAGTATAAGGACGACATAACATTTAGGAAAATTTCCTAGAATTTCAGTAAATGATATAGTGTGTGGATTATTAGAAATAAATCCAAACCAAGATACTACAAATTGTGGGGGCTCTACCACATATATACCTAGGGGTAAAAACATTGGCATGATATATGGTTCCTAACTCAGGGCAATTTGGTACATGAAAGTGGGATTTTCTGCACACCTTTTTAAAAATTACGTAGTGATATGATTTGGAATACATAAATTATTTACGATCCACCATGAAGGATATAAATAAAATATCTCTATGAATAACCTAGAAAAAACATGAGGTTTCAACGATTGAGGAAGGTTTCATAATTTATACATCCAATAAGATACTTTTCATGATTATGTGGTTCATATTTATGTAATTGCATTCATTATTTATTTATTTTATTTAGTAATTGGATGGAACCAAAAGGAAAATTTTCAATGGAGATTGTTATGGACAATGAAATGGTTGTTCTCTTGAGGATCTGAATGCATTGTGAGGTGGAATGAAAAACCACATTGATATGCTAAGACAACGTTATCTATATATGATTAATGATTAACATACAAGTGATTAAAGGGGTGATGAATGATCTATTGATTTCACAATGAGAAAACATTTACCTTATATTAGTGGGTCTTTTGATCCACTTGTTGATCAACACTGTATCAGTACTATTGAAATATATGCTATGTTCTCAAGTGTTCGGATCATGAAAAAGTGATTCTGGTAGTTTATTGGTTCCATGGTGAAGAAAACCAGTAGTGGACCCCAATAAAAAATACAATTAATAATAATAAAATTTAAACCATGTATTGGGATGTGTTAAAAACATATTATTAAATAATTACCTTCCTCATGCTCTTCATGTGAATATGAAAAAGGAGAGCCTCAAGTTAAAGAAAAAGGATGATGAATCTGTCAGTTCCTAAAAGGATAATTTCACACAACTAGTGAGTTATGCTTCTTGAATTATCATCCAACCACTATGTTAGGATGATATGTTCCTAATTGGTTGAATGCCAAATCTCATTAGGGCATTGGTCATAAGATTATCTGGTAGATAGGTAGATACCATGCATTGTGAAACCAATGTTTAAACGGATGTTGAAATTATGTATATATCTCATGGTTTCAAAAATAATAGGAATACAGATTGCAAAGTAAAAAAAACCACTTAGATAAAAATATGACCATTCATTTCTACTATAATCGTGTAAACAAGCATGTTGGGAAATTTCTTAATGGGACTAGTGAATATTTTTTGTGTGAAAAATAAGGATATTGAGTGGATGAATGTGAATGTGATGGGGAAAAGTTTTATAATGATGTAAATAAGGAGAAAAATAATATTGATGAACCATACACACTTTATTAGTTCAATTTGAAGGACATTGAACATTGTTTTAAAAAACTAACCAAATCCAAGGGTTAATAATGGTGATCACCACCAGCAACCTCTGAAGAAAAAGGAAAAAGGTAATGAATATGTATTCATAATGGATGAAGAGAACCAAGATAATTAATAATTACTTATCCTACCATTTATAGTTAAGAATTTTATGTTTTATTTTGAATAAATAATCCCTATGAAGGTTTTATTGTTCATCATTTCATGTTATTTCATGTGATTACCTTTCCCTACAAGGTTTATGGAATAAAAATATCACATTTGATTCAATATTTGTAAAAATATGGACACATATTTCAATTAAATGATTTTTTAATATAAGAAGTTATTTAGGGAATAATGGGTGAATTATATTATGTAATGGGAAGAATGTTTACCATTTATAGAAAGTTCATTTTAATCCTTAGATGAATTTAGTAGGATTAATGGGGTATCCTTCCATATAAGGATTTACAAATATTGGTTAACCTACTCAAACAACCTTGTGCTGAGGGTAAATAATGACAAATGGGATTGAATATCATGTGTCTCATGATCAGTTAGTACTCTATGAATGAAAATGGAACCATAAATTTTTAGAAAGAGATGATGTGGATCAAGGAACTAAAAATGGTGAGGCTGTACCAAAATCATGAAAGTATATATTCTTATTAAAATTCATTAATTAAGAAAAAATGATCTTGAAACAAAATAATGTTATCCTAGAATAATTATTTTCAATGAATATAAAGCTCCCCTAGGCTATGGTAGAGCTATGGGTTTCTAATTATTAACATTAACTTTACCATGTTCTATATCAATCTCCATCAATACATGATGGTAGGATTTCTCTTAAAAATCCATAGTTTCATTTCCAACCAATTTTATCCTATATAGAAGCCTTGTTATAGGTTACTTTGGGAATCCATTTTGGTTCAAACTAAACCTTTAAAAAGAATTTTTAGTATTCATTTCTTCGATGTGATTTTCTATAAATTGACCACTCAACTATTAATCCTTTGATAAACTAGATTAATTTCTAGGTGGAAATTTGTTTATAGGGGGTACAGTATAACACCCTGAGGTTTTATGATATATTTTTGTGAAATTAATTTATCTTTTTGATATTATTCAACTCACATGGTAATATATATATATATATATATATATTAAAACACTAAGTAAACTATTCCATGAACATACCACCAACTTGGTTTTCACAACATGAATCACAAAATTGACATGGGTCATATGGAACCAACTCATCATATGATACAATAAACATCAAATCGACATATGTTAAAAAAAACCATGACTTGGTGTATGTTACCTTCATCCCTGACTTGGTATACATTACAGGCAATAATAATGTTCCAACAATACTTCATTTTGCAGTTATACTTATTTAAATGAGATAATTATAACCATGAAATTAATCATTGTAAAGTTATTAATAATAAATACATTTAAAATATTTTTTAAAATGGTTTTATATAAATAACACATATTAATATTTAATTATATAATATTTATTAATGTCTTTATATGTGTAAAAATAATAAGAACTACACTTCATGCATTTCTACGAAAAAAAATAAAAATAATATTAAAAAAACATAGAATTTTACATCGATAAAATAAAAAAATTATTTTTTATTTATAATTCCAATATAATATTAGTGTAAATTATTCTGATTTTTCTAGGAAACATCATTTTTTGATGAATAGTGATAAATATTGCATTCAGGATGAAAACTGGAATTTCATTTAAATAATTATTACTAATAATTTAAAATCTAAATATATTTTAAAGAAAAATTTTATCAACTAAATATATATTAATACAATTTAGTTCATTAGAATCAACTTTACTTTGAAATTTTAAAAAATACATACTAATTCTTTGAACTTATTCATAATTTAATGACCCATAATTTCATATCTCTAGTTGTATAAAAATTAATCGTAATTTTTCTACTTAAATGATTTGAATCTAGAGAAACCAACATGACCAATTTTTATCAGTACTATATTTATTGTCTAATAAGATTAACTTAATTTTTGATCCAAAATATTTGTAAATGTGATTAGAATTAATCTGAGTGATTATGGTCAAATTATGTTTAATTAGGGACAAAACCATAATCTTAGTGGCCCAAATGACCCATCCACTTGTAAAAAACACATTTTATAGAATTATTTCTGACATAAAACATCTATTATTTATTTATGTTGGTTTGTTTTGACTTTTTTTTGTAATAACATGTGTTCACCAAAATTTCTTTAAATAATTCCATGTGATTCTTTTCCTTCCCAATAAAAGGCCACCATGTAGCGACCTAATTTTTTTCAATGGAAATTTCCTTCTTATAATTATGTCATATAATCACTTGAAACCAAACGATAATGAAATTATAAGAGCTATGTGACATTTAAACATATGTTTATCACCTCTATGATTTTAATTTCGAAAATCTGAACTACTCGGTTGTGATCAGTATGTTATTTGGTGTCTAATTCGAGCAACTTATTTTTTTATTAGCAGTGACATACCCTTATGAATATTCATTATTCCATTATTAATTGTTAAATACCCTAATTAAAATTAAAATTACATATTATAGTATATAAATAATATTCAAGTGGGAGTATGATATACCAATATCTCAGAATAAAAAATAAATGTTTTAAAATAGTTATTTTTCAGGTAAATTTTGATTTTAAAAAAAATTAAATAAAAAATATTTAGAAAAATATTTTTTAAAAACATATTTCATTTTTGTATTCTACATGTTGATAAATGGTTAGGGTGTGTTTTTCATATTTGTTTGAAATACTTTATTTTTGGGTGAATAGTGGAGTATAGTAATTTATCGTATATATACATTATAAACTAAATAGACTATTCATAGCATCATGGATGATGTCACCACCCCTGGTTCGAATTCAAATGTCCCATTTACTATTTTCGGTCAAGGAATCCTCACTATTTCTGGTCTCGATGTAAATTAGTAATCAAATAATTAAAATATTATGAAAACCCTCCTCTCCTCCATTATACCCCCTCACTCCCACTTCTATTCACTTCACTCAAGCCTTGTTACTTTCCAATATTCTTCCCAAATATCCTCCCAAGATCCTTCCCCACATCCAAAAGTTCTTATTATCTTCAAAATACCAATGAATCTCCTCTTAGGAGGCTCTCAAATTAGTTAAACTCAAGAGGTAATTTACTATTTCCAATTGTTTTATTTATTTAATGTTCTTTTATTTTATTATTCCTTTTCACACATCCCTTAACCCAAATGGAATGACAAATCTAGTAACATACATTAAATGGAATTTTATTGTTCTAATTTTATAATTAATTAAACTCTATCCTATCCCCATATTTTACTTGAAAGAAATTGAAACACCGTTTCAGATGTGTTAATTTAGCACAATCAAGGACAACAAGTTATGAATTTCCATTACCATCATCAATTACTTTCATGAATGAATTTTCAAGTTTTAACCCGACTATGATATATGTATTATGCCTCATCTATGTTTCTAGAATCCTTTTTTATGCATGGTTTTGGTTTATAATACAAAATGTGTTCTTTGTGGTCAAAAGCTATCATTTAACCAAAAAAAATTTAGAGAATGTTTTTTATGATGATTCAACATCAATTCTAGTATTCAAATTATGTTTTCAACCTTATAATCATCTACATGTTCAATAATAAAATATAACTTCAATTCTGGACAATCACTTTCATCATTCATGTTTATTCGAACATGAACCGATCATTAAAACCCAGGAGGAAAACATACACGAACAATGAAATTGAACATTATAACAAATCAAAAGGGTCTGGAATGAACATAAAAATTTCATAAAAAATATTTTAGATATATAATTTTTTCTAGACTTATTAATTAGTAAAAAATATTTTTTTAATCAGGTCATTAATAACAAGTGGAGAACAACAACAGAATTAATTTAAGTGATCCTCTCCATTTCACTTTTATTCATGATTATCCTCTATGTTATTCCCTTTATGTGTAATTCCTATTAATGGGGTAAAATTATGCACATCCCACATACTATCCCCATGATTTATAAATGTTTATAAATCCATTTCTCTCTTGTTAGTCCCATATAAGTACACCCAATATCATGCTGATAATCTGTAAGGGAATCTACCAAAACCATCTCTATTCTTTCTGATTGCTCCAACGTTATGTTTACCCATATTAAGATGTCCATTATTTTTATATAAAAATTCATCATACTGTATATATGCTCCAAACACATGTTTCAAGATCCACCCCTCATTATCTTTTGTGGATATACACGTTTTAAGTAATTTCATCCTAAAATTTTTCCTGATAAGAAAACCTATTTTGAAGGAACATTCTGAATTCTTATCCAATTTCATGTGCTCTCTACCCTCTGTCTTATGAAACCATTTTCATTATAAAATTATTCTTTTTTTATGAATATCTTATTTTTTTACTTCTAGTTTTATATAAAAAATTATTCCCTTTTCGAATATAAATTCTCTTTATTATTTTCGTTAAAACATCACTAAAATGTTTTAATGTTAATAATTTCCCAAATACTCCTATTACATGTATTATATTATGTTCTTCATCAGTTGTTACTATATAGGACTATTTTACCTTAATCAATTCTAGTTATGTTTTATTTACATTCACTCATGGAAACATTTATGATTCACCTATTCATTATACTTTATGACATGAATGTGATACCCATTTCTCACCATGGGATCCCCTATGATTATGTCTGATAATTTTTGTGGAAAGATAATTAATGAACATATTAATATGTGTGTCCCTGGATAGATCTCTAATGCATTGGATAATGTTACATCAGATGAGATGTTATGTGCGACGGTCTTGGTGGTTAACCTTCCCTTGAGCGACATTGGGAAAAAGATCACGGCAGTTAGCCTTGACTCATACTAAAGTCATGTTTTATGTTTCTTACACATATTGTTGATTCCTTGTTTATATGAATCCATATTTATATGATATGATCCATTATGTTAGATGCTTTTTTATTTATTTATTTCATGTTTCCTAACCCATGTGATAAGGCTTTATTCTTATTCTTATTCCCTTACTGGGATATTAGATCATCCATTTGTTCATGTTATACATAGGTTATAATATGAAGTAAAATGAGAAAAGTGGAAGTTATGGTATCTTTATGAATACTAAATAAAGATATTTTTTATTTAGTTCCATTTTTTCAGTTTTATGTTCCAATTCATATAGGACAGTAGAGTTCACGGTTCTTTTCTTGTATTCTGATGTATAATTATGCTTAAAATCATGCAATATTGTATGTAAAAGGATAGGGTCTCTATAGTTGGTATCAAACGATGGCCTAGTTTTTTTTTGACGATTAGGAATAGAGAACCTTAGTGAGAACCTGATGGATAAGACAACATATAAGAAAACACCCCTATGTTTTTGTATGTATATAGTATTTGGTTTATCATGAAAATATTTCAATGTATGGATATAAATTAATAGAGGTGAATCTAGCATTGAAGTACCTAGGATAGAAATCTCCAACAAGGAGTTTCGGGGTTGACATGGTGTATCCAGGTACACAACAATGGTCCTTGGTGCACACTTCATATTGACACTCTTGGGGGGCATGCTTTGGTAAATTCATGATCATAGTACAAAAAATTATTAAGGGAATAATAAAATCCAATAAGAATATAAGATATGAAATAGATCAAGGATAACAAAGATTTAAACCTATGGAATCACAAGTTAGGATATACTTCTCTTCTACAATTTTACCCTTTTATGTTCAAAAGTTTCATGTTTGTGTTCAATAACTATGTATTCAATCCCTCTAATTGTACATTCTTCTTCATTGTTAATGGTGGTAAATAGAAGAACTATATCCCATAACCAATGTGATCATTAATGTGATAATTTCCCTAATTAAATGCATGATATGATGGGAATTGTTGCTCAAAACTTCATGATTGTTCTTTCTCTGCTGGATCATGTTATGAATAATAACATGATTCATATGGAACTCCCCATCCTACATAGAAAGAGCATGTTTTCATAGAATCCTTCTTATGGAAAAGGCCTCCCATGTATATCAGATCTTCTTTTCCCCTCCTCACGGAACAATGGATTAACTCCATTAAAAAAATAATCTCTATCATTCAGTGCTATGAAGAAGTGAAAATTGTACTGGAGGTAAGTCTTTTTGAGGGGTAATCTAATCAGTGGTGGACACTAATCATGAATATGAATCCCCAAGAAGAAATTGATTCCATGGATTGGGAGGAATTAAAGCGGATGTTTTTTAAAAAATATTTTCCTCAAACCCTCCATCTAAAGAATGAAATAGAGTTCCTCGGTATCAAGATGATGGAAGATGATTCCATCAGTCCGTATGAAGGAAACATTACATGGTCTTCTAGGTACACCTCTGGCTTGATTATGAACACCGAAAGAAAGGTGGATCACTTCTTTAGCTGACTAAAGATGATTCTAAAGAAATTTTTGGAGATTCATGACCTCGATAGTTATAAATATGTTATTCATTGTGACCATATGGTGGAAATGGAGATTGGGGAATCTAAGTGGTCTTCTGGGCCTACGTCCTAGAATCCAAAATAGAGAAAAACATGGGTGGTTTAATAAACAAATCCCATGATGGAAAGAAGCTTTTATATCCCACTTATAAAAGTTGTGGGAAGAAACATCATGGTAACTATCTAAATGGAACCAGGAATGGATTCACATGTTGAAAGATGGGACATATAGCCTAGAACTACCGATGTGATATGAAAAATCCCACTAATGTAGAAGAACGAAGGATGGTTCATATCAACACATAGCTAGAGGTGCAGTGTTACAACTACTAGTATCAAGGGAATTATGAAAAAAAATTCTATAAGATGATGGTTATCGGGGGCAATCAACAAAAGCCTCCAAAGAAACAAGGAAGGGCTTATGATATCAATATTGTTGAGGTGGAGTAGGACAAAAATGTGGTGACAAGTACACTAGTTATTCATTAAAGGATTGAAAACATACCATTGGATTCTGGTTCAATGTATTCTATCTTATCTATCATGTTTAACATAAATATTAAAACATAACCTCTAAATTTCTATGACATGTTATGTGTGAGAATAGTGAATGGGGAAATTATTGCATCCATGGTTTATAACTCCACCCCAGTTAACGTTTATGGATTGAACCTCCCAACAAATATCATCATACTTTTGTGGAGTTTGACACTATCTTGGGTATGGGTTGGATATCTCAATACAAAGATAATGTCACCTATCAGGAAAGGGAGATCACTATTCACATCCAGAAGCATCCTCCAATTCCATAAAAATGTAAGGAGGGAGAAAAATGTCTTTTAGAATCATCGTCTCAAGTGAGGATACTACTGCCTTATGAGAAATAATATAGAGACCAAATTACTGAGATAATGGAGAGAATCATGAATGAAGACATGCCCATCGTGAGGAATTACATTTATGTATTCCCCGAAGAGTTTTCTGGTCTTCATCCTGACCGATAGGTTGAGTTATCAATTGATCTTTTTCCTATATATCAATCTATATAAAAAAACATTATAGAATGGCCACTATAGAGCTGGAATAACTGAAGAAGATGTTACAAGAGAATTCGGAGAAGGGATACATATGCCTGAGTGCTTTACCGTGTGGCGTACTAGTCCTCTTCCTCAAGAATAAGGATGGGTAAATGTTCCTTTGTATTTATTATCGTTATCTTCATCGAATAACGATAAATAACAAGTATAACCTCCCATGGATAGATGACTTCTTCGATCAGCCTCATGGGGCCTTTTATTTATCTAAGGTGGAACTTCAATTGGGATACCACCAATTAAAATAGAGGAAGGAACATATTCCCATGACTACCTTTTGAATGAGGCATGGACACTATGAGTTCATAGTAAAGCCCTTCAGACTCACTGATTCTCCAAAAATATTCATAGATTTAATGAATAGAGTCTTTAGAGAATACATCGAAAAACTTTTTTTAGTCATTATTAATGATATAATGATCTAATTCAAGAGCATGGAGGAACATGAGGAGCATTTGAATACTGTGTTAATGGCATTGCGAAGGAAGAATATGTATGGAAAGTACAGTAAATGTGAGTACTTTATGGAGGAAGTAGCATTATTAGGGTATTTTGTCACCAGAAAAGTGATATATGTGGACCCATCCAAGACAAATCCAATTGAAGAGTGGCCCATGACAACATCTGTAATTAAGATCCACATATTTTTGGGCCTTGATGGGTGTTATCGATGATTTCTGAAAAACATTTCATGATTATCAAACCCAATTACCCAGAAGACACGTGAGTGAGTAATGTTTGTCTAGACTCAGGAATGTGAAGACTGTTTTAAGGAGTTCAAAAAGAGGATAATCATTGTGTCAGTACTCACACTCCCAACAACTGTAGAACTCTTTATGGTGTACATTAATGTATCGATGAAGGTATTATACTCTATACAGATACATCATGATAAAGTGATATCATATGACTCAAGGCAGCTCAAAATCCATGTGAAAAACTATCCTACAAATGATTTGGAGTTGCAGCTATGATCATTGAATTAAAAATATGTCGTCATTATTTATATGGTAATAAGTGTGAGATATATACTTATCACAAGAGTCTCAAATATTTATTAACACAAAAGAGTATAATATTGTCCAGAGAAGATGGATAGAGTTTATCAAGGATTATGACTGCTCAATCCACTACCATCTTAGTAAGGTAAACAAGGTGGTGGGTTATCTAAGATGAAAGGATCCGTCCATTTTATCAATTATGAGAATTGAAAAGGATATGATATAATTATATTTTCAGAGGATGGAATTGGAAATCATTAAGAGAGGAACATCATAAATCTTTTCTCGAATGATTTCTCAACCATCCCCCATGGAGAAAATAAAAGATGATCAAAGAAAAAAATGTTGAAATTAAGAAAAGGGTAGAAGCTATTAGAAATGGGAAATCGTAAGAGCTCAATGCTGATAAAGAATGAGCTATAAGATTTGGATCAAAATTATGCATACCATCCCATCCAGAGATAAATAAGATTCTTTTAAATGATGTACATAGCTCAACCTTCTCTATCCACCAAAGGAGCACTGATATGTATCGAGATCTCCAAGGAATCTTTTGGTTGGACAATATGAAAAGATATATTGTGTAATATAGATCAATGTGACTTGTATGTCAGTAATTGAAGGACGATAGGCAATAGTCTAAGGGGATGATGCAACCACTACCCATTCCAGCAGAAATGTGGGAGAAATTTACAATGGACTTTGTCCCTTGAATTCTAAGGATATCCAGTGAAAACAATGCTATAGGGGTCATTCTAGATCGTTTTATGAATATAGCTCAGATTTTTGCAATTCCAGAGGACTTCTCATTGGATTAACTTTCCCATATTTACATAAAATAAGTTGTAAGGATTCATGGAGTACCACTGTCTATTGTATCTGATCGTGATCTGAGATTCACAAAGAAGTTCTTGAAAATTCACCAATATGCTCTACGCACTGAACTTAATATCAAAACAACCAATCATCCTCGAACTGATGGCTAATATCAGAGGAATATTCAGACATTAGAAGATATGATGGGATCTTGTTATATGTAATTAAATGGTTGATGGGACCAAAATCTTCCCCTAGTTGAATTCTCATACAACTATAGTTTCTACTCGAGCATCCGAATGGAACCATATGAATCCCTTTATGGGTAAGGGTCTAGAACACATGAGTGTTGTGATGATGTCGGTGAGAATAAGCTTTTAGGACCTAAAATGATCAATGAAATGTTGCAGAAGGTGAAAACCATTTTAAAATTTATCAAGGAAGACCAATGTCGACAAAACTGTTATGTAGACAATTGTCGACGAGATCATGTTTTTAATGTTGGATATATGGTATTTCTATGCATATCTTCATGGAAGAAGGTCATGAGGTTTGGGAAAAAAATGGAAGCGAAGTCCCAGGTAAATCGTCCCCTTTGAGATCCTTGATTGAGTTGAAGCTGTGGCTTATCAACTAGCACCTTCTCTTACCATGTCCAAAGTACAGGATGTATTTCATGTATCCCTCTTGAGGATGTTATTACCAGATCCTTCACATGTACTCTCATTAAGGGTGGTTTAGCTAGATGATGATCTTTATTATAAGGATGAGCTAGTGATGAACATGGAAAATAGAGATAAAGATCTATGTAACAAGACTACTCACATAGTTAATGTACTATGGTGAATCATATATATGAAGAGGAAACATGGGAACTAGAAGAGGCAATGAGTACCTAATCCTGTTTATGGACTAAAATGTAAACCTAAATTTCAAGGGAGAAAATCATAAGGGGGAAGAATGTAAAGACCCAATGTTTTTCAATTGAAATTTCCTCCTTATAACTATTTCATATAACCACATGAAATCACAACATAATGAACTATTAAATGCTATGTGACCTTTAAACATATGTTTGTCACCTCTGTGATTTGAATTTCAAAAATCTAACATACACTATTGCGATTAGTAAGTTATTTGTAGTATAATATTACCAACATAATTTGTAGTGTATAGTAACATAATCATATGAATAGTAATGTTTCCCTAATAAATAGTGACATACTATAATGAATAGTAACCTTACCTATGATAGTATTTAAATAAGATTCAAGTGGGAGTATGATATACCAATATCATGGAATAAAATAATAAATGTTTAAAAATTGTTATTTTTTGAGTAAATTGTGATTTTAAATATATATTAAATTAATAACAATTTGAAAAATATTCCTAAAAAATGGATTTCATTTTTGAATTATGCATGTTGAAAAATTGTTAAGAATATTTTTTTAAATTTTTATAAAATACATTATTTTCATATGAATCGTAAAATACAAAAATTTACTATATATAGACATTATATGCTAAATAATAAATTCCTAGCATCATGGTTGATGTCGCCACCCTAAGTTATAATTCACATGACCCATTTACTATTTTTGGTCATGGAATCATCACTATTTCTAATTTTAAGAGAAATTAATAATCAAATGATTAAAAAATTATGAAAACCCACCTCTCATCCATAGTAACCCCCCCCCCCCCCCTCACTCCATATTCTTTTCACTCATTTAAAGCCTTATTCCTTGACAATATTCTTCTGAAATCTCCTCCAAGGCTCCCTCTCCATATCCAACATACCCTAGTCTCTTCAAAATAGCAAAGCTTCCCTTTTTAATAGACTCTCAAAGGAGTTAAACTCCTGAGGTAAATTCTTCTTTCGAATTCGTTTATTTCTATTATGTTATGTTATTTTCTTGTTTCTTTCCCCACCTCCCTTCACCCAAATGGTTTGATAAATAATGTAAAATATATGTACTTGAATGTTATTATGCTAATGAGATAATTAATTATCCTCTCTTTTTTCCACCTATTATATTTCAACGAATTGGAAACACTGTTTGAGATGTGTTAATTCACCACAATCAAAGACGACATGATATCATTTTTTATTATAGTCTTCATTTATTGTCATGAAATCATCTTCAAGATCGAACCAGACTATATTATATGTATTATGAATTATCTATGGTTCTGTAATCCATTTGTAAACATGTATTTGGTTTATAATAAAAAAATGTGTTCTTTGTGGTCAAAACTGCCATTTAACCCAAAAGGATGTCACAAATGTTGAGTATAATGATTCAACTTCACGTTAAGTAAAAAAATAAAATTTTCTACCATATATCCTTTTGGATGTTCAATAATAAAATATAAATTCAATTTTGTACATCCACCTTCATCAAACATGTTTATCCGAACATGAACCGATCATTAAAACCATGGAAGAAAATAGACCCAAACCTATGAAATTGAACCTTATAACCAATACAAATGAAAATGAATGAACCTAAAATTGGTATACTAAATATTGCACATATATAATATGTTTTGGACTTATTAATTAATAAAACTAATTTTTTATTCAGATCATTAATAATAATTGAAGAACACCAACAAACTTAAGGTAATGGATCCTCTCCATTTCACTTGTATTCAAGATTTTACTCTAGGTTATGAACTTTTATTTGTAATTAATAGTGATGTGGAATGCTTACACACCTCCCCATACTATCCTCATTATGTATATAAGATTATAAATCTGTTTCTCTCTCATTAATCCCTCGTATGTACACCCGATATCATGCTAATAATCTGTAAGGGATTCTACCCAAACTATCTATATTCCTTCTGGTTGCTCTAACATTATATTCACCCAAATGAAGTTGTCCTTTATTTTTTTAACAACTTCTATATAATTTTTTAATGCTCCAGACTCTTGGTTCCAGATCAGTCTCTCATTCTATTTTGGGGATAGACATGTTTTTATGTGATTTCCTCCTTAACTCTTCTTGAAAAAAAATCCTATTTTGAGGGAACATCCTGAATTGTTACCCAATTTTCAAGTGCATTATATCCTCTATTTTCATCCCCCATTGTCTTTATAAAATAAATTTTTTATTATAAAAAATTTCCCGTTTCAGTTTTGGTTTTTATAAAATATTATTAAATTCTAATTTTCAAATTCTCTTTAGTATTTTCCGTAAAACCGCACTAAAATTTTTAAATGTTATGAATTTTCTAAATACTCTTCTTACATGTTTTCACATAACTTTTTCATTACATACCATGCTATATGGATAATTTCTCTTATTACTTTCCATGTATGTTTTAATTCTATTCTTTCAAGGACACTTTTATGAAACTCCTATTCATTATGCATTATGACATGACTGTGATACCCATTTTTCTCCATGGGTTCCCTTATGTTTATGTATGATTGATTATGTATAACTATTTATGTGGAAAAAATATTCATGAACATGATAATATGGTTTAACCTAGATAGCGCTCTAATGAATTGAGTTATGTTATGTCTCATGAGATGTTATTTGTGACAACATTGGCAGTTAGACATGGCTTGTTCGAATATGGGAAACAATCAAGATGGTCAGCTTTTAATCATACTAATGTAATGTTTTATGTTGCTGCCACATATTTTTAATTCAATTTTTATTCAAGTCCATGTTTATATGTTGTTATACCATAATTTATATTCCTTTATATTTCTTTATTTATTGTTCTCTAACCCATGTTCTAAGGATTTATTCTTATTCTTATTCCCATACTGGGCTTTTAGCTCATCCCTTTGTTCATGTTATGAAAAGGTTATCCTATGAATATGTTTAAGGGCAATTGATGTTAGGGGATCATTTTGAAGACTAAATAAATAATGTTTTTTTAGTTCCATGTTTTCTATTTTATGTTCCTAGTCTTCCAAGACACTAGATGTCATGATCATTGGCATGTACTCTGATGTATAATTATGCTTAAAATAATGTAATGTTATATGTAAAAGGATAGGGTCGCTATAAACCACCTATCTCACATCCTCAAACCACTCTAAAATCATATTTTTGGTCATGATATTCCCATTAAACTCCCCAAAATCCATTTATTCCTCATATAATTATTCTCTTGGGAATAAGGAAATCCACGGAAGCCTTTTGGCACAAACAAAATGGATTTACACGATTAAGAGATATCTTTTTCTCTTAAGGTCATTATTTTAATTTCCATCTCCTTCAATAAAACTATATTTATTATATTATTATATAAAACCACTAGTATCCTCATTATACATGGTTGTTAGTATCTTAAATTCTCTACCTACACTTGCTCACACCTCTATCTAATTGGTAACAAAAATATTGTTTCTGTGTACGGTGAACTACTACGCCACAAAATGTTGATTGTTTATTTTACATTACTACATAAAATGGAGGGAATTATGACAGAAATTATGTGTATGTATGGTATATATTATAATTATAATTAAATTATTATTAGGTTATATTTATTTACAACATACCTTTTTGATTTCGAACTTATGTAAATACGATAATTTCGTTTGAGAAAGTGTGGAATATATCCCCCTCAAAACGATATGATTCAGTCATACACAACATTTTTTATAATAAGTATTGTTTTAGGGAATATATATGATATAAATTATATCATAATGATACTATAATAATGATATATATACATATATGTGTTTTTTTCAACACGCCAATTAAATAGGAATAACATTCAAGCGTATGAATGGCCTACACTCTCCATTAATTTTGTATTATGTTTCATTCATTTATATTATAAAGATTATTATAATAAAAATATAATTTATATAAATGGTATTTATATCATGTATGATAGACTTGAAATCAATATATAAGTACAATGACCAATGATATAACAAATTAAGACACATGTGAAGAATAAAGAGAATATTTTCCAATGTGAAACATTAACATATGACGATAAACAAGAGGGTGTTATGAGGTCAAAAAACCCATATATGGTATTATATATTATAATATGGTTCTGTTAATGTTGTAACTGAACTTTATCTTTATTATACTAGTGGTTTCAGAGAGTATGATGACAGTCAAGGGAAAAGGTAAGGTGATTTCATCTCACATTTTATTTCGCTGAGATAAATGCATTATTCACCACCCCAAAAATTTTATGTGGTGTTTATACGTAGAATGATTGTATTATATTATATTTATGAAAAAATTTATTTTAATTAAAATATAATTAATATGATTTAAATTTCATGGGATTGATGTTTCGAAAGCCACCAATTCAGTAGGATAGTTTTGCCTAAATTTTCCTTTTTTGAGACACATATTTTTTATAAACCGATATTATTCCATGAGGTGTATATACTAACATTGAAATTTAATATCCCTAATATTAATATTTTCTATATATTTTAGTCTTAATTTAAGTAAATTTTATTAAATAGGGATTATGGTTCAATTGTACAATGTTGTAAGAGATAATTGTAACAATCTCATCACTTTTCAAGATTATTTTTTTTCATGCTTCCTTTGATGATATATTATGATTAATCTCCTAAAAAAATAATATATTTTATCCCCTCTTGATATTCATGATAAAATCATGGTTTGGTACCATTTTTTAAACACTTTGGGACATTTAATAGTTAAGAAATTATTTTTATGAAAGATATAATTTACCAAATCTTTGTTCTAAAATATATGTTCCATGAAATTGAATGTTTTCTAAAAGGGTTAACCAAAATATTATACTATTATCCTAAAAAATTTAAAAAAATTTCCATTTTTTATTTTACTAATAGATTTAGTGGAATAATATTCCCACTTCTGAATGATAAGTTTTTCTTATATTTTTATCATGAAAATTTATTTTTTTACATCATTTGACATGTACTTATTTACCCTATATAATTCGTTGATGATTTATATTCATATTTAAAAGGGTATTTTTGAAGAAACTGTTTTTAAAATATATTTTCATTAAAATGGTATTCAAAAGGATTTATTTTTGAAATATCCTTTTTCAAATATGAAGTTATATTTAACCCATGAAATGTTTACAAAATACACTTCCTTATTATATTAATTCTAGGATATCATCTATTGATGTTTCTCAGTCCATTTTAGGAAATGATCCAAAGGATCCATACATATTCATTATTTAATGGTTTATGTTGGAATGGAATGATTCTTGAGACACCCATTTCACTTCCACAGGTTTTATGCTTTTTCATCCCACATCATTTCATAGGTTATGCTTTCATGATGTGATTATTAAAACTATCACTTTTCATATGTTATGAATTGATGAAATGATAATGATACACATTTCAATCCATGGGATATGATTTCATTATTAAAAATCCTATATCTTTTTATGGTTAGTGATATGATGAACGTATTATTATCTTATTGCACAAGTACGGTTGATTTTATTATGAGATGGGTGTGACCATTATCTCCCTCCAATAAATTGGGTAATGATATGTTTTATATGAGCTGAAAGGATACATGGGTTATATTAGATTCCCGAAAACAATAAGACACAAGGGTTTTAGACCAATCCTAAAAGAAAGAGGGTAAATGGGTTTTAGATCAAGAATAAATGAAACAGGGTACATGGTTTATATCCCAAGCCAAAAAACAAGATATTAGATGGGTTATAGACCAATAGTCAAATGAAGAGGGTACACAGGTTGTAGCCCAAGCCTAGAAACAATAAGGTACATGGTTTTTATCCCAAATCATAAAGAAATAGGTTATATTAGATCTATCCCTAGACCAAAAACCATAATGTAGATGGGTTTTTGTCCATGACTAAATGTAAGAGGATACACTGGTTGTTAACCTATGTCGGCAGTAGGCACATGGGTCATCTCCCAATCCTAACATGTTATAAAGGTTGTGGTAGGTAGCCTAGACATAATATTTTTTTATTCATATATGTATTCCACTAATTCTAATTCGTATTCCCCATTTATGATTTACGGTCTTATGTTTATTATTTTATTATGATTATTGTCTTATGAAATTAAATAATTGGTCCAATAACACATGTCTATGATCATTGATATGTAGGGTATGATCATCTAATGTAACGATCACATTCTTAGGCATCCATGTTCATGTTTATGCTTACATGTATCCCTTATTTACCCTTATATATCATTTACGCTCACCCCTTTTCATGTTTCCTTTCCCAATGTTATGATGAATTGTATGATGTAGAATTAATATGGGTGGAGAACATCAAGGGTGATATTAAAGATCTTTTATTAGAATAGGATATTTTGTTTCCATGTTTCCAAATAAACTAAAATAAAATGGTTCTCATGCATGTATTTTTTTAATGTATGGAATATTCATATAAAATGATGTCATATATATGTATGATAATCATGGATCACAATAAAGGTCAAAGTTCAAGTAATTATTCTCATGTGGAATAAGCTAACGAGATCAATAAGAAATGTAATGACTACCCTATACATGAACACAACCCAAACATGAACCCGAAGCATCCCAAATGACGAAAGAGGCCTTCCCGGCCATTAGAAAAGGCAACACTAACATAGCCATAAAAATAAATTTTGTTTCAACAAAATTATTCTAATATATTTCATCACAATAAATTTTAACCACCATTGGAGTTAGAGTTGTCTTTTGAGAATCCAAATTTTAGAATTCCTTAACAATATTGTGAAAAATCCAAGATATATCTTGGAATATCTAAAT
Source organism: Viscum album (assembly GCA_963277665.1). Lineage (NCBI taxonomy): Eukaryota > Viridiplantae > Streptophyta > Magnoliopsida > Santalales > Viscaceae > Viscum > Viscum album. The sequence goes on from OY728127.1 coordinate 1,282,530,343, forward strand.
CTAAAAAACATTTCATAGCTGTTCAAATGAAATAACAACCTTGAACAAATAATTATAACTGATATACAATATTTTGACACCACGTGTCCCTAATAACTTCACTTCCTAATTCTAGAAATAAAATATAGATAACTGGCAATATAGTTAGTGATTTATAAATAATTACATAACTTATTTTAGATACCATACATGATCCTCAACAGATATATAGTAAAGAAGGATTCTATCCACAAAGATAAACCAAAAAAGATTCAAGATACCAGAGGATGATCATGATGATTAAATCCATATAGACTGAAGGAGAATTTTTAACACAAAAAATGAATGAAAAGGTACTAATAATGCTTATACTTTCTAGAAAAGGAAGTTTTATGAATGCTAGATTCTTGTTTTCACAACTGGTTTATACAAAATCTAAGATAGATATTAAGGATCCACATGGTCCCTTCAACTGGTCAAATCGATCATGAGTCGAAGGAAATATATGCCTTTTCATTACCATAACTTGATTGATTTTTTTCTAAACAACATTAATGTGAAGTGAACCATATGATTTCCTAGTAATGTGAATTGGTTCTATCCAATGTGAAACACATGGGTATATAATTCCTTTCTTTTGAAGAACATATAGCTACGACTTCAACTCTTTTATTTCAAATAGTGACATACAGTAAGATGTAATATAAAATATTAGTTTACCATAAACTATGTAAATATAAAAATATACCTCTATTGTCGATAGATACTAACAGAATTCAGATGTAAAAAATTTAATAAAATGTGGAGACAGCTGGAGGGAGATCATTGCTGAAGGATTCTCCCTGTAGGTCAATATCGAACACCAAAATTACATTCAACAACCTTAGAAATGATAGTTTGTCTCTACTCAACCTCGGGTCCCAATAACTTTTTAAATATTCAAAAGACCTCATTTGGTTTGGTAATGGAGACCCGTCGAAGATAACAATCAATTAAGGATTAATGGTAAATCATCCAATCCATTCTGAATATGAATTATTCCAGTTTCATTATTATAACTAATAAAATCCAAAAAAGATCGATATTTGATAAAGAAAATTGATGATAATTACTATAGAGTTTCGACTCTATATTTTTTGTAAGGGTTGTAGTAATATCTATCACACAATACAAATACTCTATATGAAGATTTAGCGTATTAACAATATAGCTTGAAATAAACGAATGAGATGAATAAATATCAAATAATTATTCACTAATGATGAAGCTATAGTGATGGTACTTATCACAGTTGCTAGACCTGTATTATCTTCTTCTAAAGAATCTTAAATTATGTGATAATGTATCATTCTTGAAAAATTTGGATATAACCCCTATTTTCCTGAAGAATATGATTACACTATTGTTTTAACGGAAATTGATGATCTCATTCCACTATGCCTACAACCAGCAGAATAATCATTCTTCCACTTTCCCTTAGAGTAACTCACACTGCCATTAAGAGAAAACAGGACTCCTGACAAACCTGAAATTCTTGACTGATCCATTTCGACCATCCAGAATTTGTCCAGAACATCAGCATAAGAGGGTAGATTTAGTAAGAATACTTGATAATGGATCTCATATTGAATTCATATCTCAAACTACCAACTCATCATATTATCAGTTGATACTATTTCAGGAGAAAAACTAAAGAATCCTTGAAAAATTATTTCCATACCTTGTCAAGGTCTTTATAGCCTTACTGAGATTGAGAAACCCAATTACCTTGTACAACACTTTCAAATATATATATATATTGTTGGTGAAATGATCCTTGAAGTAATTCCACATTAATACCTCATGATTCTTCTTCATCAACATCATGTCTCATCATATCATTCTTTGTCCTTCCATCATAAAGGTTGCATTATTCACTTTTATTTCATTAGGTTTCTCTTTAAACTCATAAAAAATTCCATCATTCTCATACATTGATCATCCTTTTGAGGATCATTAGAAACATTGAACATCATTGGTTTATTGTGAAATAACTCCTAAAAATGATTCCATAAAGCATCCCATTGTGGTTGCAAAGCTGGATCCTGAATAAAACTTGTTCAGATGCTCATCTCAGAGCTTAGATGGAATTCACAATCACCTCAACTATACTTGGGTCCACAAGAGGATTTTATCACTATGGTTAATTAATATATTCCATCTGGACCTACTTTACATTTCTTCTTAGAGGGACTATGTTTCACAACATCCACATACAAGAAATATCAATTAACATTAACCCTAAAATAAATAAACATAGGAAAATTAATCCCAATATCTAGGTAAAAAATATATGGATTTCAATATATCTTAATATATATTAGGAAAAATACTAGAACTAATCCTAAAAAATCCATTTAAAAACCAATATTGGTTTATATGACATTCATTATGGAGAGATATTTCCAGGAACTCAATCGCAACTACCTCCTCTGTCTAGACAAGAATACACAAAAGAATAATGACATCAAAAAAATCTCAACATCGATATATGATGCCACTCTTTCTCTAACTAGCCTAGCTACCCTGCTAACTCAGTAAATAAGATTGTTTTTCCATGGCCTGAGGGATATTAACAATCACATGGTTTGATGACTAGCACCTAAAATCATAGAAAATGAAAGTGGGAACAAATTTTACACAAACATTGCAGGTATAAGATAAATAAGTTTTTATTAATAGTAAAAATATTTTTGAGGATAACTATAAAATAATTAAAATAGTTATAACCAGATGAAATTGTTATAAAAAAGAACCAAATAATAGTACAACCACCCAAGACACAATGGACACAAATCTCCTAGCCCAAGGATCAATAGATACAATCACATTCAAGTGGAACCTTACTATTTCTCAACATAGAAGAATATATTCTTCAAACAACTAAAGGCATAGGTAGGATGTAATAGAAATTCCTAGTAGGGTCTCACCAAAGATTCAGTAAAAATATTCCATATTTAATTAAACAAATAAATTTTCCCATTTTAAATAAATAAGAATAGAATTTCAAAATAATATTTAAAGAAATATACATTTACATTTTCAATCATGGAAATACATTAAATAAATGGATCAAATAAAGATTTTATATTAAATAGTTTATATAAATTAGAAGTCTTGTATAAAACAATTCACAAGAAGTAGAATATATTTTAAATACATAAAAATATACATGTTCATCTTCCAAAAGGAATGATAGTTCTACGATACCGAATCCACACAAAATCGAAGTTCAATCACGAAATTATGTGTTTACACATGTCCCATTGATAGTTACTGAAGAGGAATGATCACCATCCCATTGAGGATGTGACCCACTGCACTATGTTTTGTTTCATTTGTAAACAATCAAAAGTATATTATCCTAATAACTCACTAACTACCTATATTTTAATGGTTACTAATACTAATAAATTATGGGAAATTTTTTTTGAGACTGCATAAAATAAAACTCATCCCATTACATCATTTCAAATATGTCAATTTCTATTTAAAAACCAACACATGGGTTTTTAATCAGATCATGAATATTCCAATATAAAACAAATTGAATTCTACCAAAACCATTTAATTCCATTTATTTGAAACCCCAAATTGAAATCAATTTAAAAATTTAAATTTAGAAATTAAAATGTAAAAATATTAAATCAATTTCACAAACATAACACAATTCGATGGAATTGGGGGTTTTCCACAATATCACGCCATATCAAATCCTAGTCCCCAAATTCAATATAATTGTGTTTTTAATAAATACATTGAAACTAATTCCAATAAATTGAATTTAAATCATTCAGTATAGTAAAAAAAATTGTCCAATAAAAATGGAACAACCTACCTTGGGATCATTGGATCTCAAATCACTAAGACCTTGTTGGGAAACACCAATGAAGAATGTTGGTAATGAAAATCTGAGAATCTATAATAGACTAATGATATAATATCGAAGATATTAGATTATCCAACAAACCTAGATATCTGAAATACCCTATGAGGAATGGAGAAGAGAGTAGGGGAAATTGAATTTGAAGAGGAAACCCACTGAGTTGAGATCGAACATTGTTTTCAAATCGTTGATATTTTATTCAAGTGTGTAGAGGGAAAAATTTAAAATATTGAGAGTCTAAAAGGAAGAAAGAAACATATGAGGTCAAGTATGGTCTGATAAAAAACTAAAAAACCAGTATTTATATTTCAAAATTATTTTTTTAGATCAATGAAAGCATATGCATGGGTTCTTGATAAGGGATGCACGATTTGAAAAAATATACCCGATAATCGAGTACCCCTTTCAATTGGATTTCATGGTTCACCCTAAGGGTTTTCATTTTTTAACCATTCAGACACCCAACAAAACCTCACTTCCAAATTTTACACTAACATGGAACAGAGTTTGGTAAAATCATGTTCCATCTGTACACAACCCTAAATCCCATTCAAATTCTCATAATTCCACCAAAAAACCCCCTGAAAACCAGAACTAAATGATGATCAACATAGGGGGTTTTTGAATACTTAATAAATTAAAATTATGTTATAGATGAATTATTTTATCATTATTTGGGATGATAAAGGATTTTCAACAAGTTTTCCAGATAAAAGCTTAGTGGATCACCTATCTATGTATGATGACCGACAAAGCTTCTTGAAGAGTTAATGAGACCATTCAATGAAGGAGGTGGTATAGATTCTTGTAATTTCCATTAAAATAATTTCATAATGTGTTTATTACTTCAAATAACAATTTGTTATAGGATATTGGATGCCATTGGGGACTTAGTATTAGTTGATCATAATATTTTACACCACTCATATGACATGGTTTAGAACTATCAAGTTTGGGGGAAGATTCTTCTACTCACATGTGGATTTTGAGCCATATCTGGGAGGATCATCTACATTTAGTGGATTAATTGAATCATAATGAATACTACTCCAATATTGGTGTAAAACCTTTTTTAATCCATATATGGGGGTCCTTTTTTGTCACTGTCGTATTTTTTTTATCCAAGAGTGAAAACACCAAGGCCCTAGTTTTTTTTCTAGGGATGGTTGTGAGGGTGTTGTTCATATAGTCTCTAATGTGGAATTCCAAAGAAATATCAATAGTTATTTATAAACTGACAACATAAAACTTTTTAGTTCTAGATATATAGAGATTTATCTACGTCTATAGAATATCTATTGTATTTTTATTCCTTTAATTATTCTTAAAGCTATATCGAGTCAGCATAAGGGTATACTGTAAAACCTTGTAACAATGGTAGTTTCAATTGCTTCTAAAATCCACATGTCTTAGTTAAAGAGGTCTGATAATGACTCATTATATTATATAAACCTGGGTATAATGGTCCATGAATGTTGATTTTCCATTTTCAACGATCTTGTGGAATTTTGAACTAGTAAATAAAGACACTTCATGGATAATTCTTTCCCTTTGGTGCGTGTTTTTACATCATGAGAAACTATAGATATAGCTCATAGGAGTGGATTACTTGATGTTATATTAGTATCCTTAGTTGTTTTCTTAGTTTATGCTTTTCATAGATGTAATTATTGAAAGTGGGAAAAATCAAAAGGAACTATTTTATCCTTATAATAAATTCAAATATAGTAAGAAATATTTTCATATCTAGGTGTTAACACAACAAGAGATTATGAGGCTTGGAGAGCCTCGAATAAATTATATAAAAATATTAAACATATTTTATATCATACAGACAAGGTTCTCCAAAAATATTCTAAAATATCTTCAATAGAATCGCTGAACAAAAATTTAATAACATAGTTGAATCCAAAAAAATAGGTTTTACCATAGGTGAAACCAAAAGGCGATTAGCACCAGATGTTAAAATGAAGTACTTGTTGGAAGGTACATTGAGTGAATTAATTAAATAATTTAATTAATTTAATACTCATTGTATATTTCAGAATTTAAATAGCCTTTAATGGAAAAAATACAGGGTTATCTGAATAACCCTAGGATCATTGAGAGGAGCATTAAAGAATTCATTGGTAGATCGATATCAGTGGATTACCGGTGATCAGATCATAGTGAATTGACAAAAAATGAACACAATAGATCTCCCCCACCGCTAGAGAACACATTATTCACCAATGATCAATCTAGAATCATGGTAGGGCTCATAAATTGTAGTTGTATTATGCAATAATTATATCATTAAATCATTGATAATAATAATAATTTGATTCTTTTTTTTTCATTAATTCTATAAACTCCATTGATGAATGAATTTTTATTCAAATTATTATCTTTTTCAATTACGTGATATCATCATTGATTTTCCAATTTTAAATAATTGGGAAAAAATTATTTTCCAATTATTTTTATCATAATTTTTATAAGTATTCCCCCTAAATTTCTTCTAATTCTTATTCATATTCCTACAGGTTCATAGCGTGACTTTTTCTAGTTGGTTCGAGCATGATCTCACACCCATATTCACAGTTTATTTATGTGTGATATGTGTATTTTTAAATTTTGAGGAGGGATCAAGATATATTGTTGGTTGAGATTAATTTATCTTATGGATATGGGATTTTTAGTGATTATAAGTTGAGGGGAGATGCATCACATGATGTGCAGGCATCATATAGATCAATAAAATTCAATTTTCGGACAATAGAGGGTTGAAATCAATGGTCGAAGGATATTACCTCTTGTTTTGGGTTATAGTTGATCATTTTTTATGGTCAAAATTCATATATTGAATAAATGTGTAGATACAACCATTGTATAAAATCGCAATATGCATGGTGTGTACTATGACGAATGCACATAGTGTTTTTTAGTTTCATACGCTAGCTATTGTTTCATGTTGGAATAAAATATCACATTCCTTATTAAGGGACCACATGTCATGTGACCCCTATCTTTCTTACATGGAATTTAAAAAGTGTACACCCCTAATAGTACATTTTTTCCATACACATTGTGTAAAATAGGGTCTATGCTGCATTCATTGGAGAGGACACATGCATTGGAAGATGACATAGATTGATTCTTGAACTAACCCTAACATATTGTCTGTTTTATTGAAAGCACCATGTGAAAGAACAAATCCACTATACAGGGTAACAAGTTATTCTTAAATGAGCATGACCAAGATCAAGCTAGAAGGCCCTTGGTGGTTGAGACACTCCATGTATTATCCTTACATGTTGTGTAGTACTACATGGAATGAAAACCATGAGATGGTGAGGGAAAATCAATATAGTGGATTGGGGGCCACACACAGTGTGGGCCCCTTACATTCCTTGTACTTAAGAATCATGTACCGATTGAATCTCCTTAATTTTTACTCGTATTTTATCCAGCAGGTATCATATTATGAGGTTTTTTTCAGGTGGAGAACAACAGTTGCATTGCTAGTGGATTTTGATATATGATGTGAGATATTTCAAGAATGAAGCTTCTTTAGGGAGTTCCTACTGATGGTGATAATTAAAAAATATCATCACAGAGAGGTCGAATATATAAATCCCACATACTCATTGTTCTATTAGGTGGAACCGTCCAATTTTTTCTGGTAATGGGTCTTATACCTATTGATATGAAAAATCCTTTTGTATCATGGCATGGGTCATCTACATATTTAGTGGAACCCTCATGTTTTATTGAGGCATGGTTCTTCTACCTATTGAGTGGAACCCTCCAATTGTATTAGGGAATGGCTACTGTACCTATTGAGTGAAACCACCCTATTGAATCAGGGCATCATTCCTCCTTCTATTGAGTGGAACCCTCCTATTTTATCACAATAAAGGTCCTATACCTATTGAGTGGCTCCCAAATATTATATTAAAGAAATTGTCCTCTACCTATTGAGTAGAACCATCTTAATATATCTAGGAAGGCATCTTATACCTAATGAGTTGATCCCTAGTTTTGTATCAGGGTATGAGTCCTCTATATATTGAGTAGGACCCTCTTATTTTATCAGTTCATGGGTCCTCCACCTATTTAGTGTAACATTTCATTTGTATTTGGACATGGTTCATCTACCTATTCAATGGAACACTCTTATCATATCAAGGCATCAAACCTCAACCTATTTAGTGGAAAACTCTGGTTTTATTTGGGTATGGGTCCTCTTACTTTTGGGTGATACCCTCCTATTGTATCATTTAATGGTTCCTATACATGTATATTTTACCCCATCTATCTGTGGAGTAGTGGTGAAGTGTGGACACTCCTCATGAATTATTCGAATAGACACCTGAAATGTTGTCAATCGTGGATGGTCCTTCTGGAATAATCAGCAGACAAATTACCTTGGGCTAGTCTATGAGATGGATATCACCTTCCTTTGTAATATGGGTTTCTTATATGAGCATATAACGTTTTTTGTTCCTTTATTCCCTCTTTCTTTAAGATAAGCTGAATACTTTTTCCATGTATTCTACTACACAACATTTAGTTTTTTATGAATCCTACAAGGTAAGAATATACTAACCATTAGATGGGATTTTCCCACATTTTTCATTCTTTCCTAAATGACATATAGACAAGAAGTGGATTTAGAAGATATTATGAATACTTTAGGGCATTTGGATGATTTTTATAATCATTGAATGAATATCATCAGTATGATCTATCAAATTTCTTTCTCTTCTAAATATTGTGATGTTGGGACATCTTTTGCGGTTGGGTGGTTATTATCACCATTAATTTTAAGATTATGTTTTTGTGCTCTTTTATATTCCCTATAGTTTCTTACTTAAAGGTATTTTACTCTAGAAGTTATTGTATTTTTTATTATTTATGTTCACTTTTCTAATTAGATGGTTTGGAGAATGTATACATATACATTAGTAAATATAATTCCATAGTAGTTATGCCTTCTTGGTGGTTATCTCCAACCCCTCGCATACGAATGTGGGCTTCGGTATTTCTAACTTGGCCTTTCACTAGCCAGACAGACCCCGATGGTTTAGGCCATGACAAAATAAACATTTCTATTATATCTAAATCCTTTAATTGGTATAATAGTGATCACATTAACGTTCTAAATATTTAGTTATTATTGATTTTTTATGGATTTAATTATATTATTCATGAAATTATTTGATCATTCTGATCATCAATATATATTATTCCTCCATAAATATACCAATCTTATAATTTAGACATGATTAAATATTAACAATGAACAACACAAGACCCATCCATATGTGTTATGTTGTTTGGTCATACAACATGGAATTACATGGTGTGTAGCTATAATAAAAATTGTGTATCCTAGTTTATTGCACCATAGAATAATAAATATTATTTCATAACATCATGTAATGAAGGACACAATATGAATCAAATCCTTCGCATGTTGACTGCACCATATTGGCATAAAAAATGTTGGACTACACACTATGTAGTCCATACATTTTATAGTGGAAAATGTAAATGAAAATAAACAAAGAGTACTGATTTGATGATGTGTAAGGACATATAGTCATGTAACAATGATGTTACCTGGTGTGTACTTACTAAACATGTTTTCTACCCAACACAGGTCAATGTAAATATATAACCATACCCTAGGCATGCATCATGATTATATAGTGAGAATGATACATGGAATGCAGCTTGAAGTAAAAACTGGGTACATGAACTACCTATCCATTAAATTGAAATTTATTTATTATTATATAATCTACATCATATTGGGTTCTATTTTTTATTTCTTGACACATACATTCCATAAGATAGGTTTTATATTATAGCATATTTTAAATTAATCTTCGTTATAAAAATATGAATTATATACCATGTGTAATCCTTAAACGTTAAATGTGATTCATGAATCAAGATAATTACATATAATGTTAATTAACTTATGTTTCATGTGTCGTATATTAAAAAATTCAATCCAAGTGATTTCAAGAAAAAAATAATGTAATCTATATTTAACATGATTGGACTGTATATGACCTCATTACATACCCAATAGTTCAAAGGTTGCATCTCGTGTTCCATCCAAGTACTATGTTGGCCCGTATTTTATTAAATTTTAATTTAATTAGTTAATAAAATTATTTATAAATCATATTGGATTTGTATCTATTGGAAATATTGTATGGATATTAAGACAATGTAATAAAATTTATTAATCATATAATAAATCTAATTATTACACTCAGGTGTTATTATAATAAAATGATGACTAAAAATGAATTCTAGATAGTTATTTTAAATATGTGTTCAGTAGGAATATTGATGATCTTGAGATTAGAGAGACATGTGTATGTGTATGGTGTTATTTAATTTATTTATTTCTTATACATTTGAAAATATTTTTATAAAATTATTTTAATGGAATGTGAGTTATCCCCCTCCAAATTATGTACTAGACTACATGCTAATAGTTTGTTTATGTAAACCCTAATACTAGATCCCTACAATTTTTATCCAAATAAATATAGCATAATTATGGAGCTCCCAAACACATGGATTTGGATTAAGATGCGTCTAAGTAAAAACAAAACTTTAATATAATAATTATAGATCTCGAATAATAAACTCAAGCCTAAAGCCACATATGGAACTTTCTTGTTATGTTTAATAGTTTTTATACATTAATATTAATAAGTAACCACTTGTCAAATATTTTGGTCTTGTCATTTTATATTTAATATATTATTATTTATGGAATGATTTACATTTGATATTCTAGACTGAAAGAACATTAATAAATGAATTAATTTGAAATTATGGAATTAATTAAAATGTATTATGCATAAAATTTTTATCAAAAACATGGTTTTTCAATTATGTACAATCCACATAAAATATAAAACTCATTTATATTGATTAAATAAGATTGATTTTTCATAATATAAGAAACCTCAATTTAATATTTTGTTATTTCGACTTATATTATCTGTTTTAAGATGATCTCATAGTTAAAGTGTTGGTTCAAGGCACTGTATAGGGAACTATTAATTATGGGGATATCTAATAACTATGGGTTCATTGAAATAACCAATAACATATTTTATTTAATAATCAATGACTATTCCACAAAAATTTGGATGTATGTTCTGAAAAAATATTCCACAATCTTTGGATTGTGGAGTCCAATCAAAAAAATAAGAAATTGTAATCATCCAATTGGAATGAACACTTATCTAAGGACAATATTATAAATTATTATTCTTTTTTGGAAGTAAAAGATGTGAAATATGGACACATTAAACTATAACTGACTATTGAATATCCATTCATATTTTATTAATGAGGGATATTGAGAACTTATGAAAAAATTAGATACATACTAAAATTAAAATTGTTATCTTTGATATAATTTGTAGTCATGTAATGTTATAATAATATAGTTTCTCATTATCCTTGAATAATGAAAAATAAATCAAATATATTATATCAATGATAAATATGGATATATTCCATCATCTAATGAGTTAAAAATCCTAGGAATGGTTCAAATGCTTCTAGGTTTTTTTTGTTCCATGAACAAAATGATTACCTGCTAGAATCCTAATTCCATGATCTACTAGCTATGGAATCTAGAGATGAAATGTTAACCATCTATGTAAATAACTAAATGATATATTATATGTTTGTAGTTAATGATTTCATATATGTCTAGTGAATATATTTTTTTATTATGAGAAAATGGATTCCTATAGCAGGACCCAACATCACTATGATTTTTTAATAGGGAGATCTAAATAATAAGTGTTCGATATATCCATTATGATATTCATAAGAGATAAATTGGAATTTTCACTAGTGTGGACTCATGTAGTAAAAATAAATGCCAAAATTGAGTGTCTATATGTTTTAGGATACATCCTTTATGATGGAAATTATATATTTCTAATTATTTCATCATTTTGTAAGAGTAAATCATTTTTTTTGTAAATTTCAATATGAACAACATAGAGAATCCAATACAAATATTTTCAATCAAATTAACCATGTTTAAATTTATATAATGATCATAAATCATTTAGTTCTTAAATTTAAAAGGGATAATGTTCTATTAAATATCTCTAAGTCTATTGAATGTCTAAATATTCTTCTCAATGTCGTTCAATGAAAATAAGGTTCAAGGGGAAATGAGGTGACCATCGTGTTTATGTGGGTTCCATAGAACCAAAATTAAATATACCTTTTAAATTCAAAATAATTTTTAAATATAGTTCTTCATGATTTATACATTCTAAAAAAGTGTCAAAAGGTTTTTGAAAACTTATTAATTTTTAAATTACTTAGATTATTTTTCATAACAACAAGTTATTATACTTCCCATCAATAATGAGAACCTAGAGATACTACAACATTAATACTAATCATATTTCCTATGGTTTGGATAAATTATACAATGTGTATTTAGAAGAAGTCATACCATCTGGTGATGTTGTCATAAGCATTGAGACATATTCACATGAAGTTATCACATAATGAACTCTAATAGTAAATATCGTGATTATTGACCCACCAATAGAAACAAAAATATTAGTTGTCATTGGTCATTCCAATTTTCAAGGACGTGTTATATCCTGTAGGATTAAAATTTTTATCAATGTCTAAAATTTTATCAAATACTTTGATTTAAGATGAAAACCGTAAAATTTATGATTTAGTGAAGTATTCTGATTTTGGTGCATCATTTCTAGTAAGGAATCGATTGATTCATCAAGAATGATTTTTTTAGCTTTTAATGGATGTGAAATCATGGGACTAGCTGAAAAATATTGTTGTACATTTGTTAAATTGATATCTATGGTTATTAAAGTTAATTGAATCGTGTAATATAATGAATAAATAAACCATGAGAGGATAATTAGACAAATTAGGTTTCCAACATTAGGAGATATCCCAAGTCAGCGATATAATATTAAATGACATGTATTCATTGGAGGTTATTAGTTCTGTGACTAAAAATTATCTCTATAGGGTATGAGATGAGTGGATATAATATACTCCTAGATTGTGTGTATCTCATAGTACTACCAAGACAATGGCCTAGAGGTCAACAAAAAGAGAATATTCAGAAGCTCATTCAATTATAGTGAATTATAGTTTAGGATATTATGGTCCCAACAACCATATCTCGGTAATGTCTAAGTTAATAGAATCACAAAGAAAACAAATAATAATTTCAATGTTTTAGGAGTATATAATTATTAGCATTTAATTTACATACATATGATATTCAACATTTCTTCACGATATATAATTAAAATTAATTTTATAGAGAAAATTTAATATTTAATATTAAAAATTATTAAAATTTCTAAGAGAGGTGATTCATGTTAATAACTCATATTTTATCATATAAAACAATTTATGTGTAACATGTACGTAAATATATTTTCACAACACTTGGATCATGTGGTACATGTTTTTTAATCATTTTTGGGGATGTTTGAAGGGATAATGTCCATAAGATATGATTTGACTAGATTTTCTACCACAGTAGTTGACTAGGTGAGTTATCAAGTTTGTAGAATAGTTTCACTGTTATATATCATATTCATCGGTTTCACCAAAAATGAAATTTTATTATCTATTTAAAAAAAAAAAAAAAAATCAATATTTTTTATTAGATGTTTTTTTTACATAAAACCATTAAGGGTGTACACTTAGACCACATCATATACTTGGAATTTGATAGATGGTTGAAATAGTTGAAAGTACACAACTCATATTTGCTAAATACTCTCAATGTGGGAGATGTATCTAGGACTAATAATTCCCTTCATCCCAAACCTCATGAATTTATTCCCTAGTAATATATGTAGGAAAAACAAAACATGGACCACAAAATCATTGTATCACCAATGTTTATGCACATAACTTGTTTCCTTGATTTTCATAGATTATATATGTTATTTAATGGTTTGAAACTTTTATGTGTTCACATGGAAATATTTGGACCTATGAGATTACTCTGTCTAGCATCATCATTACATGATGGATCCAGACACCGTATTCTTTACTCACCTTCATAAGGTTCAATTTTAATGAGTGAATAGAAACTATGGTTATATTAGATATATTCTAGGGGAATGGGCTTATGAAAATATCCATGGAAATCTATTTAATATGATAAAAAAAATCCTATATCATTTTAATTATTCTCCCCGATTAACTATCCATTTTGGGGGGATAATCATTTGTCAGAATTATTTTGAAATACATTTCTAGCTAAAGTCTTTTCTAAAATATGAAGGTAATCCTATGATATGTATTACAGACAATATTGAGTGGTAATCCATGTATTCATACAACTTATCTTATATAAATCATATTGATATAGTCAAGAGATAAGTCACCCTTGATATAAATGAAATTCATCGAATTATTTAGGTGATAAATAACCACCCAAATTGAATTAGTGAATTGATTTTTCCTGGGGAGCCCTAAAAAAAATCCATTTTTATGTTTTACCATTTCTATATTAGAATGTGAAATTACTTAATTAAAACCATTTAATTATATCATATATCCTTTACATACAATAATTTTAATCTTCAATATAAAAAATAAAAACTCTCCCACTTTATGTTATCCCATATGAATTTTTCAGTTCATATCTCTATACATATTATTACTCCCTAGATAAATAGAGATAGATGATATATTTTCATCATCTTGAAGATCGAACTTTAATTATGTTATTTAGCATATACATAACTGCGTTCCAAACCTTATAATTCCATATTTAGAACTATTAACAATAGAATATTTGTTATGTTTCTCAATATCTATGCGTCGACATTATAGGCCTCTTAGATCTTCTCCAGAATGGATGTGTGAGAATCTCTTTTAGAATGTTTTGATGGAATTACTTTTATAATTCCCAGGTCTATTACATTCATGTACATTATTATTATATCCATCTCCATAATCATGTATATGGTAGTGGGATCCTTTAAAAACATAGCATCTACAACATTATTTTACTTCTTAGGTTGTTAATGGTTTGAACAGTCATAATACTTGATCGTCATTATCAATATTTAGTAGTACACATTGAGATCCTTTTATGTGAATATATAATTGTGTCTCTTATGATCTATATATATGTCACACTTCTAACTAAAATGTTAGTGTATCTAAATATATATTTATTACATTATTTCAACTAACATCAAATCATGGGTGAGGTAGTTTTTCTCGTGGATATTTAATTTTTGAGGGCCGTATACTATCACATTATATTTTTTTAGGAGTACATGAATTAATAATTTCATTAAATTTTCACTTTATATAAAAAAATCCCTAAAGAGATTCCTAATCCCCATTAAATGTGTTTTTCCAGTACATTCCTTAATCTACATTTTCTTTGATGGATTGACAAGTATCAATTTATAGGTAACAACATGACTAATTAATTTTACATTCCCTATCAAAAACTCACATTTTAAATAATTTTCTTATAACTTATCCTTTTAAAAATTCATCAGAACATTATTGAAAAACTCATCATCTTCAACCTTACTATTGGAGTATACGATAATATCTTCTACAATGACGAAAAAAAATTTATAGGTGGGAATATATGAGTACACACGTAGTAGAATACAATAATATTGTTGGAGAATTAGTGAGTAAAATAGTATAACTATATAATCATTGGTTCTATAACATGTAATCATATATTTCCTTAGAATATCCTCAGTCTTCACCATTCCATCATAAAATTATGATTGAAAATGAACCTTAGAGAAGAAATAAACTCCACATATGTAATCAGACATGATATAAATCCCTGGAATGGGATACTTTTTATTTATTCTTATCATGTTGATTTTATGATAGTTGATGCATGTATGTGTTGACATATATTTTTTATTGTCTATGAGGACCATCACTCCCCATGGTGAAGAACTTATCCATATAAACCATTTTTCAATGTTTTATTATATTTTATTCTTCTCACATTCATGTCCACTATTGGTTATTTTATATGCCGAATTGGATATTTGTAGGGATTTACATATATATTTAGTTGATAACTAAACCTCATGTTTATGATGGATACCAAGAAAATATTTTGGGAAAACAAACGTATATAATAAAAAAACATATGTCCTCAAGGATTATATTATTCATAGACACAATCATCTGATCTTGGTACACAATATTATAAGTAAATATTATTCATGATTTATAGGGACCATCCAAAAGAGTGTATTTTACCTCTATAAACTCAGATAGGATTATATGATGATTCATTGTATAATATTTGATTTTGTTCACTTGGTAATTTTTTTTCACACCATACAAGTACTGGAAATCGTTTCCTATAATAGCATCAAATTCTGCTAAAGGAAGTATCATGTGGTTCAATGAGAAATTATTCCCAATAATATTGGGCATGGGGGAGTTATATTATTATGATTCCATAATTTTCCCGTTTTTATCTATCACTTATAACTCAACATACATGTTTTAAGGTGGTGTTGGAATTTCCTATTAAGGATTACTAATATGAAATAATGTTTAGATCCAAATTAATTAATATTTTTAATATTATTAAATGATTTAAAATAATTCATGTGATCATGTTTTTTCATCTCCAGTTCAGTAGTTATTATAGAATATAATGATCCTTATTACTTATCCATAGAATATGTTATTTTCAATTATTATTAACAACCCTTGGCCAAGGTAATTGGATAATATAGTTTCTATGATCATTATTATTGAAAAACTATTCCATGGTGTGAGGATTGAACAAAACCTTCTTTTCTACCATTATATTAGTGATATTCCTCCTCTCCCATTAGAATTAATTAATTTGAGAATCCTCCTCTTGACATGTAGATGTGTTATATTTCCCCATCATGAAATATTAAGGAATACGTTTCCGATAAATTTGAAACATGGGATGTTGGAATTATCTAACAACATAATGCTTATCCATTTATCCCCTATAATTGGACCCTATTCTTTAAATTTTATCATATATTCCATGAGTCTCATTATATTCACCCATATAAATTTTTACTTTGAGGGAAAAGTAAAAAAATATACTAATAGTTTCCATAGTATTGAACCTATAATTAATTTCCTACACTTCGATATGAACCACTATAAAGAATATATATTTACATTCTTAGTTGATAATAAATATATAGTTATATTAGGAATTCATTGTGATGTTTTACTCAAATTCCCCGATTTATTAATCCTTATATTTATTACTTACAAATAACTCCACTATTTTTTGATAGATATTGTGGGGAAAATATTTATAGAAAAAATCATGAATTAATATAAATTCAATAACTTTGACTGTTTCAATGGGTTTTGTATTCTTGATTAGAATCCATCCCTTATTAGCTTCTCTCCCTATTTGATAAACTACTAGTATGGACCCTCTTTAATATAACCTTAGAGGACATAAAATATCACATCAATCGATTTAATACGTTTTTCTATAATTAAGGGGGTTCAAATATCGACAATAATTTAGATGCATTTGTTTCATAAAGGTATTGATCATAACATTAACTCTATTAAGGGGAAGTTATCATTCATCCTAATTCAAGTAATTTTTTAAAACATTTGTTAGATGAAAAGTCATTTCAATTATGTTCTTGACTCCTTAACCCATCAGGTTGTGAATATTATTCAATAAATCACCAAATTTCCCATCACAATGGTTTTTAACATTGTTCATCCTATTTTTATCTTTTTAATACAATAATAAAAAATTTTGGATGACAATTTTCAAAATATTAAGTATATAAATGGGATAATGTCATCATAAAACTGATAAATAAGAATTGATAAACTAAAAATATCTCATGAATTGTAGACAATAATCTTGTTTCTTCTTGGAATATTTCCTATCATTAAATTTCATAACCATTCCCCCATTTTCCTTTTATAATAGTTCATAAAATGCATGGGATTTACCTAGACACATATCTCAAGAGCTTATATAAACGTGTTCTAGTCCTATGAGTCATATATCAAATACGTTATAGGTCTAGTCAATACCCAATGAGATGTTCTAATGTTTTTACCAAAGGGTACGTATATTTCACATCTGTATCCACTTTCATTATCTGGATAAAGAATATTTTTATTAAAACCAAACCATATATAATCTACCATATTTTATGTATTATTTATATTTTCATAGTTATCCATATGTTTTTATTGTATTTTTTGGTGTTGTAAGACCAAATAAAGATATCGATGCTTGGATACCAACTAGAAAACCCATATTTTTATTATATTTTACTTAATAATTTTTTACAAAAAAATCAATATAATAAAATATTACAAAATATCGAGGTCTGGTGTTAGTTATAAATTAGATGAATAAACCAATAAAGAATATATAATATAGCATCCTTATTTAAAACACTGTAATCTGATCAAATTTTCCTTTGAACTCTTATAACTACATGGGATGGACTATGGAAATACATAAAGAAAGGATGATTTATAAATCTTGGTAATGGAATAAACAAACTATATCATGTTAATAAATAATATATGTGAGTCAAGATGAATAAAATTTTAACATAATGAGATAATAATCGAACATACTCCCATGATTAAATACCATGAGAAAATAACAACACAAAACCATTATATCATAAGAATGTTGAAACAACAAAAAAATGAAATCATAATCATAGGTCCTAGATAACCACACAAGAATAATACAATAATATTCTTAGGATTATCAAAAAGGAAATAATTATTGTATCTCATGTGATAATACATTACCTAATGAATTAGATCACTATTCAAGAACATCGTTAGTATTGTCTGTCCTTACACCTGTAACATCAATCATAATATATAAAAATGCATATAATTATTTATATTTCATAATAGGTTAATATGGGTTATATATATAGATGTACACAAAAACTGATTTAATGTTTTAACTAGGTGAATACCCCTGAATAATAATAATTTTTGGTATTCACAACACAAATATTATGTCATAGAAAATCAAGGGATTATTTTATCATCATAACCATTGTATATAAAAGTTCATTGTTGGGTTTAATCGTATAGGGGGATAATGTGTCATTAATAATATAAAATTTATTCAGTAAGGGTTGAATATGAACATATATAAGAATAATAATCTGGAAATAAAATTTCTTATCTGTAGGGAAGTACTTATATTGAAAAATATAGGGGGAAAATAACATACTCTAAGATGTTATATCTTAAATTGATGGAAAAGACACATAGAACAGTAGAAACTCCATGGGAGGTATGTAGAAATATAAAATGTGAATAAATTCATGTTCAAAAGATTTAATATAATGATTAGTTAGAGAATGGGTTGGTATTTATAATAAAGGAATGAAAAATGTTTTTTAATTTCCAAACATTCTAATTGGACACATAGTTAGTAAAAAATGCAAACCCCTTGGACTCCAACTGGTTTTTATAATTGAATTTTCCAATGAAGGTTTAATTTTAATAATTTTTTGGTTTATAAACTGATATTTTAACCCTAATGGCAGTCATGATGTAGATGTGATTCATGTTCATATAGAATATTTTAAATCATATAATTTTTTTTATTTGGATGATTAAATATTGGTTTTTTTTATTTATTATTAATATATTAATAAAATTACTTCATTTAAAAATACCATTTTTTATTAATGTCCCTATGGTATTTATTGTATCACTTTTTTGTGATTTTATGATACCATATAGCCCATTCTATATTAATAAAATTTTAAATTTGTACCCAAAATGTTATATTGCACATAAATTTAAATAAAAATCGATCATTGGATAATTTTGATATACTAATTTCAAAAATAACAATAATTTTACCAGAATAATTTTATAAATATTAGTATTTCACAATTTAATAAAAATCATACCTGATTTCAAAATATGTGTTTTTTCCCCAATAACAATATGACCCATATCAAAATTACACGGTACTTCAATACCTTTTTCACTCATATTTAAATACATAGTGTTTATAATACTATTTCATATAGATAAAATATATTTCAAATTTGTTAATTTAACAAAATATGTTTTTTTAATGATAATTGTATATATATTCTAAAAATACAATTGTCATTTATTTTTAGAAAAATAAATTTTTTATAAAATTTATTCTACACTCATATATGTATAAAATAATATAAAACATGGAATAATATAACCATTATCTTATTTCAAATACAATAATATATATATATATACATCCAGATTCCACATATACAACCCCTTATTACAAAATTGTATGCCCTAAGGGTAATTTGTATAATATTATTACATTCATGGATTGGTTTGAAAAACATTTTCTGGGATGTGATCTATATAAGATTAATATTATCCTATAAATGATTCCATCCATGTTATAATTTTTGAATATTGGATAGGGATTGGTCATGGTAGAAGCCCATTGATGTCATCACCCTTGGATTATTTGGTAAATTATACTCATAAGTTATTGTCCTTTTGGATATAAACATCAATTCTTCCATCAACGTTAATTATATTTTATTCGACCCTTATTATATAATATTTATAATTGTCACCATATAATGATTAGATTAACAACATTCAAAATGCATGATGGTCTTCAGGACCAATAGTCTTATTATAGCTGTATATAATAATCGTTAAAAATTATAATTAAATTAATTTATTGAATTTTATTTAACAACATTACTAAAAAATAAGAAGAATCATTCAGAAGTAAATTTCATTTATACAATTCTAGGTCCTTACACAGATCATTATGGTATCATGTTATCATTCTTTATGAATGTATGCTCTTATTTATTCCTGAAACCCACATACATGTAGGTGTTCCAATCTAAGTTTCCTAACTATCCAATGTTCTAAAGGATCATTTGAAACTACATTATTAGGAACCCAATTTAGAATATATATGGTTGTTTTTACATCCACATCGATGAGTGTAATGAAGAAATATTTAACATTCTCTTTACCATATCAATCAATGTTTAATTATGACTCTCTAATACATATTTTTTTATAGTGAACTTGGAACACTATATTGTGTAAATATTCGATTACATTCTAATAATAATGAAAATAATCTGTATTTTTCCCAATTTCATCGAATCCTCCATAAAATTCAATACCCATGTCAGACCTTATGCGAAGCATTGTTCTATTCAAATTTCAATCAAATTGTTTTTCCAAAAATTTCAAAGGAAATTATTTATCAATATTTCAAAACATATAAATAGAAATCCCATTCATGTGAAAAACCACCAATAATGTCGATAAATTATTTTTCCTTATTGAAATAAATTGAAGAAAGTATTCCTTATGTATTAGAATGTATAGTCTTAAGGACTTCATCACATCGAGTTGAACATTTCTTAATTTGTGGTGATATTCTTCCATTAATAAAATCAAAATAAAAAGACAGGACAGTAGACAATAAATCTTGAAGGATATAATTCTTCATCATTATCTTTAATCAATAATTTGAATTATTATGTAAATAGTTATTCTCTTATACAACAAAAAATTATTTTATTAAACAAATTTCATACCAGAATGATGATCTGATGTCCTAATAGATTCTTCATAAAAATTAAATATATTCATTTTAATGTTTCTGTCATCTAATGAAAATTATTCAATCATAAATTTATTCTTAGACACACTAAAACATCCATATGAAAAATTAAAATTATATTCAGTGGTATTATGTTCTGACAATAACTCCAAATAAATAAATATACATGGTATATAAAAGGTTACACATGAATCCAAAATATAACCATTATTATATAAAAAATAGTTTTCCTTAACTAATTGCATAAGAACATTCACATTATTCTCCATTAAAATGAACATTTCAGTAGATCTTATGATTTCTATTGAATGTTATCCCCACAACATTTTAGGAAAATGATTCATACAACAAAAATAAATACACCTTGTAACATATATATCTTGGGAAATGATTCATTTGAAAAAATGTAAGTATTTTTAATACATTTCTTTTTAGACCAAAACATTTTTAAAAAAAATTCCTTCTATAAATTTCAATGTTTTCGATAGAAATATATTTTTTTAATTTTTTTCATTCATCTGGGTCTTGCTATAGGACTCATTAAATTTTAATAGCCCCTGACCCTTTCCATATTTCATTTCTCCTTACTTCATTATTACATGATTATGTAAATAATATATGGATTGGATACCTTAACTCATTAACTATATTTCCTATATATCTATCATATTATGGAATTAATTCACAATCAATTTTTCTTTTAGGGTGTTGTAGTTCATTTGGAATGGTCCATACACAGATGCTAATGATATTGTGAAAAACAAAGGAAAAATTCATCCACATCCATCTCCAAGGGCATATGTTTTTATATAATATTTTCATTTCAATTTCATGCTCATGCTTTGTAAAATTAATATCAAACTTAATGGTGTTAAATATAACCAATAATGTCCCAATAATATATTGTTTTATCATTTTGAGATCCTAATCGAGATATTAATAAATTTTATTATCCCTATGAAATTGAGGAAGAATATTCATGATTTTACTTGATATGATCACCACTATGAACATCAAACATATCCTATTTGATCATTTCAATGTTTCAAAATATTTTTTATCGTCATCACTGTATTAATCCTTAATAGTAGTATCTTCCCCTACTCATAGGGATAAATCAAGATCAAATACACTAATGTGAAATTGTATCTTATCACTATAATCTGAGATATTTTGTCCATTAATTATCTAAATAGATGATGCATAAGAGTGGAGATTCAATTTCAATATAAATTTAATAAAATTATTCACAAAATTAAATATTTGAGATATAAATATTACCTCATTAATTTAAAGAAATGTTTTATCATAAAATGTTTATCAATGTTATCCTTCATGAGATACACTGATATATAATCATAAATGATACTAATAAAATTAGCTTAAATTATAGTAACTCACTCATTAATTATAGATATTAATTTTTATTTTTTATTTAAATAAATATCATTATGAATATATATTTATATATATCTCTCCAATATTTATATCATTAAATAATAGGCGCAAATAAATATCCTTTTTAAAAATAAATAATAAATTATAAAAATTAATATCAATTACTAATATAATATCAAAATAGTATAAAATTTATGATTAATATATATATATATCATTTTAACAGAGTTTTAGATTCATTTAATGATGATGATTTAACCACTTTGGGTACTAAAAAATTTCATATAGTGATATTCAAAATATAAATCATCATATCATAATAATAATAATTTCTTAATAACACCAATTTTTACCTTATTTATAAATATAACATAAGACACTGTATACTAATATATATAATTATTTAATCTTAAAATATCTTCAAAATTCAATTTTATAATGAAAAAAGAGAAAAAAAGTTTAGTAAATTGTTTTTTCATACTGTTGTTATTTATTTTACAACCCTATTTACTGAGATATAAAATCATATAATTACTAAAATATGGAAAACATTGATTATAAAATCCTTATATAATGCCACATATTCGATTATCTAAATGCAAAAGAGTGTGTGTTTTGAAATCTATATTTATCACATAAAAATAATGAAAATTAAACATTTCATAAAATATGAAAATGACAATGATCCCTAAAATCCCGTCTTTTTCCTGATGAAAATGACTTATACCTATTTCATTATTCTATTTTATAAAAAAATTATGGAATATACAAGAATAAATAATTCAAACTTAATGTAAAGGAGATTTTACATTAAATGGGGTTTAAATATTATAGGATTGGTTTTATAATTAAAATTTTCATGTTCCATGAATATAAATAAAATATTTTTCCTTTATTTTGATTTTCTGTAAAAGTTCATCAATCTATCGAAATATTAGTCATTATAAAATTATAATAATTATTAAACATAAAATCATGTGATGTATTTAAACAACCTCAACAAAGGTCAATAACATAGTAGAACATTTCTAGTCAAATGATGTTAAATGGGCTGCTAGTAGATAATAAAAAAGATAAATTCTATAAATTAAGCTACGAGAAGGGAGTGATGAGACTCGGAATAACATATATGAGAAGAAGGGGAAGGAAAATATGAAAGCATAGAAAAGGTTGATGCTTGAAATAAAAGTGAAACTATCAATTATTGAAAAAATAATTGTATCTCCCTATAATAGATAATTAATTTAGTATAAAACCCTAGAGGGAGAAACACACCCCCTAACTAATTTCTATATTTTAAATTTTTGAGAGTCACATTTTTGGAATAATTATCATCTCACTTATACTTATATCTGTATATATACCTATTTTTATATTTAAAAGTTGTGTTTTTGGATTTTTTATGTTTTTTGGTGGTTTTTAAATCATTTTTATAATATTGATAATAAAATAAAATAGAACCGCCACCCATTATAGAAACTGGCCATTGGTTGGAAATTGTTTCTAGTTACTATCGATCATGGTGTCTTTCAGGGGATTTATTGTGATTTGGGTTAATTTCCCAGTAATTAGGGTCATATGGAAAACAAAATCTTTTATACATTTTATTTAATGAATTATTACCTCAATAGACACACACAAAAATCCCAAAACATCAAGAGGAATAGTATATTTGGATAATTATATACATATAACAACCAAATGAAACATGGATACATATTACTTATATAAAACTCCTGAACATACAATTAAATTTCCATTTATAATTTTAATCTAAAGAAGATAAAATATAGACATACATAGTAAAGTTGTGTGATATAATGCCCATTAAGGGAATAACAAAAGCATATTATTGTGAAAAATAATATATGTTTGTCGAAGGGATTCCATGATGGAAACAAAGGGTGATGATCATGATCAGGATCATTAAGGACTGGCATTTTTGATAATTACATGGCATCTTAAGAATGTTGGAAAAATATAAAACAAGACATCATATGCATAATTCAAGGATAAACATAGTGACATCATTTTAACACCAAAGATTTTTATGATATAATTTTGTTTTTTATGTTATATACATCATAAAAATAATCTTTCACGACAAAACAAGTTTGTCTTGCTTTACACACAATCACGACCTTCTTCAATATATTTTGTTGTACGCAATACCGAGTTTCACTAAACAAGAATATGCTATTAAAATATTATTAAAAATAGCCATTATGAATAGTAATTCCCACTTTTTGAAATTTTATAAATTTTATCATTCAAAATGGACTTAAATTTTGGATTCGGAATATCAAAATTATCCTAGGGTGAAATTTTGGTATTTTTCTGAAAACATTCAATTTTTATGAATAGTGAAAACACTGGGTTACTATTTAAAAACCGATATTTTATTTGAATAATTATTTATTTTATTTAAATTTATTTTAAGTCAAAATTTATAAATAATACCTATATAAGTTCACTGTAATTCATTGGAGTCATTTTATAATAAATTTAGATACATAAAAATTTTATTGAACTTTTCACCGTCTTTTACCCACCTCTTATGAGAATTTACAAATTTACATAAAACTTAATTTTACCTCTTTTGTGAGTGAAATTGCAAAAATCCGAGAGACACGGTTACTATCAAGGAGTAAAATGTGGTTCAATGAGATGATATTTTTTTGGTGAATAGTAACTTTTTACTTTTATTTTCCACAGTTACAAGTAAATAGGGCAATTAAGGGTAAAAATGAATTTATTATTACCATAACACATGTACTAATTATATTGGATAAGTGTAATTCAATAGAAAACAACCTTAGGAATAAAATATTACCATTTAGGTCGACTTAGATTAGATTAGGACATTTATTATTAATTTATTTAAAGAAGGTTTAAAATAGTTAAAATCAATGTTTAATAAATAAATCATTTTTAATATAGGGATACTCATAAGATAAATTCGGATATAAATATTAATTAGATAGATAAAAAAATTTCCTACATAATTTTATTTTTTTAATAATATTATACATTATATTATTTAATTTATTTATGACACAATGATGATACAGTAATTATCTTATTAATGAAATATTAACATAATTGATGTTATAAATACCAAAATAAATGTAATTTGAGAATTTTTATGAATTCCACTAATTTTATAGGTTAATATGACATGTTCGTATTTATTTAATTAACTTTTTTCTAACTAATCATTCTGTTATAATTTTCAAAAAAATCAAGAACCATATAGTGTCAAAATTGACATAAAATAGATTTTAAAACAAATATTATATTATTAATTGTTATTTTCTTCTAAAAATCTAATGCTCGGCCCAATTACTTAGATAAGGTTTTATATATTAATAATAAACAACTTGGTGTTCATTTGGATTGTTATAGTATGTTTATTAAACTTATAGAGTAAGAAAACAAGAAGACACGGTAAAAGTAAAATTATTTAACTTAAAGTTAAATCTAAATGATAAGTTTAAAATAGAAACCTAAACTTGTCTAAATTCTATTGGATGAGATTATTTCAACCCATACCCACCTTATCTTATAAATAAATCAATTTTGAGCTGTTAAAAACTGAATATGACTTTATAATAAAATAATATTTTTAGTTTTTCCAAAGGTGCCCCTCTCCTCCCTTATAAAAGGGAACCTCCTCCCTCTCTTCCTCACACAACTTTGAGCCTTCATGCTCGGCCAACCCCTGAAAATATCTTTTATCCACTTCCCTATATACATCCTAGAGGTCCTGGTATTCTTCAAATATCATTTTTAGTTCCCTAAGAGGAGGTTAAGAAGAGGCGCTTCAATGAAGAGGTAATGTCCCTTACCGATTCTTTCAACATTATTTCTTATTCTACCTATTCTTATTTAGTTTTTTCATTATGAAGTAATAACATCAGTATCACTAATATACTGAAATGTTATTATAAGTATGAAAAACCACTATTTCACCATCTATCCATCCTACAGAAAACGAAATCACCGTGCGTGCGTATGTACGGAATATCGTCTCAACACCGTGGTGTAATCTATTTCCCACCACCATCTTACTTGTATGGGTATAATGGTGAAAAGAATAAATATATATGATTATTGTAAAGTTATATTGATTCTGAAATAGTATACATAAACTTCAATACAATTCCACGATCATGGGAACGATATCATCGCTCGTGCATACGTACAACCTACCGTCTCCACGATGTGATGTGACTCGTTCTACATGATCTTCATTGCATATTGATTATATAAATGAATTGAATGAATAAATATGATATATATTACACTAATACCATTATATAAATGAGTTATCTATAACCTGAAAGAAGAATAAGAATTTATTCGTCAAAACACACATAAGAACAAAATGCAATAAACACCCGAATAACAAGTAACAATGAAATATTAGTAATAAGAAGCTAAGAATATGACCACATATGATATCATAAAAATGAGTAAGATTCTGGAATAAGTCAATAACATTATTTAAATCATTATACAGGAGTTTTGTAAATGTACGACGCAAAACGGACCTAAGGTAATGGAAAATCTCACAATCTCATTTTTATCTGAGATTGTTTATACTTCAGAATTTACTGGGGAATATTTACCATCCACATCCATGTTTTGACAATATTTAATATTATTTCTATCCACCTAAAAATTTTTAAATCCAATTTTACCCATTGTTATGTTTTTTTAAAAGATATGAAAGTAATATTTTTTCATTTTTAGTACGAGGTACTTTTTGACTTTTCTGGCCAAAGTACGAGAAGAATGTTTTTCTTTAACTTATAAGACATGAATGGATTTTTAGAACATTATTTACATGAATATTCCTTTACAAGTTTTCATGATTATTTTTAATCAACTTCTTTTAGTTTAAAATTATATGACATTTTAAGAAAGGAAAAATGTTTTTGAAGTAGAAAGGATATTTTCCTCAAGAATGGTGTTCAAGAGTTCTATCAAAATTATCTTCCATCTAAGATAATATAGGGTTCTGTTTCTATCCCTATTTTAACATTGTTTTGATTATGTTATGATGTAATTATTTTTATGATGTCCTTTTATCTTATATGGATTATATTATGATGGCATGATGTTTAAGAATCCCATTTTTATTACACGGGTTATGCTATGATGTGTGAATTATGATCTTGTGGCACACATAATAATGGTATAATTATGAGATGGGTGGGACCTATATCTCCCTCCATTGAATTGGTTAATGATTTACATCTCATGAGATAGACATGGCTGGAACGGCAGGTAAATATGGTTCAGTGATACAGGGCTGAAACGAGGAGTGAACTCGGTTCAGAAATAGACTTTGTCCGCTAAGATAGTCTTGGCAATGAGTCTTGACTACTAAGAAATGATTCTCTATGATTATGTGTGTATGACACAAAGTTTCATGTTTATGTTATGATTATTTGGATTAGATTTCACAACTATGATTTCTCCCATGTTATGATATTATGATCTCTTTTCCAGGTTAAGATTTCCAAAATTTTATGTTCTTATGATTGATATTTCTTTTGTTTACCCTTACGGAGCATTTTAGATCACCCTTTTGTATGTTTTATTTTCCCCACGTCCGAAAGAAGGTTATTAAGTAGGATATGCTGAAAGGGACTCTAGATATGATGAAATAAACAGGAGACAATGTAGATGCTTTATGAACCAATTGTTTATGTTTCCTAGTTTCTAAACACACTATACATATATGGTCCTTTCATGGTTTTGTTATATGTTTTAATAAGTTTACTTCAGTTTTGAAGTAATAACAATATATGTAATGTATGGGTCATTATAGTTGGTATCATAGAGATGTTATTGTCAACCTTTGGAAACTAGGATGTGAAAGCCTTTGTAGGAACCCTAATGATATATCTAAGCACAAGACACAATCTTAGTGTTTTAGAAATGGCCATGAATAACCTAAGATAAGACCATAAGTGTAAAATTTTATTCTTAATTTTGTGGTTTTCCAATTACAATTAGTTTTACTCACATTATTCTTCTTGGATTTAGTCAATGGATGAAACCCGAAGGAACCGTGTTAATGTGGAATGCGATGGGAAATGAAATAATTGTCCCCCTGAGCAACCAAACGTTATGGGAGATGGAATGAAAAATAATGTAGCCATGCTCAGACAACTTTCTCAAGCTATGAATCATGCATGACTTCCAAACGAGAAAAGGAAGGAGCAACATTCTGTTGAATCCTTCATGAGGTAGCGTCCACCCTCATTCAGCTGGTCTACTGATCCATTAGTGGCTAAACAATGGATTAGTACCAGTGAAAAGATATTTTCAGTTCTTCAATGTTCTTGAACATGAAAAAGTCATCTTAGCAGTATATCATTTGGAAGGTGAAGCTGATCAATGGTGGAATCTTATTAAGAATGCATGGAAAAGGGATGAAATTGAGTCCATGGAATGGGACAAGTTCAAGAACATATTTTTCAATAAGTAATTCCCTCGTATTATTCGAAAAAATATGGAGAAGGAGTTTCTTGAACTAAGGCAGAAGGATGATGAATCTGTTGGTACCTACGAAGCAAATTTTACAAGACTTGTAAGGTACTATTTTGGTATTATTATCCAACCTAAGTGTAAGATTGATTGATTCTTTAGTGGCTTAAAACCAAGCCTTCGAAGGGTGTTAACCATAAGGTACTTCAATATGTAAAAGGAAATTGTTTGATGTGATCTCACGGTTGAGATGGAGATTGGAGTAACCCATCAGTCATATGGATTTGATAAGAAGAGGAAAATGGAATTCAAAGGAAAATCTAAACAGCACACTGAATAGAAGATGAGTTTTCCCTTATGATCAAAGTGAGGAAAGATACAAGGAGGGAGTTGTCATAAAGGGACAAGTAAATGTTTCAAATGTGGAAAGGAAGGTCATCATGAATTTGAATGCTACAATGATTGGAAGAAGATGTCTAGTGATGAGAACAAAGAAAAGGCTACATAGAGTGCACCTCCTACACTTCAATGTTACAAGTGCAAGGAAATGGGGCATTATGCTAGTAAATTCCCTAATCCAAGGGTTTTTTATAATGATCGACACCAACAAACTCTTAAGGCCAAAGACAATGGAATGTCACATGAAATTTCTATCAGCTATGTGGAGTATGATAATGAAGTGGTCAAAGGTACACTTACAATCCAATATAAAGTAGAAAATGTTTTATTTGATTCTAGATCTACCCACTCTTTTATTTTTGAAGAATTTTATAAGGGTATCTCTGTATTACCTCAACAATTAGATGTCGAGTTAGCTGTGACAACCCCTAATGGCACAACAGTCGCATCAAAAGTTTATAATTCTTCTCCAATTAAAGTTTGTTGGAAAGTGCTTCTTGAAAATCTTGTGATCCTTCCTAGAGTGTTATTTTATGTTATTCTTTGGCATGGATTGGATTTCATTATATGGATCTCATGTTAATTGACAAATAAAAGAAGTCACATTTCATATTCCAGATCAATCTATGATCGTCTATCGATGCAAGGATGAACATAACCATCCGATGGAAATTTATTCCATCTTATGGGTCTTGATTCCACTAAATGAAGGTTATATATCTCAAATGGTTGGAGAGAAACTCATGATTAAGAATACACCCATTGTATGGGAGTTTGATGATGTCCTTCCAAAGGAATTTCCAGGTCTTCCACAAAATCATGATGTTGAGTTTTCAATAGAACTCATACTGGGTGCTGTGCCCATTTCAAAGACACCATATAGAATGGCCCCAATTGAGCTATAGGAATTGAAGAAGCCACTCCAAGTGAATCTTGATAAGGGATTCATACGCCATAGTGCGTCACCTTCGGGAGCACCTGTTCAGTTTTTTAAAAAGAAAGATGGATCAATGGGACTCTGCATTGATTATCGAGAAAATAACAAGATCACTATCAAGAACAAAAATCCTCTCCCACGCATTGATGACTTATATGACCAACTACATGGAGCTCAATACTTTTCCAACATTGATCTTCATTCAATGTATCATCAATTAATGGTCAAAAGGGAGGATATACTAAAGACGGCTTTCCATAAAAGGTATGGACACTATGAATTAATAGTGATGCCATTTAGTCTTACTAATTCTCTTGGTATCTTCATGGATCTGATGAATAGAGTCTTTAGAGACTATTTTTATCAGTTTTTGGTAGTCTTTATAGATGACATTTTTGTCTATTCAAAGAGCAAGGAAGAACATGATGATCACTTGAGAATTGCATTAAAGACCCTGAGAATGGAGAAGATTAATGCCAAATTAACCAAGTGTGAATTTTGGCTTCATGAAGTTGAATTTCTGGGTCACATAATCTCAAAAGAGGGGATATATGTGGACCTAGAAAAAACAGAGGTTATCGAAAGATGGTCGAGACCAACAACAGTAACTGAGATCCGACGTTTTCTTGGTTTTGATGGATATTATCGACGTTTTGTGAAAGATTTATCATGATTATCTAATCCACTCACCAGGTTGACTCGAAAAGGAGTTAAGTTTGTGTGGACAGAGGAGTGTGAACAGAATTTCAAGGATTTAAAAAGAAGTTTATCAAGTGTACCTTTTCTCACACTACCTTGTAGTGGAGAAATGTTTGTGATCTACAGTGATGTATCCAAGAAGGGATTGGGGTGTGTTCTCATGCAAAACGATATGGTGATAGCTTATGCCTCATGACAGTAGAAAATCCATGAGAAAAATTACCCAACTCATGATTTGGAATTATCTTCCATAATCTTTGAAATAAATATTGGAGGAATTATCTTTATGGTGAGAGGTGTGATATGTATAATGATCATACAAGTTTAAAGTATATTTTCACAAAAAAGGAGCTGAATATACCCCAAAGAAGATGGTCGGAGCTAATTAAGGATTATGACTTCCCAATTCATTTCCTCCCTGGGAATGCAAACAAGGTTTCAGATGCATTAAGTAGGCAAGAAAATGATAGCTTATCCATAATAAAGATCACAAAAGATCCAATATTTATGGATTTACAATGAATGGATCTTGGAATTATAATGGAAGGGGAAGAATCTTATCTTTATCAAATGAATTTTCAACCATCTATACATGAGAAGATTAAAGTGGCACAGAAAGAAGATGTTGAGTTACCAAATAAGGTGAGAAA
Organism: Viscum album; assembly: GCA_963277665.1. Lineage (NCBI taxonomy): Eukaryota > Viridiplantae > Streptophyta > Magnoliopsida > Santalales > Viscaceae > Viscum > Viscum album. The sequence goes on from OY728127.1 coordinate 1,282,562,508, forward strand.
TGATCCTGAATTCGAACTTTATTGTGATGCAATAATAAGGTTCAAGAATCGAGTTTGTGTTCCTCCCATCCCTGAATTAAAGAAGGAGCTATTGGATTAGGCTCATAGTTCTTCATTCTCTATTCATCCTGGAAGCACGAAGATGTATAGGGACCTGAAAGAGTACTTGTGGTTGGATCGCATTAAAAGAGATGTTGCTTAATATGTCTCTTGAATCTTGGTTTTTCAGCAAGTTAAATCTGAGAGACATAAGTATAAGGGGATGTTACAACCATTACCCATACCCGAATGGAAATGGGAAAACATCATTATGGACTTTGTAACCGGACATCCTAAAACACCCAAAGGCAATAATGCTATCTGGGGTCATATTTGATCATCTTACAATGTATGCACACTTCATTGCTATTAGTGAGGATTTATCTCTAGATCAGTTTGCCAGGATATATATAAAGGAAGTGGTCATATTGCATGGAGTACCACTTTCCATTACACCTGATCGGTATCTGAGGTTTACATCAAAGTTCTGGCAAAGTCTTCAGCATAATCTGGATACAGAGTTTAGTTTCAACACTACTTATCATCCTCAGACAGATGTTTAGTCTGAGAGAACAATTCAAACTCTAGAAGATATGTTAAAAGCTTGCTCTATGGATTTCAAAGGTGGTTGGGATCAACACCTACCTTTGGTGGAATTTTCTTATAATAATAGCTTTCACTCCACTATTCAAATGGATCTTTATGAAGCTCTCTATGGAAAGAAATTCCAAACTCCATGTTGTTGGGATGAAGTTGGGGAAAGAAAGCTCTTAGGACCTGATCTTTTTGATGAGATGGAAGAAAAGATCAAATCTATTCAACAACACAGTAGAGAAGCTCAGAGTCGACAAAAACATTATGCCAACAACCGAAGAAAAGACTTAGATTTTGAAGTGGGTGATAAAGTGATCTTACGAATATCTCCTTGGATGAGAGTAATGAGATTTGAAAAGAAGGGAAAGCTGAGCCCTGGGTATATCGATCCTTTTGAAATAATGGATCGTGTTGGGAAGGTAGCTAACCAATTGGAACTTCCACCAAATATCTCTCAAGTTCATGATGTGTTCCATGTATCTCTCCTGAGAAAGTCTATACCCAACCCTTCACATGTACTCAGCTCAGAAGTTGTATTGCTGGAGCAAGATCTTTCTTATGAAGAACAGCCGATAGAGATTCTAGATCGTAGGGAAACAGTCTTATGGAACACGACCACTCGCTTGGTAATGGTTTTATGGAGGAACCACCAATTAGAAGATGCTACATGGGAGCTTGCAGATATGATGAGGGATAGGTATCCTCATTTGTTTGTTACAAAGTGATGAATTACTAGGGTGAAATTCATTTTAAGGGGGGTAGAATACAACACTAGTGGTTTTTATGAGAAATATTTTGTTATTATGTTATATACACCATCAAAGGAATCTTTCACTACAACACTTGTTTGGCTTGCTTTACACGCAATAGTGACCTTCATCAATAGCTTTCATTGTACGCAATACTGAGTTTCACTAAACAACGATATGCTATAAAAATATTATTAAAACTAGCTGTTATGAATAGTAATAACCACTTTTTGAAATTTTATTAATTTTATCATTCAAAATGGACTTCATTTTTGGATTGAGAATATCAAAATTAAACTAGGGTGAAATGTTGGTATTTTTCTGAAAACATTCAATTTTTGATGAATAGTGAAAACAATGGGTTACTATTTAAAAACTGACTTTTTATTTAAATAATTATTTATATTATTTAAATTTATTTTAGGTCAAAATTTATAAATAATACAAATATATATCTTCAATTTAATTCATTGTATTCATTTTATAATAATTTTAGATATATAAAAATTTTATTGAACATTTCACCGTCTTTTACCCACCTCCTAGGAGAATTAGCAAATTTACATAAAACTTAATTTTACCGATTCTGTGAGTGGAATTTAGAAAATCTGAGAGACAAAGTTAATTTCAAGGAGTAAAATGTGGTTCAGTGGGATGAAAATAATTTTTGGTCAATAGTAACTTTTTACTTTTATTTACCACAGTTAAAAGTAAATACGGTAATTAAGGGAAAAATGATATTATTTTAACCCTAACACATGTCCTAATTCTATTGGATAAGTGTAATTCGACTAAAAAAATATTTGGAATAAAATATGACCATTTGTGTCCACTTGGATTAGATTAGGACATTTATTATTAATTTATTTAAAGAGGGGTTAAAATAGTTAAAATTAAAGTTTAATAACTTAATCATTTTTAATATAGGGTTATACATAAGATAAATTCAACTATAAATATTTATTATAAATATAAAAGGATTTCCTACATAATGGTATTTTATTTATAATTTTTAGACATTAAATAATTTAATTTAATTATGACACAATGATGATGCAGTAATTATCTTATTAATGAAATATTAACATAATTGATGTTAGAAATACCCAAATAAATGTAATTTGAGACTTTTTTATGAATTCCACTAATTTTATAGGTTAATATTACATGTTAATATTTATTTAATTAACTTTTTTATAACTAATCATGTTGTTATGATTTTCATCAAAATCATGTACCAAATAGTGTAAAAATTGACATTAAATAGTTTTTAAAACAAATATTAAATAATTAATTGTTGTTTTATTCTTAAAAATATATTATTCTTCCGAATTACTTATATATGGTTATATATATTAATAATAAACAAATTGGGGTTCTTTTGTCTTGTTATAGTAATTTTATTAACCTTATAGCGTTAGAAAACAAGAAGACACCGTAAAAGTTAAATTATTTAACTTAAAGTTAAATATAAATGATAAGGTTAAAATAGAGACCAAAACTTGTCTAAATTATATTGGATGAGAGGATTTCGACCCATACCGACCTTATCTTCGAAATAAATCAATTTTGAGCTATTAAAAACCGAATATGACTTTATAATAGAATAATATTTTTAGTTTTTCCAAAGGTGCCCCTCTCCACCCTTATAAATGGGCACCTCCTCCCTCTCTCCCTTACACCAGTTTGAGCCTTCATTCTCGGCCAAACCCTACCAAGTTCTCTTCTCCACTTCCCTAGAAACATCCTAGAGGTCTTGGTTTTCTTCAAAGACAATCTTTAGTGCCCTAAGATGAGGTTAAGAAGAGGCACATCAAAGAAGAGGTAATGTCTGTTACCGATTCTTTCAACATTATTTCTTTCTCTACTTCTTCTTCTTTAGTTGTTTCATTATGAAGTAATAACATCTGTATCACTCATATACTGATATGTTATTATAAGTATGAAACAACCATATTTCACCATCTATCCATCCTATGGAAAATGAAATCACCACGCGTGCGTATGTACAGAATACCGTCTCCACGCCGTGGTGTAACCTATTTTCCGCCAACACCTTACTTGGCTGGGTATAATGGTGTAAAGAATAACTATATATAATTATTGTAATGTTATATTGATTCTGAAATAGTATACATACACTTCAATACAATTCCACGATCATGGGAATGATATCATCGCTCGTGCGTACGTACGACCTACCGTATCCACGATGTGATGTGACTCGTTCTACATGATCATCATTGCATAATTATTATATAAATGAATTAAATGAATAAATATGGTATATATTACCCTAATCCCATTCTGAAAATGAGGTATCTATAACCTAAAACATGAATAAGAATTTGTTCGACAAAACACGCATAAGAACAAATGGCAATAAACACCCGAATAACAAGTAACAATGAAATATTACTAATAAGAAGCTAAGAATATGACCAAATATGATATCATAACAATGAGTAAGATTCTGGAATAAGTCAAAAACATTATTTAAATCATTATACAGGACGTTCGGACATATACGAAGCAAATCAGACCTAAGGTAATGGAAAATCTCACAATCTCATTTTTATCAGAGATTGTTTATACTTCAGAATTTAATGGGGAATATTTATCATCCACATCCATGTTTCATCAATATTTAATATTATTTCTATCCTCCTAAAATTGTTTAAAGAAAATTTTACCCATTTGTATGTTTTTAGTAAAATATATGAAAGGAATATTTTTTCGTTTTTAGTTTGAGGTACTTTTTGACTTTTTCGGCCAAAGTATGAGAAGAATGTTTTTCTTTAAATTTTACGAAAAGAATGGATTTTTAGAACACTCTTTCCATGAAGCTTCCATTAAAATATTTCAACTTTATTTTTAATCGAATTTTGTTAGTTTAAAATTATATGAAATTTTAAGAAAGGACAAAAAATATTGACGTAGAAAGGATATTTTCCTCAAGAATGGAGTTCAAGTGTTCTATCAAAATAATCATCCATCTAAGATAATATAGGGTTTTGTTTCTATCCCTATTTTTAAATTATTTTGATTATGTAATAATGGAATTATTTTTATGATTTTCTTTTATCTTATATGGACTATGTTCTGATGGCATGATGTTTAAGAATCCCATTTTTATTACATGGGTTATGATATGATGTATGATTTATGATCTTGTGGAACACATTATAATGGTATCATTATGAGATTGGTGGGACCTATATCTCCTTCTAATGCATTGGGTAAAGATTTATATCTCATGAGATAGACATGGCTGGAATGGAAGGTAAATCTGGTTCAGTGATACATGACTAAAACGAGAAGTGAACTTGGTTCAGAAATGGACTTTGTCCGCTAAGATAGTCATGGAAATGAGTCTGGACTACTAAGAAATGATTCTCTATGATTATGTGTGTATGAAAAAAAGTTTCATGTTTTATGTTATGATTATTGGGATTACATTTCACTACTATGATTTATCCCATGTTAGGATATTATGATCTCTTTTTCAGGTTAATATTTTCAAAATGTTATGTTCTTATGATTGATATTTCTTTTGTTTACCCTTACAGAGCATTTTACCTCACCATTTTGTATGTTTTCATTTCATTAGGTCAGGAAGAAGGTTATTAAGTAGGATATTCCAAAAGGGACTCTAGATATGATGAAATAAATGGGAGACAATGTAGATTCTTTATAAACCAGTTTTTTATGTTTCCCAGTTTCTAAAGACACTATACCTATATGGTCCTTTCATGGTTTTGTTATATGTTGTAATAAGTGTACTTCAATTTTGATGTAATAATAATATATGTAAAGTATGGGTCGTTATAATCATAGTATATTATTATTTTCTAGATGAATGTACACCATACATGGTATATAATGTTATTATAATATTACCCATTACATTGGAGGGATATATAATTCCATGTCCACTCATCACATTCATATCATCTACTTATATTTTTCTTATATATAGATCATACAAAACAAGTGAATATTTGTTTATTCTTAATAATATGATTAAGTAGTGTGTCTTATATACATATTATTTTCTAATAAATGAAGGATATGTTTAACTAGGTGAATTCTCGTGACTGTCAATTTTGAATGTATTTAAAACACATAATATTGGAAAGAAAAATCATTGGATTATTTTAGAATAATAATATGAGTGAATAATTTTTTATATAAGGGACTACATGTAGTCAATGGTGGTCTCACATTAGTTGGGATTCATAGTGACTCTAATGGGATTTGAAAAATTATTTTTCAACATGAAAAATTTAAAATTAAAATTCATAATGAGAATAAATACGTGAATAAAAGAAAGGAGTAATAAAATCCAATACCATTAGTAGTTTAAATTAAAATCATATTAGGATCTTCTTAAGAGCAGGGGAAACCATTATAGGGATTTATAAATGGATATTTAGAGGAACATTGATCTCAATGTATTTCAAGTGATGTTGAATAGGAGGTTGAGATGGAATTTACACATTAATAGTGTGCCATTAATTTTTAATTTCTAAACATATGAGTTGGAATCTATTCTGATATGTTAATCCACAAACCTTCTGTAACACCAAGATATTTTATAATATAGATATCTTTTAAAAAATAAATCTCCATGATATCCTTTAGTAAATGGAACCCCAAGTCTAAAAAAATTTAAAAATATTATGAAATTATCAACTAACCAATATATTAGTAAATTTAATTAGAATAACCACATTTTAAAATTTATGTATACATTTTTTAGAAATTCAATAATCTTTGATAAATAAGTACCCCATTTTTTTAATTTTTTAAAAATAATTTGATAATGCATTTTCCCACAAAAATGATATTTATTTATTTTTGTGAGAATATAATCTAACTAGTGTATGATTTTTTGGGAAATTTTTTTTAATAATGAAAATAATATGGAAATGAAAATATTAAATTTATCTTCAAATTATTTTTGTGTAATTTTTGGAAATTATTTAGTTATAATTATATAGTGAAAAAATATTGTTTTATATTGAAAAATATCTTTTGATTCAAGCATTCAAAAGTATAATTTTTGTTTAAAATGATACAAAAAGTAAAATTAGTTCCTTTATATTATTATTAATCCAATTCAGTTCACTATAATTAATTTTATGTTATAGTTTTTTATAGTTTATTATACATAAGAAAACAAATTTAGTTGAAAACAAATTTTAATCAGATTTTGTTGGGTTTTCTAAATTAAAATCATTGAGTTCAATAAAATAAATTGTGGAAAATGGATTACATATATTTTATCATCATGTAAAAATTTAAAAATGTATAATATTTCATTTTTGATCATAATGACTAATAAAAATATTTAAACAATTTCACTTTGGTTAAGCATAAAATGAGTTTAACTAGGGTTAAACCAAGAGATAGTGATATTTTCCCACATTAACATGTCTAAATCCTATTTACTATACATAATTAGACCTCATCCTACACCAACATCAATAATATGTACATTTTAAAACATTTTTCGTGATTATGATTTTATTATATTTTAATCTTATAAGAAAGTCCAATTATGTCCTCTCTCCCAATTATAGGACACCCCTTATATATCTTCATTAAAAAACATTTAGTCGTCTAGTTCTACTAATACGTACCCAATAATATTATAAACATATCTATTTATGATTTAGGGGTTTTTCATTCATAGTAGTATATTCCAAGGGTCCATAGGATTGGATCTAATGAAATAATATCAAGGAAGATGTAAATGGATTACCTATCCACTTTCAATTTATTTATTCTTAAAACTCCTTAAAAACAATTTTATTCATAATAAAATGATAACTTATATATACTATATATAATAATATTTTTACTCTCCTATTACTATTAATATTCAACCTCAATTACATTAAATGGGAAGTGAGAGTATAACTCATGCATACCTGTAGAATACCACCTCTACATAGTGAAAAAATAACTTTTTCTTCACCATAATTAATTGATGGTAATTACTATGGTTTTAATGATTATAAATTATATTTATTAAATAATTATTCATTTCTAACTATAATATCACATATTCTTCATTATATTCTAGTTTTATTGAAAAAGATGACGTCATGTGTGCATATGTGTTTACTACCACCTCTATGAAGAGATGCAATTCATTTATTGATTCTAATTTTTTTAGATGGTAAAAATGATATATTTCATTATTATATATGATATATATGCTATAATAATGATGTTAACAAGGTGAATTATTATTTAGAGTTATTTTCTTCTACCCAATACAAAGTAAAAAATAGCACACATACATATGTATGGCCTACTGTATCGATGAATGGGGTAATTCAATTTTATATACCAATGTGTTATGGATAAATTTATATATATATATATATAATATGATGTTTATTTCATTATTAGGATTCTAGAAATAATTGTACTGTGATTAATTCAAAATGGAAATAACTACTGAATTGAAATTCTCATTAAAAACCAAATAGTAGCCACCACGAAACAATGATTTTAATATGGGGAAATGGTATTTTTCCAATGGAAATGTTAATGTGACCTTATAGAGACATTTTAATCTATGATAAAATCCTGGATTTTATATATAATATACTAGGGATATGATCCAATGATAATAACTAATTTATTTATTTCGATGTAATGTGATGAGATTGATTTCATGATGATTATATAAAAACAATTTCTTTTCAAAGGGTTAATTATGTTTTGATGAAACCTATAAGAAACTCAATTTTTTTACATGTGTTATGATATGATATTGGGATTAAATTATTATGTAACCAGTTTTAATTAAATTAATTTTGAAAATATTAATGGTTTATGATCATGTAGAAAACAAACATGTGATTTGTAGTATGGGTCATGTGCTATTGAAATTATAAAACGATCAACTGTATTGGGTAAAGATAGAAATCCTATGAGATAATAAGGAATGACATTGGAAATGAACCCAATTCAATAAAAGACTTTTTCTATAATGACAGTGTTGAGTTTAAAGCTTAAATAAATGTATATTTTATTAGGGAGTGAACCAAATCCATTGTTATAGTATTGTAAATGATCCTTGACATTGAATAGGATTTTCCTTGCTTATCTGTAAGCCATAGACTTATGTCATGAAAAAATTTTATTCTCTTATAGATCATTTTCATTGATTCAATTATGATTCATTTCTTAGTAACTGCTATTATTTATTCCCAGAATAAATGAAATGATATATGATATATAGGGTACAATTTTCAAATATTATCAGAATTTTCTCAGACCCCTATACTCATTTTATGTTTAAGTGTTCATTGATATATCACTTTTTTACCGTTACTGAGAATCTTATCTAACCATTTCTTAGGTTTCCTCTCCTAAAGTTTTGATGAAGGGATTTTAGTATGATATTTTTAATAATGGTACTTATTATTAAGAAGTTAGTTGGAGATGATGCAGATCTCTTTTGAACATGTTTTTTATTTATCCAATAGTCGAATGACACTAAACCTATATGATTTGTTCATGCATCATAATGTTATATATTAATTATTCATCTAATAAAATGTAAATTTCATTTAAGAAAATTGTGCGCCTATATTAATTATCCTTGTTTTGTTTCCAAGTATTATTCTAATGTGTAGTGGACTTCAATATTTTATTATGAAAATAACCAAAATCAATATAATAATACCATTAATGACGATGAAGTGTGTCCCATTCAAAAATAATTGTTTTAAAACCCTTAAAATATAATATAGGTTTAGGATAATTAACTCTAGGTTTCAAAATGTAATCAAATATGATCAGTAATGTATTATACAATGGGGGAAATATATTTCTAGTCACATATTCCTTTAATAAAATTTATTTGATCACTTTTGGGATATTAGGATTTCAAAATACATGTTGGATATTAATATCATATTTAATTAATTCTCAATAACATGATTATCAAAGAAAATTTTGAAAAATTCTACCTTGGATTATTTTAACATGATTATTTAAAGAATTTTTTTTCAAAAATAAAAATACTAAAAACTATAATTTAAACATTAAATATACATACTTATTTTCTGAGAAATAAATTTATTTACAACACTAACAATATTTTGAACCTTATTGAAATTATTGTGGAAATCATTAAATTATGATGTCATTTATATTTGTATAAATATTTGAAACAAATATATATCTTGAGAAAAAGTTATTTCAAAAATATTGAATTTACCAAAATTGTGTTTCAATTGAAACTATATATCTTCAAAAAAATACAATTTTGATTTCATCATATCAAAATATTGTTTTTATTAAACACAATATATACACTTTTTTAAAATAGTGACAATAGAAATTGAAAAATAAAATCATTATTTTATTAAAAAGGAATATAAAAATAATAATACATCTCAGGTCTTGAAATATAAACCCATTCTACACCATTTTATCACCTAAATGTGTGGTTTACAATTGTGGTAGGTTATTGGGGGGGGGGGGGGTTTGTAAGACATGTTTTTAGTTGTGATCTCAATTAGAATAAAATATACTATAAATGGTTTCTCTAAAGTTACAATTATAGAAACATATCTTGATCATGGTATTATGTAAATCCATGTGATGGATTAACCATTAGAGGCATTTATAAATGGGAGTTATAAGTTATGATAATACTATTCATGGATTTCACATCTCCATTATATTTCAATTACAATTTATTATAAACATTAATATATACCACTCTATATGGTCACTATAGAATGACTATATTATGAATGGTCATGATTATTAATATTCATTAATGTGTGCCAATCCATATTTTATAGTCTCCCAAAATAACTAATATTGTGTATGTGTTATTCACAACTATATGAAATAATAATGAATTTATTCATTCAAATGGGAGTTGAATTCATAAAAATTTAATCGTTATATTATTTTCTTATATAAATCCCCCCATCCAAGAAATTTAATTTCCATTAGATAAAAAAATAAGGGTACTTATGTTTCAACAACACTTCTAGTTCACATGTTCCCACCTCAATCTTGTTTCCCCACTACATAACATTCTCTAAGAGAGTTTTCTTATTTAATAGATTCTTTTATCTATGATATAAGATATTAACTAGATGCACCTCATATCATAGATATATTTACAAGGTTACCACCACTTAGTATTATACTTGTAATGGGTTTGGTTTGTATGTCCTTAAGGGAATACATAGAACACCTCATATACATTAGATAGCCTAGTTGGAAGCAATATTTGATGGGTCACACCTTTGTTGTGATCAAAGATATTAATAGGGCTGACAAATCTTGGACTATTCTTTCTATTCTCCCCAAACCTCATGAACTTATTCTGTAATGATATATGAAGGAAAACGTTATCTTTAAACTCAAACTCCAAGTCTCGTAGATTATTATCAACATTCGTTTTTTTCTTCAACTTTTTGCTGATTTCATATGACGCTGAATTGTTTAAAAATTCCTTTCCATATCTTAGATAATATCTACCCACCCTTACTTATTTTTTCATACTACATATAAGATTGTTATGGTTATACACAATAACATTCCAACTGAAACCATCAAGACTATGCCAGAGTCCCACATGACCTCATGTGCACCTACCCATATAAAATAGGATGGTGACTAGAAGTGAGTGCCATAGTCTGAATATGGGGACACTATTCCCCCATTATCGAGTCATAGAATTAATAATAAATTATAAATAATTTATTAAATCGTTATATTAAAAATGTGGAATAAATTAATATATTTCATCAATGACAAGTAAATAAAAGAATAAACCAAAACTGGAATGTAAATCTAGGGTAAATAAAACTATTGAACAAATAAATGATAAACATCATTTCCTGTCGATATCCATCATATCCCACCACTAGTTATAAACTCCACAACTAAATAGTCTTCTATAGGGCCCTCACAATTCGCATGTTCCCTCATTAAACTAATAAGCAGATGGAAACTCCTGAGTAGGGTGTGAGTACAGGACTCAATAGAACACCACTAGTGTCTCCCTAACAGGATGTGCTAAATTATAGAAGTTTATTATATTATAATAATAAATTTTTAATATGAATATATATATGAAATGAAAAATTGAGTTGTTTTTTTCAACCAACATTCGACAAACCCTCATCCATACTAACTTTGGCTCCATGCCAGAATTACTATCAAGGTATCAAAAGAAATGAGGACCAGACACAAGGCTCATATATCATGAAAGTCTAAATCATGTGATCATAAAACACAACATTAAATATGAATCAATAAATTCATGTTCTCGGAATTATCTATGAATCAAGATCTAGTCATCGTTTAATTGGCATAGAGAACATACCTCTTGGATTCAACTAGGCATTGAGTTGGTCATATGGATTCCCAAGGCCTCATAGTTGGCCAAACCTATTTATAGGTCTCCCATCTCCATCATTTCAAGTGATAAACACACCCCCTTTAGAGGATAAACTTGCCACGCGTGTCCCCTTACTTTTGGATAAGAAAACACTACAAAAGAACATGTTGAATGGTGGGATACATGATACAATCATATCACAACATCATAAATAAAGTAGAACGAAAATACATGTGATAATCATCAAACATCAATAATAAGATCCAAATTAATCATCGAAATAAGTGTCACAGAAGTTTTTATGTGCTCCACACACCCACATGTGATCATAAACTAGCACAGTCATCAAATATTTCTACAGATAAATCATATTAATGCACAATGTGTAATAAAATCCCAAATAGGTATGTAATATTCAACATCAATGTATTCAATGTCAATAATAAGAATAAACCACCCTGTTTGGTTCAAAATCTATAGTGGAAATCTTAATAGTCAAGAAAGCCTCTTCATGGGAATTATTATCACAGTTGGGGACATATTAATTCAAGAGGATCATCGATGGTTCTTTTAACCAAAACATTAATTTTTATTTAAATAAATAAATAAAATATCAGATGTGATAATATATTCTCTTTCCTAGATAATTTCCTAATTATAAATTTAATCCAATGAATACACTTATAATATTTTCATCATTAATAATCAAATTTCAAAAAATTCTTATAAATTACCATTTTAAAATTATATATTGACACTTTCTCTTAAATTATCCTTTTATAATTATAATTTTATAATTTATCACACAATATAAATTGATAAAATATTAATTATCTTTTTTATCATTTTAATAATTAATCCCTGAAAATTAAAACTAATTCACATCTTTTAATTTCAGTAAATATTACTTTGAAAATTCCATTTAATTATCCTTGATAATACTAATAAATTATATTTTGTTAATTAAATATTATTCGGTCTATTTCATAAATTACCCATTGATAATCATTGGGAAATAATTTTTCATAAATTATCTTTAGATAATTCTATATTACTATTTTCCAATAATCATGTGTTATTATCCATTGATGATTTGTTACCATTATCATTTTGTAATTCTAGAAAATTAGATTTAAAAAAATATATTATTCATCGTTTAAAATTTTTAAACAATTATATTTCTTTACATTATGTAGTTATCCAATGATAAATTTATTAAATTGCCTTCTAATAATTATTTATCAATAATTCATTTCTATTTTTTGGATTTTTTCCTCAATAATTCTATTATTACAATTTTAATATAAATCAGCCATTTTTCTATAATTTAACATAATAAAAAATGGAATAAATTGAAAAAATATAAAATAAAACAAAAAAAGAAACTCAAATTACATGGGAATAGCACACCATCTGTGGGGAAGGGAATATTGTGCACTGAAATCAATTTTTGATGGGTTCATAAAATGCATGAAAGGGAATATCAGGATCACACAAAATCAATAAAGTCATCCCACACCAATGATGAGAAAATTTTCCTCCTCATATCATCATACAAAAATATTAAAACCCCAATATAAAAACCCAATTTACCTTACCATTTCAACCAAATCATGATAGAGGATTTATAAAAATCAACTCATTAAGGCGTTTGTGATGTTAAATGGTAAAAAATGTTTGATTTCGAGATTTTGGAATTCAATATAGTTATTTATTATATGTTTGGGGATTTTGGAAAGGAATAAGATAATGAAAAGAATAAAAGGAATTTAATTAATTATAATAATAATAATATAATTGAGGGTATCAAAATACCCATATGATGCAATTTAACTAACAACGCATACTATGTTTATGTCGTGCCTACGGTAAAACCCTTGTCTTAGAAATAAATATGTTATCATATTTCTCGTATGTTGCACCACTTATAAAATAATAAATTATTTGTCGAAATATATAAAAAATATTAAATAAGATAACCTCACATATGATGGTTCCCAAGGCCCAAAGCACATAAATGTTATATAGCTCCTAGGGTAAAACCCTCATCCCAAACCTAACTATGAACTCATATTTATCATGTGATTCACCATTTAGGATAAATTCAATTATATTCATAAATATATAAATAAAAATATTAAATAAGTTATCCACACAAAATTTTTCACACACCTATAGTAAACTTGTCATCCCAGACATAACATTGGTATCATATTTCTAATACAATGAACCATTGGTAGATATTAAATTAATGTTGATGAATCATGCTCATTAATACAATATATTTAATTTTTTATTCTATATATTCTAAGGATATATGAGTCTTAGAATCTCATTAAATCTTACCATCTAACTCTGAAAATATTCCATAAATATCCCAAGTTGTTAAATTGAAATTTAATATTACTTAAATCCCTTTATATATATATATATATTAAATTTTTATTATTGGAAAATTTAATTTTCATATCAAAAATATGAAATTATTATCAATGAGGATTTTTTTATCATTAAAAATCCAGGATATTTCACTTCTCACCCTCTATCGACTTGTCATCCTCAAGAAGTATCTCAAGATATTTTTCACAAACAACTCTGGCCACTGAGCTCAAACATTAGACTCATGATTTTACAACTCCCCAAGGATCCATATATGATGTCCCAAAATTTTTACTAGTTTTACTAGCTTTCCTTATAACACCTTCTCTCTTCTGTCAATTATAAACACTGAATGTTCCTAATATGATTTATCATACACTAGATAAAAGTCCTCACAATAAAAACTATTAAAATTTATAGGCATGTACTTCCAAATATTTGATGTTTTGAACATGTTGTGTATACCTCTATAATGATAATGGAGGTCCAGATGATACCACACTATCCCTATCCACTCAGTGATTTCAAAGGGACCAAAAATATGATGTTTCCTTTCCCTTCTTCCCTATCCATAAGTTCCCTAACTGGGGATTAAACTTCAAGAAAACATTATCTCTAACATTGAACTCCAATTCCCTCCTCATATTCTCCGAATAAGATCTTTTCCTACTTAGAGTGATGATCAACCTCTTTCATATTTGCTGTTATCTCTTAGAGGTATCCTAAAGCATGTTTGGGCCAAGAACAACTGCATAAACCGCCACATTCCAATAGAGCGAGGTGTAAGGGATCACCCAAAAATATATTTAGAATCTTTCATCTAAATTGAATCCTAACAGCTATTAATGTATGTGGACTAAAAATTTATTTGGTGAGAAACCCATGATCCACCAATTTCTATCATGCAAGCTCGAAGCATATCCTCCAATATTCATATAGTCCACTTGGAGTGTCTTTCGATCTATGGATGGTATGACATGCTCTATATTAGTTTATTCACTATGGATTTGTACAATCCATTCCCAAATAGTGATGTAAAATGTTAATATTTATCTAAAATAATGTCCAATGGAACTCTATGACATCATAAAATCTCTCAGACAGAGATATTCCCCATCTCTTCAAATGAGTGTTTCCCTTTGATCTGAAAAAAGATAGAAGAAATCATCAACCAAACAAATATCACCCATACATCATCATAAAGCTTTAGGTTCTCATGTAACCCCATTCTAAAGTTCATCGTGACATCCTCCAACTTCGACATAGGTACTAGGATTGGCAAAAACAACCCACCGGGACAATGGTTCTTGTCCTTCACCCTACAATTGGTAAGGAATTAGGAGATGAAACCATTAATGTATCCCCTTAGACCTAGCCACCAGAACTATTTCCTAATGTCAATATACATCTTTCTCAGACTAATATGCAACTACCATAAAGTGGTATGGTAATCCTCCATCATCTTCTCTCTAGTAGAAGTAGGGACTACTACTCACCCATGTACCAAGGTCACATCATCATCATTCATCGACCATCCCGAAATTGAATCACCACCATCTACCACTTCTTACATCATTTCACACTCTAGTTTGGACTCCAATATAGTTTGATCCTAATATATAATGGAGTATGTGTTCTCTAATGGGTAAAATTTCATTGACCCATGATCCTCAAAAGAATCAATTATCGAGTTGGACAATAAGGTCACCATTAATTACTCCTCCTCTAAAGGACTCTCAATAAGATCCTTCCCAGTATTCTTATTATAGCAGTGTGAATCCAAAAAAACATTACATTTTCCAAGGAGTGTACATCATCTCAAAAATTAATTTTTGTAGATACTCCACTCAACCCTGTTGCCTCATATTTTGGTCCTTATGTGTGATGATCAAGTTAATGCCTGAGTGGTAAGTGTAAAAAAACCTCACAGAATTGATACTGTCTCCAATATTTCAGAGTGTGTACCATAGATTCTACCTCAAATTCATGTTTATGGTAGGTCTTCTCATGTGTTTGAAAAGTAAGAGACTCAATGGGTACTACCTACATTCATTACGTCACCACTTCTCCCAAACCAATTCTTGGTGCATCCCAATACAATAAATTACAAATCCCAGACTCGTGGAGTGTCATTATGGGAGTTCCCACAAACCTTATATTAAACTCAACGAAATCCTCTTCACAATGTTTTTACTACTGTATATTCACTCCCTTATTTTTTATTATTTTCCTTGGTTGTGATACACATGAAATATCTTGAATAAATCATTGGTAAGATGCTAATAAACTAGAGAGATCCTAATCTCAAACACATTCTCGGGAAATGTCCATGAAATGATACCTCAATTTTTATGGGAATATATTAATATATACCAGTCATTGACACCAAAAGTTCTAGGAACTTCACCTATCGAATCTAGAATATACTCTTCAAAAATATGGCATAAATCTTGTGTCCTATAAGAGTACTAAATTCTATCTCTAGGTTTTTATCATGTTTCACTAGAGTTAGAATTTATTGGAGGATATAATCTTTGAACACTATGATGAAATAGTCAATGTATTAATGGAATATCTCGTTCATGAGATCTGAGGTAACTTATGGAATGTTCTTCATATTGAATGGAATTACCATGTATTTATACAGTCTATAGCCTCTCAAAAAGACAATATTAGGAATTTTATCCTCACT
Organism: Viscum album; assembly: GCA_963277665.1. Lineage (NCBI taxonomy): Eukaryota > Viridiplantae > Streptophyta > Magnoliopsida > Santalales > Viscaceae > Viscum > Viscum album. The sequence goes on from OY728127.1 coordinate 1,282,579,354, forward strand.
AAATTGCATCTACTTATATCCCAATTAATGATCAATCTTGGAGAACAACCATGAACCCCATAGCTGATCAAAAATACCTTCAATCATGGGTAATTGATATTGGTTCTTCATCGTCACATGGTCCAAATTCATATAATCAATGCATATCCAAAGACTATCGTTCACATTCTTGGTGAAAAAACACCCCATGGTTACGTACTAGATCTAATAAATCTCATCCTATATATGTCTTGAAGATGTAAATAAAGATCCTTTGGCTTGTTTGGAGTCATATAATATAGGTTATCAAAAAGAATGTTCTCCCTACATGAGCACAATATCATAATGACATTCTAATCCTTCATATAATATGCTATATCAAACAATTATCTCATTTATTTAAATCCATTCATCTCTTTCTTGAGGTTTTATGGTTTCATGGTATGATCAATAACAATAGAATAAAAATTCACTGCATTTTTTGTCATAGGTGGGGACTCCTATATCTAGGTTAGACATTAAGTAATAGGCTTCTGGATGAAGCATCCCAACTACCATAACCATATAGTTGGGGCGAGAGAAAAATCAAATATATTACCTCGCACGTCCAGTGGTAATTTTAAAATCTCCTCCATTGTGGTAGTATTTCATCCTATATTCTAATTAATCCTATAAGACTATATTGACGTGAAATCCTATTTATTCTTAAGAAACACACTTTAAAAAAACTATTTCATTATCATAAACTCTAATTTGTCTATGAAATAACAATTTTTTCTCTTAACTACACAATGAGATGACACTACATTTCTCATAACAAGTCTATGGGATCATAGAATTTTCTCCTATGAGTATTACCTTTATCCATAGTATACCCCTCCTTTAACTATCATTGATATTCATCCATGTACCTTTGTTAGAGTCATCATATGTATATATACTAGCACAATTGCATGCTTAGATATACTATTAAATTCTATTAAATATATATTACACAATATGGAAAATACATAGATATATCACAGATGTAGAAAATATCACAAACAGATAGCACATATCAATTCATTTAATTAATTACTAAAATTTGGAACAATATCAAGTATATATAAGGATTGCAAACTTATATTCCTATTCATGGTTCATGAATGTACCCAAAATCCCATTAATCATAAATAATCATTATATGCATCACCAAAGTTTAATTTAATCAATTTTAATATCAAATCATAAATTATCCTCTTTATGGAATCTCAGAAGTCCCTTATGCATTGATGGTCGGGCACCGACATTGTTCCCATGTCTGAGTTGTTGACTCAATAAGGTTTTCCTTATGACTTTTCCATTCCTTATTGTTTTGAAAATCACAAACACCTTACCTTTAGGAAAATTGTTTTCCTAAGGAAAATTTCTTTTATAAGGAAAATAGCTTTTATAAGAAAAACCATCCTTATCATTTTTTCATCCATATTTTTTAAGTATGAGATTCGGATTCATTTCTATTTTCTCGGAATCGTTGAAACTTTGATATGAAGCATTCTGTTTTAGGATCCGAATTCTGGATAAGAACTATAAGGAAGTATCATTCTGAATTCCGGATACGAACTCTTATTAAGTTCTACTCCAGACTCAGGATACGAATTCTTATGAAGTTTGACATTGAATTATCATTACGAATTCTAATGAATAATTCTCATTACGAATTCTGATAATGAATTCTCATTAAGAACTACAATGATGAAATCTCATTACGAATTCTGATGAGGAATTATCATTCCGAATTATCATTCCGAATTCACCTATTAAACAGAATCTCATCATCTTTGTTTTATACACTCTGAATTAATTCAGACTCCGAAAAATATTTTGGTTAGACTCCGAACATTTATTCTGCATACATTTCTATAATCTGTCTACTCTTTATTATTTCCATTACACTCTGAATATTCACTCCGAAGCTTTCATTCCGAACTTTTGAGTTAGATGTTAAAATGATGTCGTACATTCTGTTACACTTATTTTGTTATAAAATGATGTCGTCTATTTTGTTATAAACTAACAGTTGTCTATGTGACACGTGTACAGGTCCCTCCGATCTTTAAGGAAAATATGACCGTTGGAGAAGGAGCAGACCTTACGTATAAATAGGAGCTCATTTGAAAGAGCTCGAAGTGGAAGTGCTAATGAAAAGCTGACTGATCTTCGACTCATGTGATTACATACTTGAAGTGATTTCCATAGAGAGAGGCTCTTATTAACTCTCAAAGCTTCGTGCGACTCCGAATGTTGGTGATTACATTCGAGGTCTTCCGGGGATAGGAAGACAGAGGTTCCAACTACCTTGAAGTTAGAGGGATTCCTTGCTGAGGAAGATTGAGGTTGCCAACTACCTTGAAGTTGAGGGCTTGCGGGGATATCAAGATAGAGACTCCGATCTTCATATCGAGGGCTTACCCTAGTGTGGGTAAGACAGACTTGCTTGAAAGTATAAATCAAGAGAACTTTATCCAATGTTGTTGGATACCCTTCTCTTTGGGATAAAAGACTTATATCTTGTTACTTGTAGTTTAACTACATGTTTTATTTCCGCTACATTTTGTATTGTAAGGAAAGTATAACATTCTTATACTTCCTTACTTGTACTCTGTTTCATTTATATTCCATACTCTTTAAGGTAGAATCTCATATTATAATCTTTTGTTAAGCTTAAATTTCCGGAACCATATTTCCGGAACCTACTTTCGGAATCTCTTTCCAAGTTTGAGTTTTGTTTTAGAGGTGTTTTGAATTTTCTTAGTTTAACTTTTTTAAACATAGATATTTCCTTTGCTTAAGGGAAACATAGTTATTCGTAACTAACTTTAAAGGTTCCAAAGGAATTTTTAAAGTATACAATTCACCCCCCTCTTGTATATTGAGTATCTACATCACTATTTCGATCCTACAATTGGTATCAGAGGAGGTCTCTGAAATACTTATACTTACGAATATGTTTTTCTTGCTCACGATGCCATTCTGAACATTACCATTCTGAACATTCTCATTCCGAACATTGTTATTATGAATTTTTTTACTAACAAGTTTCTGTGCCGAAGGTTATTTTTAGTATGGAAGGAATTAATGTTGGTTCGATTGATAATATAAATCCTACAAGACCACCTATATTTGATGGTAATGACTATGAGTACTAGAGAGATCATATGAAGACTTTTGTTATCAACACTAGAGTAGACAACTTTGTTATGCTTACTGGTGATTATAAAATTCTTGAAAAGGAAGTTAGAACTTTCACTAATCAGGAAAAGGAAGATTATCAACTCAACTATAAGGTATGAAATACTCTACTATGTTCAATGACTAGAAATATATATAGCCAAATTTCTTCTTGTGAAGCAGCTAACTGTTTCTAGAAGAAGTTAGAGGTTACACACTTTGGGACTTCTAATGTGATTGAGACTAGAAGAGCTATGCTTAGAGCTGAGTATCATGGCTTCAATTTTCTTTATGGTGAACCAATCTGTAAAGTGCAACAGAGATTCATGACTATAGTCAAGAGTATACAATCTATGGGAGAAAAAGGCCTAGGTGATGAAGCTCTTGTGGATAAAATAATTGATATTATGCCCAATGAGTGGGAATCCAAAAGAACAGCTATAGATGAAAACAGGAAGGTCACTCAGATCTCTCTTGATTAGCTTTTTGGAACTCTTCTACAACATGAAACCAGAATGAAGAGAGATGAAGACAACATCAAGAAGAAGAATAGAAATGGTACTGTTGCTTTTACAACAACTTCAAATCAGATGAAAGCTAAGACTCCTAAGAGAGTAACTAGATCCAAGTCTATGAAAGTTATTTTCCAATCCGAATCTAGTGAGAGTGAAGTCTCAGAAAATGAATTAGCTAATCTTGCTCGAAGGATGAACAAGATAGATGTCCAGAGAAATTTCCAATCAAAGTATAAGAAAAAGGAAAAGAATGATAAAAAAGATGGAGAAGTTACTTGTTATGAATGTAAGAGAGTTGGACATATTAGACCAGATTTCCCTTTTCTCAAAAAGAAAGAATGGAAAGAAAGGCATTCAAACAGGAACAGAAAGAAATATTATAAAGCCAAAGCTAAGAAAGTTTTGATAGCCAATGACACCTGGAGTGCCAGTGGTGGTGACTCTTCAGATGAATCTTCTGATTATGAATCTTCAGGACAAAAGAATCTTGGTCTTATAGCCAGATTACCTATTGATAATCATTGTTTTATGGTTAAGTTACGAAAAGCTGAATCATTGACCAATGTTTCTTTGAATTCTAATGATAGTAAGTATTATAATCCTTCTGATGAAGAATCATCTTCTAATGAAGAAAATACTTTACCTACTTATGAAGAAGTCTCTAGGTTTGCTGAAATTATTGAAATTGAGAATTCCAAAATCAACAAAAAACTTGATAAGGAAACTTTAGGAATTCTATTCTTACAAAAGAGATATAAGATCTTTCTAAAGATCTTGATGGGAAAAATGAAGATTTTGAAAGTTTTTCAAAAAATCTAGAGGAAGTAAGTTCTAAGAAGAACAAACTTTCTAAAGAATTAGAAAAGGTAATTTCTAATAAAAATGTTTTTGAGCCTAGATCTAGTTCTAAAACTAATGATTTTGAGGATAAAAACTTGGTTGTAAAACTCAAGTCCGAAATTTTTTCCTTAAAGAAGTGTTTATCAAACTTTACCCATGGTAAGGAAAATTTTGATAAAATGTATTCTAAAATACGACCTTTAAGAAATAAATATGGATTTGGTTATACCCATGAAAAACCAATTTTCAGTAACAATTATTTTGTTCCTCAAAGTGCCCCATTTTGTACCAAGTGTCAATGTGGTGGTCACTGGGAAAATTTTTTTTCCTTAAACAAAACCCAATCTTTAGGTTTTCACAAAGCTTATTTCTCTAAGAAGATGTGGGTACCTAAAATTTTATAACCTAGAAATCTCAGATCCAAACAAGTTTGGATTCCGAAAGTCTAATTTTCTTCTTGATTTCAGGAAAATAAAGAGAGTACTAGAAACAATACATGGTACATGGATAGTGGATGTTCCCGGCACATGACTGGTAACAAAAGTTTTTTTGAAAAGATTATCAAAACGAAAGGAGGAAAGGTATCTTTTGGATATAATGCTAAGGGATAGATTGTTGGTATTGGTAATATTGTTCTCCTAGGTAAAACCTTGATTTCAAATGTTCTTTTTGTTAAAGGTCTTAAGCACAACCTCATTAGCATAAGTCAGTTATGTGATGAAGGCTACCTTGTGAATTTTAGGAATGATAAGTGCTTAGTTCAAAATTCCAAGGAAGAATTTATTCTCTTAGCCAATAGGAATGAAAATGTTTACACTCTGAACATAGAAGACCTCAGAAGCCAATATTTACCTTTCCTAAGTGCAATGGAAGATCATTCTTGGTTATGACATAGAATACTAGGTCACTGTAACCTTAGGAACCTATGTAAACTCTCTAAAAAGAAACTAGTTAAGGATATACTGAAGCGTAGATTTGATTCTTCTAAAGTTTGTGATCCTTGTCAATATGAAAAGAAACATAACTCTAGTTTTAAATCAATCAGTGAAGTCTCAACAAACGATGCATTACAGTTAGTGCACATGGATCTTTTTGGTCCAACACAAACTGGAAGTATTGGAGGCCAATACTATGTGTTTTTTCTAGTTGAAGATTCTACTAGATTTACTTGGGTCTATTTTCTAGCAAAGAAATCTGAAGATTTTTCATATTTCAAAAGTTTTAGATCTCAAGTTAAAAATGAGAAAAACCTTCCAGTGAAAACTACTCATAGTGATCATGGAGGAGAATTTCAAAATTCTGATTTTGAAACTTTTTGTAGTAAGAAAGGTATTACTCACAATTTTTCAGCACCTAGAACTCCTCAACAAAATGGTGTAGTGGAAAGAAGAAATAGAATTCTTCAAGAGATAACTAGAACCATGTTGAGTGAATATTCTATTAATAGACATTTCTGGGATGAAGCTGTAAGTACTGCTTGCTATACTATAAATCGAGTTTTAATTAGACCATTTCTTAATAAAACTCCTTATGAGTTATAGAATGGTAGAAAAACAAGACTATCCTACTTCAAGGTTTTTGGTTGCAAAGTATTAATTTTGAATACTAAAGATAACTTACATAAATTTGCACCAAAATCGGATGAAGGAATTTTCTTAGGTTATTCCACAACATCTAAGGATTATAGAGTTCTTAATAAAAATACTTGTACTGTTGAAGAAACAGTACATGTGAAATTTGATGAGTCAGATCCTTTTGTTTTTAAACCACCTCAACTTACATCTTCAGATGTGTTTTGAAAAACTGATTATCAAACTCTGATAGAAGAACCTTCTGATAAAGAAGATGTTTTAGAAGATACTTTTGAAACATTTACCCCAGAAGATTTTCTACCCTATGTTGATGAACTGGTTTTACAAAATCCAAATCAGGTGTTTCTAAAGAATCATCCCAGTGATAGTATCATTGGTGATGTAAATCAACCTGTAAGGACTAGAAGTTCCTTAAGAAATGATGTCGAACATCTAGCATTTCATTCCCAATTAGAACAAAAAAGCACTAATGAAGCTTTAGGTGATGATGATTGGATCAAAGCAATGCAAGATGAACTAAATGAATTTGAAAGGAATAATGTCTGGACCTTGGTTGAAAGACATAAGGAAACTTCTATTATTGGAGTAAAATGGGTCTTCAGAAATAAATGTGATGAAAATGGAGTCATAGTAAGATATAAAGCTAGACTTGTTGCTAATGGCTATAATCAGCAAGAGGGAATAGACTATGAAGAAACCTATGCTCCAGTAGCTAGACTCAAATCTATCCGTATTCCTACTTGTTTTTGCAGCATTCATTAATTTCAAACTTTTTCAAATGGATGTGAAATGTGCTTTTTATAACGGTTATGTTCAAGAGGATGTCTTTGTTGAACAACCTCCTGGATTTGAAGATATAAAACATCCTGATCATGTTTTTAGACATACCAAAGCTTTGTATGGCCTTAAACAATCCCCACGAGCATGGTATGATAGAATCACTAGATTTTTGCTTCAAAATAACTATTTTAAGGGAAATGCAGATCCAACCCTTTTTATAAAGAAAGATAAGAAAAATGTTATGATTGTTCAAATTTATGTTGATGACATCATATTTGGTTCAACTCAGCAATCTTTGACCGACTCTTTTTCAAGTCTAATGAAATCTGAGTTTGAAATGAGTATGATGGGTGAGTTAACATTTTTCCTTGGTTTTCAAATTTCTCAAAAACCAGAAGGAACCTACATATCTCAACATAAGTATATTAAATATCTTCTTAAAAAGTATGGTTATGACAACACTAAGAGTATAAGTACTCCCATTGGTACCTCAAACTCTTTAGATCTTGATGAAGCTGGGAAACCAGTAGATCAAACATCTTTTAGAGGTATGATAGGAAACTTTACATAATAGCTAGTCGACCAGACTTAATGTTTTCAGTATGCTTATGTGCAAGATATCAATCCAATCCAAATGAATCTCACTTAAAGGCAGTAAAAAGAATTTTTCGCTACCTTAAGGGAACCATGGATATATGATTATTTTGTACTTCTGGAAATGATTTTGGTCTAAAAATCTTTTCTAATGCTGACTTTGGTGGATGTAGAATGGATAGAAAAAGTACATCCGGAACTTGTAATTTCTTAGGAGATTCATTAGTTTCTGGGTCCTGCAAGAAACAACATTCTGTAGCAATTTCCACTGCTGAAGCTTAATATGTAGCAACAAGAAGTTGTTTTGATCAAGTGTTGTGGATGCAACACACACTCACAGACTATGGAAAGAGTTTTACTAAAACTCAAATTTTATGTGATAACACAAGTGCCATTGCCCTTAGTAAGAACCCTACACATAACTCCCATGAAAAACACATTGATATTAGGCATCACTTTCTTAGGGATCACACACTTAAAAGAGATATTATTCTTCAGTTTATTGGAATGCAAGATCAACTTGCTGATATTTTCACAAAATCTTTTTCTTCTGATAGATTTGAATATATTAAACAGAAGTTAGGAATGATAACCATAAGGTAATCTCCCTTAATTAACTTTATATTGAAAAAGTCTCCTTACAGCAATAAATTCCTTTTCATGGGGGGGGGGTACATTTGTTTTATAAAATAACAATGTTTTATTTTCAAAGTTTGTTTTCAAACTTTTCGGAACGAAGATTTCCGGAATGGAACATCCGGAACTACAATTTTTAAAGAATGGACATTTTCATACAGAATACTTCTGGAATGGATGTGTTCGTATTGAAAACATCTGGAATGGAAATTTTCATACTGGTATTTTCACAACGGAACTTTCGTACTGAATCTTCCATAATAAGTTTTTCGTTTTCAAAATTTTGTAATGAATTTTTCGTACTACGTTTTTCCCTTAATATGTTTGTTTTTCATACTTAGTTTTCTGAAATTTGTTTTCCGTAATGAGTTTTTCGTAATGAGTTTTTTTTGAGTTTGTTTTTCGTAGTAAAGTTTTTTGCGAACTTTGTCTTTTCGTAATAATGTTTTTTTGTGTGGTCATCTTTACATTACCCATTACGAATAATCCTCCTAAGCTAATCCAAAATGTATGATTACCTTACTCAAGTTTTCGTAGTCATATTTTACTTGCTGGAATTTTCCTTTATTTTGTTTTGGATTATAGTTTTTCTTAATTATTTGTTTTAATAAAAACCTCAAAAAGATCGGATTCAAGTTTTCAACCGTTAGATCTGATCTCAGATTATCACAACCGTTAAATCAACCAAGGAAGTTGAACCGTCGCTCCATTGCCTATATAAAGGGGACCCAAATTCTTTTCCCACATCGGTTCTCAAGCTCTCGCATCCCGAATCTCTGCCTCTCTGTTTTAAAGACGTTCCGAACTTCAGATTTCTCCGTTCCGAACATCTCAGAGGACTTAAGATCCGAATGTCTGCGGAGTTAGCGTCTCAAGAAATGTCATCCACCAATCCTATTTCACAATGGTTAGTTTACAGAGAAAGGTTAGTCCATCCGGATTTCTTCAACAACTATGATTCTCTTATTTCGAAGAACATTAAGTTGAATGGGTGGGAAGATATTGTTGTATCCAAACCGGGGAATCAATACGATGTTTTTTCGGAATTACTTGTTGAGTTCTATGGAACAGATTCCTTCTTTCAGGAAGATAATAGGGAGAAATTTTCTTTTAAATCTTGTGGTAAGACTTACAATCTTTCTTATACCAAGGTAGAAAGCTTGGTAGGGATGTCCTATGAAGGTGAAGCCGAGTTTATATCTCATGCTTTTCCGGATACTAAGGGTAGCTTCGACAAAGAAAAAGCCTTGAAAACTCTCTGACTCTCAGACGACAAAGCTCCTAAGATTGCTAGTTTGCCTATAAATTTCCAGATTCTAGAGTTGTGGGTAAAAGGGCTTATCGTACCATGGAAAGGTGATAAAGATAGTTTGAAGAAGAGTGAGATCTATATCTTAGATTTCCTGATAAATCTAAGGAATTTTAACTTCATGAGGCACATTCTTATAACCATTGAGAATCTAAAGAAATAAAATCTCAGAGCCCAGATCGTAATGTACCCATAAATTTTATCGAGGTTGATAGTTTGGTGCCATGAGTCTTTCAAGGAAGCCTGCAGATCTAAGCCTAGGGTTTGAAAAATTTTGTTGGTCAGTGATGATAACCTTAAGAGGATGGAGGTGGCTTTTAACATGGAGACTGGTGAGTTCTTCGATCTGCCTAATCAAGAAGAAGCGGCTCCGAAAGCTACTGAACCAGAATCATCTAAGCCAGTAAAGAAAAGAAAGTTGAAAGAAGTTGCAGCTGAAGTTGAGGATCCAAAATCTAAGGAATCTCAAACCGCACCTCCCAAACCAAAGAAGAAGAAAGCCTATCCTGATGAAGTTGTTGCGAAGTGGAGAGAAGATAAAGAGAAATGGAAAGAAGGGGATCCGCAGTTCGGATTGGACCCTGCAAAGGCTAAGGCTTTGAAGGAGAGAACTGCTGATGAGTTTGAAAAACAAGTAAAGGAAAAGAAGCTCAAGAAGAAGATGTCAGAAGCTGAGATAGTCCATGCTTTGTTAAAGTTTAATGAAATAGTATCCGGAAGAATTCCAGTTCCAAGATCTTTCTCCTTGGAATCTCTACCTGAGACTCCAGGAAGAAACCTTGATTTTCCAGAAGAGATTACAACTGAACATGTTGAGAAACTCGAGCAGATTCAACAAGTGGAAGAGGAAGAAGTAGTTGCTGAAGGAAGTGGTGAAACACGAGACTTATTAAAAGAAGTAGATGAGTATAAGGGGTCGCCTTCGAAACACCTCTCACACTGAACTTCAGAGGCTGAATCCTCTAAGTTAGTAACTCCAGAGAAGGATAAGAATGAGGAAGATGTTGTTCAAAATGTTGTTGATGATATTATTCAAGTGTCTACTGGTGAGCAGAAAACCCCTGATCAAGAATTGATTAGGAAAAACGAAAAGGGAAAGAAACTCCTTGTTGAGACTCCGAAATCATTGTATTGCAAGAAAATAGAATATGGTGATTTGTCTAAAAGGAAGTTGGAGCTTATTGAGGAAGAAAATTCTCCAAGAAAAGTTTCAGATTTCGGGGTCATCCTCATTGGGGCATGATTTTTTTGTTCAGTCCATAAAGAAGTTGGTGGGACCATTCCGACCTTCTCAAGTATTGACTCAAGATGCCAGATGCTCCAACATGATTTAAATCAGAAAACAGACTATGTATCTATGGTTATGGACAAGTGCGTTGAGATTGAGGCTCAGTTCAAAACGTTTTTTGTTGGCTACGAAGCTCATAGAAGATCTTGCAAGAGGATGACAAACTGGTCGAAGAAGACTGTGGAAGATATGAGGCTATTCGATGAGTTTCAAGACAATGTTAAAGATGATTTTGAGACCGAGGACAGGAAGATAAATGAGTTAACTTCATCCTTTGAAGAGAAGATGACAGATGAAAAGAACATCCAGATTCAAGAAGTCAGAGATCTGAATGCGAAGCTGAATTCCGTTTCTCAAAACTGGAATTTTGAAAGGGATCATCAGATTCAGTTTGAACAGAAGAATAAGTCTCAGGAAGAACAGATCAAGGCTCAGGAAAAAAAGCTGAAATCCCTGGATGAAAATATTGAAGCTCAATCTGCAAGAATAGTGCTCTTAGAGAAGCAAGGTGAAGAAGATCATAAAGACCTGAAGAAGATCAAGACTATTCTTAAGGGGTTCATGTCGAAGAAAAATGATCCGAAATAACTAAATCCGATCTTTTTGTTGTATCTATTTTTATTTTTTGCCGACATTTCAAATCTAATGAAAATTGTGCTTCTCGGTTCCTTTGTTGTTATTACTAATTTTTCAGGTACTTTGTTATTTTTTCCATTCCCTATATTTTTTTTTGAAAATCACAAAGGGGGAGAAGGAAAAGAACCTTATGAAAAAGAAGGACTCTAATAAGAGTTTATATAAGGAGGAGAAGGAAAATATCTATAAGAAAGAAGAACTCTAATAAGACTCTATCTAATGGGGAGTTTTTAAAGAAGAAATTCTTATTCTTAATAAAATGTCACTCCGGACATCTAGAATAAAATCCTTAGAGTTTCAAAGCCTAAGGGGGAGTTAGTCGTATTCATCTATATCCTTAAAGTAAGGGAGATAAGTTTTTTTTCTTAGAATGTCTTTTTCATAAGGATGTTTCTGCTTTCCAAAAAGGTGGAGATTGTTGAGTCAATAAGGTTTTCTTTATGACTTTTCCATTCCTTCTTGTTTTGAAAATCACAAACACCTTACCTTTAAGAAATGCTTTTTCTTAAGGAAAATTTCTTTTATAAGGAAAATCGCTTTTATAAGAAAAACCATCCTTATCATTTTTTCATCCATATTTTTTATGTATGAGATTCAGATTCATTTCTATTTTCTCGGAATCGTTGAAACTTTGATATGAAGTATTCTGTTTTAGGATCCGAATTCTGGATAAGAACTATAAGGAAGTTGCATTCCGAATTCTGGATACGAACTCTGATTAAGTTCCACTCCAGACTCAGGATACGAATTATTATGAAGTTCGACATTGAATTCTCATTACGAATTCTAATGATGAATTATCATTACGAATTCTGATAATGAATTTTCATTAAGAACTACGATGATGAAATCTCATTACAAATTCTGATGACGAATTATCATTCCGAATTCTAATTCCAAATTCACCTATTAAACAGAATCTGATCATCTTTGTTTTATACACTCTGAATTAATTCAGACTCCGAAAAACATTTTGGTTAGACTCCGAAATTTTATTCTGCTTACATTTCTATAATCTGTCTACTCTTTATTATTTCCATTACACTCTGAATCTTCACTCCGAAGCTTTCATTCCTAACTTTTGAGTTAGATTTTAAAACGATGTCTTACATGATATTACACTTGTTTTGTTATAAAACGATGTCATCTATTTTGTTATAAACTAACCGTTGTCTATGTGACACGTGTATAGGTCCCTCTGATCATTAAGGAAAATATGACCGTTGGAGAAGGAGTCGACCTTAACTATAAATAGGAGCTCATTTGAAAGAGCTCGAAGTGGAAGTGTTGCTTAAAAGCTGACTGATCTTCGACTCATGTGATTACATACTTGAAGTGATTTCTAGAGAGAGAGTCTCTTATTAACTCTCAAAGCTTCATGTAACTCCGAATGTTGGTGATTAGATTCGAGGGCTTTCAGGGATAGGAAGATAGAGGTGCTGACTACCTTGAATTTTGAGGGCTTCCATGCTGAGGAAGACAGAGGTTTCCAACTACCTTGAAGTTGAGGGCTTGCGGGGATAGCAAGACAGAGACTCTGATCTTCCTATCGAGGGCTTACCCAGGTGTGGGTAAGACAGACTTGCTTGGAAGTACAAATCAAGGGACCTTTATCCAAGGTTGTTGGATACCCTTATCTTTGAGATAAAAGACTTATATCTTGTTACTTGTAGTTTAACTACTTGTTTTATTTCCGCTGCATTTTGTATTGTAAGGAATGTATGACTTTCTTATACTTCCTTACTTGTAATCTGTTTCATTTATATTCTATACGCTTTAAGGTAGAATCTCATATTGTAATCTTTTGTTAAGTTTAAATTTCTGGAACCATATTTCCGGAACCTACTTTCGGAATCTCTTTCCAAGTTTGTGTTCGGTGTTAAAGGTGTTGTGAATTTGCTTAGTTTAACTTTATTAAACATAGATCATTCCTTTGCTTAAGGAAAACATAGTTATTCATAACTAACTTTAAAGGTTCCAAAGGAATTTCTAAAGTATAAAATTCACCCCCCCTCTTGTATATTGAGCATCTACATCAATATTTCGATCCTACATGAGTCCCAAATTTCCAGTCTCCATTCTATCATGTCCCATCCAATGTCCGAGAAAATAAAAATATATTTAACACCTCACTAATAACATTTTTTAATGTCACAACCCGAACAACTGTGATAATCATATCTGGACAGCACATCTACCATGGGATCTTAGAATAGTACAACAAAAGAACACATTTTTTGGTGGGATACTTGAGAAAAAAAATGTCACCTCATCATAATTATGGTCACACACCAATACATGTGATCATCATCAAACATGAATAATAAGATACAAAGTAATCATGTAGAAAAGTCACACATAATGTTCTATAAGATTTAAAAACACCCAAATGTGATTATAATCAATCAAGGTCATAAAATTTTTAAATTCATAAATTTAATTAAGGAAACACATTTAACAATATCCCAAAAAGGTAAGGACCATCCTCCCTTAATGTTTTTGATGTAAACGGAAAAAATAAACCACCATTTTTGGATTGACTAAAATATTGGAAATATCATTAGTCAAGAACACCTCCTCAAGGGCCTTTTTATAGTAGTTTCCAACATGTAAATTCTCTAGTATTATCAAGGGATTATAAAACCAGAACTATCATTTTTTTTCAAAAATTATTAAAATATCGCATCAGATAATAATTTCACTCTTTTGGATATTCTACAGAGAATCATTTTAGATTAACTCATGGACATCACTATTCTCCTTATGAATAATTATATTTTTATAATTTCATGAAAGTTATCCTCATATAGTTATATTTTCATAATTTGTATTAAATTATCCATTTATAATTATTTTTTTATAATTTATACCAAATTAACCATTGACAAACAAACATTTACCTTATAATAATATTAATAATTATCCTTTAATATTACTAATTAATTATCATTTATCAATTTCTATATATTTATTGTTGATAATTATTTTCAATTATATTTTATAATTTCAATAAATCAATTTTTATTAATTAATTATACTTCGATCAACTTCATAAACTACTCATTGGTAATTATCTTATAATATTTTTTTTAGAAATATAAATTTGATGATTCAATATTGTTATCTTACAATAATTTGGTGAAATTATACCTTTATAATTTATTATAATTATCATTTTATAATTCTTGAAAGATATATTTTATTGAAACATCATAATGATAATTTTAGAATTTTCTACAATTATATTTGTTAAAATTTCACGATTATCATTTAATAAATTTATTATGTTTGGTGTTAAAAAAATAATGAATTCTCCTTTGATTATTGGATGTAATTATCACTCATGAATTATGGGTTTATCATATTTTATTAAAAATCAACTACATTTTCTTAATTTTATAATTTGAAATAAATGGAAAAAATAAATAAAAATTGTTAGGAATGAAAAAATGAAAAAGAACTCATCTTCCATGGGCATAACACACCAGCGCAGTGGAAAAGTACTACACAAAACATAATCGATCAATTATAGGTTCATCAATCACATTAATGGGAGTCTCAGGATAACTCAAACTTAGTGGAACCAACCCACTCCAAGGGTGGGATAGTTTGGCTATTTTGACCCACAAACAACAATCTTAAAACAGCAAAACGAAGACCCCATTTACATTATATTATTAATATAATCTTAATATCAAAGTTTTTAATATTGTCTCATTAAGTAGTTAGTGAAGTAAAACAGTCAAAAAGGTTTTATATGGGGTTTTTGGGACTCAAAATCCTGAATTAATGGTGTTTTGGTGTCATGGGCATGGAAAAAAATGATGATAAGAAAAAAAAAATTATTTAATTAAAATAAAAATAAAATAATTAATGGTTACACAATACATGTACGATGTAATAAAAACCCAATGAACACAATGTTTATGTCATACCAACGGTGAAATCATCATCCATAACCTAACAATGGTCAGGGATTTCTCTTTGAATGAATCATTTCAGATATATTCAATTATTTTCTAAAAAATATAGATAAATTATTAAAAAATTTATCCTTATATGTTATGTTACAAAATTCCTGATGCACGCTGATGTTTTATAATGCCTAGGGAAAACCCTTAATCCCAAACCAAACAACAGTATCATATTTTTCATATGATGCATTGTTTGGGAGATTTTCATTTATTTTTTTTGGAAATATATAAATAAATCTATTTAATATGTTATCCTCGCCTGAAATTTTATCAAACACCTAATGCATACAAATGTTATGTCAGGACAGAGTAATCATCTCTTCCTAGACCTAATGGAGGTATTGAATTTTTAATACGATGCACACACTTTGAGATATTATATTATTATGAAAAAATAACCTATGCATAATATAATATATTTAATATTTTTATTTAGTATGCACTGAGACTCTACATGCCTTGAAATACAATTCTATGTTTGGGCATAACTCTAAAAATATTCAATATTATATTCTAAGGTGTAAACAAGGATTTTAACCTTTCTAAAATCTCGTTATATATATATCCAAAAAGTTTTTTATTTGAAACATACATTTTCACATATAAAATTTCAAATTATTTTCAATGGGGGTTTTTATTATCCTAAAAAATTAGGATATTACACACACCCTTTCCAATACAAATCCTCATAATGTGAAAATTGAATTCTAGATAGAAATTTATTATTATATGAAAACTCTACCAAGGGAGGGTTCATATCCAAAAATCCATGGAAAAAAATTAATTAATATCACAATATATTCTCTATACTTTAAATTTTTCTATAAGACTGACCATCCATCTAAGGGTGATAAGAAGTACAAAAACTCATCTACATATTCAACAATAGCTGAAGGATTGTTCAAAACCGTGAGGGAAACCTTGTATCTTTGTCAGGTATACTAGAGAGTTGTACTCTATGCAGTCTTACCACTTCTCTTATGCATAAAATTGGGATTTAGTTAGTAGTTATCTCTTATTTGAGTGAAATGAAACATTCTGATTACTTAAGGAAATCAAATACCACCCAAAATGCATTATTCCCATTAGATGTTTGTGGAGTTATATAATGGAATATATAGTTTTATTTTTCATTTCCATACTAGAACTAGAAATGGATTCATCATACCCTTATACATGAATAATTTATTATTGAATTTTTATTATACTAAAAATCTAGATAAAATTTATATAATATACCCCCTCATGTTATCGAACCATATTTTTTTATTATATCTCTATAAATATTAGTATTTCCAAGATTAATATGTAATGATGAGCTATGCATATTATATGGAAGTTCCCTCTTCAGTTTTAGTTTCCCTGGACACATATTTGGTTCCCAAACCCTATAAATCCATCTTTAACAATGTCAATCACCATAATATTCTATGCATTTCATTGTATCTCCTTATAATTTTTCTCATCCTCTTTGATCCTATTATGAAATGATGTTTCATTAGTTATCTAAAAAATATAGTTTGACGTTTCTTTTATGATTCCAATATCCATATTTCACATGTCCAAGAAGATTGGATTCCTTTTAATTCACATAATGGATATGGTTTTGGGATAATTTCTACATAGAGTATCATCCATTATAATCACCATCACTAGATATTAATTTATATAACATTCATATTCCATGATCTTCTCTAACATCCTTTGTTTATGAACATTGAGATCACTTTTTCATATATATACATTTTATTTTTTATCCATATATATTTCACACATCCCCCATAGAAATAATGTTAAACAATATTCAATGTGAAGATAATAGAGTAAAATTATAGGTAATTCATTGGATATTTATGTTCATGGATCATTAATTAGAGGGAGTCATAATTTATCAGCTTTTCATTAGGAATGGACATATAACCTAAACCTATTTTAGATGCATCAAGATAACAAATACATTCCTATTATATTGTAATTTGAGAATATGTGTAGAGATTAAACACTTATTAAACTCATTAAATCCAACCTCACATTCATCAATCTATAAGAACATCAATCCCATCAAAGTCATCTGAGTTAGTGGGATTGAAAATCATCAGAATACTCTAAAAGATTCTGATAGTACCTCGATAATATAATGCAAATATGGATATCTATCCCAAACGATTCTTTGTTCTATTCCCCAACTTCCTATGTCTTCAATGGATCCATAGATATCCCATTTCAGGCGATTAGATTCCCTATGAATTATTCTTGATCGATCCCAAACACGCATTTATATTAATTCTAATACAACTGTTCAATTATCAAGGCTATAAGTATATCATTAAAATTGACCACATATTCATCATTTCCTTAAGATTTCATAAAGAATATATTCTATAAAGGCTAACACCAATTTATCAAGGTATTCCCTAAATAAAATATTCACTGCATCAATGAAGATAGTTAGATAATCAGTGAGTCCAAATGGAATAACTATGACCTCATAGTACCTAAAACTTGTACAAAGATTTGTCTCGGAGATACCCCCTACTTCACATTTAGTTTATTATATCCTGACTGAAGATCCACCAACTAGAATTATTAGAATACACATATATAATATTAAAATTCTTCAATCCATGGAATATGAGATGTTTTTCATTATTGTGATCATATATAGCTCATGATATTCAATTAGAAAAAAAAATTATCCAATTACTATTCCTGAAAAAAGGACCCACATAACCCATATAGAAGCACAAGGTCAAATATACTCATTATCCATATTATATTTTATTATCTTCTTTTTCTATTTATTTTAAATAGTGTAATTTATATATTTAATCAAAGAAATTTTCACATATCTTGGATTAAGATCATTTGAAAACTCAACCTATCTTCCAGAAGGATGACTAGAAAGTTCATCAAGGTACATATTATTAAGATCCCTTAGATTTGGAGTGTCATAAAGGTTTATCTTTTCTATAGCCTCAATAATTTTAGGTTGTAAAAATTTCTTGAATTTTAATAATATATATTCTTGAGGTGATTATTAAAATAGAGATCAATCATCTTATATAGACTTCTATTGAAATAGAGGGAGATTCATGATGTAAGATCATGAACATACCTAGAGATTTTTAGGCTCATTTTGAGGTATTATTTTATATTTTTTAATTATAATTTTTTTTTATTTTATCTGGCGGTGTTTTGATGTGAAAATTTGAAATTTTGGAAGGAAATGTGTATATTAATGGTCGGTGCATGGTTTTCTGAAACTATGCTTGCGAGCCCTGCAAACCATGTGAACCAAAGAAGAAGGGATTAACACATCTAGTGCATGGGTTTTCAAACTATGTTACCTATTAGGAAAAAATATTCCCCCTTGAAGAGATGAATGTCTATAGTTTATGGTTAATGGAAACCGTCTTCCTCTGCCCAAAAAATAATTGGAACAATTTTAGTGAACAGGAAAATTATATTTTAAATCCTGGAAACCCCTATTTTGACCCTTATTCAGCCCCAAATCTCCCCTAATAAAATTAATTCCAATTTAGTTGTTGTCGAAGATATTCTAAGCGCTCGTGACATCAGTTCACAGTAATTTGAAGGAAGGATTTATGATCATCACCTTCTGGGTATGTTTTTTCTTTCCATTTTTATTTATCTCTCCCATCTACTCTTCGACCCAAATAAAATATAGATGTTTATACACTGTCACTTCTTGATCTATGTATAGTATTGTTAGATCATTATTAATTTAATCTTGGATATAGATTTCATATATATATATATCTTACAATTTATCGTTTTCATGATCGTTCAGTTTGAAATTTCGTATTTTTCATTGGCGAGCATTTGTCACTGTTCTTGAGATAGGTGGTCTATAATTCAAATATGAATGTATTGATTTCAATTATTTTTATTTAATTATATAATTTTAATTATATTTTTATAAATTGAGTTTATATTTAATTGAAAAATTTCAATAATTAATTAATTGATAAAAATGTGAAATTTGGGCTATTGGAATCTTAAATTATAAATAATTAATTTCTGAATAAATTATGAGTGAATTGGGGTTGTTTAATTAAATAATTATTTTTCAAATTAATAGTATAATTTTGATTTGTAATTGTCTAATCTAATTTATTTAGTTGTAATAATTAATTGATGAATTAATTTGGTTAATTAAATTGATTTTGTTGGAAAAATGAATTGATGCATTAATAAGGGATCTTGAATTGATTGAGTTGGAAAATTTACCTGATGAATTATTTAGGGATATTTAATTGATTAAGTTGGAATAAATAAATGATAAATTAATTTGGGTTATTGGAATTTTATATTATGAATAAATAATTTTTTAATTAATTATGAGGGAATCTTAGTTGTTGAATTGAATAATTAATTACTAAAAGAATTATTTAATTTTGGGATTGTAAATTTTCATATTAAATTAATTATTTTAGAATTATTAACTAAGGAATTAATTGGGGATATAAAATTAATTAAGTTGAAGTAATTAGTTGAGGAATCAATTATGGGGATTATGTGATTGTGAATTTGAATTAATTAATGGGATTGAATTAGATTAATTATTCAGGGATTTAATTAATAGAATTGATGGATTAATTAATTGGTGAGTAAATTAATGGAATTGAATGGTATTAATTAATTATGGAATTAATTATAAAAATTATGGATTAATTTATTAGTGAATTGATAAACATAATTGAATGAGATTTATGAATTATGGAATTACTTAATAGAATCGGTGGATTAATTTATTGGGAAATTAATTAATGGAAATGTATGAGATTAATTAACCATTGAATTAATTAATGGAATTGTTGGATAAATTAAAAGGTTAATTAATTAGTGGAATTGAATGAGCTTATTTCATTGTGGATTTAATTAACAGAATTAATGGATTAATTAATTATGAAATTAATTAACAATGTTTACCATAATAACTGATTGTTTTATTGATTTAAGAGATTGAATTAGATTAATTATTTCTAAAATTAATTAATGTAATAAGTGAGAAAAATTAATTGTTGAATTAATTGATGAGATTGAGATAGATCAATTAATTATGAAAATAATTAATGGAATTTTCATGAACTATTAGTGGGTAAATTAATTGAAGGTTTTCAGTTAGAGTAATTAATTGAGGAATTATTTAATGGAATTGATGAGAATAATTATTTGGGGAATTAGTTGATTGTGTTGATTTAGATAAATATTTTTTGTAATTAATTAATTGAATTGATGAGAAAAACTAATTGGTGAAATAATTTAAGAGATTGAGTTAGATTAATTATTTGTGAAACTCATAAATGGTATTGATGTGAAAAATTAATTGGTGAATTAATTGAATGGATTGAATGTGATTAATTAATTATTAAATTAATTAATGGAAATGATTAGGATTAATTAATGGGGGGACAAATAAATGGATTAAATGTCATGATTTAGGAGTAATATTAATTAATTGGGTGAAATAATTAATAGGGAGTGATATTATGATTAAATTGAATGAGTTATATTAATTAATTTTTGAGTTATTTAATAGAGATTATTATGATAATTTAGATGAATTTTATAGACTGATTAATTTTTTAATTAATTAAAATATTTTTTTTATTATGAAATTGATAAATTATATAAATTAATTGATTAATTAAATAATTTAATATTTAAATTGCGGTATTTTAATAATTATTTATTGTGTTAATTGATTAAATTGATAAGATTAATAAACTGTTGAGTCAATTAATGGGTTTGAGAAGATATATTAATTGATAACTTAATAAATGAGATTGGATAAATTAATTGTTGAGTTAATTAATAAAATTGAGGAGATTAAATAATTTTTTATTTAATTAATGATATTGAGAAGATTAATTAATTTTTGAGTTACTAATTTATATTTAGAATATTAATTAATTGTTTAGTTAATTAATGAGATTTGAGAATATTAAATAAATATTGAGTTAATTAGTGAGATTAAAAGATTAATTAATTATTGAGTAAATTAATGAGATTGAGGGGATTAATTATTTGTTTAGTTAATTAATTAGTTTGGAATGATTAGTTAAGTTTTGAGTTAATTAATGAGATCGAGATAATTAATTAATTGCTGAATTAATTTTCGGGTTGTTGTAACATGTGACTTAAATGATGAATGGTAAAAATGGAATTCATGGGCGAATTGATATCTACAATGATAAAAGTGGAATTCTGAGATAAGACATGTAACCTAGAATGGTAACAATGACGTTATGAGATGTGACATGTGATATAGAATGGTATTAATGGAATTCTATGACACAATATCCCATGGGTATAGTTAGAATCTGTTGTGGGTCGAAGTATATGTTGAGGTTTGAGTGTCCTTAAGAAACTAGGGGTTTATGTTATTAAATATGAAATAATTTATAATGATATTACTATTTAATTTTGAATTGTGTTTTCATCCTTATAAAACTACATTCACATCAATTAATAAGATATTGTTTTTGATATTGTTGGTGGTGGCCTATTGAGTTGAACTCACACCCTACATGTGATTTAGGATATGTACCTAAATTGATTTTATGATTCTAGGACATGAAACAGGAAAAGGCCATGAGTTAGGTGGTTGACTTGGGATGGATCATGGTGGAAGGAAGCATATGTGGTTTGGTAAATTCTTTGGAGTTTTTAGTGCCTTTATTTTTGAGTGGCATTTTAAATCTTCTATATTCTTTAACATGGCACATCTATTGTTCAGTATTGATATCGTATATACCATTTTGGTCATCTTGTGATCCAGGTATAGTTATACATATGCTATGTCATTTGGTTATTTAGTTTATTATTTTTATGTATTTCCATTAGTGTATTAATCAGGTCAAAATAAGAGGGAATTATCTCCCCATGATAAAAAATAGACCCTTTCTGATAGTCAAAAGGCTCTAAAATATTTGGTGGCACATATGAGGGAACCTACCGAACAAGCTCAAGGAACCGATGAATGGAAACATGGATGGAATTTTATATTTTGGTATTAGATCCAAGTTCCCTTTATTATTTATTTTATGTTACACTTTTATAATTGTATATAGGATACTAGGAACAATCAATCCTTTTTTAGGAGCTTGTAAATGGGAGTATCTAAATCATGTACAAGGGAGAACCTATGTTCCAAAGGTGGTAATGTTGTTTTTATTGTTTTCTATTATTTTTTAATTTTATTTCACCATAGGTGATGCACTGGTTCGGTGATGTGATTGTTGTTTCATATATTTTTTGAGATTTTTTGATTTGTGACTCACTGTTCGATATTGCATGAGAGTTGTGTATGCATGCATAATTCTAGGCACTCAGGGAATATTGTGACAAGTATCATTTTTTTCATGGATGAAAAATGGTTTTCGGGTAATTTTTGAACTAGGCCTATTTTTCGTTTCTTGTAAAAATGAACTTAAATTTGTTTCTTTCATTAAAGCAATAAAGATTTTAACATGATGAAAGATGAGAATAAATGGTTTCTTAAATGCGAATAATAAAAAATATGAAAACTAAGAACCCCCTGTAAAATATGTCCAAGATTTAGAATGGTTAAGGGTAGTATTAGTGCCTCATTTTTGATAATATGGCAGGAAGAATGGGGAAAATACGTGATATGGTTATTTTTTAAACCCCTTTTACAATTGCGTTAATGTTGTGAAAAGATAATCCTTTATGTTTTCTATTTCACCTTTAATGTGGGTTGTTTGGGTAGTGATAATTTGGTAGTTTGATAAATCATTAATAGGATTTTTTAGGGATCTTTAAGTTTTATATTAGAGTGGTGATATTTTATTATCCTGGGAATCCTAAGACTTTCGAAAGATTAAGATGTTTCTGTGGATGAATATAACATTATTGAAGGATGTTTGGTGGTGGTGTTCACTGATGAATTCTTAGCTTACACTTAATCAGTGATGATCATGTACCCTACCATGATATCAACACATGCATGCTGAGAAAGTGCAAATATTATTCATGTATACCTGAATGTGTTTTTGTTTGTTATGGGGACCCATATATGTTACATTGAATATTTTTTATATATGGAGATGGATAATGGATGGTACAACATAGATAGTTTACTAATGAGGTTCTTAGGATAGTATGTAGGTTGATTAATACCTTGGTTGATGACTTACATGAAAAAGTTGTGTTTACAAAGCTCCTATAGTGGGGAGAGATGCATCTATTTTTGGTGTGTGGGGTAGGGCCTTATGTTGGATATGGTGGAATCTTAAATCCATGGAGGATAATGTAAGGTGTATGTATAAAATTCTCAGAGAAATACCATGTGGGCCATGGAGGTTGTGGATGTACATCCAATCCGAGAAATTTTAGATAACAAACATAAGTGTCAATTATGCATGGTTTTGTTGCAGTTTTTATGAACTATATATTGGGAAACACATTAGTTATGTTGTATAATTTGGGCTTGATATTGATACATCTTTGTCGATCATCTGATATATATGTTGAAGCATATAGATATTGTGTTGTGGGTAAAAAATTAAAAAGCATCAAGTATTATGGAAACATGGACTGGATGTAGGGGAAATTTTATGAGAGGGAAGATGATTTGAGGGCCCTATGAACTATTATTTTTTACGGTGAATCATAGAGAGAAATGGAAGTTAATATCAATGATGGGATATTATAAGGTTAAGAGTTTGTAAGATCCTAATTTTTTTAGAATATTTATCAGGAATTTTTAGAGGTATTCTCTTTCCTAGTTTTGAGTATAACTTGTCTGGGTTTTACCTTTGGGTGAATTTGGGTGAAAATTTGAAATAATGAACGAAATAGGAAAGTGAATGGTTGAAACATTTTTTTCCAAACAGTTCAAACTGACCCAGAAAACCTTACAAACCCAAATAGAGGATATTCTTATAGAGAGCATATTTCATTTCAAACTGTGCAGCCTCTTAAGAGAAACCATTACCCCCATCCCCCCTAAAAGAGGCCCATTATTATGGCACACCATTAAAGAAAAAATGTGACTATACATAAAAAATAATGCAGACTATATTAATGAACAAAAAAATAGATTTTAATTTTCCTATCCAATATTTTAACCCCTATTCAACCCCAACTCTCCAAAAATAATATTAGTATGATTTTGGAGGCACCAACATGTATTCAATGCATTCCTGACCTCCATTCATGGAAAATCAAAGGGTGGATTAAGGATATGCACCTCCCATGTATGTGTTTAATTCCTGTTTAGATATATCTCTCTCTTTCAATCATCTCCCTAGATAAAAGAGGTATTTTTATCTGATGTTGTATTTAGATATATAACTAGTTTTTTTTAGATTTTGATTCATTTAATCCTGGGTCTAGATTTCATATCCTAAACACGTTCTTGACTAATCTGTTTGAAATTGGTGACTATATTTTGGAAATAATCTGTCACTATTCATGAGGTAAGTTGTCTATAATTCAAATCTGAATGTCATTATTGGGACACAGTGGAGGCTCTAGGAAGATTTCTTTGTGTATGGGTGGGTGTTGTGGAAAGGGCGTGAGAGGAGGTGATAAGGCATGGGGAGTTGGATACGAAATGGATCAAGGGGGAAAGGCATTTAGAAACTACATGGCATGGGTTTTGGGATCATCATCAGTGGGTTTTATCAGGGAGGAAAACACAATGGTGTGGAGATGTGGAGACAATGTGGTTATTTTGACCAGATGTGTGGAAGGATTTGTGGCAGGGTACTGGGATTCAATCGGAAGGAAAGCATTCAGGTCAAGTGGTGGTGCAATGAAAGTAGTGATGAAATTATCGGTTCGGCCAAATTAGTGGTGGGATTCAATTTAGTCTAGTTGGATAACGAATGAATCGACTTTAGTAAATAGTTTGGATTAAATCTTGGTTGTAGCCCTAGATGAGGTAGATCATGGAGATATCAGCGGTAAATATCATAGTTTTTAAAGAGTCGTTGTGTTTGGGTTATCCATCAGTACTAGTCCCATGCAGCCATGCATTGGTATTTCTTGCAGAGTAGCTTTGAAGGTTGATTGTTTTGATTCAAAAGTAATAATTAGTGCCAGCTAGTCTAGAGTTTCTGGTTGGGAATTTGGCCCTTGAGCAAGAAACGAACTGTATTAATGATTAGTGCCTCTAGGTTTATATAAAATCAAAGGTTTCCACTCCATCTATAAAAGGTAATTACTAAATTCTAAAAAAATATATAAACCCCTCTAACAGTCATGTAAAATTGTAAAATTGTTTTTAGATTATTAGAAATTGAGTTTTTATAGAGATAATTAATTTGGAGAATTTGTTAATTGGGTATATTGGAAATATATATTTTTAAAAATTAATTTTTTAATAAATCAGTACTGATTTGGGGTTTCATAATTAGATTATTAATTGTTTAATTAATTATTATATTTAGAGCTTCTATCATTTTTATTTAATTAATTAATATGGACCAATTAATTTTTGAATTAATTGGGGATTTTGAGTAGATTATCTGGGAACAAGTAATTGTTTAATTAATGTATTTATTGAATTGATTCGGTTAGAACAATTAACTGAGGAATTAATTGGTGATATATAATTTATAAAGTTGGAATAATTTATTGATGAATTAATTGGGGTTATTGTAATTACATATAATTCATAATTAATTGTTTAATTAATTATGAAGGAATTGGGGTTGTTGAAATGAATAAATAATTGTTGAATTAATTATAGTATTTTGATATTGTATATTTGGGTTCTGAATTGATTAAGTATGAACAATTAATTGAGTAATTAATTATGGATATATAATTGATTATGTTGATGTAATTATTTGAGAAATCAATAATAAGGATTATGTGATTGTGAATTTTAATTAATTAATGTAATTATATGAGATTAATTAATCATGGAATTAATTTGTAACATCCCAAAATTATATCAATGATGTTTTATCTTCGCATAATTATTCTATGTAGTATTAATCAAATTAAATCACATAAGGACCATAATAAAAACTTTATAAAAGAAGAGTCAAGGAAATGAGTTATATTTCCTAAATTTAAGGAACCAATACTGATTAAATTGTAACTTATCCTTATAAATAGTAATACCACCACTATAAATAATAAAAAAACCTAATGAATAGTATAATTAAATTAATATTTTAAAATTGATTTACATAGTCTTGGTATTTTTGTTATTATTTAATATTTAGATGGATTTTTATAATTATGAAAATGATTTAATAGAAAATTCATTTTTATAAAATATATTCTTAAATAAATAAATATTTTATGATTTTAGTATAATTTAATGAGATTTTGATAATTAATCAGAGTGTTATCAAATTTCTTATAATTTTAAAAACTGTATCTTCGAGTAAATAATGACTATAATTAAAATTTAAATATCATATATGTAGAAAAATATTTTCATAAAATGGAGTTCAATTTTTAATTTTACAAGTTGAAAAATGGACATGGTGAATATTTCTGATTTTTCCAAAATACATGATTTTTTTGTGAATTGTAAGATACAAAAATTTCCGATAAATTATAAATGCCTAATTTATTGATTCATAAGTGATATACGGATTATTTAAGTTCATAATATCAAAATTTCCTTTATTATTTAACTATATTTGATGATATTGATAACAAATTCAACGTCTTGTGCTATAATAATAAACAAATGAATAGAATATTCAAGAAATACCCCTCTTCCCCACTATAAATACCTCTCATCGGCACCATTTTTCCTCACTCTTTCCAATAATGCATACTTTTGAAATTTATTCCCAATATTATTCGCAAGCCCCTCCCCCATATTCTGTATTACAAGGTCTTTATCCAAACAGTAATATTAATCTCATTAATGTGGTTCTCAAGGAGGAGTATTAAAGAGGTAAAATCATCTTCCTTTTTCATGTAATTTAATTTCATGTTATTTTATTTCATTATTATATCCTCACCTACCATAATAAAAATAGAATGATTACTATAGTACCTTATATATTGAGGAATTTAATTATGCTAATTTATTAATCAACCATCAGTCCCTTTATACACTCCCTTTTATTCTAGAATAGGAATTGTTTTCCATGAGGTGTTGTTTCATCACCTTCAAGGATTACATGTTTTCATTTTCTTTCACCTTATTCAAGGCAGTTCAGTTAGCCATTTTAATGGAGGAAAATATAGAAAAAATAGTATTATAGAACTTTTTATGTTCTAGATGTTTCATATTTACATAATACTAACTGATAAAATAAAATGATTTCGTTATGATCCAAAACCACTATAATAATCTAAACTATTATAACCAATGAATTATATAATGATTCATAATTATACAATATAAAAATTGATATATATATATATAACCGTTTAAACTTATAAATGTTCAATAATAACTTATAATTCCTATTTAGGATAATTATTTCCATTTTACATTAATTCATTACTTATAAACAAGCGAACCAATCCTAAAAACAAAGAAACCGAATGCGCCAGAATTATGAAAGTGAACACTATAACTATTAAATATTGACATAAATGGCATTAATAAAACTATAATGAATCTAATCCAGTTATAAAATCATCTAAATAAATTATATAATGGGGTTTATTTTATTATCTATAAAATTTAAGTCATCTGTATAACACATTCGGGCATAATGTGTGGATTTTTATCCCAAACCTCCATTTTCATTCGGGTTGTGATTTTTTCCTCTCTAAACTAATAAAATTCACCATTTATTTTAATCAATTATTATAAATTCAGAATATATGTTACAAAATCATGTATTATTATCATTTAATATTTGTTCTAATAAAAATACATTTTTTTAAAAGATCCCAATATCAATTCATTCTGATAAGCTAGCCTCATTAAAAGGGAACATCTCGATTTCTTTCACATTTTAATATAACATCAATAATCTATTTTCATACACAATTATTTTTATAAAATATTTATTTTTTTAATTATAAAATATATCCTTTCATCACTAGTTTTATAGAAATAAATATTTTAAATAAGAAATATTTTTCTAAAAGAACTCTTCTTTAAAAAGTAAAAAAGAGGTATTTACCTCTTAAATTCTTCAATGATTTTTCAATAGTATTTTATAATTTTTAATCACATATATTGAATTTAATGATTTATTGATATTTACCACTTACAATTTTCATTTACCCTATTTTATTAAATGGTTTATGATCATTTTTAATGTGTGAGATATCATGTTAACATTCTACTCAGAGTGGCTGGTGTTTATATTTATAGATTGGGGAAAGTTATTTACATTGACGATGTATATGAATTTTATGTTTGTCTACATTCACATGAGGAATGATTTGGAAATAGAATTATATTTTTGGGGTTCCCTATAACCCATTTATTCATTGTTATCCCCCTTGATACAAAACATAATAGGGTTTTGGTTGAGGGCATAACCTTGTTTTTTCAGACTTCCTGGCTGAGGACTTGACTATATGTCTCAAAATGTTTGGAATTATGAATTACATTATAATGATAATATTAATTGACAATACGTTTTTTATTATACAATTATAATATCCAGGATTATGGTTTAATCTCTTATGACCAGTTATATGGCTTTTTTACTATGATTGGATTCCTACCATATTATGCACAAGTTTATTTTTTATTCCATGTGTTTTTAGTTATTCACAATGCATAATTTAAATTTTAAAGATAAATTATATTGTAACACATACAATTTTTTTGAATCCAAGCCCTCCCCTTTATTATGTTTTATTTTCCACCAGTAGGTGACGATAAATACAATTAAGAGTGACTTGAATTGAAAATGTATTAGTTCAAGATTCTTCAAGTGGAATTGATATATTGTATTTTTTATTCAAGTTTTAATAAATATCATATGATTATTATCATTTTTTCCAATAAAATACTAAACCATTCAGTCTTTTGGGATGTGATTTATTCATAATCATACTAATGTAATAAGGTACGACTTTGGATTTGGGCTACTAGGGTTGGGTCTGTTACATAATTCATTGAATTAATAGATTAATTGACAGTTTAATTAATTAGTCAAATGGAATGAGATTAATTAATCATGTAATTAATTAATGGTATTGAATTATATTATTTAATTATGTAATTAATTATTGGAATTGATGTATTAGTTAATATGGGAATTAATTAAATAAATTTAATGAGATTAATTAATTAATGGAAAAATGGATTAATTTTTTGGTGACTTTAATTAATGGAATTGAATGAGATTACATAATTTCTGAGTTAGGTAATGGAATTCATTAATTAATTAGTTGCGAAATTAATTAGTACAGTTGATGTGAACAATAAATTAGTGATTTCATTGATGAGATTTGGTTAGATTAATTAATTGAATTGATGAGAAAAATTATTTAGTGAATTAAATGAAGAAAATCAGTTATATTAATTAATAATAAAATAAAATAATGGAATTGATGTGATAAATAAATTGTTGAATTAATTGAATGGTTCATGTTAGATTAATGAATTTTCTAATTGTTAAACAACATTGATTAGAAAAATTAATTGGTGAATTAATTGAGGAGACAGAATAAGATTAATTAATTGAGGAATTAATTAATGGAATTTATCTGAACAATTAATAGATGATATTGAGTCATATTAATTAATAATGAAATTTATTAATCAAATTAATGCGAATAATTAATTATAGAATTAATTAAAGGAATTGAATTTCATTGATTAATTATGTAATTGATAAATGGAAATGATTTGGATTGATTTAGTGGTGAATTAATTAATTGATGTGTTATCATGATTTTTATTTATATTAATAAATTAGTGAATTAAATCAGGGGCTTATTATGATTATTCAATTGAATGAGTTAGATTAACTTATTGGTCAATTAATTAATGGAGTGTGTTATGAAAATTCAATTGAATGAGTTAGACTATTTAATTTTTGAATTAATTAATAGAATTTTTATGATCATGATATTGAGAATTATATTAATTCATTGTTTAATAAATTAAATTCAAATTAATATTTTTTTGTTAGATAAATTTATTGATGAGTGAATTAATAATATTTAGAAGATTAATTAATTGTTGATTTAATTAATATGACCAAGAATTTTAATTAATCTTTTAGTTGATTAATGAGTTTTATATGATTAATTAATTTTTTATTAATTAATATTATTTGTAATGTTGATTAATTTTTGAGTCAATTATTGAAGTTTATAAGATTAATTAAATTTTTAGTTAATTAAAAGAATTGAGAAGACCAATTAATTGGTGAGTTAATTATTGAGATCGAGATGATTAATTAATCATTCAATTAATTAATGAGATTGAATAGATTAATAAATTATGGTGATAATTAATGATATTGAGGTGATTATTTAATTTTTGAGTTAAATAATTATATTGATATGATTAATTAATTGTCGAATTAAGTAATGGGTTGTTGTGACGTGTGACTAAAATGATGAAAGGAACTAATGGAAATCATGTGTGAAT
Source organism: Viscum album (assembly GCA_963277665.1). Classification (NCBI taxonomy): domain Eukaryota; kingdom Viridiplantae; phylum Streptophyta; class Magnoliopsida; order Santalales; family Viscaceae; genus Viscum; species Viscum album. The sequence goes on from OY728127.1 coordinate 1,282,610,248, forward strand.
TGAGATATAGAATGGTAAAAGTTGAATTTTGAGATTTTAAATGTAATATAGAATGTTAATAATGTCATTATGAGATGTTACATGAGTTATATATGGTATCTATGACATTCTATGACATGATACCACTTGGGGATAGTTAGACTCTAATGAGAGATGATGTAGCTATCGAGGATTGGGTTCCCTCGCAAACCTAGTTTTTTGTGGTTAAATAAAAAAAAATGAAAATGTGATAAATATTTAATTATAAATATTTTTATTCATTATACAACTAAATATAGTTCTCCTGATTTGATAGTGTATTAGACTCCATCAGTGGTGGCCTACTGAGTTGTAATTACACCCTACTTGAGTTATTTAATTGCTACCCGAATAGATTTCATGATTGTTGGATAGGATAAGGGAAATGGTCATGTGTTATTTATATTCACTTGTGTATTACTCTAATAAAAAAATTGGGTATTGGTCCCCATGATTGAAAATAGAAATTTTCTTCTAGTCGAAAGCCTCTGGCATATAGGGAGGGGCGCTTGAGTTCACATAGTGAACCATCTTGAGGAACTAATGCGTGGACCCTAGGCTGGGACATTACACATAATACAAAGGGTAATTTATTTTTTTTAGAAATTTAACATGGTTTTATACATAGATATCCGATACATACATAAAATGGAATTTAATTTTTCTAAAGAGTGAATCACAATAATTTATGTGAAATTCATCTCAAATATATTCACAGGGGAGATGTTCAATACATTTGTTAAAATAAATACCCCATTTTCTATTTTCACAGAGAGCTAAACATCCATGTTATGATTTGGTGTTGAATATATATACTAAGGTTATATGTTATAAAACAGTATAGGGAACCATAGTCACATAAGTCATGTGATATTTATGAATTTATGTTAATCTCTCTATAATTATATGATTTGTGTTCTATACATTTGTTTCATAAAAAATAGACGTATGGATGATAAATTTGAAACTATTAGCAATATAAATGGGAAATTATGATCGTTGATGGTATGACTCATAAATTATATATATCCGTCAAACTGTGAATTTCTATTATTCAATATTAGTTATCAATGGACGATTTCCTAAAATTAAATTTCATAGGAATCTGTGTTCTATTGAAAAATATTCCTAAAGAGCCTACAAATTTATCTATGAATACACCTCAAGAGTTTCAAACAAGATATCCAGTAAGGCCTAATTGTTATGAACTAGGTGATGATCATGTGAACACTCAATCCTCCCTTTAATGTTCATTACACCATGGAACATCTATTCCAATGCCGTATCCACTTTTAGTAGTAAGAAATATATGTCATTATATTGAAACCACCCACTATATAGATATATATATAATTTATTGATGTTTTAATATGTTTATATGAATACCTACTGTTTCAAATAATGTTTCTAATCCTAATACCCATAAATTACTAGACCTCACTCTGATGCCAAACTAGGATAACCTATTTCATTCAGAGACATTATTTCAAGATTTGAAACATAAAATGCAGATAAAAATACCAATATATCGAGTTTCCTAGTGTTGTTAGATAATTTGATACACAATAGAGTGACATACAAATTGTATAAGAAAACATTTTCATAATATCTAAACATGTCTAAAAAATTCCATTGAACTTATTAAACCACAATGAAAAAATCAGGGGACAGACATCAGAATGGGTTGAACTATAAAGCCTAGAATGCAAATAATAAAAGGATTACATAAAATAAAGTTGTAAAAGTGAGTCAACATGATTGACATGATGAAAATATTGGGTGATAATTATGAATAATAAAATTAAATTATTATATATCATAAAAATATCAAGGAAACATATGAATGGGGAAAAACATATAACATGGAATCATAAGGATAAGTCAAGGATAATAGCCAATAAATAATAAAAATTTGTGTTTAGGGTAACAATCCATGCACTATACAAGGTATTTGATGAGATAAAAATATTTCCTATCCATTTTAGGGAAATATAATTCTGGTCAAACCCATCACATTTATATCATGTACATATATTTTTTTATATAGAAAATATAAAATTTGAGAATCTTCCATAAATTTTATTCCCATGATTAAGGAGGGGAATAATATACATATAATCCACAAAATAATTATGTATACGTATAATAAGGTTAATACAATTAAGTTTAAATTGGGATGGAAATGAGAACATAATAGTTTGGGAAGGAAAATGTTGGGATAATTTCAAAAAAATAATGGGTGTATATAAAGGTAACTGGAAATTATTACTGAATGTGGAAGGTTGTAACAAATAACATGTGAACCATAATTAATGTAATGTAATTTTTAAAAACTAATTAAAATATTTCAAACTCGAAATAAAATTTCATAAAACACAGATATTTTTTGAATAAAAGTGGAGGAAGAATTTCTATTTGTAAAACATTGACTTTTAATAAATTTTTATTTTTGAAAAAAATAAATATCATAGATGGATTTCATTTTACAAAAAAGAAATTATTGATTCAATTATATGAAAAAATGGGTTATCATTCACTAAAAGGAACACTTTATTATCATGTGTGGCACATGACAATACCTTTTAAAAAAACCTAGACATATAATAAATATTATCATTTTAAAAAAGTTAGGTATCACCAAACCATAGATATAAGAATTTTAATGGTAAAACTAATTTTTAAATATTTTTTGTAACAGTTTTATACAAATATAACATATTTATAACAAAATACATATGTTTCAATATAATCATTATGTGTTTTAAAATATTATATTCTCAAAAAACTAATTTTTATATATTTTGTGAACAATATAGAAAATTAATTCACATGTTTATAAATTTAATTTGAATAAATAATTTTAATTTTTCAATTATTAATTTCAATATTATCTTAGGTTGAATTTTCAATATTTGTTTTTGAAGATTTACTTTTTTTATTGGATCGTGAAAAATATTAAATTTTAATTGAAAATATTGTTTTCCTTTAATTTATTTGGAATGATAAATTTTATTTTTGTTTGGTTTAAAAGTATGATTATTTCAATTATACATATATTAATCCAATTTTTTTCATTGGAATCAATTTCATAATGAAATTGGATATAAGAACATAATATACTTTTAAACATTTTCACTTTAAAAACCCGCTTTCTCATCATATCTAAGAGATAAATTTTAAATTAATTTATTCCACTTATCTGATTGGAATTTTTAAAAATAGATTCCATATTTAAAATAATAATAATTTATATTGTCTAATAATTTCAACATATATTTTTTCCAAAGTGAATACATAAATAAATTAAATTTAATTACAACGATTAAGGTAAAAACTAGATTACAAGGTGTTTAATCATAGAACATATGGTGTAAAAATGACCCAAAATTTTCAAAAACACATTTTTTTGTACACATATAGAATATACCATGTATAATATTCTAATTGGATACAATTTTGATACTTTTTCCATATAAAAAATGTTGATGAAATTCTCTATTTAAAAATTTACAATCTTACAGTCACCTCCCTTGTCAAAGGTCACACATATTACCCTCTATTAACATCATAAAAAATAAATTAACTCAATACCTACCTAAATTACTTCTAACATTACAACATATAATCCTATAATCCTTTCATTGGACATAAATCCATCTATGGAAGGCCATTGGAGAAGACCAAAAAATCTACTAGAAGAAGAGGTAACATTCATCAATGAATGTTTTTGTTTTATTTCTTGCTAAAAGAACATAAATATTTTCATATAATTATTAAATAATTATCTAAATAGGTTACATTTTCTGATATTATGTTATTTTAAGTTTACTACCAACATCTAGACATAATTCCATCAAATAGGTTATGAAAATATCACTAATGTGTAAGACAAACTACTACATCTGCTGCTGATGTCGTTTTTTTTCAATACCACCTATCAAGAATGGGAATAATGAAGGAAGTAATATATATATTTATATTTAATATATTTATTATAATAATTTTCTTAATATTATTCTTTATGTTTTATATCACACATAGTTTCATGCTTTCCATTTTGTGTAAATATGAAAATGTAGATCGTGTGTACGGCTGACTACCTCCTCGAGAAGTGATGTGATTCCTTCACACATTACATGAACTGTATTAATTATGGGTTTAATAAAAATATGTTATATATATCAAATAGTAATGAATCTATAATGATAATATATCATTAAATTTCTTTCATTTAACACTACATGAAAAGAAAAATATTATTCTTGCATATATACCGCTAATTGTTTATAAGAACGGTGGATTTTATTTCATACTACTAAATTTTATTTATTTATCTAAATACAAATATACTGAATATATATCATATTTATATAATATTTTCAATTATTTATATGATTATATAATTATCATTTTATTATAACCAATAATAAAACATATCAAAACATATGCATAAAACAAGGCGGTTCGTACCCAAAATGTGACATTAACATGGGATTGTAAATAAAAAGGTAATAAACAGCCATAATAAACCATATATGGTATTATATATATGAATATGGATATATAATATATTTATATGAAAATATATTGATTATACATGGTGTTTTAGTGAGTTTGATAATAGTCAAGTCTTAATGTAAGGAATTATCGTCTCACATTTTAATTTTTTGAGCCACACGCTATATTAAGAACCTATTTATTTTATGTTTTGTATAACCTAATTAAGATTTTAAATTATGATTAAACTGAATAATTTTTTATTTACATATCCATTTTAGGATTTCTTTTTCTTGGGGTAATAGTTTCATAGTTACCTAAGCAGTTAATTAATTTTTGCCTCAATTTTACTTTTTTTGGATACATTTTATGTTATGCAACAATAGTATATTACGATGTGAGTATAAATACAATTTTAAATGTTATATCATGAATATAATTATTTTCATTATATTTTATTGTTGATGTAATGTTATTATTTTATTTGGATTATGGTTCAATGGTAAAAAACTAGAAAGTGTTTATTCTTACTATCCCATAGTTTATCAAGATTATTTATGATTATGCTTCCATTAATGAATTATTTTAATTAATTTCTCCATAATTCTCATTAATTTTCATATTCATTGTTTATTCCTGATAATATCATATAATGATATCATTTTTCTAGTTATTGGTACAGAAGACAACTAATAATTTTTCTTAATAAAAATCCAACATTATTTCTATCTTCGGCCAGAAATCAATTTTATCAAAAAACTATGTTTTCTAAAAGAAATTAAAAATTTATATAATAATATAATATTATTTGTAAAATAAATTTTCACCCATGTTTTACCTTTTAACATAATAGTTTTAAATTTAAACTTCTTATCGTTTTGGGATCTAGGATCATTTAACTTATTTGTATAATAAGAAAGGAATATTTTATTTTATGTATAGTTCATGTTGGTAATTATATGATATCATGACCACTAAATTTATTAATGATCCCATTAAATATTTAAAATTATATTTTCTGTAGTAATTTTTTTAAAAAATATTTTGGAATTATATTTTATTTAAATTTATTTTCTACGAAAATGATTTCTTAAATGTTTAATGTTTAAAAAAAGTATGAAATGTGTTTCAAAGCTTCCATTATATGTTTTCATTTTAATTTTCAATGAAATGGGTTTTCAAAATTTTTAATACGATAATATTATATAATAAAATTTTATAGGATGTTTTCCTCTAGAAATGTTTTAAAATGGGTTTTAAATATTCTTTTTTCGTCCAAGGTAATTTTTAATGAAATGGAAATTTAAAAAGGATATTTTTTTAATAATAATTTTCAAAAAACAAAATATGTTCCTCATGAAATATATTAAATGATAAATAAGAATTATTTTCTATATAATATTACATCAATTGATTAATTTAGTTTTTACTAGGGATATGACCCAATGATACTGGTCTTATTCATTTTCTGAATTATTTACATTTTGTGATGAAATTTTTTAAATGAAAATATTTTCTCTTATATGGGTTATACTATAAATAAATGATTATGGAACCCACTAATTTTAATTATTACTGATATAATGAAATTATTAATAAGTATACATATTTTTTAAACCTTATGATATAATGAAATGTTTAAGATACCCATTTCATTTCTCGGGTTATGATATGACGAATATTTATGATCTTGTGGGTACATAAATATGGTATTCATTATGTGATAAATGAGACCAATATCCCCCTATAATTCATTTGGTAAATATATATATATATATATATCATGAGATATACATGGTCTGAATGGAGAGTGAACCCAATATAGTATGATAGGGATTCAAATAGGGACGGTGGAGTGTCTTGCCCAAGATGTGTAGCCATATTTACATATACCTGGTTACATATTTATATTATTAGTAATACAAATGATTACATGATCACAATTTTATGTGTGAACTTGATTACATGTTCAAAATATGTTTTGTGGCCTTTTTTGACTATGAGTTTATTTGAGGGCTTGATTTCATGTCCATAAATTTATTTGGGAACATTTGTCTATTTACACATGTTCACAATGTTATGTGAATGTGTATTCTAGTAGTATATTTCTTTTGAAAATGTTTTGATATCATGGGTCATGTTCAAAAATTTCATTATTATTCATGTATTCTGGACTTCAAATCTTTATTCTATGATTCATGTTTCGGAATAATCATATTCAGGGTGTGATTTTCTAATGTTTTATGCATGATCTCATACCTTTATTCTTATCTAATTCTTAAATATCTTCCTTGTTTATCATAATGGAGCATTTTGGCCTCACCCATTATTATGTTTCCTTATAATTGTCTATGTAAAAATGTTTTAAGTTGGGTATTGTTGTAAAGTGTACCATAGGGGAAGATCATTATGGGAGATGTTTAATATCATCCCCCAAGTAAGAACATAGTGTTTCCAAGTTCCAAATGACACTAATCATTTATAGTCATTAGGAATGTATTTATATAATGTAATGAAGATTCATCTAAAATGATATAATATCCATGTTTGAGAATTTTTGGTTGATAAATTTTTTATCATAGGATTGTTTTAGTTTACCTTTGGAACCTCCGATGGGATAAATTTTGTGAGATCAATAATGATTATTTTAATGATATTTCTAGGTATGTCCCAACGGATATGTATAAGGATGAGTAAAAATTTATAATAATGTCTTCGAAATTTGGTATATGATTAAGAGATTTGTTTCTAATCAATTACATTCCAATATTGATAAAAAAGTGGATGTGGCTCTAGAACTAATGTATATAAAGGTATCAACCCTGGAAATTCCATATTGATCTTGACTCCATAGGGAAATTCGGCATGAAAACATACTTCTACATGGTTTGAAACTCCCAGGGGATATACTATGGAAATTTACTAATTCTTTTTCAACCGTCACGATGGATTAAAAAATATGATTTCTATTAATGAACAGGTATATACCAAATGTGTCTTAGAATAAAAATAGTGTGTCTTGATTTAGGCCTCGTAAATTATTTTTTAGACTCTGTGATTTTTCATTATGATTAGTATTGATCACAGTCTAAATTTTAAACTACGTCAATGGTTGGAACCTAAAGTAACCCTATTAAAGAGAAATGCAATGTAAAATGAAATGATATTACTCTTAAGAAACCAAATGTTATGGGAGATGGAATAAAAAAACATACTGTTACACTCACAAAACAATCCTATTATTTGAATCATTATGAACATACAAACAAGGAAAAGAGGGAAGAACTTTTTTTCAGTCCTTTTTGAGTAAATACCCACCTTATTTCAATGTCTCCATGAATCCATTTGTTTGTTAGTAAAGTATTATCCCATTTAATTGATATGTTTGATTCTGTAATGCCTAAAACAGAGAAAAGGCATTTTGGATATCTATGATAAAAAATCTGTGGAAGATCAATTGTGGAATCTTATTATGAGTATTAGGAAATGAGAAAAAATTTACTCTATTATGTGGGATGTTTTAAAATGTTTATTTTCAAATTAGTCATTTCGATATATTCTTCATTAAAAACAGGGAATAAGTTACTAGAGATTAAGAAGAATGATAGTGATTCATTTGTTTCCTATGATGGAAATTTAACATGACATGCGAGGAACTCATTAGATGTTTAATTCATCCAGAATGAAAAGATGATAGATTATTCAGTGTATTGAAACAAAATATCTGGAGGGAGTTATTCACAAATGACCTTGGAGATTATGAATAAATCAATTGATGTGTAAAAAATGTTGAAATAGAAGATTGAAATCATCTTGGTTTGGATTACAAGGAAAGGATATTTGGATTCAATTTAAATTCAAATGATATTTCATATGGAGGGAAGAAAATTTTCAAACTCCTATATAAAAATACCATGGGAAGGATCTTGTAGCTGTGTGCGTGAAAGGAAAAAAGAGGGTTTTCAAGTGTACGAATCCTAAAAACAAAGAATAATAAAGTATAATTGTAGTGGTGAGGAAATTAAATGAAATCAATGGGGAGATATCTCTAAAAAATTAACCACCCCCACATTAGTGCCTCATGAGAATAGATTTTGGGAATTTTGAAAATAAATTCCTCAATCCAAGGGATAATATAGAATATAATCTGCACCAACCATTGAAGTCAATGGAAAAATGGTAATATTTTATGATCATAATGGATGAGGTGAATCACATTAATTAGGGAACAGTTATCCCCCTTAGTTGGGAATTTCATGTTTGATTATGTACAAATAACCCATATGAAAATATTACTGTTTGTCATTTAATTAAATTTGATTTGATTATCGACCAATATATGCATTATAGAATATTGAAACCATATTTTATATTCTATTAGTATAAGGAAAAACCAAATATTCTTATAAATTTTTTTATATTAGATGAGATATGATATAAGGAATAAAATGGATTTAACATTAAAAGACATTATGTCTCCATGTTATATTAATGTTATAATTATAGATTCCGTCAATTGTTTTATGATTTTATGGTTGATCATATGTCAAAATTCATTAATACCCCTTTTTAGGTTTCATGTGATGGGAATTTATCATAATTATAGATATTTTTAGAGACATTGATGGTAACATAACCCTTTTGTTTTTTTCATTATTCTAGTGAAAAAAAATTAAGGAAGCGTGCCTTTACACTTTGGGGAAATAAAATTAATGGTACTAGTAACAATTTTGGTTCAACTTGTCATTGATATTAGGTAGTTATGGGTTATATATGATCACCTTACAAATATATGACACATCGACACTATCCAGGAATATTTCTCTCTAGATATTCTTAGAATAATATATACTAATAAAGTGGTATGGAATCTTGGAGTACCACAATAAATTGTATCTGATTAAAATTTGATGTTTACCTCAACATTCTAGGAAATTATAAAAATAATCTGTTGGTATAATTTTGAATTTTATATTTGTTATTATAATTCAATGTCGAGAGGATATACTAAGAACATGTTCAATTGATTAAAATGGTGTTTGGGATCAACAACTTCCTTAATTTGATTTTTCATACAATTAATTCATTAACATGAGAATTCAAATAAGTAATTATGAATCCCATTATGGAAGGACGTATGGAACTCCAAAGTAATTAAATTATGTTTCATAGAAAAACTATTGTGACCCACGAAAAATTATAAGATGGAAGATAAGACTACACAAAATTTAAAGGGATGTTAGGTTTATAATCATCAACATGATATATAATTTAATGTTGCTGAGAAATAATTTCTATGAATTTTCTCTGTGGAATAATGAAGTTAAAACTAATACCGAGGTATATGGGTCCCATTAAAAAAATTTATTGTATTAGGAAATTATTTTATCATTTGGAACTTCAACTAAACCAATATCAAGTTCATGATGTATTCTATGTCACACTCTTGGCGATGTATATACCTGACTCCTCACATTTACTAAACTCAGAGGTCATACATTTGGAGAAATATATTTCTTATGAATAATAACTAGGGGAGATTAGGGATCATACAAATAAATTTTTACTAAACAAGACCACTCACATAAATATTCCCTTTTGAAAAAAACCCACCACTTTGAGGAAACTGTGTGGAAACATAAGGATACTATGAGGTAGTGGTATCCTCATTTGTTTTTATTAAGGGGAATAATTTTTAAAGATAAATTAATTTTAAGGTATTATAATGTAACTCCCCATGTATTTATAAATTATTTTTTTTTGGAAAATATAAAATTCCCTTAATGGATTGAATTACATAAGACACCAAGTCAATGTTTAATTATAAGAAACCCGCAGTTATAATTCACTAGGTCACCACTTTGTAAACATGAGTGACACACACACCAATATTTGTTTTTTTTTAACTTTTATAAATTGAATTCAATAAAATCAATTTAATTTTTGAATTAATAATGTACAAAAATTTGGCTAATTTTTCAATTTCATTTGAAAACATCTTTTTTCATGAATTGTCAAAAATACAGATTTTTAATTGAAAACTACCCTTTAATTTAATTTATATATAAAGTTAAATTATATTATAAATTAGTTGTAAATATAATTTGTTAAATTAGAAATATTTTTTTCCAATTTATTTCTTTGGAATTAATTTCTTATTGAAATTGAATATAAAATCATTTCCATCATTTTATCATTTTCAGTTTAAAACCGAAATTTATTATCGCATCTTTGGGATTGTTTTTAATTTAATTATTTCTAAAAAATTTGACTTAAATATATAAATATGGATTAAATATTTATAATAATAATTATATATAATTAAAAATAAGTTCAAATTAATTTTATACCAAAGTGAATAGTGAATGAAATTAAAATTAATTATGATGATTAACAAAAAAACAAGATTACTTTGTGGTTAAACATAGAACATATGGTGTCAAAATAATGCAAAACATATCCAAAACCACGTTTATGGACATAATTAGACCTTATAATGTAAATGGATTTAATTAAATCCATTTTCTACTCTTTTTCTATTAGAAAAACATAGTTTGAATTCATTACTTAAAAAATTAACAACTTTGCAACTCACCTCCATTACAAAAGGTCCTCCCCCATTTTATCCTATATTCAAAACTTACAAAACAATTGGTTGGGAAAAAACTACCCAAAAAAAACATCTACTATTCCCTTAAATTAAAATTGAAGCCTTGCATTGGGCTGAAATCCTACCAATGATGTAATTTGCTGCAAACAAAAATTAGGTACATGAAGATGACGTAACATTCATCAATGAATGTTTTTTTTTCATTATCAAACACATTTGATTATTTTTATATCTAGATTATATAATATAATCAGTATATTAAATATAATGTTATATTTTTATGTTATGTTGATGATATAAAACCACAAACACTTCTATCAAATGTGTTTTGAAATAATCATTCATGTGTACGGAACACTACTGCCTCTCGAACTGATGTAATTGTTTTTACATTACCACATATCAATGATGGAAACAATGATGGAAAACTATTTTTATATGATATTTATAATTTTAGTAAAATTATTATAATTATTTAATTTGTTAAATCACCCATAAATTTTTTTCTTCCATTTTTCATAATATGATATTGGTGTTCATGTGAAAGGGAGACTACCGCCTCACAATGTAATGTAATTCATTAACATGTTACATGGAATGTATTAAATATGGATTTAGTAAATATATGTTATACATATTAAAGAAAATTGATTCTACAATATCACTAAATCTTTAAAATTTATTAATTTTAAAATGAAATGAAAATGAAAAACAACAGTCACGTGTACATACGACCTATCGTCTCTATGAATAATGCATTTCATTTCCAATAACTAAATTTTATGGATTACTCTAAATACATATACACATAATATATTATATATTTCTATTTTAAATACCCTGACCCCAGTATCCTGGAGATGGTTCCTTAAATTGTTACATTGGTACTATAAAAACAAGTGATATCATCCTAAAGGACCAATTAGTTTATTATCTTTGGAAAACCAAGTACAAATAAAACTTTTACATTACATCATGAAATTAAATAAATGAAATAAAATCCTTTAACAACATCCTAATTCTCATAGATAATCCCTAAATGTCAAACATAATGTATATATTGGATTCCTCAGGAAAAATAAAATATAATAAAGGTGTGAGCTTTGATGATCAGTATGGGTAGGAATACAAAAGAATCTATCATAAATAAACATAAAAATAAGGTTTTTTTAATAGATTAAATCACATTACCTAAAAATTAATAAATAGAATAATATGGAAGGAGTAAAAGATGATAAAATAATTCCATATAAATTATCAAATGAGAATAAAACCTAACCATGGTTATTCAATTAGAAAAATAATCAAAATGATTATCAATAAATAATATAAAAATTAGGGGATTAATAATTTGGGTCATCATACATATATCATAAAGGCATCCTCCTTAGAGTGTATATAAATGGGTAAGGCCGTAGGACAAAATAGATCTAGTTTGTCCCATGAGACATACTGATGCATCAAGGGGCTATAATGAGCCCTGCCTGACACATACTAATTCAAAAGAATTCATCATATGAAATGGGTGAAACATAAAAATTCATATTGAATCTATCATGTTAAATGTAAATAATTTCCCCATTCAGTAAACATAATCATAATCTATCCAAAGTAATATAGAAAATTAGGTCAATATTGTACATCCCTAATCAAAATGATCATAAAACGTTTAATAAAATATGTTATAAGGTATCATAAGAGATTAAACTCAATTATGCATAATAAATTAAACTAATGTTTACCCATGTAATGAAATGTGTGTCGTAATCATGTCATAAGGCTTAACAAATCACCATTTGATAACAGATTCTATGAAATAATGGAAAAAATCATACGTGGATATTTTTAGGAGAATATAGGAATATATCATTGTAAATTATTTCTAACTAAATTCAAAACATGTAAAAATAGTTTTTATGAAATGTCAGAAATGAGCCACATTAGTGCAGTTTAAGGGAAGTATAAAAGAGTCTATAAAGAAGAAAAAGGGTTAATTGTTTTAATAAATCCATAAATTATCTAAGATCATTTTTCATTAAAAAAATAATTATTTTAGAGATATATTTATATCTTAAAAAGGATTATTGAGTAAAAATCAATATGGTTATGAAATTTGGAGGTTCCCTTTAATCAGGCTTCCTTATTGGGAGGAATTGAAAAAAGAACCTTATAAAACTTGTATTTCAACAATGATAAAAGTATAAATGATCTTGGTAAATATTTTAAAAACTAAAAAAACATAATTTAGGAGGATTAAAAAAGTATCATAAAGAAGTAAACAAAGGTAAATAGAGATAAAGGGTAACCTAAGGAAAAAATAGAGGTTCGCGGAGAGTCTCTTACTATATGTCATAAAGTGTTATGACCATGCATGTAATCTTTTAGATAATGAATTTATATTCATTAATAATTTAATTAATATCCTACTCAACATGTACATGATTTATTATAATTTAATTAAGTTCATTTATGGCCTTTTTGAGTTATATGTTTTAATTTCATCATTTTGGAGTGTTAGTTTCCTTACGATTCCTGATTGGTTAACTTGTGTACATCAATAAAAGATCATTGAAAATGGGAATAATTATCCAGAATTGAAAATATAAGATATTAATGAACATAAATATTATTAAATGTTCTTAAATATCATTTATTTTTCATTTTTGAGACGGAACCATAAGAGAAAATATTAATGATGATTGTTTAGATTATTTTGGTGTTTTTTGGTGTTTTTTGGATAATCAAGCACTAGTTTTGTTTTATAAATTAATATTACTTGTTTATATTCATTTGAAGACATTAAAAACAAATAATATAAACTGGAGAATATGGATTAAAAATCATAATGGTTTTATTACCATCCTATAATACAGTATTATGAAAAAAAATATTATTTTTCATGAATTTGGTGAATCAACTCCTCCCGGATGATGTTTTCAAATTTAGAACAAAAGGGGAATGGAGGAGAATTAATTATTAATATACCATTAAATTAAAAACATTTCAGTATATATATATATATATATGATAATGGAGTTATAATAATACATTTTATAGTTTATGTGATGTAAAGAGAAGAAATTGAAAGAAATTAAAATATATAGAGAGAGGGAATGTTTTACCTCTTGAGTGTTTTCTCCTTTAGAACCTACTTAAGGGACATGGAAATGAAATTTTGGTGAGACCATAAATTACAAAAAAATAGGGAAGTGATTTTGGAGATTAATTGGGAATAATATAAAAATATATGAAAAATGTAATTTTTGAGGAGGAGGGGTGGTGAGGGGAAGTATTTATAGTGGAGGTGTTTGGTTTTTTTTAATATTTCATTAATTAGTTTATTATTTTGTCTCAAGTAAATCAAAATTATTGATTCCTTTGATTATATAAAATAACTTGATCTTGTGATATCTACATAATGGCCACAAACATCATCTAGAACCATATCATGACCTAAAAATTCATTTATTTACATACAATTTAAAGTACCATAAATTATCGTATGTAACCACTCACTAAAAAATCAATTAATTTAGAGAAATTCAAAAAATTAACCCTTACCAATTTTGATGAATATATTTTTAAAATTGGACTTTATTGTTCTAAAAATAATTGTAAAAATAGGGGAATTTTAATTTTAAAAAAATCATCTTGTGTTCAAAAAATATATATATTAATATTATAAGTGATTTTTCAACAAATTGAAAAAATTATTATTGTCTAATTGAATTATCTTATTATAATAATAAAATTAAGTATTAATTTATTAATCTATATTATGGAAATAAATTTTATTTTAAATCATTATTATAATTATAAAACTATCAATAAACATTTATTCTTTACAAAAATATATAATCTAAAATTTTCATTATTAAAATATTTATTTACTTATTCCATCATTTAAGTATATCATATTTTAATTTTTTAGATAAATAAGCTGTATTTATAAATTAATATGGGTGGTTATTATTATAAGGGTTGAATTAAAATTTATAACGATCAGATCAATATTACAAGGGTCATGTTAATATTTAATATTATATTGTGGTTCATTTAAGCTCAGTGTTTATTGAAACATTATCTATAAAAGATGATAAATTTAAATGATACAATCCATTAAATCAAAGAGTTTTACATTCTCCACACCATAAAAAATTTCATCCTTGAAATTTAAAAAATTTCACCTCATAAAATTATTTGAGTAGTTCTTCATTATAAATTCCTTCATCTCGAAACTCACCTCTTCGATTTTATAATTTTACAAAATTACCTTTAATAGATGAGTCATCTGATTCCTCAACACCTATTACATCAGCTCGAAAATCACAACTTCAATTTTATAATTTTACAAAATTACATTTTTAATTTTGTATGGCATGTACTTCCATTTCAAGGATATGTGGACAAAATTATGTATTTTAGAAATTCTATATGTAATTTCCAAATGAATGCCCACAACTCTATTTTTCTATTGAATTTCAAAATGTCAGATGTACCTAGTTCTCATCATTCCTTTCTTACGAAAACAATAAAAATCTTTCTTATAGATAAGTTTTGAGAGAAATGATCCTACACTTGGAACTAAAAATATTTCTATGGTTGTCATCATAAATCTTTTTCATAATTTGAGCTTCTTTGAGGTGGTTTTGAATATTATTTACCTTTGTTATTTTTCCCTCCACAAGTTCTAGACGTATAATATTACTTTCACTAAAATCATCCCAACAAGTTGGTGTATGACATATCTTTCCCTATAACTCATCATACGGTTCCCATTAGAATATATGAAGATAAAATATTTTTGTAGAAAAACTCAAACAAAGTGATTTAATTATACAATATTATGTTAAAGTCAAGCGAGAACGATCTTAACATTTCATCTAAATATTGGATCATCCTTTTAGATTGTCTATTATTATGGGGGTGATAAGTAATACTCAAATGAACCTCATTATCAAAATCATTCTGAATAATTCCAAATAATTTTGATGTAAATCATGGATCACAATCATACACAATTAAAATAGGTTCTCCATAATGTCTTAATACATAATTAATGTAGAGTTCTGAAAGATGCTCCCAGGGGAAATCATCCTTTATAGTTATGAAATGTGATTATTTGGTATGTTGATCAAAAATTACCCATATTGAATGATTCCTTCATTGAATCATTGGTAATCCATGGAAAAATCCATAGTAACATCGTCCAATTTCCATATAAGAATATGTAGAGGTTTCATGACTCCTCTAGGTTGCCGTATTTCACTCAAAACCTATGTAAAAAGTAATCATCATGATACATGATCCGTAATTTTCCACTTTATATTATAAAACCACAAAATTTTCCATCAAATATCTATATATCATAGTTCTACAAAGGTGTATATAGAATTATAACTTTGATAAATATCCAATAATTCTCTTTTTATCTTGGGTTTATAGGTAAAACAATTCCTCTTCACATATTACTAAATTCAATATTCATATATGATGTCTACTAATTTCTCATCATTCATAGCTTGAATTTTCTTTTGAAAATTGTCATCATAAAACTAATAACTTTTTATCTTTTCCAATAATCATGGTTTTGAATTCAATTGAAAACGTAGTGATGTTTCAAATTCCTTAATTTATCCCATATCCATATTTACTGTATCCAACTAAATGAGATCCTTATAAATTTAATTAAATTTCAGAACTCCATGGCCCTTCCTACTAAATGCATATTTTTCCTTATTTTCTTTCCTTTGGTGGTTGTGTATTGAACTATTATAATACTTGGGTAGCATGATCCATTGCATCTTACAAATTTTATGTTCTTTATTTTATAAGATATATTTCAAGCTCTTTTAATCTTTATATATCTCATATCTTTCAACATATACATAGTTTCTCCCATCATTAGTGCAAAGATTATGGCTACTTACACAGGACCATGATTTATATAATTTTTTTCATGATTTTGTATCTACATTGATTCATATAAAATAAAAATATTATTCTTTATATGGACACAAAAAGTCCCTTCTATAGTTCATCACTATAAATAATAAATTCACCATTTCTGGATGCTAGATTCATGACCGAAGAATTCCCTAATTTCTACTAATTTTTTCATTAGCTCTATAAACTATATTATGGTCAGTATATAGAAATACATTGATATAACTCTTGCATCAGTGATTAAATTAGTAGAAACTCAATTCCCCTCCCTAGATATTGTCCATGTAAATCCTTTCGAAGTACATTAATGTATTCTTGTGCAATGGGTACTTCCTAAATTTTTAAATCATATTTTTCATTAGTAGGTTTTATCTACTGTTCTTCTCCAAGAAGATCATTTAGAAGAGCTACCTAATGGGGGTCAAGATATGAGTCAAATGATAATGTAACCCCTCTTAATATGGGAAATTCCATATCATTATCATGAATCATAATTTCCATCTCTTTGATATATTTTTTTACTTTATATTCTGAAAGAGAGTCCATGACATGTATTATATGAAAATCAACTAGAGGTATGATAATACCGTCATAAATTAGAGAATGTTTTTATGTCATAGTAGGAATGACTCAATATATATTTATAGATATAAGGTTTTGAATAGGATTTTTTTTCTGAAAACTCCTTTGTTAAGGTGATTTGGAAATCTATATTTTTTATATAATACATGGAAGATATATAATAATGTGATGATCTATAACAGAATAATTTTTAGAAAAATTGAAGGAGATGAATAAAGTATATTCCACCATATACATATGACCTTATACATTATATGTTGTGACTCCATAAGAATGTCCTTGTTCCCTTGGTCAAATTGGGATAATTTCCCTTGAATTATATGAAATTACTATGCATAGTGTCCCATATCTATACAACTAATGCATTGAACAATTTTTTCATCCTTATTAACATTATTGTCTTGGTAAAGGTTTCATTTCTCTCCAAACCTCAAATAAACTACCATTCCCAATAAGAATGTTCCATGATGTTTAAGTCAAAATTTAATGAGAGTTTGAAATTATATTATTTCAAAATTTCCAATTTTGTTATTTCCTATTTTAGAGTATACATCATCCCTCCTCTTTTATTAGATACCTCTAAAGCCATATGGTTTGTAATATTCTTACACCATATTGATTACACATGATACATTATTCTTGTATGATGATAATGTTTTGGAGACTAGTTCCCTTCGTGTAATTTTCTTAAGAGAATCAAATAAATGATCAATATTTCAAATTGGATTATGTATATTGTATGAGGAAGTACACTAAAAACATAAAAATTTGGATTCATACTTTGCAACGTCTTCTACCACTTTCTTTCTCATACTCAATAATTATCCATTCATATCATCTCACTATTCATGTGGGAAATATTTTTCTAAGAAAATATCTTTAAAATGCTTCCATTATGTAATTTCAATTTCTTCTACCAAATTTGTGTTTTGGATTACGTTACACAATTAAATTTTATCTCCAGAGAGATGATAAACTATAATGAATTCATTCTCTCATTCATTACTTCACAAAGTGAGATATACATTCTATAAAAAATATATCCATTTCTCAGCTACAAATGGGTTTGTAGTCCCATTTAATGATGTGCATTTTTGTCTCAAAAGGTTTATAACATTATTACACTTTATTGTTGATCAGGATGCTCTATGTGAGTAAGGTTATTTTTTATAAACTGTGTTATTTATACCAGTATAGTTATATGTTTTCAACTCAAATTTAAACTCCTTCTCCAAAAATGATATCTTAAATAGGTGGGAAATCCCTACATGTAGTATGTCTGTTGATACAATTTCTATTCCTTCTACTAGGTGATATTTTTAAAGAATGGAATATAATAGATATGGGCATAACATTTTAAAACATAATATATAATCTAAAAATACTAAAAGGACTAATTTTAAATGGAGGATTTATATATAACTAATATCTAAATCATTATCTCGGTTACTTTGTAAATATTCTCAGTGTTAGATATAGGGATATATTTAACTAATCTATCTTTTCATAATTCGTGTTCGCATAGTTTCTTGATAAACATTATCAAATTACTATTTTAAATACTTAGATCCCTTAATCCCCAATCTAGTTCCTTACATTATTAAATTTGTATGATGAAATGGTGATCACATCCCAATGGATAGTGTAGTTTAGTGATCTCTGAAAGAAATACCTACATAATTCTTAAATAAAATATTTAAATGAAATTCAACATGAAAACTCATTTGGATAAAAAATTATTCAACAATATTATAATTTTATGTAAAATATAATTATGGATCTCTTAAACATGTATTTGATTTATTAAAATTTTATTATGATTATTTATGGTCTATTTATTGAGTTATTGGATTCAATTTTTTCGTTTTGGAGTGTTTCTTCCATTGGATTCATGATTTTTAACTTGTATACATCTATATAAGATCATGTCAAAAATAAATAGTTATCCAAAATTGATATTATATCTTTGTAATGTATTAAAAAAACATTAAATTTCAATAAATATCCTTTTTCTCCAGATATAAGGATGATTCATTAGATAAAATGTAAATGATAATTCTTTATATTATTTTGAAATTTTTTTCTATTGTCATACTCTAATTTTATTTTATTATTTAATATTATCTATATATACTACTTCTAGTACCCCAAATATGTTGTAATATACATTTTTTATATGTTTTAACATTTATAGTGTTTTTATGACATGATCTGAATACGGTATTAGAAAAAAATTCATCATCCCAAAAGGTGGTGAATTGATGCCTGAGAGATAATGTTTTCATTTTTAGAAAAAATGGGGAAGATAAGAGAATTGATGGTGGATATACCATTAACATAATAAAATTTTATTATATATATTTTACTGTATTTATCATGCTACTTTGGATACCTGAGGTGAGGAAAGGATAGGAAAACAAAATAAATTGAAAGATAGAAAGAGAGAGAGATGGTAGGTTTTAACTATTGAGTTTCTTTTCCATGATTACCAGCTTAAGGGTCATGGATATAATATTTTCATGAGACCTAAATATTAGAATTTTGGGAATAGGTTTGGGAGAAAAATTGGGAAGAATATATGAAATATCAAAAGCATAAAAGGTGTGTGGAGGGTCTGTGAGGGTGGTTTTTATATTTGAGGAGTGGGGTGTTTGTTTTGTTTTATTCATCAGTTTACTATTTTGGATCATGAATATTGATACTATTGATTATTTTGAATAATTACCATAACTATAGTATGTGATTTCTAGTTAATTTCCACTTACATCATCCATGACTCAACCACAACTTAAAAATTAATTTATTTACATATCATTTTAAATATCCTAAAATATCATATTTCCTTATTCAACAAAAATTCATCCATATTAAAAACATAGGATGAAATTTCCCCATACTATTTTATGATGTGTATACATAAAAAACCAGAACCCATTTTATGAAAAATTATTTCATAATGTTAGATATTTTATATTTCAATAAAATAATAATTTATTTAAAAAATACAAATTTTAATATTATAACTGATATTACGACATATTGAAAAATTAATTATTTCCTAATAAAATTATAACATAATTATAATATAAAAAAATTATTTTATGATTCTATATTAAGAAAATAAATTTTCTTTTATATCATTATATTAATTATAAAATGATATATAATCATTTAGTCTTCAAAAAAACATCAACTCATAATTTTTCATTTTTTAAATATTTATTTACTTATTCTATGATATGAATATATCACACATTAATTTAGAAGATAATTATATTATGTTTATAATTTAATATTTAAGGTTATTTTTATAATGGAAACACTACAATTTATAATGTTCATATCACTATTCAAATGTCTATGTTATTATATAATAGTATGTAATAGGTAGTCTAAGCTGGGTGTTTCATGCAACACAAGTAATGAATGATGTAAAATATAAAAGAGACATACCATAATATATTGTGGTGATACATATATATAGTTTTAAATTGTTTATATTATTAAATCATGATGATCTTAATAGATTAAAAAATATAATAAATCATACTTTTATGAACAACA
This sequence comes from Viscum album, assembly GCA_963277665.1. Classification (NCBI taxonomy): domain Eukaryota; kingdom Viridiplantae; phylum Streptophyta; class Magnoliopsida; order Santalales; family Viscaceae; genus Viscum; species Viscum album. Next base: position 1,282,631,465 of record OY728127.1, read on the forward strand.
AAGTGGTTATTTCCTGAAACATGGCTTCAATATGGTCTTTCTAAGAAATAGACAATCATAGTACATAATAAAACCATATATGGATATATATATATATATATTAATATGTTTATATAATATATATATATAATAAGAATATCTTTATTATACATGATTTTTTGAATGAGTATGATGAGATTCAAGTCTTAAGGTAATAGATTTTCATCTCACTTTTTACTATTGTGAGACACATGCTATATTAACCACCTATTTCTTATTTGTGGTGTATATACTACCCAATAATGTACATTATAGTCCATATATATAAATTTATTTGTATTTAAATATCCATTTGACGATCTATCTTTCATTGGGTTATTATTTCAAAATTACAAAAGCATTAAGGGAATTTTGTCTCACTTTTTCTTCTTGGACAGACATGTTATGTAATACACATATATTATTTTATGAGGTGTATATACTACCCATTTGATATGTTATATCATGATTATTATTCTTTGCATAATATTTTAGGTTTCATGTTATTTTATTATTTCATGTGGATTATGATTCAATGTTACCAAATTGTTGTGATTTGATTGCTATAATCTCATCATTTATCTAGACAATATATGATTATTATTCCATTGATTTAATATTACATTCCATTTCTCAATAATTATCATGAATGTTATTACCCTATTTTTACTCATGATATATTCATGTAATGGTACCTTTTTCACTCTTTGTTGCACAATATAATTATTTATTTTTTTAATATGAAAATTGGAAATCATTTCTCTCTTCATTCCAAAATTTATTATAAAAATCCATTTTTTCTATGAAATATTTTCAATAAATTATAATATTATACTATAATTGATAAAAGATAACTTTTCCCATGATTAAAATTATAAAAAATCTATTTAGAAGGAATCATGTTTTCATTTTTTGAATAAGGATCTTTGTAATTCTAACAAAAATATGAAAATAATATTTACTGTTATGTATACATCATATAAAAAATTCTCTCTCATACTAACCACTCTATTCGTTGTAGAATTAATTAAATGATTTAAATAATATATTAAAAGGGAAATTTTTTCTCAATTATTTCTAGAATATTTATATTTTAAATTTATTTTAAAAAAAATATTTCATAAATAATTTATTTTTACAATGTTTATTAAATGACTTTAAAAGATTCCTTCAAATGTTTTCATTGTTATTTTCAAATAAAATTATTTTCGAAATTTTTTATGTTATAATGTTATTTTTTCAAAAATAGACAGATATTTTCTTCAAGAAATGTTTTAAAATGGGTTTTAAATATTAAATTATCTTCACAAATTATTTCAATGAAATTGATTTTTCAATATGGTTATATGTTTTAATAATGATTTTACCAAAATTTTAATTTTTATCGACAAATTTTTAAAATGATCGATTAAAATTATTTTCCACCTAAGATGGAATCATTTGATGTAATTTATGCTTTACTATTGAAATGATCCAATGAAGAAGTTATGATTATTTCTATGAATGTTATGTGTTTATCATGATATTTTGTATGAAAATATTTTATCATCCAAGTGTTCTACCTTGAGGAAATACTTTTGAAACCTAGTTCTTTTGATAGATTGTGCTATGATGAATTGATTATGAATGATTTATCTATTTCGTTGTTTATTAGACTATGAAATGTTTATGATAAAAATTTTATTCCATGGGTTACGATATGATGAATTTTCATAATCTCGTGGCCCACAAAAATATTATTTTCATTATCGGATAGGTGGTCCAATATATCCCTCATATAAAATGCAAAAACATTTATATTTATCTAATGAGATATACATGGATAGAATTAGGAGTGAACCCGGTACAATAATAATGGCATTCCACTCTAGATTGTGGTGTTTCTCTCCTAAAAGGTGTATCCACCTATGAGTGAAACTCATTAAATGATAAAAATTTTATTAATGAAACTGATTACACATTCATAATGATATGTATGATTATTTTTATATGTTCACAATGTTATATGTGGAACTGGTTGCCGGTCCATATGCATATATGAGGGCCTAATTTCATTTCCCTTATATAATGAGTGAAACTGTATCTATTTACACATGTTGAAAATGTTATAAGATGATGTTTATGCCACATGTCTATGTATTATGCCAATATTATGCACTCATGACTCATGTTCTTCAATTTACTTATTATTGACATATTATGAACATTCAATATTTATTCTGTAATTAATTTTTATAATCATCGATATATGGGATATGGGTTTCCAATGATATTGTAAAATTATAACACAGTTATAAGAATTCCATTCCCACCAATCTTCCTTTATTACCCTTATAGAAAGGTTGATCCAAACGTTTCTTATGTTTTCTATCCCTAGTTTATAAACACTGGTTTTATGTAGGGTATGATTGTGAAGAGTATTTAAGGGAATAACCATATGTGAGATTTTTATGATCTTAAACCATGTTAGAAGACTATGTTTCCAGCTTTCCAAATGGACTAAACTATTATGATCCATGTGGGTGTGTTGGTATACAATAATTAACAAGTTCTCGCCCGTGCATTCTCAAGGTGCAATAAATCAATTGATATTTTTAAAAAGGAATCATATTTTAAAAATTTACTAATGAACATTTAAAAATATTTGTTAAGAAATAGGTAATATTGAAACATTTAGAGAAGAGACATCATAATATTAGTAGAAAACATTAATGATTAACATGACGGAATGATAATTCTTTTTAAGAATGGAGAAACAGAAAACATGATTTATCCTAGAATTCAATAAAGGTAAAATAATTCTGAATATTGAAATATTAATATTAATATATTTAATGAGGAAGGGGTGACTAAGGGAAGAGGGGGCTATCCAAAATTTGAGTATTGATATTTTGAAATTTTATAGAAGTATGTTTTCAACAATTTCTATTGTTTTGGAAAAGAATGTTGAGTTTTTCAACAGAAGGTTTTGGTTTATAAATGTAAATGGAAATAATAGATAATCCTCTACAATTATATTACATTTCAAAAAATTATCAGCACCTAACTAAATATTACATGATATTTCATTCAGAGACATTGTGAAAGAAATCTGTTAAAATAAACGCCATCTAGCAGTGGTTATAACAATTTTTTCACTGTAGCCCCTATCCTGTAGGTTGCCATCATAGAGTTAACGATCCTTGAAGTAGTGATAAATTGTCGAAAACGAAGCTATGTAATCTATTTTGTGTAAAAGGGATAGTCATCAGAAATTGAAAAATTGTGGAAAAAATATATTCAGATAATATTTCTAAAATTGAAACAAAGAGTTAATGATGTAAATAAAAAATTAATTGATAATTTGAAAATAATAGAAGCATTACCAATATTAACTCTCCATTGCCCCAAAAATTATCACTCATATTCTTCAATATTATTTTTTATATGTTTTCCTTCATTCGGGCATCCAGTTCATCATAATTTCTTTTTGTTTTTGCAGAGTCTCGATTCATTAAAACATTTGTTTTGACCAAATCATTAGCATCAAACTCAATGAGAATATGAACCGAATATTATTGAAAATTAAAATAATATAAATAGAATTCTGATCATTAACAGTATCCAATTGAGAAGAATTGGATTGTTAGTATTAATCATTGGAAAAATTCAAATGACATGAAAAAACGAAGTTTAGTTTGTTACAATTATTTCATGAAAGTAACACTCAGTGAAGATAATGAAAATATACCTAAGTACATTAAATAGTCATACCTATTGTTTCCAATCTATTTTCAGTGTTCCAACACACTCCTAATGATCCATTGCATTGATTTTCATGTCATGCAAGAAAAAACTTAATATTACCATAATGTGGTGTTTTTTATCTACAAATTTAAAACGGAGAAATTAAAAATAATTGTACCTAGTTATGTTCAATTCTAATACTAACTCTTCAATACATGTTGATAAATTGTAGTCACATCATATTGTAAGAAACATTTAGTTGAATCACTTTGAAAAATGAATTTATCAAAAAATAATATGAGATAGATCATTAATACACTTATCAATAATAGGAAGTTTGTTTGATTAAGGGATAAAAATTTAATGAAAATTCCAATAGTCAAACATTTGACCTCCAATAAAATAAATCACACCTCTAATCATAATTAGTGATGTTGTAATAATCTTAGTTAGCATCAATACGTCATTAAAATGCTAGTAGTCAAATATTTGACCTGCAAGAAAATAAATCAAACCTCAAATATTAATAAGTGATGTTGTAATATCCTTAGATAACTATATCAAGAGTGGCATCAATACCATGCCCAAAAGTTCAACTATTACTGAAACATAAATTCTTCCATGATTAGATTGCGTAGTCTTAAAAAAATATGCCAAATGAAAAAACAAAATTTGGACTATAATCAAAAATCATCTCTTATCATACTAAGACTCAGGGTTTTTTAAGATTATATTTTCTACATTAAGTAATAAAACTTCATATCATATAGGGATTCTTTCATTACATTCAAAATCCAGATATGAAAATACATACAGAGAAGATGGCCTGTATTATGTTGTTCTAATATCTGTTGAAGAAATTTTGTGAGACATAATATTTTTTAATACCACAATATGGGAAATTCATACAAATAAATAATCATGAATATGATTTGTTTCAATCTGTATGAAATTCTATAGACTTCTGTCAAAGGTTATAAGGATGCATTTATCAAGTAAGCTGGATTTGGTGGTGTTATGTAAGCGGAGAGGCAACCCAATTTCTTTTCCCTGATTGTAGTCATTCATCCATGTTATGAAGCTTCAACAAAGAGATGTCAACAACTTTATAAGACCCTATAACATGAAATTGAGTCAAAAGATATATTAATACAGTATGAATTCTGTTTTAGAATTTGAATAAATATCACCATATTATACAAATTCGTAGTTGTATAAATAATAAATTGTTATATAATTTGGAGACACATATAAGTGTATGAATTTTCCAAAAAAAAATCCTTACTTTATTGTTTTCTTCATCACTACTTCTGCCTAATGGCAGATCTTCAGTGTTGATCCCAAGCATGTGAAGATACCAACAAAAAGTTTAGTCGATCATGATTCTACAATGAGAGGAATCATTTTTTTATTAATGCTTGATAAAGCATGAAGTGAAAACAAAAAATCTTACAATGACCATATGTTATGTACTTATTATTAACATGAATTTCACATTATATTTAAAAATTAATTCAAAACTTGATCCCAACCCTTTTTAAATGGGTTTCAAAAAAACAGAATGCTTGAAAACATGATCATTCATATCCTTCTTAAAGAAATCAACCCAGGAAATGAAAAACAAAATTAATTCTTTCCAATAAAACCTTTTTGAAGGATTCATACATACCCTCAATAATACATTGAATCCATTAGCCACAATATTTAGTCATTGTTGATGTATCTGCTCCTTAAAAACATAATGATTGCACTCCACATACATGAGTGAGTAACATAAGAGAAAAAATTTATCTTTGAATTAATTGAAAAAGATATCTGGAAAATTACCTTGAATATGTGTTACCATTTTCTATAACCAATAATGAAAATAATACACTAAAAGATAACATTCACAATGAATAATTCAAACAGAAATGTAAAGATCCATCCTAATTTCCAAAAAATGAACATTATTAAATCCATCACATTGAGAGATGAAAAGATCAAATGGAAGATCTGTTTGGGAAATTGGATAGGCTTACATATGAAGTAGTGAGGGGTTTCCAGGTACTAACTTCAACTGAACCATCACTTTACCATCCAAAAACATGTTCTTCAATGCGAACTCATTTCTTGAAATCAATCAAAACAAACACATCAAAAACCCAAAAAATGAAAATGATCCAGTATGTCTACATCATACCACAAAAAATCAAACACTATAGTATAAATTTACACATAATTTCATATTTCATTGGTAATAAGTCACATTTCTATATGAATAGTAAATATAGGTCAACATCTACCTGTGATAGATTAAAGGGTTGAAGGCTGATTGAATTTACATTTCTCATCTATTCCCTTTATATGATCAACATCCTTACTCATTGACAAAAGAAAAAATAGTAGTACAGGATGAGAATAAGAATAATTTAAATAAATAAAATGAATAATATGCATGAAATGATTGAAATGAAAATTATAAATATGTTATCTATCATATATAACAATTTTATTTCATATATGCCATTTTTTTCCTCTAATGAAAGAATTTGTGAGTCATGAAATGCATTTAGAAGAAAGGATGGTACCCTTATAACCATGAGATGAGTTGATAACAATGATATTGAACCATCACTTTCCCATCTGAAAACATGTTCCTCGATGTGAACTCATTTCCTAAAATCAATAGAATTAACACAACAAAATCCCAAAAAAGGAAAAATATCCATCAAGTCTACAATATATAACAAACGAATCATGAATTATAGTATGCATTTACACATAATTTAAATTTTTTTTGGTAAACAGTCACTTTCCTTCAGGAACAGAATATATAGGTCATCAGGTACCTATGAAGGATGGTAGGATTAAAGACTGATTGAATTTACATTGCACATCTATTCCACTGATATGATCAACATCATTTCTCATTGAAAATAGAAAAAACAGTAGTTCATAATGATAATAAGATTAAGTGAAACATGATGCTATCTTCAACAAACAATGAAAAGAATACATTAAAAGATAACAATCCTAGTCATGAATTCAAACAACAAAGTAAAGAGCCATCCCAATTTCCCAAACATGTACAATATTATATCCATCACATTTAGATATTAAAATATCAAACAAAAAATCAGTTTGGTAAATTGGATAGGCTTACATATGAATTAGTGAAGGGTTTCTAGGTACTAACATAAACACGTTATTCAATGTGAACACATTTCCTGAAATAAATCAAATTAACACATCAAAACCCCAGTAAAGGAAAAATATCCAGCAATTCTACATTATAAAACCAACAAATCAAAAATTATATTATTCATTTACACATAATTTAAAATTTCTTTGGTAATCAGTCACTTAACTTTAGGAACAACAAATATTGGAAAACATCTACCTGTGATGGATTTTAGGATTGAAGGCTGATTGAATTTACATTTCCCATCTATTCCACTGACATGATCATCATTATTACTCACTGACAATAGAAAAACAATTAGTGAATAATGGGAATAATATTAATGTTAATAAATTAAAAGAAGAATATAAATAAAATAATTGAGAGGAAAATTATAAATCTGTATTATATCTTAAAGAATAGTTTCATTTCATATATGACACTTTTTTCCTCTAATGAATGAATTTGTGAGTCTTGAAATGCATTTAGAAGAAAGGATGGCTCCATTATATCCATGAGATTACTAGATCTCCAGAAGTTAAACTATCACTTTCCCATCCGAAAACATGTTCTTTGATGTGATCTCATTTCCTAAAATCAATAGAATTAACACAGAAAAACCCCAAAAATGAAAAAATATCCATTAATTCTACATCATAGAACAAATGAATCATAAATTATAGTACGCATTAACAAAAAATTTAAAATTTATCTAGTAATCAGTCACTTTCCTTTAGGAAAGGAAAATATAGGTCATCTTCTGCCAATGATTGATGGTATGATTGATGGATGATTGAATTTATATTGCATGCCTGTTCTACTGTCATGACCAGCATCATTGCTCGTTGACAAAAGAAAAAATAATAGTGCATAATGACAATAAAATTAATGTAAATATATCAAAAGAAGAATATAAATTACAATATTGAAAGGAAATTTATAAATATGTTTTCTATCTTATATAAAAGTTTCATTTCATATAACTGTGAGATTAGTATATCTCAAAAAGGAGAATCTAGTTTAAAAAATGGATATTATGATGAAAAGGAATTCAAAATATATCTATCACGTTTGTTATACATTGGTAATCAGGATGCAATATCATCTACAAGGGGATTCAAATCCACTTCCACAAGCACATTGGGAACCATTACAATTTTCATGAAACATACAAACAATATACAAATCATGGATAATATCAAATTAGGTATAACATCTATCAAAATAAAATGACCCACTACTCCGAACTATTATATTCAATTAAGCACGTACCTTTCTCAAGATCCCCTATTTGGAAAATCCGTTTAATAAAAATGCTATAGCTATAAACATTTGGGGGGTATTCTATAACTTTTTTTTCCTTCAAAAAATGAGAAATGCATTAGAAAATTCACATATGAGAAACATACCATAAATAACAACTTTAAAATACAGTTTTTGTTAAATGGAAGAATGAATTACATGATATAGATAAAAAATAGTGGGGACATATGTAAAAAAGTCCTAAAATTTAAACTATAGAAATGTATGGAAGAACAATTTACTGTATATGGAATTACTCCTCACAATGTCTTCTAAGGAATATTAGGGAATATGTAAAAAAGTCCTCAAATCAATAGAAATAACACATCAAAACACCCAAAAATTAAAAATATCTAGTAAGTCTACATCATAAAACAAACGAATCGTGAATTATAGTATGAATTTACAAATAATTTAATATTTATCTTGTAATTAGTCACTTACCTTCAAGAACAAAAAATATAGGTCATCTTGTAACTATGATGGATGGTAGGAATGAAGGCTTATAGAATTTACATTTCACATTTATTCAACTTATCAGATCAATATAATTTCTCGTTGATAAAAGGAAAAATTGTTGTGCCGAATGAGAATAAGATTAATGTAAATAAATCAAAAGAAGAATATAAATTAAATTATTGAAAGGAAAATTATGAATATGTTTTATATCATATATAATAGTTTCATTTCATAAATGCCACTTTTATTCCTGTAACAAAAGAATTTGTGAGTCTTTAAATGAAATTAGAAGAAAGTATGGTACCTTTATAACCTTGAGATGAGAAGATCTCAAGAATTTGAATGTAGTTAAAGAATATGGTTCATGTTTTGAAACGGAATTGAAAATTTATCTATCACGCAAGTTATACTTTTGTTGTTAATCAGGTTGTAATATCATCTACCTGGAGACTCAAAACCACTTCCATAAGCACATTTTGAACCATTAAAATTATAATGGAACATAAAAAAATGTACATATCATGGATAAAATTGATTTGGTTAGACATGAATCAAAATAAAATGTCCTACTGCTCTTAACTATGATCTTTAATTAAGCACATACATTTCTCAAGATCCCCTGTTCGAAAAATCCCTTAAATAAAAATGTTATAGATATAAAAATTTAGGGGGTATTCCATAACATTTCTTTTCTTAAAAAATAATAAAATCATTGAATAATTAATATATGAGACATAGACCATAAATAATTGTTTCAAAATATATTTTTTGTTGAATGGAAGAATCAATTACTGGATCCAAATAAAACATGGTGGGGAAAATGTAAAAAAATCATAAAATTTAAATTATAGACAAGTAAGGAATAACAATTTATTGTATGTGGAATGACGCTTCACAATTTCTTATAAGGAATGGAAGCATATGATGTTGACAGAAAGTGGATATGCCAGAGAAGATGAAGAGAATCCGGTAAAAGTTGCAGGAAGAGCAGTATGTTAATTGAAAGTCTTTACCAGAAAGAGACAAATATCGGAGAGGTGTGATTTGGTCGACTGTGAATTAATTTCTAACCATGTTTCAGGGCATGAAGGATACAATATAAAAAATATATTGGGTACCATAGGAATACCCGATGTAAATAACGAGTCATAGGGGGTTAGATGTGATGGAATGATATTACATTGAAATGGATGAAGTATTCTCTTGAAGGAATTAGCTGAAGCACAATGTTGGCATTGCTATATGGGAACTATTGGATGAGATGAGAGGAATCGTTGGGAGGAACCGAAGTCAAAGAAGATAGAAATCTGGAGAAGGACGACATAGGTGTTCTGTGGAAACTATAAGAATAGTGGAGAGGTATCACGGCCAGGAACCCTAGGAACCAAAGTGAAGGATTTTTAGGCATAGTAGGCTGAGGGCGAGTAAGGATGAACCGGCAGAGGAGTAGTAGGCAGAGGTGGAGCAGGAGGAGGCAGAGCTGGAGAAGGCTCTGGAATTCTTCAGGAAACCTAATCCTTGTGGACGAAAATCCCATGCGTTGGATGGGATTGCGGGTTGGAACGAAGTAAAGGAAAGAGGGAGGGGCGACATGGAGGGCTGTGGTTCTATCATGTATGTTGAAAAAACAATTCTTTAGTATATATATAGATATTAAACTACCAATTTATATTATACATGTATTAAAATATTACGTGACTATAATATTACATTGATATTGTAATTATAAGTTCTCAAGAGTAGCTTCTTAAGATATTTTAAACACAGTCAGGGTGACTTAAATAGGTATAGGGAAAATATATTCATTCTCAATGGGTTATTAGAAAAATGTATTTGTTGGTTTGGTGGATATATATTGTAAAAATGGAGGGGGTGATTTTAAATTTATAAAAATAGGTTTTGGAAATTATATGATAAAATAAACAAAACAAAAAACTATACCATGGGTTTTACCACAAGGCTTATCCCATGTGGGTAGCTTTCTATAGTGAACCAACTTCTCAAAAATAAATATTTCATCTTTTTCGAATATTATTCGATAAGTTTCCCAAATACACAATCATGGAATATATAGTATTAGTTTCTTTTCATACTAAATAGAATATCTTTTTATTTAAGGAATGATCTTCATTGTCACTCGAAATGATCTTACCATTCAATAAAAACTATCAACATACCCTACTAAAATACTTTCATAATAATAATGGAAAAGGAAACTTAATAAATGGTGAGATGAGATCATCATTAAGTGTGAAAATAATAGATACTTATATAACATGACAATAAGGGTATGATAACATAAGAATGAAATTTGAAAACCAAACACTACTTATCAAAGATTGTAAACATGATACATGAGAAAATCTCATCAGTTCGTGAGACATGAATCCAAAAGGAATCAAAGAACTTAATCCATTATTTCCCTAAAACATGTAGTTGTGTAATACTCAGAATAATAGAAAAAATTATGTTAAGTATAAATATAAATACATTAATAAAATTTTATTCTTGGTTGAGCCACCCTAGTGAATGATTTTGGTATTACGATTGCATCACATGTATCCGCTTTCGGGATTTGGATAACTATCGCGTACTCTACTTCTATCGTAGGATAACCAATTATGTACCCTTTGACCTCATATAAACTAAATAATTACCCAATAAATTATAGATAAATATATTTTACACCTATTACATAAGGAAAAACTTATATATGTAACACCCCAAGAATTCATTGTATGTTATATAATCAAAGTAATTCAATAGATTGTGCTACACACAACACCATGATTGAGCACACCATGACTTACCAAACTAGTCATTCAAAAAGCAGTTATGAATATAATTCACATAAATTTCAATTTTATATACTCTACAAATTTTTAGAATCCATATTATGTGTTTCATAGACATAATATATGAACAAATTCTTTATTTCAGATAAAATAAGTATTTTTCAAAAAATGAAATTTTACCACCTATTACTGGAGAACCATTTTGAAACCCAATATTTGAAACTTTTATATATTCAATTATATAAAAAAAATCATCTATAGAATCGGGACATAAAAATTTAGTTTCGAAATTTTTTTGTTGTCTTTCAGATAACAATCATATTTGTGTGAATAGTGAAAATAATAATTAACTGAACTTTTTTTTAAAGAAAATTATTTATATTGTTCAATTTAAAATTTGAATGGTTTGAATTTATAATTATATTATTTTTTATCATTGAAAAAATGTTAGTCATTATAAGTAATTTCACATTTAAATTTAACATTAACACATGTCTATCTTTTGATAGTTTTTGCTTTTTCGAAAACCCGTTTTTTGTTATTGACAATGGGAGTTAATTTGAAATTAATAAATGAAACATATGTGTTTTTAAATTTGTAAAATATACATCAATTTGAAATTAATAATATCAAAATTATCTTAGGGTCTATATTTTTGTATTTTTATGAAAACTTTCAACTTTTGATGAATAGTGAAAAACACTATGTTATTGTTTAAAACCGACTTTCTATTTAAGTAATTAGTTATTTTATTTTTATTTATTTATTGTCCAAATAGATACCTAATACCTATATATTTTCAATGTAATTCATTATATTCAAATTATAATAAGTTTAGATATATAAAATTATATTGAACTTTTAACCATCTTTTACCCACCTTCTAGGAGCATTTGAAAATTTGCATAAACCAGATTTTTTCCGCTTTTGTGAGTTGAATTTAGAAAATCCAAGAGATGTTGTTAACCTCAGTTATTTTAATTTGGGTCAATAAGATATAAATAATTTTTTTGAATAGTAAATTTTGACTTTTATTTACCATGATTAAAAGTAAATTTGGTAATTCAGGGTAAAAATGATATTATAATTACCCTAACAGATTTATTAGTTCTATTGGATAACTATAATTTGAACGAAAACAACCTTAGGAATAAAATATGATCCTTTAGGCTTGTTAGATTTGATTAGGAGATTTATTATTATTTAATTTAAAGAAGTGTTAAACGAGTTAAATTCATTTTTTCATAAATGAAACAGTTTTCATATAGAGTTTTGCATAATATACATTCAATTTTAAATATTCATTAGAAAGGTAAAACTTTTAACTACATAATGGTATTTTATTTATAATTATTAGACATTATATACATAAATTTATTTTTGACACAATGATGATGTTGTAATTACCTTTTAAAATGTCAGTTAAAATAATTGAGGTTATAAATATCCAAATAAATGTGACATGAGACTTTTGATTAATTAAAATAATTTTATAGAATATTATGACATTATATGGTGGATTAGTTAAATTTTATTTGAAGGGATAAAGTTGTTATGACTTTATAAAAACAAAATATCAAATAGTGTCAAAATTGACATAAATTAATTGTTCAAAAAAATACAATATTATTGGTTGATATAATATCCTAAAAGTATAAGGTTCAGAAAAAAGACTAAGTAAAATTATATATATCATTAATTAACCACTTGAGGTTCACTTGGATGTTTATAGAATGTTTATTACCCATATATTGTAAGAATACAAGAAGAAAAGGTAAAAGATAAACTATTTTCTTAAGATTTAAATCTAAATGGTAAGGTTAAAATCATAACCTAAACTTGTCTAAAACATAATGGTTGAGAGGATTTAAACCCATAACCACCTAAGTCACATAATAAATTCATTTGGATCCATTATAAACTGAATATGATTGTATAATAAATTAATACTTTAATCTTTTCCGAAAGTGACCCTCACCCCTCTAATAAAACGACACTTCCCCTTCTCTCAAAATCACACCTCCAGATCCATTTGACTCGGCCAAAAACTACCCAAATATCTGCTAAACTACACTACATTCATCCTATAGGGATTAAAAATGTTAGAATGAAAACCTATGGAGCCATTTTGATCAAATCAAAAGGAAGAACTTGAAAAAGTGGTAAATATTTCATCACCACTTTCAAGTTCTTTATTTCATCCACTTCCTCTTTATTTTTTGTTTACATTCTAAAATAATAAATCAAGAATCTTTTACATACTTTTATTTGGTAATAAAAATGTTACAACCATATTCTATCCATCATATGAATGACAAAGTCACCAAACGTGGGTATGTAAGGCTTACCCTCTCCACGTCATCGTGTAGTTTTTATTCAATACATTATTATTTAGATGGGTATAATAGTTTGTATAACTTATGTAAATAATAAATAAAACATGTTTATGATTCTGTTTAGATTATATACCATCCAATTATATATTATTTCACAATCAATATAATGATATTTTCACTCGTGCGTACGTACGGATTACCATTCCCACAAATGTGATGAGATTCATTTCCACGTTCAATATTCAACGATGATTATAAAAATATATATTTTTAATAATTATGTAATATATGAAATAATAATGATAGTGGGGAAATATATATATAAATTTATGAACATATATATATCTTTTTCACTTACTTCTGTTCAATACGATATGAAAATGGAAACAACATTTATGCGTACGTACGGCCTACCATCTCAATTAATGGTGTTTCCCATTCCATATATCTGTATATTATACATGTTTATATTCTATATATATATGATATATAAATCATGTTTTATATTCTGGAAGTATGTAAATCATGATCTAAATTACATGAACAAGAATAACAAGTTAAAACACATACGATAAAGAAAGAAATTAATACATGAAATGTTAATTTAACACGGTTATTTTTATCCAATAAAATTATAAAGACATAAATGTATCTACTATTAAACAATAAATATAAATATTGTTCTTATATAATTTATTGACATAGTATGGTCATTATACAGGAGGTTAAACATACCCTCAACCAACAGAAAGTGATAGGTAATGGTTATTTCCTCAATCTCATTATTATCCAAGATTATTTATGTGTAATTATTTCTTGGGACATACCAATCATCGATACCCATATTTAAAAAAAAATTCATAAGGAATATTTTAATGTTTTATGGGATGGTCTATTTTACTAGATCATCATTATAAATGTTTTAATGATTTATCTTTCTAAACCCTTTTAATTAATGTTCACTTTTTCTAATTGATTAAAAGAATTTATTTATGTGGAAAAGAATGTTTTGAAATGATAATTTGTTTCAAAATATTCAAATAGGTATGGAAAACATTGATTCAAAAATGACTTTTAAATTACTTCCTTTATAAATTGTAAGACCCATAAATGATTTCCTGAAAAAGGGGTATTTCTCTCAATGCCTTTTTCTCATCATTTTCATTTATGTCAACATCCTTTGATGGATTTTAAACTAGTTTTAAGTTGATTTATTATATATAAAATCTTCCATATTGTATTGATGGTTTGGTGATATGTTTGACTGTGGGTCTTTTATTTTTATACCATTCATTGTTTAGGGATAAGGAATTGACATTTGATATGATACTTTTAGTATGAATGTTTTATTTTATGTTTAAACCGTTTCATATGATTAATGCATTGGACTTAGAAAGTGATGGGTGGTGCCCAATATAGCTCCTCGATGCATTGATCAGTCTCAAGAGACAAACTAGTGTCCTAGCACAAGGTCTTGGCAAAATATTTTATTTTTAGTCTTGGCACGATGCCTTGACTATGTGGTTATAATGTCCAGCATTATGCATTCCCTCATAATGAAATAAGTAATTACATTAGATTATTCGACTAGTATAATAATCATGTGCATGTTTATATGGTAATGATTGATTTAATTTTTCCTTAATATGTTCATATTTAGGTTTAAAAGGATTTTAATTTTTACAAATCATGACATAAAAAATTAGAGCATCCACTAAATTATTTACCCTTACTAAGAATATGAGCTCACCCCTTTCTTAGGTTTTATTTTTCAAAGGAATCCAATAAGTGTATTATGATTGATTTGCAGGTATAAGCTAGGGGATTGATGGAATTATCAAAGGATCATTTATGTTGTGTTTTATTTTTTATTTTGTAATATAACATTCATGTATGTAATCTATTTTCTAAGACTGATAAACTAATCGGTCCTTCAAGACATGATTCCTTATAATCATCCCAATGTAATAAAATAATGCACTAGATTTGGGTTTCTGGGGTCAGGGCATTACGGTTGGTATTATAGGAAGTTTATTACAAACCATGGAGACTAGATTTAGATAAACACCCATTACCCTAAGATAGAATTTTAGGATTAGCATAGCAGAAGATTCTATAATTTTGGTAATGTAAATATTTTGTGTATTTTCCAAGAAATACATCTCTGTCTCGATACTAGCAGGTAGAGGCAGCTCTGGCATAGATTTACCTAGTAGTGAAAACATTAACAAGGATTTTCAGGAATGACCCAAGTTATCCTGGTACACAACAATGGGCCATGCTGCACTCTTGGTAATGAAACTCCAGGAGGATATGCTTAGGGTAATTTACATTTCCATTACAAACCATTATGAAGGATTTAGGATTATATACATCCTCAGAGAATTTTTTTAATATTATAGATTATATCCATAACATATTCACTGTATGTTAGGTATTTTACAAGTTTTGAATTATGTATTGCGATTCACAAACTAACATAGTGTATTCCATTGTTTAGGAATGGATCCTAGCAAAATTAATGAGAACTAGAATAATACGCATCATCCAAATGGTATGAAGGATCATATATTTCATGGTATTTAGCCAGCATTTATAAGGGAAATAGTCTCCCTTGTATTCTCATCATTTGAAGAAATAATATCATGTGTTAATAAGACATGTTAAAATATCTTGGTGTCCTATGGCATGGAAGGGAATCAAGAGAAGAAAAGGATAGTAGAGAGAAATATGGATAAAGGGAATAAAGGAAAGGAGGGTTTTCCCATATGTGATAACTCTAGAATGAATAAAATTGGTAAATACTTGAAGGGAATGGGAGTTTGTTATAAGTGTGGAGAAAAAAGGACACCAAGTATGTGATTTCAAGGGAAAGAAAAAGGTTTCAAATGTACAATGCTTCATCTGCAATGAGTTGAGACACTATGCGAATTAATGTCTAAATCATCAGAGTATGCACCAAATGATGTTATTGGATAATAATCAAATTACGATACTACCATAGATGAATAGAAACAGCTAGTGTTCTTATGTAGTCATTAATGAATTATTTCATTTGAGTGTTGTATCAACGATGTATAGGTTATATGAGTTATCGAAATAAATAAGGATTGTATAGTAGTACTATTTCATTTTGAGATTATATGGTACAAAGAAATGTTACTCAATATCAAGTTAATATTTTTGGAAAATACATGGTATAAAGAATGATAAGCCTTAATATAGTTCTGATACTGAGGTAGTGATTTTGGAATAAGATATGATTGATTTGGATAAATTATATATGATATTATTGACTATATTGAAACTAATTAATTAATTATTTATTCCATTATTATTCGAGTGTAAAACATTTTGGAATATAAAGAGAATATCCAATATTTTATAAGGAATAATAGAGTACTAATGTAATAAATATGGTTTTATGGTAATTCATGGTGTTACAGTGTTTTAAAAGAATACAAGTCAAAGTAATTATCTTGTTGTTACTTGGAAAAAAGAATCTTAATTGTGTTTACCTTCCTTATAAATTTTGTACTATTAGTATGCATAAAAGTTTGCTGGATAAGTATAAAGGTTGGAATTAATTAAGTTGGGAATTGGATTCTATTATTTACAGTTAAAACATTTCCTAAGATTATTTATGGATTATTAAAAAAAGGGCAACCAGGAGGTCGGGCGATAACCTGTCGTGTCCGGTAAGGCTGTATGACTTGAACCCACAACTAAAGGGAGAAAATGGTTCATAACCTACCACTATCCTACGTGATGTCCTGGTTTGTATATTGTATTTTTTAAAATAGTCTGAAAAAATAATTATATGTTTCTTATTTTTGGAACCCTATACGAGTAGGATAAATAGAATATTTTTTAATTCTATTATATTTTCGAGTAAAGGATGAGTTTGTGGAAGGAATTAGTGGAAAGATAAAACTCTACATGTCAAGTATATTTTCTCTCTCTTATTCTATGAATAAATTAATTCTTAAACATTAGTGAAGGGATTATAAAACCATAAATGTTTTCTCATAATGAATTATGTTTTGTGGAACTGGTGATATTTTAAATCATCAAATATTAATGGATTTGAGACCCTCAATTTTACACTTGGTTGTGATTGATGACCTTAATAAATCCCAATAAATATTAACATTTTTTTCTCCTATTACGTGTCTCTATTTTCCACCAATTTTCTCATAATCGTGATCATAATTTGGTGGTGACATTTTCGTTTCCATTTCCCAATTTTTAAGACTAAATTTTATTAACCCAATTTCTGATGTGGGTTTTCCACAAAGGTATTTTTCTATTTTTAACAATTAAATTACGAAGAATATTTTAATATTTCGAGGAAGCAATTTATTGATGGAGGGGAGAATGTAACACCCTATGATTTCATAGTACGTTATATCCTCAAAGTAATTCAATAGCTTGCACTACACAGAACACCATGATCGATCGCACCACAATATACTACACTAGTCCTTCAAAAGGAATTTATAAATAGTATTTATTGAATTTTGATTTTTATATACTCTATAAAATTTTAGAATCCATATTTTGTGTTTCTAAGACATAATATATGAACAAATTCATTATTTTCAGATAAAATAAGTAATTTTAATAAAATGAAAATTTACCACTTTTTAATGGAGACCCCTTTTAAAACCCAATAATTGACATTTTTATATATTCAATTTGATAAAATAAACTTATTCTTTAGAATCAGGGCATAAAAATTTAGTTTCGGTAAATTTTTGGTGTATTTCCGATAACTTTCATATTTGGGAGAATCGTGAAAAATACTAAATTTTATCTGAAAAAAAAATTTTTTAATCAAAATAATTTATAGTGTTAAATTATACATTTTAATGGTTTGGAGGTACAAATAGATTAAATTTTTATCATTAAATACAATGTTAGTATTTTTAAGTAATATCAAATTTAAATTTGACATAAACATCTGTCAAACTTTTGATAGTTTTTACTTTTTTAAAAACCAATTTTTTAGTTTTGACAATGGGAATAAATTTTAAATTAATAAATGAAACTTCTATGTTTTGAATTTGGAAAAAAAGACTTCATTTTTTAATTCGGAATATCAAAATTAACTTCAGGTGAATTTTTGGTATTTTTATTAAAACATTCAATTCTTGATGGATAGTGAAAAACAGTGTGTTACTCTTTAAAATCGAATTTTTATTTAAGTAATTCATTATTTTATTTTAATTTAGTTTAGTTAAAAATAGATACATAATACGTATATATGTTGAATGTAATTTAGCAGAGTCATTTTATTATTATTTTAGATATTTAAAATTTTATTTATCTTTTTACCGTCTTTTACCCACCTTCTAGGAGCATTAGAAAATTTACCTAAAACATAAATTTACTGCTTTTGTGAGTTGAATTCCAAAAATCCAAGAGACATCGTTAACCTCAGTAAGTAAAATGTTGTACAACAATTTGAAAATAATTTTTTTTGAATTGTATCCTTCGACTTTTATTTACCACAATGTAAAGAAAATAGGGTAATTAAGGGTAAAATGATATTATAATTACCATGAAACATTTTTTTAATTCTACTGAATAAGTGTAATTTGACGAAAAAAACCTTATAAATAAAATATTATCCTTTAGGTCCACTTGTATTAGATTATGAAATTTATTATTATTTAATTTATAGAAGTGTTAAAAGTGTTAAATTCATGTTTTCATAACAAAAACATTTTTAATATAGGGTTATACAAAAGATAAATTAGACTAAATATATTAATTAGAAAGATGAAAATATTTCCTATATAATGGTATTTTATTTGTAATTTTAAACATTAAATAATTAAATTTATTTATGACACAATAAAGATGCAGTAATTACCTTTTTATTGAAACGTTAAAATAATTGATGTTATTAATATCCAAATTATTGTAACTTTAAAATTTTGATGAATTTAACTAATTTTATAGTTTAATATGACGTGTTAGGATTCATTTTTTATATTTTTTTCGAATTGATAAGTTTGTTATGACTTTCACAAAAAAATATACCAAATAGTGTCAAAATTGACATAAATTAATTTTTAAAACAAATACTATATTATTGGTTGATATAATATTCATAAAAATATAAGGATCGACCAAAGGTAATAAATATTATTATATATGTCACTAATGAAGCACATGAGGTTCTCTTGTAAGTTAATAATATGTTTATTAACCATATAGTGTATGAATACAAGAAGACACAGTAAAAGTTTAACTATTTACCTAAGAGTTAAATCTAAATGATATGGTTAAAATGGTAACCTAAACTTGTCTAAAACCTATTTGTTGAGATTATTTTATCCCATAACCACTTATGTCAAGAAACAAATTCATTTGGAGCCATTATAAACTGGATATGATTGTATAATAAAATAATACTTTAATCTTTTCCAAAATTGACCCTCACCCCTCTTATAAATGCGCACTTCCCCTTCACTAAAAATAACAACTCCAAATCCATTTGTCTCCACCAAACCCAGCCCAAATATCCTTTCAAATACCATCCCTTTATCCTAGAGGCCTTCTTTGGTTTGAAATCCAACCTATGGAGCCCTTTTGATCAAATCAAAAAGAAGAACCGGAAGAAGAGGTAAATATTTCATCACCTCTTTCAAGTTCTTTCCTTCTTCCACATTCTTTTCCTTTGTTGTTTCTATTCTAAAATAATAACTCCATTATCTTTTTAATACTGTGATTTTGTCATAAAAAATGGTGAATCCATATTCTATTCATCATATTAATGACAATGTAACCACACGTGGGTGCGTACAACTTACCCTATCAACGTTGTGGTGTAGTTATTATTCGATGCATTATTATTTGGACGTGAATAAAAATGAATAGAACTGATGTAAATAATAAATATAACATATCCATGATTCTTTATATATTATATATCATTCAATTTATTACTATTTCACCATCAATATAATGATATTTTCTCTCGGGTGTACGTACGGATTACCGTCTCTAGGAATGCGATGGGATTCATTTCCACGATCCCCATTTAACAGATTGAAGCGGGACTTGGGTAAGGTTGATATCCTGAAATACAGTGGCGAGCATTCTTCTACAGTTAAGGATGCAGGAGGCATTTCTGAAACTCCAAGGATTGATGATCCATCCTTGATGGCAAGCCCCCGAAGGGAAGTGAGTTCTAGTTTTGAGAGGAATGTTCATGTTGAACGAAGTTGTGCTGCTGTGGAGAAAGATGTAGACCTGGGTGGGAAAAATGGTGGTGTGTATTCTCTCTGCCTGGAAAATGTGAGGACACCTGAAGTAGTTGTCATTGTCCATGATGAGCAAGTTGTTGATGCGTGTCCTAATTCCCCAGCTCAGGAGGGGATTGAGAGGCACTATCAACACATGGATCTTGGGATTGTGAAGCTGGATGGGAATCAAGAAACCCCTATCAAGGAAACTTCTAATGACATTTGTTCCTTGATGACAGTGGATGGGATATAGCAAACACCTAGGAGTTAGGCGAACAAATTTGATCTCGACAATCGGTTTGCATGCCTGGTGGATGCTGATTTGGTCCTGGATCATGAGCAGGAAGCTGAAAGGACTCATGAGGATCAAAATTATGTTTCTTTAGGTGCTGATGTTGAGTCAAGGGTTTCTAGTGTTGGAACTTGTTATCAAGATCTGGGGACTGTGAGGACATATATTGCTAAGAAGGGCTCTGAATCAAATACGGACAATGGTTCACTGCTGGACAGCTTAGTTAAAGATTGTAATGTGAAAAAAGGCATGCATGGTGGTGGTGATGGGTATAGGGTGGTGCACATTTCTGGTAAATTTGGGGACTACTCTGATAGTGAGAAAGAAAATGATGGTGGTATGGTTCATCCCTCCTATAGTGATATGGTTCAGGGTTGCAAAAATAGAGTGTCTGTGGTGGAGAAAGTGAAGACTGGCCCACCACGAAGAAGGCAACGGAATGATTATTCTCACTTGCCAATGACCATGACTATGAGAGCTTCTAGTGGGAAGGCTGGACAGATAGAAAACTCTTCTAAGGATATCCTTTATTTGGAGAAGCTCAATCTTAGAAGGAAGTATGCCAAGATTCTGAAACATTATGAATGTTCGGAGTGGGAATCGGCTACTGCGGAGGAAATGGTGTATCCGGGATGTGGCGATGGGTCTGACTTTTATGATATGTAATTGTTGTTCTCACCTTGCCGTGCTTGTCTGATGTACTTTTATATTTCTTTTATTTTAAATAAATGGTCGGAGGTTTTCCTCTGACTAAACTTTCGGGTATATCTTATTTACTTACTTCCGTTCAATACAATATGAAAATGGAAACTACGTTTATGCGTACGTACGACCAACCATCTCCTTAAATGGTGTTTTCCATTTCATAAATATATATATATATATCTATTATACATAATTATATTCAATATATATATGATATATAAATCATGTTTTATATTATGGAAGTATTTCAATCATGATGTAAATGACATGAACAATAATAACATGATAAAACACGTATGATAAAGAAATCAGTTATTACCAGAAATGTTAATTTAACACGGATATTATTATTCAATAATAGTATAAACTTGTAAATGAATCTTCTATTAAATAATAAATATAAATATGGTTCTTCTATAATTTAATAACATACTATGGTCATTATACAGGTAGTTAAATGTACCCTAAACAAAAGGAAATTGCAAGGTAAGTGTTATTTCCTCAATCTCGTTATTATCTGAGATTGTTTTTGTGTAAGTATTTTTGGGGAAATACTTATCATCGATACCATTATTTTATGAAAAACAATCAAAGGGACTATTTAATGGTTTTATGGGATAGTCTATTTAACTAGACCATCATTACAAATGTTTTAAAGATTTATCATTCTAAACCCCTTAAATTTATGTCTATGTTTTCAAAATGATTATATGGATTTATTTATATGGACATGAATTTTTTAAAATGAATTTTATTTTCAAAAGATTCAAAGTGTTGTGGGACACATTGATTAAGAAATATCTTTTAAATTACTTCCTTTATAAATTGTGAGACTTTTAAATGATTTCCTTAAAATGGGGTATTTATCTCAAACCCATTTACTAATCATTTTAATCTATGTCAGCATCCATTAATGAATTTTAAACTAGTTTGTTGTTAATTTATTATAGATTCAATCTTACATATTTTATTGAAGGTTTTGTGATATTTTTGACTATGGATGTGTTATTTTTGTACAATTAATGGTTTATGGATAAGTTATTGACATTTTGTATGCTAGTTTTAATATTAATTTTTATGTTATGTTTAAATACATTCATATGAGGAATTTACTAGACTTTGTAAGGGATGGGTTTCGCCCGCTATAGCTCCTTGGGGCATCAGTAGGACTAATTAGACAAAGTAGTGTCTTGGCACAAGGCCATGGTAAAAACTTTTATTTGTAGTCATGGCAAGAGGCCTTCACTATGTGGTTATGATACCCGACATTATTCCTTCCATCATTATGAAATTAGTTAATTCATGTGATTATTTGACTAGTAAAATCTCAAAGTGCATGTTTATATGGTAATGTTTGATTTATTTTTTCCATATTATTTTCCAGTTTTTGTTTAAAAGTTTTTTGTTTTTATTACACATCTTACCTTAACATAGTACAACTTCCACTAAATTATTTACCTTTACTCAGAATCTGAGGTTACCCCTTTCTTATGTTTTATTTTTCCCAGGATTCCAAGATGTGTATTATTATTAATATGCAGGGATAAGCTTTGGGATTAATGGAATTATAAAAGGATCATTTATGTTGTGTTTTATTTTTTGAATTTGTAATGTAACATTCATGTATGTAATCTATTTTACAAGACTGCTAAACTAATTGTTCCTTCGGGACATGATTCCTTGTAATCATGCCAATGTATTAAAATAATGAACCAGCATCGGGCTTCTAGGTCCTGGGAATTACACTTACATGTCTCACAAGATCATAAAACATTACAAATATAAGAACCAATAAAAAAGAAAAGGTTTCCATAAACAATTCATCAAATAATATCCTCTATAAAATAAGCATGTTTCATAATTATTTCATTATTTCAACATAACCCACAAAAAATGATTTTTATTTGCATTTTATCATTTTATAATTTAGAGAAGGGGAACTACATTCATAAAATACATGCCATCATAAAAATAATACATCCAATGAAAGAAGAAATATGGTATAATTAGATTATATCCCAAGTACAGCTTATGTAACAATAAATGATGTCATATTATATGTAAAATAATTTTGAAAATAAAATAACGTAGAAATATTTTTGAGGAAAATAAAATTTAGTTGAAAATAAAAATTTCAGAATTGGAAATTCATAATATAATTCTAAAATACATTTTTGAAGATGACCTTAAAAACATCTTAAATATGATTTAAAATTTAATTAAAAACACATATTTTTAGAAAGCATTCTTTCCACAATAAAATAAAATTTAAAACAAAAAAAATCAAAATTTATTTCTTTTTAAATAATACACAAAAAATAATAATAGAGCTTTAACATTTGATTTAAAAAACCTATTTGAAAAAAATATCATATCTGCGTGAAAACAAATAAAAAAATAAAAAAAAATTCAAAATCATTATTTTGAAAATAAAATTTAATTTTTATAAAGGAATATTTAAAATATCGAGTGTTTATGATGGCAGGAAATCACATATATATTATCAAAAATATTTATTTTATATTTTTTTTAAAATAAAAATAATATTTATTTTGAAAACATACAATGATTCATTTTAAAAAAAAATTATAAGGGTAAAACGACATTATAAAATCCCATATAAACATTAATAAAAATTTGGAATGATTTTTAGGAAGCAATGATATGGTAGAAAATAAGGTTTTACAACTAAAAAATTAATGTTAGTTTTCGTGAATTTTCTTCAAGAAGAAATAAAGAGAAAAATTGTAATAAAACATTTAATCTCAATAAATTTCAATATTAGATGAAAACCCAAGAGTTTCTTAAGAGATATATCCTATTCTTTCATCATCATAATCATAAACATAAAAAATCACAACAAATAATAAAATTGTATCATAAACCTCTTACCACATTGGTATCATAGTTTAATATGCCCCATTATGTTATCTAATTAAATAAAATATTTAATATCATGAGAATAAATAAATAAATGATATTAAATATCATAGAGGTTGTATATACACCTCCTAAAAGAAGATAGGTTCATAACATAATGAACCTCCAAGAAAGAAATGTTGATACAAAAACCCCTTAATGATTTGATAATCTTTTCGATAGTAATCACCATTAAATAAAAAATTAAATGAAACATAATATATAATATAAATAATACTATTTGTAAATAACATTTAAATATATAATTATATACACCACACATAATAAATGAGTGATGAATGTGGCATATGTTTCACTGAAAACCAAGAGACTTGAGATCCCTTACCGTGAATCTCAACATCCATTATAAAAATTTGAAACTATGTTATAATAAATATATTTTTATTTTAAATATGTTACATATAAAATTATATATCATACCATACATTTTTTAAATTTATAACCTTTTATTAGCCATTCAATATCAATTCCTCGTTAAAATATTTTTTCGGGTAATTACTCCATTGATATTCATGTCTGTTTTATTTGGTATTTTTGATCCATTTAGATTAAACATGGTTAAAAAATGTAAAAAATTTATCCATTATATAAATATCATATTTAATATTTATATATGTATTTAGAGTAATCCATAAATTTAATGAAATAAAATGAAATTAAAATTTCATGAAAACGATAATCCTTACATACACATGACAGTTGTTTCTATTTTTTTGAAAATATGGAACAAATAAAATGAAAAAAATAATTTAAAATTATATTAAAAAATGATTCCATATATAAATATAATATTTATTAAATTTATCACAATTATTTTCAATGAAAATAATTTTTGAAAAATGAATCACCTTGCTTTACAAAGGTTGTTGTCCACAATACCCACATGCGACATTATTGTATCCCCCATGCAATGGAAAGTGAGAAGGAATATGTGATATATTAATTATATTTGCATAATATTGTAATAAATATATCATTATATTCATTAAATATATCATTATTTCAATTAAATTAAAATTTTAATGGAAAAACACATCACATCAATTCGTAAGGCAGTAGTCTCCCATACACACGAGCAACAATATTACTTTATAAGGGGTAGGAAGGAAAAATGTTTGGTGTGAAATTAAAATTCCATAAGTAAAATAATATCATATATATATATATATATAACTATTATTTCATTAAATAAATCATTATTTCCAGTTGTGAGATGTGGTCACAAAAAACAAATAATATCTAATCACAAGGCGGTAGTCCACCTTACACATGATTGAATGATTCGTTTCGAATTTAAAGGATGTGGAGATACATATAGGATATTTCATTAATATAATAATAACCACATGTATGGGAGATACATTTTTATTATACTAGAATTTTATGATAATATTAAAAGAGGTGTATTAAGAAAGAAAACGAAAATGCATGTTTTAGAATTTTACCTCTATTTTTGGAGAGCCTCTTTAGGGTTACTAATAAAAACATCTTAAGAGGTATTAGTAACAAAAATAAAGCATTTTGGACGAGTTTTGGTAATTATCTAATGGATTTCTGAATGTATTCGATTAACCAGAGTGTTTTGGAAGTGTGAAGATTGTAGGAGATGGTTTTCCTTTAATATGTGGGGGAGAAGACACAAATGGATTGTTTTAGAAAGGAAAAAATAAAACCAACATTTCACATGATTAATGCCTCTAAAATGGATAATTATAATAAATAAAATATAGATTATTTTTTAATATGGACATCATATTGATTTTATTGGTTTATAGTTCATTTTACACATTATCATTTTAGGTTAACACCCATGGTAAATATATTTTATCCAAAAACATAGTAATTAATGTTTATTATTCATTATATACATTGTGTTAGAAAATTAATTTTAAATTATTAGAAAATATAAATTATTTTTATTCCAAATAGGGAATCAATTTTTCTATTTCCCATTAACAGAAGTGGAAAATTATAAATTAAAATTACTCTGATAAATGAAATGAAAAAGCAGTTTACCAAAGAGAAACATATCAATCGTTTAAGATGGTTTTATACAAAAAATAAATATTAAATTCATAAAGATACAATAAATTTTATTAATTGATATATAATTGAAGTAATTTTAATTTTTTAAACACATTTAAATAAAATTTATCTTAAAATTGCTCTGAATGAAATGTAGGTTTTTAATAAAAATTATAATTTTCCACTATTACCTATAAAATTATATAGTTAGAAAATTCAATGAAATTAAATAAATGATAATTTAAACAAACTAATTTAATGAATGAATTTAAAATTTTTAAATTAATATTAAACAATTCATATTAAATAATTTAAAAATAAGTTTGAAAATGGAAATATAACAACACTTTATAAAAATACAATTTTTAAGAGAAAATTTTAATTTTATTGTAATGCCATATTTAAGAAACAAATAATATTAAATTTAAATAATTTATTGAATATATGATATATAATTACATTAAAATCATTCACTAAAATTTATTTATTTAATTTATTGATATAAGATATGTTTTTTTGTATAAAAAATTGTTTTTCAAGAAAATAAATAATTTATCATGAAATGGTTTTTATTTTGATTTCTAATTAATTGGTGAAAAAATAATTAATTGTATATAAATTATTAAAACTATATAATTTCACAATTTAGTAAATCATATTCATTCCCTCCATTCAATTTTTAGTATATAATTATCATATATTAATATTTTAATCATAAGTCACATTTCGTTTATGCTTGGTGTTCTGTGTAACACATATTACATTAGGTGTTCCCTATAACACAAGATAAAATCAATGATTCATGTAATTATTATCATGAAAAAAATTAAATTTATTTTAAAAAATAAATTTTACAATATCATAGGGAGTTACATTCAACCCCTTTAAATGAATTATTCCTTCAAAATTCCTCACTACAATAAACAAAATTTAGGATACTTCTACTGTATAACATCCTCTAGTTCCCATGTAGTTTCCTAAAGATTCTAGTTTCCCCATAAAACATTTATCAAGTGAGTGGTATTATTTTGTAGAAAATTCTATGTATGATCCAAAATCTCAACTAACTATTCCTTATAAGAAATATCATGATTTAACTATAAAACCAATGAGTTAAGTATATGTGGAGGATCATCTATGTAATTACTCGAAAGAGACACAAGGAACTCATTCTGGGGAATGTGGCGTGGACTTGGGCGGGTGGGGGCCCCCCTCTGGGAGTTGGTGTTAGCAACACAAGTTTTGGGCCCATGGGGTGTTAGTCGAGTGGTACTCGTTGGTTGTACCCCTCACTCTCCATGGGTACTGGCACAGGATCGAGTCCCACCAGGCTCGAACATTGTTTGTATTATGAATAGGGTGATTCAAATCCATGTCTTATCTGGGGAACGTGGTGCACACTTGCGCTGGTGGGCCCCCCTCTGGGAGTCAGTGTTAGCAACACACATTTTTCCAACGAGCCCGTACCCCAGTGGTAAGCGCTCCTACTTGGAATCCAAGAGACCCGGGTTTAAAACCGGGTGGAGGTGAATTTCTGAGTACTGGAGCATTACTATAGCAGTACTGTAGCATTTAATGTTCTGTACTGTATCATCCAGAACTATTCACACGATTTCGGCCTTCGGGCCACCGGTTTGGGCCTACGGGTCTCCAGGCCCTTCGGGCCATCAAAGGCCTTCGGGTCACAGGGCCTTCGGGTTACGTATACCCTGGTGTATCCCAGTTCACATATAACAGGCCACATAAGAGGATAATAGTAGAAGGAGTAGCAGCCACCTGATGCAAAGCTAACCAGGTTGGAAGAATTAGAGGGTATGGCAACCGCCATCGGGACCAGGCACCATGCAGCATTGTACGGGGCAATGCTAGCCGATCAGTAATGCAAGGTGGGAAGCTAATGTGATCAATGATTCATGAAGCTGGGGAGGGGCAGTTCTAGTTGGCTGGGCCTACGGGTCATGTATGGGAATGGTATGCCTTTGGGCCTTTAGGTCATGTATAGCAGGTCATTCGTGCCTTATGCCTTGGGCCTACAGGTCATTTAAGGGTTCCCCTTCTACCGTTAAAAGGGGTATTATCTATAATAAAATAAAAAATAAGGCATTCGGTCCATTCAGAGTAATTATGAGGAACAAAATAGCAAACACAAGTTATCCAATATGCATAAATCATCATGTGGTGAAATAAAACATTAATTTCATGAACAGCTTCCAAAGCTCAACATATTCTATTTCAAAAATGTTTAAATTTATTACCCTTTCAAAATTACTAATTTATAAATAAGGTCACTAAATTTCTTAAATTCATCTTAACATAAATCCACCAAATGTCATTAAGTTTCTCTTATTGGTCACCTATGAAATATGCGAATAACTTAATCATATATTCTATTGAAGCATGGTAATTGTAAGATTTACCCTAAAACATCAACAAAAACATAAATGATTCCTCATTACTTAAATAAATCAATATATTAAACAGTATATTTTATAAATACATAAATATTGTGAAATCCATCATCGGTAACATATTCCACTTTTTCACCAAATAATTTTTGAGTTATGAAGTCATCAACAATAACTAGTATACTTTATTCATTGTAATCATCTCTTTATCCAATATAAACACCATTTTCCCAACATCTGGTATATATTAATGGTTATATTTCCATAATCATTTTTTTCTATAAAATATCACCATTCCATTAAATCAATTTTCATTGTCAACATTTCTATACACCATATTATTAAAAATCCTTAATGAAATATTTATAAAGAACAATAATATATATAATTAATTATCCAAACAATTCTTTACTTATGATTCAAAAACACATAAATAATTCATCAACATTAATAAACTGGTAGCTAGAATTCATGATATTATCAATAATTACTTCTTCCATTCATAGGTCAATTGTATTTTCATTATCTGTAATGGAAAAACCCCTTCTCATATAACATTTTGGTTCCTCTTCTTGAGAATTCACCCAAAAGAAATGATTTCTATAATTCACATTATTACCAAAATGAAAACATTTATCCCTTGATAATAACATGGAGAGACCAATATTCCCATCCATTTTTGTCACTAAACACTTCAATTTTCCCCAATAATTACTTACATTGTTCGCTTTTTCCACACACAATACAACTTATTATTCCTTTGAGGCATTCCCTTGAATGGTTATTCCCACATTCTTGGCATATATCAAACTAAACCTTCTTTCCTCCTTGTTCAGAACTACTTGTGCTCTCTCACTATAATACATTTGACTTATACCAACAAAAATCTAGTAATTGATGGTCAATATATGGGTATTAATGATTAATTATAATAGATATTAAGTTCTTTTGGTATTAAATTCATGTACATAAATTTATTTTTACCAACACATATATATGTTATTATTAAGTCTTTAATACGAACATATTATTTACTAATAATTAAATATGGCACATTATTATATTAATACCAACATTTTTATTACTAAAAAATTAATCATTTGTTATTTATTATTATTTCCAATTTTTTTCAACATATAAATTTTTTTTATAATTATTCACTACAAATAATAATTTAAGAACAATTTCATATCACTTTCTTTTAACATATTACTAAAAAAAATAAAATGATATTAAAAAATATTTTAATAAATATTAGGAATATGACACACTTTATTTGAAAAAAAATAAAACTGGTATTTGAGATATTTTTTTTAAGAAATTATTATATTGGATTTTAAAAAATATTTAGATAAACATAAAACAAAAAAGATGACATTAAAATTTAAAAATAATTCATTTAAAATAATTGAAAATTGAAATATTAAAATAAAAAATGAAAACAGGTTATGTTGGTATCTCATCATGCATCTCCCACTTCCCCTATTACCTCTTAATCTTCATCACAGACGCATTGGCGATCTCCACCTATAATGACACTCCTAAATCATAATCATTGACCTAACCCACATACACACCCTTGAATATCTATAATTTATTAAACATTCATCTACAGATGTTTGATTACACTTTTCTTCTTTCCAAATAAGTAGATAATCTGTTTGAAGGGGTATGTAAAAACCCATTTCAAATGCAATAGGTTTATGTTTGGTCTTCTTATATCATATTAACTTATAGTATTTATGTTTTAGTGACATAAAATCTTTTGTTTTGGGTGTTTAAATTTTATTTTAGTTAGTTTTTTAGTGAAATTATAATTGCACAAGCCTTCTTATTCATATTATTGTTTTTATCTGATTTTTGAATTCTAATTACACAATTATCTCAAAAAAATATTTTGTTATATGCATTGAATAATGTTCCAAGAGTTAATATTCATGCACCTTCAAATACCCCTTCTTGAATTATGATCCCTATGAAAATCCCCTAGGATGAATCTTATATGTGTTATTTCTGTTATCCATAGCCATCATGGAGTGGTATGAATTTTGATCTTTGTTTTTTTAAAGAATGGGAAACTATTATGTTGAATAATTATGGAAGAACTAAATATCATCTAGGAATTGATAATGTGAACCATCGTTAAGGTGGCATGATATACCTAGAACTCTTCATGATTTATTAAAAATAATGTAAGGTACACATTCTGTTTAATTTTTTTTTGTTC
Source organism: Viscum album (assembly GCA_963277665.1). Classification (NCBI taxonomy): domain Eukaryota; kingdom Viridiplantae; phylum Streptophyta; class Magnoliopsida; order Santalales; family Viscaceae; genus Viscum; species Viscum album. Next base: position 1,282,663,114 of record OY728127.1, read on the forward strand.
TCTCAAATGAAATTTTTAATGGTTTGATGGGAATAAATCACACATGATTTTTCTTATCATATAACTTTATTCTCAATCAAATTTATCACTTATACTAATCAAGATTTTGAAAGTGAAAAATTTGGGAAAACCTATTTGAAGATTAATAATGTAAAATTTCTTTCATGATTTCCCAATTTTCGAGTTTAAATGTTGAGAGAGTTCCTCGATTCTAAATTTTCTCAGAAAAAGACAAAAACAAAATGCTAGCTATCATAAAGGTGGTGAACGCCTCCTAAAATTAACTTCAATTCTCATAAACTAATCACTTTAAAAAGAACATAATTTTTAACAAAATAAAATCACTTGTTTCAAAAAATCTTTGATCTAATTTTGGGGAAAGGACCCTATAAGGATAATTGCTTCTTTATTGAAATCTACATTTTTCATGACCTGACCCAACATGGCTTAAGCCGCGACACCCCAATCCCGCTTCCAATAGGCCAAGGGCTGGCGTCTAGCACTGAGTAGGCTATCACACACATGGGAGGCATTGGCTGAAGGTACCTGTACACACACACCCACATACTCCTCTATGCAATAGTGAAGAGATATATAAAAACTGGAAAGAAAATGCATGTATAAAACTATCCCATACCAGAGTACAACAAATGTTCAAATAGAAAAACATGGCCCACCAAAATAAAACTGCAAAGTGTCCGACCTGCTCAGTAGTAGGGAAAACACTGCCAAAACACCTACCGATAAGCTCCTTGGCACAACTCCGGTAAACACCCCGGTCAAACCCACTCACTAAGAACCACCTACTCCGGGTCCTCCTGGGACTCCGTCTAAAGGCCTGTGGTCTGCACAAGACACAAACATGTGCGGGCAAAGCCCGTGTAGGGGTGAGTATAAAAATACTCAGTAGGGACCCCAAAAACCCAAATCTAAAGAGAGACACTAAAAGGCAATAGTCCACTCATCCCAGACAGAGGGAACCCAGACAAGAGAGAAATTCCTTCTCATGACCATCCTCGGCTAATCACAACAAGCCATCTCTACTCAGGTGTATGCCCACACATACACCTTGAAAAATCCAGATATACTCCGCTGATGCACCATGACAAATAAGGTACGGAACTCATCACCAACAATGGTCCACAACAAGGAGAAAACATTCCACGATCACTATAATCCTAGATGACACTCATCTGAGAGACACATTCTATCAGATCTCGTAAAAACATCTCAGACGCTAACCTGAGAGATCACGCTCGTCGGATACCATCACTGAGGAATCCCCACTGAAACCACAAAAAAACCAAACTCCTCAGATAGGGGATTTCCCCTTTGTTCTTCTAGGGGATACCAGAACCCACACTAGTATATGAAGATTTCACAGATATGGGATCACTCCCATGGTCCACTGGAGGATACCATAAACTGATCTGGCATTCACAATTCTTACAGATATGTCATCACTCCCAATATCCCCTGGGGGATAGCACAAGAAGATCTGGCACCCAGCAGAAACACATCACTCATGTAGAGGATCATTGCCTTTGTAAAGGTGGTCATGACGATACCATAACCCTATCTGGTATATCCCATAACGTAGGGGATAAAACTGATGATGCACCAATCCTACCGAAACCACACATTGAGTAAGGGATCGTATTACCAATGATACCACAACCCTACTATAATCTTCATGCTGAGTAGGGGATCGAATACCCGATGATTCCAAAAAACTACTGAGCATGACCCACTGTGTAAAGGATCCTAATCCTGATAATTCCACAAACCCTACATGGTTAACCAGCTAGATTGGGGATCATCACCCATGGATAAATGGTCACATAGATACCAAGAACCCGATCTAGGGAAACGATGCTAGAGGATCCTACTCCGAGACCACCAGAGGGATGCCACAACACTAATAGATTAAATATCCCATCGTTAGGATCAAAATACAATACTAAGGTTGTGATTCCATGAGAACCCTTGTAGGAACCATCCAAGGGAGTACCCTCAACAACTTATGGTCCAAACGTCACTAACTCGAGCGACCGCCACAACTCCACACTGCACAACTCTGAGGCTGATATCGAGGCCACCAGCATGATCCATGTGGAGAAAAACACTGGATAGGCTGTTTACTCACCCATAATAGACAACCGGTGAAAAAATGAACTATTCACTATAGCTAGATTGTGCATGGCCAACACAATAATCCGGAAACTCATCATGCAGATCATACCGATGTGATCCCCTCGAAAAAACACACGAGATCAACTACGCGTTCGTCAAAAATGGACACCCAGTGAAAAAGGAACTATTCCCCCAAGATAGCTTGGGTGGGGCCCATGCCTCGATCCTAAAAATCATCAAATTTATTACACCATTGTGATCCTCTCGGAAAAACACTCAGAATCGACTATTCAGCAGCACAAAGCGGACTCCTGGTGAGGAAGTTAAGTTTCTCCGCAAACGCCAAAACCCGGCCACATGGGGCCCGAACCCCAATATCAACCCCAACACCCAATTAAACAACAAGAAAATTCGGCCATACCCTCAGGGCCTCAATGCCTTTGATGGCATGTCAATCAGATGGTCCGGGTAGATGATAAAACGGCCCGAAGTCGAATAACAATAAAATATTATTATTTTATTTGACGTTTCATGCTCCCAGGCCACGATCCCGAAACAAAAAACACCTAAAACCACACCTAATGGTTTGGATCGTCTCCAGGGACATGTGTTCGCAAACAGAATGCGATTCTGACCCCTGGATTGCCAGAAACATGGGTTTTAAAACACCAGTGTAATAAAAACGGGCCGGACCGGCCCGTGCCGGCCGGCCCGGCCACCGCCGCCGCTGGCCCACCCTATCCGGTGGCCCTCCACCATGGGAAGCTGAGCGCTGCTGCGCTCTGCTATGGGCCACCATGTTGGAGCCACCCCGACGGACCATCCACGAACCACCGGGGGCACCCTGGTGGTCTGTTTTGCGATCCGAAGGTACCCGCGCGACCATCGAGACGCAATCTTCCATCCTATGACAAAAAAATGAAGCAATTCTCATAAAAAGCATGATCAGGGGATTAAAACTCAAACTACCTACCTCACGGGAAAAATGCTACTGTTCTGACTTAGATCCGTGCTCCAAAGCTCCTGTTACATGATCCTGGAGGCTCTGCTGTCGAAATCCGAGCTTGACGTCACCTCGATGGCACGATTCCGTTCAAGGATCGTCATCATAAGGGTAGGATGATGAGGAAGGAGGGGGAATTCCTCCTCTATGCACTGTACATCCAGGGGGAGGAGAAAGTGAAGATATTTATTTTTAAAAAAAATATCTCCCATTTTGGCACCCAACGCACCTCCACCTGATTCCCGATGCAGAAAAAGGTAAGGTCGCACATAGGGTTAACACGACATTCTTAATGCAAAAATGGACTCAAATTGTCGATCCGAGACTCCTTTTAGATTTTATTCGAGCCAACACTCATAAATAAACATTTCTATTTATTTATGAAAATGCCCCTGGTGGCTTTTTCACAGCAGGCCCATGCCCATAATGTTTACACCCCGCCTAGGGTATATGGCACGTTCCAGACACAAATGTTCCCTCTGATTACCATTCTGATCTACTGTTTAGGAGATAACACTCCCCCACCACGTTCATAGTATAATAATACATAATATTTTTATATAATTAATTCCTGTCACACCGGTCCTCGGAATCGCATACCGTCTTCATGCCTAGCTCTAGATTTATCCAAAGAAATATTCCAATGTCAGACAGGGCCCAAAAACTGAGTCTCTACATCCTCCACCCTTAGAACATTTCATCTCCAAAATTCCATAAGCATAAGGAAAGTGGTTGGGCTCCCAACTGCGTCTCCCACACCAGCGAGTTCACCAATAAATACCCCTGCCTGAATGCATAAGTCAAAGTGAGTCATCCCCCACACCTCAACACTATCTGCTTTGGATGGAACTATCTCACCCGCATGGTTTTAATCGAGTCACAAAAATGCGTCTCAGTGGGGGACTGATCCTTTTTCCTCATGAATTCGAAGAACGCTGAACAACCTCCACACAGGGTCTTACCAATGCCCTGAGAAAAACTCGAGCAACCAATGAAAATGAAAGAGTTCCGCTAAATAGTGTTTGTCAAACTACTGAAGAATGTAGAAAGGACACAAGGAGTACCTCTTTCCATCTACGGAGCCACTGGGTCAACAACCTCCAGGGATTGCAGTTGTCCTCACCCTCGGCCACTAGATCTCTGAGCTTGGCGTGGACCACCTGGGAGTGGCGGTGTTGGTAACTAATACCGCATATCACCTCCGGCTGCTTCACCAGCTCCGCCATTACTTCTGCCACCCTACTGACCTCTTTGCTCAAGACTCTACCTCTGCCAAGGCGGTCTGTCGACTGGCTCCCTCTCAGCAGCACGACGGGTCAGACATTCTTTAGCAAGATGTACCTGATCCTCACAAGCATAACACCATCTCTCCTTCAGATAACCAAAACTGGCCTACGAGCCCTGATCCTCAGATCCTCCATCCTGGGGTCGCCTCCGTAAATGTCTCCCACGTCTGGGCCCCTGACTCTGTCATCAGCTATCAGATACCGGTCTGACTGATGAAGTCTCACCTCTCGCGTGCCCAACACTAACAGGCAGGATCTGCTCGACCATAAATCTCTCCACCACCAAGGCTCTCTCCAGTACTCCAGCATAGGTGGGAAGTCACAAAGAAACTACACCTACTCGAATGTCTCTGCGTAAGCAATGGACGAAGTTCTTGAACCCTAAAGAATGGTCCTCATAACATATCTAGGGAGTAACACGACAATTATGTAAACCACACCGAGCACTAAGACACGGTCATGCCCTCCTATCAAATCTGCAAAAGCTCCTAAATCCGTACTGACCTCAGCATCAACGGATAGAACTCTTCCCTGAAGATCCGCACAATCTCTGCCCACATGATCATATCCTCGTCAGGGGATTGTGTCACTAAACTCCACCATTTCCCAGCCGAACCATGCAGAAGGCTCGCCACTAGGACCACCTTCTGATCTAGGGGTGTCCTCACCAGGTGGAAAGCACGGGTGACTGCTTTGAGCCAGTCCTCAGCTGCCTGAGGGTCTGGATCTCCCTGAAACCTCAAAGTTCACTGCCTCTGGAACTCGTGCATCACACTCAACCTGTGTACAACCTCATCCGACACTTCTGGCACAACCAGCTACTTGACAGGTGGTGGCGCAACTGGCAGACCACCTAGAGGTCCAGCCTCGAACCTGCGCCTTTGTCCACAGCATCTAGACGAGGAAGAACGTCAACAAAATCCTATTATAGTACCCACACTGGCTGTAATTGTGGAGGCATCCTAAAGTACATTCAAGATGGGCCACAGTAAAAGAGTATATCTAGTCAGCGGACTCAAGGTGAACAAGGAAAAACCCAAAACCCAGTTCTATATGATACATGTACAGTTTTCCCCTGAGACCAGTGTACGTATGTCCCGAGTCGAAAGGCAGTTTGTAAGAGTCCTGGTGAATCGATACGTTGGCCGCCGTACCAACACTGATGTCCCTGGCCTGAAAGATGAACTCGAAACACCCTAACACTTCCGCAATGCAACCCTAACCAAAATCACAGCTAGACCAACTATGCTTTGTTATCCCAAAGGTGGAACCGCCTTTGATACCTCTCTGTCATGATCCGACCGAATGGGGCCCGATCCATGACACCCGAAGCCCACCTCCAATAGTCCAGGGGGGGCGTATAAGACTGAGTAGGCTATCACACACATTGGAGGCATTTTCCCATGGTACCTGTATACACATAACCACATACACCTCCATGCAACAGTGCAGAGATATATAAATGATGGAATGAAAATGAATGCATACAACTATCCCAAACCAATGTACATCAAAGGTAAAAAGGGAAAAATAGGTACCACCAAAAGAAAACTGTAATGTGTCCAACCTACTCATTAGGACGGAAAACACTGCCAAAAAACCTTTTGGTAATCTCCTCAGTACAGATCTAGTAAACACCCTGGTCTTACTGGCTCACTAAGCTCTGCCTACTCTAGGTCCTCCTGGGACTCCGTCAGAAGACATGTGGTCGGCACAAGACACAAACATGTGCAGGAAAAGACCATGTAGGGGTGAATATAAAAATACTCAGTAGGCACCCCAAAAACCCAAAAAAAAGAGAGAAACTAAAAATAAATAGTCCACTCATCCCAACTAGAAGAAACCCAAATGTGAGAGAAAATCCATCTCATGAACATCCTCAGATAAACACAACTAGTCAGCACAACTCAGGTGTTTTCCCAATCATACACCTTGAACATTCCAGTTATACTCAGCTCATGCACCATGCCACATGAGGTACCGAACCTATCACCAGCAATGGTCCACAACTAGAAGAGCACACTCCACAATCACTATCATCCCAGATAAAATTCATCCGAGAGATACACTCCATCAGATCCCATTCAAACATCTTAGACACTCACCCAAGAGATCACGCTTGTCGGATACCGTCACTAAGAAATCCCCACTGAAACCACAAAACACCAAAGTCCTCATATAGGGGATCTCACCTAGGGTATGCTAGGGGATACCAAAACCCACACTAGTATATGAAGATATCACAGATATGGGATCACTCCCAGGGCCCGCTGGAGGATTCCACAACTGAATCTGGCATTCGTAAATCTCACAGATATGAGATCACTCCTAGGATCTGCTGGGGGATACCACAACCCGATCTGGAACCCGGCAGAAACACACCACTTAGATAGAGGATCTTCTCCCGTGTAAATGTGGTCATGATGATACCGGAACCCTATCTGGTATAACCCATGTTGTAGGGGATCGAACTGATGATGCACCAACCCTACCAAAACCACACTCTGAGTAGGGGATCATATAACCAATGATATTGTAATTATAATATAATCATCACACTGAGTAGGGGATCATATACCCGACTATGCCACAACCCTACGGAGCATGGCACACTACACAGGGGATCATAATCCCGATAATTCCACAAACCTTACAGGGTTAACCAGCAATACAGGGGATCGCCGCCTGTGGATAAGCGGTCACAGCGATACAAAGAACCTGATCTAGGGAAATGCAACTAGAGGATCTCGCTCCTAGCCCACCAGAGGGATGCCACATCTCTAACAGATTAATCATACCATTGAGAGGATCACAAATTGATACTATGTTTGTGATGACGTGTGAACCCTCATAAGAACCAACCAAGGGAGTACCCTCAACTGTTGCTGGTCTAAACGTCGATAACCCGAGCGACCCGACACAACGCCACACCGTGCACCTCTGAGGCTGATACCGAAGCCACCATGATGATACGCATGGAAAAAATGCAGGATATGTTGTTTACTCGCCGAAAACGAACAACCGGTGAAAAGGCACTATTCACCATAGCTAGCCCATGTGGGTCCCACACAACGATATAAAAACTAATCAAGAGGATCATACTATTGTGATACCCTTGGAAAAAAACACGAGATCGACTACTCATTCGTTCGAAACGGACACCCGGTGAAAAGGCACAATTCACCGAAGCCATCTCAGGTAGGGCCCATGCCTAGATGCAAAAAATCATCAAACGGATTGCTCCATTGAGATCCATTCGGAAAAAGACTCAGGATCGACAATTCATCTTCCAAAATTGGACTCTTGGTGAGGACGTTGCATTTCCCCGCAAAGGCCAAAACCCGGACTCGTGGGGCCCACACCCCGATATTGGCCCCAACCCCTGAAAACCAACAAGAAAAGTTTGCTATACCCTCAGGGCCTCAACGCCTCTATCTTCACGTAAATCAGACGCTCCGACTAGAAGATACAATGGCCTGATGTCGAATAATAATAAAATATTATTATTTTATTTGACGTTTCACGCTCACGGGCCACGATCCCAAAACCTAAAACTCCCAAACCCACACCGAAAGGATTGCTTCATCGCCAAGGATGAGTCTCCAAAAACATCATGCGAATTTGACCCCCGGATTGCAAGAAATGGGGGTTTTGAAACACCTATGTAATAAAAAGGGGTCAGACCTGCCTCAACTGGCCCACCCTGGACAATTGCCCTCCGCCTTGCGGCGCTCCGCACCGCCGCAGACCGTCGGGGGCACCCCGGTGGTCCGATTTGCAGTCTGAACGTTCCGGTGTGACCCTCAAGATGTGATCTTCCCTTCTACGACAAAAAATGAATCAATTCGCAGAAAAAATGAGATCAGTGGATTAAAACTCAAACTGCCTACCTCATGGGTGAAACACCGATGTTCTGACTTAGATTTGTGCTTCAAAGCATCCGTTGCACGATCCTACAGCGTCTGCTATCGAAATCTGAGCTCAAAGACACCTTGATCGTGCGATTTTGTATGGTGATTATCGTCAAAAGGGTAGGAGGAGGTCGAAGGAGGAGGAATTCCTCCTTTGTGCACCGTACGTCCAAAGGAGGTGGGGGAGGAGAATTAAAAGATATTTATTTAAAATAAAACACTCCCATCTCCGGCTCCCGACACGCCTCCACCCAAAGCCCGATGAAGAAAAAGGTAAGGTTACCCATAATGTAAACATGACGTTCTGAATGCAACGATGGACTCAGATTTTTGATCCGAGACTCCATTCATAAGTTATTCGAGCCAACACTCAAAAATAAACTTTTCAATTTATTTACGAAAATTCCCCTAGTAGCTTTTCTTCCAACAAGCCCATGCTCTCATAGTTTACACCCCACCTAGGGTAAATGATACCTTCCAGAAACAACTGTGCCCTCAGATTGCCATTTTGAGCTACCGTTTATGAGATATCACACCCCCGCCACTTGCATAGTATAAAAATAATAAATAGTTTTATAAAATTAATTCCGAGCACTCCAGGCCTCATAATCGCATTCTGTCATTGTGCCTAGCTCTGAAATTACTCATAGAAATATTCCAAATTCTGATAGGGCCCAAAAACTGAGTTGCTACAAAATTTACCTAGATCCATATTAAGTCTTATTCTAGAAAAGAATGCATTTTAAATGTATAGAAATGCCTTCATTCTATAAATTTTAGTAAAACCTACAATCTAAATTGGAATATGGACTACCTTAACAAATTTATATTGGATTTACTAACACATGAATACACCCTAAATCATCCAATTTAATGGGGATTCATTCTTTTTTTCGCTAATATTTTTTCTCCCTTTTTTATCTGATTAAAATTATTTAATTTGATTGGTCTATTGAATTAAAAAACGTTATATCATTTCTTTATTAACATATAATTATCATTTTGTGTGATGTGAAAATTAAATATATTCATTTGGTTACATTTATTATTTGTTATACTATTGAATTTTATTTTTAGGGTCTATAATTCTATGATTTTTCAAAATGTATTCCTCATGTTAAGTGATTAAATTATTGAAGATTTGATAAAAATTGATATCTATATTGATTTTCATTTATATTTTGAACATCATAAAGAAATATTTATGATATTATAATCTATAAGTGTTATAAGATAATGAATCTTATTTTTTTATTTAAAATATATTACTCTATATGTTATTTGATAGTTGGGTTTTTTGATATTATATTGTTATGAAATCTATAATTGATGAAAATTTTTATGTTATTATCTTTTCATTTTGTACAATACCAAAATGGATTTCTAAAAAAATAATTTAATAAAATATGAATTATTTCATTCTAAAATTGAATAATTCAAACAAATTTAAATTTTCCTTTTATTAATTTTATGCACCAGTATTTTCTACAAACAAATACATATATTGATATTACTCATTAAATAGTAAAAAATATTTATACAAAAAGATATATTTTCCTCTAATTTATATTAACACTAAAAATTTTATCACCAACACATGATACAATTATTAATATTTATAATAAAAAATAAAAAGATTGATAAATTTTTTTATAAATTTGTTTTCAATAACATATAAATATTTAACAATTTTATAATATAAATGTTTTAATTATTTTCAACAAATGCTTTATTTTTCAATAATATAATGTATTTTTATTCAGAATTGAGATTTTTATATTTTAATATTATTAAACTGTAATATTTTAGGGAATTGGTCTGGTTAAACCCTTGTCACTATCATTAGTATTCACTTTTTCCAACCTTCCCTCACATTCGACATTACCATATCCTCATCAAAATCTATAATGCTAGTTCCCTGCCACTACCCCACTTTGGCACATGAAGGATATGACACCCCCAATCAACTATACGTAGATGTAGTCAATTTGATTAAGTTTACCTTACTAATTCTGATATCTGTTTTATTAATTGATAGCTAAATCAGAAAGATGGTTGGATTTTTTTATACTTTAGACACTATCTAATTTCCAATTAGCTGCTATGAGCATATTAACCTCTAGTAAATGATTAAAAAATCACAATTCAAGAGTGAGCCTAATTTTTTACTGTTCCTTTATTAATCATTTTTTATCAAATTTATTAGTATTCTCTATCAATTATGAGATTGATTATCATTCCAAATGTTAATCTACCATAAAAGGTGGTGGAGGTTGGCCACATAATTAATCAATTAGTAGTTTTCTTATTTCTCAATTCATCAATACTTGTTTCATCATTCATTATGTATTATGAGGAAACATTTCCACATATTAGATTCCTATAAAAAAAATATACGCTAAAAATGTAATTTAGTCCAATCTGTTTTTTCAACTAAAACCAAAAATTAGTATACAATTCTCAAAGGGTTATCTAAATTTTTCCCCTAAGTTATACATTTAGCCAACAATGTTTCTTCATTCCCATTAAGGCTTTGTCTTAATAGTACATTCATAGTTTTCACCTGAGAATATTGACTAATTATTATCTTTAATGGTTTAATATAAAATTTTCAAATAAAACATTATAAAAAATAATTTATTTTAGTAACATAATTTTCCTGGAATTAACGAGAATTTTAGAATAGTGTTATTATGTGTGTATCTTGACTTATTTTTAGGGCTTATTTTTTGTCCATTTTTATTTTTTAAAATATTTAAATAAGAAAACGTTTATTCTCTCAGTTTTATTATTTTTCTAAATATTCACACATTCTAGATCCTCTATAGATATAGATATGATTGATCATGGTGTATGATCATTTGAATTAATAATGTTATACAATGTGTTTGAATATTCTATACACACCATGTCGAGGAAAGTGTTATAGTTATTTAATATAGTGGACCCCTCTTAACATGCTATATGTCATTGTATCTTCAGAGAAATGTACGAATTTTTTTTTATTGGTTATTATATTATTGAGTTTCTAGAATACAAACATTGATGTGTATGATGAAAAAGACATGCACAAAATGAAAAATACTCTCATAGGAGGGAATTGATTGTATAACTCTGAAACTAGAGAAGTTGGTGTCATTTATCCAAGATTTATATAATGTTTAATTTTTGTGTATTAATATTTTTTATTTTATTTATAACACATGTTGAGGGAATGAAGCTTTATATATGTAGCACATAATCTTTTAATAGTATTTACTAAACATTAATATTTATATATTTTCATTTATATATATAATTATATTGATTTTTATCGAATAACATTCGTTATTTATATAGTTTTGACAAATGTGGAAGCTTGTTCTATACTGAATTGAAAAAAATTTCATGCCCAAGATACCCATATAATATTCCATGGCATTTTTAATTAACTTTTTATTCAACTTATAGAATGTAATTTTCAAGAGATTTTATCTCATTATGATCATTTTTTTCCAATTGATTCCCATATACATTTTGATAAAATTATTACATTAATTTTATTTGTGTTTTTTATGAGTTTCGTTAGGGAAATGTATTTGAATATAATTTTGGTTATATACATGTGTTTTATTGGGTAGTCCCCCGTAATAACTGATGTGTAGACTAATCCTATATTTTTTATTATTGAACATATTGAGTGGGTTTCCCTCAAATTTTATTATCAATTGTTTGGACCCCCAACCTTTTCCTATGATTTAGTTTTTATGGAATTCATGTTACATGGGATTGGAATGTTTGATTGAGATGAATGATTGAAGGAAATCTCCATTTTTCCTATCATTTACATTAATACAACATAGAAAAATAACTATTTTAGTTTTCATTTTAATTTATTATTAAACCTACTTATGGAACATCGATTGTTATATAGGTGTTAAATAATATAATGTTTAAACCATCTTGTACAACATTGATTGGTATAAATATCATTATCTAAAATTTGGGAGTGATTCCTATCTTGTATGGGTGACATTATGTGGGACACATGTCTCAATGGTTTATGGAGATTGAAAAGTCAAATATCCCATTATTATAAGGATGAAAACTCCTTAGACTATGTAGGAACGCCTTCTTCCATCCCTCGTCCACAATTTGATGGAAGGTGGTGATGGGAACCCCTCAGTAGTATTTTCAGATTTCTAGTTATCAAAATGGAGAGAAGTATGTTCCAATACCAGTTGGGGATTCATAAATTCAATCTAATGTGGCTGAAGCTTTCCAATATGGAATTCCTTGAAATTAGATCTCCCCTCATTGCATGATGAAATTATTTGGTCTCCTCGATGAAGAGGGAAACGGTGATCCCACAAAACAAAAAGTCTTTAATAGTGGCTAATATGAATAAGAAATCTTAGTAGTTGATTAACATTGATATCATGAATGATTGGATGGATGTTTTTATCAAAGATATCACTTTCTTAATATGTGTAAAATTCTCATACTGGGAGGATGACTATGATTCTCATTCCAAAAGTGCTTCAAATTTTTTTGACTAATGATGTAATTGTTTTTTATTTTATTTGGGTTGTATGTGTGACTTAATTTAATAAAAAAGACAAAATGAATTTTTATAACATGTCTACTAGACATTCCTGAGTTTTTCTTAGAGTTTGAAAATGATTTTATATTATTTTTGAATAATTTTTTCAAATAAATCCTTGATTTTTTGTATTTTAAAATAATTTTATTTTATAATTATTATTTAATATATATTTTATTTAATATTTGTAATAAATGTAATATTATTTTTCAATAAATATTGGAATATACACACATAATATTATATTAAATAAATATTTAACAGATATTAATTATTATTGTTGATTATATATATTTGTAATAATATGATCAATAGATAAATATAACATATTAATCTATTGCTAAACATTTTAACCAAAATTTTTATATAATATGTTGGTATTATTTTAATATCAAAGGAACTATTTCATCTATTGTATTAACATTTAGTTACAGAGTTTTTATTGAAAATTTATTGACATGATATATTTTTTTGGTAAAAAATTTAGCCAAAAAATCACTTTTACCAATAGATATAACCATGATGTAAAAGACTTATTATTTTTTAGTGTTAGAAAATACATTTATTCTCTTCATTTTTGAGTCTGAGAGTTGGTTCAGGTGGATTTTGTTAATCAAATATCAAGATAACTTATTGGTAATGATGACAATATCCTTTAATCCAATCGTCATCTCATTTGATCTCTAATCAAATAATTATATCACATTCAACATTGACCTGGTTAATTATAATTTTCAACATTCACTATGACCAAAACACATTCTATAAGGAATATTATTCATAGAGGAGAACCACATAATTATGAAAACACAATTATTGGATGTCTAAATGATGACATGTTATTTTCAATATATGAAACTATAGGATTAATCTAGGTCATTCATGGTCATTATTTTAACATTTCGTGATAGTTCATGAATAGGTTTTGATTTTCCAATATATATCCCATGGGAGTGTCAAACCATGTGTGTGGAAAATTCTATTTTCATGTAACAGGTAATGCTCGAGTTAAGATCAATCCACGTCACTTAGATTCATTGCCCCTATGTACATCTGTACAAGAATTACCTAATCATATAATATCTAGTTAGTGATATTTTTCTAGGTAAACCACATAATCTCTTCCTTACCAAAAATTTAGGATATCATCATATACATAGACTAATCCTATGGATTCTTCAGTAAATTTTTCACATCCTAATTTCCAATGGATAACTAAATGTTTCCTCTGATACCAACTATAGATACCCCATGTTCTCCTATCAAAATATTATATCTTTTTAAATAAATAGTCACTACAATTCACAAATGAACACCCATGGACCATATAGGATTAGTTTCTCTAGATAAACGATACACTATATTCTTATTTCATGAATATTTTTTAATGTCACCCATAGATATATTTCTATTTATTATTCCTCGTAAACACACCCAACATAAAACCTTTATTTATAATGAATAGAATGGAAAAATATGAATGGGTTAGCTTGGATTTCCCATAAGGTTAAATAGGGGATATATTAATATAATATGATCATAAGGGTATGATAAATTGATAATAACATTTTAAATTCATACCATACATATAATAGGTCACAAACTTGTGACAAGACATAAATCATGGTAGTTCATAAGACATAAATCATAAAGGAATTAAATAACATGATATATTTAATCCATAATACATGGAGTGTGGAATACACCTAATAATTGTAAATATTCTGTCTCGGATATCTACCAATACAATCATAACTTGTTATGGTTAGAGTAAACAACCATGTACCTACTTCTGTCCTGGGATAACCTCTCATGTATCATATTTTGAGCCAGGATAACCTCTCATGTACCCACTTTCAGCCTTCAGATAACCTCATGTATACCCTTTGAGATCATATAATATTAATCATTACCCAATGCATTCTATGGAGATATAGGTACCAACCATCTCAAAATGAAAATCATACATACTTGTTCCCCATGATCAAAAAAAATTAACCACATAAAAACCCACGAAAAGAAATAAGTTTCACACACATTTAATCATATAATAATCTTTATAAAGACAACATGTATTATAATCATATCATAATAACTAATGGAAAAGAATTGGATTTCAAAATAAATTTATCATGGTAAAACCAATGGAATATGAACATGTTTCATAAAAATCATCATAATCCAAAACCATCTAGAGAAGGAATAATGATGGTATCTTTTGATCATATCCCCAAAAATGCTTATGTAACATCAATGGATGGATCTATAGATGGAAAATATATTGAAACTAAAATCACATAGAAATTATTTAAAGAAATTACAATTTTTTATAATGACATTTTAAAACTTCATATTCATAAAGTATTTTTAAACGTTTTTTCTTCAAAATTACCATGACCACATATAATGGATAATTCTGTATATGTTTAAATGTATATTGCTATTACATTTTAGGTAAATGGAAAATGGTCTTTGTTTTGAAAATTCCATGAGGATTCTATTTAATTTCATAAAACAAAAAAAATAAAAACAATGACTTTAAAAAATCACATGGAATATTTAAAAAAAAATTAAAATTTTTTTGATAAAAATTACTTGGAAAAAAATTGTTTCTTAAGTGAAGTGAAAAATAAAGGAGTTTTTATTTAAAAATTTTTTTTGGAATTATGAGAACAAAAAGAGGTTAAGATGATAGGAAAACATATATTCTAAACAAATAACCGATTTAAAATAAATATCATGGGTTTTTTAAGAGATATATCATAATATTCCACCACGATCATAAAAAACAATAACAATCTTTAAAAATAATGAGATTGTATACTAAACCCCTTACCACTTTGGTAACCATTAATAATATTCTCACTGGAAGAATAATGTTCAATGAATCTAATAATATAATGAGAATGTACAAATTCATGATATTACATGGAAATTATGTTTATTATAATCCTCATAAATGAATATAGGTGCATCATAGAACACATGTCCCAAAGAAGAAAAATTGAGACAAAAATCCCTTGTCGTATTGGTAATCTCTTGAATCGTACACCCTATTATATAAAAACATCAAACAAAACATTAAATATCATGGATATAAGAACATTTCTGGTATAATATATCAAAGGGGAAATGTGTACGATCTTAACCTTTTATATAGAACCCTTGATATTTTTTGAGTTACAATTTTACATAGTATTGAGTATAGTTTGTATTGATATAATATTGGTGGTTTTGGGTGAAATTTGGAATTTTCTGGAAGAGACATTGGTAGTGTATGACTGGTGCATTGTTTTCCAAAACTATTCTCCCTACCACAGCAAACTGAAAAACCACTGACAGAGCATTATTTCATGTCTAGTTTATTGTTTTTAAAACCATTCACCACTAACCCCTAGAAGGGTTTCACGGTTTAGGAATATAGTTTGGAAAACCATTCTCCCCTGCCTAAGAACATGATCCCATAGGTATTATTATTCATAAAAATGGATTTAATATTATAGAACCCACTGGACTTTACTATATATTAACACAACAACACCCTAAATAATTTCTCCCATTTTGGATGCTCCCAAATGAATTCCAGGGCCTTCTAAACTCCATACTTGGTGAATCAAACCCCATATTATAGATTATCCCACTCACAGTAAGAGATTATCATCCTGATTTTATTACCCTCTCTCTCCTATGTTTCTCTTTTTATTTAACGGGTTGTTTTGATCTAATTTTAGTGGATGTGGATCTCAGTTTCTATTAATATAATATTTTTATCTTGGATCTAGGTATTATATAGAGATCTCAATTCTATGTCATATTCTTGATATTTGTTCTTGAAATGAGGAATTCCATTGGGGAGCATTCATCATCAATCCTATGGTAGGTGGTCCAAATTTCAAATCCCATTGACTTTATTTAATTAATTTTGTGTAATTGTGAAATTATTAATTTCTATTCATGTTCAATTTCATTTATGATTAAATTGATTTAATTTTATTATCATGTGATAATGTTTGGTAAAATCAGGGGCAATATAAATTGGTGGAATTTGATTAATTAATTGGTTAATTAATTATTTTATTATAAATACATAATTGATGAGAAATTTGGATTCTTTAATTGGTCAATTAATGTTATATAAATTAATTAGAAATATGGATAATGATATGGTTAACTTGACCTTAATGGGTTAATGGGTTATATGAATTGCATAATAAAATATGTTTTAATGGTGAATTGATAATATTATTTCATGTGATTAAATAATTAAATAATGACATGTTTTGATAAATTGTAATGGTATATCATTGTGTGAAACATTTATTAATGGGTTAATTGTCATTAAATAGAATAAATGAGATATACGTGATATATGATATGTGTGTGTGTGTGTGTTTAATTGATATATGAGTATTGGACAAGGAATAAAATGTATGAAACTAACTTGTGTGAGACATGTGATTATGATTGTGGGATAGAAACTATATATTCCAACCCCTAATTGTGTGATACATGTCATAATGAAGGCACGACACAAACTTCTTCTTCAAAATCCCTCTTTTATGATACATGTGATAATTAGTGTGGGACAAAGACTCCTTCAAATGATCACATGTGTGATACATGTGATTATATATGTGGGACACGGACTTTGGCATCAAAATATATCATGTGTGATATATATGATAACATTTACAGGACACATACCGCTTCTTCATAATCCCACGAGGTCATAGACATTACATTCTATGACTAAAATGTTTGAATTTGACTATGAAACCAATTTGTACTAAAATTAATTGATATGAAAATATAATTTCTAACCATCATATTTTGATATGTGATATTCATTGCGGGTATAGTTCAATGTATGGTATTAGCCAATATAGGTATTCATGGATTGCATGTTCATAGAAATCTGATGGTTTTTGTGGATAAATAATGAATAATTTAATATATGTAAATTCATTATATTCATTCTTGTATTTTGTTCTATATAAAACTAAATACTTTTTTCTTAACAATATATTGTTTTTTATTTCATTGGTGGTGGACTACTATGTTTTACTCACGCCATACTCAGTTTCCTGATCACTAAATGAATAGACTTCATGTTTACATGACTGGATAAGGGAAAGAGTCCTAGGATAGATGGTTGAGTTGGTCTGGAGCATGGATGACAGAACCAAACATGATTCATGACGAACATGGGAGTTTTCAAGATATTGATTTATTTTGGGTTTATTTATATTGAAACATGACACGTAATTGACACGACATATCAGTTGTACAGTCTTGGATATTGGGTTCCTATTTGAAAATCACGTAATACTTGTATAATTATTTTTTGGTTATACCTTTTAGATATTAATTATTTATTTTCAATATTTTATTCCACAATTAAGTAGGTAACATCCTCCCCATTATTTTTATTATGCCATCTTTTCTAGTTTGCAGCCTCTGGAGTTTGAGGAGTCATTCCTATGGTCATGTGGCCAACAGGCTCTGGGCACTGGTGTGTGGCACCTAGGTTGAGACATTACAAAATAATATTTGATCCATGTTTCATTTTATTATATTTTTTATTACTATTTGGGAAATGTATATTGGATACTAGGATGATTCAGTCTTTCTCCATGATCTCATGCATGGGAGTATATT
The DNA here is from genome assembly GCA_963277665.1 of Viscum album. Lineage (NCBI taxonomy): Eukaryota > Viridiplantae > Streptophyta > Magnoliopsida > Santalales > Viscaceae > Viscum > Viscum album. The sequence continues at coordinate 1,282,681,687 of OY728127.1, forward strand.
ACCCATGTAAGGGTAAAAACCTAAATACCAATGTAGGGATTTTTGTTATTAGTTTTTTGTCACAGTTGGATTTTATTTCACCTCAGGTGATGCTCTAGTTGTGTAATGTGATTATTGTTTATTGATATTTTTTTAGATTTTACTCATGGCCCATAATTTCATGACATTTGAATATGATTGTATCATTATAATTACTCAATAATATTTTGTGTCATACATTATTTTATGCAGTCATGGGAAAAGAGTTTTTGCATAATTTATATAAAGGATAATGTTTTTACTTTCTTGTATATTTGAAATCAAAAGGATCATAATATAAATTAAATGGTGTAAAATTATTGAAGATGTAAATAAGCAGGTGTATAATAATATTCTATAATATGAGATCATGCTTACCCTTTCCTAACCATGACCTAGATGTGGGGTGGTTAATGGTAGAGATGTAACATCAATTTTAACCATCTGGAAGTGTTCATGGGAATAAATTGTAATGGATTATTTTGACTAATCATTATGTAAATGTGTTATATTATATTTTTGTATCCAAAAACATGGGATTGAAATTGAAATGATATGCATACATAAAGATTATTTTTGAGGTGATGATTTGTGTTTATGACTGGAAATGATCCACCAACATTGGAACATTCAGAACCTATAGTGTCGAGTGGGGAAGATATAGATAAATTCGTTGTGAACATTTCATACACAATGTAGTTCATAGAAAGAGACGTAGGATGATTTGTGAAATAGATGTCTAACCTGACTAGGTATTTTTAGTTGTAGCACGGTTTTACATTCACTAAAGAGGTTGGAACAAAAGGAGTTTATTTCTGGATTGAGTATATTCAGAAAATACATGACCACCTCCGGAGTTATTCTAAGAAGAGAGTCAAATTGTCTACAAACATGGTACATAGTCTATAAATGTATTGGTTCCACATCCAACCAGGAGATGGACTACATGATAATAAGAAATGGAGGAAATATTTGGAAAAGTTGTTGGAGAAATTTTACCCTGAGACACTCATAAAAGACATAGATGCTAAGGTTATGAGGATGAATCAAGCAAATATGTCTTTAGTAAACAAATATAGTTTATTTATTGGCTTCTCATGATTTTTCCCAGGGTTGATGGGAGATGAGGATACTATGTAAAAGCAGTTTTGGGATGGTATTAAATGTATAATTAAGTCTAAGTTGAATGTATTTAGGCTAAATAAGTGTTTAGAAGTTGTAAATTAACATCTCATTTACTAGGTGAATCGAAAGGATGCTTATGGTTGATGATATTTGGTTTTTACTTCAAGGTTTAGAGAAAATCATTTAGATTTTTGTAAATATATTTATGAGAATATTGACAAGATAATTGGAAATGACAGTTTCTAGGGGGATGGGCTAGATTGAAAGGACCACACATGAGTGACCTGCCATTAATGTGGATGGTCGGGTCACAATCATTGAAATTCTCCCCGACTACTGGTTGAGTGTCAAGGATGGAGTGGGATGTGATGCCAAAAAATGTTTTGTAGTAACACACAATTGATGGGTGATGGTGCAACATCAAGTAAAAATTAGAGAGTTGGAAGGGGATATTCTACACTATATCATTCATGATGCTAGGGAACTATTGGGCATACAGGTCGAGGTAGTAAATGTAGTGCTTCTAGTAAAGACAACATGTATCAACATAGTTGTGTATATTAGGTAAAATAGTCTACATCACATGGAAGAGAAGAAGTATAATTGCATGTAGTTCATCCTACACTTATGGATAGCAAGTCTAGACCATCAATAGGTAGATATAATATTTTTTTAGATTATTTTCTAGATTGTTCCATATTTGATACCATTTCATCTCATTCATTATATCTTGACAAATTTTAAATGGTTTTATCAGGGATGCGGTGTTTGTGAGAGGGGTTATTATGATAAATACACCATTTTAACTATGCTCGAGATACATCTCCTTATATAAGCGGTGTTCTCTAATAATCGAGGAGTATCATTTTCATTGGGATTTGTACATTCTATAATTGTTAGGATTTTACCTAATTATGGGTATGTAATTTTTACTCGAATGCCAATCCCACGTAGAATGTTACCATAAGAAAGTAATGTTTTTGACTCCTATGTTTGTAAAATATATTTGTCATGCAAGGTGTGATATCTAGGCAGGTTGTATAGGCCCATTTCTTCAACAACTGGGAGAGATCGTCGGCCAAGGTTCAATTTTGTTTATGGATGATGGGGGTGTGAAATATGATGTATTTCCCTAGGTATTGAATATCTTCCATGGTGTATTTTTAGAGGAATTCTCTGGGATTTTACCAGAGAGAGATGTGGAATTTACAATCGTGCTTATTTCAGGGGTTGAGACAATTTCTATCCCACCATAAGAATGAAACCAATATAGAATCAAGATCATAGGACTCAATTTAAATAGTTGATGGATAATGGGTTTATCCATCCAATTACAAAACCTGGGCATTCTCCAGTCTAGTTTTCAATGAATCCTGATGGAATTTTATGATTATGTGACTATTACTAGAAATTAACCTGAATAATAATGATGAATTGGCATCTTATTCTGTGTATTGAATATATATTTTAAGTGTAGAGGGGATCATGTGTTTTTATCAATGATCAACCTGAGATTAGGGTATCATCAGTTTAGATTTCGACCATATAATATACTAAGGACAACATTTAGAAGTTGGTATGGCCTTTATGAGTTTGAAATGATGATGTTTGGGAAAATGAATTCATGAGAAGTGTTTATGCATTTGAGGAACCTAATCTTCCACTCGTACCTGGATTAATTTTTGTATGTGTTTGTGACTAGCATCATATTTTACATTAACACACATTACAATCATTAGAAACATCATGAAATCATCTTATGTACAATGAGAGAGTATATGGTATACACCCAACTATCAATGATTCAGTACTAGATTGTTTGGGTACACTTTATGGGTCACATTATCTCAAAGGAAGGAGTTTTAGTTGTCATGTAGAATGTTTAAGATGTTGATTCTTGGGTGTAACCAATGAATGTTTTTGGTATCCATAGCTTTCTGGGGTTGGTGGATTATTGTCAGAGGTCTATCCATTACATTTTTGTTTGGAAGAAACATAATCATGATTAAACATGAGGGGGTTAATTTTTGAATGGTCAAGATCATGTGATAATGTCTTCTAGGAGTTGAAGGGGAATTTTAAAATGACACAAATCTTGAAACTACCCACGATAGGTGTAGATTATATGGTGTTTTCTTACCCTTATAGTGTCAGGCATCGAGTAGGGTTTATGCAGGGTGATTTAGTTGTGGACTAAGTCACAAAACTATTGATTCCATATGAAAAAAACTACCCTACACATGACCACTAATTATATAGAGTGGTTTATTCTTTGACGTGTTAGAGTAATTATCTAGTTGGTGAAAATTTTATTGTGTATATTGGCCAAAATAGCTTAAATTAATCATTTTCTCAATGAGGATTGAATCTTCGGTACTGATGATGGTCTGAGTATATGATGTGATTTTATTTGAGCTAAAATATATGCTTGAAATGGGGAATAGTTTTTATGATGATTTATGTAGTAAGAATGAAACTCACATATTTTTGGAGCTTTTTTTGAGTGGAAGATGATGACTTTATTAGAAGAAATTAATATTGTGTTTTAGGAGGGCACATATAAGATGATTCTCATACCAGTTTTAGTGGAGTCTACCCTTTTTAGCCAAATTAGAGACATGCAATATGAAGGTCCAAAAATGTTTTTCTGTTAGGTAATGCCTTAATGGTAGGGATTCACCATCCAATTCAACAATAGATGTGGAAGAGATCATATATATTAAGAATGTGGTCATTGTAACTATGAGTATATATTAGTAGATGATGTGTGAATTCCATGCCTCAAAGTGGATGTTATATCTTGGTATGACCAAAATTTATCATGAACTAATTCATAAATTTTGGTGCTAGATCATCAAAAAGGAGATATCTAGGTTCACGACATAATGCTACACCTTAATAGGGGATGGCTGATAATCAATGAAAAGGTGGTTTACCACTTTTTTTGACCATTCCGGAATAGAAGATGGGGGATGTTACTATGGACATTGTGGTGGGTCTACCAAGGAATCCTCAAATGAAGGAATATATTTTGGGGATTTTGGACTATATGAAAATGGTATCTCATTTATTTCCCATATAGGATACCTTTTTAGTAGATATGTTGGGATATGTGTATGTTCAGGGGATAGTTCTTGTACACAAGGTGCCAAAAATTATTGTTTCCTACCTTGACTCATGTTTTACATCATGCTTTTTAATGGATTTTTTAAGCATCATGGTACATAGGTGTTTTTACGTTTGAAATTACACCAACAAAAAAACCGGAAGTCAAGACATAATATATTGGTACTTGAGGGTATGCATCAAGCATATACCCTAGAATTTGGTGGGACTTGGGAGAAGCACCAATATTTGATTAATTCCTCCTACATTAACAGTTATCAGGAAACTATTCTAAAGGAACCATATTATGATCCATATGATAGCCCATGCAGACCAACCCAACGATGGATTGAGGTAGGTGATTTGAGGTTGTTGGGACCGAGTCTCATGCCGGAGGTGTTAGAAAATTTTCTGCTAATCCATAAATGTATTGATATAGCTCAAAGTTGATATAAGTCATATGGTAAACGACTTCAATAAATCTTAGAGTTTGTAAAGGGTGATCCAAATTTCATTACGGTATCTCCAAGATTGGGTCAATGTAAGATTCTAGGGCATGGAAATCTAGTGCCCAAGTTCACTGGACATTTTGTGGTAGTGGAATGAATCTGGCTGGTCGCATTCGAATTGGTTATTCGATAGACGTTCATTTCTAAGAAAGATGTTTCAAAATGACACAACTTCTCAAATATCACACTGAACCTTCTCATGTTATCATTGTGGATTATGTTTAGCTTAAGACATATGTTTCCTCTAGGGATTATATGATATGTGTGTTGGATTGCAGTGATAAAGTGTTGCGATGAAAAATCATGCTGCTAGTTTTTGTCATGTGGAAATATAGGCATGTTCAGTAGGAAACATGGGAAGGATAAGAGGATATATAAACTCAACGGACAGATATTTTTGCCTCTGAATGTTAGAGATTCATGGAAGTACAACATGAGGATGAGTTTTATAAGGAGGCGAGAATATAAGTTCCCAAACTTCTCTGGATATCTCTTGATTATTTTTCAAGTAGTACTGTTCCATGTTTTTATTATACATTTATTGGGATTTATCAGGGGTTCAATTGGGTGAATTTTGGAAGTTTTTGGAAGGGTTTTGTGTTTTCATGGTTGGAATACATTTTTACCAAACAATGTTCTATTCCCTAACAACCCATGTAACCCCTAAAATAGAGGTATTTCATAGCTTGGGAAGGGTTTTCCAAACTATGTAACATTATAGGACATACCGTACACCCCCTTGAATAGGCTCAGTGTTTATTCGATGGAGTTGGAAAATGGTGCACCGCAACCTAGGAAACCTTGCACTAATGTGTTAATATTCCAAAAATTGTATTTAAAAATATAAAACCCATAAAATATAAACATATTTTAACTAAACATGGTGCTATATTATTTCCCCAATTTTTTATAAGTCTACTGGAAATATTCCATGGCCCTTATGAAATCAATTATTGGAAAATCGAATCCCAAATTATAGATCTTCAACCTTGCTAGTAAGAGCTTCTCATCCCAATTAGTTTCCCCCGCTATCTATCTTGTGTTTGTCTTATCCATTAAAGAAGATTTCTCTTAAGTTGGATGTGGATCAAGGCCTAGGTATTGATAGATATAATCAATTTGATCTTTAATCTAGTTTTCATATCTAGATCATCTACTTCATCATGATCAATATCATTCCGCATCAATTGGGGATTTCTTATGTTGGGAATTTTTGATCCAACCAGAGGTAGGTTGTTTAAGATGAATATCCAATATTTATGATATAATTTTTTGTTTTATTATGATATTATAATATTCCATCATTCGTAAATTTCATTAATTGTTGAATTGATTTAATCTAATTGTCATGTGAAAATTATTGGATAAATCATGGGAAATTGAATTGGGGGACTTGGATTAATTAATGGTTAATAAATTAATGAAATGTTACGAATGTTTAATTGATGGTAATTTTGGATTGTATAATTCTTCAATTAATTTCAAATCAATTAATTTAAAATGGTGATTATATGATGGTTGACCTGATAATAATGGGTTAATGGGATATATGAATTTGATATTTCAAAATGTTTCAATGTTGAATTGCCAATATTATTTCACGTGATTAACATATTTAATATTGATATTTTGTTATAAATTATAATGGTTTATAATGATGTGAAATATTGATGAATGGGATAATGATGATTAACAGGGATAAATTTTCTATATGTGATATATGTGCTTAATTGATATATGATTGTGGGACACATACTACCGATCAAATGTACTACATCTTTGATTTATTGATAAACATGTGTGGGACATGAACTACTACATAAAAATCACACTTGATTGATTGATTGATAAACATGTGTGTGACATGGTCTTCTACATCAAAATCCCACTTCTGTGATACATGTCATAATGAGCGTGGGACATGTACTGATGCTTTAAAAGCCCGTTTTTTGATACATGTGATAATGAGAGTTGAAAACCAACAACTAATTCAAAATTTTACCTGTGTGATGAATATGATAATGAGTGTGGGACACTAACTACTACTTAAAAGCCCACTTTGGTGATACATGTGATACTATTTATGGGGAGTGGACTACTTCTTAATAACCATACAAGGTCCTATCCTTGGAATTAGAATCCCAAAATATAGGCATTTTACTATTGCTAAAATTTTCAATACTATGAATTTAATTGGAATTATAATAGATAACCATGATATTTTTATATGTCATATCCATTGAGGGATGGTTCATACTATGGCACGAGCTAAAGTGGATATTGAGGGTTTGGGTGTTCTTCGAAACTGGGAGGTTTACAAGCTTCAATAACCAATAATTGATTATATATATGTTTTTTAATTTATTTCTTATATTTAATTATATATACAACTACATAAAATGTTATAGAATATGTGTTTTTTTAGACATTGTCGGTGGTGCCTATTGAGTTGTACTCAGACCCTACTCAAGTTTAATAATCAGAACCCTAATCGGCTTCATGTTTACAATAAACGAAATGGGAAAAAGTCTAATGTTAGATGTTTGAGTCGGTATGGGTCATGGGTGAAGGAAATAGATGTTATTCGGGGACCCTTTGGGAGTTTTTAGTTTCTTTATATATTTATCAATTTTCCATATAGGCACTTAACACATAATTGAAATGACATACCTATTTTTCGTTTTTGGATATTGTGTTTCTGTTTTGGCCATAATATGATGAGGGTTTTTTTTATGTTTATTAAATTTGGATATTTTTTATTTATTTAGGCAGTTTAATTACTCTAGTAAAGTGGGTACGGTCTCCCCATGATCGATATTAGACCCACACTGATAGTCCAAAACCTCTAGCGTATAGGAAGTTTCACTCAAGGACATATGGCCAACTGGATCAGTTATATAGTGTGTGGAAACTGGGTAGATGTGTTAAAAAATTTATAATCCAAAAAAAATAAAAGAGTGGTGAATATGGAATAAGTCACCAAAAATGAAAGAGTTACTAAGAATACATTACCTCCAGTCTTGATTTACATTGTACACATTAAAATATCATATATAATAAATATAGTTTTTCTATACTTATATTATTGTAACATACTTATATATATATATCATACCATATACTATTTACTTAAAACCTTTTATTACCCATTTCTTCACAATTTTTCATTAAAATCCCATTCTAGTAAATAACTGTGTTTTTTATATATGTTTTATTTTGATAGTTTTGATCATTTCACATTAATCATCGTTGAATTTTATTCAATGTTTTATGAATGATATTAATATCATATAAAATAGTATATATTTATTTATATAATATATAAAAGTTAGATATAGAAATTGAAATACACTATCCATGGAGACGGTAGGTCAAACATAAGTACGAACATTGTTTCCTTTTTTAATGGATGGGAAAAAATACTGGTAAATAATATTTTATCCTTAATATATCACTATGATGTCATATATATCCTCAATATATTTATAAAATTTATCATTATCACCTTCTATAAAAATCCTTAGTGAAAAATGATTCATATCGCTTTATGAGGCAACAATCCACCATACACACAAGTGATATTATCATATCCCCAACTAGATGGAAATAAAAAGATATATGTGATATATTAATTATAGAGTTAATATTATGTTAAAATGAAAAATATATTCATTCAATATATCTTTATTACTATCCACATAAAATGGAAATGAAAATACACATCACAACGGCTCATGAGGCGATAGTCCTCCATACACATGAGCGACATCATTGTTTTACAATAGTAGGAAGGTAAGAAGGTACATGTGATATTGTAGTTAAAAAAGTTTAATAATATCTTATATATAATATATTAACATTAAATACATAATTATATATAGTCATTAGGGTACTGATAGAAAATGAATAACATCGGTTCTTGAGGCAACAGTCTTCCATACAGATGATTGACGGTTCTGTTTCCAATTTACTAGAAGTGCGGGTGGACATGGGTTATTACATTAACATAACAACAACTCAGTGTATAAGAGATAATGATTTTATTATATCATCATTGTTGAATATTATTAAAGGTGTTTTAAGAAAAAATAAAACAAAAATGTCATTTTAATAACTTTACATATTCGTCATAGAGAATCTTTAGGTTTTCACCTAATTTCTTCTTAAGAGTGCATCCTAACCAAAGTAAAACCTCTTGGATTATGAAATAATGTTATAAAATTTTTTTGGTCATTATATTATAAACCAAATGGTTTTGTAAATGTGAATATGATATGATAGGTGTGGGTTTTTATATGTTTTCAGGATGACACACATGGAATTTTTTAAATGAATAATGTGTACTCACATTTTTCACATGCAAGAGGGATCTAAAATTGTTAATTATCAAAAAATTATTGGTTATAAGGTAGAAATATGTCCATACAATGAGGTTTTAAAAGATTCTATGTCATTTTACCATATATGATGTTATTTTACCCACCTTGTAATCCTTTCATGACCTTAACCATGGTAATTAATTTTTACTATTTATACTATTAATATGGGTTTAATTTAAAATTAATCCTATAGAGGCTACAAAAAAGCAACATTCCAAAAATAAAAATGTATTTATATAATAATTAAATATTAAATTTATTCAAATAATCTAAATTGGGTTTATAGATATATAATGATATAGATTTTACTTTAAAAACCAAATTAAAATAGAATTTATCTTTATTGTGCTATGAATGAAAGGTTGTTTATTAATTAAAACCATTATTTATTCCTATTAACTAAAAAATTTAAATTTTTTCAAAAAATTATATCATTCACTATAAGATATTGTTTAAATTCTTATATAAATAATTATGTTCATTTTTTCAAATAAATTTTCTAAAATTGTCAACAATTATTTTTAAAATAAATGCCCAAAACATGACACAACTACTGTTAAAAATAGAATTGTATTTTATCATAAAAACTCATTTATTATTATCTCACACTTTGGAAGAACATAAATAAATGTTATCTATTTGATTGAATTTTTAATATATAAATCTCAATAAAATCATTAACCAAAAGTTATTTATTTAATTTTTTGAGATAAAAAATTACTCTGCATATAAAAAATTGATTTCCAGAAAACGAACTTTTTTATTCAAATGGATTTTTTTTAAAATTTCTAATTAATTTTTAACTAATTTATTCATATTATATACATGTTTAAGATATATATTTTCATAAATTATTATATTATTTTTCAATTCTTAGGTAGTAAATATCATATAATAATATTTTATTAGTAAATATCATTTTTTTAAGCTAGATATTGTGTGTAACACAAGTTAAACTCGATTGTATGTGTAACTAAATATAAATGTAGTGTTGAGTGTGAAACAAGTTATTGAAGAAATTATATTTATTTTAAGAAGCTATATTTTATTAAATATAGGGAGTTAAACTTTCGATATATTATTAGGGTACGAACCAAATCTTTATAATAATCTCATTCATGATGTTGATGTTAGTCAGGTTTGTAATGAAATGTTTTAAAAAAAATAAAAAAAAATATAGTTTTTAAAGGATTCATAATGGGATTATTAAATTAATAAAATAAAATAAAATAAAAAATAATTTAAAGGGGAAATCTATTTTTTATATTATCCCATTATATTATTTATTACATCAATTTTGAGATTTTATGATTTTCGAATTCATACATTGTATTTATTGCCTTTTTAATTTTTACCCCAAAATTTGAATATCTCATAACATTATGAAAATGTTTATGTTGGATAATTTTAATGTCTTTTATTTTTAAGATAATATTTATCGTAACAAAATACATTGCTAATAAATTTAATTTACACTATTAAATGAAAATCCGTATTTTCTAGAAATAGTTTTTTATCATATTAACAACTTTATGACCCTTATAATAATTATATTGGACGTCAAAAAAAATATAATCATTTATATGTAAATGAATTTTCTTTGATAATAATATTAATGTAAAATATAATATATTTCAAATTTAATAAATTTACTAAAAATAGTGTTTCAATTAAAACTATTTATTTCCAAAAAATAACTTTTTTATTTATTAGTATCAAAATCATTTTTAGTAAATTCCTTTCATAGTAATGTCTGTAAATTAAAAAAATAAAATTTATTTATACAAAAAATATTTAATTAAAAATTAATATATATATATATATATATATTATTCATAATATTATTTTTCAGATACCTTACCCATTATTACACCAGTGTAAACCTTGAAGATATGGTTTGCAATGGTGGAACATTAATTTTTTTTTGTTTTCCAAATATGGTTTGGGAGATAACCCAGATAAGTCTGAACAAATATTGTAATCAATTATTCTCATGTTTCATTTTGTGAATCTTATCGTGGGAATATTCAAAGGAAACCCCTAGTGATCTCATCTCCCTTAAATTATCTGATAATGGGTTTATAGGGTACAATCAAAGAGGATGAGAATATAACTTCTTCCTTCGATGTAAATTGAACATTACCATAACCCTTAATATATAAATAACATAATGGTCATTATAGAACATTGGTATTATAAATGAATATGATACTTGATGATATTTTTTGGAAAGGGTATAATTTGATATAGTACAACATACTGTTTTAGTGATTTTTTTCCCAACAATGCATTTTCTTATTATGGAATTTATTCAATCAAAAGATAATTTAATTCATAAATTAATGGACCATTACAGGTATAATGGTTATATAAGTAATAATATACATTACTATGGATATATAATTTCAAATAACCAATTTTATATTGTTGAACATGGATTTATTATTGATTAATAATTAGTATATTCCTGTAATTGTTAAATAAATTTATCCAACATGTTATTTTTTCATAAAAACAAGTGTTAACCCCCATATCCGATCAATTTTATTTATAAATGTTTACATATTATTTGTTTCTAATTCCATCCACTATAAAAATATTATTGCAATCATAAAGGTTATTTTTTGTAATTAAACATTTCCTTTAATGTAAATTCATATATTTTTGTCAATATTTGTTTTGGGTATTTAACAAATTACTAAAAACATTTATCTTATTAAAAATAATCAAATTCCATGTAGTGTTTTTATAATATTTAATAACACCTATCATGGTATAATATGGGGATTTTTATTTATTTTAGTAGTCAAAATTTTAAAAAACTAAATCCAGTAACTTGAGGTAAATAAACATGATTATTCATATGATTATTTATTTATTCAATTATTAATTATTTCTGATATGTGAGAAAATATTTTGTTTTCTTTTATGAATAACTAGTTGTGGAACCTATTTATATAAATGAATAAGATTGAATTTTTTTTAATTGATATGTATTATTTTAATTCCAAAATTAATTTTAAATTTTTTTTATTTTTTGATTACATATAGTAAAATAATTTATTCTACTTTCTTGAAATAAATTATTGAATTATTAGTGTATATTTCCATTTGAACAAACGAAAAATTAATTGGTTAGTAGTATTTGAAAACGCACTTGAGAAATTCATTCACGTAATGGTTCATTCGATTTACAGAGTGACATTAGGGTTTTTTTAATAGTGTTCACTGAGTTTATCGTAATATATACTCGGGTTAATATATATTATATAAACAAATTCTAATAATTATTTTTACAAAATAATCCTAGACCATGAATTAGTGATATATTCTATAGGGTCTTCAAATGATTAGTGTGATTTACTGATCAAATACATTTGGTTTTTATGTTGTATATTTTCACTAAAATGGTATTAATTATAACCTTATGCATAGATATTAAATTTGATGTTACAGAATGGGTGTGTCGCTATGGTTTTTCACTTAAAATTATGCTCATAACATTATTTCATTATATTTAAATATGGTTAACAAATTTTATAATTCTTTATTTTTGTTATTATCTTTCATCATTATAGGAATATTTTTCATTTTTATTGTTGATAATTTTACTAATTATATTTTATCATGCTTGTATGATAGTGTTCATCAAAATTATATATTCACACACGCATAATCATATATAGTTTACATATATTTTTTAGTTTATTATAATTATATATTTTATACAATGTTTTTATTCTCACCCTCTATATTTATTCATTTTTATGGTTTTCCCAAGATTTGTACATATATTTTTAAGGAAATATCATCTTTAATTGTAACCTCTTCCTAATGGTCATGGTATTTTTGGTTGGTTGCAGGAGTTAAAGAAGTATGATGAGATAAACTTGTAACATAGCATAACCATATTTATGGAAACCCGCATATTATTACTTGTTTTCATATTCAATTGTGTCACCTTGGGAAACCAAATGATGAAAATAATTTGTCTATAAAAGGCCCTAAATTTTAGGGATTTATGTTTGTTTGAATTAATTGTTTCTGTATATAAACATGTAATGGCCTTGTAGTGTTCTCGAAGAGTTTCGAGAACACTCGATGTTGTTTGAAATTTCATGTATTAATATTAATTTTACTATATTATAGGAATTTACATGCCATTTAGTGGTATCACACAACATGTAATGTTCATCATGAATATTCTACGAGTTGAGTGCACAATATGAAAGATAACATACCATTTAAAGATAAAAGTCAAGTATTCAATAGAAATTGGAATGGGTTTCTCATTGTACTGGGATGTTGTGGATTACACAACATGTAAAGAGAGTACATGTCATTTAATCATAAGGATTTGGGATTTTATCTCTTTTCATTGTTGATTTTGATTTCATTCTTCTATTGCCTTTTTCCCATTGGACATAGAAGCACTCTCAAGAGATTTTTAGAACCAATTCACCTTTAGAAATGTTTCATTTTGAATTTTATAGGTTGGGAGGTTCACACTATCTCCCTAGATGAGAATTACTTCATGATTGTTTGTTTCGTTTGATTGTGGAAGTTCCATTGTGTTTCATTTTTTGATCAGTTGACCCAATCTTATTATTCTCTTATTCCGTTCTAGACCTATTGTATGGTCTTTTCGGGGTGATAATTCATTATTGGTAGGGGGTGTAGGTTTGTGTTCTTGTGGTATGGTAAAATATTTCCTCATTACAAGGCATTTTTTAAAATTTAATATGTTTTTATAATTTTGGATTGGATATAGGGTCTCTATTGTCATTGTGTGTTCTTAATTTTTGGCAAATCCTATGTGGGTGTGTGTAACACAAGTTTTGAGGTAGGTGGCTCCATCTATAGCATGTGTGGGTGAACTACATTGATACATTTTGTGATATATTTTCTTTTAAATCAGATATAATGAATGACTGATTTGATATATGTGTGTGTTAATGGGTTCTTGATAAATTATGCTTTCCCCTAGTTTCGATAAATAATAAGGTGTTTTCAAAGTATTGAGAAATGGTTTTGTACAGTGATTTTAAAATAATGGTTAGATGAAATAAACTTAAGATATTATTTGGAAAATATAAAACATCATAATCCTTAGGTACTAAGATCAGAGGTTTAGTAATAGTCCTCATCCATTGTCGTTAGGTTTGCTCATGAGGCTTTCCTCTACTGCTTATGCTTGTTATTCTAGAGAATATTTAGGCCTCTTGGGGGTGGGGGTTCATGTTTTGTGTTATTCCCATAATATTTAGACTTAATGCATATTTCTAGAGGCTTAATGTGTTCACAATAGTCTATGTTATGTACGAGTGTTCTAGATATCCTGTCCTAACATGATCCCTGAATTAATTTCTCATGTTCTTTATTCCGATTTGAGATGTTTTGGATTATACAATTTTAGTTGAACATCCATGGATTTTATATGATATGTGATACCTGATTTGGTTTTTTTAATAAATCTAATTTGATATATGTATATTTAATTCTTTGAAACTGATTTACAAAATTTGTATGGATGTGTAGAAATGGGGTAATTAATTTTATCCATTCTTTTGATATAAAACAATTTAATTGTTTATCACTCCTTGTTTTCTTTATAGTTGGGAATTCATGGGTTATTGTTCAATGTATTGATATGGAAAACCTAAGTGGGAACCTACTTAAGGTGTGATCTAACATGCATAGTAGGGTCCCAGGTATGCGGACGATCGGGTCGAGTGTCAGTATTGTTTTGGTATCCAGGTTGATATGTTACAAAATGGTCTCTAGGATTTGTTTTTCCGGAATTTCCCTTATCTTTAGAATTTTGGTACACTAGAGATAGGGTTGTCATGACATGTGTGGTAAGTTATGTTGAGTGCATAGGAATCAATTTCCATGATGAGACTCAAGTTTCCATTGGTAGTTGGGATGGTTGTCTTATGTTTTGGGTTTTATTCTAACTCTTATTTTTTACTTATTCATTTTTTGGCGTGAACAGTTATTATTCTATGCCTAATCATTTATTTTGTTTTTGTGTATAGTAGTATGACTCGGAGATGTATTTTTTCAGTTACACAATAACATTCATTTGATTCTCTTCAAGGTATTATTTCCCTCAATAATAATTTTATTGA
The DNA here is from genome assembly GCA_963277665.1 of Viscum album. Lineage (NCBI taxonomy): Eukaryota > Viridiplantae > Streptophyta > Magnoliopsida > Santalales > Viscaceae > Viscum > Viscum album. The sequence continues at coordinate 1,282,696,954 of OY728127.1, forward strand.
ATTTCTCTTGGCGGAAGTTCGTTTTGTTTACCAGAAAATGCCACAAGTCCAAAATGCAGTTGTAGAGGAACATCGAAGACCTATAGGAGAAAGAGATAGATCACAAGAGTTATTTCATTAGAAACCGTCATCCATTAAGGGTTGTAATTAACCTCATGAGTTATTGGATTGTATGGATAAGATCAATCAGATGATTGACTTCCTAGACACACCAAAGTGTATCTAGGTTAAGTTTCTGGCATTCTGACTTGAGGGTCCTTGTAGAAACCCAGTATTTTTTTACTAATATTACATCATTTTAATGATTAAAAAAATATAATACTTACCCAACTTGGATCCAAAGGCTTAGTTTTTGAAAAAATTTGGACAATACATAACATTTACAAAATAATTCATAATCATTTATTTAATATCTCCATATCAATCTTCTTATTGGCCAATAGATGCTGCTTAGTAAAAGTAGTCACAAAAGATATACATTAATGTGGGGTGAGATAAAATCCCATTAAGAGGATAGATAATATAATTAACCAATATGACATGGGGTATAATATTTTAAACATAATCAAAATATTCCTAAGAGGAATCATTATATAAAGTCCTGGAATGTAGCGATGCATAAAAATTAAAAACTAGGTCTTAGTTGTTAGATACAACACATAGTTGTGAACTAAGATAGCTTCATGGTCCAACATATTTCACATTTCTTTGTATATTTATCCCATTACAAAATGCATTGGAGGTCTATATAATTCCAAGTGAATCTGTCACATCATAACATAAACATTGTGCTCTATAATTCTAGGATCACCCATCACATCACAACTTTTTCATTAACATGCATGCTAGTTAGAATGTATATCAATATTGGATATAAAATAACTCATTGAACTTAAAAAAAATCATTTTATATATCATAAATTCATTTATGGGATCCCAAATGATATATATAATAAAATAATTTATATATGAATCATCAACCTTGAGTGAATAAGAACAATCTCAAGACGTAAACAATTTGTTATTTTTTGAAACAAGGGTTCATTTAAAAACATTCTGTTTAACATAAACTCAAGTAGAAAAAATGAATATCTCTACAAATAAAATATAATGATGATGAAATTAAATTTATGGAATATTAATACTGAAAATTGGAGGAAATAGGGAAACCCTAATTAAAGAGAGTTGGGTTTGGGAGTTTCCCTTACCTTGTGTTCGAAATCATCAATAACATTAATATCCCTTATAATCACAATAAATTTATTAATTAAAAATAAATAAATTGTTATAAATAAATTTTAATAATTATTGTTTTATTATGTTCATTTATTTTTTTATGAGTTATAGAGTTTAATTTCTTCATTTTGGTTTGTGTTTTTTGTTAGGTTTCATGATCATTTCACTTTTATAGAAGAATGGAAGTGCATGAAAAATGGAGATAAATGTACAAAACAATTATTATATGTTATTTATGATATTATATAAGTTTAAATGATTTTATTAATTATTTGGTAATATTTAATGATGATGACTCATTATAAAAATGTTAATGGTGATTGATATTTGATTTATTTTTTCGGGTTTTCTATCACAATGAAATTATTTTTAAATCATTGAGTATTATGTATAGGTCTAAGTTAAAGAACATAACGAAGGTCGTAAAATACAATTTAAAATATATTTTTAATAATTTAATGGTTTTATCAAAATCCTTGATGGTGTTAAATGAAAAAATAATGTGAATTTCCCACGATGTCGGTAAATTGAAAAATATCAGGTGACAATTTTGTTTTTAAAATAAAAGAGGGAGTTGGACGAGATTTTAATAGTGTATTTTCCATTAACATGACATAATTACATTATAATTAATTTAATTTAATTATAATTCCATTTTTATGAGGTTAATTAATGATTTAATAAGAAAGTAAATGAAATTTAAAAGAAATTTAAATGAAAAATGATGATAATTTTACCACTTCCATTTATCCTCCTTGAGTACTTCATTAAGGAAAATGTTTTTGTTCTTTTGAGTAGACCAAGAGCATAAAGGTATTTGGGAGGTTCTAGGAAAGAGTATTTAGAAGAATTTGGGATATGATAAAATATTTATAGGTTTGATAAAATGAGGCGGTGAGGGTGGTATTTATAGTGGAGGAGATGAGCGTTTTCTCATTATTATATTCATTAGTTTATTATTTTATCTCATGACTATGAATAGATTGTGAATTATCACTAAATATAGTAAACTATTAAAGGGTATATCATGAATATTATTATTACATAATCAATGACTCATGGAATGGAGTATATATCATATAATGTATTTATACTATAAATTATGATATTTTACTATTCACCAAAATTCAGGTATTTCAGAAAAATCCCAAAAAATAACCCATATCCTATTTCAATGTGTACATTCCAAAATGGAACTACATTTTATGAAAAATATTATAAATTAGAGTAATTTAAATTTAAATTTAAATAATCATTTACTTGGAAAATAGAGATTTTAAAATTAAAAATCATTTTATTACACATTGCAATTTAACTTAAGGTATCATAAAATTATCATGAAATCATAAGACATTAAAACATTATTTTAGTGATACATTTATCAAAAATAAATTTTCATTGAAATTATTACATTAATCATAAAATAATAATTAAATATTTCTAAACTTATAAAAATACCAACAATTAATTAAAAAAAATTAGAATATTTATTTACATATACTATGACATAATTATAGCATAATGTCTCAAATAAGATGGAAAATTTTTATATATAATTTAATTGGTGATGTAAAAATTCAATTATATGGTTTGAAATTCATATTTCTCACATTACTATTCCAATGGTCAAGTAAAAATTTCATAAGTATAGGTTTCTAAACTTCTGGAAATACAATTTATTTCATTCATTAATTGTTTATAAAGTATTTATTGAATTTTTAATTTGATTTTATGTGATTATACTATATGATATAATGATAAGATGTGATAAATTACATTTATAAAAGTTTGGGTTGTTACATTCTTCCCCCCTTTTGAAATTTCTCCCTCCATATTTTATTTTACAGAAATAGGTGCTCATACTTTTCGCTAATTACCTCCTATGATTCCCAAGATGATTCATCCTAATTTTTTTTACTCAAAAACACTTGGACATGATCAGTTGTCTTGTTGTTTAGAAAATTATATGTCTAGTGCATAATCATTATTGGCTACTCATTATAAGAGATATTATCATCCAGTTGTTCCAGCTCTAGGTTTAGTACAGGTGAGGGATTCTATATTTACTTTATTAGGAGTGATATGAGGAACATATAATGATCAGGATCCATATTTGGTAAAGTATCAAACTGATATTCCACTGATCATATGTGACCAAGGTTCTCCATGATGACAATGTATCTTATTCATATCTTACCCTTCTTTCCAATCTATATGACTCTCTTCCACATTGATATTCAAAAGAATACATTTTCTCTAATGTCAAACTCTATGTCCCTTTGATGGTTTTCAGCATAGCCCTTCTTAAAACTCTGAGTATCATTGATATGTTTTAGGATGGATTGAACATTCTATGTCCTCTCTTACACAAGATTGGGTCCAAGTAGCTTTCATTCACCAAATTCGTCACTATAGGTTGGAGTTATACATCTCTTTCAATATATAGCACCATATTGTTCCATATGAATACTAGAGTAGAAGTTATTGTTTGATGATAACACAACCAATGAGAGAAGATGATCACATCCACCATAGAATTATAAATAGTAGGATCATAGCATATCTTCAAGAATCTGAATATTCCTTTCAGACTGGATATTAGATTTGGGGTGATAGGATATGATAAAATCAAATTCAGTAACCAAAAATAATTTTGAAGACTCCTCCATTATTTATCCATTAACCTGGTATCATGATCAAATATAATCTAGTGTGAAACCCCATCCAGTCTCAGCATTTATTTCACATCTTTCTTTTAATGTTAATTATATAGAGATCTTCCCAAATATAGATGAAGTGGGAAGTATTCGTGAGATGGTCCACCAAAACCAATCACATTTTTTCCTTTTAATGTCTCCAGGAGACCTATTATAAAGTCCATGGTGATATTCTCCTAATTCCACATGGGTATAGACAATGGTTTCATCATCTTGTTAGGATTCCATTTGCTTGGATTTGACAAGTAGACATATTTATAACCTTGAGATATAATCTATAATATCTTTATTCATATTGTCTCACCCAAAGTGTTATTGATGATCATGACACATCTTGGTACTAATTGGATGGATAGAGAACGTTGAGCTATGTGAACTATCCAATATATCCTTATTTATACTAGGTGATGAAGGAACTTAAATCCTTATTCCAAAAAAAATCATACCATCACCATCGATATAGAACTCATGAAGCTTCCCTTCCATTACTTTTATCTCATTATTTTGCAACTCTAAGACATCCCTTTGTTCCACCTTAATCTTTACATGGATAGATTCTTGAGAAAACATTTGGGAAACATGGGATGTATTCCATTCCATTGTGATTTCCAAATCAATCCTTTAAATATCCATGAAGATGGTGTATTTCTCAATACACTACATGGATAGAGTAGAAGGATATTTTTTACTAATAGAATCAACAACCTTGTTTCCCATGTTGAGAATATATTGAATAGAATAGTCATAGGTTTTTATTAGCTATATCCATATCCTTTGGAAGATTTTGTGCCCCTTTTTCTGAATATATAATTTAGGCTCTAATGATCAGTATATATGTCACAGTTCTCACCAAAGATGAAGGGACACCAGAATTTCAAGGAAAAAACATTGATTCTATCTCAATATCTTACGTTAGGTAGGTCTACTCATAGATCATCAACACTCATGAGTCATAGTATATCACTTTATTTTTATACATGTGTACACAAACTAAGACGTTCTTGGAAGCATCAGTGTATATCACAAATCATTCTCCACTTTTCACTATTTTGAGTACATGTTTAATGATCTACCTTCTCTTTAAATCCCTGAATAATTCCTCACATTATTCCATCAAGAAAAAATTACCCCTTTCTTTGTTAACATAGCCAACATCGTAGAAAATCATGAGAAAATTCTCAAAAAATATCGGTAGTTCCCAACTAATCCATGAAAACTGTGTATTTACATGACACTGAAGGGTTTGAACCATCCTTTTATAACCATTATATTTAAATGGACCAAGGAAATTCCATCCCTTATGATCATATGTCAAATTAATGTGATTTTTTGTATCAAAAAATCACACTTTTTGAACATGGAATACAACTTCCCCTTCATTAATCTCTCCAACACAAGCATTGTATGTTCTTTATTTCCTCAGTGCTCTTGGAGTGGATGAGAATATAATCCATAAACACTACAAATAACCTTTCAATGTAATTTCTAAAGTCTCTATTCATCAAATCCATGAACATTATAGGGGCATTGGAATGACTGAGGTGCATCACCACAAATTCATAGACCCCTTCCTTGTATTGAAGACAATCATCTGAATATCATCCTTATTCACCTTTAGTTGAGGATATACAGAATGCAGATCCACCTTTGATATGTAATAAGCTCCTCGTATTTGATCGGACAAGTCTTAAATCATTGAAATTTGGTACTTGTTCTTTATGGTGACCTTATCATGTTCCTTAAAATTAATACATAGATGAATTGATCTATTATTCATCTAGAAAAATAGAACTAGAACACCACATGGTGATGCACTGGGGTTTATGAACCCTTTTTTCAAATGCCCTCATAGTAGATATTTTGACTCCTCTAGTTCAATAGGAACTATCGTATATGGACACTTTGAGATAGGAGTAGCTCTGATTATGAGTTATATTGATAAATGTACCTCAAAATAATGGGTCATTTTGGGTAACTATTTAGTAAATACAACATTTTATTCCCTCATAATTGGAAATTCCCTTAGGTTGATATCTTCCTTTTAATCAACCTTTTGGGAGAGGTAAAATTCATCATTGGGAATCAACGCCCACACTATTGAAGGATTTTCAAAAAAATAATCATGATCTTACTCAAATTTTTGGAGTGGAATGGTATGGATTAGAATATGAAAAGATATTTCCTTTTCCTAACAGTTGAACTATTATCTATATAAAAATCTCCCATACATTTCCATTATATTGTCGAATTCCACGGAGGGAAGTATTATGGGTTTTGTAGGGAGAATTTACCCAAATAATCCTATAAGAGAAGATTCAAACACTTAGGTTGAAATTCCTACAACAGTTGATGTTTTTTTAGATATATCAAATTCAATGTATTAGGTATTCAATCCAATAGTTCTATAAAACTTTCAAGACATTAATGAATGTGTAGAACCCGAATCTAATAATAATTTGTTAATTCTTTTGTGAATATGAAGGGTAACTTGTATGAACTCTTTTTATTTCTCCACTTCACTAGAAGTGATAGAAAAAACCTCTCTTTGCTTCATTAGCATTGGTGGATGATGATGCTAATTACCCTCAAGAACTAATGGTTTAGTGTATTTTCTTGGACAGTTCCCAGGATACCAATTGTTATAGCATTGGACCATGGGGGGCTATCTCATTTACTCCACTGTATTTTCTTATTTCCACTTGTATTTTGAACATTCATGATTATGGTTGTCTTCTCTCCCAAACATGAATCATTTCCCAATCCCATTGAGGATATTCTAATTTTTCAACATCCTACATTTTGACATATGTGTGGTTGAGTTTTCATTCCACTATTAAATTAGATCACCCAACATGAAACTCCATCTTTCAATTCTTATCACCACATCAATGGAAACATTCTCCAGACATCATCTCCCCTTTCAGAGATCATCAAACAAATTCTTTATAAATACCAATGGTTCTAATTTCTTGAACCATTTGATGGTTTAGTTTTAAACCACTAATTAATCTTTCAATTTTTCTATCATCATAGATAAAAAACCCTAAATCATAAATTTATAGCCTTGTGAAATTTTCATGGTATGTTGCGACATATTATCCTAAATTTTGATTCAATTCAATGAATTTTTTCTCCATATTTGTATGACGTTTTTGAGGGAAATACATGTTAACAATCATTATCCTAAATTCTTCCCACTCCATCTCTTCAATTTCATCCTTCATCTTGGTGTTCTTAATCAAATCCCACCATTTATTGGCCTCTTCTTCTAGACAATATATAGTGAGATTCACCATCTCCATCTTAAAAATATTTAGAATAGAAAATATATTCTCCATTAATATAATCCAATATACTGAAACTACTAGATATGAATACCCACACAACGTCATTGTTTTTCTCCTCATAAAAAACATGATAGAAAGTTTCTCTTTCTTAGAAAAAGGAGGAATCTCTACATTACTCATGTTATTGTTCATAACCTAAGACAGGTGGATAATAATTTCCATGAAATTTGGAACTCCACCTCCCAACTAGTTAGGGATTTCCTTCAAGAAGTCACTGCATTATCCCTCATATGGGTTTTTGGCATAATTTCCCCAAATTCCCAATATTTTTTAAAATTGAAAAGTTCAGAACAAAACAGATGTTCACATGTCATGAAAAAATAATTTAATCAATTTTGAAATTTACTCTAATGTAATATCTTGTTGTATCCATATGTTTACCAAAGATTCATGGGTATATACATATACATAGTCTTTTAAAAATGTCTTTAACTAAGGTCCACTAATCCAAATTCATAAATTCACTAAACTATGTTGTGATACCAACTATATCGACCCTTTTTTTATTATATTAATATTATATAATTTAAATGATAAAGAACATATAGTAATTACAAAAATAGGATCAAAAGGATTATTGTCTTGGGAAAAAAGTGACCATGCATAATATTTTAAAAAAAATTAAGCATTTATTTAATTCCTTCTTGTCAATATTCTTGTTGGCCCTTGAATTAAACATAGTAAAAGTCATCACCTAAGGATATATATCATAGAGGGGTGCGATAAAGGCCCAGTAAGAGGATTGATAATATAATGATACAATATTATATGGGAGGAGAATATTGATAACATTATAATAATGAGCATGATATAAATCATTATATAAAGGCATGGAATGTGGAAATGTATAAAAATGAAACATCATATATTAGTGGTTGACTACCACACATTATTTTGAAAAATTATAGAATAATGTTCACACATATTTCACCTTTTATTATGAGATTCATTAAATTACCCATTTCATTGGAGTGCTATATAATTCTGGGTGCACCCATCACATCATAATATATACATTGTGCTATATAATTCCAGTTGAACCTGTCACATCATAACATTTATATCATCATGAATTCTAAATAGAACATATATAAATGTTGGACATAAAATAACCAATGAAAGGGAATGGGTTTCATTTCACAAATCATACATCCATAAAATGGGTTCGCAAAAGAAGGAGGGAATAATATAAATTATATAAGAGTCATTTACCATGTTTCAAGAAGAATCAATCCCAAGAAGTAAATAGTGCATTTTTTCTATAAATTGTCTTCTTTTGGAAAACATTGTGTTTTTAATAAACCCAATTATAAAACTTGTATATCCCATAAATGGTAATATAATGATGAATAATACATATTTAAGGTATATCCATATTGAAACTTGGGTGAAAGAGGGAACACTCAAAGAATGGAACTAGGGTTTGAGAATAACCCTAACCTTATGTTCCAAATATTCCATCACATTAATATCTGGTATAATCACATTCGATTCGTTATTTAAAAATAAATAATCTTTTATAAAATAAATTTATGCATTATATTATTATTAAGTTCATTTATGGGATTTTTAATGGGTTATATTATTTAAATTTCATCATTCATGAGTGTTTGTTTTCTTAGTTTTCATGATCGGTTCACTTTTATATAAGAATGGAAGTTCATGTAAAATAAAGATAAATATCCATAATTTTTAATATATGTTATTATTAATAATAAATAACATTAAATGATCATTCATGTAATTTTTATCAACGTAATTTTTATGATCATTAGATAAAAGTTAATGATGATTTTTTCAGTTAATTTTGGTGGTTTTTCGATCATAGTGGACTCATGTTTATCATTTAGTATTTTTTATACATGTTAGAACCAAATCATAAATAGGGTTATAAAATTAAAATTAAAATAATTTTTCAAATATTTAATGGTTTTATCAACATCCTTGAAGGAATTAATGGAAAATTAATGTGCATTTCCCATGAAGTCAGTAAATTAACACATCAAGGGAGATGTATTAATTTTTAAAATAAAGGTGGTGGTGGAGGATTTTGATGGTGTATCATCCATTAACATGATATAATTACAATATATGAAAGGTACTATAATTATCATTCCTTTTTTTTTGTGGGTTGTGGATGAGAGATTAATAAATGGAATGAAATTGAAAAATTATTTGAAAGAAAAATGAATAATATTTGACATCTTCAATTTATACTCCTTGATAACCTCCTTAGGGAGATGGTTTTGGTTTGTTGATGAGAACAAGAGTTCCTATATATGGGTTAGGGTCTGGTTATGAGTATTGGGAATAACTTGGTAATTATGAAATCTTTAGTGGTTGGAGAAAAATTGGTGGTGAGGGGTGATATTTATAGTGGAGGAGAATGGTGTTTTCTCATTATTATATACATTTGTTTATTTTTCTATCTCAGGAAAATGAATAGTTTGAGAAATAACATTACATATATTGAAATATTGTTTGGTAATAAGAAATTATGGTTGTTACAATATCAACAACCAAAATAATATTGTATTGAAAAAATAAAATTTTGGTTCTATAAATTACAATATATTACTATTCACTAAAAATTAAAGTATTTTAGAAAAATCTAAAAAATCCACAGTAAATATTTCTAGAAATATAAAATTAAAAGATGATCTCTATTTTATGAAGATAAATTTATAAATATGAGTATTTTAATTTTAAATAAAAACTATCATTTACCGGGAAAATATAGATTTTAAAATTATAAATTATTTTATAACACTTTAAAAAATAACTTATGTTCTCATAAAATTATCTTAAAATCATAAGACATTAAAATATTAATTTAAGGATACATTTTTTTAATTTTTTTAATTTATTATATTATTCAAAAAATTGTAATTAAATATTCATAACGTACTCAATTCCTATCACATTCTTAATAATTTTTAAAATATTAATTTACATACACTATGTTATAATTATATCATATTATCACTTATAAATTTGATAAATTTTATTTATATGTTCATTGGTGAGGTTACTATTCAATTTGTTGATTTTTTATTTATTAGTATCACATTATTATTCCAATGGAAATGTTATTATTTCAATGTTTTAGGATCCCTAACTTCTTAAAATACCATTTATTTCATTCATTAGACCTTTGTGAATATTGTACTGTGTTATTAATATGATATTATTCGATTAGACAATATTACATAATTATAGGAAGGGAAAATTCCATTGAGAAATTTTTCAGTTTTAATAGAGATAAATTAATGTGATTTTGAACAAAGGGGGCTTACATCACTTCTGATGTCAAAAATTCTGTATTAAATTTATAATTTCTATATATAGTATTTTATGGTATTTCAGTTTTTATAAAAAAATCGAGTATTTCAGAAAAATTACAAAAAATCACCCTAACCATTTTTCGATGTGTAGAATCCAAAAATGAAGCTCATTTTTCAAAAATAATTTTCTAAATATTATTAATTTAATATTTAAATAAAATCTAAATTTATTCTAAAAACAATAGTTTTAAAACATTTATTTACTTATTCCAATGCATAGTTATATCGTACATCTACTTGAATATTATTCATATACCATCATAGGTAATATTAAAATTCATTAGGATATATCACTAATATTAATGGTATGTAGCTATTCATAAGGGTAGGTTAATATTCATCAAAGATTATGATTTTCTTATTGGTCTCCTAACAACTTACTGATCACAACTATGTATGTCAGATTTTCAAAATTCACATAACAGAAGTTAAAAACATATGCTGCAAAGGTAACATGGAATGCAGTAGATAATTATGTTGTGATTTTATGTAATTATGACATATTTCTATGAAAGGAATTTCCATTAAAGAAATATTTGGTTGTTACAAAGAGATCCAATTTGATCCAATTTTTTTTGGTTTTGAAACAAAATGTATAGATTTATAATTCTTAAGTGAATGTATTTCATGAGAATTTGATTATGTTGGTCAATATTTCTTGGTGAAATAGAAAAGATTCTCAAGAGACATAGAAGTCACAGTCATTTATAAGGGAGTAGTGGCCTTGCATCTTTATTTGAATTAATTATTCCACATTATTTCATGGGGATAAAAATTATTCTGTTGAGTAGTTTATAACATATCATTACCAAATTTAAGGTAATACCCTTCGTATTAGCCATTTTCCTCTTTAATCAAGTGAATCTTTGGAATCCCAATTATGGAGAGCATTTTTTTAGTTAAATTGACCTAATGTTTAGAGAAATATATTGGTGTGAATTAATGAAGTCTGGGTGTAAACATGTAATTCATTAGTGGGTGTCTTCCCAAGTTCGGAGAACAGAACTGGTGGTTTGGGTTTCATTTAAAAACCATCTATTTTTTCTATATTCTAGGAATTTACACACCATGTAATGGGTACCCACAATGTGTAAGGTTTTCTAGGATCATTCTATTAATTGTGTACACAACGTGGAAATTTACATGCCACACAATGATTACACATCATGTAAGGTTGAAAACCATATTTCTAATTAAAAAATGCAATATGGTTTTTTTCATATATAGACCCCATGGATTAAATGAAATGTAAAGTAATTACACACCATGTAATCATCAAGATTAGTGATTTTAGGGAAATTCACAAATGTTTTTTTTAATTCTTCCACATCATTTTCCCTCTCCACCTAGAATCACTGTCCAATGATTTTGAGAACCTCTAATTCTTCCAGATCGATTCATTTCATGTTTGAATGTCATAATTTTTCATAATGTCTCTAGGGGTGAGAAATCCTTCTAGTTCCTTCATTTCCATTAATTGGTGTAGCTTCTTCTCATTAGGTTATTATATTTTCTCACCCATGGTGATCATTCTCTTGATAAATTTATAGATTGATTGTGTAATATTGTTAGAGGGGCCTATTCTTTTTGTTTGTGGTGTGGTGATTTTTCATTTTTTATGTATATAGTGAATTTTCATTTTTTTCCTATTCTTTTGTTATGTTGAAACCATTTTTATATTTTTTATTCGTTCCAGGGCCACATTTTTTTTCATTTATTCTTCCTTATTGGATGATCCAATTGCTGCTGTGTGCGATCCGATTTTTAAGGTAGGTGGTTTCATCTCTAGCCTATGTTGGTGAACTAAATTGATACATTTTTTGATAATTTGTTTGGATTATAATACAATTATTTACTTATTATTTTTTTGTGTATGGAAATTAGTTTTTGATAAAATTTTGTTTTCCCTATGTTTTGGTAAATGAAAAGGTATTTCCAAACCACTGTGAAATGGATTTTTGAAATAATTTTTGAATCATAGTTTAAGGAAATTGTTCAATGAATTGTTTTGTAATATATATTATAGGGTAATACTTGGTTAATTATATTGATATTATAGTGATAGGCCTCATATTCTCCCTTGAGGTTTTCTCTTGGGCTTCCCTCTGTTCCCTAGGATAGTGGATCTAGAGAATTGTTTTACATGTTGTGGGTTTAATTTCATGGGAGTCACTCTAATCTCTAGAAAAAATTCATATGTATAGTGACATTATACGGACATGTTTGTTGATATTAGGTATGAGTTTCCATGTTATACTAACCTAGTGTGATCCCTAACATGATGTTACTTGTAATTGTTTCCGATACGAGCTGCTTTGGTGTATACCATTTTTATTGTATTATCATAGAATTTATATGATATGTTATATTTGAATTTTTTTTTCATATAAATCCTTTGATATATGTATATTAAATGATTTGAAACCGATTTACCTATAATGCTAGGAAATGTGAAAACATGTGAAATTTTTTTTTTCACGCTTTTGATATATAACTATTAGACTGTTTATCATGCCTAGTTTTTTGTAATGTTGAAAATGAATGGATTATTGTACCAAGATTTGATATCAGACATCTAAATGGGTCTCTACTGATCCTATTATCTCACACCCTGCACACCCCAACAATAGTGGGTAATCCTAGTTATGTCTTTCAATGCGTGGAAAGGTAAGGGACTACATTATGGTGACATGGTTTTCTGTCAGCTGGGTTAGTGTAGCTAATGGTGTTATAGTGGGAGTTTTCCCATGATATCACCACGAACTATTTGATAAGTGATTTTATTTTCTCCATACATTACATTTGTAATTGTCTCTTGGAGATTTGAATGCTACTTTTTTAGTTGAATCACTTTCATTGTTCTCTATCACTTGTGGAATATAATTATTTATACTATTGTATCTTTCTTCTATATGTATATATGTCATGATATTTCTTTAGTTTGAAAAAATTGATCCCTCTCCGTGATATTTGAATCTTAGGTTCTACTCTCCAGCACGTGGGGATTGGGAATGACCTTTGAGTTTGTGACAGATTAGGTTGAGTTCCAGTTTTGAGAGGATATCTAAGTTGATTCATTTATAAACTATTTAATTATCTTTTATTTATATTTTATAAAGAGTATATATGTATTATTCATAATTAATATATTTTTTTTCTAATGATACATGAAGTTATAATTTTTTTCATAAAAACACATTAATGGAAATGATTTTTTTATGAATGGATCCAGTAAAAATATTAAAAAGTACATAAATAATTTATTTATTTTTATCATTTTGGATAGTTAATTTAAATAAATATATAAATTTTTGGACTATTCAAGAAAAATATTTTGTGTAATTTAGTGTTTCTAGAATAGTTTAAAATATAGATAAATTCTCTTCCATCTTTCATTACTAACAATGGTGACATTTTTCCAAACAAGTCATTCGAGGGAAGATGTATGAGGATTATATTGGGTTGGAATTTGTATTAAAGTCATACCTGTATAGAGTTGTTACAAAATGGAAACAAAGATTTTTATTGTTTAATTCAATAAGTAATATGGCCTATGTATAAACTCAATTTCTCATGTTGATATATCACAAGGCCTAAATCGTGTTCCTATAAACCCTAGAGCTTTGTAGTTGACCATAATAACAATTGGTTTAGATATTATTTTAATGAATTAATTTTTCTATAACTATAGAGTTATAAAAATTAGAAAATCTTCTATAATTTTAGATTGAGTTGTTCCTATATTAAAATACTCCAGAATTATTTTTAAAAAAATTATACTCACCCACATGGGATCTTCAGTCTCAAAATCATGGATATATAATATGATGATTATAAATTAATATGGACTATAAGTGAACATTCATCAATTAATAACATGAATATCAGAATAATTTAATTTTCCCCCAAGGGTTATCTTAAAAACACTAACACAGATAAAGACTTTTATTTTCTAAATTCAATTTTTTCCCAAGAAGCAACATTTTATTGGGATAAGAGGAAATTCTTACATAATAGGTAGGCCAAGTAATTGATGGATCAAAGGGTATAAAATCATTATTTAATGGTACTTTCATTTTTTTAAAACCCAGTTACCCAACACTATTTAATAGTACTGCTATTATATAAAATTCCCTCTTATAGTTCCTCGCATTGCTATAGTATTGACCTACTATAGTGTAATAGTACCTGTTATAGTACATGTAGTAGGAAAGTGTAACACTGATTAATATTTCTCCCATTTAATCAATGAAATCTACTAAGTGATTAATTTCATATACAAGTGGTAATGTGTCAACTCAATGAAATATAACACTACATATTGCAATAGTTCCCATTATAGTAAATTAAATTAGTGAATCCCTTAAAATTAACTTCATAATCCAATATTTTATAGTTTTTGAATATTTTTACCACTTAGAAAAAATTGAAATTAACAAGTTAATATGATTACAATAATGGAAATGCGATTTCAAGGAGACATTATATTCCAAGGACTACATTCCATTAATTAGGTGCGGCTGACTACTTATGATACTAGGAAAAACATGTATTAAGGTACCCATCACAATATCCCTCCATGAATCACATTATATCTAAATCAATAGTTCCCTTGCCTCATCATACATAAAAATTCCAATTATTTGACATGTGTAAGGAAAAAAAATATTAGTACTATTATTAAAATTTCACGAAATAAGATTATTATACAATTTAAATAATTATGATATAAGTTTTCCCAATATATTCTTTATGAATCATAATATACATAGATAATTTTGTGATTTTATTGAACACTATAACCAATGAAATTTACCAAAGTCCCACAATCCACCACATCTATATTTATTACACTAAAATACTATATAAATTTATCATAATATTGACTACATGATATAAAACATAAACTTGTTCATTGAATAACCACTATACCACTAATACATATAATTCTATGTAAATGGTCATGTTGATGGAATAATTAAAACCATGTTTATATTATTTAAAAATAATATTATTGAGATATTCCCCCACAGTCAGATGGGGTGGGTTGGGGTTTTTTTCATGGTAATGGGGTCAAGTCCCTAGGACAATGGTGTATTTTGTATTTTTTTAGTGTTATGTGATATACTTGTGGTTGTACCATATTTTAAAAATATTTTTGACCAAATCCCCGAGGGACTAGCTCATTGGTAGTGGCCCTCTACGGTATTAGAGAGGTCTCATGTTTGAGTATCCCTAGAAACATGTCTTTTCTTGTTGCATGTTTCATTCGTAGTTTTATAATTTCCCATTAAAAAATGTATATAGAAAATATTATTGGGATTAATGAAATCAATACTACATAATGGTAAAATAAATAATATATACCCAAGCAAAAAAATATATATTATGTAATGGTATTAAATTTAGTTATTTATTAACTAACATTATAATGTTTTCAACATCGGTTATCTTAATAAATGATGATTAAAACATTTATCATTGGGTTTAACATCAATTAATATATTAATAAACGTTATAATGATATATTTAAGTGTTATAACAATGGTTAAATTATAATTTATGATTAAACCCTAACATGAAAAATGTTTTAATGAAAACAAAAAATTAACTATTTTGAAATGTTAAATTTCACATCATGTTTTAGCAATGTCATTATTTTTTACAGCATGCATTCATTTTTTATGATTTCTTATAAATTTTATTTCAAATATAAAGTATTTTCATGAACTCTGTATAACATTTAATTATCCAAATTTATATATTTATGATCAAATCTTCCACTATCCATATAATAGTTTCATTGCTTCATCATTTGATCATTTTACCTGAAATTTATCATTACATTCTAATAATATATTTCATTTTATTATTATTTTTAATTGGTAATGATTTTGAAGGTTTGGTTTTTCATGAAAAGTAAATCTTATGATTGAGTTGAGACGAATTATTCAAATGAGATTTATCTTCCATAGTTTAAAATTCCATACTATCCATAGTTGTGGATAGTGCATTATTTTTTTCTTAAATGGATAGGAATGTCACAAAAAATATTAAGATTTTAGAAACACATCAACAAAGAAATTAATTCAAGGATTGAATCATATTTTCATTTTTTATATAACTTGTTCATTCCTCTGTATTGTTTTTTCACCAAAGCTAGTAATCTATATTGAATTATTAATTTAAAAATATCATAATTTTCAAAAATAATTTATCATAATAAATCATGTTGAATGTCCTGAATGATTATATTTTAACACTATTTATTTCAACACAAAATGCGAGAAGACTCAAAAAATAAAATTAATATAATTTTTAAAACCAATATTAGAAATAAAACATATAACATCAACTTAATATTTGTTTGATAAATAACTGAAATAAAATTGTATTTTTATACAAGTTATATTGTTTTGTAGGAGATGTTACATTTTTAAAATTATAAATTTATTCATAATTTTTATAAAATCTCATGGAATATCAATAATTAATTAAATAGTAGACATAGGATATGATGAAATGTGAATAAAATAATGTCAAAATTAGTGAAAAATCACCATAAATTTACTTCAATTGAATTAAAAACAAAATGAATATAATGTCAGTTTATTTTTCCTACAATGAGTTATATTTTATTTTTATTAAGATATGAATTATTTTCCTTGGAAAATAATTTTTTGGCATATACTAACTCAAAATTACTATAATTCTTTAGTACATTAATAACCACAAAATCCCAAATTAAAATATTAATGATACACTAGCCTAGGAAAAAATATAGAAGGTGAAATATAAGTGTTATAAAACATAACAGAAAATTGAATTATAATGTGAATTCATGTGAGTGGGGAGGAATTACCTTCTAATGCTTGTTAAAACATTGAAAATTAGAATTAATAAAAAACATAATGGAATCCATATTTTCAATAAATGAACAATAGTGATGCATACATATTGAAATAATGATGATGTTTATATTAGGTATGTATAAGGTATTATATAGAAATACCTAGAAAAAAATAGTAAATATTTTTTGTTGGAGGGTTATTCAATAAGGAGGCCCATGTGGATAGGGAAGCTTCAATTCTTTTACAGATATAAATGATATATATATATAAATCCTTTATTTAATGAAAAAATAAAATGTCTTTAATTTTTTATAGATGAAGGATTTATTATATTTTAACAAAACTAAACATAATGAATTTGATATTTATTTTTAAATAAATTAATAATTATTTTTTAATTATGATATAATACCCATATAAACATATCATGAATATATTATCCTTTTTAGGATTGAAATGACATCAATGTAGGGGATCAAATTATAAAATATAAAATAACCCCTTACTGAAATTTATTATTAATTTCCTTAATTTAATAACCAATGAATGTTAATTAATGTTATGAAATTTATAATTAATTTCTATCAATTATTGTCCTTTATAAACACCCTACCACCATAATGTCCATTATAATAAAGGAATGAAAAATCATTAGCATTTACAACTATGGTCCATATCTATCATATCCTAATGTTTTCTTCTAATATATCCTCTTAAACATTCATGTACCAATAATATAATGGAAAATGAAAAAAATGGATTTTTATTTTATATAATTCTATTTATATATTTATATTTCACAGTCCCAGCCATCCTAATATATATGTATATTATTTATAAAATGGATTCCTCTTTTGAAGGTGAAATTTCCATGACCTACTCAATGTGAAAATTTCAAGACATATTCATCAAATTATCTGAGACACACCTCCTCATATGAAAGAAAATACATACTAGTGAAGGGGAATATATAAACATTGTGTGGTGACAATACCTTCGGTATGACAGTGGGAAATAAATTTTAAGTGTATGAGTTAATAATAATGTGTATAAAATCATAATGATATATATGAGATTATCAAAAAATGAAATAAAATAATTATATAACACACACCATCCTATGAAAAATATACTCATCCCAATGCATCATTCATATATATTATTAATCAAAGATGATGACAACAAATGGAGACCCATTACTGTCCTCGTTATCAATTTAGAAAAATGAACAACCCCTCTAATCTACTATATATCATTCACCATTAGTGGACGCAGTTCAAAATGCTAAAATAACAACTAGGGGGGCTATATCAGTTTTCCACTTTCCATAAGAATCAATAATTTTAATAACTTAACCCCTACAACCTATTTTTTTTTATATCTTTATCATGTTTTATAAAATACCCATGCATGAAAAAGTATGATTTCTAAAATAGAATGATGGATATCGAAGAAGGAAGCATGAAGATCAACTGCCACAGTGGAACTGACATTATTTAATAGAGGATTCTGATCAAGGATTATCTTTATTAGAAAAGTTTCATTTTTCACTACAATGGTTAAAGCCAGTAAACATTTTCCAAATGGAGTTGAAGGTATTGGATATATAGGTTCTAGGATCCTTTCACCTTATGATGGACAAATACATGGCGTTAAATATTATAGAGCAAAATATGATGGTAAGGATGACATAAGATCTCTTGAATATGAATAAGAAGCCTTCTATGGCCAAAAAAGTTAACTTCATGTGGAATTTGTTCAATCTGAAATTGGTTGACGGGACAATTGTTGAAGATCAAATCAATGAATTCAACACCATCACTTGTCATTAGAAATCCATGGTTATTATGTTGGGTGATATTGTATGTAAATTGGTTTTAATTTAATTTTTAGCTAACAATTAGAACATGTCTATACTAATTTTTAGTATTTCTTTAAGGAATACCAATCTTGTTAACAAGGATGTCTGGAACTTAATCCCCGGTGATGTTATCTGATGAAGGGAATCAAGCTAATTATATGGTTCATATATGAATATAGATTTATGTGGAGGATATAAAAAAAGAAATAATCATATATGATCATAAATATCAAGAGTAAAGAGAAGAAATAAGGAAAATGTGTATGCTCCTACACTGTGGATTTACGGGAAGAAAGGACATGTAAAGAATGATTGAATGGATAAACAGAAAGAAACTAAAACCAATGGACTAAACATAGAAGCTAAAATAACTGATTATGTACTACTACTAACCGTGGATAGTCCAATAGAGTCTGGGATTTTATACACTGTTAATATTTCTATTATATATAGGATAAGGGTTTCCTAAACAATTATGTTTTTGGAAATTTTACAACGGTACATATTTTTGATGAGAAACGATTATAGATAATGGTGGATGGTGATGTATTGATCAATACCAATAGTGGGAGTCTCTTGGTTCTGAAAATTATGATTTATATCCCATGTTGAAGAATATATAATATTTTGGTTGTGTACTTTGAGAATGATGGCCTTTGTACAACTTTTATATGTGGTTCCTGGAAGATTACCAAGGGAGATAAGTTTATAGCTCGGGGGAAGAGAAGTACCTTAGAAAACATGACATAAACAATAACAGACATGATTGCATCAGAAAATTATATTATAGATTCAAAATAATGGAACTATAGTCTAGACCACATGAGTGATAAGGAGATTAAGGTGTTAGTTCCAAAAGGAATTCTACTAGAGTTGAAGTCAGTGGAAGTTTGTTTATATGAATATTATTCCTTGGAATGAAAAAGAATGAATGATTTTCAAAAGGAGGCAGAATAGTGAAGGCTGTGAAGATATTCCTAGTGAAGATAGATATTTAGGGGCCTTCACCAATACATTCAATCATATAGTCACAATGTTTAGTGAAATTTATCAATAACTAAATATGGATGGTATGGGATTTCATTATGAAAATAAAATATGAATAATTTAATTTGTTTTATAAGTGGAAAATCATTATGGATAATGAGTTTAGAATAATAATGAAATTCTAGAGGTTAGGAAAATGAAGAGAGTATGACATCAATGATTTCATATAATTGTATTCAAATATTGGAATTGGGTGGGATATGACTATTCAAGGAACACCACAGAAGAAGGGTGTAGCTGAATGTTTGAACATGACGTTGAATTCATATTCTAAGAGAATGAGGAGACATCCAGGGTCACCCAATAGCTTTTGGGATGATACATTTAGCATGCTATCAAATCTCATTAATAGGATTCCATTTATACCAATGGGAGAATGAATACCCAATCATATTTGGTCCTGTAAAGAGGTTATACTTTCTCATTTATGAGTATTTAAAAGTTTGTAATATGTAAATATTGATGCTAGTACAAGGGGAAAGCCTGATGTTATGTCCAAACCTTTATTCATCATTCGATATGGTTCTGAGGAGTTCATTTACTGATTTAGAGATGCTCTAAAAAAGAATTACATCAGGATCTAAAATGTGGTATTTTAAGTAGGATTCATGTACATGTATCTTCATTCATATGAATAGAAAAATGGGAATAAAGACATAGATTTAAAAAGAGAATGTGTAGGTTGATGGTGTACCTAATCATGGGACATCAGAACTAATGGAACCTGCAACTCCAATAGCATTGAGAAGATCAACTAGGGTGAGAAAAAAATTACAAAGTTATTCAACATCATTATATTATCTATTATTGATTGATTATGGATAAACATAATTCAATTATAATGAAATTCAGTTGAAGGAGTCGTGATAGTGGGAGTCAAACTTGAAAGAAAAAAGTTCTTCACTACATGAAAAAAATACTTGTTTGCTGATGCAGATACCTCATGGGAAGATTGAATTTTAGAACAAATGGGTGTACAGTGTCATGGATGATCATAGTTAAAGGACTTGGTTCATGGAACGTCAGGTGGTGAATGTATTTCAACCTAAGGAGGGAGTGTATGTTACTGAAACTTTCTCACCTTCAGTGAATATTACCACCATCAAAGTGGTTCTCAGCATTGTGTCATCAAAATACATGTATTTTGAGAAGCATTTTGTGAAGAAGTATTTCATTCATGGATAACTACTAGAGAAAATATATATGAAATAACTAGAGTTATATTATGATTATCGGAAGGAATACATTTTTTGAAAACTCCAGAAGTTCCTTTTTGGGTTGAAACATACACCCAGGAAATGGAACAAAAAATATCAATACATTCTAGATAAACAATTCATACAAATGATATGGCATGGATCAATGTTTCTACATCTATTATTTTTTATGATGAATATATTATACTTATTATATACATGGATGATATTATCTTTGTAGGATCATGTATGTAGATAATTGATGTGGTGAAAGGGAAGTTGGTTCGGGTGTTCAAAATGAGACATCACAGAGAAGATGACATTCTTTTTGGGATGAATATTAAGAGATACCATGAAACTAGAACCTTGATGATATCAGTTGAGGAATACATTGAAAGGTTTAGATAATAATAAATATTATAGAATAAAATCTAGTTCTTATTCCCCTAGAGGGCCATTTAAAACTATCAAATGAGAAATCACCGAAGATGGAAGAAGAGATTGAGAACATGGTAATGATTGCATCTACATCAAATGTTGGAATTATAATGTCTTTTGTATTATGTACTCTACGTAACACTATTGATGATATGTAATTTTTGATAAGTTACATGGATAATCCCAAAACGAAACATTTAAAAGTTTTAAAGTGGATAATAAGGTTTTTAATCGACAATAAAAAGGCATCTCTATGGTTTGGGAAAAGACAATTCACCACATTGGTATGAAGTTACTTATCATAGAGATGATTTCACCAGTATGAAGAGTACCACCAGGTATTTATTTACAAGTGGAGGAACTATAGTATGATGGTTATCACAACTATAGTAGGTTGTGTATTTCTCCACCATAGTGTACGAATATAATGCTTTAATAGATGCTAGGAATGAGAAGGAATTGATAAATAAATTCATGGAATATTTGGGAAGAATGTGAGATGATAATGTATTGAACTATTTTATTCAAATAGCTATACATCATTCAATGAATCCATTATTCCCTATCCCGACAAAGAAAATTTAGTTGATGTACCATATCATCATAGGTTTGACACAGGATGGGTTGGTGACATTACAGAAGATTTTTGGAACCGACCATCTAGTAGAAATGTTGACAAATCTGATGGTAATACAGAATTTTAGAAACAATTATACCTATTTTGGTATTTTTTTTATGAATATATGATGAGTCGGATAATATGAGAGAACAAAATTGGAGTACAAAATGTAAAAAAATGGTATTTTAGGAATCATCAACTTCATATTAGAGTTTTGAATTGAAGTCAGTTGAACTGATTAGTGAAGAAGAGGATGATCTCAGATTTAATATGTTTTCTAAGTCAATGGCATTGAAGAAGGTCAGTTAAGAGGTTCCGGATCCAGGTGGGATATTGTTGGATTGGTGTATCCTGATCATATATTTATGTTATTTGGATGAATTCTTATGTCCCATAATCTGTATCATGCCTCAAATTCACATGTCAATATCAGTGATGATCAACTTGTGGTTGTAGGTGGAAAACACACCACTACAATGTGGGTCTGGGGCTAGTGGTTCGGACCCAAATATTAGGGCCATTGTAGTAGCTCAGAACAACTATAGAAGAGCTGACTAGATGAAACTAATAGAGAACTATAGAATTGTCGAATTTAGAACAAATATTTTAGTAGGGTTGTCCAATGATACCAAATTGAAACTATACATCCACGTAAATCTAGTTTCTAGACACATTAGTAGCATTGAGTTGGTTTCCTACAGCCCTGTTTCCAGGTAGACTTCTAGACACATTTTACAGTATCATAGTAGACTATCTGTGAAGTTTGTGTAATAGTGATTCATCATCATTATTATTCCATTTTAGGCTAGATTATTTTGTGTGATTCAGAATAATGAAATTACATGTAATTTCTTACTCTTTCCAATTGTGATATTTTTTCCTCTCTAGAGACATATGGATTTTTTATAATCCTTGTAAATCTCTATGCCCGACGTTTTTTTCTTCTATCCTTTCTTCATCTGCAAAACTATTCAGTCATTACGACTCGTGTTGTTTCTGAAATATAAACTTAAGAACAAAATATTTACCAGGATTTTCCTTAGTGTGAGAACCAAAATCCATTCCATAGAAATTCCATTGGGTCTATCGAAATTCACTATAATGATGTAGTGAATAATGTAACAATATGAATCTACTTTTCATGATTGTTTTCATTTTTCTGGTCGTTTTTTGAGAAAAAGTGGAAAATCTAGAAATTTTCTAAGTACACGTTCTGTACATTATGAGTACATGCTATGTACTTTTCTCTCTCATGAGTCCGTGTGCTGGCCGTGTCCAGGCCACACACACTATGTGTATCGGTGATGTGGAGGCCGCTTAATGAGTTGTACGGAAAGGGAAAGTACACACTATGTACTCAAGAAGTACACACCATGTACATTTAATTTTATTTCATTAATCGGACCAGAGTCACGTCTTAAACATATTTTCATCTTCTTCTCCGCCTAATTACGTCCAGAGTGTATGAGGAGGCCGAATCATCTCTGAGATACTGATCCATCACCGGTTATCCAAATCAAACGTCGTCAGTTGCAATAGAATCACAGTGGTGAGTTCTTCGTTCTTCTTGGGCCATGTTTATGGATTCCTTCTCTTGTGAGATTTATCTGAGGTTGAAAATTTTAGATGTTTTTGTAGATCTTCTTCGATCTAGGATGATTCATATGGAAAGGTTCAAGTATATAGATCTCCTAGGATTGAGGTGGGTGGTTTGTTGTCCTACGTTGAATGTCTTTGAGTTTTTGGTGAAAAAGTGCCGGATACCCATGTATCGGGTATCTCAGGTTAAGGTTTGGATCATGTATTGTTACTTTCCTTAGATTTCATGTATTCTTGAGGTTATTAGATGATTGATAATTTCCTGTTAGCATGTTTCAGGATCACCCCATGGGTGTTCCCCTATATTGGATGTTTATCATTGTTTAGATTAGGATACCTGTGAGGCATACTTTGTTGCATTTTTTTCCCACCTTGGTATAATTGATTGCATGTATTGCCTAATTTTTATATGCTTTTAATGCATTGTAGCTATTATCCCATTAGTTGTTGAACTTACATAGGGATTATAACAGTCAATTATGCACGACTAGATTGCTCAGGGCTGTGTGAACCTGGTGCAGTAGACTAAAGAGGGAATTGATGATTAAGGGCTCCCATAGAGAGTCTTTTATAAATTATAATTGTTCACATGACCTATGGGAATGGGACTTTGTGCTTCCTTAGAGTGTCCTTAGTTAAATATCGAGACTATAGGAGGAATTAGACGTAACTACTTCTTCAGAGAGTCTATAGCTATCATTGAAAGACCGCAGGGGAATTGTTGGTGAGAGGTTCCCCGAGTGTTTGAGCTTTGTATTATTACTTGACTATAAGGGTATGATAGTATGAGTCAGAAAAGAGAGTCGGTGTGAATATTTTTTGGTTGGATGTGACGAGTCCAGCTATCCAAAGAACAGGCTTCCGTTTCGTACTGCTTGTAGTTTAGATAGTTTGCTGAGATACATGTTGTGTTACTTACTATGCCTTGAGAATATAGAGCTATTTGTTAGATTCCATGGTTGATAATTTAATGAGTGAATTAAATAAATAAATAAAATTTAATGGAGATTGGAAGGATTGTTTACTTTAGAGTACTCTTGTTTCTCTGCAGCATTTATTTCCTTTACTTTTTGTATATTACTCACTGACATTAGGGCACAGATCTTGTGGTGACTGCCTACTGGGATTAGTCTCACACCCTGTTTGGGTCTTACTTTTCGACCCAAATATGTTATATGGTTGCAGGTGTGGATAGGGATTGTGGCCCTTCTACTTCAAGTACATGATTGTTGGTTGAAGCTGGATAGCATAGGATCGAGCTTAGGCTTGCGATGCTGCTGGAGTTGCTGTTTAATATTACGGATTTGTTCTCAGTTTTCATTCAGCATGTTGTTGTGTTTCTTACTTTCCATAGATACATGTACCATGATGAGTCATTATTATATTATACATTGATTCTGTTGTTTAGTTTTAGTTGTTGTATGATTTTTACTGCATCCGCTATTGACTGTTATTTCCTGTACATTGTATACCTTATCAAATGAGGGAATAGTGTCCCCAATAACATACCAAGGCCCTCGCTGCTATTCATCCACCTATGGTGTTTGGAGAAATTTTCTTGAGGGCACGTGGCGAACCGGGCACGTGGAACCAGTTGAGGTGCTCTAGATTCGGGTCGTTACAAAGTGGTATCAGAGGAGTTTCATTCCTTTTCTATTAACATACTATTTAGTTACATTATACATGGATAGAACGGAATCTGTAAGTGGTAGATAGTTGTGCCTGGGCGTTCTAGAACCTGTGTATAGGGAAAAATCCAGATTACCTTGTGTATTACAATTTTCGAGTTTTTTCAAATGTTACAGTTTAATTTATTTCACTATTGGGTGATGCACTTGTTTTGTGCTATTACTATTTTATGTCAGTGGTTCTATTTTGTTGCAACCCGATGATATGTGGGTATTCTACCTCATGCATCATATAGGCACATGTTAGAAAATCACATGTCATGCATATTTCCATGCCATCTAGATTTCATTAGAATTTACATGCAGTTGTGATAGAATTTGTGATAGAAGATGCATGATGTTGTGATAGATACTGTGATAGAATACTTGCTATATTGATAGGGTATTGTTTGTTTAGATCTTCTTTATCATTGACACCAAACATTGGCCTTATAGGTGTTATGGGCCCTCGAGGATCAGAGTTTGGTGGGTCGTGATTTGTTATACTTTTTACTTGTTATATCAATTGTTATGATGCCAAGATTTGATTCGCGTGGAGTATGGGACCCAAAAAATTGGAATTTGGCACCTTAACACTTGTTTTCTGTGTTTCTAGGCTCCGGTGTAGTTTTGAGGCTACTCTTTGGAAAAACCCATAATACACATCGTCTACTTTATACATAAACGTCGTGTAGTTTTGAGATGTGTCCCTGACTATGTTGGGAAGAGACACGAGGTTCTAAAGATTCATGTAGGAACAAGCCATGTACTAGATTAGCAGGTCATGTATTATGGAATAGGTATCTGGCCGTTTCATAATCAACAAGGGGTGGGGTTTTCCTTCATGTGCATGCCATGTCCCTTGGGAACATGTCATGTATCGTTAACCATGTAACCAGTCATGTAGACAACAGCACGGGTTGGTGTTATCCTTTCACGTACATGTTCTTTCCGTATGGAACACATTGTGTAGTGTCGACCATGTGTCAGTTCGTGTCACTAACAACACGGGCCTGGTAAGGCAGGTCAAGTACACGCTGTGTCTCCTTTGACATGTCGTGTAGTAGTGGTATGTGTACTAGTCCGTGTGACTAATGACACGGACAAGGTAGAGATCTTAAAGACATGTCGTGTAGTGGACAAGCATGCCGTGTAGTTTCCTGCTGGGACAGTTCGTGTTCCCAGCCATGTAGGAGTGAATGGGAAGGGAGGAAAAGGGTTAGTACACACCTCGTAGTTTAAAAACACACTGTGTAGCCGGATGGTTTATGCAGTCGTGTATGGCCAAGGTACACACCCAGGGTAATCATTTAAGAAACACGTCATGTAGTAGTACTACAAGTCGTGTTGTCATGTTTTCCCAAATATCAAGGTTTTTCTCTCCTGCTTGGTTTTGGTCTCTTGAGTATCATCTATGTTCATCATTAATAAAGTTCTGTTTTTGAACACTCAGAGCTATGGAACCAAGACATCTTCTCGTTGCACGTCAAGAACCAGGCAGTGACCATACTCCGGGTACGGTAGATCATTGGCTACCAAATGTTCTGCCGATCATTCTGAATATGGAACCTGCTGTGATTCCAGACACTTGTGCCGACACAAAGTTCAGATAGGGTTTCATGAGATTCATGCAGACCTTCTAGGGAGCTTAGCATCCTACCCCATCTATGGAAGAGCTGACGTGGGTTTTTTAGCAGTAACACTATCCCACATTCACTGGGGATGGAGGACCACAAGCCGCAGAGGCATGGATAGAAGCCATGTTGTCTACCATCGAGCATCTAGAGACACCTCCATAGAGGAGAGTGAAGCTCTCGACTTATATTATGTGATATTCCTCTAAGAGATGGTGGGACGTGGCTTCATATGCAGGGCGCCAACGGGATATAGATTGGGATGAGTTTCAGCATATGTACAACAACTACTTCTACGTGGCGATGTTGAGGGTTGATAGAGCCAGAGAGTTCATGAACTTGCAGCAGGGTACTCTCACAATTATGGAGTATTCCTCCCACTTTACAAAGTTATAGAATTTCACTCCAATTCTAGTGAATGACGGTCTGTTTTTGGAAAGAAAGTTTGAGGAAGGCCTCAGATCGGACATCAGGTCACAGATGAACATCTTTTAGTTGACTTATATCACTCTGATATTCAACCAGGCACTTATTACGAAGAGAAACCTAAGGGAGTCAAGAGATTTGGACCAGGGAGGTTCAGTATCCAGGGTTGATTCTCTCCAGACAGACAGTAGGAAGCGCCACCGAGAGTCTACATGAGGTGACTTGAGGAAACAAGGTATTCCTTCTGGTAGAGGGGATTTTCCCTCTAGCAACCAAGTGGTGTGTTATCATTGTGGAAGGAGTGGGCATAAGAATCCCAAGTTCCCGAGAGACCTAGTGGAGTGCCTATCTTGTGACAAGATGGGTCATCTGCAGCACTTCTGCAAGGTTCTTCTGATAGCGGCTACTGAAGGAGGATCAGTTTCGACTCTGCGTAAATGAGCAGGATTACCAGTTCCGCAGTAGACTGGAGGCTAGAGTTCTTCAGGCCATTTAGGACAGGGTAGAGGTTATGGATGCAATGGTCAGGCTCAGACAGTAGTAGTACTGGGATCCCAGGCTATTATGCAGTTCTGTGGTACAAGACAGACTTTTTCTGTAGAGCATATTCATCAGGAGCGGGATCATGGACCTTCTAATGTTTGAGGTACGATTTTAGTAGCCTCAGTTTTATCTTAT
Organism: Viscum album; assembly: GCA_963277665.1. Taxonomy (NCBI): domain Eukaryota; kingdom Viridiplantae; phylum Streptophyta; class Magnoliopsida; order Santalales; family Viscaceae; genus Viscum; species Viscum album. The sequence continues at coordinate 1,282,725,614 of OY728127.1, forward strand.
GCACTTTTCGAAACAAGATATTCTCATAGATTTATTTTTTTGCATATTGTGGAAAGCCTTAGACATACTATTTATACTTCTGAGGATATGATTACGCTAGACACTCCCTTGGGAATTATAACAGCTAGCTTGGGTCAGTGCTTAGACTCCCCCCTTGAGGTTAGTGGATGTCATTTTTCATGGAGTCTTTATGTTTTGGAGATGACATGCTTTGATTTCATTCTTGGTATGGACTTGTTAGTTCCCTTCCAGGCCTTTGTCGATTGCTATCGCCATAGGGTGAGTTTCACATCACCAGAGGGTGGATCTTTTCTTCATAAGAGAGAACGGGATGTCTAGGCAAGCAGAGATGGACCAGAGCATCATGGGTTGGGTGGTGTTATGGCCCAAATTTCTATCTTATATTTGGATTACCATGAGACCTTTCAGTTAAATTTTCCTCCAGTGGTTGATCACTTTATAGATGTATTTCCAGAATAATTTTCAGGTTTTCCTCCAGAGAAAGAGGTAGAATTCTCAATTGATATTTTTCCAAGAGCAGCACCGGTGTCCATTCCTCCTTATGTGATGTCTACACATGAGTTTAAAGAGCTCAAGAAGTAGTCGGAGGAGTTTCAAACAAGGGGTTTCATCCGACCGAGTACTTCTCCTTGGGGTTCGCCTGTCCTTTTTGCAAAGAAGGCAGACGACACCCTTAATCATTTTTTTTGATTACCGGAAGCTAAACCAGTTGGTGATCAAGAACTGATATCCATTTTCACAGATAGATGATCTCTTTGATCAGCTTCGAGGATCCAGAGTGTTCTCAAAGTTCAACTAGAGATCCGGCTACCATTAGTTGTGTGTCACACCATCTGACATACCTCCTATAGAGTTCCGGAGCACGTAATTTCTATATGAGTATTTGGTTATGCCGTTCGGTCTCATGAATGCGCCAACAGTTTTCATGGTGCTGATGAACAGAGTTTTCCCTTTTTACTTGGATTCCTTCATGGTAGTTTTTTGTGGACGACATCTTGGTGTACTCTAACACTCGACACGACCATGCTACCCATCTTGAGATCATTTTGAGTACACTGAGGGAGCATCAGTTATATGCTAAGATCTCAAAGAGACACTTTTGGATTAATGAGGTTCACTTCCTGGGTCATGTCATCTCAACGACCAGAGTATCAGTAGACCCAGAGAAGGTGTGATCAGTAATCACCTGGGAGCAGCCGAAGAACGTCTTCGAGGTACAGAGTTTCTTAGGACATGATGGTTACTACAAGTGGTTTATATTGGACTTCCTATGCATAGAAGCACTTTCGACAGGCTTGAATATGAAAGGGGTGAAGTATGTTTGGTTAGAAGCTTGTGATTCAGCCTTCTAGGAGCTGAAAGGGAGATTGAATTCAGCACTGATTCTAATTTTGCCGATGCCAGACAATAGTTATACAATTTTCTGTGATGCATCGGGCATCGGGATCAGAGCAGTGCTTATGCATGAGGATCGTGTTGTTGCATACAGGTCTTGATAGTTGAGGCCGCATGATAGGAAATATCCTACGCATGACCTGGAGTTGGTTGTAGTTGTTAATTCTTTGTGTTGTTGGAGACATTTTCTTCTAGGAGAGAATTTTGTGGTGTATACTTACCACAAGAGCCTCAAGAACATCTTCACGCAGCGTGACTAGAATTTGATACAGTAGAGGTGTGTTGAGTACTTGCAGTATTTTGATTTTGAGCTTGCCTATATTCATGGGAATGGAAATATAGTGGCTGATGCACTGAGCAGGAGGACTCAGATACAGGCAGTTCAGGAGGCCAATAGTGAGTGACAGCTTATGGCTCTGTTCTCTAAGATGCATTTGGATGTGCATGATAGAAAGGGGCATACATTCCTATCTTCTGTATATATAACCTCTATGCTTCTCGACCGAGTTTGAATGAGGAAGTTATCAGATTCTGAAGGCCCAGTGCTACAGGAAACTGTGTCAAAAGAGGACCCTCTTCCCATAAGGACCTTAAGCGAGTATGAGATCTTTAATTTCTAGGGACGCGTACGGGTGCCAGCAGATATACGTGAGGAACTGATGTGAGACTTTCATTCCTCATTCTGGGTAGTTCATCTTGGTGTCAACAAGTTGTATCAGGATCTACACCGCTAGTATTGGTGGCCAATTATGAAGAGAGACGTTGCTGGTTTTTTCATGAGATGTTCCACCTGTCAGCAGGTGAAGGTAGAGCACCAGCGACCAGTATGGCTTTTACAGCAGCTTCCCATTCCCTAGTGAAAGTGAAATGATGTCACGATGGACTTCATGAAAGGGTTACTGAGATCACCTTGAGGGAAGGACATGGTATGGATTTTCATTTATATGCTCATGAAGGTTGATCACTTCTTGATGATTGAGGAGACCTTCAGTGTTGATGAGCTTTGATGGTTGAACATCATTTAGATTTTACCCTTGCATGGGGTTCTGAGTACAATCATTTTAGATAGGGATTCCCACTTCACGTCACATTTCTGGCAAGGGATACATAGGGAATTGGGTACACTGGTACTTCCGAGTACAACTTAGAATCCCCAGATAGATGGAATGTGAGAGCGCATGATTCAGGTGTTAGGGGACATGCTACGAGCATGTGTCCTTGATTTCAGAGGTTCTTGGGAGGGACATATACCTCTAGTGGAGTTTGCCTATAATAATAGTTTTCATGAAACTATTCAGATGGCCCCTTATGAGACCTTTTACGGTAGGTTATGCCGATCACCCTTGTGTTGGATAGAGGCAGGAGAGGTAGCTATGCAGGGACCTCGTCTTGTTCAGGAGACCACAGAGCAGGTGGAGTTGATTCGAAAAAGGATGGCTACTGCACAGTATCGGCAGAAATCTTATGCTGATCAGCGGAGATGACCTTTAGAGTTTAATGTCGGGGATCATGTTTTCCTACGTGTTACCCTATGGTTGGGACACAAGAGGATCAGGAGATAGGGTATGCTTTCACCAAGATATGTTTGTCCATTTGTTGTTCTGGAGAGAGTCAGGAGGGTTTCTTATAGGTTTTTGTTGCCTCAAAGGTACTGGGATATGCAAGACGTCTTCCATGTTTCTCAGCTTCACCGCTATTTCTCAGACACGTCTCATGTTTTTCAACCCTAGGAGGTTGAGCTGGAGCAGGATGCATCATTCGAGGAGAATCCTATCACGATTTTTTATCATAGTGCAAAGATACATTGTGGTCGGTCTGTTCCTCTAGTACATGTGTTATGGCAGCACGACCGTGTATAGGACAAGACTTGGGGGAGGGAGGCCGATATGCGATCACAGTGGCCAGAGTTGTTCTAGGATTCTTCATTGCAACCAATTTAGGGAAATTCGGGGACCAATTTATTTAAGGGGGGTAGTTTTTAAGAAACCGGATCTTCATTTAAAGTATGTTTTTCATTTTATGTTCGTTTTTTAGAAAAAGAGGAAAATCGGGAAATTTTCAAAGTACACGCCATGTACTTTATGAGTACATGCTGTGTACTTTTCTCCCTTGTGAGGCCATGTGCTGGCCATGTCCAAGCAACACATATGGTGTGTAGCAGTGATGTGGAGGACGCTTAATGCAGTGTATGGAAAGGGCGAGTGCACGTCGTCTACTCATGAAGTACATGCTGTTTACTTTTCTTTTTATTTCATTAATCGGGTCGGGGTCGCGTCTTAAACATATTAACATCTTCTTCTCTACCTAATTACGTATAGAACATCTGAGGAGGCCAAATCTTCCCCAAGCCACCGATCTTTCACCAGTTATCCAAATTGAACACTGTCAGTTCCAATATAATCGCATCGGTGAGTTCTTGGTTCTTCTTTGGCCACAATTCCGGATTCCTTCTCTTGTGAGAGTTATCTGAGGTTGAATATTTTAGACTTTTTTGCAGATATTCCCTATTCTAGGATTATTAATAGGATGTGGATCAAGTATATCAATCTATTAGGATCAAGGTAGGTTTTTTTTTCTTACGTTTTATGTCTTTGAGTTTTTGGTGCAAAAGTGTCGGATACCCATGTATCGGTTATCTCGGGTTAGGTTTTTGATCATGTATTGTTATCTGCCTTAGATTTCATGTATGCTTGAGGTTATTAGATTATTGATAATTTTTTTAGCATGTTTTAGGATCACCCCATGCATGTTCCCCTGTTTTGGCTGTTTAACACCGTTTGTCATAGGATGCATGTGAGGCATACATTGTTGCATTGTTTTATTGCCTTGGTATAATTGATTTCATGTATTGCCTACTATTTATATGCTTTTGATGCAATGTATCTATTTTCCAAGTAGTTGTTGAACTGACTTAGATTTGCTCACAGTCGATTACGCACGACTACACTACTCAGGTCTATGGGAACCTAGTGTGGTAGACTAAAGAAGAAATTGACGATTAAGGGCTTCGCTAGAGAGTCTGTTATAAATTAGAATCATTAGAAGGACCTACAAGAATGGGACTTTGTGCTTTGTTAGAGTGTCCTTTGATACGTATCGAGACTATAGGGGGAATTAGATGTAAGTGCTTCCTCAGAGAGTCTATAGCTATCGTTGTAAGACCACAGGAGAATTGACGGTGAGAGATTCCCAGAGTGTCTGTGCCTTGTATGATTACTTGAATATAGGGTTCTACTAGTTCGATCCACCCATAGAGTCAGTGTGAATATTTTTTTGTTGGTTGTGATGAGTCCACCAAGACAATGAACAAACTTGTGTTTCGTACTGCTTGTAGTTTAGGTAGTCTGCTGAGATACTTGTTGTGTTACTTGCTTTGCCTTTAGAATATAGAGCTATTTTCTAGATTACATGGTTGATAATTTAATTAGTTAATTAAATTAATAAATAAATGTGAGTGGATATTGGTAGGATTTTTTACTATAGAGTACTCCTATTTCTCTAATTCATTTATTTCCTTTACTTTTGCTATATTTCTCATAGATAGTAGGACACAGATATTGTGGTGATTGTATAATGGGATTAGTCTCACACCCTTTTTGGGTCATGATTTTTGGCCCAAATAGGTTATATGGTTGTTGGTGTGGATAGGGATTGTGTCCCTTCTACTTCAGGTATATGATTGCTGATTGGAGCTGGAGAGCATAGGACTGATCTTAGGCTTGTGATGCTGCTGGAGTTGTTGTTTGCTTTTAGTGCTTTGTTCTCAGTTTTATTTTTGCATGTTTTGGTGTTTCATTCTTTCCTTAGATACATTCACCATGCTGCATCATTATTATATTATACATTGCTTCCACTGTTTAGTTTCAGTTGTTTTATGATGTTTAATTCTTCTGCTATTGGATTTTATTTACTATACCTTGTATACCTTACCAAATGAGGGCATAGTTTCCCCAATAACTTACCTAGGCCCTCGATACTAGTCGACATCCTCTGGCGCTTGGGGAAATGTTCATGATCTCATGTGGAAAACCAGGCATGGGGAACTAGTTGAGGGGCTCCAGATTCGGGTCGTTACAAATAAAAAATCTGAAAACTCTTACTAGACACCTTCTATATCTCGATGTTTATGATTATACTGAATTTGGTTAGTTTAAAAATTTCTGACAAAATAATTGATGTAAAAATAGAGTAAAAAATTTACATAATCAACTCTAACAATTATCCAATGTCTGATTACCCTAAATCTGATGGCCTTCTGTCTGATGAACCCAATCTGATTGACTCAGTATGATCAAATTGACACCATCATCCCTTTATCAATCATCACTTATTAAAATCATCTCAAAAAAATTATGACCATCCTTGGTATGATAAACTTAATAATATCTTCAAAATACTATGTTCCATAGTTCGATTAACAAAACAATAGATATCCTGTCAACTAATGAGATCTATGTCTGGATAGAACTCTTTCTCAAATTCCTCAGTGCTCCTATTTTTCCACACATGTGAAAAAGTTATAGAATTTGATTGATTTTTGCCTCTATTTAAACAATATTATAATATAAATGGCAGAGAATTGAAAACCCATTGCCTCTTACTCAAATATCAATACATAAAAAATAAGTCGCATTTAAAATTCAAAATTGACTTCTTCAATGGATCTCAATATTTATTTGATAACAGTCTTCTTGAGCACACTAACATTTATTCAGTATGATTATCATGATCAGACTCAATATGATTATCTTGATTATCATCAGTATCATTATATTTCACAACTTTACTGTGATTATTGTTTTCTGCTTTAGTATGATTATCCTGTTTGGTTTCAGTGTGATTTTCTTTCACTTATTCAGTCTTACTTTTCTTTATTACAATGAAACATTCTCATATCATTATGATATGACTTTCTTCCTCTACTCATTTTGATCGTTCTATTTTGTTAACAGTTAGTTTGATTGACTTTATTTATCAGATTCAGTCTGACGATCATTCATTGTTAGAGTCATTCTGATGATCTTTAATTCTAAGAGTCGGTCGGAAGGAATCCACATTATGATAAAATTGTCATTATGATGGAGTTCTCATTAAAATGGGCACTCCACTCTTCCACAAAGAAATTATTCAATCCTCATATTTCATAATACATTCATACATATAAATACATATATGTCTCATACTTATAGTTATAATAGATACTTTGTCTTGATTTTCTGAAATGATACAATCTTTATGATTTCCCCATTTCATAAAAAGATTTTATCATGAGAATGTTTCACAATTTATGAACACTTCATTATCATTACTGTATCATGTGACTATAGGTTAGAAAGTATGAAAAATATAATACTCTTTGTTTCAGTTTCTCAATTCCTCCTTTTAGGCAACTTGATGAATACTTTACTTAGCAACTTCTGACATTTTAAAAAAACATTGTGTATGATGGATCATGAAATTTTAACATATGGAAGTACAAATGATGGTGCATCTAATCAATAACTTCATCTTTTTAGACACCTTAGAAACTAATTTTACTCTGTTCTATACTCTATATCTAGTTCTTCTCAATGTTATCCTATCCATTTTGATTTCTTTTCTAAAAACATAATAACATATCTCCTCTTTTTTGTTTGGATTGAAACAATAGTAAACATTCAGTTTTCATACAAAACACATATTTTTATTCTTGGTGTCATCATAAAGGAAACATATTCTTTTAAAAAAATGTTATTTGTCAAAAAAAAAACTTTCTATGAAAAATCATTATAATGGATATTCATTCATCCCCTTTGGATTTCATGACAACACTGATTAAAAAATTTTTCAAATCTAAAAAATTTTCACAACACAAAATTTATAATCTCAATTTTTTTCCTTTTACCAAAATGTAGCCTTTATCAAAAGAGAGTTTCTATACACCATACTACTACATAATGTAATGTAATTGAAGGAATTCAATCCATCAATGGTAGGAATATTTTTCATTCAAATTTTGATAAATTTCCACTCAATTGTATATTTTCCCACTTTTCATTGGATCTCAATTTTCTTTCCCACTCCCACATTAAATTATGACCACATCTTCAAATTTATTTAAGAAAAATAAGAAAAAAATTAAAAAAATTGTTACATTCTCTCTGCCTCTGTCAACATAATCCAAATCATGGTGGGGGTTATTAGTTATTCGGTTTAGGAAGTCATGTGATGGGGCTAAAAATTATGTTCCAGCCTCGATTACTATAATAACACATTCAACATATGTTTTGTCAAAATATAGAAATGTTTATTTTCTGAGATATATTTCAGTACAACATCTCCAACATCAACATTAACTTTTATATAGTGAAACATCATGTTAATGTGTGTTGATCTGGAATGTTGGAGATGATTTTTAGAAATAGCAATTTCACCCAAATTATCATATATTATCTTCAAATTTTTAGAAACATCCACTTTCAATTATTCCAGCTAAATATTTATCCACAACATTTGAGTAAAAAATAGTGTAGCAGTAACATATTATTATTATTCTGTTCTCAATTTTACTAACCATTTTATATATTCTAAAAAATTAAAAAAACCTCACTAGAAAAATGTTACTACTACATTTTATTTTTTGTCATCATAATCTATAGACCAATGACATCAGTAAAACTATGAAAAACCATTCAAAAAATATTTTATTTAACAACCCATGTGATTTTATTACTTTGAAATATCTCAGAATTCTCTTTGAAAAAATCATATGAGATCATTTAATATTAATCTGATATATGGAACACAAAATTACAACATAAAAAATCAGATCCTGGGGATATATAGTAAATTAGTCTTCATTATTCTTCAAAATTATTTTTTATTATCAATTTTTCTAGACCCATCTTTACTAAAAATTGTGATCACCTATATAAGAGTTGAAAATTATTTTCATTATACCATACAAATAAATTTAACAATTATATATCATCAATTTATTGAGATAAGAAAATGTACATTTATTTTTGTTGTACATTTAAGTGAATGAAGAAATTTCATTCTTACAATACTGAATTTTCAAAATACTTCTTCAATTTTTCAAAAAACTCATTACAATTTTATTATTACAACTCATATTAAATTATATCAACCACATAATCTTTTGTCATTATATTTTTTGAGTCATCATTGTTCACATTTAAGTTTCCATCATCTTTTGCATTAGAAAAATTAAACATTATCAAACAACAATCAATTTTTGAATACCAGGCACGTGGGGGTTTTTCAACACATATAAGGATTTATTCAAACTACAATCCATTTTCTAATCATTATCATGTTGATAACCACAATGTTTTTAAATGTAAATTTTTTCCTCAACCACATCATTTAATAAATAAGTCTTTACATCTATCTAAAGATATTGAAATTTCAATTTGTGAATACAGATATAAACATTTTAATAGTTTCCAGTCTAGAAATTGTGGAAATATTTTCTTCTAAATTAGCATCTTTGACCTATGTATAGGCTTTATAAAAGTTTCTTAACTTGTTTCGTAAAAAATCTCCATGAAAATTGAACTTTTTTCCATTAACACACTTTTTCTGATAACATTTTTAATGTTTGTTGAAAAAATTTCCAAGTTTCATTTTTCTCAATCTGAACAAAATCTTCATTCATTACATCCATCCTTCCTTTGTGTTGAATAGATTCTGAAACTGATTCCATCATTAATTTTTAGATAAGTGATGTCTGATTTTATAATCTCAAAATTGTGATGGGATGAAATGGAGCATTATGATTCTAATAATGTTTTAGGAATCCACATGATTCATTATAGCTAAAAATTGAAATTTTTCACTTCTACAAGAACATTTAACATTAAATGATTCTCATTAATATTGGTATGGACGTTCTGACTCATTATAAATGGAAATATCCAGTTTATCCTGAACCACATTATCAATAAATGTTTTTGGAATTTTTATTTCCAATTTCATTAACATCATATGAGTCCACCATCCTGTTTAATATTCTTTTCAAACATTTGTAACATCATACATTTAATGAAAAACACATCAAATTTTATTCCATAGATTTATCATCAAACTTCTATTCTTTATTTCTACAACACCATTGTGTTTTGGAGAGTTGTGACCACTACAGTGATGTGTGATACCATGAATTATCAATTAAACATAAAAAGTATTTCTTTTAAATTGGTACCATGATTTGTTCACAACATATTTATACGAGACCCTATTTCTTTTCCAGCTTCTTCTCTGAAAACCCAGAACATTTCTAGAAACATTGATTGCTGTTTTATAAACATAATTTTATTAATCTGACTATAATCCTAAATAAATGTTATAAAGTATATGTCTAATTATTTAGATTGATGTATCATCAGCTCATATAAACCAGAATCAATATATTTGATATGTCTAGTAGACTAAATCTAAACTCACTTATTTCTAATGTTAATCATCTTACCTTATTGACATGTAAAACAAACATATTCATATCTTCTATTAAATTCTAGAAAATAACAAGTATCACCATATTTATAATGTTTTTCATGTATTTTTCCTGATGTGGCGATGTCTCTAGTTCCAGAACATATTATTATCCTTATAACATAAATATCATGAGTTGTTATGTTCACAAATCTGAAAGAGATCCCCAATAGTTCTTTCTTTATTTTTAATATCTTTAACATATTTTACAATTTTTATAACACCAGAATATTTTGTGAATATCACTTATTTTCCATCATCACAATGTTGACTCATGCTAAGTAAGTTAGGTTTTATCCCATCAATAAAAAACAGCCTTATATTTCCTCTTTTCAACTCCAATCTCAATAATTTTGTTTCCTCTAATTTTAATGAATTACCATTAACAAACGTAATTGATCCACTATCATGACATACAATATGGTTCCAGATTTTTATACCACTTTTAATATGTGACGATCAGACACTATCGAGTCTCTAGGGTTTGTTTTTTCTATATTCTTTCAAATATGTATCAACAATAAAATCTCATTATTATACTTTTTTTCTTTCAAACTTACTTTAATTTTCTATAGTTGAAAATTAATCAAGATAGAGTTTCATACATCTATTGACATGTGGACTCATTTGAAATAATCTTCCAAAAAAATATTCTATATATATTTAAATTAATTTTTCTTAATTTTTTGAACATATTGAGATTTTTCATTTATATCTTCATATGGGTTAGGAATGCTATTAATCATTCATCGGACATTTCTTTAACATGGTTCAAACATTCTTCCATGAAGTGACAAGTTACAAAAAAAATTATAAGCCATGATCTAATATATTCCAAAACAATATAAATAGCCACAAAAATCATATTCATTTGATGTATGATATTTCTCTTAGAAACAATTTTGAGTTTTATGAATTCTTATAGCTTTAACCATCAATGGATGTAGACCATATTTCCTCATGGGTGATTTTTTATCTTTTGTAGATGAAATAGTTTTTTCAAAGTTTTTTTCAACCCATGATTGTGTAAAAATTATTCTGAAACTAAATATGTTAAAAAAATTAGTTGAAACATTATTTATAGTGTTTGAGTATTTCGCTAGATTCTAAATTTGAGTTCACTCAGCAACTTTAGAAGAATCATATTTTAAATACAATGCCTTGTTGAAGATTTCAGTTATCATCCTCAAGGTAATTTCAATCTGAAAAGTGTTTTTTGGAATGTGTTAATGTCTTCTTCCCTAACTTCCAACTTATTACATAGATATTAACCCATATTTCCCTATTCATAAATTCTATATTTGCAACATAAAATTTCATGAATGTATTCTTCCTCTTCATTTATGAAATTATATCTTCCTTCAACAACATCTTCACCGTATTTATTTATTACTCCTATTTCTTCTGAGGTTTTTGTTTTTCTCAAGATAAGAATCCTGTTTTTTCGAAGATGATATTATATATAGGATTCATCACCACCATATTCACTATTCAAGGAATCAATTTCCCCTAAAAAATTTCAATGAATGTTCAGAATTTTTCTAAATATTAATCATTAAATGAGTTTTTGTTAGTGGAGTCTGGTTCATCATATTCACACAATATTCTTATTTTGTCTAAAACGAACATGCAATATTTTTTTGATGAATTTTATTGAATAGATCTTTTTTACACTTCTTCCATCGATGATTTTTATTAGAATCCTCTTGATATTCTACAAAATTATTCTTGTGAGAATTCATAGAAATGTTTCTGATTAAACCTCCTTGAAAATATTTGAGTGGAATTTTACCACCACACATTAATATTCCTATTCAATAGTGAATATATATAATATACATTAATTTTTCATTTAAATCATCATCTTATTTATCATTACAGTCACATGGATAATCATTTTCCACATCTTGTATTTCCTTTTTTTTCATGGATTCAAAATACTTTTCATCTTTCATCTTGTTTTTGAAAATTGGAACATTCCTTATATCCTTAATTACCAGGATTTAATGAAACTCATCAATATATAAATCATAATTAACTTATAAAAAATATATTTTATAAAACAAGTGAGGAATGTTTCTCAGATGATTCTTCTGAAATTCATAATCTTCTTGGACATCACTGAATACTATGATTTTGCAAAAAAAATCATTTACTCTAGTTTAGTATTCATTGATAGTTTTATGATCTCTCATAATTATGTAATTATACATTCTTCAACATATTTGTATTATTTCATCCTTAAAATAATTATTCCCATCAAATAAACGTTCCATCCAATCCCACACAACCTTTGATGTATTAAGACCCATTACCCTTGTATAAAAAATTCATAAAAAACATAAGGATATAATTTCTACCTTTCTTATTAACATCAATTCTTCTCTTATCATTAAAATTCATCATGGAATATTTGTTGAATAGGTGGGACCCCTACTGTAGAAACATCAACAACTCCCACCCCAATTGACAGGGGATACAAAATCATCCTATTTTTTCACCGTTGATATTTTTTTCAATAAAATGATAGAATTCATTGAATGTTGACTGAATTGATATTATCGATTATAAGGATTCAAAAAAGTGAACTTTTCACTATCATACAATGTTTAGTTCCAAATGATCAAATAACAACTGAAAGAGGGGTTGAAATAGTATATCACTTTATAAAAGTTTAAATTATTTTCAAAAAATAACCCATGCAACCAATTAGTGTTTATATAATTTATATATTTTTCTAAATAGTAATGCATGACTAATTTGGGAAGAACGTAAATAACATGTTAACTACATTGTTTAGCATTAATGTGAGAACCTACATCCTTTCCGTAGACACTCCCATAAGCCTATGGAAATTAACTATAATGAAGATATGGATACAACATGTATCTAATCCTATTATAAACATTCAATATTCTAATTTCAATGATTATATTGACTCCCATTAGTTTATAATGTTTATTACAAAATAATTGAGCCAATAAAAAATCATAATGTCTTTTTTCAATCTTCCAAAAAAAATTCATTTGTTTGATAACTCTAAGTCTGATGTTCTATATTCCAAGAAACCTACTCTGATTGACTCAGTATGATCAACTCAATATGAAATTAATTTACTCAATATGATCTTTTTAAAGCCATCTAAAAAACTCAGTCAAATATTTCTCAGTATGTTCAACCCAATAAAATATTATCAATATGATGTTTCTTAAGATGTTTAATAAAACAACAGAACTATGAGAAACTAATGAGATCACTATTTGGAAGAAACACTCTCCCAAATTGATTAGTGGTCCACCTTTTATACACTCTTGAAAAATTTAAAAATTGTGAATGAACTGTGCATCTATTTATTGGCATTATAGAAGAGAAATAGAGGGAAACTGAAATACCTTTCTTGCTTAGTCAATTTTTTTATATTTGAAAATCACTTTCATTGAAACTCCATCATTTACTTCATTAAACCTTTTCAATATTTCTACAAAACTTGTCTTATCAGACATAATTAATTTACTTCAGTCAGAGTGTCTTTCTCATCTTTATTTACATTATCTTTTTTAGCTTTAGTATGATTATTTTTCTCATCTTTTGTCTGATGATCTTCATCATAATTAGTATAATTATATTGATTAGATTATATATGAATATCCTACATATATTTAGTATTAATAAACATTATAATTATGATACTTCCTCATCTGATTATAATCTGACCATCCTCAATAGAGGTAGTTTTATTTCCTTTTCTTCTAATATTCTGTTTAATTTTCTTTCCTTCTCAATGTTAGTCTGATGATCTTTCCTTCTCAGAGTCGATCTAATGGAAACCTCATAATGATATGTTTTTCATAATTTCATAATTCAAATTATGAATTATACTCCACACGTTATAATTGAAATTCTCCAAACAACATCATACATAACTTATTCATACTTCTAATTTTTTTTGTGTCTGGTACTTCTAGATTGATGCAGACTTCTACTTGATTTATTAAACTGATGAAATCATTACGTTTCCTAAATTTCATTGAAATATTTTATAATGATATTTTTTCATGATTTATGAAAATTTATTGACTAGTAAACCATCTTCTATCTTGAATTTAAACATTATGAAAACAGTATAACTTAAAAAATCAATTTCATAAAACAACGTCTTCAGAAAAATTATGAATTCTTCACTCAAATACTTTTGAAATTATACCAAAACAAATTGTATAGAAGATATTAAACTTCATACCAATGGACCTAAGACCAATGGTTCCTCTGATCAACAACTTCATCACTCTGAAAACCTTTGTATCGAGTGTTTCTTTTTCTGATACTCTACGTAGGGTGATTCTCAGTATTATACTCTACAACTAGAAGACAACATTATTATAAACAAAAAACTTTTATCTCCCTTTAATAATGATTCTATCATTTTGAAAACATTCATCTTTCTTAGAAAAACTCATTTTTATGAACTTTTTTTTGATCCTGAGGAAAAAAATTAAATTAAAAAATGTATAGTTTTTAAAATATAAAATATAACATTTTTTTGAGAAATCATCACAATGGATATTCACTGGGGTTCATGTCAAAAATCACTTTAACAACAATATGGTTTTCAATTACGATAAGGTCCATGTGTTTGTAATTGGGAAAAAACTCAAAAGGAAACCACTATGTGTTATACTAATAAAAACAAGTATATACATGCATGAATTCAATAAATTTAATGAAAAATTTATAATAACTACATGAATAACATATATCAAACCATTGAAATCTAATAAATCAACCCAAAGTTTCAACCCATATCTATGATATCCAATTCCTGTATTAAATCTAGAAATATCCCCCATAATACTATTAATCTACAGTGTATATCTGTATTTTTAAATATTCCAAAAACACATCTGTTTCATAATCACCAAGATAGAATATTAATTTATAATCCATGTTAACATTACATAATTATAGGTTCCCATATTATTTTATTATATATAGTCCAACCCATGGATAATCCATGAATTATTAGGATTGGTATCCTATCATGTATCTAAGGTAACAATGGTTAGGCATAACACCCCCTTCCATAACCATAGAGAGGAATGAATTGGTGGAAGTGAATCCCATCCTAATAATATCTGAATAATAATATCAACATGATCATTCTTCAATATGAATGTATGAATCCCATTATAGATTTAATATCTTATGGATGTGGGTGTATGCACTTACAATCATAAATTATCTGAATAATAGGATTCATATTCCCATTCACCGATATTTTTCTCAACAATCATGCAAACAACCAGGGTCAAGAATGAACATCATAACAAAATCTCAAGAAACAAGCTATCTCTAGCTTGAACTTGACCATAAAAACCCACAATTCTTGTGTCACACATCCCAAAATGTCTTATATTTAATCCCTGATGATGGAAGAAATTATTTTTCTCTAGGTTCATAATGTAGACCAACCATCTCAGAAAAAGAAAATAACACACCACCCCTTGATAGGTCAACATTTATCATTAATATAGAGCATTTTTTTCCTAAAAATCATACCCATTTCATATTATATGTTATCCAAAAATTTGTTTTATATTACAATGGATCTCCCGTAACCCATTACTCTTAATAGTGCATTACATCACAATATGAAGTTTCATAATATTTCAATATCATTTTTATCCATGTCAAGACACCCCATGAGGTTCCTTTCACATTATACCCCACAATCAATGTTCAATGGCATAAATGGCTAGAGTAAATATCTATGGAATGTTTACAAGATCACCACTACACCCCTATAGTGTTCTAACCATTATCACCTAGCCAATATAGTATCCCTGATGGATGATCTAGTCAATCACACATTCTTACTCAAGATTCCATAACGAAATAAAAAATGAACCACATATAATAGAGGTAATAATAGGGATCACCAGAATCAAATAAATAGATTTTTTGTTTAATAATGGTCTCGGAAATATCCTTGAGAAATTCCAAAACCACATCGGTCATCAATCATAATCCAAATTATCTATATTAATCCCGGATTAACATAAATTTACTAAATTACATATATTATAAATTTCAATAGAAGTTACATAATTAATAATACTCAATATTGTTACGTTAAAATCATTGGGTAGTGAAAAATTACAAAAATGATGAGAAATTATTTGAAAACAAAAA
The DNA here is from genome assembly GCA_963277665.1 of Viscum album. Lineage (NCBI taxonomy): Eukaryota > Viridiplantae > Streptophyta > Magnoliopsida > Santalales > Viscaceae > Viscum > Viscum album. Next base: position 1,282,741,715 of record OY728127.1, read on the forward strand.
CAGTAATGCATCTTGAACTATCTCACATCAATTCTCTTATTTTCCATGTTAAATAATTATGAAATAATATCAATAATCACAGAATTTCTAGTATATAACAATGTAATGACTTGCCTCTAAAGAATCCTGGTGCAACCTTCTATGCTTATCTCCATATAGCATCTTCTAGAATTTAAAAATGAAATCCCTTTTAGTTTTATATTATTAAACCATGATTTAATGAATTTTACATCTAATTACTAATCCTATCCACAATAAATTAGAGAATAAATAAAATGGGCACTGGGTAAAAGATGGAATGGGAGGGACCTAGCTCAATCCATCAAAGAAAACATCACAAATACAAATATAATTAGATTAAAGGGGAAGTCGATTCATTGGAAAGAAGTGGCTCATCATACTATTTAAACCGATGGGTGGAAGAAGATCCCATTAGGGTTTTTATAATAAAACCCAAAAAGTCCCTATTTGTTTTCATAACAAAATCAATTGATATGTATAAAATGTATCAGATTCAAGTACGCCAACAAACCAATGGATCACCATGAACTAAGTGTAAGTAAAATAGACAGTGGTTGCAATAACCAGGGACACCCGTCCCTTTGGTTCTCCATCAGGAACTGAATTTCATAGATCTTGGTACCTAATGGATTTCTAGACCCACCAACTATATATTTTATTTTACCAAGAAACATTAAATTAAATTTGTTTCTTTCATACCCTATTATTAATACTATTCTAGTCATTTATAACTCGTCCAAGATCCCTATTTTTTTGATCAAAACCCAATAATTGAAATAATCATTAATTACTCTAAAATTGAAACTCAACCAACATTCGACACCACTAACACATGATGGTATCGGTAATAATGCCCACATAATTCCTCTTATCATCCACTATAATTAATCATCATAATATCCCATCATCAATTATGGTTATTAATATATATTTCATTGTTTTACCCCTAGAACATTATAGGTTAATACATACCAGCATCACACACACACAAGTGAAATTTTACAATCTAAATATACCACTTTATTTGACACATAAAATATAGTAGTATCCATTGAATTTGACATCCAAATATATTTACTTATCATTATTAATGATTTTTTGATAAAAGAGACACCTAATAACATATTATATATACTACCTTTAAAAATATGGATGGACCACACGTAGAGACACCAAATAAATTCACTATTAAAACTCGATTCCCCACTCCCATATGCATTAATTAAATTTTACATTTTAAATTTAATACTATGATGTTCAATGTAACTATTTTAACCCAGACTATCACTCACTTTGAACTACCTCTGAGCATCTATAAATATACAAAATCCTCGTACAAGTAATCCCATGGCTGGGAATTAATATAACACCTGATGCATTACCCAATTTAAAATCACATTATACTATACTGATGTAATGAATTTTTAGATACCATGTCAACAAAATGGATTATTTCCCAATACACATTTAGAAGTTATAGTACATAATAAATTTTCATGATCATTATATGTTATTACCAAAATCATTATTTCTCCCACACATTGGATATATCCCAACCACTCGTACCCAATCTTGGACATCCATGGGCAACTAACTCTCAGATAGTTTTAAGGAACACATCAAGTGTGACATTTACAAAATTAAATATAAATGACTTCCACACACTCAATCCATCTATGGTGTGCTCCCTACCATAAGATTTCTCTTATTCGTTGTCTATTGGAACTAACATTCCCATGCTCTATCATCAACCAAATAATAATTCATGTGATCCCTACACATTATATCATACAAGACCCATTTCAAGGGCCTCTCACATGGTTCTAAAAGCATCTAGATGCTCCACTATTTTTCTGGAAAAATTAATTGATTATTTGTTAACACAACACTCATATCTCGATATATGTATCCAAAGACACATAACCAAACATAGTCTAAATAATCCCATGTTATTACATTTTTTGGACACCAATTATTCCCACAAAAAATCCAAAACTACATGGGTTCTATACACATCTTAGTTGGGGCACTCTAATACTTTTTTAAACAACCATTCTATGCCACAAAACCCATTTGTATTTTTTAGTTCTTTGTAGTCAGCTCCCTATGTTCCACATTCATAAAGCTATCATAGTTCATCATATATAGGAGGTGAATCTTTTGTTATAATAATAACAATCATGAATCATATACTATTTTCCCCATAAGACTATAGAGACCTCATATCCATCATCATTTATTCCAATGACTATCAATCAATATATATTAATACACCCATAACAATACTAAGAGTAGAACATACTCAATCATACACATTATATAACCTCGAGGGAAAAAATACACAATTATTCACTTTGTCCTAAACATGTTCCTCGCATCTTTCCTCAAATATTTCCAAAATTGATCACATCCCAAAAGTGATAACTCACTAATTCCTACTATAATTCTATGATTGATATCTTAGAAGTCATGGGATTATTAGAGTTCTTAACTCTATCACAATGTTCAAAAACAACTCCTGTCCCTTTGGCCACAAGACACTCAAAGGGATGAAGACACATCCTGACAAAACCAAACCCACATACAATGTAGGATTCACAATAATCCTACCATTCATCATAAAACAGTATTATTACCCTCTATTTGGAGTCATGTGTCCCTCATACTCAATTTTACCACTATGGATATTTTCCCAGAATCAACCAATCGATACTTCTTATATTCCATACAATGTTTATCATGTAGGAAAAATCTCTAATCTCACCACCCTAGATGGATAGTTTTTCTGAACATCATATCATGCACCCATGGAGTATGAAATCCACACTCTAATGTATAATTAATAATAGGGAGATAAAAACCCATTATCACAATGGTGTATATATGCCACAATTGTCTATAGGATCCCATTCCCAAGAAGTTTTACACTCTTGTTCCAACCTTATGAAAAACATTACACATTACATTTTGAGTCATCTCTCATTGATACATGGCTAATAATCTGAATCAACTGCTACATATAACTCCTATGAATATTAAACAATTATAATCATAGAAACACCCATGCTCGCAAATCTATAAATATCAGATGCATCACCATTCCTATTATATTACATGACCTCACAATATAAATACATATAATATTAAAATAATCATCCCATGATCTTTATCTCGATATGCGTCCCTATGTCTGAATAACTCATCCCTCAAACTAACACCATACCAAAATACTATCATGAGGAATAAAAGGAAAAGCATCTTACTATTCTACTAATGTACTAGACTCATCGATAACATATGAAATCTAATATTTACAATGATATCCCACATAGTCTTGAAACCATATCACATAGTTTTAAAATATCATACAGAAATCACTCTCATAAATATCCAATTTAAGACTAGGTAACTCATTCCAGTGCACCCGTCCCAGGGTTTTATCCGAAAAATGCATCCCCCATACCAATACTAACCAATCTATTGTAATTTATTGAATGAAAATATTACTTCCATTGTGATTCATATAAGGGAAATAATAAAAAAAAATTATAAAAAACACCAATAATAGGTTATTTGTAAAAAAACACCAAATAAGTGATTATTGATGCCTTAAATAACACATCCTCTTTATATTCATTACATCATATCTCATAATAATCAATAATCATGAAAAAAATAAGTAAACCAAAATTTATAATATGATTTACATACATATGCCTTGTCAAACCTGAGAACATAATAACAATTAATAAACCAAAATGATAAAAGTAGTTATCAAAAAATAATTAAATAGTGGCCACAAAAAGGGAAAAAATAATCTATGCTCCATGGAAATGTAGACATCCACCTATAATTATGTTTATTCCGATATATATGAATTTAATCTAAAAATTTGACAAATTAAATATCTAACTACCATGTGTAAATTGTAATAAAAATAAAATAATTATTTTCTAACACGTTGTAATGTTACATAATTTTTCAAATAAAACATTTCCATGAATGGTCATCCTAAGACCATTGGTGACCTCCCCAAATACAAGAGTTTTTCCATTATTTTTTACAATTTAATATTCCTTGGGTGGAGAATATACTGTTTCTAACTCAATATTTTTTTAAAATTTATATAACCATAATGCAGATAGAATTAGAGTAAAAAATATTAAAACATAATGTAAGTCATATGATTAATATCTAACACCCCCAAAAACTACATAAAATGTAATCATATAGTTTATACTATAAAATATCATTATAAGCTAACATAATGGGATTATTATATAATGTATTGAATGATATTGTAATATATAAAATGAATAACCCCTCGTAACATCATTTTCACGTCATAACATACTCTATAACTTCAATGACATTTTATGGACCTCATGTAATTCAGTTTATTTTCAGGATTTTATAACATCCCTAATATCTACACATCCTCTAAGAAATACATGTGGCCAGTGAGAAAAAAATATAGTAAGAAAGCACAAATGGTTTCCCTAATAGGATCCAATATATGTGTGTATACATGTACTGAATTAAATCAAGTATTATAAATATTACTATTATAAAACAATTAAAATCATTGGATTCTCAATAAGTCACCCAAACAATTGACTCATTTCATCATTGATAGTGATATTGTTATTCTAAACATTTCAACCATAATATTTTGGTTCAGCATGGCACTACCAATACATCCATAACCATGAAACCCAACCATTTCATAATAAACAACATTCAATATTAGTTTTTAATTAAATTAAATTTTAAATATACATAGTTTCCCATATACATGGATAGAATAATATCCAAATATCGACCAAGAAAAGATTACACAGAAATTGCATCCCATTCCAACTAGATGTCTAGAATTGATAGGCATTGCATTCCATCCCATATTTTGGGAAACAGTGGAATGGGTATTGCATCCCAAACAAATTCCCTCTCTAATTGTTGATTGTCATAGAGTATAATCTAAAAATCAAGGGAATGAATTGGATTAACATTCAATAATATATCTTTGTCTATAGATGAATTTATATAACCTTTATTATCATTTACATGAAAAGGAATTGTCTTACATAACATCATATCCTACATCCATGTCAATCGTAAATTAGAATAATGATTAATCCTTTAACCAAGATAATATCCTTGTAACCATATAATATAACCTATAAAATGGATCCAAATAAATGCTATCATTTTTCCCCCAATATATATGAACTCATCAAGTATATTTTAAAGAATTTAAATCACTTACATACCACATAATATCACTTTGTGGAATGCATCCACACCAGGCCATACAATTTGTATACAACTTTTTTGTAATTCATTTAGTCTATAAAACACTATTACATTTCAATTTACAAAATGATTTCCTTTTGGGGAACATTATAATTATCACTGAGAATCATAAAATCTAGACTAGGTAATTCTATACATATATACCCCAAGAAGGTATCAAACACTTAATGGATGTAAAATTTCATTATCAAATGTGATTTTGTGTCTCATCATATAAATCACTGAAAAATAGGCCCATGTTTCTAATTCATCTCTAAATATATTGACCATAAAATAAATATCCTAAATCCAAAATGATCATCATAAAAAATAATATTAAATTCCATATATAATGAATCCCTTAACCACCACACATTTCACCTCACGCGTCTAAAATCCTAATATACCCACTATCAAAGACATTAGATCATAACTCATGATCTCATGCCTTGGTTCATATACTAAACTATCCTTTTTGAATTAAATGTAATTTCACCCAATGGATGTTCAATTGTTATCATCACACTAGACCACCACAGGTCTATAAAATTTGAAATTTTGTATCTAACAAGTCACATATCATATAGTGTCCAATCTAATTGGATCACCCATACCCCATCACTCTAAATAGAGAATCACATCACTTGATATGAGGAGAAAACAAGTCTCTATTATCATTACCCATGCATGGAAACCCCTAATGAGTTTTTTACTATTATTTAAAATTATTAAATTTTCCAATTCATAAAATTCATTGTTTGTAGGTGTTTTAGTTGTTGGAAGTGTGTTTATAACTAAATAGCAAAAGAGAAGTTATGTTTTATTTTAAAATTTAGCTTTTAGAGAAGCCATCAAATAAAATGATAAAATTAAACTATTTATTATGAAATATGTGTTGAATAGAATTTTCCTCATGATGTTATAGTCATATCGTAGCATCTTGTTGTATGATTATTCTAGCACTATGAATTATGATACACAGACAACCCACAAGAAATTATAACATTATGTTTACTCAGAAACATATGGGTAAAGGTGTTTTATTATATTCATTGTTAGTGCATCATAATTTGTTTATTTGGATTTTAAATTTAATTTACATAATTTATTTATATTTATTTTAAATTTAATTAGGATGTATATTATGAGATTGGGTGTGTGAGATGAAGGAATGTCATGATTCCAAATTTTACTTCATAATGAAGTGAATTTCACTATAACGTTAAATTTTCTTATTAAATTTTAATGAGTTTTTTGTCATGAGTAGTGGGGGGAGATGAAAATATTTTCACCATTTTTTTAGGTGGTATGGTTAAATATCCACTTTATGTCATAACATAAGATATTACACCATGATTATTGACGTATCAAATTTAATTATAAATTCATTTTGTTTCACAATTTCCAATTTTTTTCCTCACACCCTCTTGGGTATTGGAAACATTACTGGTTTTCTTGACTTCCAATAATTCCTTTGTTTGTGAATTTGGTTCTCTCCTCTCCAAGAGGAGAGATTTATATAATTTTGGTAATTATCCTTTGATTCTTTATCAACATCAACAACATTATCATTATATTTTTCTTATTCTAATAATTCACTATTGTCTTATACATTCATTAATGTCATACATGATGTGTTTACTTGAAATAGGGTTGATTTATGGGTGATGGATATTGGTTTGATATATAATTAATGCGCGTTTTTTGAACTTGATCTTTTTTTCCTCTACTCTAGTCATCCGGATCGTTCATTCATTGATTGAGGTAAAAAAATCAAAAAAAATCTAATATTAAATGTGTTGTTATTTAACTATATTTTTTAATTTTTTTCATTTTTATAATAGTTGAAATTGTCATTATAAAAGATATATAATTTTACAAAAATTGGTGTAAATTCTATTCATTTTTTCTTGCATGAATTTACAGTTATTGTTTATATTATTATTGATTGAATTATATGTCGGAATGAAGTTCTGTTTTTCATTTTTTTGTGTTTTACCTGAGTAAAACACATAATTGATAAATAAAAAATGGCAATGTGTTATAAAATGTTGAAAATGGGTAATTTATTTTATATTTTTTTGTGTTTATGTTGATGTGTAAATTGATATTGAAGAGTCAATAAAATTAGAATGTTTTTTTATTTTATAATATTGTTATAATTATTGAATTGTGTTATAAATTTGTGGTAAAGGAAGTGGTGATATTATGGTTTGTTGTTAAGGTAATTTTATGAAGTTTATATAGATAGTGGGTTGTGGTTTCTTTGGAAATAGAATTAATAGAATAATAAAATGTTTTGATTTTTTGTATGATCATAATGGAATTCATAATAATAATTTTGAATTTATTATATTGAATTAAAATTTTATTATATACTAATAATTCAGGTATTAGAAAAGATGTGTGGTAATTTAAATAGTAATGATGTTAATGTTTAGGTAAAGCGTAGTACTTTATATAATATGACATAATAATTAAAGTGTTTAGAAGTGGTTAATTTGAAATTATAATAAGAAATATGGAATGAGATTCTGTTTTTTGATTGTTGAGTGGTTTTGAGTTAGTTATGTGATTTCAAAAATAAAAAATTATAGATAATCTGTGAAGATAATCATGAAATGATGGGATTTGGTTATGGTGTCATTGAGGTAAAAAGTGGAGACCAGGCATGGAATGAGGTTATATACTATATCTATATTAATGTTTCTTTATTTATTACTCACCACCACCCATATTGATTAATGAGAATAATTCCCAGAAGTGGTTTTGGTATCCAGTTCTAACCTTAATGTCTAGGATGCTCATAATAAATTTGACTAACAACTCATACTCCCCTTCTCTCTCTTTCAAATATATTCTGCCACTAATGTGGATACATGGTTGTGTTGCTGTGAATTATTGGTGAAATAACATTAGTGAAGTGATGTAGTTTTTTGTGGTATGAAGTATGTGGTTATGGTTATACGGTATAATGAAATGGAATATCTTTGTGACTATGAAATTGTTATTTGATTATGTTATTGATATATAGAGGGGATGGGATTAGTAGGATGAATGTTTTATGAATATGATGGTGGCTACGTCAATGGATAAAATGTTGTGGTATACCAACCTATATATTAAAGATTAATATTTTTCTATATATATTTAAAAAACCTATTATATCTGGCATGACTTGGAGAATAGTTGACCTATGATAGGTAACATATTAGTTTAACTTTTTATTCATTGAGGTTTTAGGATATTCCATCTACATTTTCATAATTTTTTTGAAGAGGAACCAGCCATGTATATATATATATATACTCAACCCTCCTTTTATATACTATTTTTAAAAAAAATTAGAGAGATTGGGAGTTCATGTTATACACTACTAGATCAATGTGCGGTGAGTGTTTCATTCATAATTTCTTCAATGGGTTTTTTTTTGGTATTGTATTTAGATATTTTTTATATAAATAATTTTATGAAATTATATGAATTATGTTGAGATTATGGGTTTATTTTATTTATTATTATTGGTCTTGATTAGGGAATTATTCTTTTTTCTGATGCATTATAAGGGTAACATATTTTTTGATTTGTGATTTATAACCTCAATGTTAGTAACCAGAATTTTGCCTTTTTAATATGGGATGAGAGACCCTATAAGACATAAAAGGGAAAACTATGATCAATTTTAAGGACCTCAACCCTACTAAACATTGTAAAATTAAAATATTCTAATTATGTGGATGCTATGTAAGTGTGGTACATGCATCATATTTGTTTTTTCAATTTCAATGTTCGGGATTTTAGAAGGGAACATAAAATGAAATTAATGAAAAAACATTAAATAAATTATATATCCTATGATTAAGTGTTTTTTTGTCTTTTTTAGATATGGATGCTAGGAATAGTCCTCATGCGGTTCATGTTAGAGAGTTTAAAAAATTATCTAGTATATCATTGGATGGTTTCTCCCAAGGAGCATGCTTCCTATTGGAAGGAATTGTATGAGTTTATGAACCAGTGTTTGTTCATGTGTCAGAAGATGGATTTCAATCTCTATCCTAAGAGATGGTTGTAAGAGATTTATATTTTGTATTGGTTTTTTGGTTGATTAGATGCATGGTTGAGATTAGATTCCACTGGTCAATATCATATTATGAGGTTTTATATGAAAGTGGGGGCCCTCAATACCAGTAATCATTATGTTTATTAGGTTATGTGGGAGAAATTGAAAAGTCAATTATAAGTAATATATATATATAGAAGTAAATGCATCAAATAAGAATATGTTTCTTAACCTACTTTAAGATTCCATGATACAAGAGTACCTATTTCTTTTCCCTCATACATGTGTCATGTTGTTCACTGTTTTCTCTAATGTTTTGTTTAATTACATCCCCATTTAACATTAATATTATATTTAATGTTTCACTTATGGGATTTATAATTAATCTATTAATATAACCGTGAATATCCTTAGTTATTCTCATGATCGTCTTACAAATTATGAGCCTAGTGTGTAACCTTTTAGGGTGAAATTGTGTCTTAATATCTGATTTTAGGCCACCCATTTCACAATTATGAAATATCATTAGGACATGATAAATGTATAACATGATTTAGAATATGATATGGTATATGGTAATTTTTTAAGATTGAATTCATTAAAAGATCCTATGTTGTGGAGCTATGAATAAGGGATATCTGTAACACACTCGGTTTGAGTTATGTGGCTCTTTTTATGCATTTTATGTGTTTAAAGTGAATGGGATGAGTTTGTAAAAGGTTGGGAGAGTTTGGAATGGTTTTGGATGATTTTGGAGGCTTCTAACGGGGTGCAAGGGTTGAGCACGGTTAGTGGAAACCGTGTGGGTTCCCCAAGAAACTGTGCAGACACTTGTTTTTGAGACAGTAGGCCTCGCACTGTCTGTGCATGGTTTTCAACACCGATCTAGGAAACCATGCAGACCCTGGCTCTCGAGGCAGTGGAGTGCACACAGATAGCGCACAGTTTTCCAAACCGTGCGGGCTAACCATGCAGCCACTTAAAATTTGGGTTATAAAACCCGAGCTCACTCGGGATTTATTCATTTCACTCAAATCCTCCTCCCACTTGAGCCTCACTTTGGTTTTTGGGTTCTCAGTAGTTAAGGGTTCTCTCCCACTCGATTTGGAAACGTTTCAAAGTGGATTCAATGTGGTTTGAAGGTGATTTATTCTTGGTAAGTCTCTTCACTTTATTCTCATGTGTTTTCCCCTAGATCCACTTCGCTCTCTTTTGTGTTTTTCTAGATCTACACATTTTATATGTAGATCTAGGGTTGTGTTTGACTTGGATGTTAATTTTAAGGCTTGTTATGGTTAGGGAAGTTGATCGAGAGAGGTTTTGGTGGTGTGTTCGCCGGATATGTGGTCTAGTGGCTTGTGGGTCAATTTATCGGGAACCCTAAAGTTAGGTGTCTTCTCTCTCGACTCCATTTGGTTAGAACTTGTGGGGTTTGGTTACAATTAATTTTTGGTGCAAAAATTTAATTGTCTTTTTATGTGCGAATGTGGTTGGAAATCTCGTGGGTGATGTTTTGGGGATTTTTGGGAAAAATGGGTTTTGTAGTGAAATGCCCTTGTTATGGATTTTAAAATGGATATTTTAAAATGGGTTGGTAAGTTTGATTTGTGAAAATGGTTGATGGAATTTTTTTTCAATAAAAGGTTTTTTATATTGAAATGTTGTTTGGCATGGAAAATGTTTTTCAATAAATGGGTGATTTATTGAAGTAAATTGAAATGCAATTGAATTGGTTGATTTCATGTGGTTCTGACCTTGGTGGGTTATATTCCTGGCATTGTCTTTATTGAAATGTTGTGTGGAAGTGGGTGGGATGTCTCAGTATAAAAAGGGGATGGATAATGGTCTGAAGAACCACCATATGAGAAGTTATTGGGAAGTACCGCTAGTTGTGAATCGATGAACGGGTTGGGTGGAAGTCTCACTATATTGATTGTTTTGGTTTGAATGGGTGAACGAGTTGGGTGGAATTCCCACTGTTTTGGTTGTTTGTTGTGAATTGCTTTGCAAGATGGAAGTTGTTGTGCTAACGTATAAATGATGAAATGGTTTGTGGCATGTTCTATTGGCTTTCACTTGGTTATTGGGTTGGAAGTGATGGCTTGGTAAGGGAACATTTGCCTTATAAAAATGGTTTCACTAGTGATTCATTTTATATAAACTATTTTTTATAAATGTGCTAACGGTTTTATCCTAGTGTTGTGTGTAAGGAATTTATTTGGGGAAATCCTACTGAGTTTTAGTACTCACCCCCTGCTTTCTCACTTTGGTGTCTTTGCAGATGTCGTGTATTGTGATGTGGGAAAAGGTAAGGCTTATTCCTCTTTTAGTGGAGCATTGTGATTCCTTAGAGGAGCTTGGATCTTAGAGCTTGGTGTGGAGCTATGGTGGAGTCATGGCTCATGGTGCTTTGGTTGTTTAGTTTTATCTTGTTCTCTAATGTCGTGTGGACATGTCTCGTTGTATTGGTTTTGAGTTGTGTTTGTGGAACAACTTTGTTATCTTTTGGGAATACATGGTTGGGTAATGGAATTGATATGCATCATATAGTGGAAGTTAGTGTATGGTTTGGTTGGTTTTGTCTTAAGGGAAAATCATTCCCCAACTTGATCATGAATCCCTTGACCTTTATTGCCGTCCTTTGGCATATTGGGAACGTCGCTTAAGGCCAAGTAGTCCTCATCGCCTTCTCTGGACAATGAGGTAGGGGTGTGGTGTTACAAGTGGTATCAGTTTTTTTGGTCCATTGGAGTTGATTCTCGGATTCAGTGTTAACATTCATTGGGTTACATTCCTTGAGTCGGCATGGTATCAAGGCGTAGGAATGTTGGAACATGGAATGTATTGCATAAAAGGACGTAGATAACCCTTTTATTCTGAAATTAAAGTTACAACAGAGTTGGGTACATTAGTGTTTTGGAGACACTTATAGGCATTGGAAATCTCATTGTCGTGGGTGTTGCTAATGAGATGATCCTGGCATGCATGGTAGAAATGAATACCCACTAGGATGCAAATTTCATTGAGGTATAATGATTTATGATGTGATATGAATGTGTGAAATTTTAATGTTAATAAATTTGTATTTGGAAAATGGTTTGGTTTTTAAAATGGTGAAACATGGAACATGTGGAAAATGTGAACTGGTGAAAAGCCTTGTTGTGATAGTGTTGTGTAATGTGATTTGAAATGGTATTTCATGATGTCTACAAATGTGAGACTCGTGGTTTTTTATTTTCTGTTTATAGAAATGGCATCGAGTAGGCATCGTAGAGACCAATCGGAGGAGGCTGGTGAGAATGTGGTAGCACCTGAGCCTCAGGTGAACCAACAGCTAGTGCAAAGCATAGTGCATTCTTTCCAAGCTGTGGAAAGTGGAATTAAAACGGATGAATCAAGGCATGTGTATCATGAGGTTCAGTTTCAAAAGTAGAATCCACCCATCTTCAGGGGTGATTCATCGCCAGAGTGGGAAAAAGCATAGTTGAATAGAATGAACAAGATCTTTGAGTTATTGGGAAGGCCAGTAGAGCTAAAAGTGAAGTTGGACATGTATATGTTTAAGATATTTCCCTTCAGTGGTGGGAGTTGGTAGTCCAAGTGGGGACGGACCAGGGTATGATGTGCGAAGTCTTTGAGGAATTTTGTTAACAAACAATTCTACCCACATACGTTTAAAATTCAGCGCATGACTGATTTCTTCAGTTTGAAGAAATAGCATATGTTAGTGACAGAGTATGCAGCTATGTTTATGAACATAGGGAGGTTTTCACCTGAGGTGGAGGGTAACACATCATTGAAGGCAATGATCTTTGAAGCAGAGTTAAGGAAATAAATCCATTCAAATATAGCGGTGTTGTGTATAGATGATTACACAGAGATGGTGAATAGAGAATCAGTGCCTGAGTGGGATTTGTTGGGAGCTCCAGTCGGGGGAAGCATGGTGGTACCCATGGGGAATAGTGGGTACTCTAACGCTGGGTTCAAGCGAAAGAGGGACACATATTCCCAGGGCAGGAAAATGGCATATAATTCGACAGAAGGATCAGTGATTCTTCCCCCGACGCCCCAGAGCAAGCAGGGATTTTTTCAGTGTGGTTCTACGAGCCACATCAAGCGGGATTGTATGGAATAACCTCGAGCATGTCATAATTGTAAGCATATGGGACATATGAAGCGTTATTGTCAGAATTATCCAAGTTCAGGTGTGCGTGACACTCCTCAGGGATCACAGACATCGTATTCTTCGACAGGACAGGGACAACAACACACCCCTCGTTAGTAGAGTAAAGTTGGTCATGGTGATTCTCAAAAATCCACGACTCCTTAGAAGAGCAATAAAGAGCAGAGTGTGCGAAGAAAAAATGTATTAGGATCTGAGAAGATTGTCGTCAATGATCAGTCGGGAGAATCCATGGTGTGAGGTACTATTCTTTTAAATTCTACATTGATGCAAGAGTTGTTTGATACGGGTGCTTCAAACTCTTTTATTGCTGCACAAATGGTTGATTTGCTGGGTTTATGGTTAGAAATGATGCCCTGGGTTTTGAAATATCAAAATCTTATGGGTCAAAGAGAGTGTCAATCCTTCTTGTGTAGATAATGTTGTATAGTTGTGGGCGTGGTTGAGATAACCTGGAATATCATAGTGCTTGAGATGGATGGGTATGATGTAATCCTGGGAAAGGATTGGCTAGTGGATTTTAAGTCCCACATAGATTGTGATGTGTGAATTGTGGATTTTACAACACATGATGGTGTTATAAATCTCTTTATAGGAGAGAAGAATGAAAGGAAGGGTGCAACGTGTTTCTTAACACCAGTAGTGTGAACGTTATCGTAACAGTTGGTGGGTTTTTCATTGGAATCGGTTGACAGTGTTGAGCAGAGTGTTCTTTCGGTAGTGGTAGGTCAGTTCGTGGTTGTTTTTCCTGAATAATTCTTTATGTTACCTCCCATAAGAGAAGTGGAGTTTATGATTGATCTCATTCCAGGGACCAGTCCTATCTCACTTCCTTCTTAACGAATGGCACCAGTTGAATTGCGGTAATTGAAGGTCCAGTTGGAAGAGCTAGAGACCAAAGGTTTTATCCGGCCTAGAATGTATCTATGGGCAGTGCTAGTGTTGTTCATGAAATGTTCGGATGGAACATTGAGGATATATGTTAATTATAGTAGACTTAACAATGTTACGATAAAGAATAGATATCAACTTCCATGAATTGATGATTTTTTGACCAATTGAGGGGAGCCCAGTGGTTCTCCAAGATCGACTTGAGGTTGGGATATCATTAGTTGTGGGTGAGGAAGGAGGATATTACTAAAACAGCTTTCAGAAGTAGATATGTCCATTATGAATATGTGGTTATGCCCTTTGGTCTAACAAATGTTCCAGTGGTGTTTATGCCATTGATGAATTAGATATTTCAGAGATATCTGGATTCATTTATGGTGGTGTTTGTAGATGATATTCTGGTGTATTCAAAGCCAAGGGTAGAGCATGAGAAGCACCTAGAAACAGTGCTGGGGATATTGAGAGATCATCGGTTGTATGCCAATTTGTCAAAGTGTGACTTATGGATTTGGGAAGTTCATTTTCTTAGCCATGTGATTTCTGAAAGGGGTGTTTTAGTGGATCTAGAAAATATAGAGGTTGTTGTCTCTTTGCAACCGCCAATGAATGTGTTTGAGATATGGAGTTTTCTTGGTCTATATAGGTATTATCGGCGTTTTGTTTGTGATTTTTCACGTTTGGATTCACCAATGACAGCTTTGACAAGAAAGGATCTTCCATTCCAGTGGATTGAATAGTGTCGGAAGTGTTTCGAAGAACTCATGTTTCTTCTTACATCAGCACCAATCATGGTTCTTCCAGAATCAGGAAAATGGTACATGGTGTATTGTGATGCATGAGAATCAGGTTTGGGGTGCGTTCTCATGAAAGGGAATCATGTTGTTGCATATGGCTCACGAAAGTTGAGAGTGCATGAGAAGAACTACCAAACACATGATATGGAGTTGGCAAAAGTAGTCCAAGCTTTGAAAGTGTGGCGTCATTATCTCTTCGGTGAGAAATTCACAGTTTATACAGATTATAAGAGCTTGAATCACATTTTCTCACAAAGGGATTTGAACTTAAGTAAAAGGAGATAGATGAAATATCTCTAGATGTTTTGATTTTGACTTAATGTACACACTGGGTAAGGGAAATTCAGTGGCAGATGCATTAAGTAGAAAATCATATGCTCAGGTGGTAAAACATGAATCAGACCAGTGGATGTTGATGTTGGTTATAGCCGATATGCGGTTGCAACTTGAGGACTTGGGTGATAGAGTAGTCTTCATTCACGGTTTGTTGATTCCTGACTTGGTTGGCCTTGTTAGAGAGGCACAAATATCGGATTCTGCGTGTGTGGCCATGCGGTCGAGACTCAATGGTGGGGACACCACTGAGGGTTGGCAATTGAATGGAGATTCAGTTTTGTGTTTTCGGAATTGGATGGTTGTACCAGTTGCTTGTCAGGAGGATCTTTTCAGGGCGTATCATAATTCTAGGTGGTATGTTCATCCCAGAATTCAGAAAATGTATAAATCCTTGAAATTGTAGTTCTGGTGGGCTGGTATGAAAAAAGTGTGGATGGGTTTGTTTCGATCTGCTTGACTTGTCAGTAGGTCAATGTAGAGCATTAGAGGCCGACATGAATGTTTTAGTCTTTACCAATCCCTGTTTGGAACTGGGAGCAGAGAGCGATGTATTTTGTTATAGGTCTCCCAAGAACGGTCAGAAATCAAGATTCCATTTGTGTGTTAGTGGATCGGCTAATGAAGTTGGCCCATTTCATTCCAATTCATGAATCTCATACGGTGGACGATCTGCCCAAAATCCATATCCAGGAGGTGGTAAAGAGGCATGGTGTTCCAGTTACAATGGTATTAGATAGAGATCCTAGGTTTACATCTCGTCTCTAGAAAACCTTATAGTATGCCCTTGGAACGCAGTTTTCAATGTGCACGGAGTATCACCCTCAGACGTATGGTCAATCTGAGAGGACGATAGAAACTCTATAGGAAATGTTGTGGGCATGTGTCATGGATTTTGGTGGCTCGTGGGAGGAGCACTTGTCGTTGGTCGAGTTATCGTACAATCACAGTTATAAGGCATCCATACAGATGGCTCTATTTGAAGCATTGTATGGGCGACCATGTTGTTCTCAACTATGTTGTGTGGAAATGAGTGAGTCCCTGATGGTTGGACCGAGCATTGTCCAAGAGACTATAGAAAAGATCAAGTTGATCAGGAATAGAATGGAGATAGCGCAGAGTCGTCAAAAATCATATGCAGATCATCGTCTACAGTCGTTGTCGTTCGAGGTGAGTGATCATGTGTTGTTGAGGATCTCTCCTAGGTTGGGGAATCATCTATTTGGGATGTGGGGAAAGTTATCTCTGAGGTATATTGGTCCTTTTTATATTCTTTAGTGGGTTGGTGAGGTGGATTATTGTTTGGATTTTCCACATAAGTTCAGTGTGGTACACATTGTGTTTCATGTGTCATAGTTGAAAACGTATCAGCTGAATCGTGACCATGTGATTGGATGGGATCATTTTGAGTTAGAACCGAATGCTTCATTGGTGCACGTGCCAGTACGGGTTGTGGATAGGCAAGATAAAGTCTTGTGTGGTAAAATAATCATTATAGTTCGTGTTTTGTGGCAACATGGTCATATTCAAGAGGAGACTTGGCAGTGGATGAAAGATATGGTCGAGCAGTGGCCCTATCTCTTTCGATAATGGGCAGGTTCACTACATTCCAAGGATGGAAAGTCCAATGGTGGAGATAATGTAGCACCCCGGTTTGAGGTATGTGGCCTTTTTTAGGTATTTATAGGTGTTTAAAGTGCATGGGACGAGTAGGGAAGAGGTTGGGAGAATTTGGAATGGTTTTGGATGAGTTTGGAGGCTTCTAAAGGGGTGCACGATTTGAGCACAGTTAGTGGAAATCCTGTGGGTTCCCTAGGAAACTGTGTAGAACCTTGTTCTCGAGACAGTAGGCCTCACACAGCCTGCACATCGTTTTCCAAACCATGCGAGGAAACCATGCAGACCCTGTCTCTCGAGTTAGTGGCATGCGCAAGTTAGCACATGGTTTTCCAAATCGTGCGGGCTAACTGTACGACCACTAAAAATTAGGGTTATAAAACCCAGGCTCACTCAGGATTATCTCATTTCACTCCAATCCTCCTCTCACTCAATCCTCACTTAGGATTTTGGGTTCTTAGGGGTTATGGGTGCTCTCCCACTCGATTTGGAAGAATTTCAAAGAGGATCTGAGGTGGTTTGAAGGTGATTTCTTATGGATAAGTCTCTCCTCTTGTTTCTCATATGTTTTCCTCTAGATGTACTCCCTTATCTTCTATGGTTTTCAAGATATACACTTGTTGTGTGAAGATCTAGGGTTGAGGTTGCCTTGGATGTTAATTTTATGGCTTTTGATGTTTAGGGAAGGTGATCCAGAGAGGTTTCAGTGGTGTGTTCGTCAGATTTGAGGTGCAGTGTCTTGTGGGTCGATTTCTCAGGAACCCTAAAGGTAGGTGGATTCTCTCCCTCCTCCAATTGGTTAGAACTTTTGGTGTTTAGTTATAATTAATTTTTTGTGCAAAAAATTAATTGTGTTTTTATTTGAGAATGTGGTTGGAAATCCCTTGGGTGAGGTTTTGGGGTTTTTTGGGAAAAGGGGATTTTGTGGTGAAATGATCTTTTGTGGATTTTAAAATGGAGATTTTAAAATGGGTTTATGAATTTTATTTTTGTAAATTGTTTATGGGAATGGTTTTCAATAAAAGGATTGTTTTATTGAAATTTTTTTTGGAACGAAAAATGGTTTTTAATAAATGGGTGATTTATTGATGTGAATTGATATACAATGGAATTGGTTGATTTCATGTGGTTGTGACATTGGTGGGTTATATGCTTGGAATTGGCTTCATTGAAATGTTATGGGGAAGTGGGAAGGAAGTGTCACTATAAAAATGGGATGGATAGTGGTTGTAAGAACCACCATATGAGTAGTGGTCAAAAAGTACCGCAAGTTGTGATTGGGTGAATGGGTTGGGAGGAAGTCCCACCATTTTGATTGTTTTAGTGTGAGTGGGTGAACGGTTTGGGCGGAAGTCCCAGCGTTTTGGTTGTTTTTTGTGCATTTATTTTCAAGATGGAAGTTTTTGTGCTATGGTATAAATGATGAAATGGTTTTTGGCATGTTTGATTGGATTTTCCATGGTTGCTTGGGTTGGAAGTGATGGCTTGGTAAGGGTACGTTTGGCTTATAAAAATGGTTTCACTTGTGATTCATTTTATATAAATTATTTTATATAAATTTTCTAATGATTTTATCCTAGTGGAATGTGTAGGGAAGTCATTTGGGTAAATTGAACATAGTTTTAGTACTCACCCCCTTCTATGGCACTTTGGTGTCTTTTAAAATGTCGTGTACCGTGATGTAGGAAAAGGTATGGAATATACCTCTTTTAGTAGAGCATTGGGATTCCCATGAAGAGCATGGAGCATGAAGATTGGTGTGGAGCTATGGTGGAGTCATGGCTCATAGTGCTTTGGTTTTTTAGTTTCCTCATGTACTCTGATGTCGTGTGGACCTGCCTCATTTCATTGGTTTTGAGTTGTGTTGTGGAAAAACATGGTTGTGTTTTGGGAATGCATAGTTGGGTAATGGAATTGATATGCATCGAATAGTGGCTGTTAGTGGATGGTTTGGTTTGTTTTGTCTTAAGGGAAAATCGTTCCCCAACTAGATCTTGAATCCCTCGGCATTTATTGCTAGTCTTTGGCGCCTTTAGAAAATCCCTTAAGGCCAAGTAGCCCTCACCGCCTCCTCAGGCCAATGAGGTAGGGGAAGGGTGTTTCAATATCAATTTCTTGTTATTTGAGGCATCGACCAATGATGGGTTAGTCTCATCTATCTTCTTCTCAAACCACTAGATATATAAGTTCTTTGGCATTAACAATGAGATCTAGTGTGGTTTTTTATTTCTATGGAAGGTTCATAACTCAATAGTTTTTTCTCAAAATTATATAGCAAATAGCCTATGGATAGAAACCAGTTTTATATGATAGGAAAATATTAATAGACTCTGATGAATTATATATAGTATATGATTTCTGATTTATGACCACTGATATGTGATAAAATAGTCATCGGATAACCTAAGGGTTTTCCGAATAAGAATGTTTCTCTATTAGATTATTGAATTTATAAAATACAATGTTTCTAATACATTTTATTTGCTAACTTCAATCATAAGATCAATAAAATAAAATCCCTAAAATATACAAGTCAAGTCTCATCAGTAACTATATAAATAAACCATTTAATTAAAAAATCAATTTACATTCAATTAATTATAATGCTCTACTATTTTCCATTACATCATAGGAAAACCAATAAAAATTATAAGAAAATCATGAGATATAAATCTTAGTATGGGAATAATAAATTATAAGATGATGAAAAGTAATGAGTCGAGTATCATATCATGATAACAAAAAAAGGGGATGACCAAAAAAAAAATTTATAATACATCATTTATCAAATAATGTGTGTTTTGGGAATGATGGATGTTGGGATATTTATGATAAATAACACGGATATTACAAACAAAGATTAAAATAATAGGATTACTCATACAAAATATTTAAAATAGACATTAAATGGATTATATACTTGTATAAGGTATGTAAAAATGAAATTTATAAAGTTACACACACACACACACACATATATATATATATATGAAAAAGGATCTGAAATTGGTGATTAAGATATATATTTCTATTATATAGGAGATTCATGAAATTTAGAGGAAGTTATAAATTAACATTATGGTTTGTGATAACTCTATTTTCTTTTATTGAGTTACAAATGTTATTATCAAAATCAATTGTTCCATGTTTTATATATTCTACCTAATGAAGGATTATTGTTTTATTCCCTTATTTTGGGGGGTTTTTCTATTCATAGTGATACTCAATTTATCAAATGACTTAAACTTAGAATATTAGGATATATGAAAATGGAATATTGGTCCCACTTCCTTTTTTATTAAAACATGCTTCCTGTTATGCTTCAATTTACTTTTATATTTTGTATATATTCCATATTTTTTATATTATATCACGAATTTCATTTCAAGGTATAGGAAGTTCAATTTCATTTCCATTAACCTTCAATGGATTTGAGTTAGATGATACTTGGGGCATAAGGGTTTATTTTTCTCTATTTTCAATTCCATGATATTTGTTTGATATTGTGAACCATCATTTAATTTATTTTGTTTTTGATTTCTAATTAAAATAATGAATAGTTGATATATCTAACTTCATTATATATGAATTTCATTTTATCTCTCTCATGTTATTAAAATATATTGTTCCATGTTTGATTTATTCTACATAAACAATAATTTTTATTTTATTTTACCCTTTTCTAGGGTATTTAAATTCTTCATGATACCCTTATTATCAAATGATTTATACCTAAAATAATATGATGGATGAAAGTGGTTTATTAAATCATTTTTGTTGATACATTCTTCTTATTATGATTCAATTTTCTTATATATGTTCTATATAATCTCTTTTTGTTATGTTGTATCATTAATTGTATTTCATTGTAATTGAAGTTAAATTTCATTCTATTACACCTTCAACAGTTTTGATTTAGATAATACTCAATCCATAATGGTATATTTGTCTCTATTATTAATTCTATGTGATAAGTTTGATATTGTACACCATCATTTCATTTATATGGTATTCACTTCCTCATTTAGATAAAGTATAATGAATATATTTCATTTCATTATTTATGAATTACATTGTATCCCTCTCATTTACTTTTGATTCTTTTGTTACATTACCATAAGGGTGTTCGCATAAAAATATTTTTTCATAGGACATGATTCATATTCTCAACTTTTCCCTCTATGTTGGGTATATAGTTTCCATAGGTTTATTCATAAATACTATCATTATATATTGTTCTATGGGATTAAACATTCATACATTCCTATTTTCCTTTATATTTCTGTTTTTCCCCAATTAAAGGTAAGAATTCTTATGAAAATATTTTCCCTTTTTAATAGCATATTTTTTTAATATACAATTTGAAGTGATTTATCCTAGAAAAATATACATTTATTTACTTGGGAAATAATTAAAATAACCATATATAGTTACATGGTTTGTTATTGATCTAAGGGATGCTTTTAGATAATGATATGTAACTAATTTATTGATGACATATTGAAAATTCATATACTAGATGTGTCTCATAAGACAAATTATCTGGGGTTTTTGGGTGTAAACCAACCCAGAAAAAAATATTTCATACACAAATTACCTGGATTGAATGAAAATGATGTCTAGTATCATGGTTTCACCACTTAGAGCCTCTAATTATCTATTTAAAATATTTAATTTCCTAAAAACAGGCCAAATTTTCATCATCCTTGTGATATTTTCATTTCCATTGATATCCAAGGATATATTATGAATTTTGTTTAATTATATTATTTTATTATTTTTCGTTATCTATTTTTGAAATACTATATAATCTCCAGTTATAGTCATTTATAATTTTTGATTTATATCAATTGTATTTTCTCTGACTGAGAATTTGATATTTCCCAAATTATGGTTCCATTTCCCAAGGTTATAATGATATTTTTTACAAATGATATGTCAAAAAACAATTTAGGGAATTTTTGAGACATATTGAAAATAGAGTGTGTATTAAGTTATTTCTCATATAATGGAAAAAGTTTCTAATAGTTGATAATGGCATAGAATTTTTTCATTTATAGTAACTCAAAAGTTTTTATTTATATAATCATAAATGGTCCTTCTAATATATGTGACTCATGTTATGTCCATTTAATTTATGTAATGGTCGGACCTATAAGGAATCAATATAGAAACGGATGTCAATGAAAATGTAGAGATTTTATCAATGAGAAATATATTAGTAAATGGTTTAGATTGAGATATATTGTTATTATAAAAAGACAGTTATCAATATTTTTAATTGACCACATAAACATTTTTGAGTCATAAAATAAACTAGATAAAATAATTATAGAGTCTAATGAATGTTCAATTGAAGAAGGTGATGACTTAAAGTACATTGAACTTCCTCCTTTTTCTGGATATTGTAAGATTTTCTAAGTGGATTGTCTGCATGGAACTGCGATATTTTTTATATGTTAAAATGGAGGACATAGAGCACCTAATAGTCAAGGAAATGTGAAGATATCAATAGACATAGTGAAAGGAAACATAGATCATTTGGAGGTACCAGTAAAAATTCAATTTCATTAAATTTTGAATCATTGAAATTATTAATATAGTTTCCCAAATCCGAAGGACAAATGGGGTGATAGGGAATATAAAAGTCATATAAAAGGTAAATTTTATGAAATTACAATGATGGATGTGGGTTCTAATAGTAATATTAAATTAGGAACAAGAATAACCCACTCAAAAACTATATTTTTTAATTCAAATATTTTTCTTCATTAGTATGAACGTAAAATTTATAACACAATTATTAGATAATGAATTTTTAATTTAAATTTTATAGTGGTAAAATTATTGTATCGCAAGTATATATCATTTTCATAATAAATTTTTATTGGAATGTTCTTCCAAAAAATAATGGTATACTTCTTTTTGAAAAATATGTTGTGATATTATTCATGGTGTTTCATTCAAGACATAGATTCCAAAATAAGTTCCAATATAGTAAATTCACATATGAAACTCAACGCAGGAACAACCATTAAGGATTATTATAAACTCCATATGAAATTTATTACTCCCATTATATCATTGTATTTTTCAAAAATGGATAATGAAAAATACAACATTAGTTATATTTTAATTATGATGTAAAATATGAGTTCACATGTTATACCAAGAAAAGAGATAATTAAACCTCGTTAAAAGTTAAAAATGATGTTAGTTCTATAGGATAAACTCACTTAATAATTATCATTATTCTTTAAAAATTAAAATTTAAAAGAATCAATTTATTTAATGGAGGAGAATGTAACTATAAAAGTTTTTACTATATTTTTTCGGTAAATAATTTTAATGTTAATAACATGATCTAGAAGAAAAATAAAACTAAATAAAATTATTTTATGATTATATTAATTTTTACCGTTATTATATAGATATTAAATTAAGAAATATATAAGGAATAAACAATTTTATTAAACCTATGATGAAAAAAGGAAATAAATGACACCGAGAACAAAAATTCTCCCTCTTGAAGAGCATTTTTCAATGCTTTGATGGGATGTAGTTTCAATATGATTTTATATACACCAATTCCATTCTGAACTCAAAAAATATGATATGAGAATAATATTATGTGCTACAAATTCCATCTCATCGAAACTGCTAAAATATTTATGTTAGCGGAATCACCACCCATGACTACAATCTTTGAGTAATTTATGGATAGATCATACACATACATAGATAACATGAAAGGATATGTAAAAATAAATTTTGATTATCTAATTTGGTATATATTATCATAATAAATTATTTATCACTTTTATTTTACACATCTCCCATTTTTAGTTTTAAGGAAAATAGAAAAAAATGGAAACACTTAATTTGAAAATGAATATCGTTTCATCAAATTAAAATTATAAATGTATAAATTTTACATTGTTCTATGAAATATAATTATCAATTTTAAAATATAAATAAAATATTTTATTTATAACAATAATATTACATATTTTAAAATTAAACTTTTAATGAAAAATAAAATTGATTTTTTCAATAAATATAGTATTCTTATATATTTTGTAATTTTAAAAAATTATACATTAGAGAAAACTAATTTTATTTAATGAACATGATTTTTATATTAATCATGTGCATATAACCTTATTGTTTTAAGATATATTTTTGAAATAACTTCTTCTTAGTAAAATAGTTAAAAATATAATTTTTACTAATATCTGGGGATCTATGACTATATCAAGAAGTAATTATAAAATTAAAAAATTTCAAAAATAATAATAAAATTTGTATTTAAGGAGTAAAACTATTCATTTAAAAATATTACTATGAAATTAGTAAACACATGTTTGAAAATATTAGTAATATTTTCAAATAAATAATTTTTTATGATCATTTCATCTAATTAAGTATTATTTTTATAAATTTTATTTTGTTATATCATTTAAAGACACATTAATTTTTTTCAATAAACTAATTTAAATCATTATTTTTAATTACATGGATCATTTTATTCTACACAAAATTTTTAGGGATAATGATTCACTTTTCTAGAAAATGTGTTTTTACTCATAAGAAGCACTAATGTTAAAAATGATTTTCATACATATAAAAATTTAATTTAAAAACATAGATTCTATATTTTTAAAATATAGTAAATAAATTTTGTAACATGTTTAATTATATTTTCTTCGAATAAAGGTAAATTACTTATAAAAAATAGTTATCACAATAATAAAAAAATCGTACATGTGATAATTTTACGAGTAATGAACTTAAAAACTTGTTTAAAACATGTATAAAAGGAAAGATAGAGTTAATAAAAACATTAACTCATAGCCCTCACTATTATTATTCATTTTGATGTCTTCTAGTCATGTGAAACATGAACACTATTTATACAAAAATGAATTATTTATAAAAATTACATTTTTACCACATATAAACAGGGTCCACCACCTCGGCTCAATTTAAAACCTAATGATTTTATATCCCAATAAAACATTTTTCTTGTTTTTTAAAATACTATTTTTTTCCTTCTACAAAATCCTCTCGTCAAAATAGATTTTCATAATACCATGTTTTCTTCTAAGGAAAATCCCAAGTCTCTAGCATTAGTAATATTTTTCTCCCTATCTTCCATTTTATTAATTCAAACATTCCCAAATGTAATTTTATAACTAAAATATAATCACATTAATATTTATTTTTAATAAATTTAATTATTTTATGGAAATTAATAACAACCCCTTTTCTCATTTTCTATGAATAAAAATCAAATACACTATTTGTGTGTTGTGTGGACAACCACCTCCATAATGCGATGAAATCAATTTTCAATGATTCTTATAGGAACAGATTATATGTTTGAAAATAAAAAATAGTTGTTTTTATATAATAAAGTATTTTTTATTATGAGAAAATTTTTTATCTACCTTCTTCCCCTCTCCTTAATTGGGAGTTGAAATACCTAACTGTGTGGTGTGGGGAGTACCACCTCCACAGCATGACATATCTCGTTTTTCATTTAGTCTCCTCATTTATTAGTAAATAATCAAAAAATATTCTATAAATTAAAATTATAAATAATATAATTAGTACTCTATAATAATGATATTTCTTCCAAAATAATCCATATTCATAATCATAATAATCAATTATTTATTGTATATTAAGTTTCAGGTTGGTCTGTCCACCTACTTCAATAATTACATAAAAATATCAATTATTCATAAGAGAATATAATTAATAACAATAATATATGATATATATAATAAAATAAATATTATAATTTGGTTATATAATTCTACCATTAATATTAAACTCATTGATTATTATCCTGTTATTCGACTATTAAGAATCATCAAAACATGCCTCTTTCCCATTTAGTCTTGAAGAACATAAACCAAAATTGTCATAAAATGAAATTGTGACAATATAAATAATTATAAATACTGATTTTCAATAAATCATATGATATCGGATTGATGAAATTTGGAAGATGAATGAAGAACAACACTGTTATAATGATACGTGTTCGTGATGATTAGTAATACTCAAACACGATGTTGGAAACAGATAATAACTAAAACATATTCATGTAGAGAATAATTAAAAATAAAACTTATAAAATTATATATATATATAAAGATAAGAAATATGTAATTTATATAAATATATTTTCTATACATGTGACGAACTGACTTTAGTGGAAGTCAGTAATTATTGTAATGGTTAATGTGAGCTCAATTTCAATCCATTATTTTAAAAACATTCTAATTGAATTATATTGATTTTTTTATTTATTCAAACAAATGATTAATTTTATTATGTTTACTATTATTTTGTTATATAACTCTTCTTTATATCATCATTATCAAAATATTTTTACCTCATTGATAATGTTTCTTAAAAGGGGTTTCGTGGTCTCAATTATAATTCATTATTCAATAATTATTTTTATTAACTAGATTATGTTTATATGTTGTATGTAATGAATATTTCATATATTATATAAATAATTTTCATCCATATTTTTGATGTTTAGTTTCTTGTTTTTCTCCTTCAAGTGTTTGTATTTAGATGATACTCATGTCATAAGGGATTATTTGTTGATATTTTCAATTTAATGAAACATTTATGATTTTTGGAGTATATTTTCTTTTATAAAGTATAATTACTACCCAATTTCCGAAATATATAATGAATATAGTTCATTTCATAATTTTTTTTATTCATTTTATCCCACTAATGTTCTTTTTAATTTTATGTTTCCACTATCGAAAGAGTCTTTTTATCTCCATTTTTTTATTATGATATGATTCATATTCCACACATGTTTCCTTTTTATGATGAATATATAAAACATGAAATTGTTTTTATATCTTATAGTATGATTTTATTCTATGTTATTAAAAATTACAAAATCCATCGCACCCTCTATCGTTCCAAATCATCATCTATTTTAGGAATGATTTTCATTTCAGTATCATTCCACGATGAATTTCCAAATTTTCATCACACTATTTTAATGGAATTCCCCAACATATTCATTCCTATACTGATTAGGGAAATAATTAAATTAAATATATACAAATACTCCATAAGGTGTTATATTGAGGGATCCTTACATTGAATGCTATTCTATTTATATATTTGTGTAGTATTGACCATATTTATACCTGTTATTTCTGAATGGATGTTTATTGATTACCATGGAGTGATGGTTATATATCTTACACATTATTAATTATATCATAATATGAATTCATTGGACTTAATAAGTTATGGGTGAAGCTTTTATGGATTTCCCCTTTATTCATTAGCTAGTCTCATAAGAAAAAAAATATTGGTTATTTTTCTATTCACATGTCATGAATAATATATTTCAAAGACCTATGTCCTCGATGGTAGGATCATGTTGCCTAAGTTGATTATGAACTATCATTTGGAATGGAATTAGCTATCTATAAATAGGAATTTAATTATTATATAACCAATTATTATTATCCATATGATCATTTCATTTCAATTAATATATATTTGTATATTATATTTTTCAATTTAATTCTATTATAAAAATAATATTAGTTATATATTCTGTCCATATTATTTATTACCATGAAATTAATACTAATTATTTCTAATTATTATCAATTCTGTTTTCCCATATTGTACATTTGAGATAAAACTTATTATATTTTCATTTTCCAATGTTATGATGAAATATATTACAAATAATATGATTTATAAAATATCATGTGTAGGGAATTTGTGGAAGATGATGACGATTTATTCTGAACATTGATTATTATATAGTAGATGAAATACCATTTATTTGAGAACAATATAGAAATGATTTGGTTTTGATTTTACCTATTTCTCTAATTCTTAAAAAATAAATGGTCATTTGAACGTACATGCCTCGATGTTGTTTTAGATATTGTAATAATCTATTGTGAAAATTGATTTCCATTAGTTCATTTCAAAAAATATATATAAATTAGGTATTTTTGAGTGCTAGATACTGGAGTACGAATATGAGGAATCATATAATTACCCAATTAAAAATCAATAGTTATATCATTATGAATAATTATGAATAAATATAGTGTTTGTAATTCATGACATAGGGGTATTCCAAAGAAAATTATGGGATAATTTTGGAAACATAAATAGTATAAGGAAATGTTAATTGACGAGAATAATGAAGGGGAAAGATAGTCTCCCCTTAGTATGAAATAAATTCTATATTATTGGAATGATTATGAACAAATGTAAATTTAATTAAATGATAATAAAAATTATTATGAAAAAGGAATTACATGAAATAAAGGATGGTTGAAAAAGATCTATTACCTTAAAAGTTCAATCATAAATCCATATAGGAGCTACTAATAACCATTGAAACCCATTTGGGGGGATATAAAGAGGTAAAGTGAGAGTAACATCATGGTTAGTCGATTTGGAGTAAATATGAATGACGTAAGGAATTTTTATTTAAAGAAAAACAGAGATGATTGTTTGTTATTTTCCAAACATATACCTTGTACATCATGATAAAAATATAAAAAACCGTTGGTATTCAAAGGGGTTGTCCCATGTTATTTTCCATGGGTGGTGGTTTTCAATATTTTATTTGTTTTCTGACTAATTCTCTTTAAATAATATTTTATTGGAGGTTAAAGGGACCTGTTTATATGAATTTGTTTTCATGTCCCTAAATTATTCAATAGGTTTTTTATGATAATTAATGATTTTTAATGTTAATATTATAAAATAAAAATAAATTATTTTAATAAAATACCAATTTTTTTCCATGAATTACCCTTTTAGAATTTTTCACATTTCAAGTTGGTTGTTATGATTTCATAATAAATATTATATATTCTTATTGTATTAAAATTTTATAAATATATTACAATGTCATATAATGATGAAAATTTTAGATTTTGGTAATTTCACTATACTAGGTTCAAAATATATTATTTTCATCAAAGTAATTTTATAATTATTGGAATTTTTACATTTAATTGAAAATCCTTTTTTGTAGAAAACTAATATATTTCATGAAATTATTAAAATTTTAACCCCTATAAAATTATTTGCAACTTTATGAAAATATAATATAATTTATATTAAAATTAATAGTGTTTTTAGTCAATTTCATGAAAAACAATTTATTCAAAATTCATATATTTATGATAAAATTTAATTTTTAGTTGAAATTATTTATTTTCCAAAAGTAAATATGGGTTTCATTGGATAAAAAATTAATTTATCATATTCATCCTTTATTAATTATTATCATATATCTTGTAAAATAATAATTTGACTAGGATTGATGTAATCATGGTATATTTTGTAAATAGAAACTTCAAACAATTACTCTATAAACGTTTAGATTCATAACCCCTTATTATTTTGAAATGAACCAATAGTTAAAGTGAGAAATGTTAGCATTTTATGTGTTGTTTCAAATAATATACATTGGGATTTGATATCTATTAGCCTAAAATTTTAGATAAATGGGTCTACTTGAGTTTTAGTTGTCAACTCTAATGTAAGTATTGTTAAAGGGTGAACCATATTGATTCAATATTTTTGTCAAATATGATAAATATTCCTCATAAGGTATGATCCAACTTGTTGATATCATCATGTCATCATTCAATATTAGCATTATTTTCATCCCTAAATATATACTAATCATAATGGTACCAATATAATGGATTCCTTACATACAGTTTTAAATATTAATGGTCATAAAAACAAATAATTATATTATGTATATATTTTATGATGATCTAAAATAATTATGAAGAATTGGTTTTGATTTTTATATTACAAATATATTAAATAAGAAATATATTCAATTATAAGAGAATGTTTATTTATAAACCTATTGGTCATTACATTTTTCAACCATTAAAAAATTTCCCCCTCAAAATTTTATTCCATGTCCAAAAGATGATATTAGTATTCTTTTACATTTCTAATTTTAGTTCCCATGGTTCCTATTCAATCATAATTTCATGTCATAGTAAATTGACTAGTCGTCTTGTCCAATTTTGGAAAACATTTTTTACATGATCCATTAATTTCTTTTTTTGCTTCTCGTATAAAAAATAATTCTAAAATGGTACAACATCGGGGTTTAGTACGTGTGATGGATATATTATAGTCTTATTAAATAGTGATATGTGTGAGGTATCATGTACTCAATATAGGTAATGAGGTATTCCTAGTCAATATGCAATTACTCTGATGTAATTTGGAATATCAACGAATCCAATGTATCTTGAAATTAGATTTCTCTTAATTCCAAACATCAAAAAAATTCTCTATAGTGATATAGAAAGGAAAAAATTCCTTCTAACCCCAAAAAAATAGTTTTCATTTATGATTGATTGTATATAATTTATTTTTACTTTTAAAATTGCTTCATAATATTTTAAATGATTTTATTCATCAATGTCTTCTCTTGAATAATATCATATATTATCAGCTAACTTTCATTATCATCTCATTATGTTGGAGTCCTACACCTTATCCCATAAATATCCACATAATATATTATTATAATGTTTTAATTTAAAATATTTCTATATGATAACTCAATCAGGGGAAGGAATTGATCCAAGAATCCATTGAACATGGTCTCAACATGTCCATTAGAGTATTAATTGTTCTCTCAGACTGACCATATATCTAAGGGTGATAATGATTATGTTGAAGCCAATATTTTATTGAAACAAAAAGCCACCTTTTTGGAAGAGGAGGTCCAATATGTGGAAGATAGGTCCAAAGGGAATTATAACCCATTACATGGCTTGATGGTCCAGAATATTGGCTCAGATTTCCCTTTGGTTAATTTTAATTCTATAGTACTTAGGCTATAATAGTATGTGATATAGTATTTTCTCCAATAAATTTCCTACTATAGTATTGTATTTTTGTCATTAAATGTCAAATTGAATTTTATTTTAAGATGATTCTGTATTCTATGGAAGACCATACGGTGTCTCTCAAGGGGCATTGGTTATTTATAGTGTGTAATTTTAATATAATGGGATTAAAAGATGTGGTGGTTTTAAAAATAGATTAAAAAGTTAAAATGACTTAATTTATATACTTTATTAGTAAAAAAATTGTATTTTGAAAAATATGTGAAAAATAAGTTTTCATGGAAATTGTACTACATAACAAGAAAGATTCCTTGTTATCAATTGATTATTAGGTTTTGGATTAATGCATTAGTTAAGGGTTAACCAGGATCTTGTGTACCCACACTCTTATAACAAGATTAAAATAAGACTAAACATTATAATAAAAATAATGTTGTCATGTTTCAGTCCCTTATCATGATTAAACATCATTCAAGTTACACAAAAATCCCAAATTTTTGGGAAAGAAGAGGATTCATATGTTTTCCAATTGAAAATACACTAGTATCACACCAAAAATTACATAATAATAAGTTATGAAATAAAAAGTGTTTCAATTAAATTCCTAATAAAAAGTTAAGATACATATATGAGAAAAATTAAAAACCACAATATGCTCCAAACTAGTAGAGAAATATGTACTGTTACTCCCTAATGATGTGTCTTTCTCCATCGTAAGAATCACTAACTATTTAGCCCGACCATGGGAGGAGGAATATGGGGTGGATGTCCTTCATCATTTAATTACAAACAATGAATATAGGGAGATAAAGAAACTAAAATGTGATGATGGGACTCCTCTATAACTCCTAATTGGCATCACATTACTCCCTTAGTGGAACATGGAGATGAGGTTCCCATGGTTCCCTTTTATAACCAAAATTGGAAGTGGTTTTGGGAAGCTAGTTTTCAATATACAACTTGTGAATCATTTATTGGGTTGGTGAATTGAATATTATAGACATGGAAAAAATAAAAGTGTTGTATTCCAACATCTTGAATATCACCAAGTAATGTTTTTTAGAAATTAGTCTTCTTTAATTGGTAATATAGGCATAATAAAGAACCAAAATTTTCAACTCATTTAGATTCAGTACCCTGGAGAGATCATTTCTGTTGGGCCACCATATTGATGAATTGGGATTGGTTTTCTATTTCTATTTTGTAGATAATGGGGTTTGGGATCAGATCAATAAATATCAACCTATTTGGATGAATGGATTTTTTGGATCAAGAAAAACAATAGACTTGTTTTGATGGTATTCCTGGTAGTTTGGCCCATTTGGCATTAACTTCATCCAGAATCCTCCATGTCCCCTCATCTGTAAATGAAATAATCAAAATAGGGGATGTTTTTATTTTAAACAGTGAGAAATACAAAATAACTTAATCAATCATGAAGTTCAATTTGTTATAGTAATATTAATATACAACATAAAATCTGTTTATTAATTTGATGTAATGATGAAATAAAATAGTGAATTTTGGGGAAATAATAGGCCCATAGTTAATCATTTACAATCAAGGGAAAAATCATAAAACAAAAAATCATTCATTGATATATTCTCAACTTCCTAAAGATTTAATATGAAATATTTAAATCTTAATTGAAATGTGATCAATGTCGAAACCACAGAAAGAATTTATTCTCATTGATCATGGAAAATGATATCTCCTCAATTGAATAAAATTGATATTCAATGAGATGAATGATAATTTTTTTATAAAATAACTCAATAGTATAAAATGTGACTAACTCCCTACATGTGTCTGTGACAACCATTTCATTAAATTAATTCCAAATTCTTTCTTGTAAATATAGGTTATTTTAAAATTATTCTTCTTAAATTATTTTTTACACTAATCCTTCCCAATGTACATTGAAATTGAATTTCATGACCCACTAAATTAAGCATTCCATGAAGTCAAACTTTAATCTCCCAACCTAGATATCCCCATATGTTGTACATTTCATTAATCCCCCCATATATTTTTAGTTGTGTTTTTTACAAAAGTTAAACCTGGAGAAAATATCACACTCATAACC
The DNA here is from genome assembly GCA_963277665.1 of Viscum album. Lineage (NCBI taxonomy): Eukaryota > Viridiplantae > Streptophyta > Magnoliopsida > Santalales > Viscaceae > Viscum > Viscum album. The sequence continues at coordinate 1,282,774,914 of OY728127.1, forward strand.
CAACACTTGTTTGATATCATCAGGAAAGTAATTATAATAGTTATTACTAGACAAAATGTTGAACAAGAGTGGTTTATGGCCTCCCATGACGTATCTATTATTTTTTGGTTTTTTTGTTTATTTCATTAGGTCATAAAATAGTTTGATAACATGTAGACACAAATAATTTAATCCATTATAGTAATTAAAATGATTATATAAGGAATGAATGCTTGGGAAATTCATTTTGTAATGATGATAAATATTAACCTAATGTATATTTACCTTCTATTTACTAGGAAAAATCCACACTTCATTATTTAGTGAAATGATGTGTGGATTATTTTAGTGACACAATTTTCACAACCATTATTCACACTAAGGGTATCATTCACTTCAATGGTTTCAATGTGATGCAACCATTTAAATCATTAACAAAAAACCAATTTTTTTAAAAAAAAAATCACACCTCAATGTTACATTTATTCCAAAAAACACATTCTATCAGTGAATTGTTTTAGAAAATCATATATGAAAATAAATAAGAAAATTAATCGTGCATTTTCAAAAATTTCCATGATTGTGTGGGCTTCAAAATTATAAAATATTATCATTATTGAATATAATGAGGGGGTCATGGGGAGGAATATAAAAAAACTATTATAAGAGATAAAAAGAAAAAAAGATAAAAGGTGATGAAAATTCCTAACCTATGAATATACCCATCCCCCACAACTAGAGTATGAAGTGTCCTCACTATAATAAATGATAATGTGGGATGTATAAACATTGATCAGTTTCATTCAATTGCTTACTTCGTGAACTTTGAGTTCATCCATAGGCGAATCCAGAATGGCATTGTGAAAGTGCTTCACCCACTACCTATTAAATTTGAAGGGTTTTTTTGTCTCATCCATTGTAACACGAACAACATCAAATGGATAATCACTATTAAAATTTTCTCTGCCAAACCAGTGGGAAAAAGTCATACATGGATACAAATTCATTCTCTAATTGAAAAAGGAGGAACTTCTACCCAATGAGGAATTGATGATGAAGGATGAGGTAGTAATGGGATGCCTTGGTTTTCTTTTTATTGATCTAAGAGTTCACATATTAATCTACATAAATGTACTCTAACTCTTTAATATATATCATCCTCTGTGAAACTACAAAAAAAATATTAGAATATAATTATTTAATGGTCCAAAAGACACAATTATTTATATCAATACGTAGGAGACAATGCTTTTTGAAAATATATAATAGGGAGACATTTCAATGGGAGTATTAAAGTTATAACATTAAGACAATAATTAATCATTGAGTCTATGACTCTGAACATTTTTTTTGGGTTGAACCATTTTCTTTAGAATTTTCTTAAACTCACTATTTGATTCTTCTTCACGAACATTTGTCTATGGGTGATATGAAGCAGATACACAATGCACGACCCCATACCAAAGGAAAAGTGATTACATTATTTTGATCCAAAAATGAGAACCCTGACCACTTGTGATGATCCTAGGTAATCAAAAAATATAAAAAAAAATTGGTTCCCAAATATTCCACAATAATCTAGGGACCATCTATCCTTATGGTTCATTTCTCTACCTATTTTCACATGTAATCAACATCCACATGAATGTACATGTTTCCTAAGGTATTAACAGATGGAACCATAAATTTAATACCCCAAACATCAAAAAATTCATAGAAGAGAAATATTTATTCTTTAATTTCATTTATTTTATGGATATTTTCCATTACGTATTAGTCAGAACAATTTTTACTAAAATCATGGCATCGAGAAAGAGTGTGAATGAACATATGGAAAGACTGAAACTCACTACTAAGAACTCAACTCATGAGGACATGATCACTATATGTGTGAAAAAGGTAAGGGTCATACAATATGTTCCAATTGGACTCATCATTTTGATGTTTATATTGGTTTGGGAGAAATCATTAGTAATTCCAAATCCGACCAAATAATTTACAATTTAAGCATACCAATGAATAGAATCTTTAATGAGGTATAATTTCTCTTCAAAAAACATGTCATTTATGAGAATACAGGGGGATTATTCAATGTCTTAGTATGGTAGGATCCTACTTATATGTTCATACACCATATCCTATACTCCTTTTTAATCCATAATTTCTAGGATAAATTACTAATGTATGAGCATAAAACAAATTATACATCATTGGGATTATGGTTTATTAGGGATATACATGAGGGATTCATGATATGAGAACCTAATGAATTTGGAACCTAAATGGTGTGACAAACATGTATTCATTCAAACATAATAGAATGAAATTATTTTCCAATTGGGGGTTATTTTTCTTAGGAAGGTTCCAGTGTGTGGGGGGATAATTCTATGACCTATGGAGTATGACAAAACCATTGTGATAACACATCGCTAACTGTGTAGTTGGAGGGTCAAACATGATCTTAAATGTTAAATCCCTCCAAGGTGGTCAGATTAGCAAGTGTGAGGTGAGACTCAATATCAATTTATTATAATCTTCCTCACATTATTTGAAAAATTAAAATTCTTTTTATTTTTATATTAAATATGATAGGGGAAGTGAAATCATAAAAAAATCAAAAATGAAATGATGATAAAATATGACAATAACTAAGAAATACTACACATCCCATACTTTTAGGGAGGAATGATAAGGATGAAATGAAATCTACTTTTGACTTATCCACTTGGATACCATCCTTAGAAATTACATGTTGAAGTAATATACCTTATCACACCATGAAATGAAATTTCTCATAATATAAAACAATTTTATTTTCAATACAGTGAAATAGAACATAACCAATTCTTCTCAAACATTCGTCCAAATGGGATCCATTAAGTGTGAAATAATCCATGAATACTTCCAAAAAATCATTCAATTAATCCAAAAAGTACAAACCATGCATCATAGGAACGTTCCAAGAGCATTCCAATACTATATGGAGTCCTCCTATATGAAAATTTTCCAAAGGGGAAATTAAAGGTTGTATTTTCCTGATCGTTGGGATTAATGTAGATTGGAATGTCTCTTGGATACCCATCAAGGAAAATTTATTCTGACTTCCTTGTTTTCCACTCTAGCATATGGCCAACAAATGAAAATGGGAAGTGGTCCTAACTATTTTTTTTGGTATAGTTGGATATAGTCTATATATACATGCCAACTATTTTGCACATTGGTATGAACAAAATAATTATTTTTATTTATAATCATAGTGAGAACAGTTTTCTTGAGAACTACCTCCACTAGAATAACCCATTGGCTATCAAAGATGTTGTAAATGATTCCCCCAACCAATAATTTTGTTATGTATTTTTTAAAAACAACTAAGAGGTTTGGGTTCAGTCAATAGTGTTCCTTCCTCACTGGTTTAGCCTCATCATTTAACAGTATATGATGTGTGAAAATTGATAGTCTAATATTTGTAATGTTATCAAGTGTCCATCCCAGTGCTTATTTATAATCCTCGAAAATCTCATGTAGTAATAGTCCATTATCTAAAAGGGATTGAAAAAGGAAATTATGGTAGGGAGATGGTTTTCATTTTCAATATATGAATATTTCAAATTTTTAGAATTATTTTTATGTTTCAATTTAGGGATATTTTGGATTAATAGAAGTGAATTTTGAAATGGTATATCAATGTTCACATGTAACAGCTCAATAGTAACATCCTTAGATGAGGAATGCGATTTTACAAGCTATGCAGTATCATTCATGGTCATTAGATACTCTGTTATCACGAAAGAATCAACTAACAATCTTGCATGACATTTTTCTGGAACACCATGACATCTAATGCATGATTCATTTCCTAAAATTTTTATCAATGATGAAAAATGTCAAAAACTAATCATGGGAATGAAATGAATTTTTATTAGGGGACAAGAGTACATCAATATAATTATTTGTAAGTGATTAATTTTTGTCTGAGTGGTGCCTTAGGGAATAAAATACAATTAAGAGGACAATTTCACCACCAAAACTAATAGATAATGTACCATATTTTACATTAATTATGGTATTGGATATTTTCAATTATGTAATTCCCTATTAAATTGGGGAATTTCCGTTCATCCTATCATCTTCCATTTTTAGCTAATAAAAATTAGGAGAAAAATTTACATTTTTCACTCTCAAAACTACATCCTATAACACACCCTTGGGGTGTGTAGTAATTTAGGTTTCTAGATCAGAAAACATTCCTATGGGATTCAATCCCCCAACCTGTAATGAAGAGAAAATAGAGGGAGAAATCACATTTATATAATCACCCAAATAAAGAATAACAACAAAAAATTAATACTCCCTAATGTTTAATGGAATCGAGAATGGTACATGATCATTTCATTTTGAGGGAAGTGATTTCTATATCCATTTTGAGAAGTTCCTCCCGATGATCACCCTTTCATCACCAAAAATTCACCTTTGATGTATACATATCTCATTTAGGAAAATTTCATATCATGGGTTTTTTTTCATAGAATCAATCTAGGGAATGTTAACCAACACTTTTTTGAATGTGTCCAACTTTTTTTTATCATGTTCAGTTTCTTTTTTGTTCCATGGATTAGTGGCGCATTGGGGAAATGGATGAGTAATGGTTATCTAACATCCCCGGTATTTATAGAATAATACATTTTTATATATTTTTATATTTTTAAATTTAATATTAATATTATTTTAAAGGGGATACTATGTAATAATGTGCATCCAACACACAACAATGGAATTATCCAAAATAATTTGTTTCACACAACAATGAGTTATATCGAAAAAAAATTAAATAAAAATATTTTTATTTTAAATGGGTTTTAATGTTTAGATATTTTATTGGATGGAATGAAAATAATTAACTATATTATGATTTTAGATATTTTTTAAATTATCTCTCATTTATCCAACGAATTTTAGAGTCTTATAATGAGAATAAATCCAATTTTAATCTTACAATACTCTATTATTTTTTTAAAGATGTTTTACCGCCTTTTAAGGGAGATATTTTTTTAAAATTAGTATTTGTCACTTTTATATGTTATAATTGATAAAATAAACTTCTTCTTTAGAATCACTACATCAATATTTTTTTGGTTTAAATTTCGGTAATTTTATGGTAAAATCTATATTTCTATGAATAGTAAAAAATACTGCATGTTAATTCAAAACTATATTTCCATTTAATTTATTTATATTGTATATTTTCTTATTTATTTAGTTTTATTTTGTAATTTGATTATGTTTTTATAATTATAGCCAATGTTTTTCATTGGAAGTAATTTCACATTTAAATTAAACATTATCATATGTGAATCTTTTGAGAGTTTTTACTTCTTAAAAATATGCATGGTGGTTCTGAAAATAGAAATTAATATTAAATTTATTATTGAAACTTCTATGTTTTCAATATGGAAAAATGGATTCAAAAGGTTTAATCAGAAGCTCCAAATTGTGAAAATGGGTAAATTTTATTTTTGGATATTATTAATAGTAAATTATGTAATTATTTTTATTTACACTTATTAAATGTTAAATTAGGCAAATAAAAGGAAAAATTATTATAATAAAATAAATCTACCCTAAAACATGTCGAAATCTTATTTTATGAGATATTTCTAACCATGAGCATCCTTAAGTCGATTTTAGGAAACCATAGAGCCACTTGGGTGTGAAAATGACCTTTTATAATATTTATTTTAAAGGATATGGAAATGTAACATAAACTTGTATCTTGTAACAAAAAATTATTTAATTTAATATATAAAATTCAAATCTTAGACTATAAATAGTCGTTAGAAATATTAAAATATTTTCTACATTATGATATTTTATTTATAATTTTTAGACCTTAAATAAATAAATATATTTATGACATAATGATGATGAAATGATTGCCTTATTAAAGAAATATTCAGAAAATGATATAGTAAATATTAAAAAAATGAAATTTTAACAAATTGATGCCATCCAAAAAAATTCATGATTACATTGAAATGTGAGGTATTAGTTAATTTCATTGGATTGAAGCAATAAATTTGTTATGACTACAAAAAATCAATTACTAAATAGGGTAAAAATTGTCATAAATGTGTTTGGAAATCTAATTATATTTTATAAACTCGTATAAAGGTCCTAAAAAACTATTATTTATTAAACTAACTTATATAATGTTAAAAATGTCCTTAATTATCATATTTTTGTTATATTGTCAATTTATTGTAAATATAATCACCAAGTATTGTGAAAATACTAAAAGACAATGTAAGAGTAAATGTTTTTATGTAAGTGTTAACATTACAAAATAAGGTTATGTTTGTGACCAAAACTTGTCTAAAACCTTTTGGTTCAGATTATTTATACCCATACTCATATTTTCCAACAAATTTATCAATTTTGAACTATTATAATTAGAAAATCAATTTATAACAAAATAATTTTTCAATACATTCCTAATGTTCCCCTCCTCCCATTTATAAAAGGCCACCACATCTACCCCTTAATAACTCCTCTAAATCCCCTTGGCTCATCCAACTTATGCTTCAAATAATCTCCCAAAATCCCAAAATTCTTACATTAATCCTTAAATTGGTCATAAGAAAAATCAATAAATCCTTTTAGCTCAAATGAAAAGGAATTACCTCATTTATATTTAATGTCCTCTCTCAAGATTCTCTCATTTATTATTATTCTCAACCTCTACACTCTTTTTAATCCCTTATTTTATGACCTAAAAGGAATCTTAAATATTCTAGGATTTTGTTATGATATGTTTTGAAACTACACATACACAAAACAACATCTAATTGATATAGAACATATTGTTTTTATTTACTTTAAACTACTACCTGAAGAAACTGTGATTGTTAAATTTTGTGCAACCACCTATCATTCTGGCCAAAATGATCTAGCTATATTTATATATTATATATGTTAGATTTATATTTTCTCTATGATTTTGTAATTTTTATTTACAACATTTCCTTATTTATTCCAAAATGTGTGAATATGATAATTTCATTTGAGGAAGTCTGGACTACTGCCCCCTCAAGGTGATATGATTCGTTCATGACATACATGGAACATTTAAAGGATGGTGTTAATAAACTTATGTAACATATATAAAATATATATTATAATATAATTAGAATATTACTATGTGTCTTTTATTTTTCCTTCCATTAAAATGACAATGAAATGAATGTCATGTTCATGGGTACGTACGACCTACAGTATCCATGAACAGTTATTTACGTTTCTTATCACCAAAGGTAATGGAATATTATAAATAAATTTATACTGGAGATATATGATATTTAAATCTAGAATAATATTTATGAGATAATGGACTTCAGACCACATGGATAATTTTCATCAAAACATGTTCATTTTTTATTCAATTACCGAACATAGACAAAACATCTGATATAAACATAAATAATTCAGTAACTGTAATAAAATAATATTATGTGACATTAAATTAATAATAAACATGAAAAAAGTTTTTAAGAAATAAGAAATTAACCTAAATTTATTATTCAGGAAGAAAAATAATGAACGAGATAAGTCAGACTCAAGAAAAGGTACATCTTATCCATCTTTTTTCATCATGTCATTTCATGATAATATACATTTTTATAATTTTATAAGGTGTTAATAATGAAACTAGGAAATTTAATATTAAAATTTTTTCTATTATAATTTCATTTTTTAAATTAGGAATATTCATATTTAAATTTTCAATGTGGTATGGGAATCCTTGAACATTTAATCTTTAAATTGTCAAATATTTTTCATCATGATATTAAATTACATATTTATTTATATGGGTATAAAAGAAACATACAGAAATTATTTTATCTATTTTTTATTACATTCAATGTTTTCATATGTAATCTTTTTACATGAATCATTTTAATTTTATTACAAAAAGAAAAAAGGAAAAAAATTTCGTATACATCGATAATGAAATCACTACTACCACAACTTTTATTTGATATTTGGTTTCCTTTATAATACTTAATGTGTTTCCAAATTAAAAAAAATCACATGTTCTTTTAATTGGGTATATTGGTATTTAAAATTGGTTCTTAATTGAAAATTTTATTTTCATACGAAAATGTTATTTATATGGTATTATAAAAAAAATTTCAAATGGGTTTCATGATGAACATGTTTTTGAAATGGTACATGAGAATTATATGAAATGGGTATGTCCGATATTACTTATTCTAAGGATTTTTCCCCATTATAGCTCACGAGTGAGCCCGATACAGACTATATAAAGGGTTGATCTGAATTATATCATACGGGTGAGCTTGATATAACTTATAGGAAGAGTGATCCCCATTATAGATCTCTAATTTGGAAGTCAACCATATGGTCATTCCAATTGTTTTATGATTGAGAGGGTTTTATGTATCAGATGCTCAAAGTAACCTAAATTATTTTTAATTTCTTTCTATTTTTTTCATCGATAATAAATTATGAGTGTTATACATTTGAAAATGTTTTTTTCATCCAATCAAATAAAATTGAATGTGTTATCAGGTTTTTACTAGGTTAATGGGTTCTCTTTATTTTTTTGTTTATTATTGATTGTTTTATTCTAATACCAAGTTTTTTCAATGTCTTCTATATGGTATAAGGAAGGGTATAATAAAGTAAGGAGTGATTAATATTTTAACCAAGAAAATAATTTATGTTTATTTTTAAATGGTTTTATAATGTCGAATAAATGGATATTGTGTTAGTTTAATCCACTTTGTATACATAAGAGTAATTTATGTAATTGTTATGGCCTAATTCTCTACAAATCTAAACCTGAAAATATCGTTAATGTGAAATATAAACTTCACTTTTGATTATATAATATTTAAGGATGGGGCCTTATAGTTGGTATCATAGTGAGGTTTAGACAACTTTAAAGATTACGATATTTTCTTAAGGGCAAGGGATATCATCATGGGTTTATAATTTTAAGGTATATCATGACTTTAATGTCCAATAAACATCTTTTGAGGCTTTATGATCGAGAATATTTAAGTAACTAATGGTTTTTTAAATAAATTCTCCATTGTGGATGATATGGGTTATTAATTTTTGGGATGAAAAATACATGGTAAGAGTTAACTATTGAGGTTAAAATATGTTATTGATATTTTTGGGGATTTTATCTCATTTTTTGGAATGTTATAAAATTATCTATTATTTGATAAATAACAACACACACACAATTTGACAACTCATCACATCGAATAAAGTTGTAGGAATCAAACCTAGAACCGAAGTGTTATTGGGATTTATCACCTACCACTGGACTACTTGATGTATCTAGTGAGTATGACAATTTATTTTTAATTAAATGATTCAATAGATCAATAATAATATGATTTTGGGAATATATGTTTACTCAAATGGATATCCTTAATATAGGAAAATGATTTGGTGATTCAGTGAAAATTGTCATTTTGGAATATGTTCCCTATTTTGGGAGTACTATATAACTAAGGAAAATAGAATACAAATGGATTTTATTTGAGGAGTAATAGTTGAATTTTATTTTGTGAGAATGTATGTTTTTATTTATGAAATATAGAGATTTGTGTTATTTGGGGAAATGTTTAAACTATAATAGAGAATTTGTGATTTGGTTAATTACTTATAAGTATGAGACTTTAAGAGTAGTCAATTTTATTCAGAGATAAATGTTAAGATTTATCATAGAAGTCTATGTGATTAAATTGTTCTAATATTTGGGTTTCAATCATATTTTGGATTATTTTGGGGAATTTGAAGGACGATTGTTTATTTAATGGTCTCTGGTGATTGTTGGGTATTTTTTTGGATTTTAGAGATTAAGCGTATTATTTATTTTTATAAAGGATTATTCTTTTTGGGGATTATATGATCTTTTACTAAACATTTGGATTTAGGTTAATGTATAGGGATATGGGAAATATATAGTTCTTATTTTATGGATTATTTGATTCTCTATAAGTTGACTCTAAAATTTCAGGTGTGACCAAGTCATCATGAATACTCCTCATTTGGAGAAAATATTAGTTTGTTGTAGATATTTAATAAAGGATGAATCTCTACTTGACAAGTAAGTATGTTTCCTTATGTTCATAATCAAGCTCATAAATAAATTCCTCAACATTATGAAATTTATATTAAAACAAAAACTTTTTCAATTTTTTTTCTACTGGGAAATAGAATACTGTTTTACCCTTCAAAACATCATTTTTTGTAGTGTAATACTTCTTCGTGATCATTTTTTATGATTATACAATAGAACATTTTGGTTAGTTTTTATTCCTTATCCATGTTTTCCAACATGTAATCCTAATATGTGTTATCTCATCTAGACTTTTCACATAACCATCTTTCTTTTAATGTTATAGTTTTATTGAATCTTTTTCTTGATGTGGGATTTTATACGATGTTTCTAAGAAAACTTTTAAAATCAAAGGACACAATTACGAAAAGGGAGTATAATGTATCCTCCTAGGTATTAATATAATAATACATTTTCATATATATTAATAATTTTGAATTTAGTATTAATTTTATATTAAAGGGTTCACTATGTATGATATCATACCCGACACCAAACAACGGGTTTCTCTGAAATCTTAGGTTGCAAAAAACACTGAGTTATACTGAAAAATATTTTAATAATAATATTATTATTTTAAATGGGAGTTAAAACATAGCCATTGTATTTTCTATAATGAAAATAATTAACTATATTATGATTTTATGAATTTGTTAAATGGTTTTACATTTATCTAGTAAATTTTGGAGGCTTAAAATGATAAGGAATCCAATTTTATGTATAACATACTCTTAAATTTTTAAAAGGTCGTTTGACCAACATTAGATAGTGAACCATTTTTAAAAATTTATATTATCACTTTTATATGTTATATATGATAAAATACACTGCATATTTAGAATTGGGATGTCAAAAATTAGTTCGTTAGAAATTTTGGAACTTTTATGATATAATCCAAATTTTTATGAATAGTGAAAAATGCTATATTTTAATTCAGAATTGTCATTCCATCTAATTAATTTATATAGATATATTGTCCTTTTAATTTAGTTTAATATTTAATTGGATTATTATTTGATCATTTAATACAATTTTGGTATTTATCCGTAATTTTTCATTTAAATTTGACATTAACATATGTCAATATTTTGATAGTTTTTTTGTAAAAACAGAAATTCTAGTTTTGAAAATGAGAATTAATTTTATATTAATTACTGAAACTTATTTATTTTTAATTTGTAAAAATTTATTACATAATTGGAATAATATGTTCCCAATTATGTAAATAGGTACCCTTTTTGACATTATAAATCGTAACTTTAGTAATAATTTTTATTTACCATGTTTAAAGGGGAAATTAGGTAAATAGGGGGAAAAATAATATTATAATAACATAAACTACACAAACATTTGTTTTAATACTATTGGATGCCTTTTTTCAACCATTATCATCATTGGGTCGATTTTAGGACCCATTGGAGCCACTTGGGTGTGATAATAACCTTTAATAACATATATATTAGGAAAAGGGAAATATAACATAATAATGTATCTCTTAAATAATATAAATTTAATTTGTTCTATCTAAATGATATCATAAAAAATTAATTTTAATTATAAATATAAAACTATTTCCTAGGTCATGGTATTTTATTTATAATTTGTAGACATTAAATAAATGTATATAGTTATGAAATAATGATGTTTCAGTGATTACCTTATTAATAAAATATTATGAAAATGATATTATAAATATTAAAATAAATTTAATTTGAACTTTTTTATGACATCCACGAATATTTTTGATGAAATTGATATTTTGGGAATATTTTAATGTCTATATTTTGATGTAATCAAGTAGTTATGACTAACAAAATAAAATTACTAAACAGTTTCAAAATTTAAAATAAATGATTTTAAAACAAATAATATTTTATTAAATGTTTTAATAATCCTAAAAATAAAATATTCCACTAAATGACTTATATAATGATAATTATTTCATTAATGATACCACTTTTGGATATATTGGAAATTTATAGTAACTATAGTAACCATATATAGTGAAAATACAAGAAGGTGTGGTAATAGTTCATGTTTTGAACTAAGAGTTAAATCTAAAAGAAAAGGTTAAGGTTGTGCCATAAACATATCTAAAACCTATATTATTAGAGAATTTATACCCATAATCATATTATCCTTTAGATTTATGACTTTTATATGATTAAAATTGAAAAATAAATTTATAATAAAAAAATATTTCATGACATTCATAAAGTGCCCCACCTCCCTCTAATAAAACGCCTCCACCTCTACCCACATACTCACACCACTCATGAAACATTGATAATATAAATTCAGCTTAGATAAGATCCTAAAACCACACAAATTCCCTTAGAATCCTTAACTTTGGTTGAATGAAATTCAAGATATCATTTTAGATCAAATCAAGAGGAGTTACCCGATTTAGAGGTAATGTATTTTCACAAGATTATTTCATTTATTTTCCTTATCCACCGCTAATCACTTTTTATTCCATTATTTTATAACAAAAAATGTATCCAAAATATACTAGGATTCCTTTATTAAATGTTTTTTACCTCAAAATACACACACCATAAGCTAATAGATATAGGCCATATTGTTCCTGTGTACGGGGAACTACTACACCGCGAAACAATGATTATTAAAATTTCTCCTACCACCTCTCACAGTGGATATTATGATGGAACTAGAATTATATATGATAATTGTTATATTTATATTGTATATATGTTTCAGTAATTTTTATTTACAACATACCATTGTTCTTTTCCTATTGTGGGAATATAATAATTTCATTTGAGGAAGTGTGGACTACCACACCTCAAAGTGATATGACTCATTCATGTCATACATGGAATGTATTAAAGATAGTGTTAATAAAAATATGTATCATATGTTCCATATATATTATAATTTAATTATAATAAATTTATATGTATCATTTTTTTCATTTATTTAATATGAAAAAGTCTTGAAATTATTCTTCTTGCGTATGTACAACCTACTGTCTTCATGAATGGTGCATTTCATTTCATGTCTCCAAATGTTATGGAATATTATAAATACACATATAATGTATATATACGATATTTAAATAATTAATAATGTTCATTAGAGAGTTTAATTTTGAACACATTGATAATTTTCATCAAAAAAAGTTCAATTTTGACACAAGTACAAAACATCGAAAAAATGTCTGATATGAACTAAAATAATTATGTAATTTTTATAAAATGATAATAAGTGATATAAACTTTTTAATGAAATTTAATAATGTTTTTAATAAATTATAAATTAACAATTGTTTTTTATTCATGAAGATAGACAATGAAGGAGAGAAGTCAGACATAATGCAAGGGACATCGTCTCAATCTCCTTTCATTGAGGCATTTCTTGATAATATGCACCTTTATTAATTTATAAGGTGTATATACAGCCACTAGGACACTTTATTTCTATATTTCATCTATATTAATGTTATTTATTAATTCATTTATATTAATATTCTAATGTTCAAAGAGGTATGGGACACCATGAACGTTTAATTATTTAATTATCAAATCATTTTCATCATGGTATTAAATTACTTATTTATTTATATGTGTATAAATGTAATAAATATAAAATTTTATGGCTATCATGAATTTCATTTAATATTTTCAAATGTAATAATTTTATGTGAATCATTTTAATTTATTTACAAAAGAACTAAATGAATGTTTTTAATGTATGTGGTGACAATGACTTTCCCTTTGCCGTAACCGTTATTTGATATTTGTTTTCCTCTATAAGTCATAGTGTAATTTAAAAAGAAAATAAATCCCTTATTCCTTTATTTCGGTATCATGGTATTTAAAATGGGTTCTTAAATTAAAATTATATTTTTTATGGAAATTATTTTAATATGGGAATTGAATATTTTTTCAAAAGGGTTTTGTGATGAACATGTTTTTGAAATGAAACTTCAGAATTATATGAAGCAGGTGAACCTAATATATCTTATAAAACGGTTTTAGCCCCATTATAGATCATTGGTGACACAATATAGCTTATACAAAGAGGTTATACTGATTATAGCTCATAGGTAATCCCAATATAACTAATAAAGAGGGTGATACCCATTATAGATCTCCAATTTGGAAGTTAATCATATAGTTATTCCTATTGGAATCTGATTGAATGGGTTATTATGTATATAAATCTATAAGTCACCGAAAGGAGTTTTAATTTATTTCAATTGGTTTTAGTGTTTTTCATTTAGAAAAATTATGATTTGTATTCACGTGAAAATGTTTAGTTTCATCCAGTCAAAGAATAATGAATTTTTTTGGTTTTAACTTGACTAATGGGTTTTATTTATTTTTATGTCCCTTATTGAGATTTTTTTCTCATCCCTGGTTTTTTAAATGTTTTTTATAGGTTATGAGGGTAGGAAATAGAAAAGAATATGTCAATAATATTTTCATCATGAAATTATTTCATGTTTATTAAGAAAATTACTTATAGTGTGGAAAAAATGGATACTTCTTTAGTTGTATCCACATTATATATGTTTTTGTTTTTTATGTATGTGTTACGGACTAATTCTCTAAAACATTAAACCTAAAAAGATCCTCAATGTGAATTATTGAATTATCTCCAGATTATGTAATGATTATGTCTACGGCCTTATAGGTAGGGATGGGTGGCTCAACAATATACGCACTCCTTCATTTGGTGATATTTTTATCAAGACAACGATTCTTCTTTTTTGGTTCTTTTGTGATGGTTTGACTGTATATTTCCAGAAAATAGGATGAATCTATTTATGGGGAATTAAAATTTTATATTGAGTTCCACTATGAATTTTTATGTCACTAATATATCCATTATCCCTATTTTATATTAGTGGTTCAGAGGGTTGTTTAACTAACCCATGAATTTGGATTCCCCCCAATGAGTTATCTTATGGGCCTAATTGGGTTTTTTGGTCTTTTATGGATACTTGTTTGGTTTGTTGGAATTAGAGACTATTTTTCATCCCTCCATTTCATCATATCTCATATTCTAGGCTTAGGATTTGGAGGGGATATTTTGAATTACATTTTTGGTGGTTGAGGATTACTGTGTGGTGGTGGTGGATGACTACTCTGCCCCGATTGGTTCCATAGTTTTTTATGTTGGTTTTAATACCCGAATTTCCTATATAATTGTATTTCATTCTATCTAGGACTATATGGATTGTATGGGTCTTTCCTAATGGGTTGGATATAGGGGCATCCTATAATGTTTTCAACCCAACGCTTCATTTGTGGGAAACGATCATAATAGTGGTTTTTGGTAGAATATATTCCAAAATGGATGCGAGGATATTGGGATTTCCCAAGGGAAAGTAGAAATTGGGAGAAAATGGCTCTTACTTATTCAAAACATTTCATCAGCTTCTTCCCAAACTCAATACATTGCACCTCATGGACACCAAAAATGGGTATAATGGATGGTGATCTAAATTTTTTTATTATTTAGCACTATTTTATCCATTAGTTTTCTTGAATGAATTATGCGTTTATCAACTTGTGCAACACCTATAGTAGCCTCAATCATGTCACACCCTTACCATGGTTTTCCGTTATTTATAAATATCATTCAATATATACTCTTTGGTTGATGTTCGGGATTGGGACTAGGTTTAAATTTTTTTAATTTTGTTGACCTTGGTAGGGTTTTGTGACAGTGCACTGGCACCGCATGATTATTAGTAACCGAGTAGTCAGCCCAAAAACCGTGTTGTTTTCCAATTATTAAAATGAAAAAAATTCAAAAACATTTAGTCCTTAATAATAATAATACTAATATTGTGTAGATAATAATAACATTATGATTATTATCACATTATTGTAGTACTATGTTTTTATAATTTATATTAATAGTATTAATTTTTAAATTGTTATTAATGCGATGTAGATAATTATGATTATTATTATCCTTATAATTATTGATATTTTATTTGGTTTCTTATTTTATTTTATTTTCATCTTTTATTTTATTTTTATTTTTGGAACCCTACAGTTCAACCCTATTCTCTCATGGCATATGTTTTCACCCCTCTTCTCCCTTTGTAGATGCATGAACCCCCCCCCCCCAGCCATCTCCATCCGCTGTTCTACCAGCTCTAGCGGTGAAGACCTCGATCCAGCCAGCTTCATGTCCCACTTCAATACATCCCCATGGAAGCACCTTTCTCTAGGCAGCCAAACATCCCATCCTAACCTCCCCACTTTTGTGTGCATACATCATGTTCGGCATCCTCCTACCAGCATGACCCTTCTAACAGGTGGCCAACTCTGGTGTGACCCCCACCCCCTAGTTTCTGGTGCAAGTCTACCTAATGAACAATGCTATCATTGGAACTTTTTTCTACTAAATTTACGGTGTTCACTTAATTTTGTCCAATCCCTAATTGTGTGGTTTTTATTAGTCAATGTTTCTTGTTGTTTAGGGTGTGTGGGCTATCTATGACCACTTGTTCTTCCTCTGGTTGAATTTATGTTGTGTACCACATTGAGTTGAGATTGGTGTTTCCAACCTTTCCTTTCTGGAAAAATCCATGGGAACTTTTTTATTTTATTTATATTTTAAATATTATTCTCACATCGTACATATTAATTTTGTCACGACCCGTCCCAGTGGAGCCAGAGCTGTAACTCCCCAAGCCCTCCTCCAATAGGCCAGGGGCTAGTGACTAGCACCGAGTAGGAATGTTACTTACATGGGAGGAATTTCCTATAAACCTATACACACACAAACACACATCTCCAAGCCCACAAAGATGAATAGTAAAAACTACTAAAAATGGAAATGCATGCATACACAAAAAATCCTAACCAACAGAGTATGACATGAAAGTAAATTACAGTAATGTAAAACCTACGGCCAAAAGTACAATCCAACCAAAAGAGAGTTTATAACAATGTCCAACAAATAAAGAAAGGTACTGGGACAACAATCCACAGCCTTAGGAACACACATCGGCCTGTCTGATCTCACTGAGCATTGTCCGGTCCTAGTCCGCCTAGAATCCTGTCAAAGGCTCACTCGTCTGCACAAGACATGTGACATGTGGGCAAAGCCCGTGTAGGGGTGAGTATAATAATACCCAGTAGGACATCCCAAAACCACAAAGTAATACAACAAGGTAAATACCACATAGTATAGATACATTCAGCTTTACATAGTATATGTTTACAGAACATATAACAAGAATATATAGATATACTCATACACGATCGACTATCGCGATACAACCACTAGGATCCATCTTGAGGATTCCACAAAGCACATAACAAGGAGAACACACTCCTAAGTCTGAAGAGAGAGAGATACAAAGTACTCATTCTCGGATAACACAATCCACAAGAACTTGAGAATATGATGTTCAGATGAGGATCACAACAAATAGCTATGGGGTGAATCGAACAACTCATTATGAACTAATCCACTAAGAAAAGGATCGGCGCCTGGGTAGATTTGGTCACGTCGATACCAACAACTCTACCTAGGGTTCGAGGAATGAATAGAGGATCTGGCTCCAAGTCTCACAGAGGGGATTCCATGAACTCAATTTAGGAAGTCCTGCTGAAGGGATCATACTCTTTTATGTAGGAAATGATACCTAAAACCCTCAAGAGAATGACCAAGGGGACGAACTCTAAGGAAACTAGTCCAAGTCATAGAAGGAAACTGTCTCAAGCCACCTAAAATAGGTTACACGGTGTGTAGTATGATTACACGCCATGTTCCTTGACCCCAAGTAATGCCTGTGTAAATGGTTAGTGTCACCGGTCCAAGCTGTGTAAAACTCAACAACACGGCGTGTAGAAGGATCACATGATGTGTTTGTTGGCTGCGGGTACTACCTATGTAAATGGCCCATGTCAGGAATCGAAGTCATGTAGGAAATCATATACACGACACGTAAGTCAAATCACATGCCGTGTCTTTTCAACTGGGTAACACCCGTGTACCCTGGACGTATGCCCGTACACGGTGTACGTCCGTGTTTCCTGCCCATGTAACAGTACACGAGGTGTCCCGCATATCTAGCTGTGTCTGGCTGGGGAAGGTTATACATGTAGTGTCCTTGGTCATTTACCCAACCCATGTTCATGTACTCCTGGAGTACATTCCAGGTAATCCCAAACGAACACACAGAGTGTAGCCCATACTACACGTCGTGTAGTCGGGATTTTTCCAGAAATATCGTCTTCCTCCTCATGCTTCGGCAGATCTTATGGATCTCAATTCTTCAATCCGTTTGCCATGAAACTCAAGGCGCTGGTTGGTTTCATCATCCTAACAACGAATATGGGTTTTTTGAACCTTCAATCATCTCGACGAACAACATATGATCTTCCAACGAAAAATGCCCAAAGATTCATATCTCTCGATCCACTCTAAATCGTCCGCTGAAATCGTCGACGCAGCTCCAGACCATCCCCCTGAGTTTGGATATCCAATATCAGATCATTGCACAAACAGACTGATGTGCAATGATTGATTCCCTCTAAGAACACGTTGAACACACACGAATAACGCATAGAAACTTGGGAAGAAAAGCACAACAATCGAGAGGGTCAAACCTCGATCGTTGTTCGTGTCGATCTTGGTTCATCACCATTACATGGTTGAACGTATCCAAATTACTCTAAGAATCAAATCCCCAAAATCCCAGAAAATTCCCATCCCACAAATATGATCGATCCATGGGAAAATCAAGAATAGGAAAAAATCAAAAAGTGATCAAAAGCCCTACCTGGATTTGCGGCGTTCGTTGGCGAGGATCTGGTCACCGTGTTTTCACGGCCGGTGAAGCTCGTCAAGAACGTCGTTGCTGCGTTGGGGGTTTCCTAGAGAGATTTCTGAGAGCCTCCATGGAAATTTAGGGTTATGAGAATTATAACCCTGATCCACTATGAAATCAATATTTAAAAAAGACATAATATTTCACTACAACAAGGATTTAATAAAATATTTTTATTAAATATTTTATTACAATTACGTCCAAAAACTATATTTCACCAACGACCTACGCCGACCGATGTCAGGTCACTTCTTCGGTAAAACTGCTACTCTAGACTCAATGCTTCCCTCATATTTCTGATCTGTGCAACCGTTCAGGGGTTATTCCACTTTTTCATGAAAACCACCCGCATGTGTTATTTAATTATTTAATTAAATTCAAACATTTGTTTCGGGCTCACTGGGCCTCAAAACCATGCTCCATCTCGAAGCCTGGTCTTGAAAGAAATCCCATATAATATTAAAAAATAATACATAGAAAAATATGGGACATTACATCACACCCACCTTAGTGATTTTACGTCTGTAAAAAGGCAAAACAAGGGAAACGTAAAAAGATGTGGGTAATACACACGAATCTGAGCCTCCTGCTCCCACGTTCCCTCCTGGAGATTCTTGTGCTGCCACCGGACATGAACCAAGGGACTAGATTGTGCACAAAGGATCTTCTCCTACTGATACTCGATCTCTACAGGGTACTCAGCAATGGTTTCCCAACCATCAATGTCCAGCTCTCCCTAGACGATAACGTGTGATGGGTCATTCATGTAGCTCCACAGTTGCAACACAAGGAAGACATTGTGTACCTGGTCCATCTGAGGAGGTAGAGCCAAGTGATACTCTACCTCTCCAACTCTACTCAGAATCTGAAAAGTGCTGATGGACCTCTGAGATAGCTTTCCGCCTCAGACGAATACACACAATACCCTTCGAGGTAAGACCCGAAGGAACATTTGGTCTACCCCCTCGAACTCAAAGGGCCTCAGTCTCCAATCGGCATAATACTTCTACTGACTCGGTGCAGTCTTCATCCACTCCTGGATGCCCTACACTTTCCATGTAATAGCTCGCACCATCTCTGGGCCCATGAGTGCTGACTCTCCTGGGTCAGTCCAGTAAAGTGGTGACCTTCAAGGCTGTCCGTACAAATCCTCAAATGGTACCTTACCAATAGTGGAATGATACCTATTGTTATACGAAAATTCCACCAATGGTAGGTGATCCTCCCTACTATGACCGAAGTCAAGTTTGCAAGCTCGTAGAATATCCTCGAGAACCTGGATGGTCGGCTCCATCTGACCATCAGTTTGAGGATGAAACGTTGTGCTCAATCGTAACTGGGTCCCAAAAGCTTCCAGAAATCCCTTTCCTAGACGGGATGTGAAATGGGCATCATGATCTGAGATGATCTTCGACGACACTCCATGAAGTCGAACTATCTCCTGCACATATAGGTGTCCCTGGCCCTCTACTAAACTCTGCTCCCGTATGGCTAGGAAGTGGTCTGACGTGGTGAGTCGGTTAACGATCACCCAGATGGAATCTTTTCCCATGGACATAAATGATAAACCCATCACAAAATCCATGGATATCCCATCCCACTTCCACTCTGGAATCTCAAGGGGCCGAGTCAAACCTGCTGGAACCTGGTGCTCAGTCTTTACTTGATAACAAGTAAGGCACTGATAAACAAACTCTTCTGCACTCTTCTTCATTCCTGGCCACTAGAACTGACGTCGGAGGTCCTGGTACATCTTTTCCATGCCTGGATGCACTGCCAAAGGAGATGTATTGAAATCCCTCAAGAAACTCCCCCTGCAAAAACACTGGTACTACTGTGAACCCTCTGAAAAGAACAACATGTTCCCCGCCTTTTTAATATCCATCAGCAGCATCACATATGGATATCTGAGCACATAGAGTCTCACAGCTAGAATCCTCGAGTTGTGCTTCCCTGAATCTCTATAAGAGTGGAGGGGTAACAACCATTGACTGAAGTTAAGATCCCTCATCTCTATCCACAAAAGAAAACTTTAAAGAGGCCAACTGCCTCGTCGCCTCATCTAGCAACTTCAAATTGGATCTCCTACTAAGAGCATCTGCCACAATGTTCCCCTTCCTAGGAGTATAAATGATCTTAAAGTCGTAATCCTGGAGGAACTCAATATATCATCTATGTATCAAATTCATATCCTTCTGAGAAAAGATATATCTGAGACTCTTGATATTATATTAGATGATAAACCGCTTGACCATCAGGTAGTGTCGCCAAATCTTCAACGTGAGGACTACTGCTGCCAACTCAAGATCATGGGTCACGTAGTTCTGCTCGTGTGGCCTCAACTAACATGATCCATAGGCAATCACCTCTTTCCTCTCCATCAGGACACAACCAATCATGGATCCTAATGCATCACAGAATAAAACGTACTCGATAACCTCCTTCGGTAAACTCAAGATTGGGGTTCTCGTCAGACTCTGTCGGAACTGCTGAAAAGCCTGCTGGCATCTCTCGACCCACACGAAACGCTGCCCCTTTCGGGTCAAAGCTATCGTGGGTGCTAAAATCCTGGAGAAATCAAGAATTAATCTCCTATAGTAGCATGGAATCCTAAGGAAACATCAATCCTCCATCATGCTCCGGGGTGGCTCCACTGCTAACACTGCCTCTACCTTGGGTGGTTCCACTACTACACCATCTGCTGAGATAACATTTCCTAGAAAGTGGACCTCCTATATCCAGAAATGACACTTCGAGTGTTTCCCGTACAACTGGTGCTCTTGGAGTCTATCCAGAACCATCCTCAAGTGCCCTGAATGATCCTCCTCATATGCAGAGTACCCCAAGATATCATCAATGAAGACTAATACGAACCAATCAACATAGGGATGAATGATCTAGTTCACGAGTCCCATAATCATTGTCGGGGCGTTCGTCACGCCGAAGGGCATCACCAAGTACTCATAGTGGTCGTAGAAACATCTGAAAGCCATCTTCGGAATATCCTTATCTAGTACTCACAACTGGTGATAGCCTGATCGTAGATCAACCTTCGAGAAGCATCGTTCCCCATTTAACTGGTCGAAGAGGTCATCGATTCTTTGTAATGGATACCGGTTCTTTATGGTCACCTGATTCAAGCAATGGTAATCCACACACATCCTCAATCTCTCCTGTGCCTTCATGGAAAATAAAACTGGGGCTGCCTAGGGTGGAACAATATCTCATACAAAGACCTTCCTCTAAATTTCGTCATGCTACACCCTCAAATCACAAAACTTTGCAGGAGCCATTTAATATGTTGATGCTGATATCAGTGTCGTGTCGGGTTGAAACTCAATGCAGTAATCTATCTCCTAACCGGGAGGTAATCTGGGGACATCCTCTGGAATTATTTCCTCTTACTCATCCACTAATACTGGAAACTGGAAACTCGTAACATCTACTAAGCCAAGGGCGTGGCTAGCCAACTAATGTGAAATCCACTGTGCCTTCCCATGCATGAGTCCATCCTACGCTACCTGGGTCTTCTTTTTACCGACGATGGAGAACCCGATCCCATCACTGCGGACACACCGCACCCTTCACCTAAAATAGTAAATCTAGTCATGAAATGTGGATTTCCAATCCATACCAAGAATGACATCGTAAGGCCTTGACGCTACCACCAAGAGGTTCCAACCGAAACTCTCGCCTCCAAGGGACAGGTCACACTATCTGCAAAGGTGTTTGATCTCTGAATCTTCTCCAGTTTGTGTCTCTAAGCATAAGGGTTGAGTCAATGGCTCAACTGGAATCTCAAGGTCTAGAACAAGATAAGCGGCCAGAAAAGAATGAATAGAACCTATGTCTATCAGTATGACATCCAAAGTAGAAAAGACTCAGATTGTACCTCTAATCATTCAATGAGTACCTGGGTCATAAGCCATCACTGCTTGTAGCTATCCCTGCCTCTTTCCACCAGCTCCCTGAGCCTGGGGTGGACCTCTTGGGGTTGTGGTGGTAAAAGGTCAAAATACCGACCACCTCCAGCTGCCCTCCCAACATATAAAGCACGTTCGCTGCCCTGTGGATATTTCTTCTCCACATGTTTCCTATACCTTGGTGGTCCATCCGCTGATCCCGTGTCAGTACTACAGTGGGATGGAAAATCTTGAGTGAGATTTCCCCTTCCATCTCAAGAGTTGCATCACCTATCTCAAGGCTGTATGGATGCGCCCTGTTAACCATGTACAGAAGATCCACTATCCTGGGATCTTCTCTTAAAACGTCTCCCACGCCAGGGTCCCTGACGTCCGCCCCCTGCTACCGAGGTCTCTACTCCAGCTCACTCACTACTGGAAAATGTCGGCTATCTCTGCTCTTCCAAGAAGCTCTCGACCACCAAATCATGCTCGAGCACCCCGGTATAAGTATTAATTCTCATAGGGATGATGTTAGCTCAGATGTCTCTGCTCAAGCCCCACTCAAAAGTCTGAGCTCTGAAGTACAGATCCCTGACCATATTCATCGAGTACTGGGAGAGGTCTGTAAACCTTGATGAATAGTCAGCCACCATCACGGTTCCATGTTGTAGCTAATGAAACTCCTGTATACATACTTCTCTCAGGGTAACCAGTGAAAACTCCCCTATGAAGAGACACTCATACTCTAACGATGCAAGATTCGCCTCGTCGTGAGTCTGGATAACCAAACTCCACCATCGCCCTGCTGAGCCTTGCATAAGGCTCGCTGCCAGGATCACCATCTGGTCTGGTAGTGTCCTTACCAAATGGAAGACTCTGGTCACAACATCAAGCAAGTCCTCTATGGCCTGAGGGTCAGGATCACCACGAACCCTGAGGGGTCTCTGTCTCTAAAACTCGTGCAGTGCACTCAACCCCCACTCCTCCTCCACTGGTATAGCAGGCACTAAACACTTCTCCACAGGTGGTGGAACAACAGGCTCACCACCTAAAGGTAAATCTGGGGGATCTAGTCCCAGTATCGAAGCTTCATCACTGAGGGGGTCATCCTCGTGTTCGAGCTGCTAGATCCTAGTGGGTGCACATTGCGGAGGCATCCGGTATAGAAACAAGATGTATCTCAATCAGTGAGTATATCTAGATAGCTGACTCAAGACGTGCATGGAAACCACAACCCATTCCTATATAATTCATGTACCATTATTTTTCCCCTGCAACTAGTGTTCTCATGTTCCGAGGCAAAAATAAAGTTATCAGAGTCCTGGTGTATGGATATGTCGGATGCCCGCACTAACACTGGGGTCCCTAGCCTGAAAGACGAACTCGAAACACTTAACACTATTACCCCAAACCAACTTACTGACTCTCGGTACTAAGGTAGAACCAGCCAGTTCTGATAACACTCTGTCACGATCCTTCCTAGGGGGCCCGAGCGGCAACTCCCCAAGCCCGCCTCCAATAGGCCAGGGGCTTGTGACTAGCACCGAGTAGGAATGTATTTAACATTATAAGAATTTCATATAAACCTGTACACAAACACACACACACACACATCTCCATTCCCACAAATCATAATAGTAAAAACTACTAAAAATTGAAATGTATGCATACACTAAAAATCCCAACCAACAGAGTATGACAGGAAATTAAAGTAAAGTAATGTAAAACCCTGGGAAAAAAGTACAAGTCCACCAAAAGAGAGTCTGTAACAAAGTCCAACCTGTAAAGAAAGGTACTGGGGATGGAATTTGTAGCCGTAGGAGCACACCTCGGCCTGTCTGATCTCACTATGCACCATCTGGTCCTGGTCCGCCTAGAATCCTGTCAAAGGCTCGCTTGTCTACACAAGACACGTCACGTGCAGGAAAAGCCCGTGCAGGGGTGAGTATAACAATACCCAGTACGACACCCTGAAACCATAAAGGATTAGAATAAGGGAAATACCACAAAGTAAAATACCATCATATCTACACAGTATATATTTACAGAACATATAACAAGAATATATAGATATACTCATACAAGATCAACTATCATGATACCACTACTAGGATCCATCTCGAAGATTCCATTAAGAACGTAACATGGAGAACACACTCCTAGGTTTGAAGAGATAAAGATACGAAGTACTCATTTTGAGAGAACTCACTCTACAAGAACTTGAGAATACGATGTTTAGATGATGATCACAATTAGTAGTTATTGGGTGTTTCCAACAACTCAGTCTGAACTAATATGCTAAGCATAGGATCAGCACCCTGGTTATGTTGGTCATGTCGATACCAAGACCTCTACCTAGGGTTCCAGGAATGAATAGAGGACCTGGCTCCAAGTCTCACAGAGGGGATTCCAACAACACTACTCAGGATGTCATGCTGAAGGGATCATACTCTTGTATATATGAAATGATATCGAAAACCTTCAGGAGAATGACCAAGGGGAAAACCCCTAAGGATACTAGTCCAAGTCACATAAGGAAACGGGCTCAAGCCATGTAAAATAGGTTACACAGGGTGTAGTATGATTACATGTCGTGTTCCTTGACCCCGGGTACTGCCCGTTTAAATGGACCATGTTAACTGTCCATGCTGTGTAAAACTCGACTACACTGTGTGTAGAAGGATCACACGCTGTGTTAGTTGGCTTCGTGTACTGCCCGTGTAAACGGCCCGTGTCTGGAATCGAAGTCGTATAGGAAAGAATATACCCAATGTGTAAGTCAAAGAACACGCCATGTCTTATCAACTGGGTAACACCAGTGTACCCTAGCCGTATAGCCATACATGGTTTCCATCCATGTTTCCTACCCGTGTACTTGTACACAGGGTGTCCCGCATATCTGGCTGTTTTTGTCTGGGGAAGCGTATACTTGTCGTGTCCTTGGTCATGTACCCAAACCGTGTTTGTGTACTCCTGGAGTACATGCCAGGTAATCCCCGACAAACACACGTCGTGTAGCCCATACTACACACTGTGTAGTCGGGATTTTACCAGAAACACTATCTTTCTCCTCACGCTTTGGTCGATCTTCTGGATCTCGATTCTGCCATCCCTTTTCCACGAAACTCAAGGCGCTGTTTTGATTCATTATCCTAACATTGAATCTGGCTATTTCAGTCCTTCAATCGGCTCGACGAACAACATATGATCTTTTGACAAAAAACACCCAAAAATTAGTATCTCTCAATCCCCTCCGAATTGTCCTCCAAAATCGTCGTCACATCTTTAGACCATCCTCCTGAGGTTGGATCTACAATCTCAGATCATTGCGCCAAAAAACGAATGTGCAATGATAGATTTCATCCAAGAATGCGTAGAATGCACATGAAGAATGCGTAGAAAATGTGGAAGAAAAGCACAACAATCGAGAGGGAGGAACCTCAATCTATGTTCGTGTTGCTCTTGGTTTGTCACCATTAGAAGTTTGTACAAAACCAAATTAATCCAAGAATCAAATCCCCAAAATCCCTGCAAAACCCATCCCGCAAATACGATCGATCTGCAGGAAAATCATTTCGTGGATTAGTCTGCATTTGTCACAGGAATCACGAATGAGAAATAAATCACAAAGATATTAATCACCCTACCTAGATCTGCAGAATATGTTGGCAAAGATCCAGTCACCACATCGTCGTCGCCGACGAAGCTCGTCAAGAATTTTATCGCCATGTTGGGGGATTCCTCCAGAGCCTTCCCAGAGCCACTCGAGAAATTCATAGTTATGAGAATTGTAACCCTGATCCCCTGCTAAATCTTCATTTAAAACAGATAAAAGATTTTCCATCACCAATGATTTAATAAAATATTTTGAATAACTATTTTATTACAGTTCCGTCTAAAAACTAGATTTCACCACCGACCTATGCCGACCGATGTTAGGTCCCCCTTAGGGTAAACCCGCTGCACTGGACGCAATGGTGCCCTCAGATGTCCGATCGGAGCACCTGTTTACGGGTTATTCAACTTTTTCACGAAAACCACATGTGCGTGTTATTTAATTATTTAATTAAATTCAAACATTTGTTCCAGACTCACTGGGGATCAGAACTGCGCGCTGTCTCAAAGCCTGGTCTCGAAAGAAATACCATATAATATTAAAAAATAATACATGGAAAAATCCACAACATTACAAATTTCTTCATGAAAATAGTTGTCTCATGTGGGTATAGTTGGCAAAAAATAGTTTTCTAAACTTATTTTTGTGAAATGTCTACGTTTAGGGCACATAGAATGATTTTTTGAAATGTTTTTGGTATTTTAAATTGAAATTAGGTCTTTTATGAAATTATTAGCCCTAATGGACTTGTGTTAACATATATTTTCTTGTTATATTAGTGTGGTTTATGTCATTTGGTGATGGTATATATTGATAAGGGTGTTAAAAATGTTTTTGGAACGGGTTTTATGGATTTAAGGGGATCAATTATGTCGTTTTAATGACATGAATAATAGGATATGGTATTAAAGAAATTTCTTGTATTGAGAGAATGGTTTTTTGGGTGTCATATTGGAATTTGGGTGTTCCATTGGATGTTAGCACAACTATTGGTGCACTAAGTGCACACATGGATGTCACAACAAATAAAGATGGTGCTTAATGTGGCTGTTTTTGTGAAAAATTATTTTCATATGTGGTACTCATCTTAAAAATGTCTTTGTGTTTTTGGTGTGGCTTCCTAAGGAAATGGTTCTAATATATTTTTCATGGTTTTTCCTATTTTTCCTTGGAACACATTTGGAGTGTGTAAGTTAAACTTAAGGGAATATGTGGAATGTTTAATAAAAATTGCATATTTTTACTAATGTTTGGAAATACTCAATTTGGGGTATTATTATACACTAATTATTGATTTCACACCATCTATTTGAGGATCTAATGGTGTTTATGAGCCCTATGGATTTATTGGATGGAGTTGCAATCAGTTTTGAAGGCATAGACGTATATTCCCAAGTATGAATATATATAAATATATATCTTATGTTTGTGTGATCCCTCACGGTATGGTGAGAACATGCATCAGTTTAATGATATATATACATATGTGTGTCTATGGAAGTCTTTTCTTGCGGGCATGCATCTTCTTGAGTGAGAAAGCTATTGCTAGTCCATTCATTGAGCTAGGATCTCTATGAATTGACATTTAAATATATGAATCTTTTATTTCTTCCATTTTTCACCTAGTTTATATATAAATTATCAATATATAATTAATAATAATATTGAAATTCTTGAATTAGAGCGGTTCTCTTCTTGTAATGTATTACAGTAAATGGTTTGATTTCATTTTTCAAAACATGTACTTGATGAAATGCCTTTTTGGCCATTATAAAAGGGTTTTAAATTTACAATGGTGAGGTGGGATTCTTAAATGAGTTTCTAAGTAAATTTTTGGTTTTAAAAGATATGTACGTTTATTATTTGGAATTTATTTAGCATTAAATGGTTGTCTGAGGCCCATTTGGTATTTTTATAAAATAATTTTCATTGAAAATTATTTTTGGGATGCACCCCATGCCTTGTTGGATGTTGATGTAAATACGTTGTCCTCAGATGGGACTTAATTCATGTGTTGATGGTTGAAGGAAATAGGGGGAAATTCCCTTGGAATGATTTGGTGTTGACTGTTGTGTATGTTTCTTAAGTGTGATTCATGTATGTGTGATGGATTTTTCATTGGACATTGTTGGTTCATTGCCCTTTTTTAGTATGAATAAGGGGACCTAGAATAGAGACCTATTTTTTATAAATTATTTCTACACATGTTTATATTATGAATTTCCTAGTCGCCTTAGAGAAGGGGGGTATTTTTTTATTGTTGGTATGGGATTGGTCCCCATGGTCAGGCCCGATTGGGTGATGATCAAGCCTTTGGGAATTATGATGTATTCAAGTAGAGCATACCTTTGGGGTGAGTCACATGTATATTACATTCTAGAATATTCCTGATCTCCAAGGTTTCCCCATGTTGTCTGGTACTTGGTTATCTTTGGTGGATTATTGAGTTTCATGTACTGGATGGTTACACTTTTCTGGTTTTTTCCATTGCCCGTGTTATATGATTATTCATCTAGTTTCCTTGTGTATTGTAGCTTCTTACTAAAATTGATAAAATGGTTTCAAATTTTTATAGAAAAAGGTTTTTGAAATATTTTACACTTCCTTCCTCCCTTTTTAGTGTAAACATCAGCTCCTTTAAAATTATAATGTTTGCTTCTTAAAAAGACACTCTAGTTTTTAATTGAGAAATGGGAATGGACTGTGATTTTTTTAAGAATCAAATTTGTCAAAACCTTGTTTTTTATATTGTTCATAAAATATGAAATTGATTAAAATATTTTTTAAATAATTTTAATATGGAAATATATTGTTTAGGAATAACTAATATGTTTTAATATTCAAAAATACTGTTTTTTTATTGTTTTTAGTTTTGGGTGTTACACCTTTCTTGGATTCAGTCGCTATTGTGTGACACTGGTTTTAGGTTAGTGGTGACCCATTGGGTCTCAAGGAGGTATTCATAATTTTTTTATCACTGCTACTAATTTTCATTATTAATTTTATGTATTTATTAATTTATGTGACATCCATTTAGGGGCCAAATCGTTCACATTTATTTATTTTTTATGCCCGTCACTAGTTGCAATTCATGGGGATAAGGAACGCCCTTCAGACTATGTCGTGGACCAGATCGGGTGACTAGTTCAGGGTTTACATGGGTTGGTTCATGAAAAAATTCTATCAGAGGAGGCCCTAATTATTTGTGGTGTCTATTATATGGATATTAGGACTATCGATAATCAAGATGTAGGTTCAAGAAGAGCATCATGAAGTCCTTCTCTCACTGATCCTTGAGTAACTAGGGGTAGTCCATGATTGTATTCTTTTTTCTTGTTTTGGATTGAGTTATGAAAATAATGGTGAGACGATGTCATGTTATTTCCTCTCATAGAGTAGTGACCCATGTGGAGTCTAAGTGTTAAGTTCAAGGTCCTCTTAGTTTTATACCTTACATGGGGAATGTCTCACTACCATGTCGCTGGGTTAGGAATGGGAACCAATTCCACATTCCAGTAGTTCATTTTTGGATATGATTATTTTTGTTCTGGTTTGTGTGAGTATGTGGAAAAATAAAGTGGGTTTTGAAATTGAAAATAGATTTCTAAATGGAGATGTTTTTCACCCAAGGTATTTAAATTGGAATATTGGGGTTTAAAATTGAAATCATTATGGGTTTGAGAAAGTGGATTGGGTCGGACCCTTATTGTCCATTATGGCCTTTTAAATTTTTGTAGGGTACGTATGGAAATTGAATGAGGGAACTTGTTTGGGGATGATGTGGATGGGAAATTAACGGATTCACAAGTAACAATTCATAAGATTTCATGGGTGTGGTTTTGGAATTAAAGGATTAAAATGGGTTTTCACAAGAGGATTTTGGATGAGAAGAAGATTTCAAAAATTGGCTTAGGACAAGTAAATTTTAAAATTTAAAAGGAAGTGGTGGGTTTATAAAGGAAAATTAAATTTTTGTAATTCAATTTGGTTTACAAATAGGGTTTTAGTATTTTTATAGTAGCTTGAAAATGTGGTGATTATGAAAATTAATCTGAAATGGGATTTGTTAAATGATTTTTTGGTGGTTCTTGAGTTTTTTTGGCTTTCGAGTTGGTTGTTTTGAGATCTAGGTATTTATTTTGACTGTGATTTGGTTTTATTCCAGTTTTACTTTGTTTTACTTGTGTTGTTCATCATTAGTTTCCAAGAATTTCTCTAGAAGTTACCCACGATCTATGACCTACTCAGGTTCAAATTGAATTTTTCCTATTTATGGAGCTATTTGTGGTCTGTTAGAGGAAGTTTTGTCATTTTTGGAACCAGGTAGTGTCTTTGGGTGGTTGGGAACTCCATGGGTTGTTAGAGTTTGTTTTGTCTTAGGTCTGTTTTGGGGTCTAGTCATGGACTAGCGGGGTTGTTTCTCCTATATAAAAATCAACTTAGAGTGACATGGGGAAATGTATGAGGCCACATTTTATAGAATTTCCATGCCTATGGTGGTGATGTTGAGGAAGAAGGAGTCAGTAATGGCGGATGCAAATGCCTGATTGTGACCCAAGAGATGCTTCTTCCATTAGAGCTCCAACCACAAGTCTTGGGGTGGAGCTCACACACAACTAGGAATTACATAAGGTGTATGATACCTTGGCCTAGATTTCAATTTATGTGATTGGGATGAAAATATCCAAATATTTCTTGTTCTTTTATTTTCACAGTTGTATTTCCATCCTCAATGTGTTGGTGTATTGATATTGTTCTACCGCAATCCATGCTTCTTACCCGACTCTAGATGTGTCTTTTAAATCATTTGTATTCAATGAAGGGTGTAGGGCCTATGAATGAATGGACCCATTATGTTTTGGTTTATAGTTTTATTATTTTTTATTATGAAGAGGTTTGGGCAGTTGAGTTTTTGGGTGGTGCTTCTAGGCCCTTTATTAATCCGTCCACCATTTCCGTGAGTTTTCCCCTAGTGTTGAGAGGTCAGCCGGAGTGAATAGTTCTCAATTCCGGAAGTGTTTTTGTTCTCCCATGTTAATGTAGTTTCGATTATTATATTGTATTTCTATATTAATGTTTCCCGTCGTACTGGGTTACCCCAAGATAGTTTTAATCCAGGTGGAGGATTCATTATGTTAGTGCTGAGGAAGTGGGTTGAGTTCGGGCAAGGAATTTTCTAGTCCCCGATAGTAGTGAGGGCTTTATTCGGTTAGTGTGGTAGGAATTGATATAAATTATAATACTTTGATTTATAGGAAATTTGGAAGAAAAAATTCATTTGGTGCTCTAGGGTTTGTTATTTCCATGTGGAGAAACTGAATGAGTTCGGTTTGGGAGTTCCCCCCCCCCCCCCCGAGGAAAGTGGGTTTGGGTTTTAGTTTTCCGATGTTAGTGGAATTTGCGTGGGGAAGAACCCTCCCATTTTATCCAATCAATCATGGTATGAGGATTATCTTGGATTAGTTAGGTGGTACCTTTGGAGTGTAATCTCTTCCTTCCCCCTATGTATTCCATTGTTTTTTTTGTGTGGGGACTCGAGTTTTTGTTCACTTTTATCTTGGTGGATTTCTTAGCGTAGAAAGTTATGTGGTGGGGTAATATTTAACACCATGACCATGGATTTCACATATTTATAATTATCATAAAATATTTTATCGTTTATTGAAGTCTGGGTTTGGGTATGGGTTTAAAAATTGGGATGTTTACTGTCATTGGTGGGTTTCAGGGCGGTGCTCGGGCACAATATCGTTATTAGTAACCATAATTTCCTCCCAAGAGATTGTGAGGATGTCCAATTATTAAAATTATTTAGTTTTATAAACATTTATACATTAATAATAAAAATGTTATTGTGTATATATTATTATTATTATTATTATTCAATTTTTTTAATACTATTCTTTTTAAAATTGATATTAACAGAATCAATTTTTAATTTGTTATCAATGTGATTATTATTATTATTATTTTATTTGGTTTCATTTTTTATTATATTTTTATCTATGTTTTTATTTTTTTTGGAACCCAACGGTTCCCCCCTCTACTCACATGGTGCACTAGTACTCCCCCTCTTCTTTCCATTATGCGCCCACAAACCCCCAACCCAGCTCCAACCTCCGTCCGACCTACTCTAGCGGTGACAACCTCCATCCGAAAACCCAACTAATTCATGGAAGTTCCTTGATCCCTATGGCCGGAGTTCTTGTCCAAACCTCCCTACTTCAGCAGGCGGACCTCCTGTCTGGTGGCCTACTACTAACACAATACCCACCCCCATTTATTGGGGTTTTTCTCCCTTTCCATTCACACCATATCTTGTACATTTTTCTTCTAGATTTGGGGGGTTTCATTCAATTTTAGAAAATCCATAATCATGGGGTTTTTATTTTATATTTTTCTAATTGTTTATGGTGTTTAGTTGGTTATCAAAAACTCTCTCTTTCTTTCATTGATGATCTATTGCCTCTTCACTTGATTTGAGTTAGGCGTTTCCAAAATTTCATTTCCGTAACACTCCAGGAGTAATTTTTATGTTTTTATTAATGTATTAAATGTTATTTCCATCTCTACTATAACAATTTCTTCATGAAAAAGGTGGTTTTGTGTTTGTATAATTTTACAATATTTGTTTTCTAAATTTATTCGTGGGAAATATCATGGATTAAGTCACCTAGGATGCTTATTTGAATTGATTTTGGACTTTTAAATTGGATTTGGGTCTTTTATGAAATGTTTATACATTATGATGTTGTGTTAAAATTTATTTTATTGTGAAATTGATTTGGTTTATGTAATTTGGTTATGTTATAGTTTGATAAGGGTGTTAAAAATGTTTCGAAAAGGTTTTATATATTTAATGGGATTGATTGTGATCTTTTAATTAAATGAATGGTTGGATATGGTTTTAATGAAAAATATTGTTTTTTGGGAATAGATTTTTTGGGTGTCATATTTGATGTTTTCTGTTTCATTAGATGTTGTCGCATCCATGGGTTCACTAAGTGCATAGCTGGATATTCCCTCAAATGAAGATCAATCTTAATTTTTTTAAACCTTGGTTTCCTAAATGGTACATGTCTTTAAAATTTTGTGGGGTCTTCAGTGTGGTTTCCAATATAAATGGGTTTGAATGTGTTATTCAAGGTTCAAAATGTTTGTCATTGGAAAACATTTGGGGTCTGTAAGTTGAACTAATGGTCATGTATGGCATGTTTTTTAAAAATGGCATGAATTTTTACTAATGTTTGCAAATACTCATTTTGGGGTAACCTTATAATCTCATTTTTTGTTCTATACTATATATTTAAAGATCTTATGGTGTTTATGAGTCCCAAGGATTTATTGGGGGGGAGTTATGATCAGTTTCAAAGGCATGATTTCATATTCCCAGGTATGAATATATATAAATATATATATGATCTGTTTGAATGTTCCCTCATGGCATCTAGAACATGTGTGTCGTGTTAAGGATATATATATGTATATATATATATATGGATGTGTGTGAATGGTAAAATGCAGCTTCTTGAGTTATAAATCATTTTATTATCTATTCAATGAGCTATGATATCTATGCATTGAACACTAAATTTAAGAATCATTTATTTGTTTCATTTCACACCTAGTTTTTATATTAATTATCATAATTTAATTGTTAGTAAAATTGACCGTCATGAATCGGAGTGGTTTCATTCTTTTAATGTTTTTCAATAAATGGTTTTATTGCATTTTACATACCATGTGACTGATGAAATTCCTCGTTGTACTTTATATGTTGGTTTTAGATTTATTATAGTGACTTTGGATTCGTAAATGAGTGTCTAAGTGGGTTTTTGGTTTTAAAAGTGACATGCATTGGTTCTTTGGAAATGATTTTGTGTTAAATGGTTGGATGAGTGTCGTTTGGTACACTTATAAAATTAGTTGCTTTGAAAACTCTCTTTTAGATGCACCCCATACCGTATTTTATGTTGATGTGTATAGGTGGTCCTCAGATGGGAGATACATCGTGTGTTGGTGGTTTAATGCAAGAGGGGTAAAGTCCCTTTGATTGATTTGGGTGGTGATTATTGTGTGTGTTTCATGTATTTAATACATGTATATGTGATGGATATCTTATTGAAAATTATTGGAACATCCCCCTTTTTTATTCTAAATATGGGATACTAGTATAACAAGAAATTTTTTGATTAATGCTTTCTACACTAGTTTAGATTATGCACTAGTTAGTGGCCCATAGTTGGGTGGAAAATTTTGCTATTATTGCTATGGGATTGGGCCCCTTATTGAGGCTTGGTAGGGAGATGATCATGTCTTTTTGTTTTATGATGTCATCATGTAGTGAATTCCTTCAAGTTGAGTAATAAGTATAATATGTTATAGACTACTAATTAGCTCTTAGATTCTCCCATTTTTTATAGTACTTGGTTATCATAGTCCGATGATTAAGATTCATTTGTTAGTTGGTTATTCTTTTGTGGTGTTTTTCCATTTCCCATGTTGTATTATTTTTGGTAATATTTCCTTGCATTGTTTATCTTTTTTCAGAATGTGATAAAATGGATTAATTTGTTTATAGAAAAATGTTTTGAAAATATATTACTCTTCCTTACTCCATTTTTAGTGTAAACATCACATCCTTTAAAATGATAATGTATGCTTCTTAGAAAGGGAATATATTTTTAATTGAAATTGCGAAATGGAATATGATATATTTTAGGAATAAAATGTATGAAAACATAGTTTTTTTAAATTTTATTTCAAACATTATGTTGATGGATCTTTTATATAATGGAAATTCATATGGGAATAGATTGTCTAGGAATGCCTGTTGAGTTTTCATACTCATGCCTATAGTTTTATCTTTGTTTTTAACTTAAGTTGTTACACTATTATTGGATTCATCCACCACAGTGAGGGGTTGTTATTATAATTTTGGTGAAATCTGGGGTCACATATAGGAATGAAAAGTTTTATTTTTCACGCTGTTGTTTGTTTCTGTTCTCATTATTCAGTGGTCCAAATCATTCCCAACTATTTATTTTTTATGCCCAGCATGTGTTTCCATCTAACACTACTAGAAAATGATGCTACTGCAATAGAAATATATCCACAGTTTTAAAATCGTGGCTACAAGTATAGTTTTAGGGCCTATAGACACGGTTATCTGACCTATAGACACGATTTTCAAAATTATGGCTATCGGTTTCCCGTACTTCCGCGAAAAAAACACCAGCCAATGTTTTGGAGGGAAGAATACTTCAAATTTTTCTGGCTATTTCCACAGTTTCTATTAATATATATATATATATATATCATAATATATATATATATATAAATAGTAAGTGTTCGGTGGTGTAGTGGTGAGAATCACAAGTTGGAAAACAGGAGGTGTAGGGATTGAAACTCAATGGGAATATTTTTTATTTTAGATATTTCCATGGTTTAACCTGGCTATATTCATACTATAAACTAGGGAAATAGTTACCTATATCCACTTTTTAATCTGTGGATATATGTTAACTACCATGGTTATGAATTTTGAGGCCAATTGACATTGTTTTCAAAACCATGGCAATAGGTCAGGACCTACTTCCACAACCATAGTGACCATGGTTGGAAAAAACTGTGTTCATAGGCTATTACCATGGTTTTGGGGCCTATTGACCTGGTTTTGAATCATGGAAATAGGACATTTTTCTACTTGTGTAATGGAGATCGGGAACACCATTCGGTCTATGTTGTGGACCGAATCGGGTGACCAGTTTAGGGTTCACTACAGTTGGTTTGTGACAAATCATGTTTCAAAAAATATGTATTATACCTTCATAAAAATAGTGTATTAATGGTTGATAAATTATTTTATGGTTTAGGAATCTCAAAAATATCCATTTAAACATTTTCCTATATTAATGAAGTGTATTCCATTATTATGGTATTATAACAAAAATTTCATTATTTATTGATCTATTTTGAGATTCTAGGAAACAATTTTATTGAAAAATGCATTTCATGTCTGGACAACCTTTAATTGGGGAATTAACATAATATATTGGATCCATTTCTATTTTTTCTAATTAAAAAGGGAGTAACCGCTCATTTATTGTTTATACATTCACATTATAATTTTTTGATGTAGAACACAAAAACATAAAATTATATTTTGTGGTTGTGTGGATATTCTCTTGTCAGTCCATGTAATCTTGGTAATAAGTAAATTATACTAGATATAAGTATAAAATTATGTGCAATTTCTTTTATTTGAATGTATATTAGATGAATCTCCACATCAGGTGAGGTAAGTTCATTTAATGCCCTTTGATTTGTAGGCATATTATGAATGTTTTTTTAAACATGATATTGGTTTCAGAAGAAGATTAAGAAGATGGATAAATAAGAGTTTTGATATTTTGTGGTTCCTCCTTTAAGTGATCATTTTGTGCTTCTTGTATTTGATGATAAAATATCCTCTCAAGTAAATGTTCGAATAGAAGTAGTTCCTATAGTTAATTTCATGTCATAAAAAAGGCTCATAAAAGTAATATTTTTGAAAATAACAATAAAAAATAAATGAAGAAACGAATAGAGGGAAAATAATTAAAAAAATAAGTAATAATTCTACAAAAAATTCACACCAAAAACCAAAGCGCTACCTGAAAATGACACAAAAAATTTGAACGTGTTTTCATTAAATTTAAAATTTAGTTTTATTTAATGATGATTTTGTAGTCTAAGGATGAACATATGACATCTCTCAAAGAGTTTTTGTGGTTTACTGAATGTATTTTTAATAAAAAAATTAAATAATGGAGAGGTTTTTAAAATAGTTTTAATAATTTAAATGACTAAATTTAAAGAGTTTAGTAGTTGAAAAAAGTGGATTTTGAAAAATATATGCGATGAATGGGATAAATGCTATGTTTCTACACGACATAAAAAGTTCTTTGATCTTAATTGATAATTAGGTTTTGTTGTAATCATTTGGATGAGGGTTAACAAAGATCATGGGTACTCACAATCCACTAAAATGATGAAAAAATAAGAAAACTAGATATAAAAATCATATAGTTAAGAAAAAATGAAATAAAATGTTTTATGGTTATTTAATGAAAAAATAAATGTGAATTTTTTTAGAAAGAATATCATTTTTATGTTTCCCAAATGGACAACATAAGGTGCACAGTTAAATTACTCACTGATTAGTTATGAAATAAAAAGAGTGTTAGCTAAATGAATAAAAAATTAAGATGAATCTAAGAGAAAATTTTCTCACCCCAATATAAAACTAAATAGTAGAGAATTATTTTTCCTAACTCCATCTTCATGGGATTATCTCCCTTGCAATGATCACAAATAGTTTCCCCAATCATCTTGAGGAGGAGAAAATTCTGGTGGATCCCATTCATAATTAAATCTCCCCCTTTGAGGACAGGGAGCACAAGAACCTAATAGTGGATGATAGGACACCAATAGAACTCCAAATTGGACTAAATTCACACTATTTTTCAATATTTCAAAAGAGGGTACCATGATGCCCATTAATAGATAAGATGTGAAGTGGTTTTGGGAACCCAGTTTTGTAGAGACCACTTGTGTTTCAGTTTGGGGTTGGTAAATAGAATTATATTATAATGGAAAAAATAGAAGAGTTGGTTTACAGAATAATTAGAATGACCATGTAATATTTGAAGTCAATGGGAAATTTTTAATTGGATATATAGTAAGAATACCGAACCAAGGGTTTGACTTCTTGAATATTTGGTTCCCTAGATAGATCTGTTTGGTTGGTATACAGTTTAGGCTAGCTGGGCTTGGGTTTATTGATATTCACGGTATCCCATGGTGTTTTGGATCAGATAAAAAAATTTCAGAACATATGGATGCATGGATTTCATAGAACATGCAAAAAAGTGGACAATTGTTCACTTGATTCCATGAAGTTTCTCCCATTTTCCGTTAACCTCATTCTGGATTATACAAATGACATCCTCCATTAATGTAATAATCAAAACAGGTTAAATTTCCCTTCAATAATGATAAAAACAAAATAATTTATTCAACAATTATGTTACATTTTTTATTATGCTTGTAAATTAGATTAAAATTTCATTTTAACACAATGATGTAAATTTGGTATAAAATAATGAATCGCATGGTGATCATTTTCTTAACTCAATACTACAGATTTTATACAATACCCACTACAGTAGAAACACCACCACAGTTAATCATTATATGTATTACATGATGATTGGATCTTTATAACATCATGTAAAAACATACATATCGGTCGAATAATGTTGAGAGTGGTACTCTATACAGAAATAATACTTCTCTTGCATATATCATGGTGAGTTTTTCAAGGTTTAAATCAAGCTTAATTTTAATGAAATTTACTGAGATATAAAGATAATTGAATATAACCCAAATGATGTTATGGACTTTAGATTTTTCATGGATCTGTATTAAATAATTCATTGTGATGTTTTCATGTTTCAATGAAGTTATGTGTAATGATTTAATCATAACCTTAGACTTCTATTATTCAACTTTAACTTATTGGAATAAAAATCCTCTAGATACAAACATATAAATTTTCCTCTTAGTTCTATCCAAAAATATTTTTTATTCCTATATGTGTAAAACATTCTTCTACCAATATTAAATTAAAAGAATACATTATTTACATCATTAAAAAAGTCCTCAGTCAGTTAAATTGATAATTTGAAGATCATATGAACAATCCAAATCATGCATCAAATAATATTCTCCATGGATCTTATGTTATCAATAGGCATAACAAATAACATTTCCATTTTATATGATTAAAAACCATTACATTAATGTACTCATCACTCTAGATTACAATTATTTCCCATATGTGGTAGTATGAGAATAGGTGTCAATATTAACCTTTTGTAAATTATTTTATTCTACCATATAATTAATTAGTCCGAAAACATTTATCCACTCTCAGTCAACATGGTCAGTGGGTTTTACTATTATATAATGTTTCTTATAAATTGATGATGGTACCCATATATTCTAAGAAGACAATTGATAAATAATAAAAAAAATTACTCTACATCATTCCACAATAACCATTGTATTCAAAAGATCCATATATATCCATTTACTAGTGATAACATGACATGAAAATGTTAGTTGTTTCTTATAGAACAAACATTTAAGGAACATTACATAAAACATCTCTTATCTCAATGTCTTTATTATAGTATTCAAATTCACCCCATGTTTGTACATTCTATAGGAGTGGATAAGAATATAATAAATAAATTTTGCTACAAATTTTTAATTGAAACAACTAATGACAATGTATATGATACTAATAAACATTGTTATATAATTAGTGGGTCTCAAGTGATTCCTTTTGATCTCATAGTGTCAATACATTGTATGGAAGGATTTTTTTGGTTCATACTCCTTCCAAAACATTAATTTATGATCCCCTAAAGAAAGGTCCACATTAGAGAAATACCATGCATTATGTAGCTGATCAAATGAGTCACCAATCAATGGAATTGGATATGTTTTCTTTAATGTGATTTTATTGAGTTCATAATAATCAATTTAGGGAAGCATTTCCCCATCCCTCTTCTTGATGAACCTTCTTCTTGGGGAAGATGGCCTATGAACACCAGAGTTGAGAACATTGGTATATTAATCCCTTATCTAGAATCATCCCATTCAATAGGGTTAATTTTATATATTTTATCATATATGTTTTGAGATATATGTTAATGATCAACTAATAACTCAACCAAATGATTTGGAGGATTTCTAAATAATCCTTAATAAATTCATCAACTTATTTTATAACAATTGGAATATATTAAAGGATAGTCATTACATTGACTCTCTATTATGAGAAATATGTTCTTTCTCCTTGGGAAATAATATCCCATATTGACCTGAAATTTTTAATGGAAATTTATCCACCTATTTAAACTTTTATAAAATTGAAATGTGGTTTTAGACATTGAAGATGATTTCATTTTCTAAAATATTTTTGTCAAACGAATATAAATTCAACTAATGCAAGACATGTATTGAATAAATTTCCACTAAGTATATTATGAACTTTTCTAATAATATTGATCCGAATAATATTTGTTGGGAGGATATATATATTTAGGATTCAATCATTTCCCTATTTTAGGCCTTCATAGATAACCCAACTTCCATGTTTTGAAGTGGTGATTGATTATTTATACTAAACATCAATGATATTATGGACTTCATAGAACCATAAATAAATTATTTACTAACTATTATTTAATGAGTATTCAACATACCTATCACTGATTAATTTTCAAGATCTAACGTAGTAATTATAATAGAATTAGTCTGCCCTAGCTCTTACGGCCTCAATGGTTGTTGTCATTAGTAATCTTCAAAAACCATTTCCT
The DNA here is from genome assembly GCA_963277665.1 of Viscum album. NCBI lineage: Eukaryota > Viridiplantae > Streptophyta > Magnoliopsida > Santalales > Viscaceae > Viscum > Viscum album. The sequence goes on from OY728127.1 coordinate 1,282,815,823, forward strand.
TCTAAAATTGTTTTATTATTTTCAAAGTTCCTTTTATTTCAGTCATTAGACCATGGGATGAGGATTTACCAAAAAATTATTTTATTCCACCATATAAGTGATATTATTTATATTCCTTCAGCATTCATTAGCTGGATACCCCTCCATTCTATGTATGAAGCATTCTCTTATTCCCTAGGTACCTCATCGATGCTTATTATCAAAGATTAAACATTTGTGAAGTTGGAATTTTAGATCACCATGATATTTACAAACTCACCCTATGGAATTAAACTACATTCATTAATTTTTTATATCATGTCCTAGGATAGATTTAAAATTATTTATTTCCATTTAAAATTTATGGGAAGAATTTTTAATTTTTTATTAGTTATAAATGATTCAAAACCCAATAACCATTTATATAATTAGATATAGACTATTAAAGAAGTTATAAACTTTACTTTCAGGGTCCACGATAAAGACATAGTTTTAATATGCACACCCTATGAAGAATTAGCTTACGACCCATTAAATTCATCATTTTTTCACATGAGTATGAGGAAATCCATCTTCATCTTAATATGGAGGGTGTGGAAAAAAATGTACATAAAAAATATTTTTCTGATCCTATCACATAACCTGGATTCAATGTGCTCCATGAGATTTCTATTTTTGGTCACTATTAACCACTAATCAACCCCTTTTTAGGGGATACATATTTTATTAGACTTTATCTTTTTTCGAGACTTTGATGAAATAAAATATATTCTCAATGTTGTCAATCCACAATTTGGTTATTAGGGGATCATAAGATTCACTAAAATTCAAAGTTGCATCTTTCACAGTGGATTGTACTATAACATTCTATTTCATAGGAGGATGAAGGTAAATTTTATTGATGTTCAAACTCACCTTAGCCGGGAGTTCTCATAGTTCTATATTGTTCTCGACTCATGCCCCCATTATTTTTTCCATTTCATTGAGTTAATCATCACATTACTCACTACCTATGTTTTTTGTAATATTCATCTTATTTTTAACGATTTTATAAATTACGGGAAATTTTAGGATGATGATTCAATATTGAATAATATTATAAATTGGAAAATTATCTAATATAGAAGGATTATAATATAACCCTTAGTTATGAATAAGTTTGTTTAAATCTAGGTTATCCATGGTCTATTTTATATTTTTCCTACTTATTAACATTGAAATCCTTCAATATGGGTTTCAAAGTGATTATGAATTATCCAATGATATCCGATGAGAATTATTATCACATCGTGCATTCATAGGCCACTCATCAATCCCCAAGTGAAGATCATGTTGATACTAAACTAGCTTTTTTCAGTGTGTTTACTCATATATGAATCTGTTCCATAATGTCATCCACATTCTAGTATATATAAAGGGATATAATTTAAAATAAACACCTTAATATATATATTACAAAAATCATGGGGCTTTTACTATAGTTATAATTATCTCTATGATTTTAACTTATGTTTTAACAATCCCAGTCCACCAAAATGTCTAGACATTGATCTTATACCAACAGTAACAACTCATTTTTATAATACATTTTATTAAATTATTTTTAATTATAAGTTCCATATAAAATAATCCTACAAATATATTGGTATAGTGTTTTTTGGAAATTAGATACATAATTAATTAAGATTAAAAACTAAATTATATCAAATATTCATAATTTGTTCCTAGTTAGACATGAAGTCCTAGTGTAACACAAGATAAAATGGGGGAATCGTAAGAAATGAGTCACCAATTAAACCCAATAAGAGAATAAATAATCAGAACATGATAAAAATTGATATGTCCAGAGTCATATAATGAAAACATAAAAAGGTGAGGATCATATATATTAACATTGAATCATGACAGGATAGGATGATATTAAAAGTTCAAGGTATCATGGGAATGTGTAAAACCAAAAAGGTGACATCGAAAGTAGAAATCAAGAATAAATAAAATTTTATATTCATTATGATTATCAATATTAATTATAGGTTTTAAAAAATAATATTTTCAAATAATAAGATCATATATTAATTGAATATAAAATTTTTAGTAATTTATTCCCTTTATAAAGTTTATTAAATCAAATTTAGGTTACCATGATGTCATAATATTTAACATATATTCATATCCTCTTTAACAACAAACAATAATAGTTTCGACATAATAAACATTCTGACCCATTATAAAATTAACATGGACTAGGAGACATTATATTATCAATTATATTTAAATAAATTAGGTTTGATATGAATTTATAGAAAATAGGATATATTTAATATTCATTATTTCATCATATATGTGTTTTTTAATTAAAATTATATATTTTCAAATAATACAATCATATTTAATTTTTATAAAATATTTATTACATATTAATTATATATTCTTGTTAATTTTAATTTCCAAAAATTATTAATGAAAATTGGATCAAAATAATCATGATTTCATGTCACAAAAGAAAATGAAGACCTTGACACTACTATGGTCTATATATGGACCACCTTACAGCACTCACATATTCCTTCAGAGTAGGGTGTGATACGATACTACATTCATGGGGTTAGTTTTAGAACATTGACAGAAAGGTGATATCTATAAGCTTTAACTTCTCCCATAAATGGTTCCATTAAAGTTTCGTTTATTGAATCTCATCTTGGGCTTGGACAAGGGTGAAACCTAAGGATGACATCATCCTCAGATGATCTGATTAATGTGACCCATAATGCATGATCAAAATTGTTGAGTCCATTAAATATTTTTAACCTATTATCATTTATTTTTAATCTTAATATATAGTAATGTTAATAGTTACATTACAACAGAAACACTACAAGTGGTTGTAACGCTTAATGTTTTAAATTCCCAACAATATTATCATAGAAATATTTTATAATGATCTAATATTATAACGATAATTTGAAAATGATTTTATATTAAAACATTACTAGATATGTAATATATTAATTAATTAAGGTAATTTTATTTATAAAAATATATATCTTTGTAGAAATGGGGGTGTATTTCATTAGGGGGAGTAAGACATAAGAGAATGAAATGGTCTGTATCTGGCTATGGAGGTTCCACCACTCTATAAATCAGATGCTATTCAGGGGCCAATTTTATATCTATTCTACACATTATTATGTTATGAATAATTTTTGAAAATTAAAATTCATTATTATACCTAACATAAATTCAGTATTGTGACTAATGGTTGATGGGATTCTTGTACCCCTGATGTTGAATAAATCAGTTAGAGGCAATTTCTATTTAGTAGTGGTTTTTCATTGGTGTGAGAATATTAGGGGGGAAATATTGGTTCCTAATTGAGTTTTATTATTGTGGATAAAACCATATGATTCAATTACCATGTTGGATTTATTTTATTAAGTGTAGTATATAATTAATTTTTATTTGGGAAGAGTTTCTATTTATGATGTCGAAGGTGTGATTATGAAATCTGATAGTGAGAATTATTATCGAATATATTATAATATTTTAGATTAACTTTTTTCTTGGTAGGAGGGTGTCGAGATCAGTAGAAGTTAATGTAAATTATTTTATAATAGTTTTTAGGTGTTCAGGATGTTTTCTATAAATCATTATTTAATTAGTCTCCCAAAGTGACATTTATTTTCAAATAGAGTTATAATGGGGAATCTCAATAATTTGATTTTATATTAAAAGGATATAACCTTAAAGGCTATAATAATTACATATTCAGATTGATGAACCTTTGAAGAAGGTTTTTATTGAACCTTTTCTATCACCTTGTAGTTCTCAAATGATATCCACATTAGAGGATGATTATATTTTGTGACTATTAAACGATTATTTTTAGTTAAACATGGTGATAGTGATAACCCATTATCCAATTTCGAGGATTAATTAATTTTCATTATTATTTTATGTGATATCGATGATTCACATTGTTTTTTGTCTTGGTATATCTAGATATATTGAAGTAGGAATATGTTTCAAAAACTATTTCAAATGATTCTTTGGAAATTTCATGATTATGGTTGAATGTTCTTAGACAGTGTAATGTGCCACTAAGAGGGGAATGGGGTGAAATATGGGTACTCTACATATTTAAGTTCCTCTTCAGTTGAAAAAACCTTCGCCTCTTATTAAAGATTCAATTACTATCTGAAAAAAAAACATACATCCTCAAGAACACATGTAATTACAAGGTTCACTATTCTATAATATTAGCTACATCCTTGGTATGGTTGGAAGTAATCCAATATCATACTATCCACATAAAAAATCCCTTGTATTACAACATGTATGATATACCCTTACACTCGTGTAGCATTATCAAACAATCCCACAAGTGAATGTGCACCACTTTTAGCACAATAGTGTAATACAAATTTAATTGTAACAAATCATGTTACATGTGCTTATTTTAAATTCAACACATGTATACAAGTGTAACACAATTATTAAATTCCATAGAAAAAATAATGGTAAAAATTTACCAGAATTAAGTTAAGAAACTCATAGTCTGATTTTCATGTCCGATTCCCTAAATCAGATTCTAGCTGACATAGTTGAATTGGCTACACTTCAAAACCTGAGTATGCTAAAAGTCAGTTCGATTATTCCTCTGTTCGAAAATATTCATTATGGTAAAACCTGGTACAAAAAATCTCATTCCAATTCTTCCTCAGTCTGAGAAACCTAGTACGGTCATACCCAGTATTGAAATTCTATTCTAATTAGTTCTCCCACATACAAAAAATTGATTTGATAAAATCTGTATGGTTCTATAGTCCTCCAAACACAAAATAATTTCAAACAAAGTGTATTCCATAAATGGTTGGTAGTATTGCTTTCTCTATCTTAACCTTCAGAGCTTCTGTCTCTTCCGCAATGAATAATAATCAACTCTCAGCACTTTTTTGTACAATGTACATTCCCACCTTTTATAGGTGACCCAAAATTAGTTATGTGGGTATCCTAAAAATATTTCCCTCTCACTTAAATTCACTATAATCATAATTTCTCTTGAAATATCACAGGAATATTGACTTCGTCTACTCTTCTCTATTCTTCTCGGAGCTTCTTCAACCGTAATCCCTTCATCTGTAGGCTCTGATTGCTAATACTGGTTATGATTATCATGAAAAGAAGTTTCTGAACATTAGATTCTAATTATCTCATTCCAACTTATCATTCTAATTTTTTAGAACTGATTTGAATTAAAATTAGGTATTTTATGGTTTAGCTCCCCATCTACAAAGCATTCAACAATCTCCATCTATTTTTCTTCACTCTTGACCCAGTTGAGACAAAACACTTCTTATTCACTTCTCTTGACCAGCCTGATGAAAATAATACTTCTTATTCACTTCTCTTGAACCAGCTAGCAAAGAAAGAGTTCTTCTTAAATTATATTGACCCACATGAAGAAGTCATTTGAAGACCAATTACAGAAAGAGTATTTCAGGATATGATCAACTCCAATTTCGATCATCCGAGGTACTATTCATTATGATTACTATCATCCTGATGTCAGAAAACCTTTCTCTTGACAACAACTATCCAATATATAACTTCTCCATATTCATTACCACCTTCTACAGTACCACCTTCCATTATCAGCACAACTTCACTCTTCTCAACCCCACATTCAAATTAGCATTATCTCTTCGTGGTAAATCTTTCCCATATGGACCACTTTTCTCTTGGTAGTGTGCATTATCACCAGCACTGCTCTCACTCAACACCACAATTTCCATGCCCATCAGTACCACTTTATCAACCCCCATCTGTACCACTTTTTCAATGCCCATTGGTTGAAATATTTCAATTCCCATCATTAAAAAATTTTCAACTCCCATTAGTACCACTTTTTCAACACCTATTGGTATGAATTTTTCATCTATAATCAACATCAATTTCATCAATTTTTACAGTCTTCACCATTCCCCAATTCTTTCTTCATGCATGTATCATGATTTCTCACATTAAATCATGATCTATGAGAAATAAAAATCAGAAAATCATCATCAAACATATTGAATCATAGTCAATGTGACTTTGATTTCCATTATAAAAACCAAGTCATCCATTATAATTCACTCAAAGAGTCTCTAATTATTCAAAAAAACAGGCTTCAATTTATTTGAAAATCAGGCTATGATTCTTCTAAAAATATTCTCCTGATTCCACCAAAAAATAGACAATAATTATTTCAGAAAACATGCCCATATTCAATCACAAAACAGACACATATTCTTTAGAAAAACTTGTTTCAATTCCATCAAAATATAAACTCTGGTTCCTACAAAAATTAGGCCTTGATTCTCTTGAAAAATAGATTTCCATTCATTTGGAATCCAATCCTCATTATGATTCATGCCAAAAAAGAGCTTATTTACTTTCTTCAAACCATCTTAGTAAATAAATGGAAACTCATGAATAAAATTAAATTCATCACCATCTTGGTGCTAACAACCTCCCCCGTTGAATTTTATACTCAACCAAGTTTATATAAATCACCGAACTTTTTATCCTCGGGAAATTGATTACTTATCAATAATTCTAAAACTATGTGAACTAACTCATTGAAAGAAACAATAATCGATGACAAGAAAACTATGTTTTACAAGTGATTATTACTTCCTCCTTCTATTTTTCCATTAATAGTGATTCTCTAACCTTCCTCGAACAAAAAATGATTTCTTCCCGAAAGACACTCCAAAATATAGTTAGAATAGTTCACAAAGTATACAATGTTTAATTCATAGCTCACCCACAAATCTATGTTTGTTGCAATGCATTTATGAGATAGTACAATTCCCCATCATAAAAAAAATCAAAAGGTAATATGATATATGGGACAGTACAACATAACTTATCCTTGAAGAGAAAGTGGTTGGACACCCATGTTCAACTACAATTTTGTGAATGATTCCTTCAGTAAAGGTTTTTTTTAAAATTCCAGCTACCTGTTTTGTTATTTAGAATTGTTAAATCATTAATTCATTATTCTTCACATTCTCTTTGATTAAGTGACATTTATATATCAATATTCTTTAAATGAGAATATTTCACTAGATTCTAAGGGAGATTGATTGTTCATTTGTTATCACATACCAAGAGAAAGGGTATCGTCACCATAATAAGAAAATCATCCTACTGCGTCTTCATCCACATATGTTGAGTAGTGGCTTGAGTGTAAACAAGATACTCATCTTCAGATTTTCTAAGAGTTTCAAAATTCTATTTCTTTGAATTCCAACTAACTCAATTCATTCCCATAAAAAAACTCCACCATATGTGGATCTTTTACCATCAACATTTCCATAAAAATCTTCATCAGAATACCCAAACAAGTCAATACTATTTGTGCTGTAATACATGATTCTGAATTCTATTGTGACTTTTAATGTATCTAACTGTTATTTTTCATGAAATAATATATTATTCCTTAGAATCAATCTAAAATAATTCACAAAAGGTTACAAGATAAATAATGTCGCGTCATGAGGAAGTAAAATACAATAGATTCCAACTAACGTTTGATACTCTTTTTGATCAACTTGAATTCCTTCGCCACCATTACATAGATTTTTTCCCATTGAAATTGGTGTGGAAATAGGTTTTATGTTTTCCATGCTGAACTTCTTGAGATGTTATTTATCATACTTTTCTTGGCAATGAAATTTGTATTCTTTATTTTGTAAGATTTATAACCCAAGAAATTATTTCATTTACCCTAACATGGACATTTCAAAAACCAACTTCATCTCTTCATTAAATCATTCACAACTTCTTTCATCATTCCCATCAATGATAATATCATCAACATCCACTATTATTTTGAAGTAAAACTCTTGAATTTCTCTGATATACTGATTTTTATCCAGTCTTCCTTTATTTAAGTTTATCTTCCATAAGAAAGTATCCAAATTGGAATGCCATTACCTAGGAGATGGATTTATCCCACACAAGTATTTCATCAATTTTCATATATAACTCTCATCTATGCCAACGAAAAAACCACATGGATTTTCAATATAAGTATCCTCTTCAGGACCACCATTCCGGAATGCATATTTTTAATCCATTTGAATGATCTTGTAGCCTCATTGTGTAATAATTGCAATAATGATACTTGTAGATTCCAATATAGCCACCAGATCAAAGGTTTTATCGAAATTAATTCCTTAAATATGAGAATACCCTCTGAAAACCAATCTTGATTTGATTCTAAGAACATCAACTTCTTCATTTAGTTTTTTTCTCAAAAATCCATTATTTCCTATAATGTTTTTATTTTCAAGATTTGGTATGAGTTCCCAAGTATTGTTATTTTGAATTTGATCTAATTATTTATTAATTTCTTAAACACATTCCAGATGATCAAAATCTTCTTTCAGATCATTAGGTTCCACAACTAAATATAATGATGTTTGTGTAATGTATTTTTTTTTTCTTGTGGTTTGAACAATATGATGTTGATCGCCAATTATGTTCGTAGCTTCCAGCTATTTATTTAGCTTAAGATGAGATGTACGCTTATCTTCCTCATCACTGAAAAAGGATGACCCGGTTCTTATTAATGGGAAGGTATACACTTATTTGTATTCTTATTAAGATTGTATCCTTCAACTTTAACAACTACCTCTTCGGCTTCAGAAAAATCATCCTTCCATCTTCTTTAGATAACCTTTACAACAACAGAATAAAAAAAATTCACTTTGTTTCTTTGTTAAATAATCTATATCCTCTTCCTTCTGTGAATATCCTATAAAGCTTCCATCTTCATCTTTCTTCTATAAGATACCACCATTTCCAACTTTCTTAATTTTAATGAAAAGACTCCCAAAAACTCTAACATTCATCAATCAAGGAGTTCTAGCATAAAACAGTTCATATGGAGTCTTATCTGATTGAGTCCTATAGAAATGGAAGTCATGAATATAAACAGCAGTAATCATAGCTTACCTCCAAAATTATTGAGAAATGACACATTCAAGTAACTTGGTTCTTACCATCTCCACCAGGGTCATGTTATTTCTTTCTGAAACCCCATATTGTTAGGGTTTATATAGGGAACAATATTCATGCCGAATTCCATGCTCCTCAAGATAGTATTCAAATTATTAACATCTATTCTCACTATTATTGTCAATTATAAACTTCTTCGAAGGATGCTCACATTATTTCTCAACATTACTTCTAAAATATTTAATCATTTTTAAATAATCTGATTTATGATTCATATACATAAACATTTAAGGAGATTAAAATCATTAATGAATGAAATGAATTACTTATCTCCATTATTTTATAGTTTTCTTATTATCCCACATATATAAGAATTTATAAGCTCTAAGGGTTGATTTGATCAAATACAAACATTCTTATACACAATATTCATAATCATTCCTATCTAGAAGATATTGAAACACCAATTCCTTCTTCATGAAAAATAAGGAAAATCTTGAACACTTTCCCTTTTGGATAGCATGCTCGTGTCTCTCAAACACATCTAATAGCCCATTATGCCACAACTGATTCTCTTCAACAGTTCTTATGATAGAAGAGAATTTTTTATCACTAACCTAAAATAAATTCCATTTTATGTGTTGGCCTCTTGTAAAAATTTTCCAATTTTTTTCAATTTTCAAAAATATCCCTTCTTTAATGAATATGAATTTGTTAACTTCTTCACATAATTGTGAAAAACATAGTAGATCATGCTTTAGGCCTTCAAAATACAATGTTTTCTTGGATTTCATCTTTCTTTTAACAATAATGGATGACTCAAAAAAATTAATTTTCAATGTTCTATCACTTACAAATGTCGCAGTTCCTTCATTAAAAAATTTCACATCCTTCAACGATCTCAAGTCTCATGTCATGTGTTAAGAAAACTCACTATAATGTAACCAGGGTCATTATCCTTTTGTGGATTTCAATGAAGTTTTGAAAACAAGAGATTTTTCTTCATTAATTTAATTCATTACCTTTTACTTCAAATAATTAGGAATATTTTGATGAGCTAGTAAAAAAATATGACTACCTTTTTCTAGATTTACAGTTTGATAATGTCTATGAAAATTTTCTTATGGGGGATGAAATGTATTTTAAATTTTCGTTACATTATTTTTCGAAACTCTTTCATTCTTCTTTCGTTTAGGAGATTGACTCCCCCTAAGTCTCTGCCTTTCATAGCTGTTAGATAATAGTAATGTTTTTGGTTAAACTAGAACATAATTTTAGTATGCCCAAATCCACCACAATACCAGCAATACCAATAAAAATATTATTTTCCTCTGAAGCGACTTTTCTATCAGAATCATTAATACATTTCTCATCCACATTATTCACTTTTTTCCAGATCCACCATCCTTTCTATTATCAATAATGTTATTCTTATTCATTTCTACTTTATTAGATTCGTAAGTATTTGAATCATTCCCTGATTTCTGTTTTTTAAAAACAATTTTAGACAAAGGTTTCATTATGACTTCAAAATTTTCATCATTGTTGGTTTTGGCATCATAAATGACTTTCCCAACATTCTTATTCAAAAAAACAACATCATATTTCTTATCACTATTTGAGTGTAACATTTTTTGAACATTATCCACATTCATTGGTCTAGAACATTAATCAACCTTAGTGATAGAGTGTTGGAATCTTGTGTATCTAAATTCATCTTCTAAGAGTATTTGTTGAACAAGTCCCAACTCACCTTCTTTTTCCTTCAGCTCCACTTCCATATGTTCATTACGATTCTTCTCATATTCAAGATACAACCTCAAATCATCAATATATTTCAAAAAAATCCCTAAAAACTTATTTATTTCACTCTAAAGAACATTAAACTTCAATTTTTTTGTTTTCCTTTTCAATCCTTCAAGTCATTCTTAAACATTCCATCAACAAATCATTAAAATGAATTTCAATTTGAGTTTCTTCTTCTTCTTATTCAAAACTACTAATTCTATGTTCATCATCATTTTTATTGAAATGAAAATATTTTCAATTCTATATTAAACTGTCTTTTCAAATTCAGCACCATATCCTTATTATTCTTAATTTTTAGATAGAAAACATATTATTTTATGCTTGAAGAATTTCTTTTCATTCCCTAAAATTCTTTTATGACCCTATTTCTTCCATGATCTTCTTTGATTTATTTCTTCTTCAACACTATCCTCTTCATTTTTTCATTGAAGAATATTATCCCTAATGTGACCAATGATTCCACAAAAAAACACCTTAAGGGATATTTCCTTTTATATATCAATGTACCTTCAGTCAATTTTTAGACAATAAGGATAAAATATCATTAATAGTTTTTCATACCCCATTTTTTGAACTAGATTTACCATGATCTTCTTTGATTAGAATCATCATATAATTATCCTTCTTTATAAAATTGAAAGACATTTCCCTTTCAATTTTTTTCATCTTATTCATAGATTTCTCTCTTCACATCTTACAAGTAATAAGAGTTCTATGAAAGTCATCAAGAGATAATGTCTCATGGTATTTTTATTTTAATGAAGAAACTTTTTCGTTGAATTTTTCAGGTAGGATTCTAAGGATCTTTTCAAAAACTCTATAGTCATATAGATTTTCACCATGGAATCTAATAGTAATTACAATATCATTCACCCTAGTAATGAAATACCCATCATATTCTTGTTTATCCATCTTCATGTCATCATTCATAAACCTATAGATTTGAAGTTTTGCCTTATTTCCTTTTGTATTTACTTCATATATTTCTTACATTTTTTCCTCAATACCTTTGGATGTGGAAACACATTTTACACTCAAGAATTATAATTTAAAAATTGATGATAATATAGATTCCATGGCTATTCCATTACTCTCAAGAACCTCTTATCAACAGGTGTAAGTGGAGCTTTTTTATCAATGGGAGAAAACTAAACTATTACCGTTTCAAGAGAATCAAAACTAATAGACATATGAAATGGAAACATTCTATATTTCCTGATATTATAGTTCTTTCCATTAAATACCAGAATAACTTTACTGTTCATAGTGTTCATGTTCTCCATCTGGAAAGAATGGAAAAGGAAATATGGGATCAAATATAAATTGAATGATCATAGTAATTGTAATTTATCACTAAGAGGGGGTGCGTGAATCAGTGACACTCGTTTTTAAGATCCCTTTTAGGTGAAACAACATTCACCTCCTGTTAAATATTCAATTCTCTACTAAAAAAAAATATACATCCATAGGAACACAAGTATTTACAAGGATAACTATTCTATACTAATAGCTACATCCTAGGTGTGGTTGGAAGTAATACAATACCATAAATTCCAATAGAAAACAATAATTGGATTAAAAAGAGTAGGATATACCCTTAAACTTGTGTAGCACTATAAAAAATCCCACCATGTGCACCACTTTTAGGCCAACAGGGTAATACAACTTCTTTTGTAACAACTGATGTTACCTAAGATTCGTTTCAATTCAATATGTGTATAGAAGTGTAACACAATTATTAAATTCCTTACCCATAGGAAAGTTAATAACTTCATAGACATTAGTTATGATACTGAGAGTCTAATTTCCCAGTCTGATTCTCTGAATCTGATTCTTTTTGCTACAGCTAAATCAGCACTACTTCAAACCTTGAGTGTGCTGAAACTTAGTATGATTCTTCATCAGTTTGGAAAACATTATTATTCTAAAAACCAATACAAAAAATCCACATCTGATTCTTCCTCAGTCTGTGAAACCCAGTACGGTGATACCTAATATGGATATCCTATTCTGATTAGATTAGACAAGTACAAAAACCACGTTCTGATTAAATCAGCAAGGTAATATAGTCATCCAAAGAAAACATACTTTTAGATGAAGTTTATAACATACAAGATAGTTGGTATTGCATTCTCTCTCTGATCATTTTGATCCTATCTCTCTTTCATGATTATAATTACTCTAATATCATAAATTTGGTTGTATAATTTACATTATCTCCTTTTATAGGTGGCCCAAAATGTGTTAGGTGGGAATCCCGAAAGGATTTTTCACTCACCTAAATTCACTCTCATAATAACTTCCCCTAAAATCTTAGAGTAATTTTGACATCATCAACTCCTCTCAATTCTTCTTGAAACTTCTTCTAACACTGTACCTTCTTCATTATACTTTGATTACTGAGACTGATTATGATCATCAGGAAAACAAGGGTCCAAACATCAGATTCCAATTCTCTTAGCAAAATTTCTCAATATAATTTTTTAGAACATACTTGAATCAAAATATTTTATTTGAAAGTTAAACTCCCCATAGATATTGAATTTATAAATCTCCATACCTTTTTATTCCATCATAACCCACTTGGTACGACACAATTCTTCTTCACTTCTCCTAAACTACTTGGTGAAAAGAATATATATTTTTCACTTATCATTACCCAATAGAGAAATACAAACTTCTTCTATACTTATCATGTACAAATTTATGAAGGCATTTGAAGACTAATCAGTGAAAGAACCTTTTAGGATATGATCAAATATGGTTTTGATCCTCTTGGGTACAATTATTTCTAATTACTATTATCCACATATCAGAAATCCTCTCTCTCAACATCACCTTTCCCATCTGCATCTTCTTCATCATCATAACCGACGTCATCGACATCACTTACCACTAATGGAATAGCTTCACTCTTCTCGAAACAACATTCCAATCATCATTATCTCTTCTCAGTACAACTTTCCTATAGTCACCAATTTTCCCTTGGCACCACACTTTCTAACTATAATTTCTCTCAGTTGGGAAAACAATTTCAACACATAGTGCTACCACTTTTTAAATAGCAATTTGTACCACCTTTTCAACACCCGTCAGTACAAATTTTTCAATTACCTTTGGTACAATGTTTTCATATATCATCATCATAAATCTCTTTAATTGGTACTATCATTACAATTCTCCATTTCTTTCAACATGGATGTATCACATGTTCTCACTTTTACTTGGGATCTATGAGAAATAACAATAACCGAATCATAATCACACTTAATGAATCATAGTAAAAGTGACATCAATTATCTATCACAATGACCAATCCTTCCATTACCATTCACTCAAAAATACATGCTATGATTCTTCTAAAAAATAGACTCTGATACTTCTATAAAAAAGGCTCCAATTCTTCTGAAAAACAATATCTTATTCTTATGGAAATCAGGATTTGGTTCTTCCTAAAATCAGGTTTTGATTCCCGAAAGTAACAGACATCAATTCATTCAAAAAATAGGTTCTGATTCCCTCAAAAAAATAGGCCCTGATTTCTTTGAAAAATAGGTTTTGATTCCCTAAAAAAATAGACTCTGATTAGTCCAAAAATTAGGCTCTCATTCTCTCAAAAAATTGGATCTGATTCATTTGGAAGCCAAACCTCATTTTGAATCATAATTAAACAAATATAGGTGAATTCCTTTCTTTTAACCATCATTGAAAACAAATGAAAACAAATTAAAACCATAAACATCATCATCAAATTGGTCCTAACAATGATTATACCATTAAATGTAATGATTTATGCAAACGAATTTATGGGATTGATGAACATGATATTTTATGAGTACTTTGTTTAATTTATTTATGTTTTCACTGATGAAATTTTGGTGTATTTGGGTTCTGATAAAGATTAAAATGATTATTTTAAGTCTATTTTTTTCAACCTATGATGAAATAAATTTTATTACAAGCTATTAAAGTGTATGTTCTTAATGCATCATGTGCATTTTATTAGGAAGAACTTGTATTAAAAATGTGTTTTAGTTAAAACTTTTATGACAGTTTTTTGTTATTTCTTAGATAAATCCCCTAAACATTCTTTATGTGAATAGTTTAATTGGACTATAAGACAATTCAAACAGTTTCTTACTAGGTTTCTATAAACATGTTGTACTTATAATTTATTTCAGAATGAATTCCATATCCTTTAAATGGATATATCAATTATAGATGATATTTGATTACCTGAATTAGATTTTGATCAATTCTCCCACACATAGGTTACCAATGGAAGGAGTCATATCTATGGACTTTTGTGATGCATCCTCTCAATGTATGAGATGTGTCTTTATGAAAAAGGGATGTGTGAAATAAAATATATTTAAATGTTCATTTCCTCATGAATATAATAGTACGAAATCTTTCCCCATGAATTTGGTAATGATTCTTTATATAAATATATGGTGATATAATCATATTAGCTAGTGATTTGTGGTATTTTTCAATATCAAGATCATTCACTATATCATTCCTCAATGAGATAAAAAAAAATTATTAGTAGAGATGAATAATGTTATTATAGTATAATGAAATGAAGACCAATTACACTAAAAATAATTGTTGTAAATGACAAAGAAATTAGTATGTCATGATTTTGTATTTTGTGAAACCAAATAGTTTATAAGAGCATAAAATAGGATCTTTAAATATTTAATCTAGATGAGGAGGAAGTCAGTGGTGGGGTTTTCATGTTATTGATGGGATTTCATTATTCCTTATTCTGATAGATGAATGATTGTATGAATAGAGATCATGAGATAAAGGGGTAGGGAGGTGATTTTATTTGAGGAGATTATCTATACAGATAATAATAGGAAAATCAGTATTGGGAGTAGTTTAATAAGAATATATTCAGTATTTGTGTGACTAGAGAAATAATTTTGATGGGTATCATATATCACCATTTTAGGTCAATCTTAGTATTTCTAAAATATATCATTTCATAAAATATTTGTTCAATTGGAAGTATTTGATGCAATATATATTTGACTTCATTTTTTGTCGTTGTATTCTTCAATGGCTAAAAGTGTTGAATAAAAATCTAGTTGGGATGTTAATGAAATTGGATGTTTCCTAATGGTAATTTAAGGATATCAAAATAGATTGTTTTTATAGTTTATTATAAATTATTTTATGGATATGATGTCATCGGGGTTATTGTAGACAAATTGTGGAAGTCATAATACATCTTCAATATGAATGAGTCAGCTGTATAGGATGATTTGGAAAGGTTTATTGTGGATGAAGTGGTTCATTTACATAGGGATATGAGGAAAATTATATTATATCAAGAACATAATTTTACCAAAATAGTATTGAAGTGTATGTATCACCATTATTCTCCTATATTATTATATAAAACCAATTTTCAACCTCATACAAGCATGAAAATAGAGGTAAACATAAAAACACTAAAAGTAATGTTTTGACCATGTTTTCCAAATTTTTGTGGTTCATGTTAATTGAATTTACCATTTGTTGAGTTTTCCTATGATAATAGTTATCTCAAATAATTTTTTATTACTCCATTTAGGGTGTTGTATGGGTCAGTATGAAAATAACTATTTTATTGGACTGGAGATGGAGAGTGAGTAACTCTAAAAAATCATTTTGTGATTTTTTTAGAGAGAATCAATAAGTTATCCAAAATAGAATGGATGATTCTTCATACTATTAAAATTCCTAAAATAATCAAATAATTTGAAATATATAATTAATAGTTATTGATTTTGTGTTTCAGAATGTTTCTCCCATTCATTCTACATTGAGGATCTGTAGTGGTATTAAGTCGTATCCTTATTTTACTAGAAATTTTATGGGTTTAGATAGATTTAGAAAGGAATATAATTGGTCTTCTCTTCATCCATGGATTGATAATATAAATTATATTACTTTGTATTGTGGATTAAAAAATATGATTATGATGACAATAAAGACATTGATTAGGGAATGGTGGATACTAGCGATGGTGTGATGTTTGTGGAGTGGCACGTTCAGAATTACAATTTCTAAGAAATGTTGTGTCTATTTCACTATATTCCTTTGAATATTATTTAATATCAGGATGTTGGTTTGGAAGAATGTATGTGAGAATCGTTGTTACATATGCGGTCCTAGAATATATAGTTTTTTTATTATTGATTATTTTAGTGACGTTGAGGTGGGTTTCATGTTAATATGGATGATGTATTTCATTCTCTTTAATATATTCTCTTATATTGTTATAGTGATATTTATATCTAAGTTTTATTGTATAGTGTATTTGGTTTTTTAGTTGTTTTACACTCCTAGGGATAGTTTTAATCCTTGAGGAAGAGAATCATATGGGAGGTATGTAATGTAAATGTATATATTTTCCCAACCCTCTATAATTGATTTTAGATGATCATTATTATATGGGTGATTTTTGAAGTGAATTGTTGATGATAAGTTGAGTATTAGTCTAAATCGTTAATGGTAGAGAAATTGATCCATAATAGTTTGAAGTTGTTTTTCAATTTTTTTGATGGGTGTTAAGGTCTCACAAAGTGTCTTCTGGTCATGATATCATTATTTTGATTCAAGGTGTTGGGGATGAGTGTATTTCACTATTTATTTCATTAATTCACCATGATGTATATTTGGTGATTTGTGATTTTTTTTGGATATTAGTAATGAGAATTTTTTAGGGTGAGGATGAAACATTTAATGTGGGGAATCTAGTAATAATAATTTAATGTTGTACGATGTGCGGCAATTTTCATTGATCTTATCAAATTTAAATGGTTTTGAGCAAGACTCATTGGGGACAAATGAGGATATTTCATCCATGGATTTTAGAGGACTATTTATCTGACCACCATTATGTTTCAATGTTACACCTTGAATATTGAATCCTCCATTTTAATTATAAATAATTGCCATTTTTCATGTTACAAATTGGTTTATTTTCTCCCTTTTGGATATTGGACTCCCTATGGGTTTTCATGACACAATGAATCCTCACCCCTTAGGTGTCAGTTTATTTTGTATCAAGAGGCTAGAATTACATCACAGAGGTAAATTTTTTTTTGTTAATTTAGGTTGTTGTTATTTTGTGATTTTTCAGTTATGAACTCATGAGGTTTCTAGGTTGTTTTTTTGATGTTCTAAAGAAGGTGGTTTTATTTGTTGTTGAGAGAAAAAATTTTGGTCGAAAATAATGGGATCTTTTATGGGGTTCAACCTTTGTTTTTATCTCTCATTTTCTCTCTATTTCCCTACTAGAAAAAGGAAAAATTGCAATAAACCAAGACATGGGAATTTTTTCAAATTCCCATATATACTACAACAACTGTTGTCACAGAAAAAAAATATTAAACAAAGGGCATGTTATACTCATTGCTGACTACCATGTGTTGATAACTATGTAAATACGGGACAAAATAATTTTTTAAAATTTAAAATTATAAATTCTTATTTTTATTTTATCAATTAATAATAATTGAAAAATTATAATAAAATATCAAATATAAAAATGATTTATACTATTTATTTATGACCATATTATTTATAATTACCAATTCATCTTATTTTTCAACTCAATCACTACACTACCAAACATGCCACTCATCTATATATTATTCATATATAAATGAATTTTCACATCTTTATATGTTTTAAATATTTCATAACATTTTGTTAAAAAGAATACATTATTCCAATAACTTGTAAGTAAAATTATTCATTCATAATTAATTATTACTTAGTAATTAATAATTAATAATTAATTTATATTTAATTAATATTATTAATAACATAATAAAATAATATGTAATGAAATAAAAGATAGTAACAATTAAAAATTAATAATTTTAAAGTAAAAAATTAAAAAATTAGTTAATTAAGAATTATTAATTATTAATTATTAATTAAAAATGAGTACATTAGAATAATTGAAATTAATTTATAATTCATAACAAATAATAAATATATGATTGTAAGTAAATATGAAATCATATTATATGTTTATTATAAATTAATTTAAAATAAAATTTACAAATAATTAATTATAGTATAAATTATTTTATAAAAATTAATATTCAATTTTCAATAATTAATATAAAAATTATATATTTTAATTTAAATTTTAATAAATAATATGCAATAAGAATTAATAATAATTATTTTAATGAATAATAATTAGAAATTAGGAAATAATAATAAGTAATAATTAATACTTATTAAATAATAATTAACAGTTAACAATACATATTTATTAACAAATAATGTTTCATTAATAACAATTAGTTAATAAAATTTCGCAATAAAAAATTAATAATTAACAATTAACAATTACAAAAAATATAATTAGAAATAAATTATTGGTAATTAAATATTAAAAATATGTAATAATTGTTAACTATTTAAAGTTAATTATATATTATTTATATATTGAAGTAAATTAAATTCAAAAGTAATTAAAAACCCACACACATATGGACGAGTAAGGATAGGGCACATACCCTTTTAATGGTTTCCCCACTCCAAAGCATGACATATATTTTTTAATGGCCTAAACACCTACAATATTATGGCCTAATGGCCTAGTAACCTGAAGACCCAAAAATCATTTCATTAAAAATTATTTTTATTAAATATTATCATTGTTACAATATCTCTTATGATACTATATTTGTTGTAGCTACAATACCCCTCATTGCATCAATTCCCACCTAAAAAATTTATAATATACCTTCTCTAATGTACCCATAAAAATCCCTCCAAATTGGCAGTTGTCAAGGGTCGAACCCTTAACAATCTGGATATAGAGGAGCAACTCGTACCACTCAGGTAGGAGTTTGAAAACAATAATTAAAAATTATGCTATAAATAATTTCAAATTAAAAATTAGAAATTAATAATTAATAATTATGTAGAAAAGTCTTCATAATTAATTGTCCATTCCACCCAAACCCCAAAAAACAATGAAATTTAAAAAGGATGACACATTGTGAAAAAAAATTTCATTGTGTTTGCTGCATCTTGGAGTTTAATGATTAAAAACTAGAAAACCAAAAATAGAATCACCAGGATTATAATACAAAATAGTGAATGGAATATTTAAATAATTTTGAAAACCCTCATTTATATTTATACACTTTGAAATCATTAGTAAGATTCCATACAACAACTATCTATTTCAGACACAAACATCATTAATAACCCAAAAATCCATCCCATAATTTCACTCAAAAGATATTTTTTTTGTGAGAATACAAAAATTCTAATAATTTACAATATCATATATACATGTGATCCATCCAACTTCCAAAAAATCATTTCCCAATAGTGTAGTCTCTATCATTGAAAAAAATGTAACATTACATTAAGAGGTCCAAAATCATACAATTATCAATTTAAACAGTTTGGATTCGACTAGAATCTAATAAAAATAGAATAAGGAAACATCCAAAAACTATTTAATAATAAAGTGTGCAAGTAATAATATACTTAATTCTCCATATTAGTAAGATATGTTTCATTTGTTTCATTAGTAGAAATCATAGAGTTACCATGATGTAAAAAACCAAAAAACTCTACATGGATTGACCCCACAAATTTGCTTCACATCCATTTTACTCTTGAATCATTTCCTTCCTCAAACATCAGATGCATACTATTTGAATGAGGCTCTAAGGGTGATATTTAACTATACTATGAACATAAATGTAAATAAATCACTTAGTATAAGTATGTGTAAATACAATCACTATTACATCAATCGACAGATCCTTAATTATTTCATAAGGTCAATCCTTCCTTTGTTGGATTCCAAATAACCAAAAAAATGTTTAATAAATTTAATTTTGAGGGCTAAACTATCCTAGTTCACATACATGAACATTGATATTAAAGGCTCTAGGCGAACTGAAATGTTAACCACCAGTGGAAATATAAGACTCTTTGTGAGGTTCTATGAAACATAATTACTTGTAATCAAAAAATTATTCCAATATAAAAACACATGTCAAATTATGACACATCGAGATTTCATCATTCAAGATCACGTGGTACAAAAAAATTAAAAACTACATGGAAACATGAATGGGTAACACATATATTACCTTTGAAGAGGTAATTTACAGACAAATAAAATTTTGGGTCCAAACATTACCACTCCCCCGGAAGGCTCATGAAATCAAAATTCATGTTCTAGTTAAATTATTATTAAAATTTGAAGATCATACATAATCTACGATTTAGGTATCAAAATTGAACACGGCCTTCTTCTATCATGCATATTCCAACACATTTTTTTCATCAATAAAATTTTAAATTTTTTTTATAATACACTCTGTAATTATATAATTCTCATTCATGAGCTTATAGAAATATTATATACATTCATTATCAGGAGATGATGTAGAGAAAAATTATTTATAGAATTTTTATGTGAAAACAACAACTAGGTAAGTAGGAATACCATTTTTTTAAATCCTATAGGATCTACTGAAAATAGAAATCTCCAATTTTAATTGGTCTTACATTAGAGAATTTATATGTGAAAAAAACAACTAGGTAAGGAGGAATACCATTTTTTTAAATCCTATAGGATATACAGACAATAGTACTCTCCAATTTAAAGTGGTCTTACATTTTCGTACATCTTTATGGTGTGTGGTGATGAATCTATCTAAGCCTGCCATTGGTTTCTTAATTTTTTTTATATTGAGTAAATGAAATCCTATTCTATTCTACAATCACATTTCATATTATTTTATATATTCAGCATAATCACTATAATACTCATGTTTCCTTACTATATAGGGAAGGATAACATCCAAATTACAAAGAGGAACCTCTAAGACAAAATTACCATTTTTTAGAGTTACCACCTTTAATTTGACTTATATATCCCATCAAAAAATAGTTTGGAATAAAAACTGTCATCCACAATAGTATATAAGTCCAAAACCTTATGAGCGGACTCACATTGACTACATCATTAGCAATTAAATACCCTACACTCTCTTGAGGATATTTTGGTAATTACCTCCAAAGGGCTAACAAAAGACCCTTGTTTTACCAATGTATCATCTTTATTTATCCACAATTCTTTCTAAAGATAACGTATTCTATCCATTCTATACTAATACTGACTTTTTATAAGTAATATACCATGATGTTCCTAGCGTACTGTTTAATAATTTCAATAATGGGGATTAATTCCACCATTATATACCATCCACCAACATTATTATCCATCATTTATGTATTTATTTTTGGATCAATAAAATAACATATTATTAAGGCTCCCATATGGTTTTAATTACATTGTAAATAAACCCTTATTTTGTGTGTGTGTGTAATGAAAATGAAAACCCCTCCAGTAATGCATCACCCATGGTTGTGTGCAAAAAAACTCATACATTATGGAATTTTACAACATCCTTATTGATCTTTTGCTTGTATTTCGTGTTTATCAGTCAATAATTTCCTATATTTGGTATCTTGGTTAGGATGAAATGATCCCTGAAGCTTCGCTCTAAACCTACATCACTACAACTCCAACAGGAATAATCAACATGTCCCAATGCCCGAATTTACAATGGTTGTAACCCTCTAGAGGTCATTGGGTGGTGAAGGAGGTTGGGGTTCAACAACATAACGAATCCTCATGAAAACAAACTTAAAAAATTTTACATGATTATGAATGATATTCTCCAATGATGTATAATTTCGTATGACATCAACATTGGTGTTGTCGAACTCTAGGAAGATTGGATGGTGTCAGAGGCCATCCCCCACACTACCCTACCAGAGATAATCTCCATACTCACTATTAATGATACAACCAAGGAGGCATGAGACATCGTAAAGAAATTGAAAATTTTTATAGAACCACGATGCATGGACAATAATTAGAAAAAACACAAGGAGGATGAAATTATATATTTTCACAATGGAAAATCAGTGGATGACATTACGATGGGGATCACTGGTTGGTCGACCAAATCATTTTCATCTGAAATCAAGAGCCTCATGACAATGTGTTGAAAAGTACCTATAACTAATCCCCTCTAGGATCCCCCAAAATCCACTTTAAATTGAGGTGATTCTTGGAATATTTACACTCTCTATAAAGGAGGAAACATGTAGACTCAAAGTGGAGGACCATTTTGTGCCGACACCCACCATCAACTTTGTATGGAATTTTCTCCTCCCTGATGAGGAGTTGGTTGCATAGATGTAGGAGTGATATAGAGGGGAGACATCCTTCAATATCTCCTAGACTAGAAACTGACATGAATAATAACCATGTAGTGGTGATAAGGGATCTGATGGTGGTGCGAATGTTAGCAGAGGACAATGTCTCTTTTGTGGAAAAATGGGTCACTTGCCCAACGTTTCTAAAACCAGATCAAACAGAATACGACCCTTCTAACACATGATGATGATGGTGTGCCGATACTCCTTAAGGAATGGTCATACACTGTGGTGTCGGATTACCAACATCCATGATCCACCACTTTCAATTAACCATGGCCGTAATGTAGTCCTCTCTGGCAGGGTGAGGTGAATTCCTTTTCACAATAGACTCAAAAGGAGGCATGCCATGATAAAAAATAGTACCTTGACCCTCATTTAACATACCCCATTACTGGTTTCAACAATTTATTCCCTAATACTAAATCGGTGATATGTTGTTCCATTATGTTTGGAGAGATATTGGTCATCAATATTGAGGGGTTCAGGCCAACTGTGTTCACCTATACGACTGGAGAGCACCACATCTTCATAGGGGTGTACTTCATAACAAGGATCACCACCAACATCATCAGTATCTGGAAACATCCTGAGAATGTTTTCAATTAATAATAGATGGATTAATTCTAAAGATATGAAATAATAAATGATGTATATAATCTGGGGAATATCCCTTCCTTGATTATTTTTACATGTTAAAACTCAATATTTCACATCCCACATGCTTTTCTCCATTATGGTAGAAGGTGACTTGGAACTGTCTTGCGAGGTACGGGAACATGAATTTCTAGGATTCTAAAATATCACTCAACACGATGTGGTGTGAGGGATTGCATAGATTGTTCAGGTGGATACTGTTCATGAGAGATGCCTCACTTGGAAGCAGCAATGAGTGTATTTCGCCGAGAATGTGAAGCATTGTGCAGACCTAGTTCTTGACCATATACACATTGACCTTTGTGGGCTGATCATTCCTATAATTCCATGCCAGAACTGCTACATTCTTATGATCATGGATGATATGAACTGATACATGTGACTTAATCAACTCATGAGAAAAGGCCAAGCTCCATCCATAATCAAACACTTTCAGGATACTCTATAGGTGGTGATAGGGAAAAAACTAACACTCCACTATTTAGACTATGTTATTGAGTTCACATTTGTTGAATTCAGTGAATAATTTGACAATTGTACTATATAATAGAATCTCACGGCACACTTTTCACCACAATATAGTGGGGTCATTAAATAATACATACAAAAGGAGGTTTCCATGGCTCAAAGAATGATTTAGGTAAAGGGCCTATATAAGATGTTTTGGGGTGAGTCTATCTCCATTTTCCTATTCATCCTAAACTGACTGCCAACACTTATCCTTAATAGGATAATGAACTATGAAACCTGGCATGGAAAATGAAAAATAGTAAATCTATCCAATCCTTTTGCTACATCATATATGTAAACAACATAAATATTGATGACCAGATTATTGTGATGTTCTTCATTGAGAAGAATTACAAGTGCATGGAACACCACATGTATGATCCCATCATCAAGATGTGCATTTAATGCACAATGTTTTATTTATAATGGTGAAGAAGTGGGATGGGAGTGCTTATGATGAACAAGGTGTGCTGAATAGTTAGGATCCATTCACAATTGAAAACAGAAGTGAATGTATAACAGGGACGATGGAGATCGATGTCACTATCAGAGACCAGATACCATCATCGACACCCATTATAACTCACTCTGCAGATACTGCAACACCACACGTTATCAAGGTGATCCTCACTCCATCTGTCATAGGGGATTTCAATTTACCATTTTACAACATTGAGGAAGTACTAGAAGTTGATAATGTTGACACCCCCACTTTATTTTCTCACCATCGACAACATTATTAGACCAAGAGCACCATTGTTCTTTGCAGTGTGTGAGAAATTCTCTGGAATGTTACATTTCACTATGACATACAAGACAACCACCTTTTCTAAAGTAGAAAAAAAATTGTCTGGGCATAAGGAAATAATTTAGTGGATGAAGACATTGAGTGTAAGTATCATAATATAAATCCCACACACATCTATAGGTGTTGGGGGGAATGAATTCTATCGGATTCCCAAAAGTATGTTGGAATACAACATGGAAAACCCTATCGATGTCGTGATGTTAATCCCACCCTCCTTCATGAAACATTAATTTTAGAGAAGCTGGTAGTATGTAGAAAGAAGTATTTGAGGTATGATCACTATGTTCTCAATCTCACAAAGTCACTTTGGGTGCACCATGTTTTCAGAGTTGTAGACAATGTTTGACATCATTGAGATTTGGTGAACAAGATAGAATTCAGTGGGCGATTCTTGATTAATTTCAATAATGGGGATTAATTCCACCATTAGTTTCCCTCCACCTCATTATTCTACATCATTTAGGTTTTCATTATGGATCAATGTGGCTTGACCTCAATGAGACTCCCATGTGGTTTTAATTACATTTTAAATGCAGTTTTCTTTTCTATGTGTCTGTATAATGAAATTAGAAACCCTATACAAACCCTTCACACTTTGTGTTTTCAAAGAATATATTATATTATATAATTTTTCTTTATCCATCCATGTGTTTATTTTATGTTTCATGTTGATCGTCCATGAATTTACACTATATACTACCACTGTATTCGAGGTAATACCCACGACTATGATAATTTTTATAGTAGGATCTAAAATTTTAATAAGACAACTCTTGGTAAAAACCTGTATTCTTATTTTAAATCCACAAATATGATTAACTAGGTTGGGAGATAAAAATATTATTACAACGTTATCAAAAATGGGTATTATATTTTTTTTGGTTTAAAATCATATTTTGGAGGTTGATCATTTAAATAATATATTAGAAAAAGTGACACTTCATAAAATAGGTTAAGTATTAATCCTAAAAACCCTTTCCAGATTGGAATAATGGGAGGTTAAATGTCATTATCAAAATTGGGGACAATTTCAAAACATTTATGTGGAATTCCCTAAACACCAATATCATCCATATCAAAAATCGATAGGAATCATTTTCATAAGAAAAAAAGAGAAAATTTGAGGAAAAAACCATGAATGTGTTCCCCTGTCATTGAATAGGAAATTGCCATGTATCATCTATTTCAGAAGTTTCTTCATCAATTTAACGATCAATGATTCAATTAACATAAATATCATTACCCTTATCAGCTCAACTAGTGACCATGCCTGTAAGGAATTGAGGATCTATTGTAGTAGGGTATCATGTTTCATCACCCAAAGGCATTTTCTCTATCACTACTAACATCTTATCATAGCAATTCCAAAATAATTAATAAATAAATTTAATTATATAATTACAATAAACTATATTATTTAAGGAAATAATTATTTGTAATTGTATAATAGAAATAAATAATAAATAATTTTTGACTTTAAATTATTATAAATTTCAAAAAGATGGAAATTTAACAATTAATAATTAAATTTTGTTTTAAATGATTAATAACAATTAATTATTAATATAAAATAATTAATAGGTATCAAATATACGTTAAATAAAATTTTAATATGTAATAATTTATTTATTTATTTTCATGGGGGTTAGAAACAATGGAAACATAAAAATTAATCTACCAGTCTGCTAAAAACTGTATAGTAATAAATAAATAACAAATTTCAATTTATTAATTAATAATTTGTGATTAATAAATAATAGTTTATAATTATTAAAAATAAAATAAATTAGTCACTATTTAATTATTATTTATCTTTTAATAACTACTAATTCGTAAAAATTAATAAATTATTAAAAATTTAATAATACATTAATAATAAAAAATCACTAAATATTATATTATTTTTGTTTCAAAAATTATAATTAATAAAATGGTTGTTTAATTAAACTTATTACTATAACCATGTACTAAAAATAGTCATATGTAACTTATTGTCTTGTGTACAAATGCATGATTTAAAAGGTTTTCTCTATTTTCATAGGCAACATGCCTATGGAAATACCTAACTTATAACAATGGGGATTTTTTACTGTAGAAAATAAATGTCGTAGTAGGTCCAGTTTTTAGTAATGATTCATTGAGATTTGGTTAAATGTATATGATTTAGATTCTCTCTAATATGAATTGTATTTATATTGAATTATCATGATTTAGTTTCCTATTATGTGAAAAGAGTAATCTATCCTAATTAAAGATTAAAAATTTGTGGAAATTGGTGGGAAAAGAATAAAATATTTTTTGAGAACGTTATTATTATTTTTCATATTATTATTGATTGATTATTATGTAATCATGTTACTGTGATTTTAAAGTTATTATTATTAATACTAGAAAAACATTCCATAATTAAATAAAAATTCTTAATAAAATAAATAACTTGGAAATGTAGAAATAATCATTTTATTTTATTGTGTGGAGGATGTTACTTAAATTTATGAATAAAAGAGAAGGAAACTAAATTCTTGATGGATTTGGACCTGTTAATAATGTGAGTGTTGTTGAAATTATTGGTGAAGAATAAGGGTTGTGGTTGTGGTTTTTTTATTGTGACGGAGTGATAAGGATTTTGTGGTGGTATGATAAGGTTGTTGTGGCAAATATGTTGTACATTTAGGTGATGCGGTAAAAATGGAATGAGAATTTGGTAGTACATCAGAATAAATAAAATGAAATAAATAATTTAAAGCTAGAATTGATTGAATTGGATAAATAAAGTGGTGAATATGATATATTAAGCTAGTGAAAATGTTTGCTGGAAATTAAAACATTAATGATATGAATGATGAATTGTGAGTAATTTTAGAATTGATATGAACTATTATATTAATATGTTTTTTAATTATTACTGTAAAATTGTTGAGAGGAATCATAAATTGGAAAACTTGTATAGTTTCTATATTATCATGACAATGGTATGTGGTGAGTGTATAAATTTTAGTCATGTTTGATGTCTAGAGAAAATAGGTAGATGTTGGTTTGTTGTTATGGATGTGTTGTAAGATATTGACAATATGTTTGGAATTTTAAGATATTCTATAGACATCTCATATTTTCTTATTAATTTTTCACCATCATCCATGTCAGTTAATATGATCATCTCTCATATGTGGTTTTTGGTTCTCATGTACCCATTATTTTTTTATATAGATTATAGACTACACTACCTATTCCCCTTTCATTATTCCTTTCATAGTGTGGTTTTGATGTAGATATGTGTCAGTGGTGAAGTGAAGTAATTGACATAACATGAAATAGAAGTTATGTAGCTCTGTAGTATGTGGTTGTATTTTGGGGGTATAGGACTATGGTATTTGTTTGTGACTATGATGTGGTTATGTGGTTGTGTTATGATTATATTGAAGGATGAAAAAACCATGATGTATACCATTGTGATGTGATTGTGACTAGACTAGTGTTGATGTTGGTACAATGTGACTACTTATATTTTAAGCATAATATATTACCCCAATTTTATGATGATTTTGTTCATAATCCCTGGAAAGGATGGTATAGTACTTGACCTAATATAGGAAATGTGTTGGTTTTAGAATTTTTCAATGGATAATTATTGTGCTTCTTCCAAATTAGATTAAATTTTTTTGAGGATGTACTAATTTATTAGACAGGTAATCTCACCCTTCCACCTATGTACAATTTTTAAAAATTTATAAGATAGTGTTTGATCACTACCCATAAAGTACTAGTTCATTGTAAAATAATTTGTTGGAGTTAGTGTTGATGTTTTAAGAGATGTTCTATTGGTATTACCTTCTGATATTTTTTTTATTTTTTACTGGTCTTTACAAGATTATTTTTGGGTTGACGGGTTCATTTAATTTATTGATTATGTTGTTGGTTGGTTGATTATTAATTTATTATTGGGAATATTGGGAAACAACTCTCATGATGTATGTTTTATACTCTCATTCTTAGTCACTAAAATGTATCATATTAGAGGCATGATTCATGGGTTATAAAATCATTAGTAATAGGTTTTCAGTATCCCCACCCAGATCACACAAACACCATCTAAGAAAATGAGCCATTATCCATTATAATTCCTCCATGTATAACAAATGGTTCTGAATATAAGGGAGGGTCAAGGAGTTGATAATGAGGATTCTTTACACACTGTATATAAAACCATAACCTGAGAGAAAGCACTGGTTTAGAAAACTAGTCACAACATCAAGAAAGTAGTCAAAAATATATCAAGTGTCAAAAAAATTAATGTTCTACTATTTGATGAATGTTATATATAAAAAAAAGGATAATGTGCAAAAAATCATATATAAACAATTCATAAAAAACCACAAACTATCACGACATAGATTATTGACTCATTCAAGTCCAAAATCCATTATGATATCATATTTCATCTATTGTACCTCCATGTATCAAATAACTGGTATCAAGGCCCTTATCCTTGCATATATCACACTAATACATTCTATAAGAGTTGTAGAGGGGTGGAGTGGGGTGTTACTGTGAACATTGTAGGTCCCCACCAACAATTCCTTAAGATAATATCCAAACATATATACCATGAAAGGTCAGGGTCTGCACAAAACCCATTCCTATCAAATTAATGCAAAATAGAGAAAGTGGAAGCACAAGAGGTCTTATAGGGATGTGAGTAAAACACACCACTCACATATGAGTCATCAAAAAGAGAGAATAAATCTAGATTAATAAAGGACCATCTCGAGGAAACCTTCATGATAAACCACTTAGAAAGAGGGTCTGAAACCTGGTTCTCCTCCCTATTGACATGAGTGACATTCAACTGCAAACGATCAATAGTACTAGGACATGTGCTCCATGATGGAATAATTTTCCTAGGAATATTCTGTGAAAGAGTCTTCTAAATTTTCTCCACTATGGTAGAACCGGATTCCACCCAATTATGTGTTTGACCATGTTGAATAACATATTTGATTGCCTTGATCATTTCCCAAATCTCAGATTCAATTGAAAATCCTATTCTGATATAGTGGTAAAAGAATCCTTTAACAAAGACCTTAAGGGTGCAAAAGATGCCACCACAGCCCGACAGTCCGGATTCATAGGAGGTTTCCCAATCCATATTCAGTTTCAACCATTGGTAGATAGTTGGGATCCATCTAATTGATTTTAACTACATAGGAATCTTTATCAGACCAGTCACACATAGACTCTTCTAAATAGAAAATTCAAAAATAGTGTTATTCATCACAAATTTTTTAGTGTATGAAATGTGAAGTGTATGGAAACCAAAATAATCATCTAACACACCTCACTAAATTTTCCAAAAGAAACATGCTAACACTATACCTTTTTCATCTAGTACCATAGTATGATGATCCACCAATTATCTGAATTCAATCTGCTAGAGAATGAAATATCTCTATTCATCTCATAAAATTTAAATAGAATACCACAACACCCATGAATTTATAGGGAAGGAGATATCCCCACTCCACATTCTAAAACAACCAATTCTTCATTATTCATCATTATTAAACATTTTATCACATTAACCCTATACAATACTATACATGGTAACAATTCCACTCATAATAAGTGATCTCTAGAAACCACAAATTCCCATGGAATATTTTTTCATATTCTTCCAATGGTTTGATTTAAACACCACCAACCTATTAAATCTATCTATTTAGGATTACACCCAAAAATAAGTGGACAATACCACATTATGTTCCTTTTTCAATGTGTAAATAACTAGAATAGACTTTTATTTTTGAAGAGCACGTCACTAACATCCACCATGAACAACTCAGTTAGCATAAATTTCCACACCATCAGTGAATGTGATATTGCTACCACACATGTTTAATAAGAACATCTCCATATAGCCACATGGGACACACACATCACAATACCATGGAACCACATAAAAAATAATTCAATGAACCTTGTCATTAAAATATTATTTTGGGGAGATCTTGAAATCACGTGAAAAATATTACATCAAATTAAATCAATTTCAATCATATAAAAATATACATTCATCCTAACACTAAATGATTTGTAGTTTGTAGACTATATAAAAAATAATGTTACTTAACATATGATATCCAATATCCCCCACAATTTTATCATTAATAGTATATTTCATATACATACCTTATATAAAACCATTCTTCATAACCTAGTGATACGAAAAATCAAAAAGGGTGAGATTAAATACCGAGTAAGGGAAAATATAATATATATCATTCAATGATCATGATCGATCATAAGATAAGAATCTAGGTATAATAAAATTATAATAACATAAAATGTCAAAACCAATTAGTCAAATATCATTAATCATGAATCATTGAATAAGAATTTGAAATAAAAATTGATTTAAGAAATAAGTGTGTAGAATCATCAATAATCATTAGTAATCCATTAGATCATATCATAAACATAAGGAATAAATTTTTGGAATACACATAATCATGGGAAATCATTACCTTAGTCATGGTTCTAATAACATAGACTACAAGAACCTGAATTCAGATTTTATATTAAATTATATGTCCAAAATACATGACTTCCCAGCATATCAAATAAAATCCTATTCTTGGAATACGATTCGCATAAATACAATACACTTGAATACATAAAATAAAAAATAAACACATTACAAGAAATTTTTTATCCCTTTATTCATATACATTATAATTATACATAGTCCTCGTCTACAATTCACGGGAAAAATATGGAAAATATTGGAGATATGAAATTATCATAAAGGGGTAGTATAAATTAATGCATAAAAAAATAAAAATATAATATTTCACATGGAAATAAAGAATAATATATAAGAAACTGATACAGAAGATGTAATTTATTGTTTAAAACAAACAAATCCATGATAACAATATTGGTTGATCTCATACTAATGGAATGCATAATATCAAAAAAAATTGTATAAAGGACTTGTATAACTAAATGAGTCCTCTTATGGGATGAGGAATGTTTATTTAGAAGTATTACTTCTATATTTTCTATTTCTTTAGTTTTTGACATCACAAACACTTTATATTAACATAAAAAATAATTTTTTCATGTCCCATGAATTTTAGAATGTTCTTGTAGGAAACATCACCATCTAACATACATATAAAGGTTCTAATGAATTGGGAATATTAATATATAATTCATAATTATGATTATAGGATTTAGAATGTGTCCAAATAATTATATGTCCCTCAAATTAAACCATGAATTTTAATTTTGTCTTATCATTATACTAAAAAAAGACCTAACAATCAGACTGATTTTTGTACCCATAAATTATAATGATTCTCATAAGCATAATTGAATTGAAAATTGATATGTAATTACATTGGACTAACCAATGATTATAATTAAAATACATAGAATTAGTTATATTTTAAGGATTATCTTCAACTCTTTAATTATGTCAATCAAAATGATGTTATACTTTCAGTTATAAATGTGTTCTCAGGAACTAGTTGCCTATAGTGATTGAAAAAAAATTAATATATATGATCGTTAGAAATTCATCTAAAAATATAAAGTAATTTACATTTTTTTGTGGGGATTTAATTTGGAAAGCAATCCATCTAAATATTACAGTGCATGAACATCCCATTCTTAGTATTTGTAATTTTTCAGAGAGTTAGTAGTTTTATGGAATCCCTATCATGTTGCATCCTTATGAACATTTTCTTTTGTAATAGTGTCTAATCATTATTACGATCAAGGTATTCTAAAGATAATGGTGTGAAACTCTATAGAAATCTGGTTTAAACCTACTATAATATATGGCTAAACCCAAGAAACTACATAATTCTGTCACACACCTGGGTGGATCCCAAGCAAGTACCACCTCAATCTTCACTGGACCTACTACAAATCTAGCCTCCAATATGACATGTCTCAGAAAGTGAACCTCTCGGATCCAACACTGGCAATTTGAGGGATTACCATACAGATAGTGCTCTCGGAGTGTGTCTAGTACTACCCGTAAATGATAGGCATGCTCCTCCTCAGTAGTCGAGTAGATCAGAATGTTGTCAATGAAGACCACAAAAAAGTGATCATGTTATGGCTGAAGTATCATGTTCTTGAGTCCCATTAACACTATAAGAGCATTGGTCATGCCGAATGGCATTACCAAGAACTCATAATGCTCGTACCGACATCTGAAGGCCATCTTCTGCACATCCTCGTCTCGTACTCTGAGTTGGTGATAGCCTGATCTGAGGTCTATCATTGAGAACCACCATGCTCCTTTCAGCTGATCAAAGAGGTCATCAATCCAAGGGAGTGGGTACTTTTTCTTCACTATCACCAGGTTCAGGTGCCGATAGTCAGTACAATGCCTCAAGCTCCCATCTTCCTTCTTGGAGAATAGAATCAGGGATGCCCTGGGTGAAACATTGGTCCAAATGAATCCCTTCCCCTACAAGTCCTCTAGTTATACCCGCAGCTCACAAAGCTCTACAGGAGCCCTCTGATACACTGGTGTAGATATCAGTGTCGTCCCAAGGAACAAGTCAATGTAAAATTCCACCTCTCTGTGAGGAGATAGACCTGGTACATCATCAGAAAAAACATCCATGTACTGGTCCACCACTACAGGATAGCTCAATCTTTCCACATCGACTGCTATGTTGGTCAGGCTAGCCAACAGATGAGTAATCAGCTGCACCCACTTCTAGATAAGTCCATCTAGCACTACAAAGGCTCCCTTCTCACCAGTGAAGGTAAACCTGGTCCCATCTGTGCGGACACACCGCACTTTGAGCCTAATAAATTCTATCTGAGTATGGACTGTAGATAACTATTCCTCACCCAAGATGACATTGTAACGCCTCGACGCCACTACTAGGATATCCCAGCCGATGCTCTCTCCTCATAGAGTAAGATTGCATTTCTGGCATCAATGTGTAATCGTCAAATCCGCTCCTGTAAGAGTCTCTAGCTGTAAGGATCGAGAGAACTACTTTGCCATAATCTTCGAGCTACGAATGAGGGAAGTGGCTATGAATGAATGACTGGAACCTGTGTCTATAATAAATGAAACTAAGGTTGAGTAGACACATATTGTACCTTGTATCATCTCTGGAGTGTCGTGATCATATGCCTCAGCTTCCTAGAGCTAAGCTCTCTCCTTTACACCTGCTCCATGTGGTCGGGGTGGACCTCCTGGTGGTGGTGGTGGTAACATCTCAAATTGTCACCAACCACCAGCTACACAACAGATTTCTCTGCCACGTCCGCCTACTCCCTGCAGAACTCCTCGGTTGAACCTCAGTCTATGCCTGAGAGGTCCTTCGACCTTCTTCTGATCATTCGTAGGGTGGGTCGGGTAGTCACGAGCCATGTGACCTTTCCCACCACAAGTGTAACACTGCCTTCTCCTGGCATGATAGGCTCACTTCGGGTGCCCCTCACAACCAATCCAGAGCCATATAGGCGTCCACCTGTATGTCTGGTCTACTTGGACCACTCTGAAATCTATCTGTTGTAACGGCCCAAAGTTTCATTAATGGAAAAACCCTCTTGATCTTATTAAATGTCTCATTATATTAAATGTTTTTATAAAATGACAACTTCATTGGTCTTATGATAAGAATTGTGACCGTTACTTTTATATCTGTTGAACAGTGATCACGTGATTAGTATAAATATAGGGCTTTAACACATCCAATTTTACTTTCACAAAGGAAGTAGTGGCCTCATCCAGTAGAATTTTCCAATATAAAGCCCATTTATCAGAGCTCGGAAAAGAGGTGGCATCCTTGGGATTCACTCTTGACCAAGCCCAAGCTGAGCTTCACCATGTCAACCTTGAATGGGACCGTCTACAGGAGAAGTTGAAGTTGATAAAAATTACCACTTGAGTGATGTTAGCCGAGCCACCCCAAGAGTCTGTCACCATCGCACTCCTTACCCTTAGGTCTTATGCGGATGTATTAAGGGGTTATGGTACTAATCGACAGTACTATGTTCATGTACATTATTTTTGTATATAATAATGAATATAATTTCTTGTCATTATTGATACATTGTAAATAGTTTTTAAAGTATAAATGGTGTTTTTAGTTATTATTTAATTAAGAAATCTATTTTATTAAATTAAGATATTTTTTAATTAAATAATATTTTAATAAAATATTCTTATTATTTTTAGATTAATTTTATTATATATAAATGATCATATAATTGTATGAATGCAATTATAATTTTTATTAAGGTTTGAAAGCCATTTTTGTCAAAACCTTTGAATTTTCGATAAATGTCGGTTTTTTATTTTAAAAGTTAAAATTAACATATTTTTAAGATTATTTAGATAAAATAAATGTTAGTTTTGGAATCAGGATGTCGAAATTATCCAATAGTGAATTTTTCATAATTTTCGGAGACAGTCAAATTTTTGAGTAAAAATTAAATACTGTTTAAATATATAATGTGTTTTATGACATCATAATGACCAAATAGTGATGTAATAAAATACTATAATCTATATGTTCGGAAAATATATGTTTTACCATTAAAATAATGTGATTTTCGGTTTATTTGTCTTACTTTTCAAAGCATTAATGAACACCTGAAGACTTATTAAACACATTGTCTTTTTAAATTAATTTCCATGGGAGTGTGACTCACCTCCACATAAGAAACCCTATTATTTTAAGAAGTTTGGAATTTGTCCTTATAAAATATTTTTTTCCTATTCCCTTTTCCAAAAACCATGGGAAAAACCATGGGATGGTTTGTGGTTTGTATTAATTTATTAGAAGGGGTCCCAAACCTAAATAATAAAAAATTCCCTCACCTTTCCTATACAAACCCACCCAATATCACACTTCCTCCTCACTCAAATCCTTTTTAGTTCTTCAAACCTATGCCCTACTCTCTCTAGAATCCTCACAAGGTGCTCCAAGCTCTCATGAAGCCTCTCACAAGCCTCTCTCTAGCCTTTGGAAGCACACTTCTAAGTAAGTGTTTTTTCTTCCTTTGTCATTTTGGTCCAATTTTTTTAAGAAGTTTTTCACTTTTAATTTCAATTATGAATGTTGGGGTATGGTTTTTCACCTCCCCCATATTGAACACTTTATTTTTGAAAGATGGTAGACCCTCTCTCTCTCATTAAATTCCTCCCATGTACACCCGTTACTATGCTGAAATTCTGAAAGGAACTTCTCTCTCCTTTTTTACATTCAAGCAATACTTTTGTATCATGAATATAAATTACATTAAAATTGTTGAGAAATGTATATATATGACCTCTTTACTATCAATTACATGTAAATATTATGAGTAACCCCTTTATCTCTCATCAACCATTTTTATGAATTCTTATATAACGCCGTTACTCTGCCGAAATCACACCGATTTTCTAAGCCAATGTCATTGTGTAGTGAATACCATGCCCATTTCTCCACCAAGGGTATTCACCTTTATACAAATTTAATTATTGGTTGTAAAGTTTCATGTATGAATTCCACTTTCATTTATCTTGGAATAAATGGTTATGTTTTATGAATCCATGTTTTATGATCCATGTGGCACAGTAATGCATGAAAAGAAATGTCTAAGAAGGGTGCACCCTTATAGCGCTCCAATGCATTGGGTAAAGTATAATATCATGATACTTCATGTGCAATGAGTGTTTACTCCTGAAAATTCAAGTTCAATGAGGGTTTACTTGAGCTTTATGTGCAATGAGGATTTACTCATGCTCTATGTGCAATGGGCCTTGGCTCATGATAATTCCATGTTTAGTGTTGTTGCCACATTTCCATCTTATGATTATCATGGTTTATCATGACTTTATGTTCATATTTCTTTTGTGCTCAATTGATATGCCTAATGTCTAACATGTATTGTATTCCTCATGTTATTCCATGTGTATTCCCTTACTGGGCTTTATAGATCACCCTTTTCTTATGCATGTCCTCACGTTATCCCATTCAATACTAAGTACGAGGGAATATAGTGGCCATGTAAAGGAAGTTTTCAATAAAGATGTTTTATTTCAAGTTTTATGTTTTTA
The DNA here is from genome assembly GCA_963277665.1 of Viscum album. Taxonomy (NCBI): domain Eukaryota; kingdom Viridiplantae; phylum Streptophyta; class Magnoliopsida; order Santalales; family Viscaceae; genus Viscum; species Viscum album. Next base: position 1,282,852,956 of record OY728127.1, read on the forward strand.
TGTAATGATCTTAATCCCCAATGACACTAAACCTCTTAATATTAATTGTTTTATCAAGTGATGTTTTATGTAATAAATCATGTTTATGTTGTAATAAAAAGAAGGGTTTTCATAGTTGGTATCAAAGGATAGGTTTGGTTATTTTTTGGATTAGGATTAGAAAACCCTAACATATCCTTAGATACAAGACTAAGTACAATAAAAACGTCCCTAAGTTTTAGTGAGTATTTATTAATTGGGTTATCAATCAAAAACATCCCTGTCGGGATACGAGCAGGTAAAGGCAGCTCTGGCACAGATGTATCCTAGGGGTAAAACGCAAAAACACCGCTTTGAGCTAGACACGAACGTTAACTGGTGCACGACAACGGGCCTTGCTGTAATCATGGTTATGACACTCCCAGTGGATATTCTTTGGTAAATTCACAAGCTTAGTAGGAACCCTTATTATGGGAATAAAAAAAGCCCCTAAGAATATATGTCAAAAAGTAGATAATGAAAAGCCTAGATTTAAGCCTATGGACTCATGAGATATGGAAATGAAAGTTTATTTATAAGTCATCAAATTTTTTCTTTGGATTTCCCTTTATGTGTTAGCCCTAACTTTTCTTTTATTCCAGCCAATGGCCGGTAATAGGAGGACATGGGCTAACAACCATTGTGAAGCTCAGTGTGATGAATGTACTGATGAGATGCCCAATCCAATGGAAGTGTGAATCGTGATCTATGTCACACTTATCTCTAAGCTAAATCAAGTTTTGAAAAGAAACATGGGTCAAGAGAACGTTCAACCCCCCTAAGAAAGAAAAAGTCGTTATAAAGAGCTTCATGAGAAAAAGGCCTCCTACTTTTAGTGGATCATCCGATCACACAATTGCTGAACAATGGATCAACTCCATTAAAAAGATCTTCTCCATCCTTCAATGTTCCTAACAACAGAAGGTTCTCCTGGCGACATATCGTATGGAGGGTGAAGCTGATCCATGGTGGACATTGATAAAAAATATGAAGCCTAAGGAGGAGATCGTGGCATTGGAATGGAAGGATTTCCAGAAGATGTTTTTCGATAAATATTTTCCGTGCACCCTCCAGCTTAAGATGGAAAGGGACTTCCTTTCCCTCAAGAAAAAAATGAAGAATCTATTGGATCGTATGAGGAAAACTTCACAAGGGATGCACGATATGCTTCGGACTTTGTCGTTACCCCAGAATGCAATGTTGACCACTTCTTTGGTGGGCCGAAGCCTGGCCTACGGAAAGAATTGGTGATCCGTGACATTGACAGCTATGAGGAAATTGTCCGACGCTCCCTTAAGGTCGAAATGGAATCGGAGAATCACAAGGGTATCATGGGGATACGGAGCATAAGGTGGACTTCAATGTTAGTGGGCTGATGGATAAATCCAATGAAACTAAGAAGATCCAGCACCCCACTTGCCAAAAGGGTGGGAAGAAGCACCCTGGAAATTGCCTTAAGGGGACAAGGAAATGGTTACGGTGTGGAAGGGAAGGGCACCTAGCTGTTAACTGTCGGCATGAAAGACCTGTGGCTGCAACAGAGGAATGGAATGCTCCATTCGAACATCAACGTGTTGTTCAATTCTACAAATGTAAATAAACGGGTCATTTTGAAAACCAGTGCCCTAATCCAAGTATTTTCGGAGGCAAACAACAACCTCCAAGGCAGCAATGAATCACTTTTTCCATCACTTCTGCCAAAGTGAACCCCGACAATGAAGTGGTGATAGGTGCTCTAGTTATTCATTCAAGAATAGAGAACGTACGTTTTTATTCAGGTTCTATACATACATTTATATCTCAAAAGTTTAGTAGAACAATCCAATCACCACCACAAATCATGGAAATGAATATGTCAGTGAGTACGGAAAATGTGGCAATCATTGAATCCCACGAATATAAGTCCTCCCCTATTATAATCTATGGATTGAATTTCCTGTAGAACCCTGTCATACTCCCTCTTGTGGAATTTGATGCAATTATTGGCATGTATTGGCTTTCCTTATATAGAGCCAACATAAATTGTCGGGAGAGGGAAATCACACTCAATATGGAGAATCGACCCCTGATTCATGACAAGTGTAAGGAGGAAGATGAATATAATTTAGCTCCTTCATCTCAAGCATGGATATTACTTCCCTATGAGCACACATATATGGCTCGGATGATTGAGACCAAGGATGAAACCATCCTTGAAGAAATGCCTATTGTGAGGGAATTCACCGAAGTGTTTCCCAAGGAACTGCCCGGTCTTCCTCCTAGAAGAGAAATTGAATTCTCAATTGAACTTATACTCAGGGCTTTACCAATATCCATGACTCCATATAGAATGGATGTTGTAGAGATTGAAGAGATGAAGAAACAACTACAGGAGAATCTTGATAAAGGGTTTATACGCCCAAGTGCTTCACCATGGGGTGCACCAGTCCTCTTCGTCATGAAGAAGGATGGGTTAATGCGGCTATGCATAGATTATCATGAACATAACAAAATCATGATAAAGAAAAATCATCCCCTCCCAAGAATTGATGACTTGTTTGATTATATGCCTGGAGTACAATACTTTTCCAAGGTAGATTTGCGGTCGGGATATTATCAAGTAAGGGTGAAGAAGGGAGGTGTCCCCAAGATTGCTTTTCCTACAAGATATCAGCACTATGAATTCATAGTAATGCCTTTCGGACTCACCAATGCTCTAGAAATCTTCATCGACTTGATGAATAGAGTCTTTATAGATTACCTATACAAATTTGTGGTAGTCTTTATATATGATATTCTAATAAACTCCAAAACCTAGGAGGATCATGAAGAGAATTTAAGAACTGTACTAGAGACTTTGCGCAAGGAAAAGATCGATGAAAAGTACATCAATTTTGAGTTATGGATGACAGAGGTCTCATTTTTGGGCCATATCATCACAAGCAATGAAATATCTGTTGATCCCTCCAAAACAGATGCGATTGAGGGATGGTTGAGGCCAACATCGGTAACAAATATCAATAGATTCTTGGGGTTAGCTGGATATTATCAATGATTTCTGAGAAACTTCTCATGATGGTCCAACCCTTTTACCAAGCTAACTCGAAAGGGAGTAAAGTTTTCTTGGAGTGATGTATGCGAAGAAAGCTTCAAGGAGTTGAAAAGAAATCTTATCACTACATGCGTGCTCACTTTACCCATAAGTGGGGAACATTTTGTGGTATTCAGTGATGCTTCAACGAAGGGCTTAGGCTGTGTACTGATACCAAATGATAAAGTGATATCTTATGCCTCAAGGAAGTTGAAAATTCATGAGCGAAACTATCTAACGCATGATCTGGAGTTGAAAGCGGTGATCTTTTCTTTGAAAATCTGGCGGCATTATCTCTATTGGGAGAAATGTGAGATATATACTGACCACAAGAGTCTTAAATATATATTCCCACAGAAAGAGATTAATTTTCACCAGAGAAGATGGATAGAGCTCATCAAGGATTATGACTGTTCAATCCATTACCACCCTCAAAAAGCGAACAAGGCGGTAGATGCCCTATGTATAAAGGATCCAGTGATTATATCAATGATGTGAATTGAGAAGGATCCAATCTTCGTACACTAGATGAAAATGGACATGGGAATCATAGAGAAGGGAACATCGTCAATCCTTCAACAAATTATTGCTCAACCGCCTCTTTTGGAAGGTTAAAGGATGCTCAAAAGGATGATGTAGGAATTCAAGATAAAGTGGAAGTTATCGAAAAAGGAAAATACACGGAGTTTAATTTCAATGAAGAAGGAATTGTGCGTTTTTGGAAAAGACTATGTGTTCCATCAAGTCCGGAGCTGAAAAACGATCTTTTGGATGATTCACATAGTTAAAATTTCTCTATTAACTCACGGAGCACAAAGATGTATCAAGATCTATGAGAAAACTTTTGGTCAGATAATATGAAGAAGGAGATCGCTGAATATACATCAAAGTGCCAGGTGTGTCAGCATGTGAAGGAATAGAGGCAGAAGTCTAAGGGGATGATGCGACCATTGCCCATACCAGAATGGAAATGGGAGAAAATCACCATGGACTTTGTCACTGGACATCCAAGGACATCCAAAGGCAACAATGCAATCTGGGTTATTATGGATCGTCTTACAAAGACTTCACACTTCATTGATATTCCGGAGGATTTCTCATTGGATCAACTGGCACGAATATATATCAGGGAAGTGGTAAGGTTGCATGGAGTACTACTATCTATTGTGTCTGGCTGAGATCCAAGATTCAACACTATGTTTTTGAAGATTGCTCAACATGCTCTGAATACTGAACTCAACTTTTGTATGGCCTATTATCCTCAAACTGATGGCCAATCTGATCGGACTATCCAAACACTTGAGGATATATTGAGTGCGTTCTCAATGGACTTTATAGGAGGATGGGATCAACATCTTCCTCTGTTTGAGTTCTCTTATAATAATAGTTTCCACTCGAGCATCCAAATGGCACCATATGAAGCCCTGTATGGGAAAAGGTATAGAACACCGACATGTTGGGATGTGTTCGGTGAACGTAAGCTGGTTGGACCAGAAATGGTCGAGGAAATGGTGAAGAAGGTGAAAACCATTCAGCAACATATCAAGGCAGACCAGAGTCGATAGAAGAGTTATGAAGATAATCATCGATGAGACCTTGAGTTTAAAGTTGGATACATGGTTTTTCAACACATATCTCCATGGATGTAGGTCATGAGGTTTGGAAAGAAATGGAGGTTAAGTCCAAGGAACATCAGCCCCTTCCAAATTCTTGATCGTGTCGGGGTTGTGGCCTATCAACTAGCACTTCCACCTAATATGGCCAAAGTACATGATTTCTTTCATGTATCACTCTTAAGGAAGTACATACCAGACCCTTCACATGTACTCTCTTCTGAGGTGGTACAATTGGAAGACGGTCTTTCTTATGAGGATCAACCAGTGAATATCTTATATCGTAGAGAAAAAGTTCTACGAAATAAGACAATGCCCCTCATCAAGGTGTTATGGAGAAACTACATGTTTGAAGAAGCGACTTGGTAATTGGAGGAAATGATGAAGCTGAGTTACCCACTTCGGTTTTAGTATGGGAAAAGGAAAATTTCTAGGGTGAAATTTCTTAAGGGGGGAATATTGTAACGACCCAATGTTTCATTAATAGAAAATCCCTATTGATCTTATTAAATGTATCTTTATATAAAATGTTTTTATAAAATGTCAACTTCAGTGGAATTATGATAAGAATTTGGACCGTTACTTTTATAGCCTTTCAATAGTGATCACATGATTAGTATAAATATAGGGCTTTAACACATCCAATTTTACTTAGACAAAGGAAGCGATGGCCTCATCTAGTAGAATTTTTCCATACGAAGCCCATTTATCGGATCTTGGAAAAGAAGTGGCATCCTTGAGCATTGCTCTTGACCAAGACCAATATGATCTTCACCATGTCATGCTCGAATGGGACCATCTACGGGAGAAGTGTAAGTTGATAGAAATTACCACTCGAGCAATTTATCCAAGCAACCCCAAGAGTTTGTCACCTTCGCACACCTTACCCTTAGGTATTATGCGGCTGTTTTAAGGGGTTATTTAACTAATCAATAGTAATATGTTCATGTATATTATTTTTTTTATAATAATGAATATAATTTCTTTTCATCATTGACACATTGTAAATAGTTTTAAAGTACAAATGGTGTTTTTAGTTATTATTTAATTAAGAAATCTATTTTATTAAATTAAGGGATTTTTGAATTAAATAATATTTTAATAAAATATTATTATTATTATTATTAGAATAATTTTATTATATATAAATGGTCATATAATTGTATGAATGAAATTATAATTTTTATTAAGGTTTGAAAGACATTTTTTTCAAAAACCCATGAACTTTTGATAAATGTCAGTTTTTATTTTAAAAGTAAAAATAAACTTATTTAGATAATTATTTAGATAAAATAAATGTTATTTTTGGAATCTAGACATCGAAATTATCCAATGGTGAATTTTTCATAATTTTCTGAGACAGTCAAATTTTGAGTAAAAATTAAATACTGTTTTAATATATAATTTGTTTTATGACATCATAATGACCCAATAGTTATGTAATAAAATACTGTAATCTTTATGTTCATCCAATGTACGTTTTACCATTAAAATAATGTGATTTTGGGTTTATTTGGCTTACTTTTCAAAGCATTAATGGACCCCTCAAGAATTATTAAACACCTTATCTTTTTAAATTAATTTCCATGGGATTATGACTCACCTCCACATAATAAACCCTATTATTTTAATAATTTAGGACCTTTTCCATATAAAAAATATTTTTCCTCTTCCCTTTTCCAAAAATCATGGGCTAAACCCATGGGATAGTTTGCGGTTTGGATTAATTTCATATAAGGGGTCCCAAACCTAAATAATAAATAATTCCCTCAACTTTCCTATATAAACCCACCCATGCTCCCACTTCCTCCTCACTCAAAGCCTTTGGAGTTCGTCCAACCTCTGACCTAATCTCTCTAGAATCCTCCCAAGGTTCCCCAAGATCCCAAGAAGCCTCTCACAAGACTCTCTCTAGCCTTTGGAAGCACACTTCCTAGTAAGGGTTTTTTTCTTCCTTTCTCATTTTTGTCCAATTTTCATTAAGTTGTTTTTCCCCTTTAATTTCAATTATGAATGTTAGGGTATGGTTTCAACCCTACCTCATACTTCCCACTTTATGTTTGAATGATGGGAGACCCTTTCTCTCTCATTAAATGCCTCCCATGTACACCCGTTACTATGCCGAAATTCCGAAAGGAACTTCTCTCTCCTCTTTTACATTCAAGAAATACTTTTGTATCATGAACCTAATTCCATTACTATTGTTGGGACATGTATCTATATGAACTACTTACTGTCCATTACATGTAAATATGATTAGTAACCCCTTTCTCTCTTATCAACCATTTTTATGAATTCTTATGTTACACTGTTACGCTGCTGAAATCACACTGACTTTCTATGCCAATGTCCTTGTGTAGTGAATACCATGCCCCTTTCTCCATCAACAGTATTCAACTTTATGCACATTTACTTATTAATTGTAAATTTTCATGTATTAATTCCACATTCTTTTATCATGTAATTAAGGATTATGTTTTATGAATCCATGTTTTATGATCCATGTGGCACACTTATACATGAAATTAAATGTTTAAGAAGGGTGCACCCTTATAGCACTCCAATTCATTGGGTAAAGTATAGTATCATGATACGTCATGTGCAATGAGTGCCGACTCATGCTAATTCAAGTGAAACGAGGGTTTACTCGTTCATTATGTGCAATGAGGATTTACTCACGCTCCATGTGAAATGGGCCTTGGATCATGCTAATTTCATGTTAAGTGTTGTTGCCACATTTCCATGTTATGATTAACATGATTTATGATTCCTTTATGTTCATGTTTCTCTTGTGATCTATTGATACACCTAATGTCTAACATGTGTTGTACTCCTCATGTTATTCCATGTGTATTCCCTTACTGGGATTTATAGCTCACCCTTTTCTTATGAATGCCCTCAGGTTATCCCATGCAATGCTAAGTACGAGAGAATGTAGTGTTCATGTAAAGAATGTTTTCAATAAAGATGTTATATTTCATGTTTTAAGGTTTTATGTAATGATCCTAAGACCCAAAGACACTAAACCACTCGAACTTCTTTATTGTATCATATGATGTTTTATGTAATAAATCATGTTTAAGTTGTAATAAATAGAAGGTTTGTCATATCTGCTGCCAGCTGCAGAAGACTCTACTACGTGACGACCTGTAGTGGGTCTCGCTGCTGGTGACTGCTTATCAAGGAAACTCCCCATCAAAAGGGATCTCTCTAACACCCCCGATTATTTCGGGATACTGAGTGAGATCACTGAAGCCGTGATCTCCCACTTGAGTCCTGATTGAAGGTCTAGGGCCCTGATTAATGGATCACGCACCATATCTGTGGAGTAGCATGAGAGTTCTATGAACCTCGCTTAGTACAGAGCCACAATCATGATGCCCTGCTATAGATGATGAAGCTCATGTATCTGCACTGTGTGAAGAGTTGTTTGGATAAATCGTGATTGAAATAGGCTCTCGAAGTCTACCCATAGAAGCGTCACCTCATCATGAACCAGGAGCACCAAGCTTCACCATCTGCCTGATGCTGCCTGTAGAAGGCTGGCGGCAAGCAGCACCATGAGATCAGCTAGTGTCCCTATGAGTCCGAGGACTCTCACCACAGCCTTCTGCCAATCCTCAGCCACCTGTGGGTCAATATCTCCCCTGAACCTGGGTGGCCTCTGGCATTGGAACTTGTGCAACGTGCTCAAGTTATGTGCATCGTCAGCAGCTAGGGCTGGTGGCATCGGTGGCCCAACAGGGAGTGGTACTGCTGGAGCCTCCAGTGTTGACTCTTCTGGAAAAGGGCCCTAGACCGAGGCATTGTCACATGGTGGGCTATCAGTGTGTACAACTCTCATAACTCTTGATGGATGTCTGTGTGGAGGCATCCTAAAAAGAAACAGGTGCACCATGGTCAAAAAGTTATACCAGGTGAGTTGACCTAGTGAGATGACTCAAATAGTTCATAATGAAGACTCTTGAAAAAACACACGCAATCAGTGTTTTTGTGCACTGAGTCGGAAATCAGAAGTCAGGATCCTTTTGTATAGATACGTCAGCCACCGCACCAATACTGGATTCCCTGAACTAAAAACCAAAATCATTACCCTAAACACTATTACTTCAGAGAAATTATTAGAGTCCTAGTTCTGCTATAAAACTGAATCCTCTGATACCAATTTTTCACAACATGTCCCCCAAGGCCTGTTCCGTGACTACCCTAAGCCTGCCTTCCATAGGTCAAGGCTAGAGGCTACCACCAAAGGCATAATTCCTTATAACTGGGAAGGAATTTCCTTTATAACATGTAAACACACACACAAGCAAGAACACTACAGGATACGAATCACCAAGTAAAATGTATAACAAAAGAGTGCTGAAAGTAAAAGGGGCCAAAATACTAGACCAACAGGAATGTATAAGTACAACGGTGATACAATATAACTGAAGAAAAGGGAAAGTCTGCTGATGGGTTATTCTCTGAGGTTCTTACTAGAAGGGTAGGTACAGATCGCCTCCTTAGTACCCCTCATTCGTCTGTATCCTATGTGTACTGACTCGTCATAAGGTCCACCTCCAGGTACCATCCAGTCCAGGTACTCTCGGGCTCAGTCAGCACTATCTGTCGTCTACATCCAACACAAAAAGATAGGGACATAGCCCGTGTAGGGGTGACTCTAACGATACTTAGTAGGGACCCTAAGACCCTCTAGGTCTCACCAAATCAAACTAGGATAAAAAATAAAGAATTAAATCAACAGATGACCTTACATAGGTATATGCCCATACATATACCTATGTAATCAAGTAATCCATATCAATCATGAGGAAAACACAGAGGTTCTGACTCAGCGGACACCAGGATTTATTCTAGGGGTATTATCAAGTAACATTCTCAGTCACAACGTCTAACACCTCGGCTACTACAGATCTCCTCCTCTATAAAGAGCAGTGGGACTATCGCATCATAACTCGGTGCTTCCCACTAACCTTGTACTACTGAGGTACTCCTCCCGTAGAGTACCACTGGTCTGCCACGTCACACAGAGACGCTCCCCACCGTGGGTCTGCTGTGTCACACAAAGGCACTCCCCCTCGTAGCCTGCTGAGGTACTCCTCCTATAGAGTATCGTGGGTCTGCCGCATCACCAAGTTTCTCCCCACCATGGTTATGATTGTCAATAAGGCACTCCCCACTAGGCCAGTAGAGTCACTCTGAGTCGAAACGGTCAGCATTCATCTAGTCTCAGCCAGTAGTTGGGTTCTGTATGTATTGTGCTTGGGTAAAATGATTCCCAATCCCTAGGTCAAATACTCCAACTACAACGATGTCTCGCAAAGAAGTGTCTTAAAGGACTTTCAGGTCATAGGGGTCTCAACGTACCAACTGACCCGTCAATCTGATGTCCGGTCTGTGAGTTATTAGCCTTTTAGTCACGGGGGGCCCGGTTGGATTTGTGCTAGATCCAACCTAAATGTTCTCCATAATAATACAAAACAATGTGGGGTATCACTCAAATGGACCATCTCTTTCCATGATTTCTAGAACTGCTGACGGTTCACTAAACGGACGTCCGGTGCCAAAGTTATGACCAAAAGAAAGTAACTGGGTCAGAGTGGGCTCGGGTCCGGTCCGACCCAGTGTGACCAACCCGGCCAAAGCTGACCTTATTTGAGTCGACCTGGCCCAAACCGTTGGGTCTGGCCCAGACTGAATTGTGTCCAGGCCCATAGGGTTCGGCCCAGCCCGCGAGGGCCATGGGGGTGCTGCAAGGAGGCTCTACCGAGGGGTACTGTGAGGGCACTGACTGACTGTAGGTTCTGCAAGGGCAGGGATGGACCATGAGGGCCTGGACCTGTCGCGGGGTGTGGACCGTCCGTGAGGGCATGGACAGGCTGATAGGGTGGAAGACGGTCCATGAGGGTGCAGACCGGCTGCGGGGGTTGCAAACCGGCCGCGAGGGCGCGGACTGGCCGGGTTGGTGGCGGACCGTCTGCGGGTCGGCGGTCTGGCTACAACGCGGAAAACCGGCCATGGGAGGCTGTATGGCCATGGGTGGGCTTTCTGACCATAGGTCAATGGACCGGCCGCGGGGCAGCGGTCTGGCCACAGGGCGGCGGTCCGGCCACGGGGGGCGGTCCGGCCACGAGGCGGTAGTCCGGCCGCTGGAAGGTTGTCCAGTGGCGGCGGCTCGACGGATGGCAGAAAGACGGAGTAATAAGTTGCAGTGCCCCGATGTGCGGAGGTCATGAGGTGGCGGTGGCCATAAGGTGGTGTCATTGCATCGTCACGTTCGCCACATTCAACTCCACAAATCATCAAAAGATTTACAGAGGGGTCGGGTCATATTTGTTTGGCCCATCCCCCTCTGTGTTAGGGCGATAGAAAATGGATCAACCTAAAGAAGAGTGAATAATGTCAAACCCTCCCACAATGATTATTCTCATAACCTGCAAAATATAACATATGCGGATCAACTATTAATAACGTTGATCTTCATTCCTTGTATTAGAATGGATGAACAAGGGTAAAATATATAATCATTCACAAATTAAAACATTGCCTCATTCACTTGTTGACGTTGGCACAAATTGGTAGTATGGTCATCGATTCTATATAGATGGGGACATCCCACATCAGAAGAAATCCCCAGGAAGAAGGTTGAAGGAGGTCGGGGTTTGTCATTGGCAGAGAATTCTTCGTTGAAGAGCTTTCTCCCATGTTCTCCCAGTCCTCTTTTGCCAACACTTTTCTATAAAATGAATATCCAACCAAATAAAATATAGTTATCTATTAAATTTTTTGGAAATAAATGTTGGCTTAATTAATTGGAGACAACAAATGGGTTGCATTGGCATAAAATTCAAATTGGAGGATACCAACGGTGGGCAGAATTAATTAAGGAGGGTTGGCACAATTAATGTGGAGGAATCTCAAGAGGCTCCTCCACATTAATGAGGTAGTTGAAAAGGTTTAGACCTCTGGTGGTTCCCCCCACCATAACCTCTCATGGGAGGTTATGGTCTGGCAGAACCCACATCTCAACTTCCACATGGAGGGTGGTTACAATAAAATAAAATAAAACATGAGATTATTTTATTTTATTATTATCATGAAAAACCCAAAGAAATAACATTCACCCTCGACCAACTGTCGTTGTGGAGAAATTCTTTTTATGTGAATACCAGCAATGTGAGTTCAATGGATCCCTCAAATTTTAATTCTGAGCACCAGTTCAAAAGTTAGAAAAACCCGCTTGCATGTATACTGAACGTACGCAAAAAATGTTCATAAATTCATTCCTAGCACTCAGGTCTCCAAATTATGAAGGATTTTGAAGACGAAGTACAGAATGTGTCTTTTAGGATATGATCAACTCTAGTTCTGATCATCATGGGTATGATTCTTTAATATTACTATCATCCTGATGTCATAAAAACATTCTCTCAGCATCACCTTTCGCATATGTAACTTCTCTATCTTGGGTAGAGCATTCATCATCATCACCTAACACTATCAGCACGACATCACTATTCTCGGCTACACTTTCCAATTAGCATTATCTCCTCTTGGTACCACATTCCCATCGCCACCTCCTTTCCATTGGAACTACGATTTCTCATCGGCATTTCTCTTAATCTGCACCACATTTTCAACACCCATAGATACCACTTTTTCAATTCCCATCAGTTCCACTTCAACAATTCCCATTAGTAATAGTTCTTCAATTCCCATTGGTACCACTTTTTCAACACCCATCGGTACCACATTTTCAATTCCCATTGTTATTACTTTCTCGACTATCAACTGCATCACTTTCATAATTTATACAGTCTTCACCATTCCCCATTTATTTCATTAGGTTTGTAACATTAGTTCTCACTTTAACTCATGATCTATGAGAAATACAAATCAACAATTCAATGTCACACATAATAAATCATAGTCAATGTCTTTATGATTCTAAATAAAAATAATGAAGCCTTCCAATCTGATTTACTAAAAAAAATAGGATCCGATTATTCAGAAAACATACTCTGATTCTTATAAAAATAGGCTTTGATTCTTCTAAAAAATAGGGTTTTATTCATCTGAAAATGAGTCATTGATTCTTCTAAAAATTGGGTTTCTATTTCACTAAAAAAAAAATCTGATTCCTTTGAAAAATAGTTTTTATTCCATCAAAAAATAGACTCTGATTCCTTCAAAAAAATATGTTTCAATTCAATCAACAAATAGACTTTGAATCCTCCAAATATTAGGCTTTGATTCTCTAAAAAAAATTCAGATTCATTTGGAATCCAAAACCTCATTATGATTCATGCCAAAACATTGATAGGTTATTTAATTTCTTCAAACCCTCTTAGTCAACAAAATACAACTCGTTAAAACCATCACCTTCATCATCATCTTTGCCCAAAAAATCTCCCCCTTTGTATTTTTTTCTCAACCATTTTTTCATATGTCCGCAAACTTTTTATCCTCATGAAATGAATTATAAATCAATAATTCGAATACTACAAGAGCTAAATCATTGTAAAAATAGTAATTTTTGAATGAAAAAACATGTTTTCCAGGTTATTATGACTTCCTCCTTCTTTGTTTCTTTTCATAGCTCTTCTTCACCCTTCCTGGAACACAAAACAATTTCATTCCTATAACAACTCCTTCAAACATTATGAATAGTTCATAGTGTAACGAATATTGAATTCATAGATTACCCACTACTCTATCTTTTAACCAATAGATTTATGAAAAATTACAATTATCCCCCTTTACAAAACAATACAAATGAATAAAGGGAGAGGGGATAGAAAAACATACAATATCCTTGAAGAGAAAGAGGTTGGACTCCCATGATCAACCACAATTTTGAGAATGATTACATTGGCATGGGTTTTGTCAAAATGTGAGTAGCATATTTTGATGTTGGAACATATTCAATATTTAATTAATTATTCTCCATATTCTCTTTGAGTAACTGATATTTTTATATCAATACACTTTGAACGATAATGTTGAACTAGATTCCTGGTGAGATTGACTGTTCTTCGATTATAACACCCCAAGAGAAAGGGTTATGTCACTTCAACATGAAATTATTCGAATTGCATCTTCATCCACAGAAGTTGAGTAGTGGATTGAAAGGAAGTTAGATACTCAACATTAGCTGTATTGAGAGTTACTAAATACTGTTTCATTGAATGCTAACAATCTCAATTATTTCACATAAAAAACATTCCACCAGATGTGGATGTTTTATCATCAACATTAGTTTCCCAATATACATCAAAATACCCTAACATATCAGCACTATTTGTGCTATAATACATGATATCAAATTCTTTTGTTCCATTGATATATCTAGGAATTATTTTTCCAGTAATAAGGTGTGATTCTTTAGTATCACTCTAAATTCTTGCACAAAATGTTATAGCATAAACAATTTTTGGTATTTAGGTAGTCAAAGACAACATACTTCTAGTCATCTTCTATAACTCATTATGATGACCCTTCCATCCTTCACAATCTTTACATCTCTTTGTACCCACTAAAATTTTTGTGCAGACTAGTTTTGATTTTTCCATGCCTATCCTATTGAGAAATTCTTTAGCACACTTTTCTTGGGAAAGAAAAATGTATTCTTTCATTTAAAGGATTTTTCTCCCAGTAATGTATTTCATTTCCACCAACATAGAAATTTATAAAACCTTCTTCATCATTTCAAAAAATCATTAACAACTTCTTTCATCATTCCCATAAAAGATTATATCCTCAACATAAACTATTATGATGATGGAAAACTATTGACATTCACTAAAATATAGATTTTTAGCCACTCTTCATTTCTTGAATTTTATCTTCCTTTATCAAGTATCTAATTTGGAATTCCATGACCGTAGAGCGTGTTTATTCCCATACAAGAATTTCTTTAATTTTCATACATAATTATCATCTTTACCAACAAAAAAGGCACATGATTTTTCAATATAAACATCCTATTCAAGTTCACCATTCATGAATGTGGATTTTATATCTATTGGAATGATCTTGTAGCCTCGTTGTGTAGGAAAAGAAAGAACAATACTTAATGTTTCCAATCTAGCCACCAGAGAAAAGGATTCATCAAAATAAAATCCTTGAATATAATAATACCCTTCAAAAAACAATTTTACTTTGTTTCTAATAACATAAACATCACCATTCAGTTTGTTCCAAAAAACACATTTTGTGCCAATACTGTTTTTATTTTTAGGACTGGGTATGAGTTCCCATGTATTTTTATTTTCAATTTGATCCAATTATTTATTCATTGATTAAACACATTCCAGAAGAGAAAAAGCTTCTTTCAAATCATTTGGTTCCACCTTTGAATATAATCAAGTATGTGTAACAGATTTTTTTCTTCGCGTTAGATCCTTTTAATGTTGATAACCAATTATATTCTTATCTATAACCTTTTTCCATAGATTAGCATGATAATCCCTATTATATTCCTAATCATTGGAAATGGATGAGTCCAATTCTTCTTCTGATGAAGGTATACACTTGTCAATGATATTTTCAGAATTTTTTACTTCAAATTTAACAACTACCATCTATGCTTCAGCAGGTTCTTCATTCCCACCTCATTCGATAACCTTTACATCAACTGAATAAAAATTGTCTTTTTATCTTTTTTTAATCATATATAACCTCTTATTTCTAATTAATATCCATTAAATATTACATATTCACCATTCTCCTCAAACATACCATCATTTCCACCTTTATTATTTATAATGCACAAACTCCAAAAAACTCTAACATGATTCAGCTGTGGAGTTCTGCCATAAAAAAATTCAAATGTATTCTTATCTGATTGAGTTTTGTAGAAGAACTAGTTCTGAATATAAACAGTATTACTCATTTAATTATTATTAATGTATTGAGAATGACCATGTTCTATTACCATGGTTTTTCCCATCTCCACCAAGCTTCTTTTCTTTCTTTCAGCAACCCCATTTTGTTAGGGTGTATACGGGGTACTATATTCATGCTAAATTCTATACTTCTCACGATAGTCATCAAATTAGTAAATTCTCTACTCAACACCATTATCAGATCACATCTTCATCACATGATACTCACATTCTTTTTCAGCTTTCCTTTGGAAACATTTAAATTTGTTTAAGGCATTTGATTTTTTTCATACACGTAAAACAAGCAATGATAGTAAAATCATAAATGGATGTAATCATGTACTCATCTCTATTTGATTATTGTTTTCTCATTGGACCACATATATCTGAATGTATCAACTCTAGGGGTTTCTTTGAACAAATATGAACATTCTTATGCACAACATTTGTAATAATTCCTTTTTGGAAGATAGTGAGACCCAAATCTCTTCTTCTTATAAAATCAAGAATATCGTGAAAACCATCTCTTTTGGATAGATTGATCATGTTTTTTTGACACATGTGTCCATGCCTTTTATGCCACAACCGATTATCTTCAACTATGCTTATGTAACAAGAGTGTTTTAGAACCAACCTGAAAGAAATTTCTTTTTGTACATCGTCCTCTTGAATCAATCATCCCATTTTCAAAACTTTTCATTACAAACCCATATTTCATGATGACAAATTTGTTACCTTCATCACATAATTGTGAAAGACTTAGCAGATTGTGCTTTAGTCCATCAACATATAAATCTTTCTTGGATTTTATCTTTTCTTTCCCAATGATAGATGGCCCAACATGTGTGATTTTCAATGTTTCAACATTTACAAATGTCAATGTGCCTTCATTAAATTTTTTCTCATGCACAGCAATTTCAACTCTTCTATCATGTATAATAAACTCCCACTATCTGGTAACTAGGGTATTTCTTTCTTTTCTGGCCTTCAAAATAGTTTCAACAATAAGGTATTTTCCTTCATTCGTTTCTTTCTTTACCTTCGGCTGCTAAGAATTAAGAATCCTTTGTTGAGATGGTAATAAAACAAGGAATCCATTTTCAATATTTCCAGTTTGATCATATCTCTCACAAATAGTTTCAAGTGGATGAAACCTATTTTTATTCATCATTCCATTCTTTTCAGAAACACTCTCATTCTTCTTTAATTGATGAAATTGACTCCACCTAAATGTATGCCTTTCATAACCTATGAGATAATTGTAATGTTTTTGGTTGAACAAACACATTCTCGCAGTAGCCCAAATCCACCACAATTCTACAAATACCAAGAGATAGATTATTTTCCTTTGAAACATCTCTACTAATCAGAATCATGAATATGTTTTATAGCCACATTACTCACTTTTCGTCCTAATCTACCAACCTTTCTTTTATCAATAAGGTTATTCTACTTCATTTATGCTTTATTGGATTCAGAGGTAATCGAAACCTTCCCTGATTCAAGTTCTTAAAAAAATTAGGCTTGGGATTCATTAAGACTTCAAAATTTCAATCATTATTTGTCTTGGACACATAAACAACATTCCCATCATACTTATTTATTGAAACAAATTCATTCTTCTTATCACCCATTTAGGGTAACATTTTTCAAACCATATCCCGATTGGTTCGTCAAGAGCATTCACCAACCTCAGTGATATTGTTTTGGAAACATGTTTTTTCTAAATTCAGCTATTGAGAATTTTTGATGAAAAAGTCCCAAGTCTTCTTTTTTCTCTATCTAGTTCACTTCTAGATGAGCATTACGATTCTTCTTATCATCAATAGACTTCATCAAAAAATGAAACTCTTTACCAAAATTTTCATTAAAAAAATTATGGATTACACTCTGAAGAACTTTCATCTTTCATTATTTTGTTTTTCTTTTCACATTTTCCAATATTTCTTAAACATTCCATCAACTCATCATTCAAATGCATTTTAGGTTGAGTTTCTTCTTCTTCATCTTTATAACTGCTGCTTCTATATTATTCACTATTTATTGTTGCAATGAATTTATTTTCAATACCATATTCAACTGAAATTTTGGATTCATCATCACTACCTTATTCTTCTTCATTTATAGATTGAAAAATTATTATTTTGGAATTAAAGAATTTATTTTCTTTCCCTAACTATCCTTTATCACCCTGTTTCTTCCATGATCTTCATTTATTTCATTATTCTTCATCACTATCCACTTTATTTTTCCTTCGAGGACAATTATCCATGAAGTAAAAAATTCCTCCACATTGAAAAAACATTAGGTTTTGTTTCCCTTTATATATCATTTTAACTATTTTTATATTTTCTGAAATTAAGGATAAAATATCATTTAGATTTTTTCATACCCTGTTTTCATATTCAGAATTACCATATTCTTATTTGATTAGAATCTTCTTCTAATTCTCCTTATTCATAACATTGAAATAAAATTCCTGATCAATTTTTGTCCTTCTCTTCATATCTTTCTCTCTTTTTATCTGATAGGTAATAAGAGTGTTATGCTAGTCATCAATAGATAATGTCTGAGGGTCTTCATCTTTTAATGAAGATACTTTTTCCACTATTTTTTCAAATAGGATTATAAGGATCATTTCAAAAACTATAGAGTCATAAAACATTTCACCAAGGAATATAATAGCACATACAATATAATTCATCCTATTAAATAAATCCCCAACATAATCATATTCATCTATCATCATGTCTTCATTTTTTAACCTCCAATTTTGATTTTATTTCCTTCTTTAATTTCATATTTCATTCATATATGTCATTTATTTTGTCACATATACCTTTGGTTCTCACAAAACCTATTAATTTTAAGAATTAAATTTTAGAATGTGATGATAATATAGAATTCGTGTCCCTTCCATCATTCTCATGAAACCTCATATCAATAGGTGTAAGTGGATCTTTATCATCAATGAGAGGAAACCCACCCGTTCCAGCTATAAGAACATTATAACTGATATAAATAAGATGTAGAAGCATTCTATCTTTATAGATATGATAGTTCGTTTCATCAAACACGAGAATACCTTTACTGTTCACACAGTTCATGTTCTCCATTAGCAATGAATATCTAATGAAATCTGGTATCTGATACCACTTGAATGATCCTAGTCAGTGTAGTGTATCACTAAAAGGGGAGGGGGTGAATTAGTGATACTCTTTTTCTATTAAGTTCCTTTACTTTTGAAACAAACATAACCTCCTGTTAATGACTCAATTCCATATTGAAAACAAATCCATCATACATCCACAAGAACACAAGTATTTACACGGTTCACTATTTAATAAGAATAGATACATCCTTAGTATGGTTATAAGTATTCCTATACCATAAAATTCACTTGAAATTAATCCATGGATTTTAAAGAGTTGGATATACCCTTACAATCATGTAAGACTATGAAACAATCCCACTAGTGCATGGTCTCCTCTTTTAGCACAATACGGTACTAAAAAAATCCTCTGTAATAAATCATGTTACCAGTGCATCTTTTCATTTCAACACTTGTATAAAATTGTATCACAATTCTTTGATTCATTACCCAAGAATAAAGTTAATAAATTCCTGGGCATAAGTTAAGAAACTCAAAGTCTAATTTCCCAGTCTGATTCAACGAATATGATTCTTCTAGATACATCTGAATTAACACCACTTCAAACACTGAGTATGCTAAAACTCATTACAATTCTTCCTCATTTCAAAAAAAAAATCAGTTCGTTAAATTCCTATTCAAAAAATATCATTCTGAATATTCCTCAATCTAAGAAACCCAGTACTGTGGTACCCAGTATGGAAATCCCATTCCAATTTGTTCATCCTAGTAAAAAAAACCATCTTCTAATTAAATATGCATAGTACTATAGTCATCCACACAAAACATAATTTTTGAAAAGGAGTACTCAATACAATAAAGGTGGTATTGATTTCTCCCTCTGAGCCTTCAGAGAATCTCTCACTTCACTGATGAATAATACACCACTATCTGACATTTGTTTAGTACAAGTTACGTTTTCACCTTTTACAGGTTACCCAAAACGAATTATATGGGAATCCCAAAAAGATTTCCAACTCACCTAAATTCCCTCTAATCATCATTTTCCCGGAAATATCAGAGTAATCTTGACTTCGTAAACTCTTCTCAATTCATCTATAAGTGTCTTCAACCCTCATCCCTTCATCTTTAGACTTCTATTGTAGATAATAAATATGATCATTAGGAAAACACGAGCCTGACTAGGAAATTATGATTGTCCAATGATGATCTCTCATTTGGATTTTTCAGGCCCAATTTGAATCAAAATCATATATTTTATGGTTAAATTCCCCTAGATAAATAATTCAGAAATCTCTATCTCATTTTCTTCACTCATGAAAAACTTGATAAAAAACTCTTATACATCACTTCTCTTGACCTGCTTTATCAGAATCATACTTCTTCTTCACATCTGTTTACCCACTATGGAAGGACACACTTCTTCATCACTTTTTCAGACCCACTTGATCAATGCATTTGACGAAAAATCAATGAAATAGTATCTAATGATTTGATCAACTCTTGTTTTGACAATTTTGGGTACAATGCTTTATGATTACTGTTATCCTGATGTTAGAAAACCTTTCTCTCACCATCACGTTCCCCATATTCATCTTCTACATCATTTATACCACCTAATTCAGAATCACCTTCCACTATCTACACAACACCACTCTTATCAGCAATGCATTCCAATCAATATTATCTCTTCTCGGTACCAATTTACCAAGTCATTGATTTTACGAGGTCACCATTATTTCTAACTGGAATTACTATCACTCAGCACCACATTTTCAACTCACAACAAAACCACTTTTTCAATTCCCATCTGTTCAACTTTTTAAACACCCATCAATACCACTATTTCAACTCCCATCACTACCACTTTTTCAATTCCCATTGGAACTAATTTTTAAACACCCTTCAGTACCAATTTTTCAATTTCCATTATTACCACTTTTTCAACTTTCATTGTCATCACATACTTTTACTGGTATCATCTTTACCATTACTCATTTCTTTCAACATGCGTGTATAATGATTTCTCACATTAACTCATGATTTATGAGAAATAAAAATAACTAAATCATCATAAAACATAAAAAATATTAGTCAAAGTGACACCAATTCTCCATCACAACAACCAAGCCTTAAATTAGGATTCACTCAAAGAAACATGCACTAATTATTCTAAAAAATAAACTCCGATTATTTGGAAAAGTAGGCATTGATTATTCTAAAAAATATCCAATTCGTCTAAAAATCAGGCTCTGATTCTTCTAATAATCAAGTTCCAATTCCACCAAAAAATGTCTTCAATAACTTTGAAAAATTGGTTTCTATTCCATAAAAAAACAACTCTGATTCCATTGAAAGACTTGTTTCGATTCCATCAAAAAACAGACACTGATTCCTCCAAAAATTAGGCTATGATTCTCACAAAAATAGGTTCCTTGTCATTTTAAAACCAATCCTCATTAGGATTCTTGAAAAGACAAATATATTTGATTTACTTTATTAAAAATATATTTCAGAACAAATTAAAACACACGAAACCATCACATTCATCATCAGGTTGGTCCTAAAAATGGTGATACCACTCAGAGTAATGATTTCCGCAAAAGAATTTATGGGATTGATGAACATGAAATTCTAAGAGTTTTTGGAATAATTTATTTATGTTTTCATCAATGATATATTGGTGTATTTGTGATTAGATAAATATAATAAAGATCATTATAAGTCTATTTTTGTAGTCCTATGAGGATATCAATTTTATTAGAAGCTATTAATGGGTATATTCTTGATGCAATAGGTGAATTTTCTTGGGATGTAAATTTATTAAAAGGGACTATTAGTTAAACCATTTATTTATTTTTTTGTTATTTTATAGATAAATACAAAAAAAATCTTGATTTTAATAGTCTATTGTATCTAGAAGAATATTAAAAGAGGTAATTATTGGGTTTCTCTAAGATTGTGGTACCTTCAATATATTTCTGAGTAAAATACATGTCCATTAAATGGATATATCAATACCATATGATGTCTGATTACTTGAATTGGATGTAGACTGATGATATCATACTTCGGTTTCCAAAGGGAGGAGTCATGATTGTGGACTTTTTTAATGCATCCTATCAAGGTATGAGATTTTTTTATGAAAATATGATTATTGAACTATGATTTATTTAAATATTTTTTTCCTCATGGATTTAATAATACTAAATATTAACCCATTATTATGGTAATGATATTTTATCAAAATCTACGGTGATATAATAATATTAGGGACTGATTTATGGTATATATCTATATTAAGATCTTTCACTATATATTTACTCAATGAGATATAAATTTGCATTAGTAAATATGAATAGAGTTATTGTATGATCATGAAACGAATACCTCTTACACTCTAGAGAAGTGTGGTAATTTTGGAACATATTAGTATGTCATTAAATGGTATTTTTTGATATGTTGGAGTTGAGAATATCATAATGAAGG
Organism: Viscum album; assembly: GCA_963277665.1. Lineage (NCBI taxonomy): Eukaryota > Viridiplantae > Streptophyta > Magnoliopsida > Santalales > Viscaceae > Viscum > Viscum album. The sequence continues at coordinate 1,282,875,147 of OY728127.1, forward strand.
ATCTATAAATATTTAATCTAGATGTGGTGGAAGTCAGTGGTGGGGTATTAATGTAATTTTTGGGATTTAATTATTACTTGATCTAGTATATAAATGAATATATGCATGGAAATCATGATAATGAGGTGTAGAGAGATGATTTTATTTAAGACGGTTCACTTGATGGATAATAAGAGGTTAATATATAACGGGAGTAGTTTAAAAGGTATATATTCACTCATTGAGTGATTAGAGAGGTAATTTATATGGGTTTATTATCTCACCATTGAAGGTGAATATTTTTATTTATAAAATATATCATTTCTCAAAATATCAGTTCTATTGGAAGGAGGTGATGAGGTATATATTTGAGTTCATTTCTTGGTGTTTGATTTTTCAAGGGCTAAATGTGTTGAATAAAATTCTTGTTGGGTTGTTATAGAAAATGGATGTTTCCACATAGAAATTAAAGGATATTAAAAAAAATTGTCTGTTTTTTATAATCTATTTTATGGATATGATGTCATATGGGTTATTTTAGACCAATTGAGGAAGTCATCATACGTCATCACAATCAATGATTCAATTATAGTGGATGCTTTGGCATGGTTTCTTTGCGGATGAAGGGGTTCATCTACATAGAAATTTTAGGAAAATTATCTCTGATAAAGAACATAATTTTACCACAAAATTGTATAATTGTATACATAATAATTCTTCCATTAGTTGAGTTTTCCTAGGATAATAGATATCTCACATAATTTTTGATTTCTCCATTTAGGGTGTTTTTTGAATGGGTGTGAAAATTGATATTCTATTGGACTATATGTGGATATTCAGTAACTATAAAACATGATTTTGGTGAATTTTATGATAGAGAAACTGTATGTGCTTCAAAACATAATGGAGGATTATCATGATTATTGAAATTCATATATTAATCAAATCATGAGAAATATATAATGAATGGTTATTGATTATGTGTTTCAAAATGTTTCTCCCACTCATGGAATATAGAGTATTAATAGGGTTGTTAAGCTATATCCTTATTTAATTTTACATTTCATGGTGTTGGTGGTAGATAGCGTTGTGGATAACTGGTCTTATCTTCAACCATAGATTGATAAGATTAATTCATTCCCATGTATTATTGATTCTGAAATAATATTACGATTAATGTCATGACATTGATTTGGGAGTGTTGGAGAGTGGGGTTGTTGTGTTGTTTGTGTAGTGGCATGTTGAGATTTATAATTTCTATTAAAATTAGTCTCTTGTTCACAACATTCCTTTGATAATTTTATTATATAAGAATAGTGTTTTGGAAGAATGTATCTGAGAAAGACTATTATATATCTGGGCTTAGAAAATTGAGTTCTACTAGTATTTATTATTTTGGTGGTGTTGAGGTGGGTTTCATGTTAATATGTTTGATGTATCTCATTCTCCTTTATTTTTTCTATTTTTGTGTGATAGTGAGATTATTATCTCAGTGGTGTCTTATATGGTATTTGGTTTTTGATTTTTTTAGTGTCCAAGGTCTAGTTTTCATTCATGAGGAAGAGAATCATTTGAGAGGTATTTAATGTTTTTGTATATATTTTCTCAATCCTCTATAATTGATTTTAGATGATATAGACGTCACGAGTGAGTTGAGAAGTGAATGGATGAATATATGTTGAGTATTAGTGTAAATTAGTGATGGAAGAAAAAATTGACCCACAATAGTATGATGTTGTGTTTTGGAGTTTTTGATAAGTGTTATGGTCTCTCAAAGAGTCTTTATGGCATGATAACTTGATTTATATTATAGGTGTTGGGGATGAGTGTGTTTCATTTTTTGTCATTATTTCACCATGATGTATTTTGGGTGATTTCAAATTTCTGTGGGATATTGTCTAAGATATTTTTGGAGGGTGATGATGAAACATTAAATGTGAGGATTCTAGTAATTATAATGTAATTTGGTTAATTGAAATGTAATGTTCATTGGTCTTATCAAATTTTCAATGGTTTTGACACAGAGATATTAGGGAGAAATATGGATATTTCATCCATGGATTTTTTAGTTCCATTTTTCCAACCACCATTGTGTTACAACGTTACACATTGAATTTTTAATCGTCCATTTTAATAATAATTTATAGTAATTTTTCATGTTCCACATTGTTTCATTTTATCAATTATGGCTGTTTGAGTCCCCATGGGTTTTCATAAAATCCTCAAACCTCACCCATTATGTGTTAGGTAATTCTTTATCAAGAGGCTTGAATTACATCACTCTAACGACCCAAAGTTTTTCAACGGAAAATTCCCTTCATATACTTATGTCGTAAAATAACATGAAAACACAAAATAATGAACTACTATGTGCTAAGTGACCTTTAAACATATGTTTGTCACTCCTATGTTTGGAATTTTGAAAATCAGACAATCAAGCCTGTGTTCCAGAAGATTTTTGGAGTCTATTGAAATAAAAATAATTTTTGGTGAATCGTAACGTACCATTAGGAATAGTAACATACCGTTATGAATATTAATATGACCCTTATAAATAGTATATCATCTAGCATAAAAGTAACATTACCTGTGAATAATAAAATAAAATTTAGACAACTTAGTAAGTGACAACTTGACCTTAGTAAACGTTTTATTATTTTGTATGTCATAAATAATTTATTATTTTAAAAGAATATTTATTTCCCTAAAATGTATTCATAAATTATTGAATTAATTTCTTATTGTTTTTAGTTAATTTTATAAGACCCTGCATAATCTTTGAAAGCACTATAAATCAGTTTTAATCTTAAAAGCAGTTTTTTAGTAAATTATGATTTTAAATAAATATTAAATTAATAAAATTTAGAAGATTACTTTTGAAAAATGGACTTAATTTTTTGATTCTACACGTTGAAAAATTGTTGGGGTAAATTTTTGGGATTTTTCTAAGAAACATGAATTTTTTATGAATAGTATGATATGATAATTCACAATAAATACCAAATAATGTATTAATTGAGTCATCGATGATGCTCTGTCGATGTAAGCCCAATTGTTTTGGGATTACATTATAAAAATAATATTCTTGGTCATTCAAGACTCACAATTCATTATCTTGTGGGGAAATAATAAACTAATGAATTTTATATTAAGGAAACCCCTCTCCCCTCCACTATAAAAGCCACCCTTCACTCCCTCTTTTCCTCACACCTCTCAAGCTCGAAGACTTATCTAAACTATTCCAATAAATCTTCTCTATCCCCTCCCCCACGTCAAAAATCTTCTGGTCTCATCAAAAGACCAAGACTAGCTTCCTTAAGGAGGATCTCAAGAGGAAGATTTAAGATGTAATTTCTCTCCCTCTTCTCCTTTAATTTCCTTTCAATTTCAAGTTCATTTCTTGATCTCTCCCCAAATATTTTCATCTAAGTTATATTAAAACTCCTGTATTATACATATAATGTATTTTTATGATGCTAATGGGATTTTATATCACCCCACCCCCTTTCTCTCTTCCTTTTATTTTATTAAAGAGAACGTTGTTCATGAGGTGTTAAATTTATCACCTTCAAAAACAACATGCTCTCTTCTTCCATTTCTACCTTCAGATATGGTCATGAAACCATTTTTAAGGTTGATCCAGAATATGTTATAGGTATTATGTCCTATTTAAAGTTTTTTAACTGACTTATGAACATATTACTATGTGATAAGTTAAAAAAAGTTCGTTGTGATCCAAAAACCGCCCAAATTGACCCAAATAACCATCATTTAATTCTTAGCTAATGATTCAACCACATGGATATAATGTAATTCATTATAAAATAATTCAAACTCCTGTAATATAATTAATTTCATGTAATTTCATTTCTGGATGTTTACTCATCATCTACCCAAACTTCAATTTAAGAACACAAGTGAACCACCCGAGAAAAACCATAAAAACGAACATCCTCGAACAATGTTTTTAAACTCTATAATTCATCCAAGGGAACATAATATGATATAATGAAACCAGAATTAACCCTATTAATGTAAACTTGGTTATGGATTTCTAATTAATGAATATAATTTCATTATACAGGACATTAAGGGAAGGGAACATCCAGGTACAATGTAAGGGGAAATCTCGAACCCAATTTTCTTCCTTCATGTTCTCTATCTTTCACTCCATTTTTGATATGGTTACTCCTCAAATATCTTTTATTCATCATTTCCTTTACTTTTATTGGATATAAATGTTTTTCACTGGTTTTTTATTTCCATAAAAAAATTTTCCAAAAGAACTCTTCTTTTAAGAAAACCCCATTTACTTCTCACTCAAGGTGGACGGTTCTTGTAACTTGTTTGTTATTCCCCCATTATTTTAGGAAACCCAAAGCTTATGAATGTGTTATTATGAGATGAAACCCATTCCTTTTCATGGGTTTATTATGTTAATTTATGATATATGTACATTGTGGCATGAATGATAAATGATAATGTTATGATGGGATGGGTGCGCCCGGAATTATATAGCGCAATATGAATGTTTAAATGTGACGTGTGCGCCTGGAATTATATAACGCTCCAATGCATTGGGTAAAGTGATGAATATCATGAGTAAATGTGATATGATGTGTGAACAATATTCTAGCTTGTTTCAAAAGTATGTGTGGTAGTTAACCACTAAGACATGATGTTATATTTTTATGCATTGCCACATTTCAAGTCTTTTATTTATGATCCTCTCATGTTCATGATCTTCTGCCTATGTTATGATTATGCTCACCCCATGATATATTTTTCTTATCTATCCTTTCACTGGGATTCTTGCTCATCCGTTTTAATGTATATCCTCAGGTGGCTACATGTACTTAGGAGAGGACAAGTGCCAATAAGAAGCAATAGAAGAAGAAATTAAATGAATGTTTATGCTTGATGTTGTATTTGTTATGTATGCTCCTTGTTTTCCCAAGACACTAAACCTTTGGATCCTCTAAGTGTAATACTATTATGTTTTTTATCTTTGAAATGATTTAATAGTAATGTAAGAAAAGGTTGGGTCCCTATAGTTGGTATCAGAGGAAAGGTTTATTTAATTTGAGAAATAGGATTAGTGAACCCTAGAAAAAACATCTAGTATGAGACTAAGTAGAAATATGCACACAATAATATTTTACTAGGGATACCATATGTTATGTTTTTAGTATAATTGTATAAATGAATAAGTTCTTTATGACTTGTTTAGTTATGTTTTGTTCTATCCTTTTCTATTTTAGAAAATGGTGGGAACCAAGAGAAATCAGGCCAACAACTCATGCGAGGGCCAATGCAATGATTTCCCAAATGACATCCCCAATGATTTGGGAGGTGGAGTTCAAAACATTATGGCGGTGCTTACCCAATTATCTTAGGTTATGAACAATAACCATAATAATGGGGAACATCCTCCTTCACCAAAGAGGTATAAATTGGCTATTGAATGTTTTATGCGGCAACGACCACTGACGTTTTGAGGATCTTTCGATCCACTAGTTGCAGAATAGTGGATCAACTCCATATAGAAGATATTTTACGCTCTTCACTATTCTGAGACGGATAAGGTGACTCCAGCAATTTATCGTCTAGATGGTGAAGACGATCAATGGTGGGTTTTGATTAAGAACACCAAGCCAAGGGAGGAAATTGAAAAGATGGAATGGGAAGACATTAAGATAATGTTTATGAATAAGTACTTCCCATGAACTCTTCGCATGAAGATGGAGAGAGAATTCATAGGGCTCAAGTAAAAAATAAGGAGAATCTGTCACAACCTATGATTCAAATCTCACAAGGCTTACAAGGTACACATTGGGTTTTGTTATCAACAATGATAGCAAACTTGATAGATTCTTTAGTGTATTAAAGCCACACCATCGAAAGGCTCTTGCAATTCGAGACTTTAGGAGTGATGAAAAATTTGTTCAGTGTGCTCTCAAAGTAGAGATGGAGTTCGGATAATGGTCTCATGGATATGGTGATAAGAAAAGAAAGATGGAGTTTCAAGATGTTGGATCTAATGATAAATGGGGGAAGAAAAATCAATGAACCATATGCCAAAAATGTGGGAAGTTGCACAATGGGAACAACCTCAAAGGGACGGGGAAATGCTTCAAGTGTGGGAAAGAAGGACACCATCCTCAAGAGTGTCTAAAAGACACCAAAAGGAAGGATAATATAGCCGATGAAAGGATTGAACCATTCGTCATTAAATGCTACAACTGTAAGAAGTTATGGCACTATGCAAACCACTGCACTAAACCTCGAGTTCTCGAGGGTAATCAGCATCAGCAGCCACCAAATCCAAAGGAACAAGGGAAGGATTATGCCATCACTACTGTGGAGGTGGAGAATGATAATGAAGTCATACACGGTACACTTCCTATTCACTCAAGAATGGAAAAAGTATTATTTGATTCTGGTTCTACGCATTCCTCTATATCTTGAAAGTTTGCTAGAACTATAGAATCGAAGCCCCGAAACCTTGAAGTGTAGATATCTGTAAAAACACCAAGTTGTGCAATCATTGCAACCCAAGTGTTTGAATCTTCTCCTGTTGGCGTATGTGGGAAGATTCTTCATGAAAATCTTGTAATTCTTCCCTTGGTGGAATTCTACACTATAATGGGAATGGACTGGATCTCGTTATATAGAGGACATATCAACTGTCTGGAAAAGGAAATATATTTTCATATTCTGAACCATCCCAAGCTCATATACAAATGCAAGGAAGATCATGAATCTTATTTGAATAATACTTCAATGGTGTGGGTGTCGATTCCCAATGAAAAAGTATAACTCTCCCAAATGGTTGAGTCGAAGGGAAGTTCCATCCTTGAGGAAATTCACATCACGAGGAATACATTGATGTATTTCCCGAAGAGTTAGCCAGAATTCCCCCGGATCGTGAGGTAGAGTTTTCAATTGAACTCATACCCGATGCTACTCCTATCTCGAAGTGCCCCCATAGGATGGCTCCTATAGAACTGGAGGAGTTAAAGAAGTAGCTGGAAGAACATCTTGACAAAGGGTTCATATGCCCTAGTGCATCACCATGGGGTGCACTAGTGATCTTTGTGAAGAAGAAGGATAAAAAAATGTGGTTTTGTATCGATTATTGGAAACTCAACAAGATAACCATAAAGAACAAGTATCATCTCCCAAGGATTGATGACTTCTTTGACCAGATATGAAGAGCTCAATAATTCTCAAAGGTGGATCTTCGTTATAGATATCATCAGGTAAAGGTGAAGAAGGAAGATATTCAAAAGACTACCTTCCGTACAATGTATGGGAACAATGAGTTTTTGGTGGTTCCCTTTAGATTTACTAATGACCCTGCAATCTTCATTGTTTTGATGAACAGAGTATTTAGACATTACCTCGACAAGTTTTTTGTAGTGTTTATCTATGATATTCTCATCTACTCGAAGAGTAAAGAGGAATATGAAGAACATCTAAGACTTTTGTTGGAAACATTAAGAAAGGAGAAGTTGTACAGAAAGTTATGCAAGTGTGACTTTTGGATGAATCAAGTCACGTTATTGGGACATGTGATCACAAGTGAGGGAATTTCTGTGGAACCTTCAAAGACAAAGGTGATTGAGGAATGTCCCATGCCCACTAGTGTCATAGAAATAGGTTGTTTTCTTGGATTAGCTAGGTACTACCGACGTTTTGTGAGAAACATCTCATAATTGTCAAGCCCGGTAACTATGTTAACAAGGAAAGGGGTAATGTATGTCTGGATGGAATAATGTGAGGGAGGCTTCAAGGATCTAAAGAGAAGGTTGATCACTGCACCTGTACTCACACTACCAAAAATTGGAGAAAGTTTTGTGATATACAGTGATGCTTCAAAGAAAGGCTTGGGTTGTGTACTCATGAAAAATGATAATGTGATAGCCTATGCCTCACGATAGTTGAAGATCCATGAGCAGAACTACCCGACGCATGATCTAGAGCTGACAGCCGTGATTTTTGCATTGAAAATCTGGAGGCACTACCATTATGGCGAGAAGTGTGACATATAAACTGACCAAAAGATCCTAAAGTATATATTCACACAAAAGGAGCTCATCATGCGTCAAAGCAGGTGGTTAGAGCTAATCAAGGATTACGATTTCTCTATTCACTATCATCCTGGAATGACAAACAAGGTGGCTGATGCTCTAAGAAGAAAAGATCCTTCTGCTCTATCCATGCTACGGATTGAGAAATACCCTATCTTCTTAGATATGCAAAGGATGGATTTGGGAATTTTAATGGCAGGGGATACATCCTACCTTACCCAAATGATTGCACAAAAATCCATCCAAGAGAAGATTAATGAAGTACAAAGTGATGATGTGGAGATACAAAAGAGGCTGAATGCAGTAAAAAAGGGAAGCTAAGCCCAAGGTATATTGGACCCTTTGAGATCCTTGACCGTATAGGAGCCGTGACCTATCGTTCTAAACTTCCACCAAATATGGCACAAGTTCATGATGTGTTTCATATATCACTACTGAGGAAGTACATACCAGAACAGTCACATGTACAAAACTCAAAGGTGGTGCAGCTAGAAGATGATATCTCCTATGAGGAGTAGCCAGTAAAGATTCTGGATCGGATAGATAAGGTTCTATGAAACAAGAAAACTCATCTTGTCAAAGTGTTTTGGAGGAACCATAAGTTCTAGGAAGCAACTTGGGAACCAGAAGAGGCAATTAAGGAGAAGTGCCCTCACCTGTTTTTGTAAAGTGAAATTTTGGGGGCGAAATTTCTTAAGGGGGGAAGAATGTAACGACCCAAAGTTTTTCAATGGAAAATTAAAATCTTATATTTATGTCATAAAATAACATGAAAACACAAAATAATGAACTTCTAAGTGCTAAGTGACCTTTAAACATATGTTTTTCACTCATATGTTTGGAATTTTGAAAATCTAACATGCACGGTTGTGTTCAAGATGATTTTTGGAGTCTAATGAAACAAAAATAATTTTAGGTGAATTGTAATGTACCCTTAAGAATAGTAACATACCCTTATGAATAGTAATATGACCCTTATGAATATTAAATCATCCAACATAAGAGTAACATTACCTATTAATAATAAAATAAAATTTAGACAACTTAGAAAGTGACAATTTGACCTTAGTATACGTTTAATTATTTTGTAAGTCATAAATAATTAATTACAATTAATTATTTTAAAAGAATATTTATTTCCCTAAAATGTATTAATAAATTATTAAATCTATGTCTTATAGTTTTTAGATAATTTTATAAGACACTACCTAATTTTGAAAGCACTATAAATCAGTTTTAATCATAAAAACTGTGTCTTTAAGTAAATTATGATTTTAATTAAATGTTAAATTAATAATATTTAGAAGATTATTTTTAAAAATAAACTTCATTTTATGATTCTACACATCAAAAAATGTTTGGGGTAAATTTTTTGGAATAATTCTGAGATACATGAATTTTTGATGAATAGTAGAATCCGATAATTCACAATAAATGCCATATAATGTATTAATTGAGTCATCAATGATGATCTTCCGATGTAAGCCCACTTGGTTCAGGATTACATTATAAAATTACTATTCTTGGTCTTTCAAGACTCAATATTCCTTATATGGTGGGGAAAAATAAACTAATGAATTTTATATTAAGGAAACCCCTCTCCCCTCCACTATAAAAGCCACCCTTCACTCCCTCTTTTACTCACACCTCTCAAGGTCGAAGCCTTCTATAAACACCGCCTAAACATCTTCCCTAGGCCCTCCCCCACATCAAAAAGCAGCTGGTATCATCAAAAGACCAAGACTATATTCCTTAAGGGGGATCTCAAGAGGAAGATTTAAGAGGTAATTTCTCTCTGTCTTCTCCTTTAATTTCCATTCAAGTTCAAGTTCATTTCATGATCTATCCCAACCTATTTTCATCTAAATTTTATTGTAAATACATTATTATACATCTATGGAATGTTATGATGCTAATGAGATATTATATCACCACACCCTATTTCCCTCTTCCTTTTATTTTATTAAAGATAACGTTGTTCATGAGGTGTTAAATTTATCACCTTCAAAAGCAACAAGCTCTCTTATTCCTTTTCTACCCTCAGATATGGTCATGAAACCATTTTTCAGGATGAACCAGAATATTTTATATGTATTATTTCCTATTTAAAGTTCTTGAACTGACTTATGGACATATTACTAAGTGATAAGTTAAAACAAGTTCGTTGTGATCCAAAAACTGCCCATATTGACCCACATAACCATCATTTAATTCTTAGAAAATGATTCATCCACATTGATCTAATTTAATTAATTATAAAATAATTCAAGCTCCTGTAATATCATTAATGACATGTAATTTCATTTCTAGTTGTTTACTCATGTTCTACCCAAACTTCAATTTAAGAATACAAGTGAACCACCCAAAAAAACCATAAAAACGAACATCCCCGAAAAATATTTTTAAACTCTATAAGTCATCCAAAGGAACATAGTATGACATAATGAAACCATAATGAACACTATTAATGTACACATGGTTCTGGATTTATAATTAGTTAATATAATGTCATTATACAGGACATTAATTAGAAGGAAGCTTTTGGGTACAAGGTAAGGGGAAATCTCGAACCCAATTTTCTTCCTTTGGGTTCTCCCTATTTCACTCCATTTTTGATATGGTTACTCCTCAAAGATATTTTTTCATAATTTATTTTACATTTATGGGATATAAATTTTGGTAACTGGTTTTTATGTCCATCAAAATGTTTTCCAAAAGAACTCTTCTTTTAAGAACACCCCTTTTACTTCTCACTAAATTGGGCGGTTCTTGTAACATGTTTGTTATTCCCTCTTTATTTTAGGGAACCCAAACCTTATCAATGTGTTATTTTGAGATGAAACCCATTCCCTTTCATTATTTCACTATGTAAATTTATTATATTTGTTCATTGTGGCATGCATGAATAATGATAATGTTATGATGCGACGGGTGCGCCCGGAATTATATAGCGCAATATGAATGTTTAAATGTGACAGGTGCACCCGGAATTATATAGCCCTCCAATGAATTTGGTATAGTGATTAATCTAATGATTAAATTTGAAATGATGTTTGAACAGGATTCTAGCTTGTTTCAGGAGTATTTGTGGTAGTTAACCACTAAGACATGATGTTACATTTTAATGCATTGCCACATTTCAAGTCTTTTATTTATGATCTTCTCATGTTCATGATCTTCTGTATATGTTATGATTATGCTCACCCCATGATATATTGTTCTTATCTATCCTCTTACTAGGATTATAGATCACCCCTTTTGATATATATCCTCAGGTGGCTACATTTACTAAGTAGGGGACAAGTGCCAATAAGAAGAAATACAATAAGAAATCAAATGAATATTTATGCTTGATGTTGTATTTGTTATGTATGGTCCTATTTTTCCCAAGACACTTAACCTTTGGATCTTATATGTGTAATACTATTATGTTTTTTATCTTTGAAATGATGTAATAGTAAAGTAAGAAAAGGTTGGGTCACTATAATCACTGAGGTCAATTTTCCTTGGTTTATTTAGGTTGTTTCTTTTTTTTTTACTTATGTAAATTGAGGTTTCTATGTTGTGCATGACAAGTTCAATATATAGAGGGTTTATGTGTTGGTATGGGATATAAGTTGTTAGTAAAATCATGGGATTTTTTTTGGGGGTTGACCTTTCTTTTTGTCTCTCAGTAGCTCCCTTTTACCCAACTCGGAAAAGAAACTATTGCAGTAGACCAAGACCATTGAAATAGTCCAATTGCCCGTGTTTGTTTCATCCACTATTATCATAGAATCATATATTAATCAAAGGTCATGTTATGCTCATAGTAGACTATTGTAGGTAGCTGACGGTGGAATATTTTGACAACTTAATTTTTTAAAATATCATTTTATGAATTATTATTTTATTTAATAAATTATTAATAATTAATAATAAAATTGAAAATATAAAAATGATATACTGTTTATTTATCACCATATTATTTCAAATTATTAATTCATTTTATTTTTTCAACATAATCACTACACTTCCAACCATGCCACTCATCCATATATTACTCGTATATAATTGAACTTGCATGTCTTTATATGTTGTAAATATTACATAATAATTTGTCAAAATATAATACATTATTCCAATAACTAGTAAGAAACATTATTAATTCGTAATTAATTGTTAATTAGTAATTATTAATTAAAAAATATTTATATTTAATTAATATAATTAATAATTAAAAAAATAATCAGTACTGGAAAAAAAGTTAGTAACATTTATAAATTATAAATTATAAATTAAAAACTACAAATTATTTAATAATTGTGAATTATTAATTATGAATTATTAATTAAAATGAGTACATTATAATAATTGAAATTTATTTATAATTCATGAAAACTAATTAATACATCATAGACACTAAATATGAATTAATATTATATGTTTGTTATAAATAAATTATTAAAAAAAGTTACTAATAAATAATTAGTAAATAATTGTAATTAGAAATAATTATTATTCAATTGTGAATAATTAATATAAAAATTAAACATTTAAATTAAAAATTTAGCAAATAATATGTAATAATAAATAATAATAATTATATTAATAAATAATAATTAGTAATTAAGTAATAATAATTATTAATAATTAATACTTATTAAAGAATAATTAACAATTAGTAATATAAATTTATTAATCAACAAGTGTTCATAAATAACTAATATTTAATAACAAATTCAATAAAAAATTATTAATTAATAATTAACAGTTAAATAAAATATAATCAGAATTAAATTATTAGAAATTACATATTTTATAATTGTAATAATTGTTAATTATTTACAGTTAATTATTTTTTATTGATATATTGAAATCAATGAATGTTAAAATAAATGAAATACCCACCCACCCATGGACTAGTAAGGATATGTCACACACCATTCTAAAAGATGACCCTCCCCAAAGCATGACCATTATATTTTTAAATGGCCTGAACACCTAATATATTTTGGCATAATTTCCTAGGGGCCCAAAGGCCCAATATCAATGCATTAAGGATGATTTTATTAAATAGTATCATTGCTACAACATCTCTTTTGATACTATATTCGACGCAGCTACAATACCCCTCATTGCTACAATTCCCTCCAAAAATAGTCATACAATACTTTTTCTATAGTACCCTTAAAAATACCTCCACATTGGCAGTTGTTAGTGGTCAAACCATTGACCAACAAGATATAGTGGAGTAGCTCGTACCACTCATATTGAATTTTGACATCAATAGTTATAAATTTAAATATAAATTATTATCAATTTAATAAAAATAAATTAATAATTAATAATATATTAGAAAAGGTTTTAGAATTAGTTTTTCATTCCACCCATGCCCCAAAAAATTATGAAATGAACAAAGGAAGTTACTTTGTGAAAAAGAAGAAGTGCATTGTGTTTTCACCATCATGGTGTTTAATTATTACAAATAGGAAGACCAAAAAATATAAATCACTCGGATCATCATATAAGAAAGTGAAAGGAATTTTCTAATAATTTTGAAAACCCCCACGTAACTCTGGCCACTTTGAAATCATTAGTAATATTCCATGAAATAACTATCTATTTTAGACATAAAAAATTAGTAAAAACCTAACTATCCATCCCATAATTTCACTCAAAATATATTAGATATGTTAGAATCCAACAATTTTTATAATTTCTAATATCATATCTACATGTGATCCTTTCAACATCCCCAACAACATTCATTTCCCAATAGTGTAGTCTTTATCTTTCAAAAACAACTAGATCATTACATTAAAATCACAAAAAAGATACAATAATAAATGTAAATAGTTTGGATTCGACTAGAATCTCTCGAAAATAGAATAATCTCACACCCAACATCCATTTTACAAGAAATTTTTTGAGTCATCATAGACTCCATAATCTATAGTGGTAAGGTAGGTTTCTAGTGTGTTTGTTATAGAAATCTTAGAGTTACCACGATGTATAAAACATAAACAACACTACTTGGATTTCCACCATATTTTGTTTCACTTCCATTTTCATATTTAATCAATTACTTCCTCAAACATTAGATGCATACCACCAGAATCATTCTCTATGGGTGATATTTAACCATACTGTGAACAAAAATGACACAAAATCACATTGTGTAAGTATGTGTAAATACAATCACTATTACATTAAACAAATGAGCCTTATGTATTTAATAATTTCAAGCCTTACATTATAAGATTACAAATAAAAAAATAATGTTTCATAAATATAATATTGAGGGCCAAATGATCCTAGATCTCATACACGACCACTAAGACTAAAAGCGGCAACCAGACCAAATTGTTAACCACCAATGTAAACATAAGACTCCATGTGAGGCCCTTAGAATCATAATTACATGTAAACTAAAAAATATTCCAGTAGAATAAATATTTCAAATTATTATACAATAGTAATTAATCATCCAAGATCATGTGTTACAAAAATCTAAAAACTAATGGGAAACACAAAGGGGTAACACATACATTAACTATGAGAAGGCAGGTTATTCTCAAAAACAATTTCTGTTCCAAACAACAATACTCCACAGGAAGCCTCGGGCAATCAAAATTCATGTTCTAATTATATTATGAATTTATTTTTAAGATCATACATTATCTAAGGTCTAGGTATCAACATTGAACTCCACCATCTTATATCATGCATATTCCAACACAATCTATTCATCCTTAAAACAGTAAATTTCATTTATAAAACACATCATAATTATATGATTATTATTCATGAGCTTACTGAAATATTATATACATTCATCATCAGGGGAAAGTGAAGAGATATGTTATTTATAGAACGAATATGGGAAAACAACAACTAGATATGGAGGAATACCCTTTTTAAAATCCTATAGGATCTACTGATAATAGTAATATCTACTTAAAAGTGGTCTTACATTTTCCAAAATCGTTATTTTGTGGGGTGATGAATCTATCAAATCCCACCATTGGTTTCGTACATTTTTTTGCAATTGGCTAAATGTAATCCTCTTCTATTAGGTAATCAATTTGCATAAAATCTTGTATATATTCAACTAAATCACTATAATACTCATGTTCCCTAATTATAGATTGGATGATAACATCCCAATTACT
Source organism: Viscum album (assembly GCA_963277665.1). Lineage (NCBI taxonomy): Eukaryota > Viridiplantae > Streptophyta > Magnoliopsida > Santalales > Viscaceae > Viscum > Viscum album. The sequence continues at coordinate 1,282,890,373 of OY728127.1, forward strand.
AATATGTTCCTCTGGAAAAAACACACCATTTTCTAGTGTTATCCTCCTTAAATATGTTTTATCCTTCTATTTAAAAACTGGTTTAGAATAAAAAATTTCATCCACCAAATTATATAATTCCAAAACCCAAAGAGCGGGATCACATTGAAGACATCATCAACTATTAAATACCCTACAGTCAATTGATGATATTGTGGGAATTACTTCCAAAGGGTTTAAAAATTACCCTTGTTTTACTAAATTTTCTTCTTTATTTATCAATAATTACTTCCAAATATAACTTATGATATCCATTATCTAATAATTCTATGTTTTTACAAGTAAGAGAGCAGGGAGTGGTTGTTATACTATTTAATAATTTCAATAATGGGGTTTAGCTCCACCATTACATAAACTCCACCCTCATTATTCTCCATCATTAATGTTTTTCTTAATTGATCAATAAAATTTTAGATTATTATGGCTCCCAGATGGTTTTAATCACATTGTAAATATTCCTTTATTTTGTGTGTGTGTGTGAAGAAAATTAAAACCCATCCAGTAATGCATCACACATGGCTGTCCGAAAAAAAATCTAATATATTCTAGAATTTTACTACATACATACAGGTCTTTTGCTTCTATTCCTTGTTGTTCAGTCAATGATTTATAATATTTTCTATCTCGGTGAGGTTGAATTGATCCCTGAAGACACAATTTGATTCTACATCACCCCAACTCCGACAGACATAATCATCATGTCCCAAATCCCTAGTTGAAAATGGTAGTAACCCTCTAGATGTACATCAGGTGGTGAAGGAGGTTAGGGGATCGACAACAGAAATGATCCAGATGAGAGAAACTAATAATTTTGGAACAAGAAAATGAATAATATGCTCCAAGAATGAGTACATGGTTATGTAATCAACATTGGTGGTGTCAAACTCCAGGAATATTGATGGTGCTGGATCCCATTCTCTACACTCTACCAGCATAATTAATCTTCATACTCACCATTATGGATACAACCAAGGAGGCATGGGACATCGTAAATACCATGAGAATTATTATATAACACCTATTCTAGTCCAATTCTTATAATATGATCAAGGAGTGTAAAATTATTATTTTTCCCAATGGTGAATTAGTGGATGAAATTGGGATGGGGCTCACTGGGTTGGTCGACCAACTCACCCTTATCAGAAATCTCGAGCCTCTAGACAAGGTCATTGGAATTTTCAAGTGACCAATCCCCTCTAGGTTCCCCAAAAATCCTCTTTATATTGAGGTTATTATCAAAATATTGACTCTCTCTTTAGAGGAGTTAACAGGGAGAAACTACGTGGAGGAGGACCATTTGGAGCCAGCACCCATCATTGACTATAGAGGGAATTTTATCCTCACCGAGGGGGATTCTATTTCATAGATATAGGAGAGACATTAGGGGGGGAGATCCTTTAATGGTTCCAAAACTAGAATGTGGAATGACTGATAACCTTGTAGGGGTGACAGGGGATCCGACAACTGCCATGCTATCTAAAGAGACCAATGTCTCTATTAATGTACCATGACACTTATTCAACAAACCACATTACAGGTTTCCACAATGGCTTATCTAAGAATAATTATGTGATCTTCATCACCTTTAGTTTTGGAGATTGATTTGTCATAAATATCAAGGGGTGTAGGCCGATCTTGTTAACCAGCAAGACCGGTGAGCACCACATAATCATAGTGGAGTACTTCATAACAAGGATCACCACCAAAATCATTGGTATCTAAAAGAATCATGATAATGTTATCATAGTAATAATCTACGAGGCATTTTGAACATATGTACCTAGAAATGATGCCTATAATCTAGGGAATATCTTTTACCTGATTGTTTTTACAAGCTAAGACACAATATTTCTCAACCCACATGATTGTCTCTAAGATGGTTGAAGGTGACGTGGCACTGTGACATGATATATGGCCACATGAATTTGCAGGATCTGTGAAAGCTAGTTCATCATGATGTTGTATGAGGTATTCCATAGATTGATTAGGTGGATAAATTTTGTGAAAGATTACTCACTGGGAAGAAGTAGGGAGTTTATTTTTCTATGAAATAAAAGCATTATGCAGACCACATTCTTGACCATATACACATTGACCTCTATGGGCCGATCATGCCAACAAAACCAAGAGAGAAATGTTACATTCTTATGATTAGGGATGATATCAGCTACTACATGTGGATTTATCTATTAATTATAAAATTCCATGCTCTATCCATAATTATTATTTTTTAGACACATTGTTATTGGTGATAGGGAAAAAACTAATGGTCATCTGCATACACCACTGTGGCAAGTTAACTTTTGGGGAATTTGGTGAAAACCATTTCGAGTGTGCTATATTATGGAATCATACAATTCCCTTTTCACCAAAATAGAGTGAGTTCATTGAATGATGCAAACAAAAAGTGGTTTCCATGGAATTAAGCATGATGACGTAAAAGGGTCTTCCTCATAAGTTCTAGGGGAATGCCATCTCCATTTCCGTCTTCATCCTCAACTGGGTTCCAACACATATCCTAAATGGGATGATGTTGTATGATTCCTGATAAGGAAATTGAACAATAGTCAATATATCCAATCCTTTGGCTAAATTGTATATGTATAGAACATCAACACTCATGTGAAGAAGCTGGATGACTAGATTATAGTGAGGATATTCATTGAGTACAATTAAAAGTCCAAGATAGACCATGTGTATGACCCCATCATCGAGCATGTTCTTGTAATGTGAAATTTTGTATTCGATGAGAAGAAGAAGTGGGATTCTAGTGATCATAATGAACATGTTGTGTAGAATATTTAGGATCCATTCACCATTTAAAACAATAGTGAATGTATAATATGGGTGATAGAGAGCAGTTACACTATCGGAGACCAGATACCATCATCGACACCCACTAGAACGTGCTTTGTAGATGCTAAAACACCACATGTTCAAAAGGTGATGATCACTCCATCTATCATTGTGGATTTCACCACACCATTGTAAACCATGGAGGAATTACATGACGTTGATCACGATGTCATCACACATTATTTTATCACCATCGACAATATGATTAGACCGAGAGAACCACCTGGGATTGTAGTGTGCGAGCTCTAATCGGGTGAGTTACATATCCCAATGACATACAAGAAAACCACCTTTGGAAAAGTATAACAACAATTTTTTGGGCATAAGAGAAAAAAATTATAGAAGAAAACATTGAGTGTAGGGTTCTAAATAGAAATCCCACACACATCCCTAGGTGTGGGTGAAAAAATGCATTCCATCGGATGCCCAAAAGTATATTGGCATACAGCATGGACAACCTTATTGACACCTTGATGCCATGAACACCCTCCTTCATACAGAATTTATTTTTGAGAAGATGTAGGTAAGAATTAAGAAGGATTTCAGGTTGGATTAGTACATGGTCAATCTCACGAAGTCACTTGGGTGCACCAAATTTTCAATGTTGTAGATAATATTTGAAATCATTGAGATCTGGTGGGCGTGAAAAAATTCAGTGGGTGGATGTTGATTAATTTCAATAATGGGGATTAATTACAATGATATTTTCACTCCGCATTATTATTCTACATCATTAATGTTTTTCATTATGGATCAATGCGGGTTCACCTCAATAAGTCTCCCATGTTATTTTAATTTTATTTTAAATGCACTTTTATTTTCCATGTGTGTTTATAAAGAAATGGAAACCCCTATAGAAATGCATCACACTTGGTGTTTTCCAAAAATATATTATGTTATAGAATTTTTCATCATCTATCAATGTATTTCTTTTAGGTTTTATGTGGATCAGCTACGAATTTCCACCACATACTACCACAGACTTCATGGGAATGTCCAAGTCCATGATAATTTTTATAGTAATGTGGAGAATTTTAATATTAAAAGTCTGGGTAAAAGGATGAATTTCTATTTTAAAACAAATAAGATGGAATAGGTTGGGAGATATCAATTTTAGTGTAAAACGTAGCTACAATGGGTCTTGGATGTTTTTTGGTATAAGATCATGTTTTGGAGGATGAAATATTAAATAAGAAATTAGAAAAGGTGAAACTTGTTTAAATAGATTATGTATAAATCCAAAAAATCCTGGCCTTATGGAAAAAATGGGAGTTTAAATGTAATTGTCAAAATTGGGCGACCATTTCATAACAGTTATAGGGAATTACACTAAAACCCATATCATCCATATCAAAAATCGATAACAGCCATTTTCAGAGGAAAATAAAAAGTGAAAATATGATATGTTTAGAAAGATGATGAGAAATAAAATGTATCCAAGGGATTTTATGTCATTCATAATATGTTCAAAGAATGTTTTTGCAGTGAATTTTTTTAAATAAGTACAAATTATTTACCAAAGGAGAGAATGTGTTCCACATTCATTAAAAAAATAAATCTCCATGTATCCACATTTTTTAAAGCTTCTTCCTCAATGAAATGATCATGCTTTTGATTATCATGTATAACATAGGCTTATCGACATGACCAGTGACCATAACTGCAATGCATCGAGGATCGTCAATAGTTGGGTATCATTTGTGATAACCCATAGGCATCTTCTCTGGCGTTGGTGAAATCTTATCTTCACAATTCATTAATATTTAATAAATAAATATAATAATAATAATAATAATAATAATAATAAATTTTTTCACTATATAATTATTTGTAAATAAATAATAGTAATAAATATTTATTAATTATTATAACTTCCAAAAAGAAATAAAGTTCATAGTTAAATATTAAACATTGTTTTAAATAATAAATAATATTTAATGATTAATATACAATAATTAACAATTATAAAATATATGTAAAATTAAATATTAACATATAATAATTTATTTATCTATTTTCATGGGGTTTAGAAAAATAGGAACCACAGAAACTCATCAACAAGGATGCTAAGAAGTATACAATAATTAATTATTGACAGATTAGATATTATTAATAAATAATTTGTGTCTGATAAATAAAAATTGATAATGATTAAAAAAAATAAATTATTCTTCATTTATTTATTATTTAACAATTAATAGTTATTAGTCATAAAATATTTTTTAATAATTAATAATATAATAATATTTTAATAAAACATAATAAGTAAAAATTATATTATTTTTTATTTTGAAAATAATAATTAATAAAATTGTTGTTTTATGAAACTTTTGATTATAACAATGTCCTCACAATATCCATATGTAACTTATTGTATCATGTACTAATACATGTGGCAAAAGGTTTTCTCTATTTCAGTTGGAAAAAAGCCTATGGAAATACCAAACCTACTACCATGAGAATTTTGGACCGTAGAAAATGAAGGTTGTAGTTGGTCCTATTTTTAGTATTGATTAATTATGATTTATGTAGAGGTATGTGATCAATATTTTCCCTTATATGAATTTTGTTTCTGTATAATTATCATGATTTAGTTTCCCATTAGGTGAAAAGAATAAACTATCATAATTAAGGATTTAAAATTGAGTTGAAATTGGTGGTTAGTGTATAAAATATCATTTTGATAACACTCTTATTATTTTTCTTGTTATTATTTATTGAATTTTGTGTAAACATGGTACTGTGATTTTAATTTTATTGTATTTTATAGTAGAAAAACATTCAATAGGTAAATAAAATTTTGTAATAATATAAGTAACATGCAAATTTATAAATTATCATTTTATTTTATCATTTATAGGATGTTACTAAATTCCAAATGAAAATACAAGGAAATTGAATTATAGATTGATTTGGTTCCATTAATACAGTGAGTGTTGTTGAAATTATTAGTGTAATAGAAGGGATGTGATTGTGGATTTTTTATTTTGGTGGAGTGATACGGTTTTTTTGTGGTACGATAAGGTTGGTGTGCCAAGAGTGTTGTAAATATAATAATCCTTGTCAAAATGGAATGTGAATTTGTAAATATGTCAGAATGAACATAATGAAATAAATAATTGAATGCTAGAAATTTTTTTATTGAATAAATTAAGTGGGGAATATGATATATTATAGTTGTGAAAATGTTTTGTTGAAATAAATACATGAATGATATTAATGATGAAGTGTATGTAATTTTTAAATTGATATGGACTATTAAATTAATGTGTTTAATAATTATTACCGTAAAACTGGTGAGAGAAATCTAAAATTAGAAAAAACAGTATATTTTTTATAATGTTGTTACATTGTCATATGGTGATTTTATAAATGGCAGTGTTGTTTTAGGTCTAGAGAATATGGGAAGATGATGGTATACTGTTATATATGTGTTGTGGTAAGATTATGACCATATACTGGGAACTTTAAGATATACTATAGACATCTAATATTTTCTTATTAATTTTTCACTGTCATCCATGTCATTTAATATGATCGTCTCTCATAGGCAGTTTCTGGTTCTCAATGTACACATTATTTTGTAGATATATATTATAAACTACACTATCTGTTTTTCTCTCTCTTCCATCCATAGTGTGGTTTTTATGTGGATATGTGTTATTGATGACATGAAGTAATTGACCAAAAATTAAAATAGATTTTATGTTGCTATTTTATATGTGTTTATATTTAGGTAGTATAGGACTATGGTTTCTATCTGTGACTATGATGTGGTTATGTGGTTGTGTTATGATAATATTGATGGATGACAACACCATGATGTATACCATTGTGATGTGATGGTGACTATACTAGGTTTGATGTTGGAAAGATGAACCTACTTATATTATAATCTTACTATATTTCCACGTTTCTATGATGATTTAGTTCATAATCCTTGGAAAGACTAGTATAATACTTAACCAATTATAGGAATTATGTCGGTTTCATAGTTTATTCATTGTATAATTAGTGTGCTTCTTTTAAATTAGAATGAAAGTTTTTGAGTAGGTACCAATTGATTATACAAGTATGCTCACCCTTCCACTAGTATACAATTTCAAAACTTTATATAGAAGAGTTTTATAAATACTCATACAGTACTAGTTCATTATAATATAACATATTGGAGTCAGTTTTGATGTTTTAATAGATTTTCCCTGGGTATTACCATCTATGATATCTTCTTTTATTTGTTATGTGACATTACAAGGTGTGTTTTGTGTTAATGTGTTTATTTTATTTATTGAATATGGTGCTGTATGGTGGGTTATTATTTCATTCCTGGGAATGTTGGAAAATACCTCTCATGGTGTTTTTTAATACTCTCAGTTATAGTTACTAACATGTTACATATTAAAGGAATGATTCATGTGTTATAAAATATTTAGTACTAGGTGTTTAGCATCCCGAAACAAGATCACACATACACCATCTGAGCTAGTGATCCACTATCCTTTATAATTCCTCCTTATATGCCAAAGTATTCTGAATAAAATTGTGGGTCACTGAGTTGTTAATGGGGATTATTTACACTATTCATATAAAACCATAACCAGAGAGAAAACCCCTAATTAAAAAAAAGTCACGACATCAATAAATAAGAAAGAAATATATCGAGGGTCAATCAAAATAAATTTATAATATTATAGGCATGTTACGTATAAGAAACTTGAAAACATGTACACAAATCATATATAAAAAATTCAAAAAAACAAAACAAAATAATATCTCGACATAGATTATGGACTTGGTCCTACTCCAAAATCCATTACCATCCCATCATTCTTCAATTGTACCTCTATATATCAAATCATTGGTCTCAATGACCTTATCTTTGCCTATATCCCACAAATAAATTCTATATGTGTCAAAGATGGATGGATTTGGGTGTTATTGTGAACATAGTAGGCCACCAGCAGTTGTTCCTCAAGATAATATCCAAACATATATGAGTGTATGCAATGTGAATAGTTTAGAATCCAAAATAATCATCTCGCTTAAATCACTCCATTCACAACTAGAAAAATGTTATCACATTACCTATATCATATAGTACCAGAGTAGGATGATGAACCCATTATCAGAATACATTCAGAGAGAGAATGAAACATCTCTCTTCATCTTATAAACTAAAAATAAAACACCACAAACCCTATGGATTTATAGTGAATGAGATATCACCACTCCAAATTCAAACACAACCCATTATTCATTGTTCATCATTATTACACATTTCAACACATTAACCTATGACTATACCACAAATGGTATGATTTACAATCTTACTAAGTGATCTCTAGAAAGTATAAATTCCCATGGAACATTATTGTGTATCCTTCCAACAGTTTGATTTTAAACACCATCACCCTATTCCACCTATCTATTGGGAAAACTACCAAACAATAAGTGGAAAATAGCATATAATGGACCTTTTTCAGTGTGTACATAACTCCAATGAACTCTTCTTTTTGATGATCACATCAAAAAAATATTATAAATACAACTCTGTGAGAAAAAATTTCCACACAATAAATGAATGAGATTTCACTACCACACATGTAGAAGAATCACATCTCCCTATATCCACACGGGACACACCCATCACATTACCATGGAACCTCATCAAAAAAAAAACAATTCCATGAACCATATGACTAAAATATTATGGTGAGGGGACCAAAAAATCATATGTCAAATATTATATCAATTTAGATCAATATTTAATCTTATAAAAAACTACATTACCCAAAACCTAAAGGATTAGTAGTTTTTTAGAATATATACAAAATCATCTTATTTAATGGGGGATCTCCAATATATCCCACAATATTGTTATAACATAGTATATTTCTTATACATACCAGACATTAAACTATTCTTAATAACATAGAGAAAGTAATCATAAGAATGGGTGATCTTAGATTCCAATTAAGGGAGAACATAAGTATATCAATCAATGATCATGATTGAGAGTAAGATAAAAATCTGGGTATAATAACATGATCATAACATACAAAGTGGAAACCAATTAGTCAAATATCATTAATCATGAATCATGGATTAATAATTTGATATAAAAAATGATATAAGATATAAGTTTGATGAATAATCAATAATCAATCATACTCCCTCAGAAAATATCATAAGCATAAGGCATGCATTTTGGTAAAACAAATAATCTTGGAAAAATTATTCCTTTAATCATGGTTTTAAAACAAAAAAGTCCAAAATCCTAAATCAAGATGCAATATTAAATTATTGGTTTAAAATACATGAGTTCCCACAAGATCTAAAAACAGACCAGTCTTGAAAGACTAGATACAAAAATACATTATAGCTGAACACATAACATAAAAAATAAACACATTGTGATAACATTCCTATCCCTTTCATCAAATCCATGAAAATTATACAGTTCTCCTCTATATTTCATTGGAAAAGGAAGGAAAATATAGGTTATCTGAAATTCTTAGTAAGGGGTAGTAGATAACGAATTCATAAAAATTAAACATGGAATAATTCACATGTAAATGAAAAATAATCTACATGAAATTGATTATAATGATCTACTTTTTTGTTGAAATCAAATAAAACCATGATACCAGTATTCATTAATCTCATACTGATTGAATTCATAATATTAGACAACAAAACATGGTATCAATACATTGTAGATATAAATGTGTCCTATTATGGGTTGAGGTATGTTGTGTTAGAAGTATTACTTCTTAAATTTTTATTCCTATAGTTTTGGGAATCATAAACACTTTATTTGAACATGATGAATAATTTTTTTATGTCCCAAATATTTTTGAATATTATTGTAGGAAAAATTTACATCTACCATACCTGGAAAATTTCTATTGAATTTCAAATATAAGCATACCATTAATCATTATGTTCCTATAATTGATCATGTGTCCAAATAAAAAAACATACCTTTAATTGCACCAGGAGTTAGGATTTTTTTCTTTTTAATCATATCGATAAGTCCTTACTATCAGACTAATTTTGGTACCCATTAATTTTAATGAAAAGTTATTATTTTATTGGCAATATATATGAAAGTACATTGGACTAAACTATGTTTATAATCAGAATACATAAACTTATTTATATTGTAATGATTATCTTTAACATTGTAAATGACATCAGACATTCAGTTATAAATCTGTTCTCATACACTAGCTATCTCTGGTTATTGCAACAAACACAGAAATATGATCGTTGAAGATTCATCTATAAATAGAAATTCATTTAAATATTTTGGTGCTAGTTTCAATTTAATATCAATTCACTTGAATGTTTTAGTGTGTGAACATCTCATCCTTAGTATTTGAAATTTTTTAGTGGGTTGGAAATTCTACTGAATCCATGGCAGGTTGATTCCATATGAAAATATTGTTTTTTAATAGTGTCAAATAATTGCTACTATCGATGGATTATGAAGATTGGTAGAAAGTTATATTGATCCATTGATCGAGTACTTCCAAGGATAGGAAGATAGATGATGATCATTGTTTTGAGTGTTTCCAAGGATATAAAGATAGGGCAATTCTGATTGTCGTATCATTGGATTTCTTGGTATCAAAAAAAGACAATACAATAATTATAAAACTGTGGACACCTCTAATCATTGTTATTTAATACCTCAATTTTAAGGTTAATTTAGTAAAATATTTTTAGTATTTCTTGTAATTCATTCATATTGTTACTTGTTATTTCTTGTTTATTCAAGTTTCTATTTTCCTGTGCATGTAGTAGAATTTTGGTCATTGTACTTAACATTATTTTTTTTTGTTATATTATTATAACTCTTATTATGATAAGAATATAATCAAATTTTAAATAGATCCTTTGTGATTCCAATCATCACTCTGAAAATCATACTATGTATGAGTCTAATAAATTCAAATTAAGAGGATTTCTATTTATCCTAGTTTAAATCATCTTAACTATATTGTTAAACTACAATTCAACATCACTTGTAAATATATCCATCTATGATAATTATTATTATACTACTATTTTTATCATAGAATGTTTCTATTACTATTATAATTTCTGATTTTTACATTCAATACCTTTTTCAAGTTTTTTTATGTTTTGATATACACTTTTATTTACAAACATTGTTACACTAATGTGTACTTATCAAAATGAATATTTCAATTTATTTTAAGATGGAAGTTCTTAATGTTGGATATCAATATAATTTTAATCCTAGTCAGCCATATATATTTTATGGGAATAAATAAGACAATTGGAGAGATATATTGAAGAATTTTATGTTGAAAACTGTAGCTGATAACTTCGTGATGCTTCTTTGAAAATACAATATTCTTAAAAAGAAAGTTACATCTCTTATAAATGTTTATAATTTGGAATTTAAATTGAAATAATAATTCAAAAATAATATATTATATTCTATTTCAAGGAATATATATTTCCATATATAATTTTTTATTATTCTAATAGAATCTGGAGTAATTAGATGGTACAGCTTCTGGTACATCAAAAGTTAGGGAATCTTGGAGAGCTATGTCGAGATATGATTACCATGATTTTTATTTTATAATTGGATAATATATTAAAAATATTCATCAATGGAATATGAAAATTATAAATATTATAGAATCAATTGGTGAACAAGGACTTGATTATGCAATTGTCATAGATAATCTAATTGATATTATTCCAAATGAGTGGGAATAAAATAGAATAGTCGTTAATGATATAAGGAAGTTAGGTAATATTATTATATATGATTTTCATAGTACCCATATGCAGTGTAAGAGAATACAAAAAATAAATGATGATAATGAAATAATGAAAAATGTTGGTGTTTCATTTGTAAAACATATACTATTCCTTGTATAGTTCAATCCGTAGAGAAAGCTGAAAAATAATTGAAGAAGAATAATGATATTTTTCAAACAAGTAATATTACATTAGAAAATCTGAATAATGAGTTAGAAAATATTGGTCAAAGTTTGAACAAGGTTGTTGGAAGGAAACATTTCCAATACCGATATAAAAATTTCATATGGATAAAGGTTGTAAGATAGACATTGAGGATTCTTTCTATGAATGTATGAATGTTGTACATATCTAACAAGACATCCAATAGTTCAAAAGGAAATATAGAATATGAAATAGCTGGGATAAAATTATAAAAAAATGTTAAAATTTTAATAGAAATGATATATTGAATGATTGGAAAAAATGGAGTTCCAGAAGTCATTATTCATTAATGGTTCTTTATACTATGATTGTTCTAACGTAGAATTATAAGTCTTTGTGGAGATGTACTAGTTGTAAATAATTGTATCTTGGAAATGTTACATACAGTTGAAATGTAATGCCCCGACCCCAGTTAGCCAGAGTTGGTGCAATATTTTAATACATTGTCATGATTATAAGGAATCTTGTCCCAAAGGACTGATTAGTTTAGTATTATTGGAAACAAGATATATACAAAAGTTCAACATTACATCTTGAGAGGAAATACACCACTAATTTATTCCATTGGAAACATCTAAACCTCCTATATTTTGATTGCAATTCACTCATAACTAACATCTTCATATCATGGGAAAATGAAACATAATTAATTGGGGAACTCAAATGCTTAGTAAGAGTAAGAAATATAGTGGAAGATAACATAAAAATTAGGCATGGTGAATAATTGAAAACACATCACTTTACTAAAAATAAACATGAACACTTTATGGCTGTAATATGAGCTGAGTAAATGATGCCTTAATAAAACATTGTCATGGGTATTCGACTTATTGAATAACAACTAGAACCATAATTATTATTTTCATAATTAGAGAATGTATAAGGCCGGATATACTGAAAATTTTTGTCAAGGCCTCCGCCAAGACGTATAAAAATGATTTAGGCCTCGGCCAAAACCATATATCAAATTGGGAAAGCCCTGGGCCAATTCCACATATAATTGTATCATGAGACCTACCGATTCACAGAGGAGCTATATCAGGCTCCACCCATCACTTACTAAGTCCAATACATTCCTCACATTAAAAGAATGAAATATAACATTAACATTCGTTTTAAAACTAGCATACCAAATGTCAATACATTTACCATAACCCACGAATGGTATATAAATAACACATCCACAGTCAAAAATATAAAAAAAATTAAATACAATATAAGTGATTTATATGATAATAAATCAACATCATAAAATTGTAAAATTTATCAAAGGATGTTTACGTAGATGAAATCAGAACCATTTGAGGGAAATGTCTCTTTTTATATTGAATTCATTTAAGAGTCACATAATTATAAAAGAAAAAAATTTTTTTGAAAATATTATTATAATCTTGTAAGGGAATATTCGACACTATTATAACGTTGGAAAATATCATCACTTGACGTATAAGTTAAAAAAACATTCTTACCATAATTTTGACGAAAAGGTTAAAAATTACACTGTTTGAAAAACGATGGAAAGATTTATTTCCCAACATGTAAGGTCAGATAAGGGTATACATGACTTTAATCCATAGTCTTGTAAATAGTAAAAGTGTTTTGAAATATATTATTAATAAGACACATATGTGGATGATAAAGAATCCATAGTATATTCTTATGTAAAAACAACCTCAGATAATAATGAGATTGTGAAATTAACCCTCACTTTGCACTTTCTATTAGTCGTAGGTATGTTTATCCTACTATATAATGACCATAGTATGTTATTAAATTATACCAGAACCATATTCATATTTTATATATCATACTTTAATCATTTATGACTTTATACTACCCATTTAATATTGATTTCAAAGTTAAAGCAACATTTTGGGCAATAATCGCTTTCTTCATCGTACGTGTTTTAACTTGTTATTCTTGATCGTATCATTTAGATCATGATTTAAATACATACATAATATAAAAATTATTTATATATCATATATATTTTAAATATAAATATGTATAATATATATATATATATATGAAATGGAAAACACGGTTTATGGAGAATGTAAGCCATACGTATGCATAAACGTTGTTTCCATTTTCATATCGTATTGAACGGAAGTATGTAAATAAGATATATGTAAGTACATAAATAAATAAATATATATATATATCCAGTACCATTATTATATCATATATTACATACTTATTAATAATATATATTCTTATAATCATCATTTAATGATGAACTTGGAAATGAATCTCATTGTGTTCGTGGAGACGGTAATACCTGCATACGCAGGAGTGACAATATAATTCATTTAATATTAAAATAATATGTAAATAGATGGTATATCATATGCACATAATCATTAACATGTTATATCTGTTATTGACATCAATTATACATCATTATTATATCCATCCAAAAAATAATGTATTGAATAGAAACTACACCACGATGTGGAGACGGTAAGCCATACGTACGCATTTATGATGACATTGTCATTCATATGATGGATAGAATAATGAATATGGTTATAAAATTTTTATAATTACATCATAGTATATATAATATATGGTATTTAATATTTTATATTGAAAACAACTAATAAATATGAAGTGGAAGAAGAAAAGAACATGAAAGAGGTGATGAAATATTTACCTCTTCCTCAGGATCATCCTTTTTATTTTATCAAAAGGGGTCCTTAATTTGGCTTTATGACCAAACATATGCCCCTATGTTGAATTTAGTATAGTTTATATGATATTTGGGCGGTTTTTGTGCAATCCATATGGCTTTGGAGGTGTGAATTTGAGAGAAGGGGAAGTTCCCATTTATAAGAGAGGTGAGGGGCACCTTAGGAAAAGATTGAAATATAATTTTATAATAAAATCAGTTTCTATTTATAATATATCCAAATTGATTTATATCTAATATATTTTTGTTATGGGTATAAATATTCTCAACCAATAGGTTTTAGACAAGTTTAGGTCACCATATTAACCTTATCATTTAGATTTTACTATTAATTAAATAACTTAACTTTTACCGTGTCTTCATGTATTCTAACACAATATGGTTAATAAACGTATTATATACTTCCAAGGAAACCTTAAGTAGTTAATTAATGACATATATAATATTATTTATGCCCTTTGGTAGAAAAATATATTTTTTGGAATATTATATCAACAAATAATATAATATTTGTTTTAAAAACTCATTTTTTTCTATTTTAACACTATTTAGTATTTGGTTTTTGAGAAAATCATAAAAGCATGATCAATTCGAAAAAACATTATTTAATCATCCCTAAAATGTCATATTAACCTATTAAATTATTTTAATTCATCAAAAGTCTAAAATTCCATTGATTTGGATATTTATAATATCAATTATTTAAATCTTTCATTAATAAGGTAATTATTGCATCAACATTGTGTCATAAATAAATTTAAATATTTAATGTCTGAAATTATTAAATAAAAAACCATTATTGAGGAAATATTTTTGTCTTTATAATGAATATTTATAGACAAATTCATCTAATTTATAACCCTATATTGAAATTTTTTAGTTATGAAAACAAGAATTGAACACTTTTAACTATTATTTAAATAAAATAATAATAAATGTCCTAATCTAATACAAGTGGAACTAAAGGATAATATTTTATTCATGGGGTTTTTTGGTCGAAATACACTTATCTAAAAGAATTGGGACATGTGTTATGGTAATAATAATATCATTTTTACCTTTAATTACCCTATTTAATTTTAACTGTGGAAAATAAAAGACAAAAGTTACAGTTCACCAAAAATTATTTTCATCTTATTGACCAAAATTTTACATTATGATATCAAATGCATCAATCTTATTTTCTAAATTCAACTCACAGATCTGGTGAAATTATGTTTTATGATAATTTTCAAATGCTCCTAGAAGGTGGGTTAAAGATGGTAAAAAGTTCAATAATATATCTAATATTATTATAAAATTACTCCAATTAATTACATATAACATATATAGGTATTATGTATCTATTTTTACCAAAAATAAATTCCAATAAAATTATTAAATAATTAAATAAAAAGTCGGTGTTAAACAATAATGGAGTGTTTTTCCTGTATTCATCAAAAATTGAATGTTTTCAGAAAATACCAAAAATTCACCATAAGCTAATTTTGGTATTCCGAATAAAAAAATTAATCCAATTTTACCAAATTAAAAACATATAGGTTTCATTATTTAATTAAAAATTAATTCATGTTGTCAAAATCAAAAACTTTTTTTTACAAAGTTAAAATTATCAAAATATTGACAGTTGTTTATGTCAAATTTAAATTTTAAATTAGTTATAATGAACTCAATTGCATTAAATGACAAAAATCTTTTCCTACTATACTTTCAAACTATTATAATTCATAATTTAGCACTATAAATTAATTTGATTAATTTTTTTTCAATTTTATTTTATTATTTTTCATTATTCATCAAAATATGAAGGTTTTCCGAAAAGTACAAAAAATTTATCCAAACTAAATTGTTATGTCCTGATTCTAAATAAGAATTTAATATCATTAAATTGAAAATGTAAAAGTGGGAAATGTTGATTTTAAAAAAGGTTCAGTATTAAAAGGCAGTAAAATTGCATTTTTTGAAAAATACATCTTTTATCTGAAAAAATAAATGTGTTCATATATCATGTCTATGAGAAAATAATATGGATTCTAAAATTATATTCAGTATATAAAATTCAAAATTCAGTTTATACTGTTCATTATGACTTTTTGAACGGCATGTTTGGTGAGTCATGGTATGCTCAAACTCGGGGTTGCATATAGTGCAAGTTATTGAATTACTTTGAAGAAATAACATACTATGAAATCTTGAGGTGTTACATGAATCCAATAAAAATATATCCTCAAATTAAAATCTTCCTAATGAGAAATATTTAACAACTTGTGATGAGGAATCGTACCCAGCAAAAGAGAATACATTACCATGTTGTGATGTGTTTTCTCTTTTTGTAAAATTTCTTGAAAATTATAATTGTGAGATTTTTAAAAAATTGATAATGATAAATCTAATCATGTTTAGTAAGATTCAAAAATTAATTTTTTCAAAAAGGTAAATAGAAAATATGTTAAATGATATTGATAAAACAAAATTAAAAAATGATATTATTTCAATGTTATTTGTAAAATTTGTTTTTGAGAAAAATGTTTTATAAGATAAAATTATTTCAAAAACTAATACTGATGAGAATAAAAATTTCGTTATCAAACTCACATTATAAATTTATAGTTTGGGAAATATTTTATCAAAAATTACCACATTTAAGGAAATTTTTTATACACTGTAAAATAAAATTGTACCTCATTATATAAGTTCTAGAATGGATTTTAAATAAAATTAGTTAAAATTATTTTATTCCCAACAGTGAACCTTTTTTCACAAGGTTGTAGAGTGGTGGGAACTCAGATATTTTTTTTACATAAGTAGAGTATAATCTCTTGATTTTCAAAATATTCCTTTTTTCAAAAAACAAATGGGTGTACCTAAGGTTATATTTTATAACAATATTAGACACAAGAATGTTTGGTTACAAAAACTACCATTTTTTTATCCAGGAAAAAAATTTAATGGCAACAACAAAAATATTTACTACATGGGTAGTGGATTTTCTAGAAACATGACAAGAAATAAATATTTATTCAATAATATAATCAAAATGGAATGTTAAATTAAAACATTTAGAGATAATGCTCCAGGGGATATTATTGGAATATGTGACATAGTTCTTCTTGGAAACCTCTTATTTCTTATGTTTCATTTTTCATAAGTCTTACGCATAACCTGATAAGCATAGGTTAATTATGAGATTACGGTTATCTTATGATATTTAGGAATGATAAATGTTTAGAAAATATTTCCAATGGTGAATTTATTCTTTCTTCCAATCGACATGAGATTTATTATGTAATTAATATATAAGACCTTAAGAACCAATACTTATTATTCCTTAGTGAAATAGACGATCAATCATGATTATAAAATATAAGGTTAATACACTGTAACCATATAAATTTATCTAAAATTACTAATAAAGGATTTTTATGAATCTAATAGAACATAGGTTTGATAATTCAAATTTATATGACCCAAATCAATATGGTAAGCAACATATGTCATGATAAAATCTATTAGTTATGTCTCAACTTCAAATTCATTACAGCTAGTGCACATGGAATTATTTGTTCCTATAAAGACTAGATGAATAATTTTAAAAAAATATTTATAGGTATATGATGATGATTTCACTAGATATACATGGGCTTATTATCAAACAAATTAATACAATGTGTTTAGATATTTTAAATCTTTTGAAGCCAAACATAAAAATGATAAAAAAATTCCCCTGATAACTATTCATTGTGATCATGGTAGAGAATTTGAAAATGATTATTTTGATATATTTTATACTAATAAAGGTATATAATATAACATTTAATCACCTATAAACCCCAATCAAAATTCTGTATTTAAAAGAAGACACGGATTTATTTGAGAAATAAGTAGAACCATGCAGAGTGAAAACTCAATTGTAATTTGTTTTGGGATGAAGTAGTTAGTGATGTCTACTATACTATAAATTGAGTATTGATTTGGTATTTTAATAATAAACCCCCTTATGAGTTATGGAATAGAATAAAACCAATAATTTCTTTCTTCAATGATTTTGGATTCAATGTATTCCACATTAATAATAAATATAATTTTCAAAAGTGTGAGTAAAAATTTCCGGAAGGAATATTTTTATGTTATTCCACTTATTCTAATGACTATAAAGTATTTAATAAAATTATTTTTCTATTAAGGATACAATTAATGTTATATTTGATGAAAATAATCCTTTTGTTTTCAAACAACCACCACCTAAATCCGCCATGTTATTTGTAAAATTGATTATCATCCTTTGTTGGAAATTTCATCTCATAAGAAAATTACTAAGGAATTTGTTTATGAAGTTATTCCTCAAGAAAATATTCAACCTATTATAGAATAATGGAATTTTGAAGACCCAATATGTTAATTGTTTCTTATGAATCATCCTTGTGAAACTATCATTTTTGATGTATATTAAATAGGTAGGACACAAAGATCCTTTTGAAATGAAATTGATCATAAAGATTTCTTATGAATATTGGATCATAAGAATCCTGATGGGGAACTAGGTGATGGGGAATGGATTATGGAAATTTATAATGATCTCAGTGTTTTTGTAAGGGATAAAGTCATGACATTAGGTTAATGACCTTTCTAAACTTCTATAAATCGAGTAAAATGGGTTCTCAAGAATAAATGTTATAAAAATTGAATAATAATTAGAAATAAAGCACTCTTTTTTGTTAAATCATTTAATCAACCAGATATAATTTATTATGGTGGATCTTAAGAAATCATAGTATCATGTGAATCAATATGAATACTTTTTTCCTTTTAGCATTCATTAATATATATTTTTCCAAATGCATGTGATTTGTTATTTACATAATTGTAATGTTTATGGGGATGTTTTTGTAGAGTAAGCACCTATATTTGAAAATAAAAAACATATTAATCTTGTTTATAAACATACCAATTATTTATATAGACTTAATCAATAACCTATATTGTGATATGAATGATTAACTATATTTTTCTTTCAAATAAATATTATTAAGTGTTCTACCGATCGAACCATTTTTTTAAAATAATTAAATAAAATTTTTATAATTGTATAAATTTATATTGATGACTTTATATTTGGTTCAACATAATAAATATTATCTGATTCCCTTTTGTATCTTATGATGTTTGAATTTGAAATTATATTGATATGTGAGCTAACATATTTCGATGGAATTGAAATTTTGCAAAATACAAAATGAACATTTTAATCTCTACATAAAAATATTAAGGACATTTTTATAAATTTTTATTTGGAAATACTAAATGTATTTGTACTCAAATTGGGGCTTCCAATAAATTCTATCTTAATGGGGTTGGTAAATCAACTGTTCAAATGATTTTAGAGGTATGATAGGATGTTTCCTTTACTTAACTACTAGTCATCCATATTAATGATTTTAGTGTGCTCATGTGAAAGATATAAAACCAATCCAAAATAGTCACATCTAAAATCTATAAAATTAATTTTTCTTTATCTCAAGGAAACTATGGATTTATTCCTTTTCAATTCTTCTATAAATGTTTTTGAAGTAAATTTTTTCAGATGCTGAATTTGGTGGATGTATAAGGGATAAGAAAAGTAAATATGACACTTTCCATTTCATAGGATATTATTTATTTTCTTATTAATATAAGAATCAAAACTCATAAACACAATCCACTACTGAATCTGAATATATGGAAGTTTTATTTTTTTTATGCTCAATTGTTGTAGATGAAACACACACTCATCGACTATGGAATTAGTTTTTCAAAAACTCAAATACATTATGATAATATAATTTTCAATGATTTATGTAAAAACTTAGCACATCACTCATGTGATAATAACAGAGATATAAGACATCATTTCTATTGTGACCACACACAAGAAGGATATAGAAATTTAAAATTCATGGAAATTATAGAACAATATGTAGATATTTTTAAAAAACCCCTTAGTTACAATATATTTAAATATCTTAAACTGAAGCTATGAATGATAAAATTAAATTAATCATTTATATATTCTTCTTTTTACCCACCTACTTACATTAATATTCTCTTTTTTATAGGGGAGTACATATGTTTTATGTTTTTAAAACTTTTATTATTCAAAAATCATTTAATTTTCGAAAATTATTTGTTATTATAAAACATTTATCGTAATGAATTTTTTTAACTCATACATCATATAAAAATTTCAAAGTGAAAAATCTTCAAAATAATTTAAGGTGTATAAATTGTTATAAAATTTATAGACTCATATTTTATTAGAAAAAATCGATTATTTAAATCATCATAATAAATTTTTATAATAAAAGTATAATAATAAGTTATCTCTTAAAAATAATAATATTCAGATTTATTTATAAAATTATCATATTTAGTATTCTATAGATAATTCATATATATTTCACAATGAATATATTGGAACCATCCTATATTTCAAAACTACCATAATTTGTTTACAATAACGATGAAGAACTGGTTAATCATATTGATGGATATTTCCCCAAAAAAGGTAATATTCTTTTTATTTAAATATTTTCCCTATTTCATTACATTAAAATTTAATTATTATTTTTATTCATTCAGTTTTAAAATAATAACCTCATTTTGTTTTGAAAATTTAAATGTTTTTCTAATGAAATTGATCCTC
Organism: Viscum album; assembly: GCA_963277665.1. Taxonomy (NCBI): domain Eukaryota; kingdom Viridiplantae; phylum Streptophyta; class Magnoliopsida; order Santalales; family Viscaceae; genus Viscum; species Viscum album. The sequence goes on from OY728127.1 coordinate 1,282,911,648, forward strand.
ACTCTGATAAAATCAAAGAAACACTAAGAGTTCAAAATTCATTTTAAAAATTTCTTTGCATCCATATTGACCATCATATTAGAAGATTTTTTTCATCTCAACTATTGGATATATTATTGAATTAGAATCATCACCCCCATCAGCAATATAATGATGGGTCACTCGATGTCCTACATCGGTTCATCCGATGTTTTATGCCTGAGATGCAACACCCTTCAAAATCCCTATTCCAATAATCATTCTTTTAATCAGATTATAAATTTCAATTTTAATACCAGTGCCAAAAATTTAAGATTATAATAATTAATTCATTTTTAGGGAAATTTTCATTGAATGATCATGGTTCAAAAAAATAAGATGCAACCCTTCAGACAATCATTTCATTCAAATCATGGGAGTTAGTGTCTATGAAGAAGCTGAAAAAGGACTTTTAACATTAGAATCCATATGTAGTATCTGAATTTTATTCAATTGTTAAATTTATGAATGGGTTAATAATGAAAATTATTCTTTCAAAATGTTTGAGATGAGGTCTATGTTATCTTATATAGGATTTGTTGCCTTAAGTAGATTTCATTTTGAAGGATAAATGTATTTTAAATATCACAAGATTCTTATAAACCTCAGTACTTTTAACTAGAACATGTAAGTGGAATCCTGGTATTCAGAATATGAAAAATTTATTAAATTGTCTCACTTGAATCTGGATAACAAATTCCTAGAAATTTGGATGCTGGAATATATGATACCATAGAATGGATATATATATATATACATTGATGGTATCAAGTGTTTGTTTTCAAGATCATTTAACGAACATGATGAAGATGGAACCAGCCAATTTTATCTTCAATATGGTATAAAATATAAAAAAATATTCAATAAAGTATAAGATTATTATGTTCCATATAAGTTAGATATTTTGATTATAGAGATTTCTATGGTGGCAAGCATATCGTGTCTGGATATAGAAGAAATTTCTGTTATCAGTGAGGATACAATGTCCATAAAAAAGTTTATTTTGGGCATTATTTCTTGAAAACTTTTAGAAAATATTGATGGTTCTACAATAGAGTCAAAATCATGATGGAAGTCTAATGAAAAATGAGAAAAATAAAATAAATTTAGAGATTTCAATTGTATAAAATATATATAATGAATAAAATGTTACTAATGATTTTTTTAATAAATGATGATAGATGAGGCTAATAATAATCCATAGGATCTAGAATTCATAATCAACCCTATATAATATAAATACATAAAGATTTAGTCTACAAAAAATAATATAGGAAGAAGAAAATATTAATACATAAAAGAAGTGGTTATTAGAATCCATAATTTGTGAAAACCTGATGAATGGTTGACGCATCGGATTCGTGTATACATTTTAACATAATTTATTGAAAATAAATACATGTTTTTGAGAAATTACCAACTTCTTAAAGAACAAATACTTTCATTTTAGTGATCTTGTTCATTTTCAGGATATTTATGGCCAAATACAAAAAACGGGGAGAACTGAGAAAAATTTGAAAACTACACAGTGTGTACTTATATACACACCGTATACATCCTGACTCAGACATAGATTGACCAGGACAAGTACATCCCCATGTAATCGGAAGCCGGTACACACCGTGTTCACTCTACACACGCTGTGTATACCCTTCTAGAAGTAGTTGGCAGATGATAAGAAGCCTACATGCCCATGTGGCATGATGAAGGGGTCACGCCATGTTAAACTTTTACATGCCATGTATACCTTTATAGTAGCAATTGGTGGCTGAAAATGGGACTACATGCCATGTGTGGTGGCATTACACGTCGTGTATAGCTACATACTATGCAGCGTTGTGTTCCATGTCAAAGACGGCGTGTTAGGACACCTACTATAAGGGAAATTAAGGACAAAAGAGTGTTGAAAAAAGTAGGTTTCATGTAATTTTTTCACACGCTGTGTAGTTATATTTTATATAAATAGAGGTCTTGGCCTCCAGACTAAGGGAGGAAAATTTATTGGAGATAAAAGGGTTGAAGGTATCAAGGGAGGATGCTTTTCTGCCATACTACATCCATTCCACTATCTACTAAAGAATCACTCCCTCCTCAATGTTTCAAGTATGATCACATTAGGTATCAAGAGATTTTTGTTTATCCTTACCTAAATGTGAAACTAAATAACAAGTGTGTTGGGGTTATGGGAGATCATGAGTTGTAATTTGAATTAGTTGTTATGAATGTGTTTGTTCTTTTTAACCTCATCTTATTCTTCTTAAATCACTTCATATTATCATTAAAAATTCCAAACCAGACCATGGGAAGAATTTTCAAGGATTCAAAAGAACAATATCTATGAATAATTTCATAACCATTGAATGTAGTCATTGATTCAAATTGGATTAAGCCAAATAATAAACTGTGAAACACTGACTAACAGACCATGGAGTTAGTTTCCTTATCTCTAAATATAATTTTATAGAACCATGTAAACATTATTACAAATTTAAATCCAAAGTTTTGGGTTATTATAAAAAACACAACCTCATAATCAATTTTATTTAATAATCAACTTCTCAAAAATCCATAACCCCGACAAATTTCTCTCGTTATTTGGATCAAATCCAATCCTTCCATATTTACTTTATTCTATTAAGTAATTTAAAAGAGGAAAATTTAAACCAATTATTATTTTTATACAAACAACAAAATTGACTCTAAATTCAGAAAACCTCACTAAAAAAAATAATTAAAACTAATTTCAACAAGACATGAATAACTTCTTTACCCTGTCGATCGACCCCTTACTAGCACAATACATGTTCAGGTAAAAATAATTTGGGACACTGATAATATACCTTCAGTTAAACGACTCGGAAATTCGTAGCACAGTTTCCAGGGAATCAAAATAAATGATAATTTTGTTATTTTTTTAATTAAGTTTGTATCAAATTTTAGTGAAAATAAAAATCATAAATTCAGAAAAATCTATTTTTTATTGTCATTTATGTTTATCTTTTTTTCTCATTTACACTTGTTGTGTTTCATATTGATCAGGTCTTTAGTTTTATTAGAGGCCACCTCACACGTTCCAAGAACACTGAGTCATTGGGGTTTTTAACAGCTGACTCAGAGATCGAATAGATGTTTTTGAGGTGACAACTACCACTTATGTCCAAACACAACCAAACAAATACAATTTCACAAAACAAGGAAGGAAATCTAGCAGTTGTCCATTGTGTTGGACAACATTTATGATTGGATGACAACTAGAACCAACAAGCTCTAGTTGCTCCAGAGTATGGCCCGCAACACCTCCAACAATTCCAAACAGAGTGATTGACATTTTTGCACTCAGGTCAGGGGTCATAGTACACTACTCAAGAGCAATAGTACAAGCCGACTCCACTCCATCCGTAGCACCCTCCACGTCGTACTCTCATGGAGTATGTCCTGCCATCGATCCACAGAGATGATACGAGCATCGTCCACCCACCGGTGCAATCCCAACACTTCGAGATTAAGCCTTCTATCATGTAGCTGATCCAGAACACCATTCAGTTCGGTGACATGCATTGTGAGTATCCCAATTACCATCTCTCCAATTATTTGGAGGTCTGCGACACTTTCTGCTACCACAGAGTGTCTACCAACGCCTTCTGTCATCGGCTCATCCCCTTCTCTGTAACAGATAAGATGCACTACTGGATTAAAGGATTGCTGCAATGATCCATCCTCCCCTGGGAGGAGCTCACCCAGGCATTCTAGTCTAAATACTTCCCACCCTCAAAGACGATGACACTACAAAACGAAATTCATAACTTCTAAAAACATGACTCGGAATCATTTTACGAATCATGGGAGTGCATCAAGAAGATGTTCTCCAAATTATCACACCATAGACTCCCACATTGGATGTCGGTTCACAACTTTTACAGAGGGTTGAAAACGAATAAAAATTCTATGGTGGATGTTGCTGATGGAGGTACGGTAAAGAGGATGTCCCCCGAAAAACACTTCGAAATATTGGAAGACATGTCTGCCAATAGCATCCAGTGGCATTTCAAGTGGGGTACATAGAAACGAGGTATGCATTACATGGATGCTACTACTATTCTAGGTTCATAGATGGATGTTGTGTCCAAGAAGATCGAAACACTCAATCTGAAGGGAGCATCCCAAGTACATGCAGCAAACCATCTAGCGTGTAGAGAATGTGGTGATAACCACATAATGGGAGAATTCTCAGGATCTACTAGATTCCCTTTAACATGTGAGGTGAGTTATGTTGCCCAGAATTGAGGTCCCAACCAGTATCAGCATTATCAAAATCAGGCATGGTGTGATCAACAATGTACAGGATGGGGACAACAACAACAGAATCCTCTACCCCAGAGACCTCCCGAATATAACTAGCCTCCTTATCAGAACTAGTATCAGAGGCATCAATAGCCTGAACATGGCTCTTATCAGCAGCAAGGGAATCAGAACCCTCACCCATAGTAGCCACAGTAGCCAACTCCTCCACCATCTCAACAACCGCCTTAGTAGGAGAACACCTCAAGGATAGATGATCTCATAACCAAATTTATATCAACTACTACGACTAGGTTACAAAATCAGGATTCATCAATTCAAGGTCTGTAAAACCAAATTGTCCAATTGGAAAATCAACTCTCAGGAGAGAAACCCGGTACAGTACTTGGTAACACTGAGAAGAACCTGAGGGAGGAGGCATGTGTCGTTACTCTACAGAGTGGAAAGGATTTTCAACATAACTCACCAGCACAGCCAGGTGCACTAACAACCCCTGTTGGTTAAGAAGGATCATATTTGGACCCCTCCTCAACCAAAATACTGAGGAAGGAGGCCTTGAAGAATAAAGGGAAAGAGGTTATCAAACCCTTTGATCCTGCCTTACCCTTAGCTGAGAGATTTAAGTAGAGAAAGTTAACCACAAGTTCAACATATTCATGGACATGTTCAAAAATCTGCACATAAATAATCCATTTATAGAGGTAATATCACATATTCCCACATATATCAAATTCATGAATGAAATACTCTCTAACAGAGGAAAGATGGAGGATCTAGGAACCATTTCCCTATCCAAGGAGTGTTTTGTAGTCGTCTAGCATTCGATTACACCCAAACTCTTGGATCCATGTAGATTCACTATACCATGTACTATTGGACCATGTGAATTTGGGTAGTCCCTCTACGATTTAGGGGTTAGTGTGAATCTCACACCTCTTTGATTTTTTATGAAGCTCGGGCTCAATGACTTGAAGCCTACCCGTGTAGCCCTTCAACTTGCTGAACTATCCATCAAACATCTAAAGGGACTACTGGAGGACGTACTGGTCAAAGTGGGTAGGCTGATCCTTCCCATAGATTTCATCATCCTCGACATGGAGGATGACCAGGAGGCACCTCTCATATTAGGAAGACCTTTCATGGACACTGGGAAGGTACTGATCGACATGAACCAAGGAGAACTGATTTTCCAAGTAAGAGATGAAGGAGTCTCCTACAATGTCCTCAAGACTCTCAAGAATGCATCATTTCTTGAGCATGATATGTTTTATGCTATAACCACCATGGATGATCATTTGAGTAAAAAAGGGGATGATCTATTATGTTCTTTTACTCTAGATAACATTATTTTTCCAGACATTCCAGATAAAGTAGCGCTAGAGGAATTGCAATTCCTAGAAGGCCAGGGTGGCCACTATTGGAAACGTGCAATTGATCCTAATAATCAAGATTAGGATAAGGTGTATCGGTATATACGTTCAATTTTAATGGTGCTCGAACTAGAAATGAATCTTCTTCCATCTTCTCTAAAGTATGGGTATTTGAGAGACCATCAAACATTGCATGTAGTACTTAATGCAGAACTATCGCAGGAGTAGGAAGATGAACTTCTGCAGGTTTTGAAACATTGGAAGCACGCTATTGGGTTGACATTCACTGATTTTATGGGCTTCAACCCTATCATTTCACCCAAAAATTGCAACTTAGAGAAGGTGCCTAGCAGTCTTAGCAACCACAGTGGTGCATGAATCCCCACATGAAGGATGATTTAAAAAAGGAGGTGATCAAATTGTTGGATGCATGCATCATCTATCCCATCTCAGATAGTCTGTGGGTGAGTCCCATAAATGTGGTAACCAAAAAGGGGGGTATCTCTATGATTTCAAATGAAAAGAACGAGATCATCCCTACATGAACTATCACGGGCTGGAGAGTCTGTGTGGATTAATGGAACCTAAATGATTCCATGAGGAAAGATCAGTTCCGATACCTTTCATGGATCAAATGCTATAAATACTATATGGTCACAACTTCTATTGCTTTCTCAAAGGTTATTATAGCTATAACCATATTTCTATTGCACTAGAGGATCAAGAGAAGAGAACATTCCCTTTCCCCAATAGCACGTTAGCTTACTGAAGGATGTATTTTGGTATGTGAAATGTCGCCGCTACCATCCAGTGTTGTATGCTGGCTATCTTACATGATATGGTGGAACAGATCCTTGAGGTATTTATGGATGATTTTTCCGTTTACGTAAAATCATTCACCACTTGTTTACGACACCTGGGGAATGTTCTACAATGATGTGAGACCACTAACCAGGTTTTGAACTTGTAAAAGTGTCATTTCATGGTACCGAGTGGCACCATCCATGGCCACAAAATATCGAAAAAGGGGATAGGGGTGGGCTCTGCGAATATAGAAGTCATTTCACAACTGCCTATTCCGACTTCTGTCTGACCCATCCCTAGTTTCCTGGGGTATTCTAGTTTTTACAGGCAGTTGGTCTGAAACATCTCCAAAATATCCAAGCCCTCACCAATATTATAACCAAGGATTCCATATTTGAGTTTTTTGAGACATGACCCATTGCTTTTGAGAATCTGAAGCAGCGCCTGGTGGATGATCTAGTGATGATTTCTCCCATCTAGGAGGAAAAATTTGAGTAGATGTGTGATGCCAGAGACTACGCAGTACGAGCAGTCTTGGGCTAGCAGCATGATCAGATTTTCCAACCTATATATTATTCTATAAAGATGCACAAAAAGGCACATATCAACTAAACCACCCCTTAGAAGGACATTCTTGTAGTGGTTTTCACATTTGAATGGTTTCGTTCTTACATTGTGTTATATAAAGTTGTTGTTTATACTTACTATGTAGCACTAAAGTACATACTGAACAAGAAATATTTGAAGCCTTGATTGATCCATTGGGAACTCCTCTTATATGAATTGGATCAGAAGATCCTGTATAAGAATGGGAGTGAAAATGTTGTTACTGACCTCCTCTCTCGCCTCGAGCTGCCTAATTTGGAGAAGGAGGATGATCAAGAGATCCGGGCGGATTTCCCTAATGGGAAACTCTTTTCAGTCAATGAAACACCTAGGCCATGGTATGATGAAATTTCTAATTTTGTGGTTATAGGTATTATTCACCCCATCCTCTCCTTCCATCGAAGGAAGAGATTTTTATCTTATCTGAACATGTACTTCTTGGAAGATCCTCCGCTATTCTGATCCTATGGGGATGGTGTGATCTATCGTTTCATCCTGGAGAATGAACTTCAAAGTGTCCTAGAGTTCTGTCACACCTCACAAGTTGGAGGAAATCATGAACCTAACCATATGATAGAGAAGATCCTACAATCTAGGTTTTTCTGGCCCACCATGCATAAAGATGCACTGGCCTTCATTTCCTGTAGTAATCGGTGCCAGAGTATCGGTAATGTGAGATATAGAGCTGATATTCCCCAGAATCAAATACTGTAGGTTGAGATCATTGATATCTGGGTTATAGTTTTCATGGGTCCCATTCCCCCATATTTTGGGAACACTAATATCCTAGTCTGTGTTGACTATGATTCCATGTACATGGAAGCCACCGCTACAACACATGACACAGCCAAGGAAGTCATGATATTTTTAATGAAACATAGTTTTAGCAGGTTTAGAGTTCTATGAGTAATGATCAGTGATAGAGGGACCCACTTTGACAAGACACTGATGAGAGGAATACTGTCAAACTATGGAGTAAAATATCATATAGGGACACCATATCATCCCAAGTCCAGTGGAAAACTAGAAATATCCAACCGTGAGCTCAAGTAGATCCTGGAGAGAACTATGAACAGTTCGAGGAAAGAATAGTCCTAGAAGATATATGAAGCTTTTTGGGCATATCAGACTGCTTTCAAAACACCACTGGGAATGTCCCCATTCCACCTCATCTATGGAAAGCAATGCCATCTGACAATGGAGTTGAAACCCAAACCCTACTGGGCCGTCAAGGACCTTCACATTGATATAAAGGCAACTGAAGAAAAGATGAAGTTCCAAATATCGTAACATGATGAAATCAGATTAGAGTCATACGAGAATGCCAAGCTGTACAAGGAGAATATGAGAGCAATTCATGACCGGATGATTTCACGAAAATCATTCCAACCCGGTGATTAGGTACTTCTCTTTAAATCTCATCTTCAATTATTCTTATGGAAGTTGAATTCACGATGGTCGGGACCATTCCAAGTGATACGCGTATTCCATTAGGGAGCGGTGAAATTTTTTGGAGAGAATAGTCAACCATTCAAGGTGAACGGATAGCAGTTGAAGGCTTACCATCACATAGACGACACGGTGGGAATGTTTTCCACCATACAGGTTAGGTAAGAAAAGGTTAGTAGGTCGATCCAATGACCTAAAACAAAGGCGCTTACTAGGTGGAAACCTAGAGGATACATGTCGTGTCCCCTCTATATTCACGACCTGTACTCTTTACTTTTCATTTTAATTTCTAATTATTATAAATATAAAAATTAACTAATTAATAAACATGGATAATGGTCGTTCCAATGGTAAGGTCACTGGAGTTTATCTGAGTCATCCCTGGTTTGAATCCTCCCAGCCTACCTTTACCACGAGGTTCCTCCTTTTTATCCACGCATTCTCTTACATGGAGTGTGTGGTGTTTTTCATATTAGATATATATTTGCTTATATGAAAAACCTTGATAAGGATGTATCTGATGGCTAGGATCGTAACCCGTTTCCAAAAGACCCAAGTTCGAATCCTGAAAACCACCCCATTTTGATCATTTCCCTTTTAATAAAACCACAGGGTGTGTCTTTCGATATACGTCGTGTGTTCCATGTATTTTCATACTAAATTGAAAAGGTTTTCAACATAAAGAACTTCATGTGGATGAAGTTGGTAGATTGGTAGAGTCTCGGCCCTGGATCCAAAAGACTCGGGTTCAAACTCGGCTATTCTCCCTGCTTCATCCCCTTTTATACAATTAAAAACCACACGTTGTGCATTTCTGTCTTCTCATGTAGTATAGGCCGTATTGAATAAATATATACAAATAATGAATAGGATCAGTAGTACATCTTTTTCTCCAGTGGTTGAGGGCTTCTATTTGGAACCGCCAATCGCTGGTTCGAACCTCACCCCAAGCACTGGACCAATGGTTGTACTTCTCTTTCTCCAATGTTAAAACACCCGACTTGTATTTCCCTATGCATTATGTGTATAGTTTTATTTTTAAATTATGTATATATATATATATATATATATCTATTTTTATTATTTTAATTATCAATATTAATTATTATATAGTTTACTATAATAATTATATATATATATGTAATAAAAACCCAAAAAAAAACAAGATACACGGTGTGTACTCTATTGTACACACCGTGCACCTTGGCTATAAAATCCGCAGACCACCTGGCTTCAGCCCACATCATGCAGAATCCTCTCCTCTCCCCGTTTGTTCCCCCATATGATACCCGATATCCCTCTTTCCAAATCTACTGATTTTGGGCGTTTTATGTCATGCTTTCTGCTGCATTGTGATCCTCGGCCCAACTACACCCTTTTACACCCTCTATTTCAAGTTGAAACAAGAGTTTAGGATTATTTGCGGATCAGTCAACCATTAAGCATCCGAAATACATGGGAATGCATTTAAGAACACACAACATGTACTATTGTACAGATCCACTCACCGAATGATTCACAAATTAGAGATACATGGTGTGTATATTCGGTACACACCATGTACAACCCCCGTCATGCCCTGGTACCTTTTTCACATGACCTCACACACCATGTTCTTATACACGGCGTATGTGTTCGGTACACACCGTGTATACCATTTCTTTTGGCTAGCGCGTGTCTTGCCCCCCACAGAACCATGTTACCTCTAATCATGAACATGTCATGTTGAAATTGTACATGACATGTCCTATATTATTAGAACTGCTTAAATGGTGGTCGTGTCCTTGCCAATACACGGCCAAGAGCACCTTACATGTACACTGCATGTATGCTCGGTACATGGTGTTTATCCTTTCCTAGTTTATTCCCTGAAAACATGCCGTGTCTATCTAGAGAACACAGGATGCTAACCCGCTATCACTACGCACCATGTACTCTTGAAATACATGTTGTGTACTTTTTATTTTTCCATTTTCTCACTTTTTCTTGTTTTCCTTTTCATTATATTTTTCTTTTTCATGGTTTTTCTATTGTATTTCTGGATATGGTAGATAGTGATCCTTCCACTGAGAAGCAGCCCGCCTTGGCCACTGAGGGAGAGAGGCCCATTTTTCTTCACAACCGACTCAAGCCTCCGACACAGCCAGATCCGGACTCTCAAGTCTATTAGCTCACTCTGTTGTCCATCCAACAACCCCTCAATCCCTCAGATGTGGCTTTTTATAGTAGCACCACACCTCCAACATCTTGCATAGAGCCTCCGAGAACCACCCTTTATCCCCCACCAGCTACCACTCTACCTAAGCCATCCTCATTCGCAAATGGTCCATCATTGATCGCCCTATCTAGTGAGCCTCCATCTACCCCAACTGATCATCCCCCAGAGACAACTCCTACTACAACACCTCCATTGGGACCAGTACCTTCAGGTGTTCCTTACCACTGCATGGTGTTCCTGATCAATGATTTGGTACATAGAAGGGTCTGATGCTTCTCTCACTGCCTAATCATGTTGAGCAGCCACTATCTAGATAGCAGTATTCCACAAAAGCTAGGTATCTAGGGTGAGTTGGAGGATCTTCTCAAACACACTCCCTTACTTTCGATCTTCTAGGTCAGAACTCATATTTTTCAAGATTTATTTTTGGATTTTGCTGCCTCGTTCATGTTCAATGGGTCTGAGTAACGGGAGATGCCCAGTGATGCCAAACCAATGGTTCAGTTCCGGCTAAGCAGCTGAAATTTTTCCCTTACCATGACCAAGTAGGGCCGAGGGTGTATTTTTTATCCTCATCCCATTACCCCACCCATTGTCTCTTCCATGACCCGACCTGAGTGCTCTGAGATCATTGCTATGTGGTCGGAGATTGCTGGGCTTGACCACCGCTATACCCCAACCTCCCAGAAGAGTACCCTAATCACTGAACATATCCTTCGTTTTACACATCGGTGCTTTAGTTCCATCCTTTTCCTCCACCATGTGGATTTAGTGGTTGTGACCAGCCATGACATGGATCTCCTTACCTTTGTCATCCGGCAAGACTACCTGAACCCCCCTTACCTTGCCGCCTCCTAGTTCCATGCCATGTTTACCAGCCATCAGGGCAACCTGAATGGTGGGTTTCGTGAAACTCACCTTTCCCACCACCTCGAGGTTTTTGAGCATTCACTACCACATGACTTGTTAGGTTCCACCAGCAGATGGACTATCTATTGCATATTTTAATGGGATTGGTCTAGAAGCAAGGGGGGGTTACATCCATGTCGAGGCTCGAGCCCACCCACCTGCTGAACCTCCTACCCCAACAGATGACGGTCCTCCTCCTTCTCCACAACTTCTGGCTTCAACACCCCACCCACCTTCTTCTGACCCCCCCTTTTTCTAGCCTACCTTCTTCTATTCCCCCTACTACCCTCCCTACCCCTGAAACCCCAGTCGATATTTCCTTTTCACTCCACTAAGCTGGGATGGAGCCGAACTTGGTTCGTCTAGATAACCATCAGGACTGGATGGAGCACCACTTGGTTCACATCGATAGCCATCAGGCCCGACTGGAGTAGTTTTTGGGGATTCTTCTTCAGCATCATGGTATCCCACTACCCCTGACACCTGCCTTTGGTTCGATTCCTGGGCCTTCTTCCACAGCTCCACTTCCCATTACTACACTGGCCACATATTCAGTTCCCCTATCAACTATAAGACCAGCAGTTTCTCCCACTACTGCTACGACTACTGCATGTCCCGGGAGTGGTGTCGATCTTCATATTCAGAGTCTAGATCTTGTGTATCCTACTTCAACGACTACTCTTCCTGGTGTAGATTCTAAGCCTGTAGTTCCCATGTCTCCTAAGCCATATCTATCTGCAGCTTCTGTACCAGTTGATTCCACTTTGGAAGAGACTCGTTGACTTTTATTTGGACATATATTTTTCATTATATATATATATATTTGTGTGATTTGTGCATGTGTATGTCGTGTATTCTTGTAGTGTTATCTCTCCACACCCATCACAGGTACACTAGTATGCTCTGGCCTATCCATCTCCCTCGCTCCCATATTTCTTCAGCTGGACACGAGGGTAGTATTTTTTTACACATTCTTCCATTGTTTTCTTTTCATCCATGATTTACTTCTTTCCTTACTTCTGGTCATTTAGGTACACTGTTGTTTCCTCTCATTCCCTTCATCACTATTTGTGGCACTTGGTGGACCACGTGTGATTTTCAATATGCGGGAGTGTATCTCAACCACCTTAGTCATTGCCCTTATCATCATTATAGGAGAAATCATTATTAGAAAATTTATTTTGAAATGTGAATACATTTTGGTTATTTATATTTCTAAATAATAAAGATGAAAGTGGGAATTTTTTTAAACAAGTTTCATGATTATATTAGTACTTAAGTGTTTCAAAATGATTGCTGATATGATTTAATTAGAACTTGTAATCCTTAGATAATTACATCTATTAGATTAATCAATTATTTGTAAGTCATGACCTAATTGTATCTTTATTTTTCCCTCTCCTGAAAGGTATTCAAAATCCTTTTTCATATTCTTCCTATTACCCTCTATCTTGATAAATTCATAGGATATACATAACTACAAGAATATGAAAGTTTTATTTTCAAAACATGAAGACTTTTTGAATTATATTAAAATGATTAAAGCTTTAGATTGTTTAAAACTATATATAATGACACATACCCTACATCTTATCTTTATGAAGCCCCTAAAACCCTTTCATAACATCTATAGGAAGCCATATTAAAAACATATTTCCCTTCCTACACTAACTAATTTATGATTTTTCAGGATTATTAATTTGAGGTCAAAAGAAGGGATTGGAGACACATGGTATACTTTCATGAATTATCATGAAATTAAATATGGTGGAGATCCTCTCTATCTTTTGTGGAAAAAAGTGTTCGAAACCTCTATATATGGAGGTTATCAATGGTTCCCATTGTTTCTTAAAAAAATAGCGCAAACAAGGGGACCATATACTCACTTTCTAGTTTATGAACCCTCCTACCTAACTAAATGAGATGGTGGTTATGATACTATTTTATAATTCTTGTTGAGTACACTTTTACATTGAGCTGAATTTAAAATATCATGCACTGTTATTCAAAGAATTTAGCATCCTTTTTCATGCCTTAGAGTTACTTTTCACATCTTTACATACTAACCTTTAGCCACAGAAACATCTGATCTTTATTGAAAATCCCTTTTGATTTATGTAAATAAATTTTCAGAAGTAGAGAACTAGATTTCTTGCAAACCTATTGATAGAGTGTATATATCCTTGATTGATCAAAACTATTATTTAAAATTTATTGAGTGTTGAGTATATTATTGGTGAGGTAGATCCCCAAGTGTATTGTTGTTTTTGAAAGGTTGAAATATGTGTTAAAATAGGATGAAAATAGTTAATTGATTTATAGATGAGGCATGATTATAATTTCTCTGGAATTGAAACTATTTTGTATCTTTTTGGAATTTTTTTCTTATAGCTTATTATTTATATTTATGATTAACTGAATTCTTTCCTTTTAAAATATATTCTGATAATTAGATGTTGAGATTTTTCTCGAGAGCAAGAAAATGAATATGTATGGGAGAGTTTGATGCACTCGATTCATGTATACATTTTGACATACATTATTTAAAATAAAAAATAAGTTTTCATAAATTTACAACTTCTTAGAGGAAAAATATATTGATTTTAGTGATCTTGTTCATTTTTAGGAGATTTATGGCCAAATACACAAAATGGGGAGAACTGAGCAAAATTTCCAAACTACATGGTGTGTACGTATATACACGCCGTGTAAATCCAGACTCACACACGGATTGACCAGGACAAGTACATGCTCCCAGGTAATCAGAAGCCGGTACACACCCTATTAACTCCACACATGCCATGTACACCATTCTAGAAGTAGTTGGAAGATGAGAAGAATTCTACATGCCCATGTGGCCGAAAGAAGGGGACACACCGTGTTAAGCTTATACATGACGTGTAGACCGTTCTATATGCGGTTGGTAGTAGAGAAATGGGACTACACATTTTGTGTGGTGGCACTACATGTCGTGTATTTCTACCTACTAGTCGTCATCATGTTCCATGTCATAGAAGGCGTGTTAGGCCGCCTACCAGTCGAGAAAACAAGGACAAAAGCACGTTGACAAAATCACATGCCATGTAATTTTTCCACATGTCATGTTGTTATATTTTATATAAATAGAGGCCTTTGGCCTCCGGACTAAGTGGGGAATATTTTGGGGAGAGAAATGTGTTGAAGGTCCAAAGGGAGGAAGCTCTGCTACCATACTACCGCCATTCCACTATCTACCAAAGAATCACTCACTCCTAGAATTTTCAAGCATGATCACATCTGGTATAAAGAGTTTTTTTATCTATTCCTTTATTTTTAACTAAATACCCAGTGTGTTGGGGTTATGGGATATGATAAGTTGTAAATTGAATTAGTTGTTATGAATGTGTTCTTTTATTTTAACCACTTCTTATTCTTCTTAAATAACATCATCTTACCACTAAAAATTCTAAACCAGACTAAGGGCGGAATTTTCATGGATTCAAAAGAAGAATAACAATGAATAATTTCATGATCATTAGAATTAGTCTGTGATTGAAAATGGACTAATTCAAATAAAGAACAATGAAACATTAACTACGGGACCAAGTAGTTAGTTTCTTCATCTCTAAATATAAGTTTACCAGACCAGGGAAACTTCATTACAAATTGAAACCTAGAGTGTTGGGTTATTATGCACAAGAAAACCTCATAAGAAATTCGATTTAATAACAACCTTCCCATAAATTCATAACCCTGAGGCCTTACTCCCTTTATTTGTATCAAATTCAATCCTCTCATATTTACTTTTATTTCGTTAAGTAATTTTTAAAAGAAACATAGAACCAATTTTGCCACTTTTCCAAACAACAAAAATGAATCTAAATTCAAGAAACCTCGCCAAAAAAATTCAAACTGAGTTCACCAAGATAAGAATAACTTCTTTTTTTCAGTGGATAAACCCCTTACTTGTGTTATACTTGTTAGGGTAAAAATTATGTTGGACATTGATAATATACCTTCGGTGAAATGACTCTCTGATGGTGTTGAAATAGATTAGGAGAATGTTTCCCTTCCCACTACACACACCAATCAAGTTCTATCAGAAGTAATATTATATTTTGAGGAAACACCAATTTTCCCAGTGGAAATTACTTATTTTGATGATAATGTAAAAGGAATGGTTGTTATATAATATTCACTTCCAATTATTCTAGTAGAATATTTGAAAACTATGTTACATGGAAAAGAGATAAAATGATGATAAGATAGATATATGAAGATTAAAATAATTAATTTGATAAATGATTTGATTGAAAAAATAGTAATTATAAGAAGATAGAAATAAAGATGATTTATAAGAAGAAAATATAGAAGAAGATGAAGAAGAAAAAGAGGAGGAAGAGGAACATGAAGATAATAAATAGGATATTAATGACGAAACTCACTCTAATAAATAATCATTCGAAATGTCTTCATGGGCATCAAGTTTACCCTCTTATAATGATAAAAAGTAAAAATATTGAAGTACTCAAGAGGAACTAGAACCATTTGATATAGAAGAAAAATCATTGTCCAAGGAAGCAGTGTAGGATAGATATTCTCATAAAAAAATTTATGAAAAATCTGAGACTGATAAATATTTATAAATACATGAAAAATTAGATCTTAGAATAGTTTCAAAGGAATATGAAAAGAAATGAAAGGAAGTATACACCATAACTAGTAACTCAAAACCACCTCAGCTTGCGCTTACCATTCATACTCTCTATGTATAATCGCTCATAAGGGTTTTGATATCATCATTATATCATTGATGATATTAACAGATATGATTACATATTTCCATAATATAGAATCAATGTTTAAGATTCTTTAGGAAGATATGAATGAGATGTCTGAGCCACTCAAATCTGTTATTGGAATAGTGATAAGAGTTGAGATCGACATAATATTTTTCTAATGAAATTTCATGAATCCAAATTCTTCATATAATCAAATGGATAAATGGTCAAATAAAATTGATAACATTAATTGAGATCATAATAAACACTTTATTTAGTTAAATAAACCTATTTAAGAATTATTTGATTATTTCAACATATTTTCATTAGATGTGGAGGATAGATATATATTTGTTGATAATTTCAGAGATTCCACAGATGACAAAACTGAAGATTTCAATGTCTTGAATAATCAAAATAGTATTTCTATTTTGAGATTACTTGAAATCGATCATGGGAAGAAAAACAATACATTATATTCGAGTAGAATAATAACTATTATGAAGATACAGAATTTATAAAAGTTGATGATCAAAAGAACGCTTCTCTGGAATATAACTTTTCCAAATTAAAAAATAATCTGCACCATTGAAGAGGATTAATGCCTTTGTTAAAAAACAGATGAGGGAGGAATGATTTTATTTTCATTTTAATACCAAAATGTATTTTTTAAAACATTAGAATGTTTTTATTATTAATGAATTGAATTTTCATCAAATCCCTTTTTTATTTAATATTATAAAATATTGGTTGGTTGGATGTTCTTTTACACAAATATATACTAATAGATAGTTCAATATTATTTCATATTTTATTTTTTGAACAAAAATTAGTTAATGTCCTATCATTTCCCATTATATTTGAAAATCACAAAGGAAGAGAATATTTTTTCACACGGGTATAATTCCTTGTTAATGTTTTTCTATTTTAAATTATCAATTATTTCATTCAAATAGGATAATTCATAATAAAAAGGGGGAGATACATTCCTTCAAGGGAGAAATTTTACTAAGAGAGATAGGTTTTATTTATTTAATTACTATTAAAATTACCGTCATTGTATTCAAAATAATATTCAATAATGTTACAATATTAGAGGGGTTTATGACTAAAATAATAACCTGGAATACATAATTATTAAATAAATAAATAGTTATTTGTTTCTCAAGTTAGTTTTCCATTTTTGTTTTGTGGTTTGTGATATCCCAAAAGGGGTAGATTGTTGAGTCGGAATTATTAAAAATTACTTTTACATTCAATTATTTTTTACATAACATACAATTTATTAAAACATGATTACTAGTTTTTATTTGTACCATGTGTTTTATAATGTTCATTAGGGAAAATTCCCTTCTACCAAACAATGAAAGAGTTATAATGAATTGTGAATATAAACATACCATTCATCATTATGGTTATCAGATTGATCATGAGTATATCTAATAAAACTTACATGTAATCATACAAGGAGTTGGAATATTTTCTTGTCTATAATATTTAATGAAATCATGACTATCAGACTAATTTAAGTAATGAAAAATCAAACTAACACTTATACTGATTTTTATATTTTAAATTGATAAGGAATACCACTAAACTAACATAAGTGTATAATCAGAATATATAGAATTATTTTTCTCACAAGGATTATCATTAACCTTGTATTGGTTTTAATCAATAAAATGTTGGATAAATAATTATAGATGAGCTATCATGCTCCATTAGTCTGAGGTCTTTTCAACAAACTCCTAAATATGAATTTTATCTATTAAACTATAAATAGCGATTCTTTTTATGATTTTGGTGTTGATTTCCTTAAAAATAAAGTCGACTGAAGATTTCTTTGCATTCACATCTCATTATGAATCTTTTTAATTCATTAGATACTAGTTAGTTCTAAGGAATCATTTTCAGGTTGTTTCCTTATGATAATTTTCTTTTGTAATCATGTTTGATCATTATTAATATCAATGGTTTTTGGGCATAGAAATATTGTGATTCTAATACATCATATTGACGAATTCATTTGGATATTATAAATATAATAGGTAGTACATTTATCAAATAAATATATGTATTAGGGTAAATTATATTTACTTGTATTTTCCTCAAATATTATATTCTAGTTTAATAGTTTATTTTTTTAGGAGCCCAAAGTAATGGAAAGAAAAATCTTTCTTCATGGTTCATTAAAAACTTGATAATATTACAATATATAAACTCTAATTAGTGGGTCTTGTACTACTATAAGGTAACCCTTTTTGATATCTAATAGTAGAACTCGATATATATTGGATCCAATTTATCCATTATTAGTCCTATGAATTTCTAGTACACACTGTCCCATAGGCTATATCCCAATAATAGGTGGGTTTTCATTTGTATTTTAAGGAAATTTATCAAATAATTGACATTAATGTGGATTTTTGTTCAAATTTTTTTATATAAGGTTGTGTCAAATATATTCGCATGATATGTTATTTAATCGATATGTATACCCCTTGATTTATAGATATTCTTGTCTATTTTATCACTTATACTTTTCATATTTTTGTTTTTGTAATATTAAAAGTTTTTCTGGAAACCAATGGGAAAATGATTTACAACTGAATTCAAACTATGAAAATTCTTGGTAAAACCATTTTTAAGAAATAATTTTTTCATTATTTATATTGGACTTTTTATAATAGTTGTGGTGGAATACTGCAGGGCTTTGGATCTACCCAAATTGGACAGTTGGGTTTTATAGATGTTTTTTTCGTAAAATTTAGGTAAATGGAATAGTATCATATAGAAAGGTGGCTTCTCTTATTGCTACTATTTTCACTTTGAGTTTTTCTTAATGTGATTGTTGGTCACATGGGAATTTTATATACGTTATAGCTTAGCCTATTTGGCTTGGATTGTATGTATTTGTTGTATCAACTCTATTTCTTCATTGTAATATAGTTTTATGACTTCTTTTTCTTATATTGATAACTAGTTTTTGTTATCATGTTTTTCCTGTATTACCTGACATGCCAGTTTGGGTGGCTTATCTATCTGACACAGTTTGGTTAATTATATAAAAACTCATCATGCATTAGTGTGATGATAGATTATAATATAAAACAACCATTTTTAAGGTGATTAACACTAGGTTCATCTTATCCACAAACATAAACATAGTTAAATATCTATATAGGGATTAATTTTCTAGGAAATTGCTCATACTTTTACATTTCCAAAACACAGGACAGAGTTTCCACTAAGAAAATATTTTATATTTACAAAAGTTTTGGTAACTATTATATCAAATCAGTTTGAGAGAAGGATAATAATATTTAATTTAAAATTTAGTAAATTTCTTGATAAATATAGAAATAATTATTCCATGTAGTTTTTTGCACCTAACAAAAGAAAATATTTGATGATTATTATATGATTCCCAAAGAATAATGGTTGAGATTGAAAAACCTCACTTGTGGACTAGGTATCAATTTAGTAATAACCTATTGAAAGAGTGGGACAAAAAATTTTCTTCAAATACTATGAATAATTTCAATCCATTATATAATATCATAAATATATATTATATAGACCACAGTAATGAAATTAGATACATAATATAAAATTTTATGCAAATAGAGGGATTTGAGATGGAAAACTATTAACACTTTTCCTAAATTCCAAGTTCATTATTTAATGTCTTCTACCATCAAAATATACTTTTTAATAACTTGATTGAAACACTGTTGATATCTATCATTTAAAATTATCTTCATAAATATTAAATTTTAACATGAATTCTTCTGATTTTTTGTATGAGGGTTTATAGTTTTTATTGGTTGCACAATTTTAATAATAGTGGTTTCCATATTCATTGTTCTTCTAATGTTCATTATTAAAATTTATTTAAATTTACTATAAAGAATATATTTTATTAATATGTTATTTTTCAAATTACCCTCAGAATTGACTTGGACCATATCATTGATGGTGATGTTGATAATAAACATGTTTTGTGATTTTTGACTAATAAAAGTCATTTCCATAGTTAATGAATTGGATATTGATATATGTTGTTTCAGTGAGTAGCTCAATAGGGGTGAATTGGAATCCCAATTAAAATTTATATTCAATATAATTTAAAATGTAAATCTCATAAATTAATAAAACACATTGTTTCTAAATATTGTACAACTATATAAATTTTATCATTCAAATAATTTCTCAGAATTGGGATTAAGGATCAATTAGAATTATATTTAAATACATTAAAGGTTGAAATAATCCCAATTAACCAATAAACTTATAAAAAAAATTAACAAAAATTATTAATAAAGGGTTTTTTTTATCAATTTTAAAATATATACAATTTTAAACATCGAAATATTGAAGGAGAAACCAATAAGACACACAATATAATTAAAATATAGGTTTGGTCTCAAGATAATATTTAAACTCATCCACAGATAAATCACCTTCTTTCAAGAAGTTTATTAAACAGTAAAATTGATCCATTACTTAGATCGGGTTTCACATACAGTAGTACACAATGCTATTTAAACAAAAATATTTTTTTACTATTTTACATGGAATAAAAAAGGAACCAAGTCATGCATTCCCTCTTCTATAGTTACTTGAGGTAAAATATAAAAGTGTTTTGATGTAATGAATCGATAACACTCTATTTTAACAACAGGAGACTGCCTGTATAGATAAAAAGAGTCCAAAAATTAAATTCTAAAATGTAAAGAATAAAATAAAATAGAAAATGAATAGAGATAGAAAAAATTGATGAAACTTGATCAAAATACATTTTATTGTTCACATGTCCTAGAATTTGTCTTTGGAATCAAGATTGAATGGGGCTCTAAAATGTGAAGGTAGAAAGAATTTCATAATGGTCTAGAAAGCCCTTATTTTTTCATTCATTCAATTTTTATAGGTCATTAAGTGTATAAAGTAAATAATCTCTATGAATGTATCACCCTTGTATATCTGATTCTTGATCTATATGATCATTAAAATTCCACCCACACTCATGAGGGAGTTATGTATAATTTATACAGTTTCATTTCCAATTATCCATTGGGAGTCACTTCATCTTACTGAGCATAAAATAAGGATGTTTCGACAACATATTCAATGAATTTAGGGAGTATTTCTTGAATACTAATTCTCAACTCTACATGGGGATTTCGAAAATTAAATTCCATGAACTATTCATTGGAGTATTTAATTAAAATATGATTATAAAAAATAACAGCAATAGTCTTGTTGTATATCTCTTAGAAGTAGATCTATTATTATGGTAGATTGTCTCCAACAATAGATCTATTATGATGGTAGATCCAGTTTGGTTGTGGGATAGTTCTGGTGATAGCTCAGCTAGGTAGTAGTGTTAGTGAATTGTAGCAGAAGTTTGTGGAATTTAAATCCAACAGTAGATATCTTCAGTGGCTGATGTTCTAACAAGATATTTTTTTTGATGGTAGATCTCTTCAGCTATATATAATTAAATTGTATATCTCATTAGTGGTATTTATCTAAATTGATAGAAGATCTTCTAAACTAATGGTAGATCTAATCAATTGAAGGTAGATCTTTTAAACAAATGGTTGATCATCTACAATTGTTTGGGACCTTCTTCAAATAATTGTATATCTTCTTGACTTAACGGTATGTTGACACGTTATCATATTTGTTAAAAATGTTATTTAAGTTATGATTTACCATAAAAAAGTAATTTTTATGAAGATTACATACATAATATTTGATCATAAAAAGAAATTGGTTCCAATAATATCCCACTTTTTTATAATCACAAATTATTGTGTTTATAAACATTTATATAAATAAAATATAATGATAAGTATAAATGCATTTGAAAAGTGTTCTATTTAACATTTCAAAGTATGAATATAATTGTTACCACCTTAAATTCCATTAAAATATAAACCTCCTTTTTAAATTATTATAAATATTAGGAGACAATAATAAAATAAAAGTCAATTTAGAAAAGTTAATAACAAAGAATCATGATTATATATAATAGTAAAATATTATATTCCAAAATGAAATAAAATAGAAAATTTCAATCTATATCAAAGACTAATTGAAATATTAACTTCTCTCAATGTATTGGGTAAAAGTAACCCCCAATTCTTTTCCTTTTCTAGTGATATGAATTACATATATAGAGCAAGATGCGGTACAATCAACTAGATAATGATTTTGGATGATCACAATCTAGAGATTTAGAACTTTCTTAATTGTTGTCTTGTAAAAAAGGATTAAATCATGGTTGAATGGGTGATTAAGAAGGTTCCAAATTAGAGAGAATACAAGGGTATAGATTTTGGTTCCACTACTACATGTCAATAGTCATATTAAAATTTCTTTATCAAGTAGAAAAAATTCATAATGATGTTTCCATTATGCTCTATTTCAGTGAAGAAATACTTCTTCTCCTCGAAAAAAGTATTTGTATAGAGTTAAATACATGGATCATATTTACTTTCTTCTTGAATTCCGCAAAAAAGGAGGCATCCATAGATTTAGAAAAAATAAAATTAATATTGGATGAAGGATTACCTAGGATGTAATAAAACACCACTCTTATAGTGGAATAGATCACATTGACATCAATAGAATAAGAAGGATGTGAATTATTGGATGAAAAAGCACCGTATATAGGTAAGGATTCTAACCTCTAAAAAAGTGATTACTGGAATATATAAAATATTTATAGCATCTCTTACATGATGGAATTAACTTATTATGAATCATTTTACAACAAAACATACAAAATTTCCAATTATATAATTTTTTAGATAATCTTTCACTGAATTTGATAGATCGCTAACTGAAATATTCATATAGTAAAAGAATCACTCTTATTGGTCTCTTTTGGTTGTCAGGATTTATAAATAACCATGATATATGATAATCTACTCAGTATAAATAAATCTAGATCATTATGAGGAAAATAATTAGAGTTAAAAAGAGATTTAATACTATCATTTCAAGGTAATATAACCATACATTTCCACATCCATATGTAGTATGATTATAGGAAAGTACTTCTAACTGGACAGCCTCATCTATCTATTCTTCTAGAAACCCATTAGGATATTTTCCATCAATGGGTATTGAAATACCACCATGCACATGTGTACTTCCATAATTATCACCATAATCTGATTCTAACTCCAAATATTCAATCCCAAGAGGAGAATCACATGATGACATATTCCCCTTAATAGGTGTACTCTCCTCAATTCAATCAGAACCAAAATCCTCAACCTGAATCTCAGAAGCTTGAACTTCATCACCTTTTTTGTTGATTATAGTAGGTATGAGATAAAATTTACCACTTCCTAAAGCCAGAAATTTTGAATCCAATTGATCATCTCTAGGAATAGAACCATTCCTAACACAATTATATAGAGCACAATCACTTGGAGAGATAGGTGACCACTATCCCTCATCAGCATAAGCACCACCATAACAGTCAAATCCATTATAAATTTGAAAAACATATATTGATATCTCATAAGAACTCTCATATTTTTCTTCACCTAACGCCATTATTATATATGTTTCTTCACATTATCATACAAAAATTTCATTAAAATGTTGAGAAATAGATGGAATAGTGGGTGCACAATAAATAAATTGATCTTTTAACCACATTAGGGTCACTACCTTCATCTACTAAAACTATGAACTCTTGTTCCCTAATTTAATTTGCAACTTCGTAATCATATGATTTAAAAAACATAATATGGATCCAATATAGGATAGGTCATATCTTTAATTGAAGATAGGTCTTGCAAATGATTTAAATTCTCAGAAAGATTATCAATATCAGAAACCTATTTCTTCAAAAAAGGGATCCAATTTTCATTATTCTCCTAACAAGAAAACTGGATTATTTAGTAACCACCATATCATACAACATTTTCATCACCATATGGTCGTAGACATTTTGTTTCTAATACATCTGAAATAAAATTAGGATAAATCATTGAATTTGATATAGATGTGGTATGTCTCATCTCCATATCGTGGAACAACACATATCTTCATATGTGTATCATATTCCCTATTTTAATAAGAATTAAGGTAAACGAATCTTATACCTCATTATGATTGAGTCCCCATTCCAAGGAATAACATGTGTTAGATAAATTTAGATAACATCCTACAGACTCGATCAATATCTACATAATTTTTCTTCTTACAAAATCATTTCCAGTTAACTTGAGAAAGGAATCATTATATAAAAAAATCCAAACATTACTAGGAATGGAAACATGATAATTATAAAAACAAATATATCTATGAGGTACATTGATGAATATGGGATATTTTTTCTACGAAAAAGTTTCTCATATTCCATATATCATACATTTAATCATATCATTATTATCACGAAAACTCTACTCAACAAATTGATAAAAATCATGAATGATTCTAGGATATAATGTTTGATCATTCCTCGAAAACCATTTGATCGATTATTTGACCAAGATCACCATACAACTAATAGATTTCTCAAAACCAACTATTAATCATCTATTTTAGTTTCATCAACAACAAATACAGTTGAGAGTTTTGGGTTATTAAGTTTCGAAGAATTATTATGACTAGATTCACCTCGTGATTTCTTCAAGGGACACAATCATACTGGAGATGAGGACTGAATCAGTCTCACAATTATTTTACAGTTTGGAAGGAGGAAGGAGGGCTATAATGATGGTTATAGGTTGAGAGAGTATGTAAGAGAAAAAATTTAAAGAGTTATGAGTGAGAATGTTCTCAAAATCTAATTTTACATCATTTTTTATCATTTTGGGATTTAAAATTGGAAAATATAATAGAATATATTTAAATAAATCTAAAAAAAATAATATTGTATAAAAAAAGAAAGTTAGAAAACACAAATGGTAGATCATAAATGTTGGATCACCAATGGTATATCACCAATGGTAGAACAAAAATGGTACATCATCTTTTAAAAAAAATAATATAGTGAATTAAAAAATTTTATCATTACAAGACTCTTAGAAATACATATCGCACTTGTATTATCAAAATTTATAGAGAAATTTATAAATTGAACTCTATAGTCTAGTAATTATTTTTATCCATATAATAGGCTCACAATAATTTCTTACATCAATATAAGATGCCTCTATAGTAGACAGTGAAATAAATTTTTTTTACGACATGATGAAACTAGTAAATTTCCCAAAGGTGACATCATCTAGATGTTATTTTTCTATATAACATACAACCACCAAAATCCATATCTAAATTACTCACAAAATAAATTGATCATTTTTAGCATAAAACATTCCTAAATTGTTTGCATACATGCGGTAATTGAAAATTCATTTGATTTTATGTAAATGTTCCTATTGGAATTTTAATGAAAATGGGACCACATTCATATACAAAACAAAATATCTAATCAGATAGTAATTAAATATAGATAACTTTATATAATAACTATGTAATTGGTTTGATCAACTAATTTTCTAGTTTCTTCAAGATCCGGTTTACTTGATGTACTCATGAGAGTATCACTACATATTTTGTTATCCATACTAAAATGATGTAAAAGGTATTTGGTTTACATTCTTCAATTTAAAAAAATTCACTATTTATTTTGATAATTTTGTAACCCATAAAATATTTTCAACCCACCTATCACACTCATTTCAAATTCAATTTGCAATATTTTTTAAAAAATAGTATGTAAAAAAATTTAGAACATCCAAAAATTATATCAACATTAATATGCACTACTAAAAAATATTTTAAATTTTAATTTATAAATAAGGTAGGTTAATATATACATTTGGAATAAATTTTAGAAATAATAAAGGATCCAATTCTATCATACCATGCACTAAGAGGATTTTTTAAACCATATAATGATTTATATTATTTAAAAACCTAATTTGGGAAATAAGGATTTTGAAATCCGAAGGGTTGTTCAATGAAAACATCCTCAACTATATAAGAATTTAAAAATTCACTCATGAAATTAATTTTATATAGTTTTAAATTAAAATTTTCTTCATATGAAATCAATATTATTATGGTATAATGTCTAGAAACTAGTGTAATGGTTTCCCCATCGTAAATACCTTTTTCCTAGATGTATCATATTGTAACCAATCAATCTTTTTTATAACTATGGATCCTAATTCATCAACCTTGTTTATAAGCACACATTATGTTGAAATAGTTTGGTAGTATTTAGATATATCTAATAGTTTACATACATTATAGATTTATTAATAATTGAGTTTTTCTTGCATTTCCATTACCCAAGATTCATCATGAATTATATCTTTGATGATCTTAGGTTCATATTGTGACAATAAAGCTTTATGTTCAACATGATTTCTAAGAGAATCCATAGTTTTAGTTCCTTTATCTAGGTCACCAACTAAAAAATATATTTTATGATATCTATGAGTCTGAAGCGCTCTATGAAAAGAAGGGATGGATATCTCATTGTCCTCTTCGGGTTCGTGTTCAGGTTGTCTATCAGACCTGGATGATTTTTCTAGCATTCCAGATAATTTTTAGATGGTTTGGAATTTATATTTATATTTTATAGATCATATTAAAGGTTTTCCAAATTATACTTTGAATCATATGGATCTATAACATCAAATTTTATATTTACATATTCTACTAAAAACTTAGTTCTTTTGTTAAAAACATCATATGATTTAATAGTTATGAAATTTGTAATAAAAAATAATTCATAACATTTGGATTAAAAAATTTAAATATATATACTTTCTATTAATAATAGAGTAATTGTATCAAAAAATACTAAATTAATTAACCTTTGGTGTTGTTCTATTCCATAATTCATATGGATTTTCATTCAAAAGTTATCTAATCTGAACACTATTGATATTGAAATAATTTGTATACATAGTTTACAATAAAAATTAAATAGGTATATCAAACTCATTGAGCATGGACTGAGAAATTTTTTGAAGGGTTTAGTTTGAAAAAATCCATCAATTACTCTTCTCGATATGTTTTCGGTGTTATTATGTTTGTTGAAAAATCTAGATGACTAAAAATGAGTATGTTTGGGGTTTACGGAAATATATGTCTAGGGTTGCCTTATTTCCTAGTGTTTTCCAAATATTTTGTCCTCGAAATTGGTGGAATTTTTTTTGAAAAGGAATATTTCCATGTATGATTGAACAATATTTTAAACATGATATACATGTCGAGGATTGTAAAGGGGGTACATGGAATGGTTCACAGAAGGAAAAAACGGTTCAGAGGGGGGCTCATGGTTTGCAGTTTGAAAATATTTAATAAAAACAGTTCTTAGGATAAAATGAATTTCATGGGAGGCTTCATGTATGCTGGATGGACTATCGTTGGTGAAAAAAAGATGGTGATTTTGGTCTCTACAATGGATGAAAGGTGGTACACAGACTATGTAGGGAAAATGGTTCACAGAACGATTGCAGTTTGATGGAGATGAACATTGTGCGGTGAAGGCTGTACCAAATTGAAGATCTTGTAAATATAAAACTATTGGATTTTGTAGATCTATTTTCCTATATAATGAGAACTAATCCAAATTTTATGTAGGGATATTTTCATAATAAAAAAACTACTTTCTTTAAGAATTCATCCAAGTCCATAAGAGTTTCTTGGGGAGGATTCCATGAATGGTGGAGAAGTTCACAGAAGATATTTCGTTAAAGGCTGTTTCTAGAGAATTGTAGTCCAAAATGGAAGAAGGGGTTTTGATAAAGAATCAATCCTTAAAAGAAAAAATTCCATGTAAGATGATGTGGTATGTGAATGAAGTATGTGATAGTGGTACGCGGATGCGGTACATAGAGGCGGTTTGTGGAGACAACACTTGTAGTTGTACACGGTGGGTAAAGATGAGGTAGTTTTTGAATAGGTTGTCCACAAATCGTATTAAATACATAGTTAATAAAAAGAAATGGTGGTTCATTAAGGTTCCTAAACAGTTTTCGAAAATAATTTCCACTAACTAAATATTCTGCAGAAAAGTGCATCACATCTATGGTTAAAAAATGGACTTCAACTAAGCATCTACCTACTGTTGAGGATATGCACATCCAAGAAAATGGAGGGGCTTACAAGTCAATAAATTGTGTGTGGATACTTTAAAAGAGTAGTTAGAGAAGTAAGAGGAAAAAATTATCCTTTCCACGTGTAGTGATCCACATAAAGAGGCATAGTTTATGCCCCTTAGGAATGCAGTGAGTAGACACTAAATCATGTAAAGGTAGTGAGCATAGGAATATAAGTAGTCTAGTCTGAACCTTTTAATTGGAAGTGAGATTTTGTGGATTTGGTACATTATAACATCACCATTGTATTGTACTTAGACGTAGCATAGTTCGGTTGAACCATGTAAACTCACTGCGTCCAATGCATGATTTTTTATTCATATATTGCTAAACGGGAATGAGAGAATTGTGTTTTTAACAAAAAACAAGAAAGGAAGGTGTATTAGTTCTAATTTTTCATACCCTTATTCAACCCCCCACCCCCCCCCCCCCCATATGGTCATTGGAAATATTGTACCTGACATGATATATTTCTATTTTCCAACACACCATTATATATTAGGGTTTTAGGAGTACAAATGTTGTGATTATAGGCATGTTGTGAGTATAAAGATTCAAAATCATGATTTTCAAAAACCAAACCACGTTAACTTCTTAATGTATTAATTATAATCCTATAGAAATTTTCTATTGATTTATAATACATAGAAGAAGAATTTATTGAAGCTTCACTTCTTTTATCTACAAATAATATTGAAGTAAATCTTGAAATTTCTTCATACATAAAATAAACATACTCAATCAAATATAATATAGAATCTCATGAATGTAGAAATAAATCCATGTGAACAAAATATAGGGGTTGTGAATTTGAAACATCTATAATATATTAAAAACTAAATCATTTTCGGAAAAAAAATATTACAGGCCTTATTTTCAAATTCAGAAGGAAACCCATCATCACATAACATTGAGAATTTAAGTAGATATTAGTTCAATCCATATATGAGTAAAACATTTGAAATAAAATCCTTATTAATTTTACTAATATGAACAAGTATAATAATTTCACATTTGGAATTATCATCCAATGTGAATCATCCACCATCAACAATGATTAGTTTATTGAAATTGAATATTCCATAGTCATGATTCTGGAGTTTCCACAATCCAGTTACTATAAGCACTTATTAAAAATTTTAAAATAGGATTCCAATAAAAAAGATTTAAACCAAAATGGACATTGGTATCCATATTTTCTTTATAGGTGTTAGTAAGAATGGATTCTAGATTCCATTAATGTTTAGTGGGTTTTATATAGGAAGATCTATTACGTTTAGAAATAAAAAAATCATTTGGAACAGATGAATAAAAATTATTAATAGAATTCTTTCAACTAGAGCTGGGAATACATTTATTTTTAAAAATCCTAATTTTTCTGATATCCTACCCCAGTAGTATACACAAAATATTTTTACATTCTAACCATCAAGTTTAATTCAATTCTACTATTTTTTAATTTTACCATACCATTTATAAATTTCTTATTTCAAAATTTCACCTCATAATTTTAATTTATCAAATCATAATTTTCTATTCTTTCTACTAAAATATGTTTCAGGGTGACTAGAAATGATATTGAATCTTTAAATATTTATATCTATCTTTAATTTATTTGAATGAATTATCCAACATGTTATATTGTTCAAAAAATAATTTAGATATACATATTCTCGTCCATATTTTCATTTCTAGACATGTTAGAATTTTGAGTCAGACATTCCCAAAATAGACAACATAACTCGTACGTGTTTTTTATAAGACACATATTGGATTTATCATTCATATCCTCTTTTCTTGATCATAGTTTACATGACCTATCTTCTAAATAATTCCACATATATTTCATATCCCTTTGAAAAAAAAATTCATTCGTCCTGCACTTTTTTCTTATTCATTACCATATGAAAATCTAATTTCTATGACATTTCAATTCATATTCATAGAAAAAAATTCAATTTTTTGAATCATACCTATTGAAAAAAAAAATCAGTAATTAACTCTATCAGACAGTCCTTTATAATTTGATATCCTAATGTACTTCTTCTTTTTGTATAACTTTTTGAATTTTTTTGAATCAATTTCCATTTTCTCATCACTATCATCATGTGATTCTTCATCACATAGTATTTTATCATTGATATTTACTTTTTTCAATCAGTAGTCTGAATATTTATAGAATTTCATTTTGATTCATGCACTTCATATTGTTTAAAAATACAGTTCTATATCATACATCAGTATATTTCTAATGAATTCCTCCACTAGAAGTGTACCAATGTCACATGATTATCTTATTGATACTTATGTTCCATAAGTATTTATGGTTGAAAGCTGAGAAGTCTCAGGAATTGATCGATGTCAATGAATTTTATTACCAGCTCATTCATCGTGTTCCATATCGAATTGACCACTAGATATATGTTATAAATATTTTCATAAAACTATGACAATAGTCATTATATTTAATTTATCACATTCAATGATGAGTGTGTTTAAACACATTTCATTATAATAAGATGTTATGTTATGATAAATAGAAAGTATATCACAAATTTCAATGGTTGTAGAACATCATGATATTCTGTTAAATTCATATTCACCAAATGCACCAAATATAGCATTGATTGCTATACAATTGTAATCATTTACAGTTTTAGTATCATCACTCAATGAAGCTCTATAATTTTTAGGTTCATCATATTTATATTCAATTACAATGCAAATATCAAAACCAATACTCTCTAAATGAATTTTCTTTTTAATCTTCCATTAAACATAATTGGTGCTATTAAAATAAGGAGTTTGGGTAGTTTTAATTAGTCCATTCCAATTATTATTATCCATAAGGAATTTTTTAAAAAAATTACAGAAATTTAATATATTTAAACTAAAACTAAATCACTTTTAAAATATGTTTAATATCCTATGATACCAAATGTTGGATAGAGTCAGTAACTTATGAGGGGGATAAATTGAGTTGTGAATTGAAATTACTATTTTTAAAAATTAAAAACACAAATCCCCAGAAATTAATAAATATCCCAATAAGTAAAAATGGTAGAAATATATAAATTTTATCATTCAAATAATTTCTCATAAAAAGATTAGTCATCAATTAATAAATCATTTAAAAATATTTTCTTTTTAAATTAATCTACATAAAAAACACAATATATAAACACAAGTTAAAACTAACTATCAATGTAATATTGTGTTTATTTATTATAAAACAGTTACACATTTAATCATTAATATATAGAAAAAACAATAAACCACATCATAATAAAAACAAGTGTTATGGTCTCAAGATGAGACTTAATCCCCTCTACATGGAAATCACCTACTTCTAATCAGTTTATTAAAAAATAAAAATGATCAAAAAACTAGATTCAGTTTTACAAATAACAAAACACAAGGGTATCTATGAGTAAAAGACACTTCTACTGTCCTACATTAGATGAAAAAGGTTTCAGGACACGAAAGACCTCTTCAACAGTTACTCATGAGAATACAAGAAAATATTTTTGAGAGAATGTGTAAAACATTTCTACTTTTAGTACAAAACGATGTGAGTAAAAATATATATATTAAAACAACAAACATCTCAAAATTGAAGCATAAACGTGAAGAAAAAATGTGTAAAGATAGGAAAAAGTGAAGATTTTAAATCCAAATAGCTTCTAGTGTTCAGAGGTCCTTGACTTTTTCTTTAGAAAGGATGTCGAATAGGTTTCATAAAATGTGTGGGAATTAAAAAATCCATATTGGTCAGAAAAATCATTCTGTTTTTAGTCAGTCAATGTCCATATTTGATTTAGAGTATTAAAGAAAAAAATCTCAATGAAGTTACTACTCTTTTACCCCTTAAATATTCACTATAATATCACATTGATTCCATAATCCCTCCCAAGGGCGTTTTTTAGAATTTATACAACTATATTTCAAATTATCCATTGGTGCATGTATTCTGTAGTGAAAAAAATCCAGATGTTTTAACATTGTTTTTAAGGGGTCTATTGATTAGATTAAGAATAATAATTCTTAAATCCGCATAGTAAATTACTAAATTAAACACTATAAACTAGCCATTAGAATATTAAATTTTAATAAGTGTGTAATAAACAACAATATTAGTATAGTGGTAGCTATATAAGGGGAAAATTTATTATGGAAGTAGATGAAATACAATGATAGATCTATTCTAGAGGTAGAACATATTTAACAGTAGATGTGTTTGGGAGTATCTAATTATGGAAGTAACATCAGTGAACGATATCGTAATCTGGTTATTGCACAACCCAGTTGTAGATCTCTACAATGATATATTTATTAACAGTTGATGTGTTGAGTTGTATATATCTTAATTTGTTGATCTCCCAGCTGTAGATCTATTTTATAGAATATCATCGGAATTGATGGTAGAACTACTAAACTGATGTTATTTCTTCTGAACGGATGGTGTATATTTTATATTGATAATATGACTACCTGAAATAATGATATATATTCCTAAACTAATAGTAGATTTACACTTTAAAATGTTTTAGCAGAAACTTAATATGAAAATGATTTACTATCAAAA
Organism: Viscum album; assembly: GCA_963277665.1. Classification (NCBI taxonomy): domain Eukaryota; kingdom Viridiplantae; phylum Streptophyta; class Magnoliopsida; order Santalales; family Viscaceae; genus Viscum; species Viscum album. The sequence goes on from OY728127.1 coordinate 1,282,944,815, forward strand.
GACATTGAACTTATTAGAAACATAATAAAAAAGATTTATGATAATTAAATAAGTAACTTCCTACAATATAGTATCTCAAAAAAAATATTCACAAATTTATATAATATTATACAGAAAATAATTTCCCAACAGTTATTCAGGATATACATTTGAATTATTATTCAAAAAGATTGTTAAACCTAACTAAACAAGAACATAAAACAATTTAATGAAAGGTTATGAGGTGGTTTTCTGGTAATATCATTATACCAAAATCATAATTATCAAATATTTTTTTTTATAGATACATATAAAAATTGGAAGGATTTATAATATATATTAATTGATAATAAAATAAATCACACTTTTACTAAAATATTATACTCTACGTAAACATTTATTTTTAAATGAATAAATTAAAGATGATCATTCATTTATCCTATCATTAATTGGTTATCTAATTTATCACCATTTATACATAATTATATCATAAAAATAATATTTATCCTTTATTTCAATCCATAGATATATCCGTGTAACGCGGTGAAGGAAAATGAAATATGTTACACCATTGTGGCGGTAGTTTTCACAATGCATGAAAAATTATATTTTTTATAATGGTTAGGGTATATGAATAAAAAATAATAATACCCTTATTATAGAAACATTAACTCATATAAATGAAACCAATTTGATTTTATTAGTGTGTAAAAAAGGATTTGGATAAAACATAATTAAGATGACTAGGGAAGTAGTTTATAATACACTTATTGAGGACATGAGTTTTTCATTATAGTTTCTTGAGAAATTGAATCCTTATGCTAAATAATACTTTCTAGAAGAATATTATAGTGTTAGATTATTCTATGGGAATAAAAATGGTAAGGGTTTTAAGAGTAAAATGAATTTTTATGTGTCCCATAAAGGTGTGCTAATATCCTTCTTTTATAATTGTTTAGAATAATTTTTTTAAACTTTCCCAATTTTATATTACGGGAGAAAAAGTTAAAAAAGTCAAGAGGAACCATAAATAGTCAATAAATTAGTGGGTAATATTATTCCTCGATAAAAACCTCATCCATTCAACTATATATAATTTTTTTGTCATTTTCCATAGCCATTATCATTTTAATTATCACTCTTACCATTTAAAATTGTATCTCTATAAATAGTTTTTACCTATTGTACACAATAATTAATATTTTAAAATGTATAATTTTAATTATAAAATATGTATCTTTTTTAAAATATTTAAAATGTATCTAATATAATTATATGTGTATAAAATTTATTGTATCAATAAAATAGATATATTTCACTATTTACCTAAAATTCAATTCTTTAGAAAAATAAAAAAAAATCATATTAATCAAACTACAATATGATGAATTAAAAAAATAAATTTTTTATAAGAAAAAAAAAATAGACTGTATAAATTAATCTACTATATATAATTATCAATAAAGTCTCATTATATTGTACATTGAGGGAGAGTTAAAGATACAGTGTTCACCTACTATAGTTGTGTCTTAGGAATTATAACAGTTTACTACCAAGGATATCATAATGGATAGAGTTCAACATTAATTCCACCTTTAATATAGATAATTTTAATTACTAATTATATCATATTTGACAAAGTAACTTACTAATCTTGGATCACTCCCCATTCCAATCTATATAATCTCTTAAGATATCAATCATGACCCAATTAATTTGAGAGTTATATTATTTTAATCCAACCTATCACATAATGAATAACAAGAATATGGTTTGCATAAGATAATAAAAAATCAATCACTTCATCATATTAAAAAACATGTAAATGAAATGGGTTTCCTAAATATTCCATAATTTCATTTAAGAATAACCCATGAAAATGAAACGGGCTTCATAAGGATTTAATTATAACATAATTAACCCTTGTGAAAGAAATGGGTTTCATCGAATCATCCTTAAATAATCAAGATCATATGTCATATATATTAATAAATTGTATGGGTTAATTGGATTACATCCTTAGTGAAGCATAAATGTTTGTAAATGATGTTTACATAGATAAAAAATAACATTATAATAAAACATAAATATCTATTTAGAAATAGAAAAACCCATTTTAATAAAGTTTATTTAAAATTTAAAAATTCCATGAATTATATAAAGATATTCATTGATAATTTCCATGTGGGATATTAATGGAAGATATAAATCAAAGAACAAACATAATAGTGGGAAAATCAGTTCGTGTTGTATACCTTAAAAGAGAACATTCATCTCATACTTATATAAAAATCTAAAAAGGACTTTTTCAGAAAAAAAATTTAAAATATTAATTTTATAAAAATATAGAAATATTATAAATTGTGAAAATTGAAATTTGGAAACAAATTATTATTTATTGGTCTAATATTAAATGAAATAATTTTATTACCAAGGAAATAGATTAAAATCTTCATCCACCAAATAAAAAATAAGTTTGGAATTTCTTAAAATAATATGAATAATTTTTGGAACCCAATAGAGAAAATTGGTACAATTGCATGAACATTTCATAAATTAAATAAAGAGAAAATAATATGTGGGGTTTAAATTATATGATCCATATAATCTCCCTAAAAGTATATTTATCATACAAAATCCTAAAAATAAAAGTGATTATATTATTAAACATTACATCAAGCCATTTTAAGCTTCATACAGATTCAAACCACATGTGTAATAAATTTAGATTCATTATACATCTATTACATATCCATATTAACAAATGAAATAATATATATAATTCCTATATAATTTCAATTTACCCTTTTTAAAATTATACTTAATTAAAATAATTATTCAGGTTAAAAGAGGTTAGTTTTCTATGTATGTATTTGTTCAACAGTTCCAGTACATTCATAGTGGTTATATATTCCAAATATATAGATTCTTAGTCATGAAAATATTATCAAAATTATTCATTACATAAAAATTTATTACCAATAATATAATTTAATGATTCAAAATTAATTACATAAATTTGTGGAGATGGTAGTTTGTATGTACATATGATTGATATTTCCATGTTTTGATAGATGTAATGAAAGAAAGGTAAATAATAAATTACATTTTATTATTATTATTTATATAATATAAATTTTATACTTTCATTAAATATATCCTTATGACCTTCCAAATAATGTGGAAATGAAAAATTTATCACATTTCATCATGGAGGTGGTTGTCCACACATATAAATGAGAGAGATTATAATTTTCTGACAGTTGCAAAGAATATATAAAATTCATGTAACATTAAAATAATATAATTAGTGTATATTTAGGGTATTGGTTTCATAATTATAAAATGGTTATTGAACACTTTTATGAAGATTAATAATAGATAAACATTAAACATATATGTAATAACATATATATTTCATAAGGTATCCTCCATTGAAAAGAACAGTAATGAACTTGGATAAGTATTTAGGGAAGTACAACACCACATTATCATCGATAAGGATTATGGAAGGGAATTTTTTTAGATAATGGTTAAGATATAATTTGGTGTGGAGAAGTGGGGAGATTAGGTTTCATTTTATTAATAAGGGGTCTGACACTCTAGTGAATACGCGAAAAATTAAAACCTAATTATGTCATATTGAAGTTAATGTGGCACTACAGAAAACCAAATTATATGATAAGATAATAGTGGGTAAAAAAAAAAGAAACCATAGGATTTAGACAAGTTGTTAATGCATTTTAATTCTTATCTCTACTGTTTAATCCCTTGTCAACCAATATTACAATTACTACAAACAAGAATGTTTAAATTAGTTAATATTCATAAAGATAAAATGAGATTAATCTAATTTATAATATTTATATTATGATTCCAAATAATGAAAGCATTTTATTAAATTTAATAGTGATAAATATAATTTATTACTATAAAAAAATTAATTTACATAATTCAAACTCTTTTAAAAAAACATATATTTTTATACTAAAATTTATTTTTTCTAATTTTCTTTTATTTGATTACTAATGAATTGAATTTATAAATCTATAAAAAATAAATATTCTTATATAATTTAGGCCTGTTACTAACATCTTATCTATAAAATTGGGGGTAATTATCAAATTTAATATTTATATTATAGCAGTATATTGTGATTCTTTTATGCTAGATATTTAATATTATAAGGCCCCAGCCTTAAACCTTACTTAATCTTGAGTTAATACAAGATTACACATTGAGGATCTTTTCAGGTTTAGAGTTTTAGAGAATTAGATCATAAAACATTCATGACATTCCACGTTTAAACAAAGTGGTTACATAAAGATAGTATTCATTTTTTCCCATCAATGGAAACATATTAAAAATAAAACATAGATTCTTTCTTGACACTTCCTTGACACTATCATCATATCATGTAACTTTCCCTTGACCTGTGAAAAACATTTCAAAAAAACTTGGGATGAGCATAAAAATCTCAGTAAGGGTTATAGAAATATGGAAAGGAAACATGAGTTCATATATACATATTAATGAAATCATACTTTACCCCTAAAACATAGGCACTTTAACATACCTCGTAAAATAATGAATAAATCCTAGAAATCATAATACATAAAAGGTAACTTGAGGCATTCATAACATTATTATGTAGGGAGTAACCCTCTTGGTTATGTTTGGAATACCCACCATAGTATATTCCCTAAATCTCTTCGGAGAAACATTAACAGTTCACTCCTTCGCATTACCCAATGCATTGGAGATCTATATCAGGCTCACCCGCCATTAATTTATCACGGAACTACCCGTCTTCATAACAATTCCCAATAACCATAACATAATCTTATCACATTAAACATGCATAAAGGAAACATAACATTTCCACCCTTCAATAACAAGATATCAATACAACACATTGATATAAAAACATTATGAAAACCATTTTAAATACTAAAATAAAAGAAATTTAAAACATGGTATTTATTTATCTTTTAAAGAGAAGGTATGTCTTGTACATTAAGCCGAAACTCAAATAATGGTCACGGCGGCAGAGAAGTCATTGTCACCGCATACGTATGACAAAAACATTCCATTTTTTTGTTTAGTAAATGCTTTGTATAAAAATGATTCCTTTGGAATAAATGTAAAAGTCAATGTGGTTTATACACCGTATAAAATAAAGTTGTGTATAAAACAAAATATTCCTCAATGAGAGGAGATTGAGACGAAGTCCCATACAAAGACAGTATCCTTGGATTAAGGGTAAATAAATTACATAATTATGTGTGACAAATGAATACAAGAAATATAAGTGGGTATTAAGTGTAATACAATCAGAGGACATTCAAACATAATCATAGAACGACATATTCACAAAGTACATGTTTATCCCAAAGAATCAAAATTGGTTTATGAAGTTCCCTTGCAAAAATTCGACAGCCAAACAACGTCACGTCAAAATTCAGAAAAAGAGTTGATGAGAGATAAAAAGGGTATATTAGCACTTGGTCAAAAAATTTACATCAATAAGGATATATAAGAACATATCCCAACATAATAGTATGTGAATTAAAAGACATAACAAAATAAGTCTTTTAAAAAGAGGAGGGTGAAGGGTTCCCTTACCGACTTGGGAAACCTTCGAAACATACACCCCGTGAAAGAAGGAAAATATAAAATTGATGTAAATGCTCATAAAGGAAAATATATTACACAATGAGTAAAATAATGGGAATTACATACACCACTCAATGGAAATTGTGGCAAATGTAGCATAAATTTCACGGGAATAAAAGTGAGATGAAAAATCCCTTACGAAAACTCAGCAGCCTAACGACGCCACTTGAAACATAAAAAAAATGGATTGATGAGATCAAATAGGGTCTCTAATCATATAAACATAAATTTTACATAAATAGGAATATAAAATAACATCCCCCAACATAACATAGAGGAGCTTAAAAGAAGTGACATAAAGGAGAGTAATTAAAAAGAAAGAGAGAGGTTAGATCTCTTACGAAAATTCGGCATCCTAATGGCACCACTCAAAACTTCCAAAATGGATTGATGAGAGAGAATAGGGTCTCTCATTATATGAACATAAAAATTACAGTAAGAGTAATATAAAAGAACATCCCAGCCACAAGAAATATGATCTTAAAAGGAATGACATAAAAGAGTGTACTTAAAAAGAAAGAGAGGGGTAGGTTCCCTTACCGCGGGGCTGACCTGACTCGATCGTTCTTTATTCTCCTGAGTAATAAACTTGATTTAATTTCTAATTCCTTAAGAACATTTTTCAAGTTCATTATTACTTTTATATCACTTATTACCATGACATGAAAACTATGTTATTATTTAAGCTAATAACGGTCGTTTTAACGATCATTGGTACTTGAGTCAAAAATAAACTCTTTAAAATTACAAGTTGATCATGTGGTAAAATATCCATTATATCCAAAATTGTATTAATTATGTATATATAATATATATCATATATATCTAGTATATTCATGCATTTATAATATTACATAACATTTAGAGTTAAGAAATGAAATGCAACGTTCATAGAGACGGTAAGCCGTACGTACGCATGAACACTACTTCCATTTCAATTTCATATTTAGTGGAATTAAAACATAATGATACATAATAGTATTTTAAATCCAGTATGGTATCATATATAATATTATTAAATATATCCTTTATATGTACCACATGTGGTATTAACGAATCAAATCACTTTGAGGGGGCAGTAGTCTGCACTTCATAAAATGAAGATATCGCGTATACTCATAATGGAAGCCAAAAAGGTATGCCATAAATGAAAAATACATAAGCTTAAGGAAAACATAAACATATTATATATCATATATAAATATAGTGACATCTTAATGGCCACCATGAAAGGTGTTAAGAGAAGATTGAACAATCATCGTTTTTTGAGAGAGTAATTCGCCGTCCATAGAAACAATATGTTCTTTAACCATTAGATGAAGGTGTGTGTAAGTGTAGCTATAATAATTAACATAACAACATCTTAGTATATTTAAGATACTGTTGTTTCTAAAAAAGAATGGAATAAATAGATTTTATGGGGGTGGAGAAGCAAAATAAAACAAAAGGACTCAAGTGAAGACATTACCTTAAAATCGGGTAACTCCCTTTGGTTTGAGATCAAAGGCATACTTGGGAAGACTTATGACCAATGTGGGGCTTCTAAGAGTTATAGAGGGATGAGTAGAGAAAAACTGGTCAGGGGTTGGCTGAGCCAAATGCTTTGGAAGTGTGGGTAAGGAGGTAGAGGTGGGGGCCTTTTATAAGAGGAGCGGAGGGGTACTCTTGGAATGTAAAGAAATGTTACTTTAGTTTAGAATGAGTTTCGGATTTTAATGGTACCAAATTGATGTGTTTCAAGGATACGGTGATAAGGGTTCGAAATACACCCATACAATAGGTTTTTTACATGTGTAGGTCTTAGATTTTACATTATCTTTCCATTTTATTTAAATCGTTAAATAATGAGGTCATCGCTACAACATCATGATTTCATAAATAATTTAATTTATATAATAACTAAAAATTATAAAACAAATACTATGATGTAGGAAATAGTTTTATATTTCAAATTACTATTTATAATAAAAAATCAGCCTTGTATAAACCCATGTAAAAATTGTTTTAGTAAAACATCTCATGTTTGTGTCATTTTTACTTTAACATTAAATAAAAAGTTATTTATGTCATTTCCAAACCAAAGTGGCTCCATGGGGTCCCCAATATGACCCATGGATTGTCTTGGTCAGCCATGACACATCCAATGAGGGTAGGACATGTGTCAAGCTCATCTCTTATAATTAAAACATTCTTTTTACCTTAAACTACACTAATTACCTCTATTCGCGATTAAAAACGTAATAAGTTACTATTCCCCAAAAATATTATTTTAATCCCATTGAACCACATTTTACTTCTTAATGACAACCATGTATGTAGGATTTATTAAATTCAAAACACAAAGGTGTAAAATTTTCATTTAAACGGAAAAACAGTTTTTATAAGTACCACTTAGTGGTTTCACTATTCATCAAAAATTGAAGTTTTTCAGAAAATGACCAAAAATTCACCCTAAGCTATATTTTATATTCCGAATTCAAAATTGATTTATATTTTACAAAATTCATAACATATAAGTTACATTAATTAATTTAATAATTAATTCCTATTGTTAGAACAAATAGCATGTTTTAATGAAACAACATTTATCAAAAGATTGACACAAGTTTAAGTCAAATTTCAAAGTGGAATTAATTCCAATGACCACTATTTGATTAAATGGTAAAAATATATTCTAATTTCACATTAAAAACAATTCAAAAGATAATCTAATCATATAAATAAATTATATTAAAAAGAGTTTTTGAATTAAAATACAACATTTTTCACTATTGATTAAAAATTGAACATTTTAAAAAAAATATAAAAAATTTACACAAAGTAAATTTTGATGTCCCGATTATAAAGAAGAATTTTAGTTTGTCAAATATAACATATAAAATTTTCAAAAAGTGTATTTAAAATAGGTTCTCCATCAAAAGGTGGTTAATTGACCTTTTAAAGAATATTAGAATGTTTACACTTAAAATTGGATTCATTCACATTTTTAATCCTCTAACATTTATTGTAAAGAGTAAAAATATTTGAAAAACATATATAATCATTTTGTAGTTAGTTCTGTTCATTCTCGCTATTACAACGGCTAGGCGTTAACTACCATTTAAAATAATATTATTTTATTATTAGAGTGCAACGTAAGATTCCCAAGAAACTCGTTATTGCGTGTTGGGTACGCCATCGAGCATAGTGTCCCCTCTAAAGTTATATTAATATTTTATTCACAAATATGGATAAATGTGAAAATTTCATATTCTTTATTTACCTGAGGTGTTACACATATAATGTTATATATAAATAAAATTGAATATTCTGACAATGCAAAAAAAAAATTGTTTTATCATTCTATCCATGAATGTATATTTCTTCCTTCATGAATACTATTTTACATAAATCTCCCTTTTTATATTTTATTTTATATTTTCAATGAAATGTTTTCTCTAAACATTTTGGAAATTTTAATAATCAAAATAAGTGATTTATACAAAAAATGGGTTTTCTTACTAAAATGTTCTAGTAATAATTTAATATATACTTTAATCTTAAACAAAATATTTTGATGTTTCTTATGATTTTCTAGGGATATGATCCAACATTACTATATTTATTATTTATAAATAATTTTTATGATTATTATGGTGAAATTTTTCTAAAAACCTTATCTCTTCTAAGGTTTAGGATATATTAATATGATAAAAATTTTATGATTTTCGGTTTTGCATATTGTAGTTCTTCTTTAGGTGAGTTGTTGTCCCAAAATTGTTTATCCCCCATTACATTAGTTAAATAAATATATACTATGAGATATTAATTACAATAATATATAGTGAAATGACTTCTATAAGAAAAATTATCTAATAAGATAGTCTTAGGAATGAATCCTTGGCATGGAAATGATGGAATATGGAGTGAACCCAATCCACTATGATATTCCTGACAGTGATCCTTGACTAAGAAATTGATTTTCCATGCGTATGTGATTCCCAAAAAATTATGCATTATAATTAGGATATGTTTTATGGCTCGTGATTTATTATTGATAATTCCACACTCTTATGACTTATGTCATATTTAAAAAAATCCATATTCCAATTTTGAGGATTATTAATCATTTACTGATTGGGTATGATCATTTGAAGTCGTAATCATGTTCTCATACCCTTAAGCTTAGCTTAGACACACTTATGATCATTTATTGATATCACTTATGTTTACTCTTGTAGATCATCTCGGCCCACCCTTTCTTATGTTTACATTCCCCTAGTTATAAAGAATGGATTTATGTGTGATATCTATATGATTGTTTCTAGTTTTGAAGAATAATTTATGAAATAATTTTGTACATTAACTTATAATTTATTTACATATCCATGTTCCCAAATACACTATTCCTCTATTGTACTTGATTTTTTATTACAGTGAAATTTATTGAATATTAATAACAAATTCTATAATATTTATATATAAAAAATTTGGGTCGCAATATTTGGATTCCAAGGACAGATTCATTAACATTTCAAAACAAGGATGATTAAACATTTGGGAGAACCATTAGGGAAACCATATGTATAGGATATCATCGTCTGTTATGGTAAATTAAGTTGTGTCGTTTCCCAAGGGAAATATATCCTTTTATAGATACTAAAAGAGGATGTCATATTATAACAGAGGAATCATCGTGTGATAACACCAGAAAGAGTTGGTCAAGTACATCTCATCCATTATTCTAGTACAGGGTGAGTGGGCCCTTTCTATTCATCTAATATAGCACACCTAGGGGATATTATTAGGTAAATTCAAATTCTACTTAATCTACATTAGGAAAAAATTGAATAGATTAGACCACAGATGACCTTGGTTAAACATATGTTTTCCTACTTCAAAAGGAATGTGTCATGATTTTGACATTATATTAATTCCTTTTCTAGATAAATCATTATGATCAATGATGATTGATCATCATGTTAAATACTTTTGTTTAACAAGCGGTTAGATATATAATTTTGATGTTGAGGTGGTGAGTGGTACACTCAAATAGTTATTTATCTTATTTTATCTTTCTCAAATGAATTCATTTATATCATGAAATGTCTCAAGCAATTCATATAAATATCCTCGACAATAATAATTTAAATTATTAGTAAATTATCCTAAAAAATGATGATCACATCACATCTCTATGTATCATGTCTGATTTATATTTTTTGGAATTTTCTCCCTCTCAATCTTATTGATCCCCCTCCAGTTCATTTTTTTTCTGATTTTTGTCTTGGATTGGATTCTGTATATAAATAAAATATTAATTGATGTGGAAGGGAATTAAAATTTGTTATTATGACCCAACCTATGATTTTATATCAAATTAAAGATGAATACTTACATATATCATAAATAACAGACATTTCATTGGCCCTAATTCATATTCAAAATGGATATTTATCTTTGTTAGTGGGGAAGAAACTCTATATAAATGATATGCCTATTGTATGAGGGTTTTGGATGTATTTGAAATATTTACCTACACATACCCTAAATTATGATTTTGATAATTCAATATAACTCATACTTGGTGATACACCAATTTCAATGACTCTATATATAATGGTTCTGACTGTGTTATACGAATTGAATAATAAAATTTGGGTGAATATTTATGATTGATACATTCATACATGTGAATTTACAAGGGGTTAACCCGTGCCATTTGTTAAGTATAAATATATATCAATGAGACTCAACATTTATTTTTGGTAACATAATTATATAAATATCATGAATAAGTCTCTTCGACCATATATTAATGATTTTTTAAGTGATTATAAATAGTTAAATATTTTTCCATGAGGGATCTTTGATCTAGATACAATGAGTTTTGGGTCACAAGTGAATAAATAACCAAAAATACACATAATTTGAGGAAAGGGAATTATGAATTTGTAGCATTTCCATTTCTTATTAGTAATACCCCCTTTTCCATCAGGGAATTAATGCAAAAAGATATTAGACATTAAATATACTAGTTTGTGTAAGACTTTATATATGATATTCTTATATAGTCCAGGTGAAAGGAAGAGAATGAATACCACATGTGGATTGTACTAATTAACCTTTAGAAGGGATATTTGTTTGAAAAATTTACCCATTGTGTATTTTTTATACATAATGGTCCATGTTTTGGATATATAGTCTCAAGAGGTGGTATATCGGTGGATACATCATATATGGATGTTATTGATAATTTTCCCACACAAACAACTATGACTAAAATCAATAGCATTATTGGAATAGATTGATATTATCAATGATTCTTTTGTGTTTTTCACAACTATATAATAAACTCATGATGTTAACTCAATATGGATTTAAATTCCTCTAGAATTATGAATGTGATTAAAATTTCAAGGAAATAAAGAGAAGGCTTGTTAATGAACCTATTCTCACACTACTTTGGATATGTGTTTGTGATTTATAGTTATGTATAAAGGAAAGGGTTGATATGTGTAATTATACTTAATTATATAGTTATATCTTTTTCCACATAGCAATTTAAGGTTAATGATAAAAATTATTTGAATCATGGTTTGGAATAGCGATGTTAATAATTTTATATTAGATCTGGTGGTGCTATATTTTTTGGGAAAGGTGAGAAAAATATAGTAATTATAAATGATTAAATTATATATTCTTGAAAAAGAGTTTGATTAATGATAATTATTACTCAAGAGACTACCACCCTATTAAAGAGAACAAGTTGGATGATTACATTTTTCAAAAAAAAATCATGTCAAATAATATATATTTGTGATAAAAAGAGGTCCAATTTTTTTGAATTTGTATATACCCTGAAATATTTAAGGATATGGAGAAATCCTATCTTACATAAATAATTTTCAAACATCTATCCATATAACGATTAAAGTTTCAGAAATAGAGGTTGTATAACTACAAAAGATGGTAATAAATGTTCCTGAGACTGAATATGATTAAAATGGAATACGAATGTACATCCATTGAGTGTTTCTCTAATAAATACCAGTGATAAAGGAGTAATAGTTAGAAGAAGCTCCTAGATCATCATTCTCTTTTTATTTAGTAATTATGATGATTTATTGAGATCTAAATGATTATTTTTAGTGAGAAAAATCAAATTTGTGTATTGTCGTGTATGTATCTCAGTTCCGGGATTATCAGTAATTTAAGGACATGATAAAAAATGATAAGGAGATTTTATAGCATTACCTATACCATAATTGAAATATGAAAATATCACTATGGATTTTATTGTTGGATTCAACAAGACATATAAAGACCTTAATTATATTGGGGTTCTAGTTGATCACCATTCAAATTAAACACACTTTCTTCCTATCAGAAAACATCTTTATTTTGATCATATTTCTAGGAAATACATTATTACAGTTATACAGATAAATGGTTTACTGAATTATATTATATATAATTGAGATAAGAGGTTTACCTTGATGTTTTATAGGTGTCTTCCAGAAGCTCTAGATATATAGTTGTGTTTTAATACTATTTTTTATCCTTGGAGAAATGGTCAATACAATAGGACTATTCAAAAATTAGATGATATTTTTATATCATGTTCTATAAATATCAATTTTGGATGGGAATAAGCCCTTCCTCTATTAGAGATTTCGTACAAAAAATTATTATTGACCTGAGAATTCACATGTCTCCTTATGAATCACCTTAGGTAAATAAGTGTAGAATACACACATATCCAGATTTAGTTAGAGAAATAAATCTATTGTGACATAATATAGATGAGGAAATATAAGAAAAGGTCAGATCCATTCAATAATATATCATGGAATCGTAGACTAAACATAAATTATGGATTGTATCTTAACACAAGGATATCCTACCAAAACTCACCCAAGTTTATGATTTCTTATATGTATCTCTCTTGAATATGTATATACATAATCCATAAAATATGAAAACTGTTGTATATATACTAATGGAGAGCGATGAATCCTATGAAAAAATTCATTAGAGATCTTGGATCCTAGAGATAAAGTTATAGTGAGTTATACTACTCACCTAGTTAAAGTTCATTGGAGGAATAATAGATTTAAGAAAGCTATAATGGACTAAATTATTTGAAGTAGGTAAGTTATCCAGATATATAATAACTATTTAAATGCAATTCTAATGCTTAAATTCATTTTATGTGGGTTATAATGTGACACCCCAATATTTTATATATATTTCCTTGAAAATAAAATGTGATGTATTAGATAACATACTTTACATGAAACTCCAAGTCTATATGTACATTGAAATAGTAAACTAATATAAAATAGCCATTAAATTTTATTTTATTAATATAAATAACCACCTTATGAACAATATTTGTAATAATTTTTATTAAAGAAAATTTATTGATTAATGCATAATAAATAAGTACTCAATTTTTAATAAGATCAACATACAATTAAAAATCATATTTTCCTAGATAATTTTTTTATGGAATTTTTAAATTGATCATTAATTAACATAATTCTCTTGAAATGATAGATACACTAATTAATTATAATGTAATCATTATTATAATTGATTTTTGAAGAAGTTAATTTTTTTGATTTGAAACATGTTTTTCTAAAAAAATATATTTAAGTGTATAATGTGTTCTAATATTAATATATTTCTATAGAATCATTTAATTATTGGTTTAAATTAAATTTTAATATTATAATATTAATATGATATTCTAATATTAATTTAATATTATTTATAGGTCATTATATGGAAGAACATGTTCACTAAGGGTGAAACCATGATAAAAGGGTCTTGATGCCTCCCAGAAATGTAAATTTCATATTGTTTGAAGATATTTTAAACACATATTATACGTAATTTGAATTCCGGGCCATTTTGATCCACTTTCATAGGAATGTATCCTTAATTCATTTAAATCATTCATGAAATACCATGTTGTCCCTCCCCTCAACTATAAAATGGTACCAATTCTTCTATAATATAAACACCATTTGAGCCATATAAAGTGTAAAATAACAAATAAAAATAACTATATAATAATTAACTTCATTTTAGATCGTTTGACATTCTACTCAAACCGATCCTTCATGAAATAAGAAGTAATCTAATGGAGGTCTTTCAAAAAGAGGTGTATATGTTAACCAAATTATTTCAATTTTATTTCTTCTTCTAAATCCAATAAACATGTTGTATCCATAAAAACATTATTAATAAAGTATCATAAATATATTGGGATATTAATATGAGGATATAATAACCATTTACAACCTATTCTCAATCAAATGGCATATGAAATTATCTCATGAGCATAGCTGTGGACTACCACCGCCACGTTGAGATATGACACATTTTCCACCACCATCATTTATATTTTGATATTATGACCGTTTAAAGATTATATATAATAATGAAGTTATAATAATTATACAGTAAATATTATTCAATATTTATCATTTTTCATTCTATCCATCGAAAATTGGAAACATCACTTGTGCATATATATAAGCTACCATCTCCACATAGTGATGTCTTTGATTTTTATCACTAATTAATATAAATTGATATTAATATTTATGTAATTAATTTATATGAAATTTACATCATGAAAAAAAATTCTAGTAATGAAATTAGCATGATTATCCTCAAAGGACTATAACTTCAAAACCAAAACATTCATGAAAAATGGACCAGTTAACACCCCAACGATGATGATAGTGAAATATTTCTAATGAATGAATGATAAGATATTATAAGTAAACCATGTATTATATAATATTTAGGATTATGGTTCTATATTTGAATTATAATATATTTAATATTATTATAATTCATGTTAGAGATCTTATTAATAATGAAGAACTTGAGGTAAGTGTTTAATGTTAAAAACTCAATTTTATAATGATTATTTATGATAAAATTTACAATGATGAAATTATATAATCTTTCTCCCAAAAGTGATATGTATTTTATTTTAAAGTGTAAATGACTAGATATTTCATGATTTAATTTGATTTTCCCCCCATTATGTACTCAATATAATGAAAGAATATTTTTAGGAAAACAGATAATGTTTTAATTTTCATTTATGAATCATTTATTCATTGTCTATTTTTTATTTAAATTGGTTTCATGAATGTTTTTATTAATCATAAATTATTAATAAAATTTATTTATACTAATGTATTTTCTATAAAAATATAAATTTAATATAAATTTCATTTTCCGAACAAGGTTCTTTTTAGTTGTTTTTTGAAAATGCGAAATGAAATTCTTCCTTCACATCCACCACATGAACAAAATTCTATTACATGTTAAATAATTAATTAATTGAATATATATATTTCCTGATCTTTTAATTTTTTCAGTGAAAATTATTTACGTAATATTTTTGAATGTTTTAGATTCCATATAACTGATTTCAAATATATATGGTAGTATCCTCATGAAATGATCTAGTTATCTTTTTAAAGTACTTTTATCTTTAAAAACATCCTTTGATGTTTCTAATGATTTATTGGGGATATAATCTAATGTTTCCATTAATATCATTACATATAGGGTTTTTTATTATGATAATGAAATTTTTATGAACCCTTTATACTTTCATAACATAATGCTTAGATGTTCATAGTATAAGAATGATAAATGGATAAATGAATATAATCCATGAGATCATATAATTTCAATAAATATTTGTTTTCCACTTACACATAAACATAGAAAATCATTTCATTATTCATGGATAAATGACAATATTATTATAATGGAATGTATTTACCTTCCAATTCCATCATATAATTATTCAAGGATCACTCCTAAGACTATTATAGAGGATACATTCCCTTATAGAATTGGGCTCACTCTCTATTCAAGTCATTATTATCCCATGAGGTATCCATTTATTCCTAGTTAATTAGAGGGATATATATGTAAATTTATTCATGCCACATAACCACAATAATTTATATTTTTTACACAAGATCATAAATCATTCTTCATATATCATAACCCATGGAGGTGAAATATGTTTCATAAATATTTTATCATTTCATCATAACATAACCAATGTAAATTAAAAAGATTCTTTAAAATCCAGTGATAAAAATAATAAAACATATAAAAAATAAAAAGGATTGTATCATTTGATCATATCCCTAGTAAATTATAAGTAACAACAATGGATGTTACCATAAATGAAATATGTCGTCAAAAGTTCCAATGGATTCTTTCTTGAGGAAATCTATCTTTCAATTTTGAAATCATGCAATTAAAATATAAAAATTTCCAAAACATTAAGAAAAATTTCATTGAAATAAACATCAACAATATGTAATGTAGCTATAAATAATTGCGAGATCATGATGGTTGCAAATTTCAATCATTTTTTATATATTAAAGAAATGATTCCTTTAACCTTTTTAATAGAAAGACAAATGTACAAATATTTAAAAATGAAAGGAAGACGCATTTAAAAATATTGTGTAAAAATGTTAATAATGGGTAAAAATTACATAAGACAATAATAAAATAATGTAAAAAAATCCGAATATCATTTTTGGAAAAAATCAATTTGAGGAAAAAAAATTTGTACAATGATAGAAAAACATCGCTTATTTCGTAAAAAAATTTTATTAATCTCTTCAGTTATAAGGAATAATTAAATGAATGGTAAACATGTAATGATTATAAATAACTAGATTTTAATAGAATTTAATTTAATTTTGATTGATGATTCATAAATTTCATCATTTAAAAACTAATCATAAACAATCATAATAAACATTGAGATTATAACATAAATCCCTTATCTCAATTTTGAATTGATTAGAAATAACTATAAACTCATTTATAATACAATCTAATTTATTAAATTTAAATTATATAATAATCTAAAAAATTATAATATCATGTAGTATATATTTATAAAATTTCAACACTTGTTTATTAACAATATCATTAAATATACCTTTTCAGATGTTAATTGTTTCGCAATTTATGGAATTTTTGGTATGGAATTAGTATTCCATTTACATTGATCCAGTTAAAAAAATATCCATAATTTGTTAAATTTCATTTATAAAATATATTTTCAGTATATACATATTGAGAATAATCTATAAAGGTATAGTAGAAAATTGATTTATGTCGTTCATGGAGACAGTAGGCCATCAGTATTCTTGAATGTTATTTTCATCTTCTATATAAAAGTAATATTGAATTTTAAATGTAATTTTATAATTAATTAATCATATTTATATCATAAATAAAATATATATAAATTAATTACATCATTATTACTATATATCATAGTTATTGATGGAACATTAAATGTATCACTATGTGGAGGAGGTAGTCCACATGTACGTTGGACAAATATTTTCACATCCCATTTGATAGAATAAAGGGTTAATTATAGTGGATGGTTAGTAATAATGAAATATATGTTTATTTATGATTCTTATATGGTATTTTATTATGAATAAAATTGATTTAAATGATGTATTAGAAGAAATATTTTGATATAGGTTAGGAATTATGATTAATCCTCCATTGGTAAGCCTACATTAGATCTATTCTAAAAGGCACTTTTAAAGGACATTTAATTATAAATACCATATAATAATTGTCTATATATTTTTAGTATAGAATTTGAAGTGGTTGGTTGAGCTATATGGCACAATAGGTGTGAGGTGGATATGGGATGTGTTGCCCTATTATAAGTGATGGAGGACACTCTTGAAATTTATTAAATTAATAAAAAATAATAAATTATTTTTCATTTTCCCATGACTTTAAATTTCTATATTTATAAAATCTAAGGAGTATAATTCCAAATCATATAAAGGAAAAAATATGAGAAATTTTAGGTGATTTATTGACACTTATCTATTTAATTTGACACTATATTAATCCTTTTGAAAATTATTGGGATATCAATGTTGGGTACTCTTTAAGGGTAAAAAGTGATATTGTAAAAATACATTTGAAAAAAATCATGTAACATGGTTGATATTTTAATCTAATTTCCTTAAAATTGGATAATGATTGTATTTTTAGGAATTATACAAAATAAAATAATTTTTAGTATAAAATAACATTAATGTCAATTTTTTATGAATTAATTTATAATGACATTAAAGTCATCAATAGAGATATTGAATTTTCATATAAACATTAAAACTATAAATATTATTTTATAATTATATTTAAATTTTTTCTATTATAAATCACCAATTTAATATCATTTTATATATTTTCAAAAAAAAATTAATGGTTTTTCTACTCTTTGCACAAGCACTATGTGACCATTTTGTCAGAATTAATGGTAATTGTATAATTAATAAAAATTATAAATAAATTAAATCATAAAAAAATAATTAATATTCTAAATAACTATTTTTAACTGATATCATCCACCTTTTTTCTATATGTAAAAATTTTATGGATGTTAAATTCTAGAGGGACATTTCGTTTCTTTTTATTTCATAAAATAAAATAATGGATATAATAAATGAAAAAAGCTACCAAGAAGCCATATTCTGGATACAATTATGATTAATGCCTTTAAAAACTCATTTTATTGAATAAATACAATTTTCATTCAAATTTTAATGCATTATATCAATGTTTTAACCTTGTCTCACTCATTTTACTCTTACCTTGGTGACTAGTATCTACCTGGTTTACTTTTCATAGCTACAAAAAAAATTGTCAAATTTACCAAAATTGATCCAACTAATTTAAAATATGGTATCCATTTTTTAGGATTAAGGTCATTGAATAAATAGAATTTTATTTATATTTTTACCTCCAAAACTCTTTGAAATATACTTATTAAGAAAAAAAATTACGTATAAATGATTACTAAATATAATTACTACATAAGCTTATTTACAGTGACCAAGATTTTTTATTAATAATATTAATGCATCTATTATAAATTTAAGACAATTTAAAAAATAAATAACCTTGTAATTTCATTAAATGAAAACACCTTTTTCAATAAAAATCAGTACTTTTCACTATTCACTAAAAAAATAAATAATGTTATAAAATTATAAAAAATTCACTCTCATAATTTTGATGTTATAATTAAAAAAATAAATATAAAATTTTAAAATATATTTTATAAATGTGTTATTAATTAAATATATTGATTTCTATAATAAGAAATTAAAACTATTTTTGAGAAAAAAACTTTTAAAAAAATGTCTTTACAAAATATGTTGTACTTATATATTAGTATGATTGATTTATCTAGAATATTTTTATATATTTTTATTTCAAAACAACTTTATTCCTCTTCACTCATTCAATTTAATTGATATGTTATAACAATCTGTTGTATTACTATTCTTTTAGTCGTGGTGGTGCGTCTATCACAAACTATCAGTAAAATTAAATTTATTTGAATAGAAATATATATAATAGTATATTGTGGTGTTAAACATTACACGTGTTATTATTTTATGATATAATTAATATTATATAATCATTTTTATCAAATAAGTATGGTTTTCATTATGTTTTTGGTGGGATCAAAATTATATAGCCTTATATTTCATTGGGTAAAGAAGGATATCTCAAGAGAAGATAAGGAAATGAATGGGTAGTGAACCTAGTTCTATAAGAGACCTTTTCAAATAAGATAGTAATTTTAGTTATCCATTTCTATGGAAATAAAGTAACAGAGAGGGAACCCAATCAACTATAATAGTCTTGTTCATGAATCTCCACTAAGGATATGATTTTCTTCTATTATGTGCATTCCAAAAACGTGGGTCTAAGGCTTATGATATGATTTTATGGAAGATGATTGATTATTTAGGAATAGTAAATCTAATGTAATATAACATTTTTTTAACAAAACCATTCAAAATATTTCATATTACATATAATTGAATGGATGGTATGATTATTATAAGTCTCGATCATATTCAAATACACTTATGATTATCTTATTCTCACTTGTGATCATTTATTGATATCTCTCAGGTTTACAGTTCCATGGAAAATGATATCTCATTCATAATTTTCCCTTAAAATGGTTATAAATTGTATTTTAAAGTATGATTCTTCTAATAAGGGATGTATTTTCAAGGAAATTTTCCAGAAATGATATATATCTTTTTATACCAGTTTTCTACATATCAATGATTCCAAAGAAATTAATATTTTATTTTCCTAAGGTGTGTATTATTGTGAAATGTAATTAATATTCATTTAAATTTCTATAATATTTATATATGAAAACTATGCATGATAATAATATTCTATATATTTCTCAATAAAGCACCCAAGACAACAATGTCTCAAATCTGAATTCTTATTTGATGAATTTATAGTATGGGTATCTTACTCAATCCTAAATGAATATACAACAAGCCTTTACATAAACCTCTTGAAATGATAAGAGATCATTGAGTGATTTTCCTCTCTCCATCAATAATTAATGTTCCAATTCATTATTTACCTAACTATCCTACTAAATTTAGAATTATCTAAAGACCTGGAATATATTAAACTCCATTAGATAGTGAGAAATTTAGTTTTTCAACTACATTTTCATATCCCTCTTTCCCATGATGTAAAGGGAATCATAATATTCTATTTACACTATTTAAAATTTTATATACACTTAATTGATTACGTATCCCTTCCCACCAATGGAGTAGAATGATGATCTAGAAGTAGTGATCCTGGATATACATGTGTGATGACTGTCAAAATTATATCAACTCTACATTATCTTGTTGAATTAACGATTTCGAATCAAATAAAAGTTGAATTATAAAAATTTACCTTTTACTCTTGTAAATAATTCATCTTATGTCCCCTTTAATCATAGTTCCAATATAATGGTTTGGTTTGGTATATTTACCATTACACCCCACAATATAGATAAATTCTTTTCAGGTATTACTTCTTCAATTAGGTTAGATACCTCTACCATAATAATTTAATGAACTATTGGGTAATGAATATGTCTTTGTTCATTGGGGTTATTTATTTATAATCCAGATATAAATATCATCAAATATCACTTCATATTTTTTATTAGAGTTACATACTTCTATTACAACTTACTTCTATGATTCTGGTCAAACAACAAGAGTATTTTTGATATAACATCATCTCTAAATTAAACCTTCATTGATTCATCTTTTCCATTTATTAGGTGGAATTCATTCACATGAACCACAATAGATATTCCTTAAAATATCTTCTGGTGGATGAACTATTATAAAAATAACACATAATTAATTGTGGTAGGCTTCTCATATATGTATTATGGGTTTATTATTAACTCTATTATATTCTTATTTTACATGATATTCAATAGAACATTGTAGGAAAATGATATATTCCAAAAATCTAACACATTTATATCCAAAATTTCACATTCATAATTATCTATTTTCATTATCTTATCACCTTTAAATATAACCTCAATATCATTCTGGATGAGGTAATCATCTATCTACATCTTTTAGAAAATTAAACCCTTATCATCCAATTTGTTGATCGAGACCTTTCTATCATACCTTTCCATATCCTTATGATATAATAATACATGTTAAATAAAATTTAAACTTGAGAATGATGAAAATGTCACCTATGTTTTCATTGAGTAAATAACAAATCATTTTAGAATATTTTACATCAAAAATAAAATATGTTGGGAATTCCATTGAGAATTCAGGTCCATAATATTACTTTGGTGGAAAAGGGTCACTGATAAGAATTCTCTAGATGATTAGTGTACAAATATATGAAATATTATACCTCCCCCTAATCATGAAACTAAATCCAACAACACTATAGACCTATTAACTCTATCAAAACACAAACATTCTACAAAATTGTGAATAAAATTAAGGAAAATAAAATACATATTATTGTTATGTGGTTTGTTTAAAAACCAGATTTGAACAACGAGGTCAAAGTGATAGAGTTACATGGATATAGGCACACCTCCCTATATACTAGAGGCTACCAAAAAGATGTGATGGTCTATGGTGGAATCATAGGGAAAATATAAACACAATTACAGTACTAAATTACATGAAAAATAATGAAACACATAATTAGTATAAAATCATAGTAACAAAAAAATAACATAAAATCTCTATGAATGAATATAGAAACAACAGACTCAAACTAAGACACAAGGAACTAATTACCGTTGGGTTGATAATAATTTGAATATCTGAAAAACAAATAAAATGGCCAAAGTCTCTACGACTCTAACCCGAAACATTCCTCAGTATCTAGAGTCATTATTATCTAACCCTCTAGTCGATCTAACATGGACCTGAACATAATATATACATTACAAAAGTGAGTTTATCATGGGTATGCAACTTTGATGGACTCCCAACTAGGGTTTGTGAATAGCATAGTAGAGGACAACTAATGTGGTATTGTTAAAAACCAAAAAATGATGTGTAAAATCATGTGATAATAATAATAAAATGAAAATATACAATACATAATTAGCCAAGCATATCATATAATCCCTAAGCACACAAAAACTACAAACAACCCTATAACGAGCAGGTGTGTTCTTACCAAGCCTCCATAAACCATTGACCATACCATTGTTATGATTTAGGATAGAATATAATCCTAATGATTAAAGAGTGTAATAAAAGAATAATCTCAAGGTTTCTGAACACATCAATAACCCTTCACAAGGAAACTTGTGATCATGTCACTCAGTATCCCATATGAATCATGCCATAGGTCAGGCCACAAGGATGACTAGTGAGTATGTATTTGGTATTCTAAATGATTAATGTATAGAAATATTACATGTTATTTACAATGTATCATGTTTTTAGTTGAGATATAAGGATTTCATGATCCTACTATTTGTATAGGTCTGTCACTATCATCACAAGGTTTGGACACTCTCCCTCTAAGGGGTACACGAAACATGGAAGTCCATCTATAATCAATATGAAAATGATGTTGTAAAGGTAATATGATATATTACAAAATAGGGAAGAGCATACATTTAAAAAGAATATAGAACATCATCATATGACTTATAAGATACAAGTATGCACATGTCATCATCATGTAAAACATGGTTTGGTAGTCAATTTAACAACACTTATAACATAATTCATCATATCATTATTTTATATATATTTATAATAGTAAAAAGATCATACATATAAGGGAAGATCCCCTAAAGACACAATATTGAACATCAAACACAAGTAAAAATATCCATATAAAAATACAAACATATCATTATCATTGAACATGGTCTTATCAGCTAGACACACATATGCGATCAAGGAATAAAATAGGGTACCATAGGCTACACACTCACACACATACTATCATTTTATTATATCAATATTTTATAATAATTTCATTATGTTTGATAATGCGTACAAAAAGAAAGACAAATCATAAATGAACAACATAAATATTATTTTTATGTATGATCCTTATAACCTAGCCATTATATTTGAAGGTATGAATAAGATTGAATAATTTTATATATATATATTTATATAAAAATATTCTAATAAATATAAATTTGTTGATTAATTATTATGAAATAAGAATTCATTTTTTAGTAAATCCATTTTATTCTTCAAGTTATATTTTCATCAAATTGGTTTTTGACAAATTTTTTTGGGTGAATAATATAATTATATTATAATTATTTATAAATTTATTTTGATAGAGTAAATATAATTTTTTAATTCAGAATTTCAATATTATTCTATGGTGAAATTTAGAGATTTTTTTTCAACAAATTATGATTTTTCAATTAATAGTGAAACTATTAATTTTTTTTTTTGAAAATTACGTTTTATTTTAAATTATTTTTTAAATATATATTTTGGAGTAGTTATAAAATTTAATTTGTTAATTTTAATTTTAAAAAATATTACTATGTGTTTTTAAATTATTTTAATACTTTTATTTATTAGAAAACCAAATTACAATAAAAAAGGGAATTGTTCAAAAAATTTGAGTTTTCGATAATTTTTTGTAGTTGAATTTTAAATTAAATTCTTCAAATTATTATTTTGAATTTTTAAAAATTTATACCATAATTTGAATCAATATTTACAAATTTTATAAAAAGGTCCCTTTTGGTTTTTTAAAAATGAACAATAACATTAATAATTTTTAACAACATAATTAAGGGCAATTCGGTAATAAAACTTAAATATAAAATGAGAAGGACTACAAAATTACCCAAAAACCAAATACACTTTATTATGTTGTTATATTTTATCCATATTCATAAAATGTTAAAATATATGGAATTTTTTGCATTTTGATGTGATTATAACCATTATAATATATTATTTAATGAAAATAAAAAATAATTTGATTCTTGTTGTTATAATCTACAATTTTTTATTATCGCCATAAAATGGGGATATATTTCATTAATTTGTATGAAAAATTATCTTTATTATGGTAATTTATTTATAATTTTTACTTACCAAATATTTAGGGAGAAATTATTCAATTAATAGAAAAGAAACAAATGCTATTAGAAAAATAAAAAATTGTGTAATTTGAAATAACTAATTTGAACCCAAAATTTTATAGATAAAAAATAAATTTTATAGGTATTTGGGTTATTTTTCTTTGAATTCCTTTTTTAGTTATGTTATTAATATCAAATCAAATGAATAGTTGTCAAATTGGAATTAATAATATTTTAAAATAAATAATACTTAATTAAATGATTTAAAATTCATAAAAATATTATATTAAACAAAATTAATGAAATATGGTTAATTAAATTGAACATGGTCTATTAATGTCTTATTTTCATTTTATTGTAACATTATTTAAAAATCAATTATAAAAAACATTAATATCACTATAATTGTAAAAAATTGTTAATGGAGGGTTAAAATAAAATGACCAAGGTACAGTAGTGACCTAAAATTGTAAAAAAAAATTAGATAACTTAATATCATCATAATATTATATTTTTTTTGTTATAAATTTTTATCATTTTTTACGTCAAAATTAATTTCTATTGATTTAATATTTTTTGAAATTCCTGGAATTCCCCTCCCCTCTCTTGTAAAAGAAATATCTTCTCTTCTTAATATCACATTTAAAAACCCATTTAGTTCATCCAATACTGAAAAAAACAAATCCAAAAAGTTCACATACACATTTTAGAGGCCTTATCTTTTTCATAATATCAATATTTGAGGTTTTATGGTATAAGGAAAATTAGACTTTAAACATTAGAGGTATTGTGTTGAACCACATGGTCTAGTTTTATTTCTTTTCGAATTCATTAATATATTCATCAAACATGATAAAATAAAAATAATATATATATATATATATATATATATATTAATGACATTACATATATGCATACCATCATCAATCAAAAATTAAACTAAATCATTGTTCGTGTCAATGACGAACTGATGTCTCATGATATGATGTAATTATTTTTCCATCAACATATCTAATTAATGGTTATAATTGTGGAATTAATATTTATATAAGATATTAAGGAAATATTTATCATTCTCATAATATAATATATCATTTATTTTCATACCTTATGATTTACTGAAAATTGATAACGTCATTCGTTTGTACTTGTGGACTACCACCTCCATGAAAATATGGGATCTATTTTTCATAAACACGTCACATATATGATATTAGGAAGTCTATTTACATAAATAATATGATATATATATGATATTATAATCATTATTTAATGATACAATAATACATTTCATGTTTTTATAATTATATTTGAATATTTTAAATGATACTCATATGTATGTACGTTCTATTGTCACAATGATTGTGACATAGTTCATTTTTTGTAAATATCATTCATCATTTGTATTGAAAATATAATTTATTAATATAATTTATAATTATTTCATGATTAATATTGTTTATATTTTTTTTATAATTTCATCTTTGACATTAGTCATCCTTCCAATGTAATTTTTGACTAATGAACCGAATATCATCAAAACATCTGATATTAACATAAATTATTATTAAATAGTTCTAACATATTAATAAGTGAAATAAAAGGAATACTTAATGCGTAATAAGTTCCAAATATATTATATAATTATCCTTAAATTATTATTCCTGAAGATAAATAATGTACATCATGATTCAGACTCCAGTTAAGAGACATCCTTTTTAAAATACTCTTTCAACCTTTCTCTTTCAACTCTTTTTATTTATGTTCAATATTTTTTGAAACTAATATTTTAGATGTTTTTATATGGAGATAAAAGGTATATGATATCTATTTTATGTGTATTTATTTAATTTTTCATTTGAATATTTATAAATAATGTTTTAAACTAATTTACAAAAACAAAAAGAATGTTTTATTTAAACGTATATGGTGTCAAAAACTTTTTTCAACCTTGAAACAAATTTTTTATTCCTCTGCAAGAATTAATGTTTTAAT
This sequence comes from Viscum album, assembly GCA_963277665.1. Lineage (NCBI taxonomy): Eukaryota > Viridiplantae > Streptophyta > Magnoliopsida > Santalales > Viscaceae > Viscum > Viscum album. Next base: position 1,282,971,957 of record OY728127.1, read on the forward strand.
AAAGATAATACAAATATACTTTTTTTGAATTGTATTTTTTAAAAACGTGTCTCTATGGACATTAATATATCAATATCTTAAAATTTCTTCTTATGGTAAGAAAATATTTTTACTATCCAAGCCTCTATGTATTCATTTATGATTCTTGAGAATTGATAAAAGGAATAGTTGTTTCATTAAAAAACAAGGGTAGGTGAGCATGTAATTTCCCTCCAATAAATTGGGTGAAGTGACATAGTTAACTGATTTTTCTTCTATTAAGTTATTATTGGAAGATATTCTAGTAGTTATTTCAAAAATAATTATGATGGTTATTTTATATGTAGTCATTATTTTTTTTGTGAGTGTAATCATGAACTTTATCCCATTTTTAAGAGTTTTGTGAAAGTGATTCTCACAGAAACCTACATGTTTAATCTATAATATCTATGGGGTTATATGGTAATAATTTTATTTCTAAAGGTAATATAATGATATTATATTTAAATTAATGTATATTATACATTTTAAGGGTGAAAATTATAACTTTTTCAAAAAGTTATAATGAGTTTTCAAGATTTAAACGAAAATTTTATGTGGTTTTTTTTTCTTGAAAAATATATTAAGAAATTTTTTATGGAAATACTTGGGTATATAATGTGATTAAATTGGTATGAAAATGATTATTATGAGCCAATGGTTTATTTTGAGAAATGGAATATTTTTATTTATTCATGGATTATTAGTTTAATTCATTATTTTTGTGACCCTTTTTGATATTTTTATTCACTTTCCTCCTTTTGAAATCCTTTGCAAATGGATTTAGGTTGGGTAATGGAAAAAAATAAGTCATGTTGAAATCTAAGATAATTTTTCATGAAAATAAAATGCTTATCATTTTAAAACATTTATATTACAGTAAAAATTCATACTTATTAAAAGTGTACATTTTAATATAAATGGGTTTGTTATATAAGATTTCTGACCTAAATATCTAAAACTATAGACCTAAAAGGCCTTTGGGAATTAAAGAAAGAGAAATGTTGTCTAATGAAAATAGATTATGTAATATTTGAGTGTGACTCCTTTTTGTTTCTATTTGAACTGAGTTCTTATAAAATTATAGGTTAGGATGTTAGTTTAACATACGTTAAATTTCATATCTAAACACAATGTATTGAATATTATAGATAATTGTGACTATTTATGACAAATATAAATATTTTAAGATACACTTTTGTGGTTATTATAGTGTTCATCCCCATAATATGGTTTCTGGTGATTTTGTTGATATGATAATGTAAACCTCTTTGGTTTTAGAAAATGGATGGATATTAAAGGAATGAAAGTAATAATGGATGTGAAGGAAAATGTGGTGGTTTTTTTAATGTTGAATCATATGAAATGTGTATGTAGTGAAATATTTTTTAATTATTCATTACAAACTAGCCTAAGTGAAGATTATCAATATGAACATAGGTGAGTTTTCCAACTCATCAAATAAGAGACAAGTGATGATTCATGGAATTTCAGGCAATAATGATCGTAAAGGTAAACATATTCAAAGACATATGTGTCAAGAATGTGGTAATAATCACCATGGAAAATGTCTTAAAATAATGGCAAGTTGTTTTTTCATTAGTAATAGAGGGAATAATGCAATAATATTCAATAAAAAAATGATGCGATCAGTTATCACTATATAGTGGAATAATTTTCTTATTAAGTAATGCATTGAATTTTGTAAATGTGGGAGTATTATAATTTTTTAAATTTATGCCCTGATGAGAAGTACAAATAATGGGATCATAAAGACTATATATAAGGAGATTTAGGGATACATAATTCCCTTTCGGATTAAGATAAAGAAACCACAAATAAACTAATAATGACATGTATTATATTTATACTTTTGTTTTGATAATAATGAATATTAGGATGTGATTCATATAATATATTATTGTAATGAAATATTAAAAAATTGATGGAAACTCTTAGTTAATACGGTATGAAATTTTTTGAATGATTAAGGTGTCTACAAATATATATTCTTGAAATATGATTTAAGGATGACAATAAGTTTAATTTTTTTTAATCTAATGATTTTTTATATGATGGGTGTATCATGGAGATATTTATTTAGTTTTGATTGATTTTTAATGTATATGTGAACATTATTATTAACATGTTAAAAGTTATTCGAAGAGGAATACCATTATATCTTGTGGACATATTTTTAATTATATTAATAACTTTTAGTGTTTATATAATATTTAGTGACTAAATTTATTTTTGAGGATGTTTATCATATTTCTGGGAACATTATAAGAATTATATTGGTATAGATTTATACAAGGGAACCCCCAGGATGTTCGATGACTAGTCCCATCTGACAGGGTCATGGGGCTTGAACCCACAACCAAAGGTTGATAAAGGCGCAACACCTACCACTATCATAAGCGAAATATTGGTTAGTATGTCATTATTTAATAGTTTAGTAGCATAATTGTTTGTTTTTGGTTAATATGTTTCAATTTAGTTTTGACAATGGTATTGAAAATATGATTGAATAATTACCAGATTACTATTATTTAAAATGATATCCACTATTTTGTGAACATTATATAAAAAGAACATTATTGGATTTTACATTAGGATTAATAGTTGAATTATATTTTATAGTAATATATGATTTTCAATTAGATTTATATTGATTAAGGTCATTTATATAAATGATTATCTTATAATAGAGATTACATGATTATGGAATATACATTTTTGTCTGAGACATTAACATTTGCAGGTGTTATTATGAAAAAATCATTAAATTTATCTTAGAAGATTATTTTATCATGTCTTTATAAATGTATAGATATCAGTTTTAGATAGGAATATTTGGAGGAAGATTAATGATAGTTATTTATTGGGTGATCTAGGTTGATCTATGGGTATTACTATTGAGTTTTTTCAATGAATGTAGTTTTTCATTATTTTAATGTTTATTAATTTTTTGAATTGTCACAAATTGTTTTTATTATTTTAATTTTTGTTAATATAGAATTATTGGAAGAATAACTTGTTATTCTCTTCTATATTGAATTATTTTTTAAAATATAATTTTATTGCATCAGGAATAAAAAAATTCATCATATTACTCATCAATTAGAGTAAAATATGTGATTAAAGGATGAGAATATACTTTTCAAATAAGTTAGTTTTTTATTCATATTAAATATGTTAATGTAGTTACTCAAAAATAGTAAAATCAAATTCAAGCAAACAAATTATTCTATTTATATTTTTAATGATAAACCAATGTTATTTTAACCCGTCATAGAATAATAGTTTTTTGACTGTTGACATTTGCATGACCATTTTCTTTGTCACTATATATTATTCCTTGGGAATTTCATTTCTATTTAATGCCCATAATTTAACTTCATTCTAATTTTGTCCTATTTTTAATCCCATTTTTCTATTATTCTAGATGCCTTTCATACATTCCATTTCACACTATTCCAGAGGATGTTTTATTAAAACTTTTTGTGAAATGATATTTCAACGATGTTATTTTGAAATGCTTAAAACATGGTCTATTAATTGAGTCAAAATTAAAAGGACATAATTTATAAAAGTGTGGATAATTTAATATCCTGTGGTTTTAAAATAAGTACATTATGTTCATTAACGTGTACAACACGAAACACCAGACATTAAATAACCACAAAATATTTTTATTTCAATATGACTCTTTTAACCTAGAAATGAAATTTGAAGTTAAGAATAAGATAAATTAATTTTGCAAATATGTATATAAATTTTCAAATTCCTAAAAATATATTGAAAATTTATTAAGAAATAAACAGACATGTTTTAGAAAAATCATTTTATTCTTCAAAGTTATCTTTTCATCATAATAGTTTTTTATTACTTTTTTTGAGAGAATAATATGATTAATTTATATAAGTTATATAAATATTATGTGATAGAATAAATATAATTTTGTATATCACCATATCATAAATTTTTTATGGTGATTTTATATGTTTTTCTTAAATTATTGATTTTTCAAAGTGTGGTGAAAATACCGATTTTATTGAAAATTGTGTTCTCCTTAAATTTTTGTTTTAAATATATATTTTATTAGTCAAAAACATTAATTGGAAAATTTTTATTTAAAATAATCATAATTAAGTTTTTAAATGTATTTTATAATGGGATTTATTATAAAAACAATTTATACATAAAAAATGACATTTTCTGAAAAATTTTCTTTCATTTTTTTCATGTTTATTTTAAAATTAAATTATTCCATTTAGATATTTTTTAAATTTTGAAAAATGTATTAAAAATTAGAAATAATTTGTTCCATATTTATGAAATGGGTTCTTTTTATTTTCGGTCAATATAAATAAAAACCATAGTAATTTCTATTTCTATGGTTAAGGTTAAACCGGGAAAAAAAAGTTAAAACCCATAGGATAAAGATTTTAAAATTACCCCAAAATTTGAATAAATTTAATTTTATTTTTATAGTTGATCTATATTAATACAAATTCGGAATTTATGTCATTTTATCCATTTGGAAATGATTATAACCACTGTAATAATTTATCAAATGAAAAGTCAACAATGTCACAATCTAGATTTTAATTGCTATAATATTTTTATCATAGGGATAAAAAGACGATGTGTTAATTTATAAATTCAATTTTAAATATAAATTTTTTATATAGATCGTGGATTTTTATTTTTAATGGTCAGCGAATAATTAATTACCATAAATTCTCACACAATATTGATATAGTAATTATTCAATTAATTAAAATAAGTATACAAATGGTATTAAAAATATCAAAATTAAAATAATTTCAAAGAATAATCATTACCCAAGAATCTTTTATGTATTAATTACATTTTATAGATATGTGGATGATTATTTTTCGAATTTTTTGTTTCTGTTGATGTTATTGACATCAAAATAAATTAATAGTCCAAAAATTTACATTAATTATATTTTATAATAAATATTATTTTATTAAAAATTAAAAATTAGTTAAAGTATAATAATTGGTCAAATTAATTGGATATTGTTAATAACATCATGAAAATACATTTTATGGTTCTTTTTCTATTTTATTATAAAAATATCAACCCTTAAATGGTAGAAAGCATTAATATCACCATAATTGTCAAAAGGATTAATAGAGAGTTAAAACAAATGGATAAGGATAGAATTGTAATATAAAATTGTCCATATCTTATTAGATTAGATTATTTTGTCTCATCCTCATGTTATCTTAAATTATCATTTTTGTTGCATTTCGGCATCAAATTTAATTTCAATTAAATTAATATTTTATGAAATTCCACGAGTACCCCTCCCCTCTTTTTTAAATGGATTCACATATCCTCTATTCCTCACATATAAAAACCCATTTGGTTTTACCAATAACTACCAAAATCCATTCTTAAAAATACTATCCAATTATTATATTCCATTCTTAGGGAAGAATAATAATATTATAGTTATTAAGGTATTTTATAAAGGATACTTTCAAAAGAAGAGGTATAGTTTTTACCTGCATGTTTTTGTTTTATTTATTCTTCTAATACCTTCACATGTTATTAAAACATGAAAAAATATTAAAAATATTATTATATATTTATATAGATATTATTTTTTAATTAAATATACTATATCAATCTTCTATTCCATTAAATGTGAAATGCAACCATTATTTCTATGTAAAGTGGACTATCCCCACACAATCCGATGTAATTTATTTTCCATCACCATATCTCAAGACTATTTTAAATTGTGAAATTAATGTTTATATATATTCTAAATTTGATATATATCATTATTAAATGTTAATATATCATTTATTTTCAAAACATTATGTTCACTAAAAAATGATAATGTTCGTCGTGCGTACCTTTGGATTACCACCTCTACGAATCGATGTGATTCATTTCTCATCACCCCATCACATGGATGACATATATATATATGGGTGTGTGTTTCTATGTTTAAAGAATTAATATTATATTTATTATATTATGATCATTCTGGAGTGATATAATAACAGTTACTATTTTTCACAATGATCGTTTAAAATTTGGAACGTTACTCATACGTTCTTACGACCAACCATCTCATTGATAGAAATAACAATAATTATTCATAAACATATTTAATTATTGGTTTTAAAGGTATTATTGATTTACATAAATGAAATATTTTTCCTGATTATTTTTATTGAGATAATTTAACGATTACAAATGTTACTATATTCAACCTACCGAAGTCATTTTGGACCTATTAACTGAATATCATTAAAACATTCGATGTGAATTCAAATGTTAATATAATTTTTATAATAATGAAATAATTTATATAATAGAAATTATAAACAATATAAATGTTATTGATAAATTTAATAATTAAATTATATTTATTATCCATTAATTTAAAGAATTTATGTGATGATTAGAACTCAATGTAATCTACATTATTTTATAAATCCTATTTTATGGTTAGTTTTTTCAACTGTTTTTATTCCATTTCCATTTTTTAAAAATAATTTTTTGGATATTTTATTAAGGGCATAAAATGTTTAAAAAAATATTTTATGTATATTTTTACTATCATTCATTATTTTTCAAAAATATATCCTTTTACTGAATGTTTCCACGTTCTCATCAAAAGAAAAAATAAACGGTCATGTTTACCTTATATAGAGAGAACAAATTTTACTGCCATTGTAAAAATTATTTTATGTTTCAATTCCATTATAATATTATATTTTTTATAAAAAATAAAACCCTATTTCCCTTTGTTCATGGAATTTTAATTTTGGAAATCATGGTTTAAAGGAAAGGGGTATATTAATATCCATTATTGCTTTCTTATGGGTGAAAAGAACATTTTTATGATGAACCATTTTTTGTGTTCTATTATATTTCATGGGAAGTTTTTATGATCGAGATTGGTTCAATTATAAAATGAGGGAAGGTGATCCTATTATATCTCAACCCTGCATTGGGTAAAGGGATGGATTTAGCTGATTAGGTTTCTCTTATGTGATTATTGTAACATACAATGATTTTTATTATTATTGTAACTATGATGATTATTTTATGTGTAACCATAATGGTTACACTAAGATTATCTTTAAAGGTTACCGCATTTTTAATATCAATATTAAAATAATTCCTAATGAAACCTATTTGTTTTTCTATTATTTATATGGGTTTATTCTAGAATATTATAATTTCTCTGGGTATGATAATGATTCTATCCTTAAATAAACGTATAAAATTCTTTTTAATGGTGAAAAATAAAACATTCTAATAAATTATTAATTGTTTCTAATTATCTCATTGAATAGTTTATACGTTTTATTTTTTTCATTAATATTTACTATTAAATGTTCCATGGAATTTTTTTGAAGAGGAGATGATTTCCTGGGTAAGAAAATGTTTATTTTAATCCCAAAGTTAATTCTCAAAAATGAAAATTTTTATTAGAATTCGTGGTCTAATAGTTTAATTCTTTATTTTTATGTCCCTTGGTGAGGTTTTTTTTCTAATCTAACATTAAAAAAATCATAGTGTTTAAGGATTGGTACTTTCAATGAAGAAATCAACTTTGAATCTGTGTTCATTTATCACAAATAAAATGTGTTTCATTTTAAATGTTTTATAATATGGGAAAATTGATATTGATTTAAATTGTCCACTTTTTAATATATAGGTTTTTTATGTTACAATCATGAAATTACTATCAAAAGTACTAAACTTTAAAAAATATTAAGTAATGAAATAAAATTAAATACTGTTGAAAACCACTAGATTATGTAATATTTAATGTTAAGACCATACAATCATGGAATTAATAATTTTCCCACAAGCTACACATAATCACAAATGTGAACAAGGAATGAATCATGATCTCCCATCCTATACATGAACACCCATGTGATCATAGAAACTGACATGGTATTAAAGGATACATAAACACAAAATATCTAATCAAAGCATCAAACATGGTCTAATATAATACACATGCACAAAGATGTGATCAAATCTTGGTCATAGTAGCAAACACAAATCTAGTTTACAAAGGTCCATCATGGCCTTCAAACATTTCAAAATTACATTAAGAATTGTTATATAAATTTATAATTAAATTAGTATAAAAAATTCAATATTCATTACATGTTATTCATAACACATTATGAATATAAGAGACATTTTTTCATTGTTGAAAACATTTTTATATTCCGTTAAATGTGATTAGAAAGATATGGTAGAGTAAAATGGACCACCCACCTAAAATAGAGTCAATCCAATACGAAGAAGATCCTACAAAATTTTCGCAATTCGTCCATTTCTATTGTGCCTCCATAAATATATAATATTTATACACATTACCAACAAATCTAAATTAATTATTCATAAAAAATATAATTAATTAATTGTTTACAATGAAAATCACAATCATTGGAAAAAAATGTATACCTTATAAATGACATAATGGACTTCAACACCTAGTTGGAACTATAAACAATCATTCATTAAAGGTATGTAACATGTTTCCAACATTATAATAAGAAAATGCCCTTTTGAGTAAGAAATAATCCATGCCCAATTTAATATAATCATATTTGATAATTTTAATAAAAAGTAACCATGTGATTTTACTCAATTGCATCAATATCAAATGGAGTTCATCGGCTCTCATCTCACACTAAACTTATGACAAAAATATTCCCCAATTCTATTGCATGGTATTTCTTCCAATATAACTCAATTTTCCAAAAAAAAATAAATAAGAGATCATAAATGGATATACTACTAAAGAAACTCCTACCAATGACCCAGGTTCTTTATCATGAGGTATACTCTAGCCATGAAGATCCAAAGGCATAACATTATCAAACAACTCTATCATGAATTGATGGAATATTCATAAAATTATATTATCATGATGTATCCACCAAAAAATTGTTGGTCATATTTACAGAAGAAAAATGAACCCAAAGAGAGTTAATATATCATGAAATTTTAATGGAAACAATATACCTCTATGATCATCTATGTTTAATGACCCAGTGATACACCACCATATAAGGAAAACGAATTCTAAAGTCAGTGAATATTAGAGGAACTCACCAAGATCTTCCAATTAATTCTCCCTAGATTCCAGCAAAATAAAATTGAGATAATAGATATAGGATAGAAGAATAGTTCCAAATTTTTATCAAATAATCAATTTAGAGGGTCAAAAAATGAGTAGTCTTATATAGAAAATATTATTAAATTCCCAAAATTTTCTGATTCCATTTGAACCCCAAAATGTACACATTGTAGGCCCAATGGATAGCGAGTGAATCATATTCAATAGCAAGCTCACGTTACAATTCATTGGAAAGACTTTGTAGGAACACCTACTGTCTGGTGTGTCCTAAGAGGAAATAAGGATTCTTTCTATCCCATTGGTGATTCGGTACTACTGCAACATCTCACCTTCACATACAATAACATCATCATTCATTCAAGTTTTCTACATCCCAATAATATCCTTTTCTATCACAAAACCATACCCAGGGATCTTTAGACAAAAAAGAATCTCATATTCACACTCAGTTCTCCAAACAAAGACATATAAGTATGAAATTTTATGACCTAATCTAATGTTGATAACACATAACAATGTGTGATGTTAAAATATTCACAAAATAGTGATTTTAATCTTATAGAAGTTGAGTTAGTGTATGAATTTGGTAGTTCAAGTACAAGGATAGGATGAGAGAGTTCAGGACGAGACATGGGAGAGGGGGACTGATATGTGATCACAGTGGAGAATGTTTTTCACATTAAACCCATAGTGATTCTAGGATTAGTTTGAGGATTACATTCAAATTAATGGAGTGTTAGTGTAAATGGGTCATGTGTTTCCAATGGTTCATGGGAAGATGACAATCCATAAAGGGGGTTCTGTTTTTTATAAGGAAACCGTGCTAAAAACTATATACATAACATTTACACAATGTGTAAAATCCACAAAACTATTATTGTGAACTGATTTAGGATGTGGATTGGTTACGCCGCATGAACTAATCAAATGATGTTTATTATTAGGGTCGATAAAATATTCAGTTGGGGTGATGGGTTTATCAACATATGCATATAAAGAAAGATATATGATGTGTAACTCAATTAAAACCCATGTTTTTTTCATAAATAAATCACAATGGTTTTTTATGGATGATTTATTTTTTATTCATGAATTCATCCTCCTCCTCTCAACCCTGTGGTAGCTCCTGGGAAATTTTGGAGAGCCTGTATTCATTCTGGATGTCCCATTTGTGCGATCAATTTTTGGTCCTCCTTAGAATCTTTTTCGCCTTCATCTTTTTTTGCATTTACCATTATAAGTTTCCATTTATTTTATTGATAAAGTTAGGGTTTCTAAAACATAACCATATATTATGAAAAATTGTAATGTTTATGAAATATTGAAATTTTATCAACATAATGTGAGTCTAAATAAATGAAGTGATGAATTCAATTATTACAAGGAATATTTTTGGATCCAAATGGATATTGACATAAATTTTGGCTACAAATCTGGTGAGATAACCCTCTATTATTAAAATAATTATTTATTTGTTTAATGTTTTTTAGAATGTCCTAGGATTTAGCTATCTAATTTATATAGATTCCCCTTGGCTTGGACTAATTATTTTAAAAATTGGATTGTAGTTTGTTAATGAACAAAGGATAAACAAAATATGAAATTTCAATATAAATGGGTATTGTCATAAATAAAACACTGATCATAATTATATGATATTATGATATCCTTATTGATATGAAATGTGTGCTGATTTATATGTTTTAATTCATATAAAGAATGTTGTTCCAGTTTACATGATGTAGTTTTTATATACTAAGTTATCCCTAGAGGTATAGTGAAATTTTTAGATATTGGATTATTCCCTAGTCACTATAATTATTATATACTAGTCTACTCACTAATAAATGATACAGTTCATAAATAGTGTGTTACAATATGTGGCCCATGATAAATTTCTTATATAATAGGAATGACTCTAACATATGTTGAAATTATTATAAATAGGGCTTGACCATGATTGATTAAAAAAATTCTTATATGGTAGGTTTTGACCAAGATTTATGTAATTTATACCTTGGTTATAAGGTTATGGTTGGCATGTTCATATGACATGCTCAGGGACATTTTCACCTGGTGTCGATGTAGATTATGTAATTCCATGGTTATATGGTTATGGAGAGGATGGTTGTGAGACGTGATTATATATATTCTTTCATAAAGATGAAATGGGTTTATGTGTTATTAATTTAATTTCTTGTTAATTAATAAAACTGTAATTGTTTTATTACATGAACTTATTAACAGACTGGTTATGTTTTGAAATAATGGTGTTGACCTACAGTGTTATAATCACACCCTATTTTTTCATAATTAGGTAACTGAGAATATTACATGGCTTCTGGATTGGGAAAGTGTAATAGATGTTACTATAGATTATTTGATTACTGGATGGGTTGGATTTTGGAGGTGATACAATCAAGGGGTTCATAACTGAGTTCTTTTGAGTCTACTAGTCATTTCTTTTTTATTAATTCTACAATTTCAATTATTTATATTTCATCATGACATTACCATAATACCTTATTATTTTTGGGTTATTAGGTAGGAATTTATAGTATTTTTTCTACTATATTTTTTCATTATAATTATTTATTCACCCTTAATTTTATTTTCTATAGGGTAAATCTATTATTTTATTACTCTGTATCTAGGGGGAATAGTCTCCCCAAAATACTCCTAAAACCACCACTTCTATTCCGCAACCACTAGCATAGGGGAGGTGTTCTTCAGTTCTTTTAGCCAACTAATTTTGTCTCGGTGAGAGAGTGAAGATATTGGGGACATTAAACTATCCCACATGACCAATATCATGTACATGATTTTATCCATGTACCCCTATTAATGAAGTATATTCCATAACGCTAACATTTAAAAAATCCATAGGTGATATATTTGGAAAAAGATATTTCCTTAGAGGAGTAAAAAATATTGATAGTAGATCCTATATACAATTTTAGGTGAAACGAGAAATCCCACTACGTCCATGTGCTATGGTGAAACCAAATGATTGAGGATCCCACATGGGAACAACATGGGGTGATGAAATTGATGTACCCTCATCTATTTTAGTGTTTTAATTTAATTTTTTGGAGTATAAATTTAGATGGTGGAAGGATGGAATGACCAAATCATTAGGAAATGAAATTCCATTTTGGATGAATAAATACCTTATTACATAATTTATTTATTGAGTGAACATGATATACTTTTTTTATTTTCAAACATTATAAAATATATCATGTTAGACATGAATGAAAATTAAGCATCATGACCATTGATAATAGAGCCATTCTATTATGACCATTGTCATTAGATTATATAAATTATAATAATAATATTTAATTTAAATATAATGAATAAGTTATGACCTTGAAGCGTGGGATGGGACCCTTTAAATCCCAATAATTAGTACTCATAGGGGAGATGGAATCACTTATATTTTCCATGAGAAAATACATGTTGAGATTAATTAATTGATACATGAGAAAAAAGCTTATGGAAGATGTTAAAGCCTATTGAGATCACTACACAAACTATGTTTGTCAAACCACTATAATAATATACCTTTATCACACACCATAGCCTTAGGATATACACTTGTGTAATAATGGTTTATTTAGATAGAACATTTTATTATGATTTTTGATCTTTTAATTTCTGACAAAATAAATACTATATATAACCCATTTCATTATAACATTTTACACATGATAAAATAATGAGTTTAACAAAAACTATATTTTTCTATGAAGAATTAAAAATTATATTTTTATAAAATATTTTGTTTCAAATAAAACAGTCTTTAAAATAAAAATGTTGAATTTAAAATAAATTTAAATTTCATAAATCACTATTTTTAAAATAATATCTATTTAAATATAAATAATTGTATACTTTAAAGAAGTTTAATATAATTTTTTTAGGGTTATGAAATTTGAAGTTTCGTAAAAACAAGTTTTCCCCTTATATATGTTTTTTGTTTAATATTTAATATTCTCATATTTATAAGTTTTCAATTAAAAATTTTTTTTCATTGAAATAAACTAGTCAAAATTTTATTAGGGTGATTTTGTCATAATTTCTTAATGTAGTCTAATGTTTGGGTAAAAATAAAATTTATCATAAAAATATGATATGAATTAAGTCATAATTCTAGACACAAAGTGATGCAATAAATACAATAAAGGCCAAAAAAACAAATATAAGTTTATACTTTAAAATACTATTTTTTTGAAGAAATTGGATTAATTTTAAAAAATTATTATGTACCCTCCAAAACTATGTTTTATTTTATGTTATTTAAAATAATTACTTTTGAATATGACTCACTTCCACCTCATGAATGGTATTATATTAATGCTTCTAGTTAATATCCCATTAAAAAAATTGAAAACCAATTCTCTTTTCTAGAAAACAAGTGAAAAAACATTTGAAGGTTTTCTGCTTTCGATTGTTATATGGAATATTGACCAAAATCAATATTTGGAAGTAAATAAATAATTCCACACGCTTTTATTATAAATATCCACCCAACCTCTCATTAATTTTTACTCATAACACATTGATAATGAAGTTACTCAAAATATCACTCTATAAATCACTTTGAAGGTGTTATCATGTTCATCAGAGGCTCCACCCAATCATTCAGTATCACCCAATCAAGGAAATAGACTCTCTCCTCTTCCATATTAATCACATCCTTCATTTTTACTAAACCTTTTTATTTTAAATTTTTCATATTTTAATTCATATTAAAACATCCCTTTACTATCATAATAATTCACAAAAATTAAAAAAAATCTTCCACCCTTATTAAACCGTTCAATGAACCATTATGTACCCTATGTTTTCTTCAGAAAATACCTTGTTATTTTCTATGAAAACTTTTTTATTGTGAATACTCAACCCCATTTCCAATCAATGTCATTAAATTTCATACACTTATACCTAGTTTATTGTGGACTTCAATTTATATAATCCATAATCCCTAATATTTTGATTTAATGTAATGAAATATGTTCTTATATTATAGGACCAATATGGAATAAAAATTAATGTAAATGATATAAATATGGTAGGTGGGACCAAGATTATATATCACTCCAATACATTGGGATTTTTTTTAATATCATGAGATATGATTTATGGTTCACGAGAAATTATACTAGGTACACTATGTTATATTTTCTATGTGGCTAGATTTGATTATGGTTATTATTTATTGTTTTTTGTTATTACCACATTCATATGATGACTTGATCATATAATCATATATCAGGCTTAGATGTTCAAATTTACGATTATTAACCTTATATGTCATCAGGATATACCTCTTTCATCACATTAACAACATTACATTGTGTTACGCATTTATGTTTCCCAACGGGATTTCCCATTATTATCAACATCTCAAGATTATATCATGCATTTTTAGAATATCATGGAATATAAAGGCTTTTAATAAAGTTTTAAATAATTTTGTATACATATTTTATGTTATTGTGATTTGTATCTAATTAGGTATATACATTGGGCCTCATAATCATTTTTGACTACAATATGTTCATCTTTATCTAAAAAATCTTGAAATGAAATATATAGAAAAATATGTGTCATTATAGTAAACATAAATTCATTCTATATAATGAGGTAATAATATAATATTTTATTATGTTTATTACTACAACAAAATTTAAATCTTTATAATAGTTTTTTATATTGATTAAAATTTTCAAATTCTTATGTAACTAAACTATACTTATAAATTACAAATAACTCAAATATCACCTGATCATGAGTTTTACCATAAACAATGGCATGTCTCCATGTATAATATTTATTTCCAACCAGTGTTGAGAGAATTTGAGACACATTCTAGAGACTATACTATCAAAATCAGAACCATAAATAGTTGATAAATATAAAAACATCATTCATAACTACTAATTATAGTATACATGACCTAAAACCTAGACCCCCACTCTTAGATCCAAATATATAAACACATACATTACATAATAACATCGATACCATTGTATGAAGCTTGGATATAACCATCTATAACTAAAAAATCAATAACAATTATTACAACTCATTCATTTAAAATATATTTTCTTGTTTTTAGATATAGGGAATTATGGAAAAAATGATCAAAACCCATGTCTTTCTAATCTAATGGATATTTTTCAACTGTATATAAACATAATTCATCCATTATGAGTCATAATCATCCCCCACATGTTATTCCACACATGCAATATATCTAATCAGATCATTTTTTTCTTTTTTCATCTCCAAGGAAATGGTTACATAATAAAGGGGTGATCAAAAATTATCACTAAGGGAAACATATAAAAGATAATATCAAAGATTTCAACATTAAATATATAATATGGATGAAACAAAGAATCTAAATAATTACTTATTAAAATAAAACTAATAGAAAAATATATCCATGAAAATAAATGAAATAATTGATATAAATTATCTTAATCATTAACTAATATTATATATAATTTTATTGAAAAAAATCTCTCAAGGCCTTCTTCAATGGAACTATCCTTTTATGGGAAGATAAAAAAACTGAAACCTAACTCTTTTGGCAAATTAGATCTATCACTGCATCAATGAGATACAAAATTATATTCCCCAAACATTACTTTTTATGTATAATTCATTCACCAAAACTCCAAGTGATACGTATTAAAACCTTTTAGGAAGAAATCAATGGATAAAGCGAAACATGGATTTTGTATAATGAAAAGTATAAATTGTCAAGATATAATCAACATGCATTATTAGTTAATAATCATCAATAATGTGAATACTTTTCCCATGTCAATAAAAGAGACAATATTAATATAAAACATATATAGAAATAAGAAAAATTGTCAAAAAATACAAAATTGATATGCAAATAATCATCCGTATTGGAATAACAACTTACAAAACACAAATACATTTTCCCACATTAATATAATAACAATACTTTTTTGTAACGTTTATCCAAACTAAATTATATAAAATGTGATTATAAAACCATATATATTCATGATTATCTAACTATATCAATAAAGGAAAACATTAACAAAATCCACAATGATAAAGAAGGTGTGAGGATTCAAAAAAAATATCCATATTTTAGACAAATAATCCTATTAGGATGTTGACAAGTATAAAAAACATCCTTTCAAAACCATTCTTGAATAATAAAATACATGAAGGTTTCCTAAATTATATTGTTCAGTACATTATGTTAACTCCCCCAAAATATGAATATATATTAGATTTTAAATATCGAATCATGTTCACTGTTATGATTTATCACCATTTAATTAAAAAATTTAATGGAAGGGAAAATTAAAAATATATTTTTTAAAATATTTCATATATTAACAGGAAATACAATGTTATATGTCCCTTCCAAAATTATTTTTTCAAAATGTGAAGCAAAAAATATTTGAAAAATATGATATTTTTAAAAATAATATTGAATAATACAGACCTAGGAAGAATTAAAGGGTATCTATGGGGAATGAGGATACAATTTCAAAACATATGATTGTGAATGGAAACCCCCTTTTATTATTTTTACACCATAATTGTTCAAATCGTACTTTGTAAAAGGAGAAAAAACATAGTATTAAAATATATATTTCCCATTATGTCATAGAAATTACCATATAATATAACATAACATAGTAAAGAACAAGAATATCATAATGATAATCATGGTGGTACAATAAAACTCCAGGGAAGGAATATTAAGTTATGAATATTTATTTGGAGCAGCATAGTCTTTACTGTAAGAAATATTTCAAAAAGTTAATTTTGGGGTAAAATTTTCATTAATATAAATCTAATATAATAAAACATAAGTTAATAAATTGGTTTAATGGTCCCAAAATTTAATTTTAGGAGGATGATCAGAACTCAATCAATGAAAATATGGTTATCAGATGCTTTACAACTAGATAACAATCGAATAAAACCAATTTGATGAGAAGGTATATATTTTTAATAATATTTAGAATGGATAATATATATATATATATATGAAAAATATTAATTCATGGGTATTCAATAAAAATTCAAAGGATAATGCGGTTTTTAACAAAAAGATGTCTAAAGGAAGTAGTGTTTGTGAAAATGTAACCTTTTGGCTGGAGTAACAGTTTAATCAAAACTCCTTGAATGAGAGGGTTTTATATTAAACATTTAATACCATGATTATAATATTATAAATTATATTATATCATAAATTCAAATAATATACACAAACTAAATGAAATTTGATATATAATACCGAACATGTCTCAAAGACAGGAACATGAGAAGAAAACCCTTTCCTTTATCCTTATTCATTACACACATGCACAAAATTCCATGGATAACTAAATTGATTTCATTAAATTCATGTTAAATAACATTATTAATAACTATAAAGATCTATTCCCCTCATCTACCATAATTATATAAATAAAAATATTTGATAAATTTCACCTTTTTTCAACACCCCGTGTAAGAGATCTTTATCGTATTGAATTTTTTTCAAATAATATTGGGGGTATTAATTATTATTTAAATTTTCATAAATTTAGGATAAATAAATGAAATTGAATATAAATTCCATTATAGTTTATAGATCTATAATTTAAATTTATGGTACTATTGGTTATGAACCATGATATTCGAATCAGCAACTATCATATTTTTGTGTTTATCAATAAAAGATAGGTCACTTCATAATTGATTAGTTAAATTTTCATATAACCATTAAAAATTTATTTTCATATTTATATCATATTTTATCATTGAATATGTTCTCTTATTTATCCATGATATAATTAAATAGTATTGTTGAAGTAGGTGGTTAGACAGACATAAAAATGAACCTAATAAGACTAATGGGTGATTATAAGGTGGATTAGTTGTAATATCATTATACTATAAGTATAATGATATTATTTTAAATATAATAATATGATATATAAAAATTATTAAATATTTATATAGATAATATAATTAATAAAAATTTATCACATAGAATGAAGATATCATTTCCCACATAGTTCCATCATTTAAATGATTGAATTAATGATAATTGTTTGTTTATCATATCACTAATATGATGTCTAATTTATCATTAAATATCATTGATAATACAATAAATCATATTTATCATTTTATCCTATCTTTGAGGACATCTAATTAATGGAGTGATGAAAATAAAAATAATTATTTAATTATTTTATTGAGGTTGTAGTCCACAAGTACGCATTGTTAACTATTTAATTTTCCATAAAACTTGAAAAAGGTGCATTATAATATCATGTTTCATAAAAATAAAAAATATATAAATATCAAAATTATTTATTAAATTTACACATTATATTTTCCTTATATGGTGGGGAAAGAAAATGAATCATGTTACTTTGTGGAAGTGTTAGTTTAACGAAGCACACATCAATTATTAATTCTCATCTATAAAAATGGGAAAAGGTTATGATTGATTACTACAACAAAATAATTTAATTTATTATATAAATAATAATTTTGTAATTTAATATATATTTTAAATTTATAATTGTTAAAAACTAATGAAATAATTTAAGAAAAATGATTACTCAAGTTGATAACATTAATATTTTTTTGAAAGATCACTTGGAAATAGATGTCATTGTTAATGAATATTGATTGGAAAATAAATATAGTGAAATAATATTATATAGTAAAAAGTGAATAGTTTTAGGAGGAAAATCAATATTTAGGGGTTCCCTAATGGGGTTTTGAGATACCCCTTTTATAAGTGATGATATTTATATTTTTGTAAATATTTCAACTTAATATATAGGGAGAAAATTTTAAGAATTTCTCAGGAATTCAATAATGAGAAATACATATTTGGGGAATATATATGTTTTAACCACACCTCAAACATTGAATTCAAGAAATTTTTTAATTAGGGTTTGATTCATTTAAACCTTCAGTGATTAATTTTACTATTTCATATTTTACCATAGAAATTAGATTTATATAAGGTATCATGATCTTTATATATAAAAATAAAGTAGTTATTGGTAGATAATTACTAATCTTTGATTATAAATTTTAAACCAATTTCATTTGATTATGTTTTTTTGAAATTAGAAAAAATAAATTTTATAATTTAAATGTATAATGTATTAAAAAACAATTATTTAGAAGCTATTACTTATGTTATAAAATATCAAATATGGGTTTCTAAGATATAAAAAAAATATTTTCAAAATCTAAATTAAATTTTTATATACATATTATTTGATATAAAAATGGTTTCATTAATTTCCAATTCAAACCTATACACTACTAATTTCATAAAACTCATGTTAATGTAAAAAATGTTATTTTATATTATTCAACTAAAAAAAAGTTGAAGAATCCCAAATATTAAATATATTAATATATTATTTTTATAATTTTAAAAAATTATTCCTTTTTTAGATTATATTTATAAAATTTTGTGTTTCAGTATTAAATAAAATTTAAAAATATAACGGAAAACAATTCATATTCAAAAATTGATATTTAAAATGTAAACTATTCATTATTTATATTAAAAATAAAATAATAATTAGTTTTTCGGGAATATATTATTTAAAAATAAATATATATTTTTTCCATCTAACAATAATATAGTTCATTTTTGGAAATAAAACCTCAATTTTAGAAAAATAATATTATTGAGCACAAAATGATATTCTTTGTTATATTAAAAATACTAATTGAATTTCTTTCATATTAAAAGTATCAAGTATTTTTATCTGAAAAATATTTCATAAATTGGTCACTATTATATATTATCTCTAATTCATTGGATATGTTTTAATGGCCATTCTAAATATTTATATTTTTATAAAAATATATCCCTGTTTTGTTTTAATTTGGTATTATATGTAGAACAAGACATCGAACACATTGACTCCATTAAAGGTAATAATAAATTATTATTATGGTTTTTTACATTCTACCCCATTACATAAATCATTTCCTTGAAATTTTACTCATAAGATTAGATTAATTTCAATAGGACAGTCATAACAAACTATGCAATGCAAGATGATCATGGGTTTCTCTTGTTTTTGGAATAATATTTCCCTATATGAATAAATATAATTAAAACAATATTAAGAGAGGTAATATTTTCCTAATTTCACGTAGAAACCAACAAAAAAAGAAGATATAGATATATAAGGAATAACTTCCTAAAAACCATAAAAACAGTTTATATGATAATCAGACTATGGGTGTTATTATTTTTAACTCAATATCTTATAGTTGGTGAGAACATGCATGTCATAAGACCTGAAATAATCTTTAGTGAAAAAGTATTATATACTACATTAGTATTCGTTTCAGAGACGTTAAATTATTTTCATTGGTATTGTCCATTATTTCCCATGGTCAATCTTGGATTTGGATGTTTATTGGTAAAATTTGAAAATCACATACAACTAAAGAAACATATCTATATAGAATCTAGTTTTCCCATATACGAATTAATCTATTAACCTTCATCTCTAATAATTTATAATATAACTATCCATTTAATGAAATTTACATATTCATATATGCACATATTTGGAATTATGGAAACTGGATCTTAATTCATTCGTCATCATTATCACTTGATCTTTCCTATAACACTATCACTCTATTCGTTGGTGTGTTGATGAAATATAATATTACTACAATATCAATAATTTTTCTTGATAAATGTCTTGGAATATTAATAAATATTCCCTCTCTACATCCCAAATCGGATGGGTTGTTCTTTGGGTAATCTCTACATGGTCCCTTGCAAACATGGTTTTACGAAGATTAAAGAAAAATAAAAACTAAATAAGTATAGACGAGTGATGAAAAATTAAAAATATGGGGTAATTTTCATAATAAATAACATTAATAAGATTAAATATCAAAACATTTTACCATTTTCAAAACATTTGTATCAAATTTCATTAGGCCAACCTACATTAATATTAGTTTAACCATTGTTACATAAAGTTGGGTTGTCTTAGACTATACAATTTAATCTTAGAAACAGAGAACCCAATTTATAATGATCTTTATTAAAATATTCAAAACCAAAAAAACATTAAAATTAATTCTCTCAAAAACCAACATACCCTTTATCTTGTTAAGTAAATATCTTTTTATATATAACCTAACATATGAATGTATACCTTTTAATCTATTCCATTAATGGTCAACATCAATTTATGTTATCTATCATAGACATACTTAAATCCCTTATAAGGGTACATAAATAGGAAGTGAATTAAAAAAATCATATCCTATGGGACTTCCATACTAGGTGTATTGTTATCCCTCTTGGTCATGCACTAGGTGATGATTGAGTTAATACCAAGCAGACACTTTTTGGAATTATTAACCATAGGTACATATATTCTAGAGACTACATCTACTACTCGTATCGAAAAAGGGATGTCATTTCTAAGAAAAAAACACACAACATGGAAAAACGTCAATATGTTATCTTCTATATATAATTATCACTTATACTTGTCCCTCATGTTTTCACTAAATTAATTTTTTCTCAATACCCAATAAAATATTGATTTTTACATTTATGATAAATAATATACTATCCTAGAACGGTTATCTATATCATTGAAATTAGGATCAAACTCACTTTTTAAAATATTAAATTATCCTCAAAAATCATCTTAATCAACATTTTTATCTTAAACATACACTGATACCAACTTTGAAGGACCAAACCTAACGTCCTAATTCCAGTTCAATAATCATGTACTTTACAAACACACATTTTTATCATCTATAGTATACAATATATAACTATCCAAAATTAAAAAATTCATTAATTATTGTTTCATCACTTATATATCAGGGATATTTTTATTATATAACATTATATATTTATGGAAAAAAAATAAATTGGAAAAAACCATTTGTTTCTCAATATATAGATATTTTTTTCCATTATATGCGAAACTACTGAATCCTTAAGGTGTCTCTAACAACTCTCACAAATTCATCGACAATTTTTACCCTTGTTAAAATATCATGTGCACAACTTTTCATCATAAAAAGGGTTTTAGAGTAATAAAAAAGAGGTGAGGATAAACAATTAGTAAAAAAAATAATTAAATCTATCAAAAACATAATCTTGGGATACATAAAATTGAAAAAAAAATATGACTAATTCAAAAATAAATTAAATACCATAACATTATATATCCATTACATTAATTGGAAACATGTAAGACAATAATACAAATCTCGTAAAAATATAAAGAATAATTTTCAACATAAAAAACATATTTTCAAGGCCTTGTTCCCGAACATTATCCAAATATCTGAAGAGGCTCAATAAAATCATAGCCATTTTGCTAAATGAGACATGTCATTGCATCGAGAGGATGATTAATTCTTGGTCCCACCTACCTATTGTTTATGTCTGATTCATCAACTATATGATTTAAAAAGAAAATTTATTCAATTATAAAATAATAATTTATCTAAATAAAAATATTTTTATCCATATACATAAAAACATTGAAGGTAAACACATAATGTGTCTGTATACAATAATCCTTAAAAGATTCAATATTTTCACTATGTTAATAAAACCGATAACATGATTATAACTCATCTATAGAAAGAAGCTGGACATTTAAAAAATACATCTACACCATGGCATTAATAATACATTTAGTATTAGAAAAATATGGAAGGACAATTATTTTCTCCTTATAAAACATAATAACATTTATTCTAGGTAAACATCATCCAATCTAAATTATTTAAAATGTGATATTCAAATCATATAGATCAATTAGTATATGGATAAGAAAATACATGAATGACATTATCATAATAAGTCATGAGAAATAAATATGATGGATTCATATGAACGTATACCCAATGTAATAAAGGAAAGTTATAATGATATTGGTATAGTTGGAAACATTCTTGCAAAAAAAATCATGAATGATACCTGTAAGGAAAGAAACAAAAACTAAATTGTTCGGTATCATGAGTTTATTCCCAAAAAATATGAATATATATTAGACTATAATCGATGAATCATATATCCTTTAATTTTAAATCCTTTTTATGATAAAAAAATTGGAATTGAAAACATAAATGAGGATTTAGAAATCATTTTAAACATTGATTTAACTGTTGAAGTTATGGTTTTATTACCAAAAGTATGTTTTCAAAAGGATAAACAAAAAATCATTAATAATAATTTTTTTATAAGAATCAATAATAATTGTTCCCTGAAAAGATATAATTTCTATCTTGGAGAATTTATGAGATAAAGAGCAAACATATGATAGTGAAATGAAAAACACTTTATATAATCTTCAAAACACCTTTTCTAAGCCTCATAATGTAAAAATTATATCAAAAAATTATTTAGATTCAAAATATATTTTTATACAGAGGTAGGGAAATTAAAATAGAATAAAATAATAGGGTGGGATGACCATAGAATAGAATAATTATTTTCATGATGATATAATATAAATCAATTAATGGAGACTTGAGTTATCAATATTCAACATGAGAAATATACTATATAATTTAATAAGGATTTTAAAACTAATAATTATGTTGTAGAAATGAAAATTAATTGGAAAAATTACTTCCACATAATATAAAAAATTCTTTGAATGTACCAAAAATTTATGTCCAATATGACGATGATAATTCAAGGAGTGAAAATTTGGTTAACAAAAACAATAAAACCGGGGAAAAAATTGAGTAAAACTATTTAATTAAACTAAAATACTTTGGAATAATATTTCAAATAAATAAAAAATATAAATAATTTCATATAAATGGAATGTCCATACACCATTAAAAGAAGACATGACTCATAAAAGAAACATCTCAA
This sequence comes from Viscum album, assembly GCA_963277665.1. Lineage (NCBI taxonomy): Eukaryota > Viridiplantae > Streptophyta > Magnoliopsida > Santalales > Viscaceae > Viscum > Viscum album. The sequence goes on from OY728127.1 coordinate 1,282,996,073, forward strand.
AAGGAATTATAGATTGAAATAAATAAATGTAACAACACTGTATCTATTTCAATCAAGACCCCTTGAAAGAGAGGCTTTGTAACTGAATATAAAATAACATTTCTATATCATAATTCGTGATGTAATTTATAAAATAGGAAGTATATAGACCACATAAATGAAACTAGGTGCATCATAACAAACATGTCTCAAAGAGAGGAATTTAAGTTGAAAACACTTACCTCAGTCTGGATTCATTCTTCAATTCCACCATGAATCCTAAATAATTATATGAAGTTAATTAAATTATTGATTATGTAACTTATTATTAACAATAGCTATTTATTATCATCATTTTCAATCATTATATAAATATATATTTATTTATTATTTAGTTATTATCAATTTTCTACAATTGGTGTACGTAATATTTATCGCATTAAACTAGTTTGATGAAAGTCAAATTGGTATTAATTATTGTTACAATGTTCAAAATTACAGGATGAATACAGTTTTTGGAATAGATATTCCAAGATATTATATAATTATATAATTTATTTTCATCATAGTTTTCATTATGATTAATGAGGATGAAATTTACTATAATATTGTTTCATTATTTCATTATAAACTATATATGACTTCAAAATTAATGAGTAATATATTCATATAAAATTACAAGGAAAAAAATTACATATATATTTATATAATTTTCCCAATAATATTTTATCATCATCAATGATATATATGAATTGTATTGTAAATTTATTGGGTAAACTGAATAAAAACTAGAACATACCATGATTAAATGTTTATTATGTGGTTGTTTAGATATAATATCATTATAACATGAGAATAATTATAATATATGGTGTTTACTAGTGTTATATATCAATTTTTTAATAATTTTATAGAAAATATAATTTATATAATTTAATTACTTATAATGAATAGATAATTTTCCTTGTAACACGCCGATTTTAAAAGTTTAAATTAATAATAGGTGTTTTTTGATCATTACATTAACAATTTCTAAAATTTTCCCTCACATATCATTAATGATATAATAGATATAATGTTATACATTAATCCCATCATCATGACCATTCATGTCATGTGATTTTGAAAATAAAATGTGAAATCAATAGTTCCATAGTGGTGGTAGTCAATTCCTACCAATGATTGAAAATTAAATTTTCCATAGTATAAGTTAATGGAGTAATATAGTTTAATGTTTAATAATAAATATCATATTTATTTACTTAATTACCGTTTTATACTATCATTTTATAATGATGATGTAAAATGATACATGTTGCGTCATGGAGGTTATGGTCCACGGAATGCATGATTCATCTATTGTTTTTTCATGATATAAAAGGGAAGAAACGACTGATGATTATTCATATAGAATAATATTATTAATTATATAACCAATAATGATTTCATTATATACAGACATAAAAATTATAACTGTTAAATTACAATAGAATGGAATGTGGTTACATAAAAATGATTTCTCATGTTTAGAACATTGAGGTTTCTTAGGAAGATTACTTTGAAATTGATGGCCTAGGATATCATATTTTAACCAGAAGAACAATATAGTGAAAGTTAATTTTAGGGGGATTAAAATATAGAAATTTTTAATGAAGAAAAAAATATTTTATTAGTAACTAGATTAGTTGGTGATTTGACACTTTTATAAGTAGTGAGAATTGATTTTTTTTAAATTTCTACATAATATAAATAGATATGATGTTAAGTATTCTAGGGGACCCCAAAATATAAAAATTAGTGTGTAAAAAATTGATATTAGGGAAAAATCATATACACAATAATATACATGTTTTTTATCTTCTTTCATTCCAATTGACTCGTGAATTATTACATTTACAAATTTATCATTATCGGTCATAATAATTTTTTAAAAATATATCCTAATTTGTATGGATTAAAACAATTTTGTCCTTGTTAGATAGTTTAAACACATATATTCAAAAGATTTAATTCATTTTATTTTATTCAATCTATATAAGTGTTAATGAATTATTTTACAATTAATATTTATATGATATTTAAAAAATTGGTAAAATATTACATATGTTCTAAAATATCAAATATGGGTCAGTAAGTTAAAACAAATATTTTTAAATTTTCAAATCCACTAATAAATTAAATATTTTTTCATACATATTTTTTTTATTTTATCAATAATACTAAAATAATAATAATTTCATAAAATCCATTTTATTTAAAAAAAGTTTATTCACTATTCAACAAAAAAAATTATTTCTTGAAAAATACTCAAATTAAACTCAATATTATATTATTTCTCATAATATAAAATTCTTATTCATTTTATTTAACTATATTTATAAATTTTGATTACTAAATATTTAAATAAATTCCCAAAATATAGTTGAAAACTATTCATATTGGAAAATAAATTCTTAAAATGTTAACTATTTTTTATTCTTATCTCATATCGATTAAAAATTAATTAATTTTAAATCATTTATTTGTACTGTCAATATTATTTATTGTTAAATAACCTAATATACATATTTTCATGAAATTAAAAAAAACATTAACAAATATAAATATTTTAATATAAAATGATTTTCTCAAATTTTATAGATGTACTGAATGAATTGAAAATATATATTAATAATACCCATTTTTCTTTATATAAATATATATATTTCATAAATTGGTCACCATTCTTCATTACCTCTAATTCAATGTCTAGGTTCTGATGGTTATAGTTATATTTCTATTTTTATAAAAATATTTCACAATTTATTTTTAGTTCGGTGTTGTGTATAGGTACAACTATCAAATAGGTTGACTTATTTTAGGCTATTCATATGTTAAATTTTCAGTTTTTTATAATAAGTGTGAAATTATAGCCCCAAAAATCCATTATATATTTATACATACACTATGAGAAAACAAATTAATATGAAGTTAGACAACCATTCGACCCAACATAACACCCAAAGAGTCGAGCACCTTTATGAATAAAATCACAGACAAAAATATTCAATAGGCTCCACTATAATCCATGATCCTCATCTTATTTACATCTCTAAATCACATTTTGATCCTCTATCATGATAAAATATTTAACGTATGGTCATACTATCATAAAAAACATGAGGTCAACATGTGAACTAGGATTCAATGCCAAGTATAAGAAATACATATTTGAATGGTCTCACAATGTATCTAAATATAATCAATTATATATGTGTATATGAATCCAAAAAATTATGTTAAGAAAAAATAGAATACAAAAATACATATTGGGACATAGTTTGTTAAGAAATCCACCTTGACCTGTGACTATAACTAACTCATCTAATAGTGGAAGGAGCACTCACCTCATCTTACTAACCCTAAACCTTTCCCTGGTACACATGGTTAGTTTCATACAATGTCTATACTATTATCCTCTCACATAAGATTAGGAATCGTACGAAGCTAAATCAAATTCTTAAAATTCTGGACCTTTACACTCTCACTAATTTTAGGTACCCTTAATCAACCCCAATACCTTACCCTCTTAGTCTTGGTAGGCCATAGAGAGAATAAGGTTCCTACCCTCTCTTGTAAGGAAGGTAACAGACCAAAAATTGATTTCACCCACTCACCCAAGTAAGGTATCATAAAACCTCTACATAATACTTCTTACTCAAGGTCTTCCACATATCAAAACATGACTTATAAACTCTCACTCACAATATGTACATAACTAGAATCAACAACTTCCATATAACTCAAGGTAGGACTTAGTTATTATCTCATCCATTACACTCTCAATTTGGATGATCCTTATTCTAAATATCAACGTATTTTTTATCACTCTAGGAAGTTTTCACATTGAATAATGCATGAGTACCACACTATACATGGGTGATATCGTAACATATCTTGTATCACCCAACCTTGGCCCTCACAAACAAGGTGTTTTAACTGCCATGATTTTACTATATATTTCTCTTTAAATAAATTTTTTGTGTTTGATAGTTTAAGATACACATATTATTTAATGTAAAAGGAGATTTATCTATTATGGAATCATTTTTTAGAAAAAAAATTAAAAAAATCACAAGATAACCAAATGAATCATAATTAGTAAAATTATGACATGAATTAAAACACATAAAAATTTAAGTACTGTAACTTTACACTTATCTTCCTCACGATCTGCAATGAAGATCACACCACCTTGGTTACAATCTGAAAGAATATATCACGTTAAAAACATAATAATCTTCTATACAATAGAATTTTAAAATATGGTTTGTGATTTTAGATACGCATGTACAGATATATAAAACAAAAAAATATATATGACCGTTATATATATTTCTAGGGGTTATATATCCATTAATTAAAAGGAAATTTGTCATATGGTTATTGTATATATTATAATTAAATATAATTGTGTCCAATAAGTAAAAATAGGTTACATAATTTTATGTTAAAAATTAAAATTAATATAATTCATATATAATATTTATTTGAAGAATTAAATAAAAAGACACTTGTTTAATATAAAATATATGATTTCAATTATTGTTATTATTTTTAATGTATAATATAATGTCTTTTAAAATAAATATTGAAATTTTAATTGATAAATATAATTTTATTGTCAGATGAAAAATAAATTATTACTATAGAATGTTGTCAAAATCATTTAAAGTTAAATGGGATATTTTTTGAAGAATTGATTTTTAAAATGTGTTATGGTTTTTATTTTTATTAATAAAATTTATTACTTTTAAATGATCATTAAAAAATAATTGATGTTAAAATTTGTAAATGTAACACTAATTTTAATAATAACTAATATGAGACAATATTAAGAACACATATTTGTTAAAACTTAATTTTCATTTAAAATTTTTATATATAAATATTTTTTGAATAAAAATTTAAATATCATATATTTAGATGTCGAATTTGACTAAATTTAGTTTATATTTTTAATCATTAAATTAAATTTTTTTAAGTGTTCAATTTCATTTTTAGGAATTATAATAAGTTACCATGGATAAATGTGGTCACCAAGGTAAAATCCAAACTATGGAAGGTGGGTTAATTTAAAGGGTAAATTCATTAAAATTCAAAAAACCCTATTTTTATATCATTGTATAGATGAATTATTTTACCCCTTATCATATATCAATTATTTTTCCAATCTTTCTCTAATTTTTCATCAATAAGAAATTATTTATACATTTATGACTGAGTACTTTGGGAAATTCTTCTCATACTCACCAATAAAAGGACCCCTAATCTATGCACATAATACCGAACATTTGATTTATTTTTCTCTTCAATATCACCCCAAATTATCACACTAACATTCCTTTAAATTTTTTGGGAACCTATAGTGATATGAATAAGTCTGAAATACAACATTCTGATGAAGTTACCCAAGAAAAGTTTCAAGGAATCATGAATGGTATTGTCCTATACAAAATAAATATTATTTTTCTTCATAATCAGACTCTTCATAAATTTGATTTACCACATTAAAAAAACATTTTTGAATGACTAATTTTATTAGAAATTACATTATCAGTATATATTAACACGTTTTAACTTATTTAACCATTCTAACAGGTTTTTTTGTAACATTTTTACCACACACATGAGCAGTTTTATAACTTTTTCATCATGAAAGACTAGTAAAACTTATAAAAATTTATTATTATATAAAATTTTTAAATTTTGGAGTTTTATTATCTATGTAATGGAAATATTAAAATTTACATTTGGAAATTAATTCAACTTTTTTGTAACATTAGTAATCACTGAAAATAATATTTATATATGTTCCTTGATAATAATAAATAGATATTCCATTAAATATCCTTGAAAGTAATGAAAAATATCAAAAATATAAAATGAATCTTCAAAAACATTACATAGATTAGGGAACCGTGATACACATGTTAAGACTAGACTCTCAAACCTATGAATTCATCGAAAATGAAATAATTAATACCAGAAAACTAATTTTTAAAATTAAACAATTAATATATGGATAAATATTATTTTTAAATTATTATAATTTAGAAAAATATATTTGAATAATTCTCTTATATATATTAATAATAAAATTAAATTTTTTACACATGGAGTAAGATCATGTCTGGCCAATAGGAAGTCCATGTTAAGGGGATTCTTAACTCAATTTCCTTTCATTGAGTTGTATTGTTTTCTATTTGAATAGTTTCATAAAATATTTTTTTCATTTTATATATTTACAAGAAATGTACTATTGTTTTATATGGATATACATTTTTATCAAAATATTTCATTCATAATAGCTTCTTAAATCATGTGTTATAATCGTTATATTAGATTCTTTTCCAATCATAACCTGAAATTGAGGTTTTTAAGACTAAATATATATTAGGATTAATTATAGTTTATTTATATCTAAAAATACATCTATTTTCTTCTAATTTCTATATTTCTATAGTTTACACATCTTCTTACCATTTCACCTCCCTATGGTTCGCAACTCTACTGAATGGTTTCCTTCAAGTTCATCCCACCTTATCTTACATTTTTTGTCCAGAATATTTTAATCCATGTATATATTAATTATATTTTTGTATGTATGTTCTTATCAATGCATTTATGATTAATAATGATTAATTTTAAATTTAAATTTTTTATATTTACAAATTATCAATAGAATTTTTTTAACATTATCTACGGGTGTCATTTTTTAACTTTTACAATATTTATAAATGAGTAAAAGGACTCCAATAAATGTTTCATGTTTGATCAATATATCCCTCTATTTTCTTCATTTTTCTTAATGAAGCTTATGTTCTATGTTTTCATGTGTTTTTGAAACAATTTTTTGTCTCGTTATTTTTTAAATTATTTACTTTTAATGATAATAGTTAAATTTATTTTAATTATATCTCTCCTAAAAATTCAAAGTATTTTTTATTAGATCATATAAGGTGTATCAGAATTATTTAATTTTTCCTATTATATACTAATAAAATGTTCTACTTATTCCATCGAATTTATTTCTTATATGGTTTCTAAGCATGTCTTATTCATGTTTTCATGAAAAAATTCCCACTAATAATTTAAAATATGATATTATTATGAATATTTTCATGTTCATATGGATCATATAAATGTTTATTCATTTAATTCTATGTAATTTATGAATTATATAACCATCCAGTGTATTGGGTAATGATTTATAACCCATTTTATGACATATAAGAGAGTGTGAAGTGAATTCAATTGACTAAGGGATTTGTATTGTATTTTTTTTATTAAGGAGTGAAGCTAATACATTTTTGTAATATTACCACTTTTTGTTGATGGATCAAAAAATAAGGCTCCAGAAAAAAATTGATTTTATATGATTATTTTTCTGACACATTTAAATTTTATGAAACACACCTATTTTTAGGCCAATCCATAAAATAGATTATTTAAAAATTCATAACAATATTTCTAAAAAAAATCTGAGGATATTTTGATCTTGTGTCTATATAAAATTATATATAAAAATATATCGTTATAGACATAAAATCATTATATTCATATAAAACTCTTCTTGGTTCTCCTAACTCTTAGAGATCTTCTAAAAGTTCAATAGATATCCCTAGGAAAATTCAAAAGAAAAACATTGAGATAGAAATCCAGGTAAGGGAATAAAATATAAATAAAACATAACATGATTGTAAATTGGCATAACCTAATAACATAAAGATCATTATCAAAATATTAGAGACATGATATAATTTAATAATATCATCTGATCATGAACATTTTACAACAACATAAAACATGATATCCTAAAATTATGTTAAGGATCACTCCCACGACCAACATCATAATGTGGAAAAAAATATATTAGTGGATTAAGTTCACTCTCCAATCCTAAGAAAACACCTCATCAGATATAAATATTTACCTCATGCATTGGATGGATTTGTAATTATGGTCTAACCGAATACATAAATTAAAATCATTAATATTTGTGCTATATGAAGTAAAACCCCCTAAAAAATTATAAGAATGGTCAAACCCATGAGATGGATCTGGGTTTTATAATGATTCAAGTGAAAAAAGTCTAAATTTAAATAAAATAATCTGGGAAACCATTAGTAACTAGTAATTGACCTGATTGTCCACATACACTAAAGGTATACCCAATCCCAATAGGCTGGAGACTATTACATGAGCATTAATATTAAAAATAACGAATTATTTTCCCAAAAATTAAATTGATAAAATGACATATAAACATATTGTACAATGAAATTGAAAATTAATAGTGATAAGAAATATATTCCACAAATAAATGGAAACAGTGATAGAAAAACAACTCTATAGAAGATAAATCCAATGGTACCAGTCTAAAAAATGAGAAAAAACTAAAATTGAAAATAACTACTAATGTGATATCTGGGAAATATCCCATAATTTCACCACAAGCTTCCCAAACCTAGCGGATTCAAACATCACTGAATCACTATGCCGTATTTACTTTCCCTACTTCAAAAAACACAACCATGTATACTCACCATCAATGGTTTGTACAAGGTTTTAGCTAAACATGCTCAGTTTCACCCCACCTAGGTTTTTAAAATTGAGCCTCTAAAAAATAATTATAGTATGATAATTTTGAGGAAAACATGGAATAATTTTTAGTAATTAGGGTTTATATCCAAACATAGTAAATATTTTTCTATTTCTGAATTTATATAAAAATATTAGTAAAATAGTTTTAATTCATAATTTCTATAAACATTTATCAAGAATATTAATAAAATACAAAACAGTACAATGTAATGAAAAATTGAAAATGGTCCATGGATCCTGAATGGATAGGTTGGGATACTATATGTATGATAATAAATAACTATTTTGCACAAAAGTACATAGAATATTGGCCTAAGGTGAAGGGGAACACCCCATCAGTGACCCCCCCCCCCCAATGTAACCAAAAAACCCATATAAGAACATTAATAGGTATAAGAGGAACACCCCATGAGTGAACCTCCCAATAATTAAATAGGTAATGGAATATTATACACCATAAAACTATGTACCCAAGGTTTCCCATATGCTACATATCTCAAAACACTTCAAATGGTATCACAATTCACCAAAAATTTAACAAAAAATTTATTCCCCCAAAACATCCATTGAAAAAAAATCAAAAACCATTTACATTGCATTTCAAGTACCCTTTTTTTTGTTTACTCAAGTCCAAGGGAAATATCATTCACCATGAATGAATTTAATAATGTAAATAAATCATGAAAAATCATAATTATAAAAATTATAAAATTTGAGCAATGTAGTTCACCCAACAAAGGCTATGTATGGAACCTTGTACCTTAAACTGAGGTTGAACACTACTTTCCTTGATTTACACCAACACTGGAAGGAAACAATAAATAAAACTATAGTCCTAAACACTAATTCTGTTATCTCAAAATTTTACAACATAACAAACAAGATCCAATAGAGTGGATAACACACAAATACCTTCATGAACACACCTGCCGCATAATAGAAAACGTGAGGGATGGAATTCGAGAGATGATAATGCAAATGATCTAAAAATGGTCAAGAAAACATCACCACATGTTCGAATGGTCCATAAACAATGTTAAGTTCCAATACAATTTCTATGTAAAAATGTAAAGGTGGAAAGGTCACTTAGTCGAGATAAGTGATGAAATCGAGTTTGAGATCGATTATGGAATGAATTTTTTCAAAAGTTAAATAGACAACCAAATATCACCATTGAAAAATAAAACTTACATGGTGAAAGGGTTTAAATTATAAACCAATGATTTATGTTATAAAATTACAATAAAGTATATCCACTAAAAAACATGTCACATCTTGTTAAAAATCCCAATTGATTAATTTACTTTATAAAACATATATTGATTCTGTAAAATCTTTGTATATACTGAAGGATTTTTTATCCTTCCCCATGTAATTTGTCCCATAAGATACATATTTACAATGTAAATGTGAGTTGTAGGCTACAATGAGCCTAGGTTCTACTGACAAATCCCAATATAATTCATGAAACCCTCACTAGACAAAAAATTATGTGTTAAGATAGAATCATCAAACCTTAAAATAAAATATTTTCTAATCTCACCACCATAAGATATTATTCACCAAGAATTCATATACAAGAAGTACAATCTGAACAGTAGTGTAGATATTGTTCCCTGACTGACGATCCAAACTCCCATGTTTCGTGAGAATCTAGCCTATGTCACTATAGAACTCTGAACAATAAAATAGAATTTACTTGTAATAAATTCACATTCCAATCAATGATCACCACTGGTTTCCCATCAAATGAATCATTTGGATCCATATCGATCTCTTCCAAACTATGAATGTGAGAGGGATGAGAATCTTAAAAATGGAGTTGAGAAACATGGAAATTATCGTGAATATAATTCAACTAAATCAAATATTATAACCAATATGAATCATGACCCAAAATCCAAATAACAAAAAATGGATCAACATATCTCAGATCAATGTTTTACTATTTCATAATCTGATGGTGAACAAACTGAGGAGAATATTTCAAGTAAACCTAATCACCTATAGAAAAATCAAAAGGAATAGGACGTTAATCTACAGATGAGTTCTAATGAGTCTATATTGTTACCATCCGCTGATTTATATGTTGTATCCTCACTAATTTCTCCAAAATAAGACTTCATCTCATTAGGGAGGCTTTATCCCCCTCTTCCCAACAAAGAGGTAATCTACATGGGATACCATAAAATGATTCAATGGGTTCCACTCAAATCTATAACAGGTAGATATTATTGTTAAAAAATTTGGTAAGTCAAATATGGATATCCCAGGATCCATTGATCTCCAAGACAAAATGAAAGAGTATATCCTCCAAAACCTAAATAATAAACTCAGCATGACCACTTATTTATGTATGATAATTTTTAAATAACCTTTTCTAAGTCCCCATTTCACCCAAAGACTTTTCTAGATTCCATATGTAATCCCAAGATCCCAATATAATCAAATTTCATAGGGAACTCCATGTAACCTCAAAAACACCATCACAGATAGATTTGCTAGATCTTCATCATTAGTGGTGTCCCTAATTAGAATGACATGAGATTATTTCATTAACTATTCTACCACTACTGAGATAATGTTTTTCCCTCTGGGAGACAATAGTAATCCAACAATAATGTCCCTGGACACCTCATTTCTTTTCTAAATTGACATTAGTAGAGGATGGATTAAACTAACTATTTTTAGATGATTTTAATTCATCTCTTGGATGGTGTAATTGTATGACACATTCTCGAAAATTCGTGCTTCACACCCAACCCCCATAAACCCCAACTCATTTCAAAATACATCCTCATACATACCTATAACATCATGGCCCTTCTTACCACTAATATTGTATTCTTACTGGTTTCCATATGGCCTCAACCATGTATCCCCATACCCAAAAGGCTTCGAACTATAAGAGAGGGACTATTGATGGTACAGTGGGGAGAAATTACCCAATAGATCAGAATAAAAATGTGGTCTATCATATTAATAATAAAAAACAAATATGGAAGTAGTAATAATAGGAAACAAGTAGCAGAAGAATAATATAATATCTGAACACAAAAAAATGACCATCACTAATTAGATATAATCATGCATTTAATTTTTGGTTTTATACATGGTACATGAAATAAAAATTAACAAATTAAAAGAAAACCCCCATGGTCATATCCCAGAGCATCCTGAGCATGAACTCTATCCTGTACACCCAAGGTCTGAATTACATAGCATATCACAAGTAATGAATTGAAATTCCTACATGAAAGAAGATCACCATGGGTGAAAAACAGTGCCCGATTAGGGTATAAGATAATAATCTTAGTTATCATACACCCATAGTCACTATTTTAATCCAATAATTGATATATAATGTTAAGCAGTCAGAAGGTACAAGTAGAAAAACCAAGAAACAATGTTGAACAAATAAAAAACAACCCACCCAGGTTCCCAAGGGATAGTTAGAGGATATAATTACATTGGAACCCTACTAGGTATCTTGGGGTGTGGTTTGATCCTCTTATATCTGAATGGATCTACAAAATTAGTGGTATATTCTCTTTTTGATGATGAAATTCTTTGAATATACCATAATAATATGGAATATTCCCTCAGGCATCGTGTGAATTTGAATCTAACCCTTTGAATAAATAACATAATTATATAATCTACCATCAGGAATTTAGTAACAGTGCACATATCTCTCATGATGTAAAAAAACATACACCCATCCCTCAAGAATCAACACTAATCATGATTCCACTAGCATCCCATAAAATCATAAGCTCTATCCTCAAGCATTAAGTACACATATTTTATGCCATTAGGTAGTACATAAGAACATGCACCAAGCCCTCATGTGTCAACATTACACATGAGTTGTATGCAGACAAAATCACCATTCAAATCAATATCAAACCATCAAATATCAATCAAATTGATGTCACATAACCTCCAAACCCAAGAAAGAATGAAATCCATAATCTAGAATCAAACAGACAATATTTATAATCATAAGACACAATGACCAATTTATAAATATTACCATATAGAAAACAAAGTCATTTCATTAATCCAAGTTCCTAATTATCATCGTAATTATATCAAACCTATTAAATTAATCATTCCACCATATGTTCATTAATATATATGTTAACTAAAATTATCCAAGGTGATTGTTCCAAATAGAATCACGAAATTTGATTCAAATACTAGATTAAAAGTCTATTCCAGTAATCAATCAAATTCTCCAAATTATTATAAGGATAGAAAGTCAAATATAGTAGGTCATAATTAAATACAAGGTTAGGACACCTAGCATGTGGTTATCGGTCCCATTGCCTAAGGACCTAAGGGATTCAATCGAGTTTAAAAAATAATGAATTATAGTTTAATAGCGGTTATCCAATTTATGTGGTCCATCCGGCGATGTGGTGATGTGATCACACATATCAGAATTACTATTAATAATTTTATATGATAAAAAGGGATTTATTTTATACCACCCACTTGTGAAACCATGAAGTAAGCATAATGTTTTTCATAGGGAATAAGACACAAGTCCATATTAATAATTTAATAAATGAGGTAAATGACTCTCATTCATATCATCCGACAAGTCCAAATCTATTAAGGCATTATAATTCATTAAAATATTTTATATGTGTGTAAACATAGAAATGGACTTACCATCCCATCAGATAATTCCATATAAATCTATTTGATTCATTTTAATATATGAAACCATATCATATATCGTACATTTATTTTAAACCAACTCATTTTATTTACCAAAATATGGAAAATTCACATACACATATCAAGTTTTCAAATGGAATGTTTCATTTCAAAAAGGGAAATTACCTTCACTGGTAATTTCCATTTCTAAATCAATCCATTCAATTTATAATACATGCTAAATAATATTGGTGGTTTTATTTATTAAACATCTTCACTATTGTGGAAAACTTCATTTATGAATATCAATGATGGTCGTACACAAAACAAGCCATATTCCAAATATATCCTACAGCATAAAGAATCACAAATGAAATAGGCAAGGCATGAAATAATATCATAAAATGAATTTTTATATTGAATAAATTTCACCTCCCTTAGAGGGGTTTTATTATAAAATCATTACATTTTTTATAAAACAATTCATTTTTTCAATTAAGAATCATATTTAATTTACCATGTTAAATAATTTTACAAAAAACCACCATAAAATAAAAATAATTAATTAAATATTATAAGGAAATTAATTAATGATTAATTAAACATATAGAAAAGTAATGAGACCCAACCTCAAAAATTAGACCATCTTGAACACTCAGAAAATGAAAATTTTGATGACACTTGTGACTGTTCCACACATTCACACAAATACATTCCTATATATATATACATACCGTAATAGAATGAACATATTCCCCTAACCATGATGTAATATGTGAATGGAATATATATTTAAATACATACCTATGTATCTTAGTTAAAGCACACTCAAAGTCGTCGAACACTCTGTAAACAATACCATCAACACAATAACACCACAAAAACATGAATGAAACTGTGGAAAATATTTAGCCCCTAAAAAATTATGAAATTAACAATATAAATTATGCAATGATGATGAATGAAGGAAAAAAATACCCCAAATCAATGATGGTTGACCAAGATGATCAGAACTACTTTTCCTTTGATGGTGGTTCCCAAAATAATAAACATGAAGTCATGATAAATGTTTTACACAACCTACAAAAAGAATGAAACTGAAATCTCAGTAAACCCTTAATCATAGGGTATCAACCAAACCTCATCGGGTTCCAAAATAGAGAATAACAACCCATGTAAGGGATGGGATTTGAGAATAAGAAATTTCCTCAAGGATTCATAGGGAAATCACAATGGAACAATGTTTAAATTGGTATAATGAGAGGACACAAGGTGTGGTGTCACGCTCGAACAAGGAGGTTCTCAGGGAGGATCATCATGTGGGATGGAAGGAGAAGAAAGTTTCACCTTTATAGATTGTCATAGAATTGAAACGAAGTCATTTTCAAAACTGGCACATCACAGGAGAGGGGAATATGCCATGTGGATTTGGGCAAGGGGGATTGTGCGACATAGTGTAGGAGAATGGTTAGGAGTGGTCACATGCTAGTGCAAGGGGAGAGACCACTATAGGGTCTTCTATTAAAAAAAATATTAACAATAACAATAATAATAGTATTATAATTTTTATTATTATAAATAAAAATATATTTTTTCCCATTTTCAAATAAATATCAATTAATTTTTTTCATTTTAGTTATAACTTAATTTAATTTATTTGTATTTAAATACACATATATGTGTTCCGAATCATGAAAATATTTCTAATTCATGCTTTGTAAACCCAAAACCCATCCAATAAGTGAATAAAATCAATCTTTTGGGATTTTACCCCTTTTCAAACACTGGCTGTTACATGATCCACACCATAGAAAATATCATCCTTGATAAGACTTCGGGTAAAAAATATGCAACAACCAACCTACACGGGTCATTAAGCTTCACTAAAATGGTCATGATGCATTTCAAAATGCACTAAAAACCTTTATGAACTAGTTGGGAATGTAAAACATAAGACATTAAGATTCAAGACAATTCCCATTTTCAAACTGAAACATTGGAATGGAACTTACCCAATCTCGTTTAGCTAGAGACATGATTGTGTCATCATCTCTTGAAACAACTAAAATGTGGTTCTCCTCACCATAGGTATCATCCTTTAAAAAGGGGCCAATTACAAACCATGGTACCTCTAAAGTCAGAATTACTATACAAAGAACACCTCTACGAATTTGATAAATAATAAAAGCATGATTTCTATTAACAAAAAAAATCCAATTAATTTTGTTTTCATATTAGGGTCCCATCGTAAAGAAATTGTTGAATTACAGATCAACCAAATAGAACTAGTCACACACTCATTCAAAGAAGACACTACCAACCATTAAAGAACACTCTCCCAAACATTAAACTATTCTTAAAAATGGTTCCTTATGAACATTTACAACAAATTAAGAGATAAAACAAGATGATCCCATCTAGAAAACTCATCTTAAAGGTTTTTGGGTTATCCTGCCAGTGCGGTTCACAATGAACTGCATCACATTCCTTAATAGAATCTTGAATTTATAGCTAACATGGTCACTAAAAACAATACCTAACATCTAATGACGTTATCCAATAAAATGAATCACCTATGAACCTTATGAAATGTCTATAATATACATGAGTTGAAATGAGTGGACTGTAATTAACTAACCCAAGGTAGTCCATACTCCATTTTTATGAGGAAGAAGTTGGTACAAGGCCAATATGTCTACATCAGAACATTAACTAATCCCAAAGAGAAAAATTAAGGGTGTTCCCATCATAAGAAATGATTAGTGTTCAAGATAACATCCATTTAATTCCAATACATGAATCTAAGGGTCCCCCATGACTAACCAACTATCGATAATAACCATGCATTCAACATGAAACACTGGGATACCACTTAACTAGAACAATATCTTTTAAACTACAACCTGGTGTATGACCAACATATTCTTAGTATAACAAGGATTACGTCTAGAGAGGGGACATGTTCATTTCTAAAAGAAGTGTAAAACAATATTATTTTAATCATTTCCATAAGGAAGAAAGTTGAACCACTACTTGTTGACACAAAATAAGAAACTCATATTCACCTATTGATGCACCATTATTAACTGATCCATCATCCTTGACCACGTAGGGCACCATGTAATCACTCAAGCTTAAAATATGATGTCCACACATGACCATTGTAATTTCACAAAGCATTCATACACCTCAAAACCTACAAATTTCATGCATCCAATAAAGCACTGACATGATTTAAGGTTCACAAGCCTCACTGTCATTTAAGAAATCCCAGCAATACTCTAATTTCCTCTTTGGTTGTGTTCCTTCTACAAATAATGGCATGTATTTAATAGAAATAACATGAAAATCCCCACCATAGGCTTTTCTAAATAATCCAAAATAATAGATATACTATATGTTCAAAGAGTGTTATGTACAAACCGCTATAAACACAGATTTATAAAAAACTATCATGAAAACCCAAAACCGAACTCACCCACAGGGAAAAACACACGAGCCTCTAAAAAACATCACAAGTTCTAGGAAGAACATGATTTCATTACACCTTGGACACTCTACTGTGATGATGAAATTATACAATACCCAATAGCATAATGCTCTAGGATTCCACAAAAAACATGTCTGGTTCATTACATCATTTAGAAACTTTATGGTACTGTGTATGTGAATGCATGTTACCGCATGTTTTTAGAATAAATATGAACCATCATGAGTAATATTAATAGGTCTTCAAAATTATGAATTTATGTATCATATGGTCTATAAATGATATTTACCTCATAGTCATATTCCCTCATACAACTATAAAAGCCACTAGTTGCCTCCTTAGATGTCTATAGAATATAAAGGGTGAAGAAATCTATGAAGTGGATGACCATACCTGAGTCATCACTGACCTACTAAAATTGATAATTAATCGATGCTCACACCCATAACCAGGTTCAAAGATATAATGTCCCATCATCTGAAAAGGGTTTTATTTAGAAAGATAGGGGGTTTGACTAGGTGTGACAACACCCGAATGACCCCATACAAAAGAAATATCTTTGAATTAGTAAAAATTTATGATCTAAGGGTTCTATATACTATTGTATATCTCCTTAAGAGGGAATAGGTGCAGACCCAATATCTAGGTCATTCCAACATTAAATTCACTAGGCTAAAGAGATAACTAACTAATCATTTTCGAAAAATAATGGAAACCTAAGAAAAATTCCCATGCTTCCATTCCAGGGAAACTCAGTGAGAAACATTAAACTAGCATTATTCTCTAGTTTAAAATAAGTACACCACCTAGGGTTAAATTTTAAGGCCATTTCATTGATTTCATTTTTTATTTTTAACCATTTTAAAATTTTAACTAACACATAAAGGAAAAATAGAAAATCCTCAACAAACATCCTGGTCAAAAAAAATTACACTACATGATATTATGTGACAATTAGGAAATTTATCAAAATAAATTCCTTTTTTAACAGGTAAGGCGACCTGAGAGGGTCCCAAAAATCCAACCTCATTCTTTATATGGTCAACAAGTTCATTTAAATTAAATGTTGAACATCCATTACATTTAAAACCCTTTCATAATACAACACGCTCATGTTCAATAGTCCAATAATATATGAGGTCATTAGACAATCCATAATTCTCTAATTCACTTTTTAAGTTTGGAATTTGCCTCCCGTTAAATAGAACCCAATTTCAATTATCCCATGAAATAAATTATACATTAAAAAAGTGAATATTGTAACTACAAGTAGCTAACCTATAGAAACTTACTCAAATTATAGAATCAAGACACACTAAAAAGGGAAGGCAAGCTATGTTTTCAAGAGATAAGGAATATGAATATCCAAATCATGTTATAAAATCATTCATGGCATAGCATTCAAATCATACAAATCAAATCCTCTTGTAGCCTACATATGGGACTACATGGAAAGGAATATGCATGGAATGTGAATTTCTATGTGAAATCTATGATGTGTGTACTTATTCATCCTTTCTATACCACGATTAGGAAAAAATTCCAAAAATATCATAAATCCATAAGCTAAAAAAATTAGACCATTCACTAAAGGTGAACCCATATCATCTATAATAATAAATAGAATCTACAACATTCTCTTCCTTGACCACTTAGTCATTTCTCTTTTGTGGGGTGACCAGTCCATGTCACTATTTTTTTCATAGCATCGATATATTCCTAGTCTCTTGGCATCAAACTCTAAATAGAAAGAACAGGGAAAAATAAATAGATAATACCACTTTGTAACATCTTGATCCGGCTCACCACTAAGACCGTAGTCAGAATGGTCGCCACATGGTCTCAATTGTGCCTCCCATTATGATAGAGGATAATTACTAGTACTGGGGTTCTATTAATGATATGGTGGAGAGACTATACCCTCTAGATTATACTATCACATTAATTTATTAGATAATAAACTACTGAAAAATGTGGAATTATCAATAATTAGAACCAAGATTAAGAAGAAGAGTATAATATCTAAATAAAAGTAAAATGACCAATTCCAATTCAATAAAATGATTCATGTAATGTTACAGGTTCCAATATGGTACAAGAAATATAAATTAAATAAAAAGAAAAAAAGACAATGGTATACTCCTCGAGAATCCAATGAAAGAACCCATTCCTGTGCTCCATAGCTCCCATGTACACTTAAAAACACAAGAAAATAATCCAAAGACCTGTGAGTAGGAATAACTACATGGGTTCCAAAGGGTGAACAAGAATGGTGTGAGATAATAATCTCAGTAGGTAGGCACCCACGTTGTCTAGCCTAATAAATTACTTGTCATATATATTAAATTAATGATCATGTATTAGTAGAAAAATAAACAAACAGTGATGAATAAATAAACAATAAGACACCTAGGTTCCTAAGGTACACCTTCTAGATATACATAATTTGGAACCCTTCCTTGTATGTAATGCTCTTGGTGGATCCACCCACATCAAGATGGATCACTAAAATTAGTGGAAGATTCTCTTGTTGAGAATGAATAAATCAGAATATAACATAAACATACAGCCTCTTCCCACAAGCTAACCCAAATTTCACCGTCAGGCATAACTATAATATCTCTATTAGGAATAATGTGAAGGTGAATTTATTCCTCTATCATTATACATAATCAAATACTATACCCTTTGGAATTATATAACCATCTTCCTAGCCCTCCGATAGTATGAAAACTTGCACCGAAACCTAAGTAAGTGACATTAATCCCGAGTCCTCAAACATCTCATAAAATTATAAACTCTACCATCGAGCATCAATAACACATGTTCCTTTCCCTCATGAATTACAGATGAACATGCATCAATCCTTCACGAATACACATTATACAATAGTCATAACTAGAAAAAATAAACATGCCAATCTATAGAAAAATCATAGGTACAATTAACATCAATGTCACATAATCACGAAATATAAGCAAGGAAAAATCACAAATATATTATCAAACAAACCATATTTATCATCATAAGACACAATAGTAATATTATAAAAATTACCAACTAGAAAATCATTTCATTCCATTAATCTAGGTTCCTAATTATCATGATAATTATATCAAACCTATTTAATTAATTATTCCACCCTAATGTCGTTAATATATCGATTAGCCAAAATTAGCAAACACAATTCTTCCATAATAAATCATGCACATTTATTATAATGCCGATTCAAATGGATAATCTATAAATTGATGAAATTATCCATTTTATTGAAGATATTTAAATTCAAACCAACTACGATGCAACTAAATCGATGGTTGGAACACCAATCGGGTGGCGATAGGTCTCAGTCTCGATGCCTATAGACCCAACGGATTCAATGGTGGTTCAAAAATAAAATATTATTGTTTAATTGGGTTTATCCAATTTATTTGGCCAAGTCCATGTTGTTTTGACGTGATCACACATATAGTACTTACTTTAAATAGTTGTATCAGATAAAAATGGATTTATTTTATACACCCATCTTGTGGCCCCAACTAGTAAGCATAAAGTGTGACATAACTAATAAGGCACATGTCAATGGCAATAATCTAATACATGGGGAAAAATCCTCTCATTAATATCATTATCCAATTCCAAATACACAAAGGTATTAAATTTCATTATAAGAATTTACTTATGCATTAGAAAAAGTGGGTGTCCTTACTCTCCTGTTGGGTTAATCCATTTAATACCATCTGATTCATTTTATGATAATAAACCCTATCATATAATGGATATTTTAAAAAAAACTCATTCAATTTAACAATATATATAAAATTAACATACACGTCTCAATACGTCCAATAGAAAGTGTCATTTGAAATAGGGAAATTGCATACATTGGTAGTTCCCATTTATAAATCAATACATTTAGATTATAAGATAAGCCAAATAGTAATGGTGCTTATTCTTATTTATTATCTTCCTCGGGGTGGACAAATCCATTTATTAAAATTAGAGATGGTTGTACAAAAAAAATCCATATTCCAAACATAACCACAATCATAAAGAAACAACAATGCAATAATCCAATGAAGTAATAATATCCAAACATTGATTTTTTCCTTGAAGAGAGTGCACCTCCACTAGAGGGGTTTTATTATTAAATATTGAAATTTTTTATAAAAAAATTTAATTTTTTAAATTAAGAAACATATCCAATATAACAAAGAACCTCATTTTAAAAAAATACTATACCTGGAAAATAATTAATTAATAGTTCAACTGAAATTTTTTAATGAATAATTATATTGAATGGAAAAAATGTGACCCAACCTCAATAAGAAGACCATGTCGAACACTCAACAAATGAAAACATTGAGGATGACAATGATTCTTCCACACTATAACACAAATATATTCTAATATTTATATATCTGATGATAAAATATACATATTCCCATATCTATGAGGAAATATGAACATGGAAAATATTTATATGTACATACCTATGTATGTGAGGGGAAGACATCCCAAAGTCATCAAATGCTCCATAAACATTACGAGGAACTGAAAAATGTCACGAAAAAGAGAAATACACCAATGGATGACTTCCATAACCTCAAAAATTATGAAAGTCCCAAAAAATTATGACACTAGGAAGAAAGACGGATAAACATACCCCAAATCGATGACGGTGGACCAAGATGATCAAAAATTCTCCGCTTTCACTAGCAGCTACCGGAATACGAACCATGGAGTCCCAATAAGTCTTTTATACAACCTATCAATAAAGGAAAACTAAAAATAGATCAACCCCTAAACATAGAGTTTCATACAGACTTTATTCTGTACTGATATAGAGAAATAATTCCCAAGTGAGGGAGTATATTCGAGCAGAGGTCCTCAACCCAAGGATTCAAAGGAAAATCATGAAGAAATCATGTTGAAATCATCACACAGAGAGTAAATGAGGGGTGGTGTCATTCATGGTCACAGAGGATTTGAGGGTGTTGTGTCACATGAAATAGAGAGGGATGAAATGTCACGACCCGTCCTCAGGGCCCGTGCCGTGACTACCCCAAGCCCGCCTTCCATAGGCCAGGGGCTGGCGACTAGCACCAAGGCGTAATTCCTGGTAAAAAGGGAAGGCATTGCCTTTGTAAAGTAAACAAACACCACAGAGCAAGCAATAAGAAGTAAACACTATGTAAAAACTGGGTACAACAGTAAGTGCAGATAAGTCAGTGGGCCAGAATACAAACCCAAACTGAGAATAAAGTACAACTGAAAAAGGGAATATAACAACTGAAAAGTAAAGCCGCAGCCTCGAGCCATCCACTAGAAGTCCCACCTGAAGGGTGGGTACAGATACCCTCCACAGTTCCTCGGGTCCAGCCGTTCGCTTTGAGTACATCCCGCCCAGTGGTCCACCTCCAGGTACCGTCCTGCTCCGCAAGCCTCGACCACGATCAGTGTTGTCTGTCGTCTGAAACCAACACAACGTAGTGCAGGCATAGCCCATGCAAGGGTGAGTATAAGCTACTCAGTAGGGACCCCAATACCCCCGAAGGCCTCTCAAAATCCACAACGGATAAACCACAAGGGAATGATACAGTCACGAAGTAACATCCGACACTACTTAGGTATATTCCCATACATAAACCTAAGTCACCAATTCTCGTTCGACTCCAAAATCCGTGCACAAGTACAACCCATTCCACACATGAAATCACAACCTAGTCCACACAGGAATGAAAAACGTAATCCACATAGGATAGCACAACACAATCCAGATAGGAATGAAAAACAAGATTCATCTCACATGGGTATACTTCATCGTAAGACGATAGATATGATCAGGTGTAGCAACTGATTCATCTATGTCGTCAGACCCACACAGGATCGATAGGTACTAACCCCCTCAATGACCCACACAGGATCGGACCAACACAGAATCTGTATGTGCTGGCCCACACAAAACTTCTGAGCGCTGACCCACACAAGATCTGACCCACACAGGATCGGTAGCACTGATGCACGTAGGATCGCTGAGTGCTGTATTCGGCGTTGTCAAATCCACGGAGGATTTCTTCCCAGTCGTGATCGTCATCACTGTCGCAGCCATCTTTAGGGTTTCCGCACACAGAAAGCTCGTTCCGGAGGGTCCGCTCCATGAGCTGAGGGGCTGATACATCGACTGACATGTAGTCCGAAGTTGATGTTTCCAAAAGTTCTGTATAGTCAACAGGAACTCAACGCGATAGACGGCGCATCGATTGGACACCCAGTCTGTGAGTTATTGGCTTTTTCGTTCTAGGGGCCCGGTTGGTTTTTAAGTCAAAAACAACCCGACCGTACTCCAACTGCGTCCAAACCTCGAGCGTAGTAATCCAAAAGGTCCGTCTCACTAAGAAAAATCCAACAAAGTTGACGACACGTCAATCGGGCATCAGGAGATCAAGTTATAAGTGTTTCCGCTCCAAGGGCCTAGTTGGATTCGTGTACGAACCAACTCAGCTGAACTCAAAGTACTCTGAAACATTTAGTGTAATATATCGAAACGACTGTCTCCTTACAAGGATCGCATCGCCTCTAACGGTGCATCGATCGGAGGTCTGCATCCCTAGTTATGGGTAAAAGATCTTGAGAGGTTCGGAAGTGGGGGTTTCGGGCCATCACCGACCCGGCCCGAGACCCCCGAGGGTGGCCCGAACTGGGTCGACCCGACCCAGGTCCGGGTCCGGCCCGGTACGCTGGCCAGCGCCAAGTGGCTCAAACATTTCGGCCGAGCGGGCGCACACGGGGAGGGGGCGCCCCCTTGAATGACACCACGACCCCATGTGGGGGCCGCTCCCTGCCAATGAGGGCGGCCGAGCGCCGCGTCCCACCTCCCTCGGTCCCGCACGGTCGCGGGACCTGCTTCCCTTCCTGGCGGCGCGCCGGTGGAGTTTTCCGCGGACCACCGGACGAGCTCCGGTGGTCGGTTTTGCCTGCCTTCATCGCTAACGGCCCTCCCGGGACCAGTTCTTCACTGCGAAGACTTCACAATGCCCGTGCGGACTGCTTCATCGTCGCCCGCCGATCCGCACACCAAGAACGAAGAGACGGTGGGTTCGGACTTGTTCGTTGAACTGCACCAACCACATTAGCAGTTTAAAAATGATTCCGACAATTTTTAAACACATGCTGATGATATAAATCACATAGATTTAATTTAACCAAAACCCCTACCTCAAGCATCGTCGAGCGAGGGTTCGTCGTGGAATTGCACGTCGTGGAAGAAGGCATCGTGGAAGGGGTATCGTCACGTCGCGGAGAAAGGATTCGTCAGCATAATGTCGTCGATCTCCGAGGATCCGG
Source organism: Viscum album (assembly GCA_963277665.1). NCBI lineage: Eukaryota > Viridiplantae > Streptophyta > Magnoliopsida > Santalales > Viscaceae > Viscum > Viscum album. The sequence continues at coordinate 1,283,020,203 of OY728127.1, forward strand.
TGTTCTTGTCGACCTTTGTCAAAGGTCGGTGTTCTTCGCTTTCTTTGCATTCTTCACAAGGAAGGAGGAACTTCACGGCTTGAGGGAAATCTCCCAATTCCTCTCGCACAACCCACCCCTAATAAAACAAGAAGTGTCTTATTTTATTAACACAAGCCAAAGTTTGAATTTCGAAAAAAGAAACAATCGATTAATTGAATTAATTGAGGAGTATAAATCGACCAATTAATGAGGCGTTTATTATCCAGAATAAACACAATGGTTGACTTCATTAAAAAGGGGGTGCGGGTGCGTCACTTAATTAAAGGAGGGGGGTTGAAAAAGTTGAAAGAAACGGTGGGACTCATGTTGGCCCCACCCCAAAAATATCCTACCTAGTGGTGTAGGATATTTTAGGTCCTACATTAACCTCTTAACTTAGGTTAAACAACTTAAAATAAATTAAATTGGTCGCATCATTTTATTTTATTCATTTACTTAACCTGAAAATTTAAAAACAACACCCAAGAAAACACAACTCTAGAAAAGGTGTTTCTATGCAATTACCGGCGCTGCAATTCCATCTGTGCCCTCGAAATTAGATTCTGAGCACCAGTTCAAAAGTTACAAAAACCCGCTCATTCGTTCACTGAACGTACCCGAGCTTAACTTCAGAAAATGATTCCGGGCACACCGGGCCTCAGAATCCGGTGCCATCAGAAACAGTGTGCTTGTAAAATTCCCAAGAAAATTAAGAAAAACAATTTCATTAATTTTACAGGTCATTACATCACGCTCACCTCATGGCTTTACGTCCCTGTAAAGATACATCATAAACTAGGGAAACAAATGTGGGTACTGAGCACACGTCTGAGCCTCCAGATCCCAAGTGCTCTCCTGGAGGTTCATGTGCTGCCATCTGATGCGCACTAGAGGAATCGATCATCCACATAGGACCCACTCTTGTCGATCCTCGATCTCTACTGGGACCTCTGCAAAAGTCGCCCCATCATCAATGTCCAGCTCCCCATGTTCAATGATATGTGTCGGGTCGTGCACGTATCTCCTCTGCTGAGATACGTGGAAGACGTCGTGCACTCGGTGTAACTGAGGTGGTAGAGCCAGGCGATATGCCACCTTGCCAATCCTGCTAAGGACCTGGAATGGTCCGATGAAGCATGGAGATAACTTTCTGCCTCAGCCAAATCTCTATAATCCGCGTCGAGGCCAGACCTGCAAGAATAAGTGGTCGCCATCCTTGAACTCCAGTGGCCTCCGCCTCCTGTCAGAATAACACTTCTACTGGCTTTGAGCTATCCTCATCCACTCCTGGATGACCTGGACCTTCTCTGTTCTGGCCTGGACCATCTCTAGTCCCACAAGTGCTGACTCCCCAGGGTCTGTCCAGCACAGAGTTGATCTGCAAGGTCGGTCGTACAACGCCTCGTAAGGTTCCATCCCGATGGTGGAGTGGAAGCTATTGTTGTACGCGAAGTCCACCAAGGGTAGGTGGTCCTCCCAGATGCGGCCAAAGTTGAGGACACATGTGCGGAGCATGTCCTCGAGAGTCTAAATAGTCCTCTCCGTCTGACCATCTGTCTGAGGGTGAAAGGCGGTACTCAGACGTAGCTGCATCCCAAACGCCTCCTGCAACCCCTTCTAGAGCCGGGAAGTAAAGAGAGCATCTCGATTGGAGACGATAGATGATGAAACACCGGGAATCCATACAATCTCCTGAACGTAGAGGCGTCACAATCTCTCCAATAAGCCCTGCTCTCTGATATGTAAGATGTGAGCCATCATGGTGAGTCGGTCGACAATCACCCAAATTGAGTCATGACCCCTGGAAGTGCGTGGAAGTCCAGCCACGAAGTTCATAGATATGTCATCCCACTTTCACCCCGGGGCCTCCAAGGGTTGTACCAAGACTGCTGGTACCTGGTGCTCTACCTTCACCTGCTGGTAGGTGAGGCATCGGAAAACAAACACTGCCACAACCTTCTTCAAGCCCGGCCACCAGTGCTATCGTGTGAGATCCTGGTACATCTTCACCACGCCAGGATGTACCGCCAAAGTGGAAGTGTGAAACAATCTCAACACCTCCTCCCGTAAAGAAACTGGTACCATGGCACGTCCTCTGAAAAGAAAGTCGTACTATCCTCCTACAGAGAAACCATCAGGTGCCATTCCTGAGGATATCTGCGCACACCGCGTCTCACAGTCAGCGTCCCCACGCTGTGCCTCTCTGACCCGCTGTAGTAGTGGAGGAGTGACTTTGAGTGAATGAAGGAAGGCTTCTCCATCAATATCCACGTAGGATATCTGCAAAGTGGATAGCTGCTCAATCTCCTCCCCAAGTAGCCGAATGCCTATCCTCCTACTGAGAGCATCGGCAACCACGTTCCCCTTTCCAGGAGTATAAACTATCTCAAAGTCATATTCCTGGAGGAACTCGAGCCATCGCCGATATCTCAGGTTCAGGTCCTTCTGAGAGAAGATTTATCTGAAACTCTGATGGTCAGAATAGACTGTAAAGTGCTCTCCCATCATATAGTGTCGCCACATCTTCAGAGAAAAAACCACTGCTGCTAACTCCAGGCCATGGGTTGTGTAGTTCTGCTCATGCTGCCTCAACTAACGTGATCCATAGGTGATCACTGCCCGCTCCTGTATCAGGACATATATGAGTCCGGTCCCTGATGCATCGCAGTAAACTACGTACCCTACTCCATCCTCCGGAAAACTCAAGATAGTCGCGCTGGTCAATCTCTGTCTCAGCTCCTAGAAGCTCTGCTGACATCTGTCTGACCACACAAAGGGTTTACCCTTCTTCTTCAAAGCTGAGAGTGGTTCCAAAACTCTGGAGAAGTCTGGAAAAAATCTTTGATGGTACCCAGCTAGTCCCAATAAACTTCGCACCTCCGTCATTCTCCTGGGTGGCTTCCAAGCTAGTACTACCTCGATCGTTGCAGGATCCACTGCAACTCCCTTGAGCTGATCGAAGAGGTCATCAAATGTCGGCAGCAGAGACTTGTTCCTCACTGTCACTTGGTTCAGGCAACGATAGTCGACACAAAGTCGCAAGCTCCCGTCCACCTTCTTGACGAACAATATCGGGGATGCCCAGGGTGAAACACTGGGTCGGATGAATCCCTTGCTCTGCAAGTCCTCTAACTATACTTGTATCTCTCGAAGCTCAGCGGGAGCCATCCGATATGATGGGGTGGATATCGGGGCTGTCCCAGGGTACAGATCAATATAAAAGACTACCTCTCTGTGAGTAGGTTGTCCTGGAACGTCGTCAGGGAAAACGTCCACATACTGATCCACCACTGGAGGAAAACAAGGACTCTGCACGTCAACTGCTCCTAGGATGTTTCTAGCCAACTGATGAGTGATGGGGTGTCCTCTCCTCTGCGAGAGACCATCCTATGCTGTGAAGGCTCCCTTCTCGCCAGTGAATGTGAACCTGCTCCCTTCGGTGCGTACACACCGCACCTTGTGCTTAATATAGTCAATCTGAGCATTGACTATAGATAACCAATCCATTCCCAAGATGACGTCGTAAGGCCTCGACGCCGCAACAATAATATCCTAGCTGAATCTCTCGCCGCCAAGAGTAATCTCACACTGCCGACACCAGTGCGTAATCGTCGAGTATGCTCCCGTAGGAGTCTCTAGCTGTAAGGATCAAGCCAACGGCTCTGTCGGAATCTCCAAGCTCCGAACAAGGGCAGTGGCTATGAAAGAATGAATCTCTCCCGTGTCTATAAGAACTGCAGAAATGGTGTAATAGACACAGATAATACCTCGAATCATCTTGGGCACGCCGTGGTCATAGTCCTCCGCTGCCTGGAGCTGTGCCTGTCTCTGCCCGCCAGCTCCCTGTGGTCGGGGTGGGCCTCCTGGTGGTGGTGGCGGTAGAGCCTCAAAGCATTTCCCACAACCTGCTGCTTGCCCAGCTCCTCTACCTCGTCCACCTGCACCATACAGAATGCCACAGTCATCCCTCTGCCTCTGCCTGGGTGGCCCCTCAACCATTGGCTGCTCCTCGGTATGGTGGGTCGGGCAGTCACGAGCCATGTGGCCCTACCCGTCGCATGCGTAGCACTGTCTGCCTCTCAAAAGATTGGCTCTATGCTTAGTGCACTGCACCTCTGAGCCAGTGTCCTGTGGTCATTTTCCTGAGGGTCTGGTTTTCCTGGACCCATGACTCATCCATCAACTGCCTACTGTAGAAGACTCTGCTACCTGTCGCCCTGCGGTAGGTCTCGCTGCTGATGTAGACTCAGCAAGAAAGCTCTCGATCAGAAGGGCTCCCTCCAGTACCCCTGCCTGTGTCAGAATGCTGAGGGAGATCAGCGATGCCCTGATCTCATGCCTCAATACCTGCTCAAAGGTCCAGGCCCGGAAGAATGGGTCCCATACCATGTCCGTCGAATAGCATGAGAGATTGATAAATCTCGCCGAGTAATGGGCGACTGTCAAGCTGCCATGCCGATGTTGTAGAATCTCTTGGATGCGCACCGCACAGAGGGTGGCTGGGACGAACTCTGAGAGGAAGAGGCGCTCAAAGTCAGTCCAGAGGAGAGATGCCTCGTCGTGCACCTAGAGCATCAATCTCCACCATCTGCCTGCTACCATGTGTAGGAGGCTCACTGGGAGGATCACCATGAGGTCTGTTGGTGTCCTCACTAACCTGAAAAATTGTACCACTGCCTCCATCCAATCCTCGACTGACTAAGGTTCCGTCTCCCCACGAAACCTGGGCGGTCGCTGACGTTGGAACTCGTGTAGAGCACTAAGGCGACGTGCATCGTCAGCGGCTCGGGCTGGTAGCATCGGTGGCTCGGTGGGTAGAGGTACCGCCGATGCCTCTACTGTCAAAGGGCCCTGTACAGAGGCCTCGTCGCACGGTGGGTTGTCGTCAGGCACAATGCTCAGAACCCTATATGGCTACCATCGTGGGGACATCCGGAAAAGAAACAGGTGCGTCACAGTCAAACAGTATACCAGGTGAGCTGACACAATGTATTCACAAAGAAAACATGAAACCCATATGCAATCAATGTTTTCGTGCATTAAGTCGGAAATCAGAAGTCAGGGTCCTGGTGTATGGATATGTCTGCTGCCGCACAAATACTGGACTCCCTGGACTGATAATCACACTCAATACTCTTAACACTATTGCTTCACATAGAAAAAGATCAGAGTCCTGAGTTCTGTGGTAGAACCAAACTCCTCTAATACCAATTTCTCACGACCCATCCTCGGGGCCCGTGCTGTGACTACCCCAAGCCCGCCTTCCGTTGGCCAGGGGATAGAGACTAGCACCAAGGTGTAATTCCTAGTAAAAATGGAAGGAATTTCCTTTGTAAAGTAAACAAACACCACACAGAAAACAAGCAGAAGTAAACACTAAGTAAAAACTGGGTACAACAGTTAGTGCAGAAAAGTAAGTGGGCCAGAATACAATCCCAAACTGAGAGTATAGTACAACTGAAAAAGGGAATACAGCAACTGAAAAGTAAAGCCGCATCCTCGAGCCGTCCACTGAAAGTCCCATCTAATGGGTGGGTACAGATAGCCTCCACAGCTCCTCGGGTCCAGTCGTCCGCTCCAAGTACGTCCCACCCAGTGGTCCACCTCCAGGTACTGTCCGGCTCTGCAAGCCTCGACCACGATCAGCGTTGTCCGTCGTCTACATCCAACACAATGTAGTGCGGGCATAGCCCGTGCATGGGTGAGTATAAGATACTCAGTCGGGACCCCAAGACCCCCGAAGTCCTCCCAGAATCAACAAAGGATAAACCACAAAGGAAAGATACAATCACGATGTAACATTCGACACTACATAGGTATATTCCCATACATATACCTAAGTCACCAATTCTCGTTCGGCTCCAACATCTTAGCTCAAGTACAAACCAGTCTACATAGGAAATCACAACCCAGTACACACAGGAAAGAAAAACGTAATCCACACATAATAGCACAACACAATCCACATAGGAAAGCAAAACAAGATTCATCTCACACAGGTATACTTATTCATAAGATGATAGATATGATCAAGTGTAGCCACTGATTCATATACATCATCGGACCCACATTGGATCGATGGGTACTAACCCCCGCAATGACCCACACAGGATCGGACCCATAGAGGATCTGTAGGCGCTGGCCCACACAGGACCGCTGAGCGCTGACCCACACAGGATCGGTAGCACTGATCTATGTAGGATCGCTGAGTGCTGTAGTCATCGCCATCGAATCCATGGAGGATTTATGCTCAGTCATCATCATCGTTGCAGTCGCAGCCAGCTCTATGGTTTCCGCACACAGCAAGTTCGTTCGGGAGGGTCCGCTCCACGAGCCACGGGGCTGATACATCGACTGACACGTAGTCCGAAGATGATGTATCCAAAAGTTACGTATTGTCAACAGGAACTCAATGCAACAGACGGCGCGTCGATTGGACACCCTGTCTGTGAGTTATTGGCTTTTTTGTTCCAGGCGCCCGGTTGGTTTTTAAGTCAAAACCAACCCGACCATACTCCAACTGCGTCCAAACCTCTATCGGAGCATTCCAAAAGGTCCGTCTCACTAAGAGGAATCCAACAAAGTCAACAGAACGTCAATCGGATGTCTGGAGCTCAAGTTATAAGTGTTTCCACTCCGAGGGCCCGGTTGGATTCGTGTATGAACCAACCCGGCCGAACCCAAAGTGATCTGAAACCTTGAGTATTATATATCTAAATGACCATCTCATTCCAAAGATCGCATCGCAACTGATGGTACGTCAATCGGAGGTCCGTAGTCCAAGTGATGGGAAAAAGACCGTGAGAGGTCCGGATGTGGGGGTATCAGGCCCGAACCGACCCGGCTCGAGACCCCCTAGGTCGACCCGACCCGGGTCCAGGTCCGGCCTGGCCCGGCGTGCATGCGCTCTAGCCAGGGCCAGGTGGCTCGACCGTTTCGGCCGAGCGGGTGCGCAAGGGGGGGGGGGACGCCCCCTTGAATGACACTGCGGCCCCACGTGGGGGCCGCTCCCTGCCAATGGATGCGTCCGACAGCCGCGTAACGCATGGTCGCGAGACATGCGTCCTACCATCGCGGCTTCAGTCGCGGTGGCCCTTCCTGGCGGTGCGCTGACAGATTTTTCCGCAGACCACCGGATGAGCTCTGGTGGTCGGTTTGGCCTGCCGTCTTCGCCAACGGCCCTCCCGAGACCGGTTCTTCACTGTGAAGACTTCACAACTCCCGTGCGGCCTGCTTCATCATCGCCCGCTGATCCGCACCCCAAGAACGAAGAGACGGTGGGTTCGGACTTATTCGTTGGTCCGTACCCACCGTCTTAGCGGTTTAAAACAGCTTTCGACAATTTTTAAACACATGCCGATGATATAAATCACATAGATTTAATTGAACCGAAACCCCTACCTCAAGCGTCGTCAAGCGAGGGTTCGTCGCGGAATTGCACGTTGTGGAAGAAGGCGTTGCGGAAGGGGGATCGTCGCGTTGCAGATAATGGATTCATCCGCGTCGCGTCGTCAATCTCTGAGGATTTTGTGTTCTTGTCGACCTTCATCAGAGGTCGGCGTTCTTCACGTTCTTCGCGTTCTTCGCGTTCTTCGTGTTCTTCGCGTTTTTCGCGTTCTTCGCGTTCTTCGCGTTCTTCGCGAGGAAGGAGGAACTTCATGGCTTGAGAGAATTCTCCCAATTCCTCTCGCACAACCCACCCCTAATAAAATAAGAATTGTCTTATTTTATTATCACAAGCCAATGTTTGAATTTCAAAAAAAGAAACAATCAATTAATTGAATTAATTTATGAGTTTAAGCCGCCCAATTAATGAGGCGTTTATTATCCAGAATAAACGGAAGGGTTGACTTCATTAAAAAGGGGGTGCGGGTGCGTTACTTAATTAAAGGAGGGGGGTTGAAAAAGTTGAAAGAAACGGTTGGGCTCGTGTGGGCCCCACCCCACAAATATCCTACCTAGTGGTGTAGGATATTGTAAGGCCTACATTAACCTCTTAACTTAGGTTAAACAACTTAAAATAAAATAAATTGGTCGCATCATTTTATTTTATTCATTTACTTAACCTGAAAATTTAAAAACAACACCCAAGAAAACACAACTCCAGAAAAGGTGTTTCTATGCAATTACCGGCGCTGCAATTCCATCTGTGCCCTCGAAATTCGATTCTGAGCACCGGTTCAAAAGTTACAAAAACCCGCTCATTCGTTCACTGAACGTACCCGATCTTAACTTCAGAAAATGATTCCGGGCACACCGGGACTCAGAATCAGGTGCCATCAGAAACTGCGTGCTTGTAAAATTCCCAAGAATATTAATAAAATATTTCCTTGAATTTTACGGGTCTTTACAAGAAAGGCTCACCATCCATATTAATTGGGAATTTCAAAGAAATCGAGCTGAAATCTGATGCATTAGAGAAGAGGTGTATGTGCCATGGGGGATCTACTAAGGATTCTCACATGACACATGACAGGAGAAGTGTATGGGGTTCTTGCACACTATGGTAAGGGAAGATACCCATTAGGGTTTTCAAAAAACCATAATTAATAATAATAATATTCTTAATCTTATTCTTATATAATCCCTATTTTCATTTTATATTTAACATTATTTTATTTATTTTCATTTAAATTTATTTTAATTTGTTTAATCTCTTTAAAAACACATCAAAATATTTCATCTGTTGAAAAATATTCTGAGTCTCACTTGGTAAACCCATTTTCCATCTAGTAAACCCAAAAAATTAAATTAATATGGTTTTCTATCCAGATCAAAACATCAGTTGGTACATTAGAATATGAATTGACCACATAGAAATAAGAGAGAATCAAAGAACTTAAATATTCCCAGATTTTGAGATGAACAAATTATAAAGATAATAGAGAATACCACTAGAATGGGGAGGCCAACAAAAAGAAACCTCCCCAAAGTATTGTATTTCCCAGATTCCCCTGAACTCATCATCCTGATGATATCAATATAGATTATACTCTCGTATAGATGATGGTAAATTTACATTAGTCATAACCATACTGTAAACATCCAATATAATTTCCAAATGAAACTGATTGAGGGTCCCCATTAGGTTACAATCTTCTTTCGATTCTAAAGCTTCTCATGGGGGAACTTTCCTACTTAGTGCATTTCTGACCAAATTCATTTTCCATATGATGTTTGTTATGTTTAATTATATTGTCAATTGGTACTCCAACCCTCGCATATATCTAATATAAATTTCCTTTTTAGAAATGATATATCTTAGGAAATTATGGTTAAAAAAACTTTGATCCTTTCCCTAGATAGATCAAATATCCAACCTTTAGTCACCTACAAAACTATAATATGCTAAAAATATTTAGTATGGTCCTTATTCCCTTGAATCCAATGTTTTAGATAACCATAGGACACATTATGATCATCCTATATAAGACCATAACCCAGACTATCACCATAAGCAATGCAGTACACCACATACCCCTTGCGAGACTCTAATAAGATTTAAACAGGTTCCAATTTAATAATTATTTTCAGATCATTAAAAGATGTGTAACACTTATCATCCTATGTAAATTTATCCCCTTTCAATGTAAAAGAATTTAAAGGGTATTCCAACATCATAAAATCCTTGATGAACCTCTTATATAATCCATAGAGACCAATGCATCTTTGTATATCAAAAACATTATTAGGCTCCTCCCATAACATGAAAACTAAAACATTATTAGGATCTACTGATAAGAAATATTTAGAAATATATGTATCCAAAACATCAATTCATTGATTCTAAAATTAAACATATTAATATTTACATAAAATTTGTGGCACCTCATAATTTCTAAAACTATTTTCAAATGTTGTTCATACTAACTGTCAGATCATGAATAAATTATAATATAATCAATGAACAATAATAATAAAAAGTGTCAAGATACTAATGGAATTTCTGATTCATCAGATCTAAAAAACTTCATGAGAATTATTAAGAGAAAAAGTAATGAAATGATATTCATAATCACCATATATTTTCTTAAATGTTGTCATTAGAATATCGAACTCTCTAACCCTGATATGATGATAACATAGATGATGATTGATTTTTGAAAAAAACTTCTCCCCATTTAAATACTCAATCAAATCATCCATATTGGTAAAGGGTATATATTATTAACCATTACCTAGTTGAAATTTCAGTATTCCACACACAATATAAAATAACCATCAGCCTTCTAGGAAAAGAGCACTAGCTCTACCCATGGTTAAACACTGGGGTGGAAAGAAATATCCATCTGATTAACTAATTATATTGTGATATATTTCCTCTCTGTGGGTTCTATATGACAATAGGGTATGAAGATAAATCATTTGACCAACACTATGTCAATTTTAAACACTATCTCCCTATTTGGAGTTTAATAAAATAATTAATCTAGTAAAACATCATAAAATGCCCCAAAAATCATAGGAAGATAAAAACAAGAATAACCCACATTGGGATAAATCCAAATAGTGTATGACATACTCCCACTATTTAGGTGGGAAGGTTCTATAAAACCAGTGCCCAATGCCCAATCCCCTAGAAACACATGACATTTCCCATCAATAATAAATAATGAAGCATGTTGATGATAATAAACAATCTCATCATAGTTAGAAACTAGTTAATCCATCCCGATTATGATTCTAAATAGATCCAAATTCAGATCCAAGAAATCACATAAAAACAATATGTCAGGTATCAATAGAGAACTCGAAGAATATTGAACCCCCAATTGTTTCTTATTTCCATTAGGTTTTACTAACACCTTGATAATGAATATGAGCTCTGTTTTATTTTTCAATACATCAAAAAAAAGAAGATATGAACATGTTGGAGAAACATATTTCAAATAAGGACTAAATTAATGTAGATTCACCAAATATGGAACCTATCATTATATCCAAATTCAAGATTACCTCCACTAGAGAATCATCCACTCTATTAAGGTGGTTCACTCCTGAGGCATGTGGTTGGAGCACAATGGACATGGAAGCATTTGAATATGTTTAGTGGATTTCAGTCATTAAAATCCCAAACAATATAAAGTTATTGAAATAATTGGGCATAACTTATGTAGATTGTCACCATGGCCACAACCATTGCATATAATTTAGGCTAAAGGATAAGAATATATGGTGTTCTAGATCATTCACCACTATTATCATGTTAGGGAAAAATTACTTGTAACTGATGATTTCATAGAGGTGGCTCGCTACTGAGAAAAACCTCTAATAACCCTTCAATAATCATGAAACATCCACATTTTCCCAGAATATTTACCTCTAAATAATTTTCTTATCTATCATTTTTGTATAAGTATAATGTCTACGCATAAATACCTATAATATAATATCCTCTCAATGACCATTTAAGTACTTCTGAGATTTCCTTTGATCATTTTTACCACTTATGAAGTAAAATGAGTTGGGTTCATAAATAGAATGGTGTAATCTAACTCTAAATGGTATCTACATTATAAAGAATGGAACTATAGAAAATTTTCCGCCATCAAATTATCTAGATAGATATATTAATAAAATAATTTCTAGAAAACCTACCAATTCAAGACCACAATTATATCCATCTATGCCTGTAATTCCACCATCACATAATAGGACCCTAGAGAATGAATGATTTCTACTATACCACAATGGTATCAGGTGTATTGAGAAATTTGAGGTTTTGATTGATTATTTCCATCATATCCTCCTCCTTTTGTTGCTCATTTTCACCCATATAGGATGGATTATTTACATGTAAGAACTCTTGATATTGATACCTAAAATTTACAACTCTAGGATATTCATCAACACCTATTTTTTAGACTTGTGTTATATTTTGGTTGATGGCACAAACTTCTGACATGATAGCCCCTATGAGATTATGATTTATATAGGTGAATTCTCTAGAAGAGAATCCATTACACCCACTTATGGAACCCATATAAAATGTACCATAAACATATCTCTAAAAAAATAAACATACAACAAGTCTAGAACACATGTGTTGATGTATATACTAGAGTAGGAGAAGTTAATAGTCGATCGTGAGAGTTATTATGTGTTAATACCTAATCCATTAAAGGTAAAAAACCAAATAGCCTCTATGAGGTTCTGATCTGGAGGTGAATTCCCTTGAGGAGAATCCACTGTACACACCTATTGAACACATAGAAGACATCTTAGAGGCATACCACATGACAATGAATGTATTCCACATGTATTAGAAACACTATTTTCTTTACTTGTGGTATGTTTTGGTTAATGGCACAGACTACTCTCATGATATCCTCTATGATATTCTCATCTATAGATGAATTCCCCTGAAGAGCACCCACAACACCCTCATATGGTACCCATGGAAAATGTCTCAAGGGAATATCACTAAACTCTAGAAACATTATTAATAGTTAGAAAATTAGATAATCACAATTTATAAAAATACAAAAGTAAAAAAGTCTTAAGATCGTGAAATCAACACTAAAGGCGCACATCCAAACATCCCTTTGTAGCTTCTGTCTCATTACAGCACGATCTAAAAATGAACATACTTTGAACATGCGCTAAAGCTCTAAAAATCCTATATCAAATCTACCAAACATCCCAATTAAAGGAAACTTTAATTAAAACATCTTTTGATTCCAATTATTAATGAACCAACCTGGTATACTGTAACAACCCAAAGTTTCATTAATGGAAAATCCCTCTTGATCATATTAAATGTATCTCTATATAATATGTTTTTATAAAATGTCAACTTCATTTGTTTTATGATAAGAATTGTGACTGTTACTTTTATAGCTGTTGAATAGTGATCAAATGATTAGTATAAATATAGGGCTTTAACACATCCAATTTTACATAGACAAAGGAAGCGATGGCCGCATCCAGTAGAATTTCCCCATACAAATCCCATTTATCAGAACTCGGAAAGGAGGTGACATCCTTGGGATTAGATCTTGACCAAGCCCAAACTGAGCTTCACCATGTCAAGCTCGAACTGGACCATCTACGGGAGAAGTGAAAGTTGATAGAAATTACCACTCGAGCGATGTTATCCGAGCCACCCCAAGAGTCTGTCACCATCGCACACCTTACCCTTAGGTCTTATACGGCTGTTTTAAGGGTTTATGTAACTAATAGATAGTACTCTGTTATTGTACATTATTTTTTTATATAATAATTAATATAATTTCTTGACATAATTGATACATTGTAAATAGTTTTTAAAGTAAAAATGGTGTTTTTAGTTATTATTTAATTAAGAAATATATATTATTAAATTAACGTATTTTTTAATTAAATAATATTTTAATAAAATATTATTATTATTATAATTAGATTAATTTTATTATATATAAATGATCATATAATTTTATGAATTCAATTACAATTTTTATTATGTTTTGAAAGCCATTTTTGTCAAAACCCGTGAGTTTTCGATAAATATTGATTTTTATTTTTAATGTGAAAATTAACATATTTAGAAAATTATTTAGATAAAATAAATGTTATTTTTGGAATCAGGACTTCGAAATTATCCAACGGTGAATTTTTCATAATTTTCTGAGATAGTCAAATTTTTGAGTAAAAACTAAATACCATTTAAATATATAATGTGTTGAATGACATCATAATGACCCAATAGTGATGTAATAAAATACTATAATCTTTATGTTAGGACAATATATGTTTTACCATTAAAATAATGTGATTTTGGGTTTATTTGTCTTACTTTTCAAAGCATTAGTGAACCCCTCAAGACTTATTAAACACCTTGTCTTTTTAAATTAATTTCCATGGGAGTGTGACTCACCTCCACATAAGCAACCCTATTATTTTAAGAAGTTCGGAATTTGACCATATAAAATATTTTTTTACTCTTCCCTTTTTCAAAAACCATGGGCAAAAATCATGGGATGGTTTGTGGTTTGTATTAATTTAATACAAGGGGTCCCAAACCTAAATAATAAAGAATTCCCTCACATTTCCTATATAAACCCACCCAATCTCCAACTTCCTCCTCACTCAATGCATTTGGAGTTCGTCCAACCTCTTCCCTAATATCTCTATAATCCTCCCAAGGTTCCCCAAGCTCCGAAGAAGCCTCTCATATGCCTCTCTCTAGCCTTTGGAAGCACACTTCCAAGTAAGGGTTTTTTCTTCCTTTCTCATTTTTGTCTAATTTTCTTTAAGTTGTATTTCCCTTTTAATTTAAATTATAAATGTTGGGGTATGGTTTATCACCTCCATAATACTTCCCTCTTTATGTTTGAATTAAGTGATACCATTTCTCTCTCATTAAATTCTTCTCATGTTCATCTGTTACTATGCCGAAATTCCAAAAGGAACTTATCTCTCCTCTTTTACATTCAATCAATACTTTTGTATCATGAATCTAAATTCCATTACAATTGTTGGGACACGTATCTATATGAACTCATTACTGTCCATTAAATTTAAATATGATGAGGAAACCCTTTCTCTCTCAGCCACTATTTTTATGAATTCTTATGTCACGCCGTTACGCTGTCGAAATCGCACGGATTTTCTAAGCCAATGTCATTGTGTAGTGAATACCATGCCCATTTCTCCATCAAGGGTATTCACCTTTATGCACATTTACTTATTGATTTTAAAGTTTCATGTATTAATTCCACATTCCTTTATCGTGGATTAAATTGTTATGTTTTATGAATCAATGTTTTAGGATCCTTGTGGCACACTTATGCATGAAATGAAATGTTTAAGAATGGTACGCCCTTATAGCGCTCCAATGCATTGGGTAAAGTATAGTATCATGATACGTCATGTTCAATGAGTGTTGACTCATGCTAATTCAAGTGCAATGAGGGTTTACTCATGCTTTAGGTGCAATGAGTATTTACTCAGGCTCCATGTGCAATGAGCCTTGCCTCATGCTAATTCCATGTTAAGTGTTGTTGTCACATTTCCATGTTATGATTATCATGCTTTATCACGCCTTTATGTTCATGTTTTTCTTATGCTCTATTGATATGCCTATTGTCTAACATATATTGTTCTCCACATATTATTCCGTGTGTACTCCCTTACTGGACTTATATCTCACCATTTTCTTATACATGTCCTCAGGTTATCCCATGCAATGCTAAGTATGAAGGAATGTAGTGGTCATGTAAAGAAAGTTTTCAATAATGATGTTGTATTTCATGTTTTAAGTTTTTATGTAATGATCCTAATACCCAAAGACACTAATCCTATAGATCTTTTTTGTTGTATCAAGTGAAGTATTATGTAATAAATCATGTTTATGATGTAATAAAAATAAGGGTTGTCATATATACCCTCACTAACTAGAAACCAACTCAATCCACTAGATAACTGAAAGGCCTTCTCGACCCTCACACGTTATTAACTAGAACCCAGACTCCAATAACACCCAAAGGGAAAGAATTATCCTAATATGAAATTTAATACGTGGAATATATATATATGGTAGAAATAAATAGGTAAAGAATAACTAGAAGACATATATTCCCTCAATAAAATAAAATAGAGGCAGTGATATAACATAATGGGAAAAAAACCAAAGGTGTGGGCATTAGAAAACCAAAAAGGAAACTAAAATCGAAAAAAAAACTCCTATGATTTGTGGGAAATATCATAACATCTCATCAGCAGCTACCCAAACCTAGTTGATGAAACCTCACAACCACACTACAACCCCATCATTTTACCATCATCAAAACAAATTACCTGGTCTAAACAAAACCAGAGTGGTCTATTGGGTGTGAGATAAATAGAATCATCCCCAATATTCTCATTTAAATAAAACATAGCATGTTAATTAGAAAATAATTTTAATATGAAAATATTTTAAAATTTTAACTTTTCTAAATTCCAAAAAAATCCATGTAAATATTGTTTATTAATAATCTCAATAAACATTTGTTAAGTAGGTATATCAAATAAAAAATAATAAAAAGAAGAGAATAATTATAAATATGAAAATAATCATAATAGATCAGGCTAGAAGACTACTATTACCACAATAAATTACTAGGGCACACCCAATTATTTAGAATACATGTCTATGGAATAGATAAAAACCTCTTTACTGACCCTCCATAAATATTAACATTAATTTTCTAGAACAATAGGCACAAGAAGAGGCAGAACACCAAATGATTAAACCTCGAAATAATAAGTTTGACCATACCCCTAAGATAATCATTTCTCTAAGGTACAAAATTATTCCCATGTGATTCATTTCTCAAATCATTTGGATGTGTTGATCATTTCACAAAATCGTGAACATACCCTTATTCCACCAAAAAAATTCAAACTATTTCACAAACCATTTAAAAGGATCTGAAATTTCCCTTTCTTCCATTACTCCAAACCATGTGAAATAAATCTTAAATTAAAATTTCCTTACACACAAAAGTCAATCATGGAAAATTATTAATATAACAATTTATAAAATTAGAGAAATATAGTTTACACAACATTGGATAGAGATGAAAAAACTTACCACAAAATTAGGTTGAACAGAACCTATAACATCATACACTGACATGGGAATGAAATTATAGAAAATAATTGAGGCACAAAAAATTATTTTCATATCTCAAAATAACAATCCAAAAAATAAGACATACTTGAGTGGTTAGATCACACATACCCTGATAAACACACCCATTGCACCACAAACAACATGAGGGTCAACCATTGGTAGGGGATCACAAAAAAGGTACGTGAAGGATCAAAAAAACATCAACACATGGTTGATAGACCCATAAACACTATGCTTATCCACTCCATGACTAATATCAATGAAAAAATATATAATGGTCACTTACTTGTTTTTTAGTTCGGTGTGAGAAAAGAAAAAAATCATTTTCCATTAAATTTTGTTTACTTAAAAGTGAAACTTTGGAATAAAACTACAACATGTATAACCTCATAAATTAAAATGATATTTATGAAGGTATATATTTAATGGATATATATAAAAAATTATAATAGTTACATGAGAATAATAATAATTCATAAAATGAGGAAAATAAAGGGAATTCATAACTAGCAAGTAGCGATGGTGTGTTGAAAGATACCATTCACCCTATACGAAATTGTTATAAACATGTACATAACATCCCAAATAACCATTATATGGTTATTAAAAATATTATTAAAAACATTTATCAACTATATTCATTTATATAATTTTTATTTATCATTATGTGTTTCTAATTTATTACACTATATCCTATTATTTCAGTTACACTAAGGTGTTAGATCAATTTCTTAGAATCATTCATGGTCTATTTAACAATGTAAAAGTGTTATAAAATAATTTAATTATGTAAATAATTGTATATTTTTGTGATATTTTATTCCATTATCACCTAATATATTTGGGTAAATAGGTTTTCATTGACTTAACTCAAATTAGAAAAGGTACTTTGATAAGTTATTTTTAGTTTTAAAATTTATTATAACCATTTATTATTAATATAAATTATGGAATTCCTAATATTATTATATTATATTTTTAATTTTTACTAAATATATTTTTTATAAATTTCTAACATGGATTATTCCTCTCATGTTATGTAATATGGAATACAATTGAAAAAAATCATCACGTGGAGTTGGTAGTCTGCATGTACACACATACAATGCTCTAATTTTCTATGAAAAGGATGAAGTTATAAAATTAAATATATTATCATTTTATATTTATTAAAAAATATATATAATATTATATTATTAAATTACATTTTTAAAAATACATCAAATTAAATTAAGGAAAATTTAACAAGTTGTTCATTGTGGCATTAGTCTATAGACAATCATGACGACGTTTTGAATTTTCTCAATGATTTTGGAGGAAGGTATAGATAGATTTTAAATTCCTATAAAAATATTAAAAATTATAAATAAAATTAGTATTATTATACTATCATGTATAAAGATGTTTTTGTGCATTATAAGTATAAAATAATTACGAAGGGTTGATGGAAAATATTACCTCTTACTTTGGATGTTCTCTTTTGGTCACCAACATAAGAAACCATACCTTGGTGATATAAAAAGATAAATTATTATATTAAATGAGATGTTAAATCATAATTGAATATAGTAGATTTTGGTTTTTTACTAATGTTGTTTGTATGTTTGGATAGGTAGAGGGTTGGGAGTTCAATGTATAAATGAAGGCAAGGGCATTTTTGGAACATATATTTCATTAATAAAAAGATGGTGTGTGTATCACAAGATATGTGTTTCCAGTATGGATAATTAAAGAGTTTAGGAGTTATTATGGGTGGTAAATACTAATTTTCACTTTTCTATATATGTTTAAAACTTTTTTATGTGACATTTACCCCTATATTTTAACATTCACCATTTCTTATTTTTTAACTTAATAAATAATATTATAGGTGAGAAATATATTTTTAATAACTAAAAATAAGATGATCATTTTTAGATAACTTTTTACATATAATTCTTAATATGAAATCCAATTTAAAATATAATTTTTCTATCTGTAAAAAAATATTTTTACTTTACCATATGTAATGCAAAGAAATAAGTTTTTATAAAAATTATATTTTTATACATAATATGAAAATATATAATAAAATAATAATGGATATTGATTATATTGAATTTATAATGTTTATTATTATTAAAATAATTTAAAATTATCATTAAAATTTTTCAAAACCCAAATTCCACAATTTAGAAAATTTAGATAAAATAAATAGATGAATAATTTCATTTGCTAAAACACTAATTAAATTTTCAAAAATTCTAATCATGGGATATATATATATTATTTATATTTACTAAATATAACATCAAAAAATATACTTTTTTCTTTAAAAAATGGTTTAAAAAATTTATGTGAATATTGTAAAATAATATCACAAAAGTGATTGTATTAATAAAATATATATTTTTAATATTGACGGAAGAATCATATATTTTAGTAAAATATAAAAAAATGATAAGATAAATTTTAATTTATTAATCCAAAAATGAATTTATTTTTATATAAATCATGTTTTAAAATATATGAATCTTTCTTTTGAATTAAAATAAACATATAATGAAAACAACGTTAATTGAACATGTTGTTTTTTTACATTAAGTGCTCTTAATATTATTTCATATAAATATGTAATACAAAATATGTTAAATTTTAAGACCATATATAATATTTTAATTGTGTTAAATTTTATCTAATTATTAAATTAAGTAATACAAAATGGATCATTAAAAGAAAAAATGTAATAATTATTTAATATTAAATTCTATTTAAGAAATACAATTAAGAATAATTATTATTATTAAAAAATTTAATTATAATACTTGATTTATATTAAAAAATTTATTTTTTATATTTATTTGAAGTCCTAATATAATAATAATAATAATAATAATTATTATTATATTTATATGCAACAATTATATAAAAATATAGTAATCATATTTTAGTATCATATTATTATTTAATTAGAAAATAAATTATTTTAAATTTTCCACATAACAATAAACATAATTACTATACCAATTGGATACATGGACAATGATAATATTTTCAATGTCCATATTTTAAATGAGCATATTTATAATGGCCAAAATTCATTCCTATATATTTTCATACAAAATAATTCATTAATTCTATCCTCACTTCGAATAGTATATATCATATTTGATACTATATAATTTATTAAATTATTTTTCCTTTCATGGAGATATTTCTTATTTTAGGATTTTTTGGCCATTAATAATCCTTAGGGTTGAATATGATCAAAGATATTTCATTGGTGTGATAATTTTATTCTTTTCAGCCTATTGTCTCTTATTGATTAGTGTAGTTTTAATAGGTATACGATATACATTGTGAGTAATAATATATGGTGTTGTGTACATAGTTTTATATGATTTTGTTTCAAAGTCCCACTTATGAATAATAAAGTCGATTTAGTTAGGTCTATTTATTATAGGGAACATTGTCTAATCATTTTTCAATCATTTTGAATGAATAATGTGACGTTCATTAAAGATATAGTCATTAATAATAATAATAATAATAATAATAATAATACTAGAAATATTAATAGACCCTAAAACCAAGGGTATTCTTTTCTCCCCCTAAAAATATTTTATACTGGACATTTGAATTATCAGATTATAGTTGAAATAATTTATGGGAATATAAATTATAGAGGAGACTTATGATATAATTTCATGAGAGATATAAACCATAAAAACATGTGATAATTTTTATTTCTTTATAATTTTCATATAAGTAATATTGTGTTTTTTGATAATTATTTAGGCCATGTGTTTACCTTTATTTTTTAATCATGAATCACATTATATTATTTATCTCTAAAAGGTGTATATGTTTATTCATTAAATTTTTTAATATAAGAGGATAATATATAGTGAATTCTCTACACACCAGATAATTTATCCTCAATGTGTAGGAACACAATACATTACTAAAATAATGGTAAAATTATCAAAATTAATGATAAAATGATTTCCACATGAAAAAATGCTATAATTATTGACATGAAATACAATAGGTATACAACTGAATGATTTATTCAACAATAAAATCATTAGGATTATGATTTTATTATGAAAGATAACTTATTAGAAATACTATAGTTCCTATAATAAAATTTCAAAAATACATCAAACACCATGTATTAGAGGTTACACATACATTAAATATCAGAATCCACTTTTGGGAGCATTGATTTCATATTAATTACACTATCATCATGGTTTTGATGTTGGTGATACTCAATATCTTAGTATTTTCATGTATTATGGAATTAAATTGGACAATCCCCAATGTTCCTACACAAAAGTGATTGAGTTATTAATATAAGATAGGATGAACTTAATTTTATTCAATCATGTTAACTGAACACAAAATTTTCTTACGTTAGTTTGATGATTGATGAATCTCTCTTCCATAAGTATATAATCTTATAGTCCCCTAGAGGAACTCCCCTTGATGATTATTTCAACAATATTTATAAGAAAGATGTTGATTGTAATTTACTTTATCATATTATTCATCATGTATTTTATGATACACCATTATCCTATTATTGGTTTTACTTAGGATTTTATCTATTGTTACATTGTTAATCCGGTGTTATGATTATTAGTTTTGTTTAATCCCCATATTTTTTAATCTATCTCCCAGTATAATCATTTTTTAATTGTGGTAATCATAACATTGTACCTCTAAAACATGGATAAATCAGTTCTCTATATTTACAATAGATACAAAAAAATTGTTAACATGGGCAAAATCATTTAACATCAGGGGAAAATGATAATAATAAATATTATTAAATGGATTCACCCTTAGAACCATTTACACATTTACATCATCTTGATAGATTTTAATTCTTTTAGTTCAACCTCTATGAATTTTTTCCTAACCAATGTTACTTTATGTTAGGTCATGTTATACTTCTTAACCTATTCCTTCAATGTAACTAGAAAATAAAAACATCATATAATTTTGTAAAGAGTATATGATTAACCAATGTATATCACATCAGAGTGCATAAAGTTGTGTGAATCCTTAGGCCCACTCTTCATGTATCATACTGATGTTTTAATTTATTATCTACCATCCATTTTTTGAGTGATTACACCTATGTGAATCAATTATATAGTAGTATCAACCTTATATTATCATTAAAAGGATGTTTTTGAAGAAAAAAAATGTAATAAAAATGTTACAAATATTTCAAGATATCGTCCTACACATTGACACATATGCAGGGGCTTGACTATTGTTTGATTATCCTAATATCAAAAAATAACAATAACTTCCTATGATACCAACTATATAAAACCAATCCTTTAATCAAATGTATTTCATAATTATTATCATCATTTTCAAAAAAAAAATGTAGGATGAGGATCTAAAGGTCTAGTGTCTTTAGAAGATTTTACATAAAAATAAATCATCATAAACATAAAGGCATCATAATTATTTAAAACCTCAGACAATTATTCTAACTCCCACTATCCATCCAAAATTGCATATGATATCCTTGGAAAAATAATTAAGTACAAATGTGTGATACAATTCCAATTATGAAAAAAACACTGAAATTAAGCGTAATATAAGAGTCAAGATACATAAAATGATGTCATAAACAATATTAACATAAATATAGATACATGTAATAATAAATTTATTTCATAATATAATAAATATGTGGAAATAAAATAAAAAATGATATCATAAACATAAATCAAGTGTCAACCCTAGAATATCGTCCTAAAGTAGACATATGGTGGATTGGGTACACTCCTCAATCCAAAACATAACATATCATGTGATATAATGCATTACCAAATTCAATGGGGAGCTATATATTTCCAATACCACTTGAGAAATAAATTAAAATCAAATTTGTGCATGCTATAAGTGTAAAATAAACAATAAAAATCATAATCATGATAAATTAAATGACAATAAAGAGTGATTAATAATTCGGCATCAAGGAATAAGTAAAGGATAAATAAAATATATTACCATGATAATAAGTAATTAATTCACTTGGAATTTATATTTTAAAATTAAACATAGTCCTTGATCATTAATTCTCAGTATAGAGATTTCATTAGTAAGATCTAAGAGAATAATGAATAAAATCCTATCCCTTGAGTGAATAATTATGAGAGAAGTAAATGATATTTTTAATTTAGTAAATGAACTATTATTTTAAATAAAACCATAATTTAACAAATTGGGATTTAGATAAAATAATGAGATTCATTATAGGATATTCATGGTTTGAATACATTTGAAGGACATTATTTTCGACATCAGATAAGAAATATGAATGCATCCCTAAACTAGGATTACATAAAAGTGTGAATTTCAATGGGTAATAATAATTGCATTAACCTCGAAATTAAAAGATATATAACAATATATATGTATAATTTATATTTATATATATAAAGATAAGTGGTAAAGGATATTAATATTACACAAAATATAGAAAATTAAAGAGAATTTGTAACCATCTAATCATGAATAGAGTATAAAATATCCAATAAATCATGTATGAAAGTGCTCTAAAATTTTACTTAACATCCTGAATAATCAAATTAAATTCTTTCATAATAACTAGAAACATTTATATTTATTTTTATTATGTATATTAATTTTATCATGCCGCCAATTTATTACATTATTTCCTCTTTTTCCGATGAGATTGTGTTACTTTATTGTTTTCTTGGGAAAATGATTATAGGTTGACCAAGGTAACATTGATAAGATATATTATCATAATTACCATAATTATAGATCATTTTCTGTATTATTTTTACAATATAAAATAATTTATATAGTTAAATATGTTTTCCATGAATGGACTCAAATTAGAGAAGGTACTTAAAAATTTATTTTCTATAAGTTAAATTTATATTAAAAATTTATTATTAATTTCACTTATGGAATTTAGAATATTATAATTATGAAAAGATGATATTTTAGTAAAAAACCTTTTTATAGATTATATAAATGTTTCATTCCACCCATGTTTGTTGGAATAGAATAAAGTAAAAAACATCATTTTGTGGAGGAGGTAGTCCATACACTCACATAGGAAACACTCTTTTTTAAGAATAAAGGAAATGTAAGACTGTAATATTTTATTATATATTTATTTTTAAATAAATTTACTCACTTAAATTGCTTGTGATACATGCAACCAAGAATATTAAATGAACCGAAATATAGTGTAATATTATAACATTGTAGTAAAATTTTTGGTATGAATAGGAAAAAAAATTATTTAAATTATATAGTTAGCGCATCTATTAAATATCTAAATTGGTCATTAATTTATTATAAATTAAATTAAGAATCTCTTGAAAATAAATGAAATATTATTCTATAAAATTATTTTTGTGTGAAATATCTTTATATGTTAATAAATTAAATTTACCACTATATGTGAATTATTATAGATAAATTTATATAATATGTATCAAATAAAATGATTTAATATTAATTTACTATTTATTCTTGGAATGGGATTAGAATAACTCAATTTTTATACTTAACATATATTTCTCTTCAAAATAGTTTCACTACATCTTCCACACTTATAATAAAATTTATTTTTTTCAATTTTAAAAAATAAATTTTCAAATGATATTATATTTTGAAATAAACAATATGAAATTATATTAGATTTACTATTTTAGTGGACTATGAAAATATATTTTATTTGATTAATTGTGAAAAATTATGATTTTTATAAAATATTATCTTTTCACATAAAGAATTTAAGTGGATACTTTTTTAAAAAAAAGGGTTTTAATCGAAATATTATTAAAAGTATATTATGAATAATCTAGTTTATATCATTTTAATCAGTTTAATTTTAAATTTTTATATCAAAAAATTTTATATATTAGAAAATCTTTTCTTTGTAAATCCACATTTCGTTGTGTTTGTGGATATAATTTTAAATAAAATTATTCCCATTTTAATAATTTAATTTTATAAAATTGATTCCGTGTTTGGAATCCTAATTCGTAATATTTTAATGTAATTTAAAATTATTGTTTAATAAATAATAGTGAAATAAGTAAAAATTACTTTCCATGGTTTAGGTTAAAATAATTGTTTTGGAATTACGTGGGCATGTGTTAAAATTAATTTTCTACACCCATATGAATTTTGTTTGATAAATTTAATTTAAAATATAAAAGTAGTGCTAGTATGTTACTAATAAGCCACATTATATTTTTAGACATAAATGATTAATTACTTACGTAATAAAACAAGTAACAATAGGGGAAAATAAAATGGTAGAACTGAGTAACCTTAGAGATAAAATGAATAAAATGCCTAAAAATGTTTATTTTTATTGGTCCACATGTTCCTTGACATTACCATCTATATAATCCATTATTTATCAATTTCATAGGAACTTGTTTTGAGAGTGACATCCCATTATTGAATAGAATTTTTAGTTACAAAAATGTCACCACTTATAACTTATAGAATTACTCCACCTCTCATATTTTAATCAGTTATAAAACCATTTTGGTTCATTAAATCTATATACAAGTACCTTAATTAAATGTATTCCCATGGAAAAAATGATCGTGGTGTATTATCCCAACATTTTCTGAAGTTTTTATATGAGATTATTCAAGTAATATTTTTACGTGTCTCGAGTACTTTTCGATTAGGATTTACCTTGGGGGTGTTTGGGTGAATTTTGAGAAAATTTGAGGGAAATAAGGTTGTGAACGGTTGAAACATGTTTAGACTAAACCGAGTTTCCCAGACCAAAAAAATGTGAACTATGGGATAGTGGGGGTTCCAATAGCTAGCAAACGGCTTGTCAATTGGCACACCCAAAAAGAATAAATTGTGAACCCTAATAATAATAGGGGCATTATTGGGGAACGATTAGAGAAAATTGTGCTCCTATACCTAGGAAACCATGCACGATATTTTCAATGGCCTGTAAGTTTTTTTTAAATCCCTTGAACCCCCATAACATAATCATTTCATCCCCCATTCATCCCTTGGATTCCATTCACAATCTTTGAGCTTTATATATAAATTTCATGTTTTTAGGAATAGTATTCCTCTCAAATCGAATCCCAGAGAGATGGTCACATCTCACTCGACAAGTGAATCATCTCCCATTCTTCCCTCGTTCTCCCCCAATACATTCCAATTTCTTTAACCAATGTAATCCAATTTATTGAATGGATATATATTTATTCGGTGAGATATAGATCTATAATTGAGTTCTAGATCTAAAATTTCATGATATTGACTTATTTAAATTTTGATTTAGTGTTTTGAGATTTAGGTCAAGAACTATGTCACAATCCTACTCAATTTTCATGGATTTCTATTGTGCAATTATTCTCTGAAGAGTTGGGGAAGGTGGTCTGATATTAAATTCCCAATTCCAAGATTCTATATGTGTCTATGTTTTAGTATTACAACAGTTTTTTAAAAATTAAAATTCCATAATTGATTTTTATAATGTGGGGTATTGATTAATTGAATTAATTATTGAAATATAAGTTTAATTTCAGAGCTAATTGTGATAATAAGTGGAATCCCATTTAGTAAAAAATTATTAAATTAATTTACAGATTTAGGGGTTGTCCAATTGGATAATTATTTTAAAGAATAATTATGAGAATTATGGGTTTGTGATTTAGATAATGGAAAATTGATTAATTGGATTACTATTGAAATACATGACTAATTGGGCGTTGATTTTGGAACTGGGTGATATCCATTTAGGTAATTAATTGGGGAATTAAATTTAAGGTTTCTGGGATTCCCATTTATATAAATAATTTTAGTATTAATTATGACATTTATGGATTTGTGAAATGTATAGTTAATCAGGGGATGAATTATGAGATATTGATGTCATGTGTTTAAGTGATCAATGGTAGATTAATTATTATATATGAAGATATATGAGTTTAGATAATTAACTGTAGATTAATTATGAGATATCAAGATATATGAGTTGAGATAACTAATGGTAAATTAATTTTTAGATATCAAGATATATGGGTTGAGATAATTAATGGTTGATTAATTATGAGATATCAAGAAATATGAGTTCAGGCAATTAATGGTAGATTAATTATGATGTATCCAAACATATGATTTGATATAATTAATGGTATATTAATTTATATATATCAGTATATATGATTTGAGATAATGAATTGATGAATTAATTATGAGATATCAATATATATGATTTGAGATAACTAATTGTAGAATTAATTACGGGATATTGAGCTATATGAATTGAGATAATTAATTATAAATGAAATTATGAGATATGAAGATTATTGATTTGGATTATTGATTTTAGAATTAACTACGGGATAATGAGTTTATTGATATTAACTAAATAATTGATGAATTAATTAAAGGAATTGACATTTTAATTAATCACAGAGTTAATTAAGGATAATTATGCGATAAATTAATTGTCGGATTTGTAATGAGATTGGGATGATTAATTAATTATATAATAATTCAATAAGATTCATGGGAATAATTAATTGATGAATTTATTAGTGAATGTATTGTGATTATTAAATTGGTTAATTAACTATTTGTAATATTGAGATTAATTAATTGATGAATTAATTTGGGAAACACTGTGATTATTTAATGGTTGGAATAAATAATTGGATTTTTGGGATGGATTAGTTAATTTAGGAATTAATTAATGTTATTGATATGAATAATTAATTAGTCAATTAATTTTAGGAATTAAATAGATTAATTAATTGTTTTGTTAATTAATATATTTGAGGTGATTAGTTAATTATAGAATTAATTAATATTATTGAGGTGATTAGTTAATTATTGAACTTACTAAAGTATATTATTTGATTAAGGAATTTTTGAATTTAACTACAGTAATTTATGTGTCTTGTTAATTGTTTAAATAAATACAGTAATTGATGTGAATAGTTAATTTTTCAGTTAATAAGAGTAATCAATGTGATTAGTTTATTGTTTAATTAATTAGACTAAATTATGATATTAATTAATTTTTGAATTAATTAAAGTTGTCAATGTGATTAGTTCATTGTTTAGTAAACTAATGTAATTGTTGTGTTTTAATAATTGTTGAATTAGTAATGGCAACATTGTGGATAATTAATTACTGAATTAATTATGTGCTAACGAATAGTTGCATTCTCATTCAATTATGTGATATAAAATGGTGAATGATAGCATGGAAATTCATCTATGTATTATAGATTGTAACATGTTCCTTTAATTATGTGTTATTAAATGGTGAATGGTAACATTTAAATTTAAATATGTATTGGAAATGGAAACATTATTATTCAATTTTGTGATTATTAAATGTTGAATGCTGCCATGGTAATTCATAAAAGTATTATGAATGGTCACCTGGACATTAAAAATTTGATATCCCTTGGGGATAGATCAGACTCTAGCATGATCCAATGTAGGTATTGAAGTTTTGGGTTTGTTTAGGAACTCATGGGTTTATGTGATTAAATAGATATTGCTTAATAATGTGATAACTATTTGCTTGTGAATTATATTTCTTTATTTATATAATTTTATACACTATTATTGAATATTTCTATTTTAGACACCATTTGTCATGGAATACTCTCTTATACTCACACCCTACTCAAGTAGCCCGATTGGAACTTGAATATATTTTATTCTTCCAGGACTGGTTAAGGGAAGAGGCATTGTGTTAGATAGATGAGTTGGTGCGATGAATAGATTCAGGAACCATACATGGTTCAGGACCCTCTTGGGTGTATTCGGTTACCATGATATATTGGTATTGTTATGTTCATATGTTTCTTATAATGTTTACTTATTTATAATTTTGTAATACTTAGGATACAAATAATGGTTGTAGACTCCCTTTGATTGAATTATTAGACCCATTCTAATAGTCGGAAGCCTCTAGTGTATGGGGTAGTCTGATTGAAATCATGATGTGGTCTGGATCAGGGAACCGATGTGTTTCACTAGGGTCAGAATGTTACAAAGTCGTATCAGAAACTTGTCCTCTTTTCCTTATCTTTTGTATTACTTTTTGGGGTAGGTAGACATGGGACAATGAAGATCCATACCATGGTTATGAGCTTATGAAAGTGAGTAGCTAAACCATGTTCTGGGGATAACTCAAGTATCTAGGGTGATAATTTTTTGTAACTTATATTTTTAGTTATATATGAATATTATTTACTCTTGGGTGACGCAATTGTTGTTTGACGTGATTATTAATGTTGATTTTTTTTGAGATTTTACTCATGGATCTGTATGGCCTACATGTTGGGTTCTCATTTATCATACTTGGAAGTCATCATTATCATGCCATGCATCATTTTAAACATGAACAAGAAAAAGGGTTATGGGTACATTTTTGAAATTGAACTATTTTTCAATGCTTGTGAAATTAAAATGAAAAATGTGCATAAAATTATATTTGTAATTCATGTAAAATCATGAATGAATGTACTAAATGAGTTTTTAAATGAAAAACATGAATAATGTTAATTTTTCTACCCATGTTAATCTAGAGCTAGATATAGGATGGTTAAGGATACAGATAGTTTCTCGATGTTTACTATGTGGTAGGGAAAATGAGGAAAGGGTTGATATGGATTTGTGAAATTCCATCTTATTAACTATGTCATTATTTTGAATTATGAATTAATTGATTTTTTCCCTTGATGTTTGTAGTTTGGTTTTTGGGACTTTCCTTGTTTAAGAACTTAGTTGTAGGTTATGTGAGGGTCCTTTTGGTTTTGGATCAGTGTGGTGAGATGCTAGAGGGTTGTAAAGCCTAATACTTTTTATAGGTTAATTGTTTACGTAGTGGGGTGTAACATCAATTATGGAGAATTTTTTATGGTATTCCCTGATGAATTTTCAGTGTACTTTTAATTATTTAATATCTTGTTCCCTACCCTAACATTGTATCAGGTACATTGCGATATCTATGGTTTTACCCCTAACTACATGAATGTGTTTTTGTTAGATAGGGGGCCCAATAGAAGTTGTTATTAGGAAATATTATATACTTGTATGTGGATGGTGTGAGGTACCCCATCAATAGTTTATGGTTGAGGTTCTCAAGAGGCTCTAGATGTTGATGAGTACCATAGTGGATGAGTTACTAGACAGATCGGTGTTAAGGAATCTCTTATGGTGTGAAGTGATATAGCAGAAGTCGCACTATGGAGTAAGAACATGGGTTTCTGTTGTGGAATCAAAATTCTAATGAGGATCCTTTAGGGTGAATTAAATTCTTAGTAAAGAACATGTGGTCCTTGCTGGTGGAATATGTACATCTTTTCTAGGTGGTTCTTGATGGAATGTGTACATGACAATGTTGGGTGGAGTTCTTATGGTTGTTTGGAATAATAAGCTAGGAAAAACATTGGGTATGTTATTTAAGTTTATTTTGAGATATATTTGTCCTTAACGGATCATTTAATAAATTTATAGGGGAAACATGGGTGTTTTTATGAGGAAAAATGGGAAAAGGAAATAGATATATGGGTTCAATGGATCAATCATTTTGGGTTTAGAGTCTTAGAGATTCTTCGAAGTACAGCTTGAGGACGATCTATTATAAGGTATGGATATTGTAAGTTCACAATCTTTTTGGGAGTTTTCATAGGAGATTTTATAAGTATTATTTTCTCTTTTGTTGAATACTATTTGATTAAATTTTACCTTAGGGTCTATTTTGGTGAATTTTGAGAAAAAGAGAAGGAAATAGGGTGTACATGGTTTTAGCACAGTTAAAGAAAACTGTGGGGACCATCCCAGGAAAAAATGAAACCTTAGATAGTGGGGGTTAACATAGCTAGCACACGAGTGGTCAAACCATGCACCCAAAAAAGGAGAAATCATGCACCCCTAAAATAATATGTGCATGATTGCTCGTGGTTAGAGAAAACAGCGTGCCCCTGCCCAGGAATCCATGTGTGTTAATTTTAATGGCTATAAAATTTATTCTAAAATATCCAGAACCACTTTAAATCTCTCATTTATACCCACATTCGGCCCTAGGTGGAATTTCACGTTTTTTTGGAGCTATTAGGATGATTTTTAAGCCATCCCAACCTCCTTTCTTCCTGAATCAAAGCATGGATTGAAGGTTGATTCTATACCAATAAGTGAATTATTCTAAAATTCTTCTTTCATTCTTCTCTAATTATTTACACATTCATTCAGTGATGTAGTCCAATATATTAGAAATATATATATCTATTAGTTGATATATAGATCTATGATTCTAGATCGAGAACTAAATTTTCAAGATCATGATCTCTTTAGGTATTGATTTATGGTTATGAGATTCAAATAAATATCTACATTGTTGTTCCGCTCAATTTTTGGTGATTTCTTTTAGATGATTATTCTATGATGAATTGAGGTAAGATATCTAATAATCAAACCTTGTAGTCCTAATTTGGATACCTATATGAATGTTTTTGGATTTCTACTGCACTTTTTCAATTCAATTTTTTAACTTGATTTTGTTAATTTGGATAATTATTTTATTAAATTAATTTTTGAAATATATCATTAATTGGGGTTATAATAATGGGATTAAATTTATTCTCATTTAGAAAATAATATAAGAAATTAATTATTATATTTAGGGGTTTTCCAATTACATAATTAATTGAAAGATTAATTATCAAATTTATGTATTTTTGATTTAGATAATGGACAATTGGTTAATTGGATTATTGTTGAAATACATGACTAATTGGTGAGTTTATTTTGAGACTATGGGTCTTTTTATTTAGGTAATTAATTATGGAATTAATTATGAGGTTTAACAAATGCTTATTTAGATACCTAATTGGAGGATTCATTATGAGATATTTGGAATAGTGATTTAGATAATTAATCTGAGGAATAGTTATGAGATATTGATGTCATGACATTAGTTTAATGGTAGATAAATTTTGAGATATCAAGATAAATTATTATAGATAATTAAATTTAGAGTAATTATGATATATCAATATTTATGATTTGAGATAATTAATGGTAGATTAAATATGAGATATCAAGATATATGAGTTGATAGAATTAATTGTTGATTAATTTTGAGATATCAAGATATATGAGTTGATAAAATTAATGGTAGGTTAATTATGAGTTATCCAAATATATGATTTGAGACCATCAATGGTAGATTAATTAAAAGATATCATGTTATATTATTTGAGATAATTAATTGATAAATTTATTTTGAGATATCATGATATATGATTTGAGATAATTAATTGTAGAATTATTTATGAGATATTTCAATACATGAAATTAGATAATAAATAGTATAATAAATTATGATATATTCATATTGTTGATTTAAATAATTAATTTCTGAATTTATGATTGTAAAATGAGTTTGTGTACATTGACTAATTAATTGGTGAGTTAATTAATATAATTGACATGCTTAATTAATCATATTATTAATTAATGGTAATTATGTTATAAACTAATTTTTTAATTAGTAATAATATTGAGAGATTAATCAATTATAGAGTTAATTAATAATATTCATAGGAACAATTAATTTAATAATTGATTAGTGGGAGTAATGTGATTATATTATTGTTGAATTAGATAATGGGATTGATGAGATTACTTAATATTTGAATTTTTAAAGGGAAATGATGTTATTATATAATGATTAAATTAAATAATTGGATTTATGGGAGTGATTAGTTAATAGTCATATTAATAGTGTGATTAAAACGAATAATTAATTAGTGAATTAATTAAAGGGATTGTAGAGATCAATTAATTTTTCTATTAACTAGTGTATTTAATTTAATTAATTAATTATCAAATTAATTAATATTATTGATCTGATTAGTTATTTAGTGAATTGAGTAGAATACTTGATGTGATTAGTTAAATATTGTCTTTAACTAGATTGTTTTATGTGATTATTTAACTGTCGAATTAACTACATAAATTGTTGGGACAAGTTAATTTTTAATAAACTGGAGTTTTTGATATGATTATTAAATTGTTTAATAACTAGATATTCTTATTTTATTAATTAATTTTTGAGTTAATTAATCTTATCAAATTGAATATCTATATTTTGAGTCAATTAGTGGAATTTTTGTCTTTAACTAATTGTTCAATTAGTAATGGAATTGACGTGGATAATTAGTTTCTGAATTACTAATGTGTTAATGAATAATAATGCTCTCATTTAATTTTATGATATTAAATAGTTAATGGTAATAGATAAATTTGGTCATTTATTATCAATAATAACATGATCATTCAATTATGTGTTTATAAAATGGTAAATGGTAACATGTTAGTTCAACAATGTATTGAGAATGGTAATGTGGAAATTCAAAATATGATATCCCTTGGGGACAGATCAGACTACGACACAGTCTAAAGCAGGTACTGATCTTCAGGTGTCCTCGAGAACCTACAGTTTTATGGGATCAAATTAAGAATATTTAAAAAAGTGATAACTATTTTTTATGCATTATATTTTTTTATTTATACCATTTTATACACTATTATTTATTAGATTTGTTTTTGAAACTATTTGTGGTCGCTTGATAAGTTGTAATCACACCATAATTAGGCTGCCTAATCAGTATCCATATAGATTTTATTATTGTGGGATTGGTTTAGGTTAAATACCATGAGTTATATCAATGAGTTAGGGTGGAGCATGGATGAGGAAACTAGATGTGGTGTTGGACCTGCTTGGATGTCGTCAATGTCTTTAGTTCTGCGTTTCTTATTTACACTTGTCACATACATTAACTTGACATATTTATTTTTTAGTTCTTACAATATAAATCAGGCTTTCATTATCAGGGGATATTGGTATTGTTATTTTCATATGTTTTTACCATTTTTTAAATATATATTGGTGTATTACTCTAATAAAAGAGAAAAGGAAGTTATAGTCAACCCAAGATCGATTAATCAGTCCCTCACTCCTAATCACCAGCCTATGGTGTAGCTGGTGGCGCACCTGAGGTTATGTGGTGTTTTGATTGGGGAACTAGTTTGTTGAATCTATTTTATGATGTTAACCATGGTTTGAGTATAAAACCATCCTTGAAAGGATTTTGGTGAAAAACTAATGAGGTTGTCTGAAAAAGAGGTTTTTTTCTTAACAAACCATTTTCATTTTATTTCGTCTCCTACCTAATTTGAATATTCATCAATTAAAAAAATTAAATTATAATATTCCATATACTATGATTTTTTTATATTAATTTAAATACATATATCAATCTCCTCTACCGTAAAATGAGAAAGCAAATTGATGATTGTGTGTAAAGTGGTATATGGCCTTGTGAACTAATGTAATTCCTTTTACATCACCACCACTCATGAAAATAAAAAATATTTGAATTAATATATATATATATATATATATATATGATATTTATAACATAATCATACATTTTATTATATTGTCACATCTACTTTCTTACCTTTCAATCCTTTGGAAAACAATTATGTTGCTCGTATGTACGTGTGGACTACCACATCCACAAAACAATGTGATACATTTCATAACCAATTTTTACATGGATTGTAATAAAGGAATAATTAATTTATATATATGATATAATAATTATTTTTTAATGTTCAAATACTATTTACCATTATTATCCATCCATTTAAAAAATGAATACAACATTCAAGCGTATGTACAACCCACCGTCTCTAGGAATGTTGTAATTAATTTTTCAATTTATATATATTAGGGATTAAAATAAATATATTTAAAATGAATAAATATAATATTTATCTAATTATTAATATTCTGGAGATTATTGAATCATGAGAAAATTTAAATAACTTAAACTACTAAACAAAACAATAAATGAAAAAAAGTACTTAGTACCTGGGATAATTATTTTTCACATTCAAAAGATAATAAATGGTGATAAAATATTATAAGTAAATAATAAATGGTATGATATTAATAATTATGGTTTAATAATATATTCATAATAAATCTCTATTTATTATATTGGAGGTTAAATGACTTATAATAGAAGTCAAACTTGAGGCAGCTATTTATATCATAATCTCGTCATTATTCAGGTTTGATTATTTTTGTGTCTACACTTGGGAAATTATATTTTATTCATATATTAAACCCAATTTATATTATTTTATTTTTTATATTTCTATAACTCATAAATGTTTAATTTAATTTTCTATCGTAATGAAATCAGTATACCAAAATACATTTTTAATGAAAAGTGGCCTTGTTTTTCAACTCGGTGAGAAATCAAACTCTTCATTGTCCAAATTTTACATAAATTTACAAAAGGATGTTTTTTACACTCTATAATTATTTATTGAATATATTTTAAACAATGTTTTACTTTTTTATAAAAGGTTTTAAATTGAATATTCTTATCATTATCCAAAGGATTTATGTTATTACAGTTATTCTGCAGTGTGAAATGAATGTCTATTTAACTTATATGGAATGAAATAAATTACCCTCAATCATGAAAATAATTTCATTAAATAATACATTATAGTTTTACAATATTATTTTTAATGAAAAATTTTCTTAAATATTTGGTAAGTACTTTTTACTATAAATAAATGATTTTTTAGTGAAAAGGATATTTTCCTCCACAAATTTTCAAGTGATATTTTTAAAGTATTTTTATACTTTTAAATTTTTTTTAATCATATAATGAGAATATACTCTAATGTAAATATATTATTTATTACTCTAGATGGTTTATGATTAGTTTTACTAGAGAAAGTGTTAATATTTTTTATCATAGTTCTTGCAATACGAGATGTTATTGATTTTTAGAGAATGTTGATTAAGTTGTATTTTTTATTCATATGATTAGTGCATTAAAATTATTAAGTCATTAGTGTGGTCCAAAATATCATGAACCGTCCCAGAGGGTCTTTTTTCGTGACTACCCCAAGCCTGCCTCCAATATTCTAGGGGCTCACAACTAGCACTGGGTAGGCCTATCCCACAAATGGAAGGAATTTTTTATGTACATACAGCCACAAACATATCCATGTCCAAATGATGAAATGTAAAAACTCTATGAAAATAAGCATGGAAAACCCTAGCATACTAGTAATAGAGTATGATTTTAGAAACATCGAATCTAAACCAGGCTAGAATACAAGCCTACCCAAAAAGAAGTATGGAAAAGTTAAAGGAGAAGTTCAAAAAACTCATCCGTATAAAACCCTTCCAAAATGGTATGTACAAGGAAAACTGTCAGAAGCCACAGAAGCCCACCTAGACTGTCTGGTCTCACTAAGAACCACCTGGTCTTGTCCACCTTTGTCTCCATCAAAGAATCAATTTTTTACATAAGACAAGACACATGATTGAAGATCACATATAGGGATGAGTAAAACAATACGCATTATGACACCCCAAAACATCAAAGAAAGTACACAAAGAATACTGCAAGGAAAGACACAAATAATTACGCAAGAAAATACACAATGTATACCAAAACAAAATACACAATGTGTACCACAAATAGACACATTATGTGTACCAAAAGGAATATACATAGTCAGCTTACACTTGTATAGGTCTATAGTGCACAAAACAGGGTCATGAGACGTAATCCACTAAAAACACAATATAGATAAGACACACAGTCCCAATGAGGAACTCAGTCCATATAATATACCGAGTCACGATATGACACGCAGTCTAGATAAGGCACATAGTATCAATATAATAGGTAGTCTTAGAAAGTCATGAAGTTTCAGGGTTATGTAATCTCAAAGTCACTGCTAGCTATAGGATTCTGCTCGTAGTACAATCAATTCTAGGAGATCCTACTCCTCAAGCCATTAAGTCATATTTACATATCCACAAAAACTCACTTAGTGTATCTCAAAAGGACCACATTTTATCAAGGTTCCAAATTCATTAAAGGATCATCAAATAGACACACGTTTTGAAAGTTATGGTTGCCTTGGTAAATAGGTCTGACCAGGGTCCAGTCCAGGTCTAGTCCAACCCTCGAGACTTGACTTGAACATGTATGTCTCACCAACCCTAACCCATCCCAGCCCAGCCCACACTTCCATGGCCCATCAAGGTTCTCCAGCCCACTACTGAAACCTACTCCAGCTCACTAGCCTGCTCTACCTCCACATACCAACCATGTACGCCACACCCCACTAGCCTACGGCTCCCACGCAGTCACCACCTCCATGTCCCTATCTCTCACATGCTCTGAGTCCATCACTTGTGGATCTTCTACGACACTACTAGCCTCACTATTCCCCACACCCACCACACCATGTGTTTGCAACATGATCTTCCTTTCGTATCCTGATCATCCTTCTCTGGCCACCCCACATCACCGCCTCCATCCTCCACTATACTAGCTGCCAAATGCAGCTCCAAATGCCACCACCTTGCCTTGTCGACATTGTCATCATGCATTGTTAGACTATCACACTGATGGTCCCTTTTGAAGACTAGTGGGGCTCCTCTAATTCTATAAATTTGGTGAAATCATATATTTGTGTTCTTTGTGACCTGATCTACTCTCTTGTAGCCTCTCCTATCAATTAGCCTCCAATCCAAGGGTTCTATCGTGATTTAAACCACTCGACATCATTAATCGAGGAACTTAAGGGTTATACTAAGGAAGAAATCAAATAATGTTGGGAGTGATGCACATAGTAAATGTTTAAAATTGTTGTCCAAGAATTCTTGTAAAACGATTAGGATCCTGGGGATTTGGGTTCAAAAAAATATTAAATCTAATCCCACAAACCCCCCAAAAATCCCACCAGTAACATATGATCAATCCATTGGCTAATATCTTTTTTTTAGTCTATATTCATCAAGAAAATTAATAATTGGTAAATCCCAAACAAACAGTAATCCTACCTGGATTTTGGATCCTTTGTTGAGGAACAACATAAGTTGAATCGTCCTTAATCCTTGATCCACTTTCATTATTTGGGGAGAGATCCTCATCCGCATTTTAGAGGATTTATAAAGACATGATGACAACCATAAATTCTATGACAATTATTACTAAATGGAATAACAATTTTGTTTCACCACGTAAAATAAAATAGAACCTCAGATATTTTATTTGTTTAAGAATCCAAAAAATTCTTCCAATAGTCAACCAATGTCGGTAAATGTTAGGTTGTTCCTAAGATAAATTTACTGCCTTGATCACAAAAGTGTGATCAATTTTTTGATCTGGGAACCCATTTAGATGTTATTCCATTCTTTTTGGAAAATAGCCCATATATGCAGTTTAATATTTTAATATTTTTCGAGGAATTGTTTCGGGAACTCCGGGACTCAGATTCACAAGTTATCTCAGCATTAGGCTCATAATAATTCCATTTAATATTATAAAAAAATACATTTAAATTATGAGATGTTACATTCTTCCCATATTTGGGATTCACATCCTAGAAATCAAAAACAAAAGGATATATAAACAACTGAGGGTTCTGAGCATGAATCTGAGCCTCCCACTCCCATGTGATCTCCTAGAGATTATCTTCCCACAACTGAACATGCAGAAGAAGAATTTTCTACTATGAAGGATCCTCTCTGGTCGATCCAAAATCTTCACAGGGTACTCAATTAAATTATCCCCATTTTCAGTGTTCAACTCTCCCTAGTCAATGTCATGTAATGGATCATGTACATATCTCCTCAGTTTCGACACGTGGAATACATCATGCACCCTCACAATCTACATAGGTAGATCTATGTGGTACTCCACATCAAAAACAATACGTAGTTTACAGAAATGGTAGATAAACCTCAGAGATAGATTTATCCCTAGCCAAATCACTATATCCCACATCAAGGAGAAAATTTATGGAACAAATGGTCTCCTTCCTAAAAATACAGATGCCTCCATCGTCAGTCTGCATAAGGCTTATGATTTCTCCATGTAGTCTTCATATACTCTTGGATGAAATGAACCTTCTCTGTAGTCTCCTGCATGAACTCCAGGCCTATGAGTGATAACTCTCCTAGGTCCGCCCATCAAAGTGGTGTCCGATAGGATTTTTCAGAAAAGTCCTCAAATGGTTCTATAAATATGGTGGAATTGTATTTATTGTTTTACATAAATTACCTCAAGGATCTATGATCATCCCATATGCAGCCTAAATCTAGGATGCAAGCACATAGCATGTCCACAAAAACTTTTATAATCTGCTCAATATAGTCATCTGTCTGTGGGTGAAGAGATGTGATCAGGCGCAGCTGAGTCCCAAACCCCTCTGGTAATCCCTTCAATAACTAGCAATTAAAGATATATTCACAATTTGATTTTAGCCTTGATGGAACTCCATGGATTCAATTTATCTCTTTCATGTAGAAGCATCTGAAACTCTCTACTGAACACTTCTTTGGAATCACTAAGATGTGAGCTGAGTTGGTGATTTGGTTAATGATCACCTGTATGTTATCATCTCCCCATGAAGTATATGGTAAACATATATAAAATTAAATCAATATCTTATTCCACATCCACTCTGGAACCTCATGGGGTTGAGATAGAATCACTAGAACCTGGTTCTCATCCCTCACTTGCTAACAAGTGATCGATCTAAAAATGAAATCTTCTACATCCGTCTTCATCCTTGACCACCAAAAAAGACATTGGATGTCATGTTACATATTTTATAAATAAATATTTACTACCAATGGTTATCTATGGGACTCCCTCTATACCTACTTCGTTAATTATATAGGTACCACTGTATGTCATTTGAAAATTACTATGTGTTCATTACCTTTCGAATATCCATCAAGGCCATGCCTTATGGACATCTGAGAACATAAATCTCATAGTTGGTATCTCTACGTAGTGGCTCCCTAAATCATTGTAATATTGGATGGGTGAAAACCATCGACTGATGGTACGTTGTTTCATATTCATCCATAAATGATATCTACAATGAGTCTAACAACTCTGGAACCTTGTTAAGAAACTGTGAACTCAATCTTCTGTTGAGAGTGTCATCCACCACCATTCCCTTCCAATAAGTACAAAAA
Source organism: Viscum album (assembly GCA_963277665.1). Classification (NCBI taxonomy): domain Eukaryota; kingdom Viridiplantae; phylum Streptophyta; class Magnoliopsida; order Santalales; family Viscaceae; genus Viscum; species Viscum album. Next base: position 1,283,059,931 of record OY728127.1, read on the forward strand.
ATCTCAAATTCATTTTCTTATAATAACTCTAGACATATCCTATTTATTAAGTTTATATCCATATGAAAAAATATATAATTAAGAATCTTGTGGTCATAGTTGACAAAAAAAAGGATTTACCATCCGGTAGTTTTGCCACATCTTCCACGAGAAGTCTACCGATTCTAATTCAAGATCTTAGGTCATGTATATCATCTCATGTATTTTCAACTGTAGTGATCCATATGAAAACACTACTTTCTCCTGCATCATGATATAACCATACCTCATTCTAAAAAATTCGTATGACACCACACACTCGACACCCTCCCCTAGAAATATCAATATCGGAGTGCTCATCAATCTCTACCTAAACTACTAAAAACTATCCTTTCACATCTAAGTCCACAAAAATAATACCCATTTCATGTCAATGATTTCAATAGTGCCGCTACTATGGAAAGGTTTTGAACAAAACTCTTATAGTACCCAACAAAACCAATGAAACTCTACACCTTGGAAACACTCATGGGTTGTTCCCAAGGAATCACTACCTCTGTCTTTTCTAGATCCACTACTACTATGGAAATATAAATAACAAATACACAAAAATGGAACTCTACTATCCATAACTTAAATTTAAATATATTACCTTAAATCTAGTGGTTTAGGAGTGTGTCCATTACAATTCTAATGTTTTTCATTTCCTCCACCAAAGACGTTGAGTACAATAGTATCTCATTAATGAAGACCACCGTGAACTGATCTAAGTAAAGCTGGAAGATATTGTTTATGAGTCCCATGAACACTTCCAGGGCATTTGTTACACCAAAAGTAATCACTAATACTCATAGTGTTTGTAAAGACACCAAAAAATATTCTCTAGTATATCCCCATCCCTCACTTGAGGCTGGTGATTTCCAGATCTGAGATCTATATTTGGGAACCACTGAAAAACATTTAACTATTCAAAGAGCTCATCGATCCATTATAGTGGACACATATTATTCATGGTTACATGATTCAGGCATTGTAAGTCCTCACAAAACCTAAAGCTCACATATACCTTTTTGGAAAAAAACACTAGGGTAGCCTATGGTGAATCACTAGGTCTCACAAAGCCCTTCCTCTAAAAATCCTCCAATAGTACCCTCACCTCTTGAAGCTCTGCGGGATCCATATGATATTATAATGTAGATATCAGTTTCATCCTATTATATAGATCAATGAAATATTTTATCTCCCTTTGGGGAGTTAATCATTGAAGATCCTTGGGAAAGATTCCCTCATACTCAACCACAACAAGAAACTGGGGACTCATATCATCTAATTCAATGTGTTTTTGGCTATCCAACATATGTGTGATCAATAACACCATCTTCTGTCTAAATCTATACTATGCTACATGTGTTTCGTTTTCAACAAGAAAGGAAAATTGGGTCCCATCACTACAAAAAAATCACACTCTGCGCCTAAAATAGCCAATATGAGCATAGGCTATGGATAACTACTCCACCCTAAGAATTACGTCAAAAGGCCAAGATTCCACTACCAAGATATCTAAACCGAAACTCTCACCACCAATATTATTGTCACACCATCAGCACTAGTTTTTTATCAATGAATCCCCTCCCTTGGGAGTCCCTAAATGTAAGGTTTTAGTAATTTATTCCATAGGAATTACTCATCTCAAACAAGGGTCATGGAAAGAAAATAATGACTAGTACCTATATCTATTAAAACTATTAATAAGTTGGAAGAGAAAAATTTAATACCTCTGATCAACCCTATAGTCGAGGAGCCATAGGCCTCTATATCCTATAGCTGGCCACATCCCTATCCAATAGCTCCATGTACCTGTCGTGGACCTCCTTGGGGTGGTGATAGTAATTCGTCAAACCTCCACCCACCTCCTACATCCATTCCCACTCCTCTACCACATCCACTACCTAGAGGAACACCGTGTTACTTCCTATGCCACTATCTTGGAGATCCCATGACCATCTCATTATTGGGTGTTTGATAGTTTAGGAAATCTCAAGCCAAATTTCCACGACCACCACAGGAGAAACACAACATGTCCTTCAGCTGACTCACTCTACACTGGGAGACATTTGTAAGATTTGGTGTACTAGAACCAATTAGGTGTACATTAATTAAATGGATATTTAATGTATTTAAATATTGAACATCTTATTAAATATTTTTCATTGTTCAGCATAACTATGATGTAATAATGTCTTAGAGTAATTGTTGCATTGATAAGGTCATGGAAGTTCCCCGCTATGATGAGATCCCTAAAATGAAATCATAATATTCTTAAATATAGAACTATGGTTGGATGACATACTATTATGGGACACATATCATGAAGATTGTTAGGTGTGAGTACTCGTAATCATATGAGTCTTCCTCTCCTGAAGTTCTCATTTGGTAATCTCCAAGATAGAAGATTATGAGAACAAACTCGCTAGTAGAAATTTTGTTTTCTTTTTTGTCATCATATATTTCTATCTTCAACCGTGTGTAATGATTCTTAGACATTAATATTATCATTAATATGTTTCATGACTTTTTAACTTTTATTTACTGATGAAAGTCATCATGCAGACAGTTGGTGGGAAGTAGGGTACATTGGGTGCGTCACTAGTGGCATTTTATTAATGGATAAGTTGAGGAAGGATATGTCCCTTCCATTTATGGAAGTTGATATCTCTTCCATTTTATTTAAATAGAACCGTCATGTGAAATTCCTTTGCCATGGTATAACTATGAGTTTATTTCATGTAGTCAAAGAATAACACATGAAGCAGAAAAGATGATGACACTATCATTAAACATTCTTGATGAGATATTGTGACAAAGGGATTATATTACACATTGATCATTCATATGTGGATGTTGTTTTTGTGACATTAAGTTCTTTCTCTTGGTTTCCTTGACTCATATCTAGAGAGAACTCTTGGAATTTAGGTAGGCCCGCCTAATACCAATGAGAAAGAATCCTAGAGGGACAAACACTAAGTGTTTTTGGTTGTCTTGGTTAAATTTTATTTTAATTTTATAAATAAATATTGATCTCAATACAATGGACCCATTTTATTCATGTGAAAATGATTGTATAAATTAAATAAATATTTATTCACCAGATTGGGGGTAAAATATATTTATTTATTTAATTGAATATTATATAAATATTTATTTACTAGTTTGTATAGAAAATATTTATTAAAGGAATAAATTATTTATTTTTTTATTCAGGTGTTCAATAAATGGAAGTGGAGCTTCAGAGGACCCAGACCAGTTTGGTAGTAAAATAATTATTTTCGAGCAGGTAATTAATTATTTAACTAGTTTTAACAAATTAAAATAAAGCTGCTATTATTTTGGATGAAGAATATTATTTATAATTCTGTTTTGTGCAATTTATAGCACCATAAATAATGACATGGTATTATTATTAATATCACGAATTTTCTCAAATTTTATTAATGTATTTAATTGCTCTTACTGAAAATAAATATTTTAATTAAAGAAACATGTTAATAAATAAACACAAACGTCTATTGTGCCATGTACCGAATGGCACACTCGGTGAATTGAGAATTGTTGAGCTAAACAATTTCTCTCTCAAATCCTCTTCCCAACCCTCTCATGAAAGTGATACGTTCATAAAGTTGAAGAAAAAGCGATCAAGAATTACTGACATAAGACACTCGCATAACCACGCAAGCACACAGAGAATGACTGGTGTCGATTGGAGTCTATCAGAGAATGTGTGGTTCTCCGTTAGAGGGATTCTAGTTTGGATCCTTTCAAGTGCAAAAATATAATCTCGAAGGGTCATTCTAGATGATGAACATCATCAATGAAGAAAATTATAATGATCCAGGTATTATTTTCATTGGTAATTAATAAAATTAAGTATTAACATGATTCTAAAGATCCTCTCTGAATGTTTCGAGCCTCTTCCTTCTTTATATAAATCTTTGATTATATTTTATGGAGACAATTTATCATCGTATTGATCCCGGAATAATCAGAGATTATCTTGAAATCAATGTTGGGTGTCAGCCCAACCATGCTTCTACTGTGCCCGAAACATTCAAGTGGCATTAGAGCGGTTACATCATTGTTTAAAATTATTTAAATATTTTATAGATGATTTACTCATTTAATAATACAGTTTTTTCAATTCATGTCAATCGTTCTGAAAATCTGATTCTACATATCCATTCCTCCACTTTTGTTACGCATTAACCTTAGAGAAATTATATTTTCTTTTAATTTTGATTAAAATAAATCTAAGGATATCATCTGGAGGTGCCAAAGGTTCTAGGTCGTACAACACGTAAACATAAGACATGTATTTTTCAATAAACTCCATTTAGAAAATGTTCAATACACTAGGTCTAGTCTACCAAACCATGTTATGAATTTAGAGTTTGTCTAAGTCTTAATGACTCCGTGTGTTGACAAGCAACTTGTGGCATGCAGTTTCCAGATTACAAGTCATGTGGCCTAAAGGACAAGACATGTAGTCACTTTGGGTTGCGGTTAGACTGTGTACTTTATACACAGCTTTCTCGGCTAGAGATCTTATAATAGGTAACTGCAAGGCGTGTGGCCTACTGTACACTCCACGTACTCCAATATTTCTGAAGTACACTCACATGACGTTTCATCGGGCGTGTACTTTGGATAGATGGTAAAAAATAGTAAACGCCATGTAGTTGGAATTACATTCTAGGTACACATCTAAATTATATAGATTCAATATAATTTATTATTATATTATACAAACCCTAGAGACGTGTACCACCATGTAGGTGTAAAGATGAGGCACAACACGTGATCGATGTTTTATATATATGTATTTAATTTAACATCTATGTAATGTTCATTTCTATTCATTGGGTAGTTATGAATAGGAATTCACCATGTTTCCTCCAATGAACAAGTTACATACAGTGATAAATTTAAATGAATTTTTTTGTTTGAAATTCTTATGGATGATAATATCAAGGAAATTCAGTAAAGGGATTAGGATAAAAAAATTATTGATTAAATTTGATAATCAATTGATTCAAGCATGATTTATCATAAACAATAATGATTATAAAATTCAATGCCTGTTTTATTTAGGTTTAAATATTGTTGAATGTATGGATGATCAGGAGCTAGACCAAGACCTTTGTTTTTGGGTGGTTTCTTGTAAATTAATTATTTAAATTAAATGTGTTGGCCTATAAGCCTTCTTCTCATTAATATGTACGGACCGTATGCCCAATGTTTATTTTAGGTAAAACTTCCTATTTACCCCTCAACATCATGTGATGTAAAATAAAATATATTTAATTAATGAAACTCCCAAGCTAGTGTAGGCAGTTCAAGCTCGATCCAAGATAAAACCAATACCAGGAGATACAGAGGTGGACAGGTGGAAAGCTGTAAACACGAACCAATAAGGTTCATGATGTTTCTCTCCTAGTTCAGCATTAGTTTATCATCTTCTAGATAAACTAAAATTTTTAAAATCTCACCATAATTCCATTTTTTCAATTTCTTTTTTTATCGTTATGGATTATTTTTCACGATCATATAATTAATAAATTAAACAAGCATGAATGATATAACTAAAATAAACCATACCTATGCGTAAATATTATCAAGACATGGTAAATCACATAGGTAAGTTCCACATAATATTAAAAACAATTTTATAATGATAATAATAAATTCATACATTAGAGATAAAAATCCCTCAACTAAAATATTGTGTCAGACCAAGCCTTTAGTTACTTGATTAAGGGAAAAAATAAATAAAACTTTGTGTTTGACCAACCCTTATTGTGAAACATAATTTTATAAAGTAATCCCTTATGAAAGGTGTTGGGAAAAAATCCCTCAAGGCATCATTGAAGTACTTTTGAGGTGATTGTGTTTGTTGAAAAGGTGAACATCTGAGTTGTGATTGTTGACAAAGAAAACCATGACATATAAATTTGTTTACAAAGGGGATTTCATGGTAGAATACCGAGTTCAAGATCTATGCTCAACAATCCATGTTTGATTCATGAATGTCGATAAAGGTATGAATGATCTGGAGGCGGCATAAAAAGAACAGATACGAGGTGGCGCCGTTTTCTGGTGTTTGCAAAAATTTTGGGCCTGAAAATCGACAAATGAAGAAAAGTGGTTTTTGGAAAAGGGAATTGCACGCTGTGTACATGAAGGATTGGAAACTTGTGCGCCATATGTTTTTCATGATCAGATCATCAAAATATCGCAAAGGGATAAGTGTCACGCATGTATTGGTGGTGTCGCGCAGGTTACTTGTGCGCCGTGAAGAGACTTGCACACTAATGCCTTGGATGTTTGAGAACTTGCGCGACTATGGTTTTTCAAGATCAGAAGATCAAAATATGGCAAAAAAACTGTTTGTGCACGTTTGGAAGTGGGTCGCGCAAATGACTTGTAGGGGAAGAGACCTGCGCGCCGAGACTTGCGCGCCGAGGGAGACTAGCGCGCCACTGTGCAGGGTGGTCAAATTGCCTATAAATATTGGACCACCCCTCCTCATTCTACACCGGATTTCCTAAATTTGAAGATTCAGAGCCCCCGTCGCATAGGTGTGGAAGTCGTACGGGTGGTGGTGTGTTGCGCAAGTGGGACTTGCGCGCTAGAGTAGGAAGTTGCGCGCCAAGGGTGAGTTGCGTGCCTGAGGTGGTTTAGGCGAGGAAGGAAGTGAGTCGCGCAGGTTTTTATTTGAAGAAGCTTGAGTCGCGCAGGTAGTTAAGGAATACTTGTGCACCAGTTGTGACTTGCGCACCGATACTTGCGCACCGAGATTTACTTTTGTGCCATGTGAGGTTTATTTCCAGTAGTGATTTTCGGGTTTCATGGGAGATGGATGTTTTCCCGATACCTTCAGTGCAAAGAGATATTCATCTACAGGTGAATTTTGTATCTCAACAGAGCATCTACATACAGAGGAAGATGCATTCTTTCATGCAAATGAAGAGACCTATAGGTCTATGAACTGTGAGTGGATCCTTTTCAGAGCAGTGATCAAAGGGAGAGGAAGAAGGTGATCCTCTCCACCAGTAGTGAGCCAGAGAAAGAGAAACAGGGAGTGACCCTTGGGAATGAAGTGAGCTAACCCTAAATCTTGTAAAGGTATTGAGCCTGGGATAGAGTGATTGTACCAGAACCTTGTATCCACAACTAGTGAAGTTTAGTGGAATTTGGTATGACCGGAAACATGTCGGCGTATTCTCCTTAGACATAGCCCAGGAAGGGTGAACCAAGTAAAATTCGTTGTGTCTTGTGCATTCTTTAATTTCTGTTTACATTGTGAAACAGGAAAGAGAGAGAAGAGTGTTTTGCTTAATAACAAAACAAGATTAGAACGGGAATTAATTTTAAAATTAGTCATACCTTGATTCACCCCTCCCCCCCTCTCAGGGTATTCATCCTTGTGGACCTAACAATTGGAATCAGAGGGAATGGTTGTTATTAGTTCTTCTCTCAATGTAGGTCACCAATCATAAAGGGATTCCGATATTCGACGGGAAAAAATTTCAGATATGGAAGAATCAGATGCAACACTACTTCAGATCTTTGGGAATGGATGTATTCACAGTTGAAATGCATGGCATAATAGCAGATATTAATACTGGCGCATTATCAGAAGCTGAACGTAGAGAATTGGAGGTAAAGATGTAAGTGTTGTGGAATATGTATGAAGATCTAAAGATGAACCAGAATGAGTCTGTTGATGCATTCTTTGACGGGGTAAATATTGTTGTGGAAGATATGGGAGGTCTTGGTGAAGTCATTGAAGACATAAAGCTCGTAAACAAAATATTGAGGAAGCATCCACCTCGGTTCAATCTGAAAGTTTCTATTCTAGAAGATAAAGATCCCAAAGAGCTGACACTGGACAACATGCAGAGTACCTTGGTTGCATATGAGATGAGTAATGATGAAAATGAGGCTGTGGAAAAGGGAAAATCCAAAGAGATGGCATTTAAGGCCACGAAAAATCTCACCATTGAATATTCTCAGGAAGAAGAAGTGACAGATGAGGTTATTTCATTCCTTTCCTCAAATATTCAAAGAGGGAAAGGAATGTTCAAAGGGAAACTTCCACTCGCTTTCTTTAGATGTGGAAAAGTTGGTCATCTTGCTGCACGATGCCCCAATAAGTTTCAAGAAAAAAATTATGAAGATGAATTCAAAATTCCCAAGAAGAAGTCATCGGAATTTGTGAAAAGGAAGAAACAATTCAAGAGAAATTTTTTCAAGAAGAAGAATCTTCTTTCACAAGAATTTGAATGTTCAGATGAGTATGAGGATGAAGAGGTTGAGGAGATAGAAAATTGCAGAGATCGTGGGGTAAATTCCTTGGTGGAAATTGTTGGTAGTTCTCATAAAAAGGAAGAAGCTGACAGTGAAGAAGAAGAAGAAATTTCAGGGAGAGTTGATATGGAAGTCGAATTAGAACCAGCTCTTGAAGAGATAGACGTTTGGAGATCCAAAATGAAGAAAGCCAATAAAGTGGTTCGTGATGCCAAACTCCATATCCAACAATTGGATGAAGAAAAGTCTGAGCTGTTAGAAGAAATTGAAAAAAATAAATTCCTCAGCACCAGAGAACTCAGAAAATAGTATTGAGCATAAGCTTAAAATTGAGGAACAAAAGAAGGAAATTGATTGTTTGACTAACATAGGAAAGCAGCAGGTCAGACGTATCAAAGAGATTGAAGAAGAAGTGGTCATTCTGTAATGAAAAATAAAGGATCATGAAAAACTCTTGACCCCCAATGTGATATCAGAAAATCAGGCCATTCAGAAGATAGGGAAGATGAAATAGGAGGCTCGTAGTTCAGTAGGAGTGAAGCAGTAAGAAAGCTCAAATGCTAAGGTTGATTCAGGTCTTGATAAGGAACAAAAATCTTTGGTTTTTGATGTCAGACCGCAAGCACCCATCCTGAAATTGAAGTTTGATTTGGGCACAAAACAGATTCAGAATATTCAGAGATCCCAAATGGAAAATCATAGTGTTGAAGTAACACGAAGGAATGCACCTTATATCAGGTTTTATTGTTGTGGGAAGATGGGACATTCACAGTATGTGTGTTCCATAGCCAAGAGATATAGAAGGGAACAAGAACAGAGGTGGTATCCAAATAGGGAACAGTTTTCCAGAACATATTTCGAAGGACACTGTTTTGTGTGTGGAATATTTGGACACATGGCTAGGTACTGTAATTCGACCATACATAGAAATGAGACAAAGACGAATCAAAATGTTCGCAAGTATCAGATCAATAAACCCACAGGTGAGTTAAAAATGCAGAATATATTTACAGATTTGCATGATGAAGTTGGTCCATCATACTCTAAGAAAGAATAGAAATCTCAGTCTATGCCGAGTGGGAAGACAAAAGTTTGGAAAAAGAAGAAGAAAGAAGAAAAGGCAGTAGTCGTAGAAATTTCCCTTAATGCGTCAGATCGTTCAGGAATATGGATCCTTGACAGTGGTTGCACATCCCATATGACAAGGAATAAGGATATAATTAAAGACATAAAATATGACAAAGATAGAGTTTTCAAGTTTTGGAATGATGAAGTGCTGAAGATTTTTTGTTTCGGAAAGGAAAAATTTAGGGGCAAACAAATAAGATGTGTTGTTGTTTTAGTAGTAGAAGGGCTTAGTCATAACATACTTAGTGTCAGTCAATTATGTGACTATGGGCACTCTATTCGATTTACCAAGAAGATGCGTATTATGAAAGAAAAACATAGAGCAGTTGTTCTACAAGGAAAAAGGACAAAGAGAATTTTTTACCTTGTAAGTGGAGAAGAAGATTTGTGTCTTTTATCCAGAGTGGAAGAAAACCAGCTGTGGCATAAGTGACTTGGACAACTGTGTCAACCATCCATGGAAGATCTGGTATAATGTGACGATGCTAGAGACCTTCCCAAACTATCACGTGATCGTACTCATACATGAGATACTTTTCAAAAAGTTAAGATCATCAAAAAGACATATAGGCCAAAGGAACAGAAGTCAACCAGAGTGCTTGAATTGGTGCATGCTGATGTATGTGGACCTATCTCACCATGATCCATAAATGGGAAAAAGTACTATGTTCTTTTCATTGCTAATTTTAGCAGAATGGCTTGGGTATTTGTCATTACCCATAAGAAAGAGTTGTCCAGTTGTATCAAGCAGTATAGGAGGTAATCAGAAAGGATTCTTGGGTAGAAAATTCTGATGTTTCGTATTGATAATGGTCCGGAATTCACAAACTGTCAAGTCGAAGACTATCTCGAGAAACACGAAATAAGGAATCAAGTTTCATCAGTGAGAACTCACCAACAGAATGGAGTGGTTGAAAGGAAAAATCGGATCATCAACAACATGGACAGAACAATGCTTATTGATAAATACCTACCAGAGAAATTTTGTAAGGAAGCAGGTTTGACATCAGTCTATATTTTGAACAGGTCTCTCTTGTGTCCGAAGTAAGGGAAGACTCCGTATGAACTGTGGTGCGGAACGAATCCAACGTTGAAATACTTTCGAATTTTGGATGTAAGTGTTTCATTCACAACAAATAAAATAACAGGAAGTTTGAGGCACGAGGAGATGAGGGGATATTCCTTGGCTACTCAAGGAAAAGTAATGTATATAAATGCGTCAAAAAAAGGCTGGAAAAAATTGTTTAGAGGAATGATGTCACTATCATCGAAAATGAATAGAATGCTCAACGACCTAGTGAACAGTTTTTGGATGAAAGTGATGATGAGGTAAGCGACACTTGGGAAGTAGAATTGGAAAATGCTGACTCAGAAGGAGATACAGATGATGAATAAGAAAGTGTCATGTCTGTGTCTGCAATGAAGCCAAAGAGTCGAGCTAAAATTGATAGGCAAAATATTATTGGTGATCAGTCAGCTCTAGTTCAGACTCGAAGAATGAAGTCATTATAGAAAACATCATTTATATCTCAGGTGGATCCGAAATGTTATTACGATTCAGCTGAAGATGAAAACTAGGTTCAGTATATGAATGAAAAACTTGATCAATCGAGAAGAACTAGATATGGGAGATAGTTTCGAGACCAGCAGACAAGAATGTCATCAGGAGTAAATGGGTCTATCGCAACAAGATGAATGAAGATGGAATTGTGATTAGAAATAAAGAACGGATAGTGTGCAAGGGATACTCCCAGATAGAGGGAATAGATGTAGATGATACATTTGCACCGGTTTCAAGGATAGAGATAATCAGATTCTATAGTAGTGCAAAGAAAGTTCAACGTGATCCAGATGGATGTCAAATCCGCATTCTTGAATGGGGTTCTGGAAGAAGAGGTTTACACTGAGCATCAAGATGGTTTTCTCATTCATGAGGATGATAACAATGTTTGTAGGCTGAATAAGTCATTGTATGGGATGAAACAAGAACCAAGAGCATGGTACTCAAGTCTTGAGCAGTACTTGAAGAAGCTTGGTTTCCAGCATGGGGGAGTTGATTACAATCTTTATTTCAGTAATGAAAGTAATCAAAGGATGATGGTTTTGGTTTTTGATGATGACATAATATTTGGTAGATCAGATGAAGCTCAGTGCAGACAGTTCTCCAAATTCATGAAAAATGAGTTTGAAATGTCAATGATTGGAGAGCAGGCATTTTTTATTAGTTTACAGGTGACACAAGGAAGTAAAGGAACTTTCATTTCTCAATCCAAATAGGCCAAGGAGGTTCTAATAAGGTTTGTAATGGATAATTCCAAGGATATGAAGACTCATGTTTCTACCTGAATAAAATTATCAAAATATGCAGATGGAAAGGCAGTTAATATCACAAAATACAGGAAAATTATTGTAAGTTCTCTATATTTGACCGCAACAAGGACTGACAATGTTTTCTCCAAATGCCAAGTAGCAAGATATCAGAGTGATCCCAAGGAAATCCACATGCTTGCAGTAAAAAATAATATTTCGGTATATCAAGGGCATAGTGGACTTCGTCTTGACATATTCTGAAAAATCTCAAACATAGTTATTGGGATATACTGATGCAGACTGGGCCGGTTTAGGGGATGATATAAAATCAATGTTAGGTGGTTCATTCTATCTTGGTGGATTCTGTATTTCTTGGCATAGCAAGAAGAAAGATTTCATTTCATTGAGCACTGCGGAAGCTGAGTATATTGAGTCCACTCAATCAATCACACCGTTATTGTGGATGAAGTAGTAGCTTGAAGATATGGGAGTTGAAGTGAAGTCTCCGATCGGAATCCAGTGTGATAACTCATGTTCTATAAATCTCTTCAAAAATCTCGTTCATCACTCACGGAAAAATCACATTGAGATAAAGTATCATTTTATCAAGGAGAAGGTTGAGCAGGGAATCGTGAAGTTGGAGTATGTGCCTACAGAGCTACCGGTTGCAGACATTCTAACAAAGGCCTTACCCAAGGAAGCTTTTGAGAGTCATCGACTAGCTCTGGGAGTTCAGTCGACTCTCCACACTTAAAATAGTGTGGATGTGGAACCCCACCCCCTCTCCCCGAGGTTTGATGTGTTTTCCCTAATGTGATGATATGTGTTCTTTACTCTGTTATAGACTGCAAAGTAGTGACCTTTGGGTTCATTGACAAAGGGGGAGAAAATAGTTATTGTTCAAGGGGGAGATAGTGTGGCAAGTTGATAAATCATTATTGATATGGGGAGAAGCTGACAAGTGGAGCAGCTAGATATGGGGAGAGCATTGAAAAGGGGGGGAGCGTTTTAAATCTGACGATGCTATAAGTGATCGATCAAAGAATAGACATCATGACAGCTGAGGATCTTGAAAAAAGCTAAAGAGAGATGTTGGAATGTGGTAAGAAGATTACCAAAAATTGGTATCAGTTTGGAAAAAATTGGTATTATTTTGGTTTCAATAGTGGTTTTCAGAGATGAAGTGATTCATTGATAAAATTTTTATTTACTCTTTTTTCTCACACCGAGCATTGCTCATATGGGCATAGAGTATGTGTTGAGTAAATCCTTGATCTCTATCAGAATCGCAAAATGTGAATGGTGGATAAAGAATCAACGATGTATCCTTTTATAGAAAAGTTTTCAACAAACCCAAAGGGGGATATTGTTGGAAAATAAATCCCTCAAGGCATCATTGAAGTATTTTTGAGGTGATTGTGTTTGATGAAAAAGTGAACATCTGTGATGTGATTGTTGACAAAGAAAACCATGACATAAAAATTTGTTGACAAAGGGGATTTCAGGGTGGAATGTCGAGTTCCAAAGTTATGGTCAATGATCCATTTTGGATTCAAGAACGTCGATAAAGTCATGAATGATCTAGAGGAGACATAAAATGAATAGATACAAGGTGGCACTGTTTTATGGTGTTTTCCAAATTTTTGGGCCTCAAAATCTATAAATGAAGAAAATTCATTTTTGGAAAAGGTATTTGAATGCCATGTACATGAAGGCTTGGAAACTTGCGCGACATATGTTTTTCAAGATCATATCATCAAAATATGGAAAAGGGTTAAGTGTCGCGCAAGTATTGGTGGTCTCGCACAGGTGACTTGCGCGCCATGGAGATACTTCCGCACCGATTCCTTGGAAGCTTGAGAACATGTGGGACTATGGTTTTTCAAGATCATAAGATCAAAATATGGCAAAGGAAAGAGGTTCATGCAAGATTGGAAGTGGCTCGTGCAAGTGACTTGTAGGGGAAGAGACCTGTGCACCGAGACTTGCGCGCTGAGGGAGACTAGCGCGCCGCCGCACAGGGTGGTCAAATTGCCTATAAATACTGGACCACCCCTCCTCATTCTGTACCAGATTTCAACACATTGAAGATTCAGAGCACCCGCCGCGCAGGTGTTGATGTCGCGCAAGTTGTGGTGTGTCGCGCAAGTGGGACTTGCGCGCCACAGTAGGAAGTTGCGCGCCAAGGGTGATTTGGGCACATGAGGTGGTTTCGGAAAGGAAGGAAGTGAGTCGCGTAGGTTTTGAGTTGAAGATACTTGGGTTGCGCAAGTAGGTGAGGAATACTTGCGCTCCAGTTGTGACTTGCGCACAGATACTTCCGCGCAGAGAATGAATTGTGTGCCAAGTAATGTTTATTTCCAGTAGTGATTTTCGGGCTGCGTGGAAGCTGGATGTTTGCCCGATACCTTCGGTGATAAGAGATATTCATCTACTGGTGAAATTTGTAAATCAATAGATCATCTACCTACAGAAGGAGATGTATTATATCATGAAAATGAAGATACCTACAAGTCTATAAACTGTGAGTGGATCCTTTCCAGAGAAGTGAGAAAAGGAAGATGAAGAAGGTGATCCTCTCCAGCGGCAGTGAGCCAGAGAGAGAGAAACAGGGAGTGACCCTTGGGAAAGCAGTGAGCTGAACCTAAATATTATAAAGGCAGTGATCCTAGGACATAGTGACTGTACTAGAACCTTGTATCAACAGCTAGTGATGTTTAGTATAATTTGGTATGACCGGAAACTTGTTGGCGTATGCTCCTTGGGCGTAGCCCAGCAAGGGTGAACCGAGTAAAAATCAGTGTGTCCTGTTCATTCTTTAATTTCTGTTTACATTGTGAAACAGGAAAGAGAGAGAAGAGTGTTTTTCTTAACAGTGAAACAAGATCAGTACAGGCGTTAATTTTAAAATTATTCATACCCTAATTCACCCCCCCCCTCTCAGGGTATTCAGTCTTGTGGACCTAAAAAAGGACTCAGGATGACTTTGCCATATTAAATCAAGAAGCGTTTCCCTTTCTAGTCATGGTGTAATATTGGATGTAATATTTGTGGAAATAGAATTTCCTGATTTCAGGATTGGGGAGTCCACTCAACAGATCAAGGAGCTGCTAGCTCATAGTTTTCAAAGACATACCGACCTAAATACCTTCTAATAGCTTTGCCAACCCTTTTTGGGGTTATGCGAAGGTAAATATGGATCCTTCCCACTATAATTTAATGGACACTAGACATTTTGAGATAAATGGTGAGGGCTGTTGGGACTTGGTAAAATAGTGGGAGACTTAATAAAAATAATTATTTTTTATAAAATTTAATCAATAATGTACTAATGATATGATCTTTTAATTTTAGAATAAAAATTACTATCTTTTCAACCAGACTATACCTATGATCAATTCAGGACAAAGGCAACATCCTCACTGACAGTAACTTCCCGGAACGGTTTAGATGCCATCGGGTTATCCTATGCCAAGAATAGAAGTCTTAGGTTCTGGAGTCAGCATTACATAATCCTCCTTCCAAATAAGTGAGTGATGAGGATTTCCTGGTCTATGAGAAACATATCAACAATGCTTTCAAAGTTTAATTTTTGATGTTATCATCATGTTCTAGTGGGTTGATGAAGTCTAATGAAAACATGGATGCTTATAGAATTCTCGACAACCTATGTTGTCTTTACTAGGAGAGAGAAAGACAAGAAATGTTTTAGATCACTAAGACACTCATTCAGAGTGATCATGGAGAAGGTTCCAATGCTAGGCCACATGTACTCATGCTCATTAGCTACAATTAGAACCTGGAGGTTCTAAGGTTTAAACTCCCTAAAGAAATGGACACCGATCATAGTCTCACATCACTCCATCAGATCATATCTAACATTATTGTCCATTTCAATCTGAACTACAATGAGAAGTTTCTATCTGATATTCTTATCCTCATTCTCTATGTGCACAAAGTTATGATGTGAAAAAATACAGTTTTCATTAAGATGAATAAGAGGAAAGGTAAGGTGAAGAGACTTTTTTCCCAAAGCTTCTTTACGACCCTCCATGCAATGGAAGATAAAAGTGGAGGTAGGGGAACAAAAGGCTTTTTGTTTCACATGTGCAAAGAAGGCCCACTGGAAGAAGAGTTTCACCCAGCCTATGAATCAAGGGGAATCTTCAGGTGCAATTTTTATCGAATGCAATAAATCTATTTCTAAAAATTAGGTATTAGATACAGCTTGTGGTGCTCACCTATGTATCCAAATACAGGAACTAAGTAGATTCAAGAAGATTTACTGAGGAGAGGTAGATATATGAGTAGAAAACAGACCCAGACTTGCTACTCTAGCTGTCAAGGATTAACTCCTCACGTTTCCAAATGGGATGATCTTGGGGATAAAGGGTTATTATTATGTGCCTTATGTTACTAAACACATTGTTTCTGTCTCTAGATTAGATACAGATAGAAATTTTTTTATGTTTTTAAATGAATGTTCTTCATTTTACAAATATAACATTTTTTTTGGAAGGTAACGTTTATTAAATGGTCTTTACATGTTATATTACACAAAATAAGTAATGTAAATTGTTTACAAATAAACATCACATGACTCATACCACACCCATCTTTGGCATAACCCACTTGGTCATGTAAATGAAAAATTCATGACAAAGTTACATCAAGAGGGATATTTATATTCCTCCAAACTAAAACCACTTGGGGTATGTCATGCATGATTATAAGGAAAAATGACCAAATCCCCACTAAGGGGGAAAAGAGAAAGGGATAAATAACTTCTTAAATTGTTTCATACCGATGTGTTTGGACCATTTATAGTAGAACAAAGGGGAGGGTACTCATACTACATAACATTTACAGATGATTTTAGTAGTTATGGATATATTTATATACTTAATGAGGTATAAGTCATATTTTTTTGGATAAGTTCAAAGAATACAATATGACGTTGGGAATCAGCATGGTAAGAAGATTAACAAACTCCGCTCTGTTCGAGGTGGATAATATCTTAATGAATACATCATTGATTACATATGGTAGTTTGGGATCCTATCCCAACTCACCCCTTCATACACACCCCAGTGGAATGGTGTGAGAGAAAGGAGGAACCAAACCTTGTTGGACATGGTGAGATCAACGATGAGTCAAGCGAGTCTTCTATTATCATTTTTGGGATATGTGTTACCAAAAGTGGTGAACATACTAAACCAAGTACCAACTAAATCGATAAATGGTATTCCATACGAGTGTTGTAGTGTAAAGAAAACCATATTATATTATTTACATGTGTGGGGAAGCTATGTGTTTGTTATGGCCTCTTCAGGTAACCAACATGAACCTCGAGGAAAAAAGTGTACCTATATAAGATTCCCTAAGGAAACATGGGGATATTACCTAATGTTTTAGGGTTGTTGTCCTAAAAACCAACTATTTTGTACTTTGATTACATGAATGTTCACATATTATATATTGTTAATTGTTCTGCATGATTATAATATAATAATGTCCTGGAATATTTGTTGCATTAATAAGGTCATCGCAGATCCCTGCTATGATGAAAACCTTGAAATGCTATGAAAAATATTCTTAAATAATGTTCTGTGGTTGGATGACATACTATGATAGGACACATAGTATACAGACCGTCAAGTGTGAGTACTCGTAAGAAGATGAGACTCTCTCTCATGGTGTTCGCACTTAGTAATCTCCAAGAAGGGAGATTATGAGAACTGGAACACCAGTAGCAATTCCACATGTTTTGGTGTCATCGGATATTTCTATCTGCGAGCATGTGTAATGGTCCTGGGACTAGAAGATTATCATTAACTCATGTCATGACTCATGCACTTAGATTTTATGATGAAAACTATCATGGAGATAGTTGACGGGAGGTAGGGTATGTTTGGTGTGTCACGAATGACATGTTGTAAATGGATAAGTTGAGGAAGGATTTTTCCCTACCATATTTATGGAAATAGATATCTCAGGCCCTTTTATTGAAATAGAACTGTTGAACAAATTCCATGGCCATGGTGACACGATGAGTTTATTTCTGGAAGTCAAAGAATGATAGATCAAGCCTATAGGTTTATGAAACATCCATGAAACATGCTTGATTGGATATTGAGAAAAAGTGATTAAATTACACAGTAAGAATTCGTATGAGGTGACATGTCAATGCAGCATCATCTTCATTCTCTTGGGTGCCTTGACCTGTTGCTAGACAGTAATCTTGGACTTTAAAAATCTCGCCTAATGCCAACGAGAAAGAGGCCTAGAGGGTCACACACTAAGTGTATCCAAGTATCTCAAGTAGAATAAAGATTATTCATGTACGTAGTTTAATAATTATTTAAGGAATCCTAAAATGTTTTAATGATGTATGAATAAGGAAATGAAAAACAAGATATACATGTCGTGTATTAATTATTACAGACCATGTAGTTTTTCATGGAAAACAAGTACACTCCATGTATTAATAATTACATGCCATGTAGTTTTCATTTTGGAAAGGAAATGAAAAACAAGTACATGGCGGGAATTAATGATTACTTGATGTGTAGTTTTATGGAAAAAAAAGTACATGACGTGTATTGATGAATACATGTCGTGTAGTTTTCTAGTCAACATTTTGAGGATTTAATATTGTTTTATAAAATGATATTTATTATAATAAGTGTGGGTGCATGTCAAGGAATTAATTATTCGACATGGGGGTTTTCAATAAGAGTCAATGAAATAAATAAAATGCGTAACATGTATATTTATTTTCATAAATCTACAAACTCAAACCCGATTATAAATATCTCACAACCCCAACTCTTTTCCCATAAGAGAATCGTTGTGCACAAGATTTCTGGAGAATAATTTCAAGGCCGAAAGAACCTCTTCATCCAAGAACACACTCAAGATCGAGAGAGATCCTCTTAATCGGATAAAGAAGATCTAAGGTGGGCTACTCAAGAAAAGGTTTCTTCACCCTAGCACCCAAATACTCCTTTGGCGACGTCAAGAGATACATGGTGCACGTGTGGATCACCTCTAGGGGAACACTACCCTTGGAATCTACGGCGCAATGCCGAATCACATCAGAACATGATCAAGAATATCAATGAAGAAAGAACACCAAAATGGTACTTGTAAATTGAATAAACAAATTATAATCAACTTGTAACAATCCACTTTTGTAGTTCTGGGACCTTTCTTCTTCTTTGTCTATTTTTATGATTCGATCCATGGAGAATGGAATTTATCATCATATTGATCCTAGATTGATCATTGATATTGACAAAAAGCATAGTGGGAACATTCACCCACGCGCTTCTGCTACACCTGGAACCTTCAATTGGTTTCAAAGGGAGGTTACAACGTTGATTATAGTTATTTAATTTTCATTGATAATTTATGAATTTAGATTCTATTCAATTAAAGATAAATCATTCTATAAAACCGAATGAATGAGATCTGTTCTTCGTCCTTCATTTCTAGATTCACATCATAGAACAAACTTTTAATTTTGATTTTGATTAAATTATAAATGAGGTTCTCTTCTGGAAGATCCACTCTTTCTGTCTATACAACACAAGATTAAACGGTTTGTAGTGAACACAACACGTCATGTACTTAGGTTCAACGAACCGGTAATGGTCCACCAAACCACTCCATGTTAATTGATTATACCTAAGTATTTATTACCCCATCTTGAACAGAAATGAATGGCACATGGGAAAAGGGATACATGGTGTGTATGTTGAATCAACTTGTTGTGTATTCCGATATGGTCCAGGTAAAACCGTGTACAAAGAGAATATTTGTTCCACGTACTCGGGATTTCCAGGCAGGTAACCGCATAACAAGTACACGTCGTGTACTCCAAAATTTCCAAAGTAAAGAAAACACACCGAAGCCCCGGTGTGTACTTTGGATAAGCAGTGAAAAGAAATACACTCCGTGTAAATATAAACTACAGGCCGTGTTCTTTCCATAAATAGAATTTCACCAGGTTTCCTCCAATAGTACAAAGACTTGTAAAAGGAATATGGATGAGAAGAATCTCAAGGAAATTCCAAAAGGAATTTAAGATAAAGAATTGATTAGTTAGAAGATCATAATTAATTGAATTTAAGCATGAAAAATCTTAAATAATAGAAGGATTAATATAATTTGGATTCTAAATATGCGTAAATGTCGTTGCATGCTTTGGAGGATCATGAGCTAGACCAAAGACCCTTTGTATGTGTGTTTGGTTCCATTTAAATTTGTTTAATTTAAATTTGTTGTCCTATGATCCTTCTTCTAATAAAATGTTGTGCCTGCATGCCCATGGTTTCTTTAATGTAACCCTCATGTAATGGTGGATCTCCGAAGCCAAAGGATATGGTTCAAAATCAGATGTTGAGGCGAAACCAACCAAAGAATATGCAGTGGTGGACAGGTGGGAGATTCAAAAAACGAACAATCGGTTGAATGTGTATTTCTCTAGGTCAGGGTTATCTTATCAAACCCCCAAGATAAGCTAACTAATAGAAGCTCATGATCATGCCATCTTATTTTATTTCTATCTAATTTCATCATTTATTTATTATGTATGTGTTGTCATGATCACATAAGTAATGAAATAAACAAGCATGAAAAGATGGAATAAAATAAAAACCACACTATGAGTAAACATTATCAGAACATGGTTAATCACTTAAGCATGCATTACTTAATATTAACAGGCATTTGATAATGAAAAAATATGCATAAATAATAAAATCCCTCAAAAATCATATTAAGTTAGACCAAGCCTTCCGTTACATGATTAAGGTCAAGACTCAACAAAACTATGTGTTTGGTCAACCCTTGTTGGGATACTTACTTTTATAAAGGATGATCTTATGAAATTTTCAGGTTGCCATAAACATTTTACATCAAGAGGAGTAGCCCTTGCTATACTTGTTGTAATATGGAGGCAAGTGTTGAGGAAATCCAATTCAGGATTTCAGAATTGGTGAGTCCACTAAACATATCAAGGAACTGTAATCTCACAGTTAGTAAAGACCTATCTACCTAAATACCTTAAAATAGATTGACCAACCCTTTTGTGGTTATGCGAAGGGGAATACAGATCCATAACACTAGAATTTTATGGAAACTAGACATTCCGAGTTCAATGGTGAGGGCAATTATGACTTGATAAAATAGGGGGAGACTTGATAAATTTTTTTATTTCTCATAAAATGTAATCAAGAAAGAACTTAAAAATATGCTCTTCTAATTTGTAGAATCAATATAACAAACTTGTCAACCACATTTTCCCTACAATCAATTCTGGATAAAGACAATATCCTCACCAGAAGTAACTTTAAGGAATGGTTTAGGAACCCTCGGGTTATCCTACACCCTGAACAAAAGTATTAAGTGATGGAGTCCTCACTTCATGATTCTCCAGCCTGAGGGGTGAGTGATGAAGATTTCCAGGTCAATGATCAACATTTTAGTGATGCACTAGATGTTCAATGTTTAATTCTATCATTAATGTCAACTGAGCTCATGAATTTTCATGTGGACATGGATGCCTATAGCATGATCAAGAAACTCCGTGGTCTATACCAGGAGAGAGCAGGATAAGAATGTTTTGAGATATACAAGGCTATATTTCATAGCATGCTTGGAGATGGTTCCCTATATGGGCCTCATGTAGTCAAGATCATTATCTACATTGAGCGCTTGGAGGTTCTAGGTTTTAAACTCCCTGAGGAACTGGGTACTGATCTCATTCTCACATCACTCCCCCAGATCTTCTCTAACTTTTTTGTAAATCTCAACATGAAAAACATTGAGAAGCCTCTATCAGATCTTCTTATCCTTATTCGCCAAGTGGAAAATGATATGAAGCGTGAAACACCATAAGTACTTATGGTGAATAAAAGTAAAGGGAAGGTGAAGAGCATTAAGCCCAATGCTTCTTCCAGGCCTTCTAAGAAAAAGAATATCGAAGGTGAGGCACGGGAACAGAATGATGTTTGTTTTGAATGTGGAAAGAAGGTTCACTAGAAGAAAAACTACACCCAGTCAAGGAAGAAAGGGGAAGATTTAGGTGTGTTTGTCATCGAATTGAACCAATCTATTTCTACAAATTGGGTATTAGGTACAGCATGTGGTTCTCACATATGTATCCAAATACATGAAAAAAATTATATTACAGAAGATAGATCGAGGGGAGGTAGATCTACAAGCAGCCAATAGATCCAAACTTCTAACTGTAGCTGTCGGGGACTTCCACATTACATTACCTACTGGAATGGTCTTGGTTTTAAAAGGATGTTATTATTTACCCTCTGTAACCAAAAAAATTATTTCAGTATCTAGATTAGATATTGATTGATTCATCTTCATGTTTGAAAATTAATGTCTCTATTTTTATAATGATAGAATTTGTATTGGTAGGGCACATTTATATAACGACCTTTATGTGTTAGACTACACAAACCATGTAATGGAAATCGATGACAATGTTAATTAACATGACTCATACCCCACTCAACTTGGGCATCACCTGATAGGTCATGAAAATGAGAAACGTTTGACAAAATTACATCAAGATGGGTATTAAGATTATTTCTAACTAAAACCACATGGTGTATGTCATGCGTGTCTACACGGAAAAATGACCAAAGCCCCATTTAGTGGGAAAGGTGGAAGGGATAAAGAGCTTCTAGAATAAGTTCACATAGATGTGTGTACACCATTTCTAATTGAAAAAATGGGTGGGTTCTCGTACATCATAACTTTTACTGATGATTTTAGCAGATATGGATATATTTTCTTAATGAGGTATAAGTCAGATTCTTTTGATTGGTTTAAAGAATAGAAAAATGAAGTTGAGAACCATCTTCGTTGGAAGATTAAGAAACTCTGCTCAGACAGAGGAGGAGAATATCTTAAATAGGACCTTATTGATTTCTTATGGGAGTTTGGGATTCTATCTCAACTCACTCCTCCTTACTAACCTCAATGGAATGGTGTATGTGAAAGGAGAAACAACACCCTATTGGACATGGTGAATCAATGATGAGTCATGTGAGTCTTCCATTATCCTTTTGTGGATATGCATTACAAACATCAGCAAATATACTAAACCAAGTACCAAATAAATCGATAAATTATATTCCATACAAGTTATGGAGTGGACGGAAATTTGTGTTATCGAATTTAAATATGTGGGGTAGCGAAGCATTTGTTAAGGCCTCTCCAAGTAACAAGCTTTCACCCCGAGGCACAAAGTGTATCTTTATAGGATATCCCAAGAAATCAAGGGGATATTAACAATACAAACCCTCGTATAAATAGGTATCCAAGGTAAGACACGCCATATTATTTGAGAGGTAGCATATCTCTAAAAGAGATAGTGGGATCGAGATAGACTTCGACCAAGTCGAGGATCAAGATGCACAGGAATTGGTACTAGAGTAGATTCAACAAATCTATGTGGAAGAAAAATCTGTTCCAGAGACACAAGAACTGCATAGGAGCATGAGAGATGTGAGAGAACCAAAACGATATGGTTTTCTTGTCACTGAGGATGGTGACTCATTATTGGTTGAAAATGATGATCCATTTAACTACATGGAAAAAGTTGAAGGCACAGAAGTTGCCAAGTGGCAAGAATCCAATATTATGAAATGTATTCCATGTACCAAATACAAGTCTGGATTTTGGTAGATCCTCCAGTTGATGTAAAACCTATTGATAATAAATGTGTATTCAAGAAGAAACTGGAAATGGAGGGGCAATTAAGCACCTATAAGGCACATTTGGTTGCCAGAGGTTTTAGAAATCATCAAGGAATTGATTATGATGAAACCTTTTCATAGGTTACAATGTTGAAATCCATCAAAATAATGTTGTCCATTGCAGCTTACTATGACTATAAAATTTGGAAAATGGATGTCAAAATAGCATTCATTAATGGGAACCTCCACGAAGATGTATACATAACACAACCTGAAGGGTTGGCGACTCAAAAGGATTCCTAATAGGTATGAAATTTCCAAAAATCCATTTATGGATTAAATCATACATCAAGTTCATGGAACATTTATTTTGATGAAGATGTAATGGAATTTGGTTTGGTTAAGAATTAATATGAGGCATGTGTCTACAAAAGTTTTGGTGGAAGGGTAGTTGTTTTCCTAATAGTATATGTTGATGACATATTACCAATTGGAAATGAAGCACCTACCTTACAGTCCGTTAAGGCATGGTTGGATAAATGGTTCTCTATTAATGACTTGAGCAAGACAACATATATTATTGGGATCAAGATCCATCATGATAGATCCCAGAGAATGCTGGGCCTGAGTCAAAGTGCATACACTGACAAGATACTAAAGAGATTCAGTATGGAACATTCCAAGAGGGGATTTTTTCCAGTGTCACATGGCATTCATCTATCAAAGAAAATGTGTCCTCAGCCACATGAGAAAAGAGAGAAAATGTCGAGGATCCCTTACGAATCAGCGATAGGGTCAGTCTTATTTGATATGCTATGTACAAGGCTAGATGTTGCTTATGTATTAAGTGTGGTAGGAAGATATCAAGATAATCCAGGAGACCTCCATTGGTTAGCAGTCAAGACTATCCTTATGTATCTGAGGCGTACTAAGGATATGTTCCTCGTTTGGGGAGGAGATGAGGAACTAGTCATCAGAGGACATGTAGATGCTAGTTTCCAAACTGATCAAGATGACATGAAGTCGCAGACTGGGTACATCTTCAGTTTGAATGGAGGTGTAGTGAGCTAGAAGAGCTCAATGCAAGGTGTGGTCATAGATTCTATCGAGGATTCTGAGTATATAGTAGCTTCTATGGAAGCTAAAGAAGCTGTATGGATGCAAAGATTCATCCAAAAGCTGGATGTAGTACCTAGAAGTAAATATATTATCACACTCTGTTGTGATAATAATGCATCTGTGTCACTTGCAAAAGAGCCAAGGTCACATCAGTGGATAATGCACATACATCGGATGTATCATCTCATGAGGAATTTTTCTAAGAGAGGTGAAGTTGAAGTGAGCAACATTTCCACAGAAGACAACGTGGTGGACCCCTTTACTGAATCCTTGACTCAGTAGAAACATCATCATCATGTGAGTTCATGCGAACTAATATGTGTAGGTAGTTGGATCTAGTCCATGTGGGAGTATTTTAGGGTTGGTGTCCTGAGAACCAACTCTTTTTTATTTTGATTACATGAATGTTAACGTATTATATATTGTTCATTTTTCTACATGACTATAATATAATAATGTCCTAGAATATGTTTTTCATTAATAAGGTCACGAAAAGATACCCGCTATGACATGAACCTTGAAATGCTATAACAAATATTCTTAAATAAAGTTCTGCAGTTGGATGACATACTATGATAGGAAACATAGTATGCATACCTTCACGTGTGAGTAATCATAATAAGATGAGACTCTATCTCATGGAGTTCACACTTGGTAATCTCCAAGATGGTAGATTATGAGAACAGACCCACCAGAAGTAATTCCACATGTTTTGGTGTCATAGGATATTGCTATCTGCGAGGGTGTGTAATGGTCTATAGACTATAATATTATCCTTAACTCATGTCCAGACACACGAAATTATATTTTCTAATGAAAACCATCACGAAGACAGCTGGCGGGAAGTAGGGTACCTTGGTTGCGTCACAAATGACATGTTGTTAATGGATAAGTCGAGGAAGGATTTTTCCCTTCCATATTTATGGAAGAAGATATCTCAGGACCTTTGATTAAAATAGAACTATCGAACAAATTCCATGGCCATGGTGACAGGACGAGTTTATTTCTAGAAGTAAAATAATGACAGATCAAGGATATAGGTTTATGACAATTCCATGAAACCTGATTGATGAGATATTGAGACAGAGTGATTAAATTACACAGTAAGCATTCCTATGAGATGACATGTCAATGCAGTGTCAACTTCTTTCTCTTGGGTGCCTTTACCTATTTCCATATAGTAATCTTGGACTATAGGCAAGCCTGCCTAATGCCACTAAGAAAGAGGTCTAAATGGTCACACACTAAGTGTTTCCATGTATCTCAAGTATAATAAATATTATTCCCATACATGGTATAATAATTATTCAAGTAAGCCTAAATTGTTTTAATGATGGAGGAAGAAGGAAATGAAAAACAAGAAATACACACTGGGTATTAATGATTATACACCCTGTATTTTTTCATGGAATGAAAATACATGCCATTTATTAATGATTATACTCCATGTAGTTTTATTTTTGGAAAGGAAATGAAAAATACGCACACGTTGGGTATTGATGATTACACGCCATGTAGTTTTATGGAAAAAAAGTACACTCTGTGTATTAAAGATTAAATGTCGTGTAGTTTTCTAGTCGGGATTTTAAGGATATAATATTGTTTTATTAAATGATATTTATTATAATCATCATGGGCTCATGTCAAGGAATTAATTATTCAACATGGGGGTTTTCAATAAGTGTCAATGAAATAAATAAAATACATAACGCATTTATTTATTGTCATAACTCTATAACCTCAAACCTGATTATAAATATCCTCACAACCCCAACTATTTTCACATAAGATAATCATTGTGCACAAAAATTATGGAGAATTCTTTCAAGGCTAAAAGAACCTCTTCCTCCAAGAACACTCTCAAGAACAAGAGGGATACTCTTAATTTGATCAAGATGATCTTATGTTGGCAACACAAGAAAAGGTTTCTCCACACTAGAACACGAAGACACCTTTAGCGATGTCCAGATATATGTGGTGCACGTGTGGATCACTGCTAGAGGAAGTCTACACTTGGCTTCTGTGACATAACAACGAATCACATCATAACGTCATCAATAATATCAATGAAGGAAGAACAACCAAAACTTACTTCTTGTCAATTAATTAAAGTAATTATAATCTACTTGTGACAATCCACTTTTGTGGTTCTAGGACCTTTCTTTTTCTTTGTCTTTTTCTATGATTTGATCCTTGGAGACTGGTGTTTATCATCGTATTGATCCCAGAATGATCATTGCTAATGAAAAAAGGCCAGGTGGGCACATCCACCCACATGCTTTCGCTACGCCCGGAACCTACAATTGGTATCAGAGTGAGGTTAAAACATTGATTATTGTTATTAAATTTTCATTGATTATTTACGCATTTATATTCAATTAAATTCAAGATAATCATTTTATAAAACTAAATGAACAAGATCTATTAATCCTCCTTTGTTTCTCAATTCACATCACAGAAAAGAAATTTTAATTTTAATTTTGATTAAATTAAAAATGAGGATCTAATCTAAAGGAGCTAATCTTTCTTTCCATACAAGACAAGAATACATGGCGGGTAGTGAAAAATACATGTCGTGTACTTGGGTTCAATGAAACGGTACCAGTCCACCAAACCACGCTGTGTGAATTGATTATACCTATGTATTAATTACGCCATGTTGAACAGAAATGAATGGCCCATGGGAACATGAATACATGGCATGTATGTTTAATCAACATGTCTTGTAGTCTGATCCGGTTTAGGTGAAACCGTGTACAAGGAGAAGCCATGTTCCGCATACATCGGATTTACAAGCTTGTAATTGCGTAACAAGTACATGTCGTGTTTGATTAATCTACACGTCATGTACTCCAAAATTTCCAAAGTATAGAAAACACACTAAAGCCCCGATGTGTACTTTGGATAATGTGTGAAAATAAATACACGCCATGTAACTATAAACTACACACCATGTACTTTCCAAAAATGGAATTTCACCAGGTTTCCTCCAAAAGTACTAAGACATGTACAAGGAACATGGATGAGAAGAATCTCAGGGAAATTTAGAAAGGAATTTAAGATAAATAATTGATTAATTATAATATCATAATTAATTGAATTCAAGGTTGGCTTATCTTAAATAATAGAACTATTAAAAGAATTTGATTTCTAAATATGCGTAAATGTTGTTGCATGCTATGGATGATCATGAGCTAGAGAAAAGACCCTTTATATGTGTCTATGGTTTCATTTAAATTTGTTTAATTTAAATTCATTGGCATGCGAGCCTCATTCCAATAAAATGTAGGGACTACGTGCCCATGGTTTCTTTAATGTAAACCCCATGTAATGGAGGATCTCCCATGCCAGATGAGATAGTTAAAAATTCGAAGCAGAGGTGAAACCAACCCAAGAAGATTCAAAGTTGGACAGGTGGGAGCTGCCAAAAATGAACCATTTGTTCAAGGTGTTTTTCTCTAGGATAGGGTTAGCTTATCAAAACTACCAGATCTTCTAACAAATAGAATCTCTTGATCATGACATCATATTTTATTTTTGTCTAATTTCTTGTTTTATTTATTATGTATGTGTTGTCGCGATCACATAATTAATGAAATAAACAATCATACAAAGATGGAATAAAAAACTGGACAATGAGTAAACATTATCGAAACATGGTTAATCACTTAAGAAACTTCAGTAAATATGAACAAGAATGTGATAATGAAAAACTATGCATAAAGGATTTAAATCCCTCAATACCATATTAAGTCATACCAAGCCTTCTGTTACCTAATTAAGGGAAATACTCAATAAAACCATGTGTTTAACAAACCATTTTTTGGACACTTACTTTTACAAAGGAAGACCTAATGAAAGGTTTCGGGTTGACATAACCATATTACATCAAGAGGAGTAGCCCTTAATAGACTTGATGTAATATTAGAGGAAAGAGTTGAGGAAATCTAAGCCAGAATTTCAGGATTGGGGAGTCCACTCAACAGATCAAGGAACTGTAAGCTCATAGCTGGCAATGACCTTCCTATATAAATACTTTCAAATAGCTTGACAACCCATTTTCGGGGTTATATGAAGGGGAATATGGATCCTTGCCTCTAGAATGACAATGACACTAGACATTCTGGGTTCAATGGAGATGGCCATTGGGACTCAATAAATTGTGGGAGAATTAATAAATTCAATTATTATTTTTCAAAAAATTTAATCAAACTGTACAGATTAAACTGCTCATTTAATTTCTAGAATCAATATGAAAAACTCGTCAACCATATTTTCTCTACCATCAATTCTGGAAAAATACAATATCCTCACTAGCAGTAAATTTTAGGAATGGTTTAGGCTGCTTCATTTTATCCTAGGCCATGAACAAAAGTATTATGTGATGGAGTCCTCACTTCCTGATTCTCCTGCCCAAGGGGGGAGTGATGAAGATTTCCTGGTCTATGATCAACAATTGAGTGATGCACTCGAAGTTCAATGTTTGATGTTATCATTAATGTCAAGTGAGAACATGAAGTATCATGAGGACATGGAATACTATAGCATGTTCAAGCACCATATGGTAAGTACCAGGAGAGAGAAAGACATGTAAGGTTTGAGATCTACAAGGATCTATTTCAGAGCAATCTTGGAGAGGGTGCCCCATCCATGCCTCATGTAGTCAAGCTCATTGGCTACATTGAGCACTTAGAGGTTATAGGGACTAAAATACTTGATGAACTGGGTACCAATCTCATTCTTACATCACTCCACTAGATCTTCTCAAACATTGTTGTGAACTTCAACATGAACAACATTGAGAAGTATCTGTCTGATCTTCTTATCCTCACTCACCAAGTGGACAATGACATGAATCATGATAAGCCTTCTGTCCTCATGGTGAATAAACGGAAAGGGAAGGCGAAGATCATTAATCCAAAAGATTATTCAAGTTCTTCCAAGAAAAGGAAGGTCAAAGGAGAGGTAAGAGAACAGGAGGCAGTTTGTTTTGCATGTGGCAAGAAGGGCCACTGGAAGAAAAATTACACCCAGCCAAGGAAGCAAGGGGAAGCTTCCGCTACGTTTTTTAATGAATAAAATCTATCTGTTTCTACCAATTGGCTATTAGATAATGCTTATGGTGCTCACATCTATATCCAAATATAGGAACCACATAGATTTAGAAATATTGATTGAGGGGAGGTGGATCTACGAGCAGCCAACAGAGCCAGACTCACTATTGTAGCTGTCAGAGACTACCACCTCACATTGCCTACTACGATGGTCTTGGTTTTAAAATAATTTTATTATGTACCCTCTGTAACCAAAAACTTTATTTTAGTATCTATGTTATATTCTAATGTATTCATATTCATGTTTGGAAGTGGATGTTTCTACTTTTATAAAGATAGCATTTGTTTTAGTAGGGAATATTCATATAACATCTTTTATGTGTTAGAATACACAAACCAAGTAATGGAAATCGATGAAAAAGTTAATTCACATGACTCATTCCACACCCAACTTTGGCATCACTGGATAGGTCATGTCAATGAGAAATTTTTTAAAAAATTACATCAAGAAAAATATTTAGATTCTTTCGAACTAAAACCACTGGGTGTATGTCATGCGTGTCTACAAGGCAAAATGACTAAAGCAACATTTAGTGGGAAAGGTTATAGGGCTAAAGAGTTTCAATAATTAGTTCACATTGATGTGTGTGGACCACTTCCAGTTGAATCAAGGGGTGGGTTCTTGTACATCATAACTTTTACTGATGATTTTAGTATAAATGGATATATTTACATAATGAGGTTTAAGTCAGATTATTTTGATCGGTTCAAAGAATACAAGAAAGAAGTTGAGAACTAGCTTGGTACGAAGACTATGAAACTCCTCTCAGATAGAGAAGATGAATATCCTAATCAAGACATCATTGATTTCTTACAGTAGTTTGGGATTCTATCTCAACTCACACCTCCATACACACCTCAATGGAATAGTGAAAGTGAAAGGAGGAACCACACCCTATTGGACATGGTGAGATCAATGATGAGTCATGCGAGTCATCCATTATCCTTTTAGGGATATGAATTACAAAGAGAATCACACATACTAAACCAAGTACCAACTAAATCGATAAATGGAATTCCATACGAGTTATGGAGTGGACACAAATCCATGTTATCGAATTTACATGTGTGGGGTAGCGAAGAATTTGTTATGGCCTCTTTAGGTAACAAACATACACCCCAAGTTACAAAGTGTGTCTTTATATGATATCCCCAGGAAACATGGGGATATTACCTATACAACCCCTCAGAGAAAAAGGTTACAGTGTAAAGACACACCATATTCCTTGAGAGGGAGCACATCTCCAAAATAGATAGTGGGAGCGAGATAGACTTCGATGAAGTCAAGGCTAAAGATACACAAGTATTTGAACAAGAACAGATTCCGCAAAGCCCTATAGATGAACAATCTATCCAAAGACACAAGAACTGTGTAGGTGCACGAGAGAGGTGAGAGAACCGTAATGATATGGTTTTCTTTTCACTGAGGATGGTGACTAACTATTGGACGACAATGATGATCCAATTACCTACAAGGAAGTAGTTAAAGACACAGAAGTTGCCATGTGGAAAGAATCCATGAATTCTTAAATGGATTCCATGTACCAAAACCAAGTCTGTATTTTGGTAGATCCTCCCGTTGATGTAAAAACTATTGGTAATAAATGGGTATTCAAGAAGAAACTGGACATGGAAGGGAAAGTCAACACCTATATGGAACGATTGGTTTCTAATGGTTTTAGACAGTGTCAAGGAATTGACTATGATGAAACCTTTTCACCTATTTTGATACTGAAATCCTTTATAATCCTATTGTCCATTATCGCTTACCATGACTATGAAATTTGGCAAATGGATGTCCAAACAACATTCCATAAGAGGAACCTCCAGGAAGATGTCTACATGACACAACCTGAAGGGTTTGTGACTCCAAAGGATGCCAGGAAGGTATGAAAGTTGCATAAAACCATTTACAGATTAAAACAGGCATCAAGGTCATGGAACCTTCATTTTGATGAAGCTATAATAGAATTTGGATTTGTTAAGAACGAATGTCAGCCTTGTGTCTACAAGAGGATTAGTGAAAGTGCAGTCCTTTTCCTAATAGTATATGTTGATGACATATTACTAATTGGAAACAAATTAACTATCTTACAGTCAGTTAAGGCATGGTTGGATAAATGATTCTCCATAAAATACTTGTGCAAGGCAACATATATTCATGGGATCAATAACCATCAAGATAGATCCAAGAGAATGTTGGGCCTGATTCAAAGTACATCCATTGACAAGATACTAAAGAGATTTAGTATGGAACAATCAATGATGGGATTACTGCCAGTGTCACATGGAATTCATCTTTCCAAGAAAATGTGTCCCCAGACACATGAGGAAAGAAAGAAAATGGCATGGATCCCTTACGCATCCATGATTGGGTCAGTCAAGTATGCTATTCTATGTAGAATGCTTGATGTTTCTTACGCATTTTGTGCGGTAGGCATATATCAAGCTGATCTAGGAGACCAACATTGGATGGAATTTAAGACTATCCTTAAGTATATAAGGCATAATAAGTATATGTTCCTGGTTTGTGGAGGTGATGATGAACTCGTCATCAGGGGACATTTAGATGCTGGTTTCCAGACTGATCAAGATGACATGAAGTCACAGAATGAATACATATTGAGTTTGAATGGAGGTGCAGTGAGTTGGAAGAGATCAAAGAAAAGTATGGTGGCAGATTCTAAAGTAGATTTCGAGTATATCGTAGCTTCTGAGGCAGTTAAAGAAGTTGTATGAATGTGATTCTTCGTCTAAGAGCTGGATGTAGTACCTTCCAGTAACGATCCTATCATACTCTATTGTGATAATACTACAGCGGTGGCACTTGAAAAAGAGCCAAGGTTACATCAGAAGAAATATCACATACTTTGAAAGTATCATATCTTGAGAGATTTTTCTCAGAGAGGTGAAGTTGCAGAGAGAAGTATTTCCACAGATGATAGTGTGGGGGACCCCTTGACAAAGCCTTGACTCAGCAAAAAAATGATCATCCTGTGAGGTGTAGCAGACTAAAAGTTTGAGGCAGTTGGCTCCAGTCCTAGTGGGAGTTTGTTAGGGTTGGTGTCTTCAGAAATAACTATTTTTTACTTTAATTACATGAATGTTCAATTATTATATATTTTTCATTGTTCTGCATGACTATAATATAATAATGTCCTGGAATATTTCTTATATTAATAAGGTCATGGGAGATCCCCGCTATGATGAGAACCTTGAAATTCTATAACAAATATTCAAAAATAATGTTCTGTAGTTGGATGTCATACTATGGAAGTTTGGGATCATATCCCAACTCACTCATCCATACACACCCCAGTGGAATGGTGTGAGGGAAATAAGGAACCACACCTTGTTGGACAGGGTGATATCAATGATGAGCCAAGTGAGTCTTCCATTATCCTTTTGGTGATATGTGTTACCAAAAGTGGTGCACATACTAAACCAAGTACCAAATAAATTGATAAATGGTATTCAATACGAGTTCAGTAGTGTAAATAAACCATATTATATAATTTACATGTGTAGGGATGCGATGTGTTTGTTAAGGCCTCTTCATGTAACCAACATGCACCTCGCGGAACAATGTGTACCTTTTTATGATTCCCCAAGGATAAAAGGGGATATTACCTAAACATCCCCTCATAAAAAAAGGTTATTGTGGAAATACATGCCATATTCCATGAGAGGGATAAAATATACCAATTAGATAGTGGGAGAGAGAAAGGCTTCTACGAATTTGAGGATAAAGGTACACCAGATTTGGAACAAGAACAGATTCCAAAAAGCCCTGTGGAAGAGATAACTTTTCTAGAGACACAAGAGTTGTGTAGGAGTACAAGAGATGTTAGAGAACTAAAATGGTATGGTTTTCTAGTTACTGAGGATGGTGACTCATTATTATTTTATAATAATGATCCTCAAACCAAGAAGGAAGTAGTAAATGGAACAAATGATTCCAAGTGGCCAAAATCCATGAATTCTAAAATGGATTCTGTGTACAAAAACTATGTCTAGATTATGGTAGATCATCTAGTTAATGTAAAGCCTATTGGTTGCAATTGGGTACTCAAGAAGATACTAGACATGGATGGACAAGCAAGTACCTATAAGGCACGACTGGTTCCAAATGGGTTCATATAGAGTCAAGGAATTGACTTTGACCCAAACTTTTCACCAGTTGCAATGCTCAAATCAATCAGAATTATATTTGACATTACCACTTAAAATGAGTATAAGATTTTGGAAAATGGATGTCAAAACATACTTCTTTAATGGGAACCATCATGAATATTTCTATATGACACAACCTGAATGGTTTAAGGCTCCAAAGGATGTCAATAAGGTATGAAAGTTGAAGAAATTAATTTATGGATTAAAGCTAGCATCTAGATCATGGAAGATTCATTTTTATGATTCCATTATAAAATCTGGTTTTTTCATGAATAAATGGGAGCCTTGTTTCTACAAACGGTTTAGTGGGACTGTAGTGGTTTTCCTAATAGTTTATGTTGATGACATATTACTTATTGGAGATGAGATACCAGTCTTACAGTCTCCTGAGGCTTGTTTGAGTCAATGCTTCTCCATCGAGGACTTGGGAAAGGAAAAATATATTCACAGGATCAATATCAATCGTGATATATCCATGATATTTTTGGTATGAAGTCAAATTAGACACATTGATATGATACTGAAGATATTCAGTATGGAACAATCCAAGAGGGGATTGTTTCCAGTATCACATTGCATTCAAATTTCAAATTAAATTTTTCATCAGACATTGGATAAAAAAATATAATGCCAAGAACTCCATATGCATCAGCAAATGGTTCATTCATGATTTCCATGATAGTTACTAGGATAGATGTCTCGTGTGCATTCAGTGCGGTAGGCTGATATCAAGCTTACTCAGGTGACAACAATGGGATTGAAGTTAATACAATCCTAATGTATCAAAGGCGTACTAAGGATATGTTCCTTGTTTATAGAGGATATGAGGAACTACTAATTAGAGGATATGTAGATTCTAGTTTCTAGACTGATCTAGATGAAATAAAGTCACCAACGAGATACATCTTCACTTTGAATGGAGGTGCAATGAATTAGAAGATCTCAAAGCAGAGTGTGGTAATTGATTATATAGAAGAGTCTTAGTATATCTCAGCTTCTAAGGAAGATAAATAAGAATTTTGGATGCAATTCTTCATCCATGGGAAGTATGTCATACCTAGTAGTAAAGATCCCATCACACTGTACTTTTATAAAACTACAGTGGTGGCTCTCCCAATAGAGAAAAGGTCACAGCAGCGGATGAAGCACATACTTTAGAAGAATCAACTCTTGTGGGATTTTTCATAGAGAGGTGAAGTTACAGTAGGAAATATTTCCACAGAACACAATGTGGTGGACGCCTTGAATAAATCCTTAACACAACAGAAACATGATCACTATATGAGGTCTAGTGAATTGGAATTCGTTGGTAGTTGGCTCTAGTCCAAGTGGGTGTTTTTTAGAGTTGGTGTCCTATAACCAACTAGTTGTACCTTGATTACATGGATATTTAATTTGTTTTAATATTAAACATTTTACTGCATATTTTTCATTATTATGCAAGAATATGATGTAATATTGTCCTAGATTATTTGTGGCATTGATAAGGACACAGAAGTTCCCTTTTATGAAGAGAAATTTAAAATTCTATAACAATATTCTTTAATAAGGTTCTATGGTAGGATGATATACTATGATGGTAAACATATCATGTAGAACATCAGGTGTGAGTACTCATAATAATATTAGACTATATGGTTTTGGGTGCAGCGAAAGCGTGGTTCGGCCATCACCCCACTTTGATTTTCCATGATCAAGGATTAAAGAAAAAAATAAAAGATAGATGCAGGTCTAACCATAATACCTCTTTTCCCGTAACCTTCACCATTCACCATTTATCCTACATACTGGGGTCATCCCATGGATTGATTGACCGGATTATGTTAAAATGTTTGTCGTTGGCTAACTACTACTGAAGACTCAGTTACCTTGTTCCCTATAGTAGCTCCCACTTTTGGTGTCTACAATGCTAGAAATCTCTCCACTGTCGAATCTCACTTGATTAGACCATCATAGGTAGGAATGGTATGAGATTTCACTGACTCCCATATCCCCTAGAGAATTCCCTTCTCGAAGGTATGAGTCCTAAATAATGGTTATCATACCATATCTGTGTATTAGCGAGAAAGATAAGAAAATATTTCCGAGTACACAACCATTATTTTACTACCCTAATGTATTTTCAGGAGCTCCTGTATGTGTAATGATCTCCACATAGATAGAATGAACTCCTCTCTAAAGATATACTCGTTGTACACCCAAGATAGAGTTTCCTCATCATGTGTCTAGGTCAATAAGATCAACCATCACCCCTATTCCCTGAAGAAGACTCGCAACTAGGACTCCCATCTGGTTGGAAGGAGACGTCACTAGGGGGAACATACGTATAAAATCCTCTAGCCAATCCTCAACTACAATAGAGTTGACCTCACCCCAAATATGGGAGGTCACTACATCTGTAACTCTTTCAATGCATTAAGCCTATGTACCACATCCACTGGTAGCACTGGTACTAGTTCCTTCTCGATAGTTGGTGGTACCACTAGTAAACCACTCGGTGGTGCTATCTCTAATACATTCCCCAATAATGATGCATTGTTTCTAGGAAGATAGATCTCATGATCATGTAACATAATCCTAGCTAGTTGTCTGTGGGGAGTCATCATATAATAAAACAAGATGTACCACAGTTAATATTGTATACCTTGTGAGCTAACTCAAGAAGGACATGAGAGCACACATGAATCCTATATGCTCCATGTACCATTTTTTCCCTCTAACTAGTGTTTCCATGTACTGAGAGGAAAACAAGAATTCAGAGTCCTACCACATGGGTACATCAGCCTCTACACCAACATATTATTCCCTTACCATAAATCCAAGATCGAAACACTTAACAATGATTCCCAAACAAATCTTATAGATTCTTGGTACTTAAGTAGAATTGACCACCTCAAATAAAACTCTATCATGACCTATCCCAGAGGGTCCCATTTTGTGAGTACCCTAAGCCCTCATCTAATAGGCTAGGCACTGGAAAGTTGTACCTATTCGGCATATCCCAAAAATGGGTTTCATTTTCCCATGTACCAGTACACACACACACACATCTCCAATACCAAGATGATGAAATGTAAAAGCACCAAGTAAACAAGAATGAAAATCACTAAGATACAAAAAATAGAGTACAGAAGTAGAAAACTTGAATGTAAATAGGTATAGAATTCAAGCCCACCAAAAAATGAGTCTGGAAAAGTTAATACACCAGTTCCTAGAACTCATCCATAGAAAACCCTATCTGAAGGGTAGGAACATAGTGATATGTCTAAATCCATAGGATTCTACCTCAATTGTTCAGTCTCCCTAAGAACCACCTGGTCCTGGTCCACTTAGATCTCTATCAATGTATTGATCATCTACAGAAGACATAATAGTTTTAGGTAAAGGTCACACTTGGGTGAGTAAAACAATACCTAGTAGGGAAACCCAAAACCACAATGGAATTACATGAATAATTACACAAAGAAACACAAACAGTATACCATAAGTAAATACATGAATTATAGCACAATAAAATAAAAAAATATATACCACAAAGAAACACATTAAATATACCACTAGGAGGATACATAGTAATCTCACACTAGTGTAGGTCTATAGTATTCAAAACAGGGTCATCAGATGTAAACCACAAAAGACCCATTATAGATAATACACATAGTAAAGATGAGAAAATCAGTAACTATAAGACACATAGTCTCAATAATAAAAGTATTCATGTAATGAAGCATAGTCTCTGTAAGACATGTAGTCTTATAAATTCATGTGATCTCAAATTTAGGTAGTGTCAAAGTCACAACCCGCGATAAGATTTAGCTTGTAGCATATTTGATTATGGGAGAACATACTCATCAATCAATTAGGCTATATTTACACATACACAAAATATAACTAAGATTTTCAAAAAAGGATCTTCTTGTATAAAGGGTCCCAATTCCACAAACAACTCATCAAATGGGCCCACAGTTAGAAAAATATGGCTGCATTTTTAAAAAGGGTCGACCCGGGTCTGATCTGACACACTGGACCCAACCCGACTTGGTCTAGCCGACCCGAACAAACTCGGACAACCCCAATGGGCCCATTTTTATGGCCCTCTTAGCCAATATATCCCACTATTCCAGCTAATTTCTTCTTTCTGGCCCTCTCCAGCTCCATGTCCTAGCCATGTCCACCGCACCCAGCTTGTATGTGGCTCCCATGGAGTCACTAACTCTATGTCTTGGCTCCCACACACTACACAGCCTCCACCAATGGCTCCCATTAGGCCTAGCTAGCCTCATCATTTCTTATAGCCACCACTCCACATGGATCCCATTCGGTCTGCATGCCACATCCTACTCAGCCTCCACTGATTATCATATGTCACCACCCCTGAACTCTGTTTCCCCAGCCACCACATGCCGCACCATCTGGATCCACCTCCGATATCTAGTGGTGTCTTCTTTCCTTGCTAGAAAGCCAACCCGGACCTGTACCAATGGTCCCTTTCACAGACCACAGGGGATCCTCCGATGCCAGAAATGTTGTACGATCATATATCTAGGTTCCTCATGACTTGATCTAACCTATTGCAGCATCTGTTGTCACCCCACCTCGAATCTGGGGGTTCGAGGTATTTTTAACCACCAAACAACCTCATGTTGGGAACTATATGGTTCCAATGGCGAGGAATGTAAAAATAGAGGGAGTGATACACATACTGACGGTTTAACATGGTTGGAAAAGTATTCTTGTCCAATGATCAGGATTTGGGGGATTTGGTTAAGGAAACAGATTAACTCTAATCCCACTAAACTGTAGCAAATCTTCCCCACGAATGGTGCTCGTTACATCACTGATCCATGATCTTCAAGAATTCATTGGGGAGATCGCATTCTCCACCATCAAGATGAATTAAAGGGTTATGACAATACCCATGAATTATATAATTTTTTTTTAAAAAAATCCTTATTTCATCGACATGTAACATTATATAAAATAAAATATCATTTATTTTATCCCATTAACTGTCAAAAAAATAATTTTCACTGTCAACACATGTCCATAAATGTTTGGCCCCACATTTGGTAAAGTTTCTTCTCTGAACGCAATGATGCCTTTAGAATTATGATCTGGGCACCCATTTATATTTTTTTCCACATTTTGAACAAAAATTCATGCTCATCCTATTTAATATATTAATATTTTTAAGGAAATTTTTTTGGGAACTCTGGGCCTCAGAGTAACACATCATCTCAACACCTAGTCTCATAATAATTCCATTTAATATTTAAAAATAACACATGGGAAATATATATTTATTCATATAACCCTATGACTAACACTGAAGATAATTCTGTGTAAAGTTTAACATACTAATGTTTTGGTAAGGTATAGATTATATTTTTTTCCTAGAAAAATATTAGTTTATGGATGTTATAAGTGGTTGTAGTTTTATAATAATTCAATATATATATAAAAACCTTGAAACAACTTGTTTTGAGTATATTTAAACCATACTTAGGGTTTATTCTGAGTGTTAGATTACTATGAATCTAGTTTGACACTCCTAGGGGATATTATGGGGTTAATATGTATAACCTTCAAAAGAAATTATAAAGTATTTTAAAACCTTTTAATTATTTTAGAACATTCCCAAAGAAACCATGTTTTTTATTCTAAGTTTATCTTTGCATAAATTTTTCAATCTCATTTAACTGTTTCACTAGTTTAAAATGTGTACATTACGATTAACAATATTATGACATAATCTAGTGAATGAAATTGTTTATAAATGGTTTTTATTTAATGGAATGGAAACCATTTAAATGTATGTAATTCATGTAGGGATTTAACTCCTAGAAACGATAATGAAGTGACAATTGGAGTTACTATTGGATAGGAAATATTTATAACTATATTAGTGAACTTGGATAATGTTATGGCCAATAAACTTGCATGTATTGAGTAGCCTATAGATCCACAACCCATTGTAACAATTTTAGTCGACTTCATGCACCAAAAGCATCTATAATTCAAAGGTACTGAAAATAATTTTGCTACTGAGAAATGGATATGTTCCATAGAGAATATATTTCTATCTCTTGAATGTAATGATATGGACAATGCTATCATTAATTTTTATCATCTATAAAGGTATGTGGAACAATGGTGGTAATTAATTCAAAAAACTATGTATGATGAGTATATAGTGATCATGTAATGGATATATTTTTAGGAAATGTTTTTTGAAAACAAGTTTCCCCACAAACAATAACAAGATATTGATAGACAATTCATGACTCTAAAACAAAAGGAAGAGGAAAATATTGATATGCATGAAACCAATATTACACTTATATATTGCATAGTGAAATATGAATTTAATATATTTAAATTACATCTAAATAGATGAATATTATTTATATAACATGATAATTCATGATTGAATCATTTAGGTCTATTATATTTGGAGGCATGGAAACTTGACAAACTAGTTTATAAAATATCTACTTCATCTTCCACTTATTTTTTCATAACTAGAAAAATTATTATACCTATCATACTTAATACCTTTCATCATATCCTACGGTAAGGAAATATAAAAAATTGGTGAGATCACATGCCTAGTGAATGTAAATAAGGGATATATCAACAGTCACATGACCATAACATTCACATAAGGGTATAATAACATGATCAAAACATTTTATATCCATGAAATATATATCAAAGTTAAAAATCATAAGTCCTAGAAAAAATCATAACATTTTATAAGACATTAGTCATATGAGAATAAAAAACATAAACAAGAAAACCATAACAGTGGGGTAATAGATTTTTGGCGTATATATAAAATCATCGAAAACAACGTACTTATTAGCCAAGAATAATTTCCAAGGCTATCATAATGGAATGGGTTAACTACCCAAACCATTATAGTATCCATGGATAACTTCCAAGACTTCCATAGTTGATATTGTCTATAGAAATTATATTTTTTCTGTCATAACTATTACATTATTTTAGAGATAAACAACATAATAGCGTTACAAATCCAGGATCAAAAACTTTAGTGTCTTGTGAAAAATATTCTCATAAATAACTTCGACATAAATAACACAAAATATTTAATTGATTCTTATATATCATCATACAGTCCTGAAAATTCTTCTGTGTACGTGTAATCACCTATTGACACTCAACAATGAAAGAGGTGATCTAAAAGCCTAGTAACAAGATGGATAAGGAAAATGAATCGATATAAAATGGGTGAGAATTATCATCATCATCAAATAATAACAGTAGGATCGTCATAAACATCATATGTTTAACATGGGATAATGTTCGAGAATGTGTCTATGCCTAAAAATGAAACATCAAGTCTTAATGTTCAAATATCAAACATAGTTGCGAACAAAGCTAGCATCATGTTCATTCATAACTTTTGTGAATATTCAAAAAAACATCATTGTGAAAAAATATAGAATCACATTCAAATATATTTAATATTATCTCAATAGATACAACACATTACCAAATGCTTTGGAGAGATATATAATTTTGATCCCAGTCATCACAAAATAACATTTACATAATCATGCTTTCCACATAGAATGTGTAACAATCAATGTAATAAATTTTACACATGTATGATAATGAGTTTCATAAGGATTTCATAAATCTTACATTCAAGAATAAAATATATTGGGTCCCCAAAAAATGGAATTACATAATTGGTATAAGAATCATCATTCTTCAGTGAAGATGAAAAAATAAAAAGCTAATTATAAGGTGTTTCTTTAGAAAACAAAGTTCTT
The DNA here is from genome assembly GCA_963277665.1 of Viscum album. Classification (NCBI taxonomy): domain Eukaryota; kingdom Viridiplantae; phylum Streptophyta; class Magnoliopsida; order Santalales; family Viscaceae; genus Viscum; species Viscum album. Next base: position 1,283,101,646 of record OY728127.1, read on the forward strand.
TTTGAAAATCATTATATTTGTTGTAAAAACATGAATAAAATATATATAACAATGAAAAGTAAAGACAAGAATAATGAAAATAAATTTTAGGAACATAAAATTAATATTCATACTTAAATTAGAGTAAAATAGGGAAACCCCATGGAATGGGAGTTGGGTTATGGAACCCCATATCTAAATTATTTCATTATTTCATAATTGTTTCACATAGAGAAAAATAAATATAGATTTATTAAAACATTCGTCCAAAATTTTATTATATTAATTAATAAAATTATTTATCAATTATAATCATTGTATTATATTTATTAATATCCATTGATGAAATTAAAGTGTTTTGATATCATGCTTTTCTTAAAAATTCCTTCTTTCATTTTGATTTTCTATTTTCAAAATTGTAATTTATAAGTTTTAATAATTAATTACAAAATATTATAATGATTATAATTACATGATTATATATTATATATCATTTGTAATATTCATCGATGAAGATGGTTTGATGTGATTAAATGGAAATGTATCCATATTTGTTTAGCTGACCATGGACTGGAAATTATCATGAGACTATTAAATAGATGTTTAATATATATATATATATAATAGTATGACACATACATTAGGTTAAAATAATTTATATATTTTCAAATTACTTCGAAATTAATTATTTTATGTTTTAGTTTTTAAATGTTCGGGGGAAGATAATATATAGAGGATGGGGAAATAAAATGAGAGATAACTAGATCAGAACCTTCATAATCATTGGTGTAGCTTATCTTTGAGGACACTATAACTCCTTAGTGACTAGATATGGATTTCCCCAGAATGTCTCTAAGTATTATAAGGGGCATGAGATGGAGGATTTGTGCAGATAGAGATCTTTTTAATGTATGGAAGGAGTGGTTTTCTAAGGGTTGGTAGAGGGGTTACATATAAATGAGGAGATGGGTATTTTTCAAATGAAATATTGAATAAAATATTTTATTGTAGGTAAAACATGAAATAGTTAATATTTGAAAATATAAATCATATACAAATATAAAATAATGTGTTTATGACAATATATCATCTTTATAATTCCAATTAATTGATTTATTAAAAATATAAAAGGGAAATAATGAAAAATAGTTCTTTTAAGGAATAAATTTTGATAATAAGAAGATCTTTTTCAATTAGGAAATTAAAATTATCATATTTTAATGAATAATTTTGGAAATTAAAAATTACATGCCTAAACATATAGTCATAGAAATGATTATTTAACCATTAAATCATTAATGGTGTAATTTAAGATAAAATAGTTTTGTTGAATATTATATTATTACTATTCACCCAAAAAATGAAGTATTTAATAAAATTACCAAATAAATTACCCTCGAAAAATTTTAAAATGATTATTTCTAAATTGATATCCATTTTATTAAAAAATTTCTAAAACACATAATTTTTCTTTTAAAAGTAAAAATAATAATTTTTACAAAATACTTTTAAATAAATTTCATTAAAAACGTTCATACATTTTCATTGAGTTTACTAATAATGACATTTATTTCATGTAATTATATTACTTATTGTTACATAATAATGATAAATATTACTCATATCCAAATATTTTATTTTGATGTAAAATTTTTATTCCAATGGTCATGTTACCATTCCCAATGATGATGTTATTTTTCCCAACTGTCATGTAAATCATCCAATAGTTAAATTACTATTCCAATAGTTACTTCACTGTTACAATGATCACTTTAGCTCTTATAAATTCAACATAATTATTTCATTTAATATTCAACTCAATTCCCATCAATTTTATATATTCCAATTTTCAATAATGTTTCATTATTTATTAATATTGTGATTCTTTTCTATAGTTTTTGTAGTGGGGGAGATGATTCTAGTAGACTAGGTAAATCCATATTTTCCCATATTATATTTTTTATATTAAATTTCTTATCCAGTTGTAATGTTTAGAATTTTAATTGGACTCATTACTAATTAATTTTAAAGTATTTAGTAATGAATAAAATTAATTATTGGTATCCTTATATATTTATTATAATATTATATAAAATAATGAAACACACATTTATTCAAGATAAAAGGTTTACAAAAAACACAGGGTCTTTACATCCTTCCACCCTTTAGAAGATTTTCCCTTAAAATTAAAACTCATATTCTCAACTAAGAATAGGGGAAGTTAATTCCCTTTCATTGTTTCCATTGGTTACCATGGCTCTTTTTCAGATATATGGTTCTTCAATAGGAATTTTACATGGATATTTATTGTATTGAGTTGGACATTGTAGCTATAATCCAAGATCAACAACTGGTCTTCTTCATATGAGAGTTCATTCTCCAACTGTATCACATTTTGATTGGGTACTTGTAATGGGTCATATATGTATGTCCTGAATAGAGATTTATTGAAAACATAATGAATGTGATCCATAATTTTTGGATATGAAAACCGATAGGCCAATAATCTTATGTAATCGGGGATCTAAAAGGGAAAAATGTATCATGGGATAATCTTTTGTTTCTTTCCAAATAGAATGAATATCTTCCACTGTGATATTTGAAGGAAAACAATTCCTTGAAATTCAAACTCAACATCTCTTGATCAGTTATTAGCATAAAACTTTTTCTATATATGATCCTATTTTATGAATTATTGGATAGAATGATCATTTTATAACATATCTAGCACAAGATCATGTCTATGTATCTTTCATTCATCAAATTTATCCCCAAAAGATGGAGTTTTGCATTACTTCCCATATAGAGTTTCATATAGAGCCAGTTGAATGCATGAGAGGGAGATGTTGTTTTATGATATCTAAACCAATGAGATATATTGATCTCATCAAACTTTGAAATCTATCCCACTAGATCATAGCATTTCATTGGGAATTTGAATATACTATTCAGATTGGCTATTAATTTTGGTGGTGATAGGCCATGTTGAAATTCAATCTGTACTCAAATCATGTTGAAGACTTATCCAAAATATAGAGGTGACCTTGTATAATGATCAGATATTTTTAAAATTGGTTCCATTTTCATCCTCAACTCTTCCTTTAAATATATCTTAGAATATTTTTCAGGAAATTAATATTTTTGAAAATAGATAAAGTGGGATTTATTAATGAGTTAATCCACCAAAACCCATATATCATTGATTCCTTTTTATGTTTTCGGGAGACCATAAACAACTTTTATACTGACATTATACCACTTCTAAATGGGTATAAGAGATGGTAGCCTCATCCTTATAGATTTATCTCACTCTAATTTAACATGTACAAATAAAAAAACCTTGAGATATACTCAGAAATATTATTCTTCATGTTTTCCCACTATAAAAGTACTCTATGATCATTATACATATTGGTGCTTCTAGTTAGGATAAATATAGATGAACTATGTGTATTATCATGTAGATCCTTCTTTGTATCAGGGGATACAGGAACAAAAATCAACATTCCAAACCTAATTGAACCATCATCATCAAAAAATATCTCTAGTATCTTCCCTTCCTTTAGTACTACCACCTTCATTTTTAGCTCAACATCAACCCTTTGTTCCTCCTTGATCGTCTGTAGGATGGATTGTTGGGAAATAATTAGGGCATGGAAGGATGTATTCCATTCCCTTATTATTTCTAGTTCCATCCTTTTCATTTCCATGAAGGTTGGGTCTTTCTTAATATTACTCATGGATAGAATATTAGGTTATTTTATACTAACAGCATCAGCTATCTTATTCACCTTTCCTAAATGGCCATGAATAGGGAAATCATTGTCCATTATTTTGTCTAACCATATCCTTTGATGCATATTTACATCCTTTTATGTGAATATATTCTTTAGAATGTTTTTGATCGTTATATATATCAAACTTCACACTATAAATATTTTGACGCCAAATCATCAGATTAGAGATAACAACTAATAACTCTAGTTTATGCCTCTGTTAGTTTTGTTCATAGATCATCACCTAACATGAGTCATAGGCTATCACTATATAATTCTCTGTAATAACACTACCCAAACCTTTCTTTGAAGCAACATTTTAGATAAAAAAATGTCCTACACTTGATGGTAGTCGGAGTATAAGTGTAGTGACTAGCCTCTTCTTGAGAATCTTAATGTTGTCCTAACACTTTTCTAACAAAACATAGTTTGCCTATATCTGTGATAACATAGTTAGAGGGTTATAAATTCATGAGAAATTTCTCACAAAACGTCAATAGTACCTATCAAATACAAGAAAAAATGGATTTATGTGACACTTTTGGTACTTTTCCATTCTTTAATTTCATTTTTCTTTTATGGGTACACATAAATTCCCTCATTTTTGATCATGTGTCCCAAAATTAGGATTTACTACATCCAAAATTCACACTTTTAGACCATAATGTAAATATTCTCTTTGACCAATTTCACCAATAGAACCCTTCAATTCTCTTCATGTTTCCCCCTTCTCTACGAGTAAATGTGAATATCATCAATAAACAGTATGAATTTTTTGTGATGAAGTATATAAAGAATCTATTTATCAAATATATGATGATTGTATGGGTATTAGTAAGTTTGAAGGGAATCACTATGAAATCATGGTGTTCATACCTTGTATTGAATGAATTCCTTTTAATATCATCCTTCGTCAATTTTACATAATGATATCCAAAATGAATATCAGCATTGTGGAAGTACTGATCTCCTTATAGTTGATTGAACAAGTCATGAATCCTTGAAAGAGGATACCAATTATTTATGGATATTATATTGATCTCCCAATAATTGATACATACCTGCATTGATCTATCCATATACTTTCACCCCAATGTGATGTACAAGGGCTAATGAACCCATGCCCAAATTCTCTTTCAACTGCATTTTTATCCACATCAATTCTATTGGGGACCGCATATAAAAGAATTTTTTGATATGAGTTTATCCATGTATGATCACAATTGATAAATCTTCCTCACTATATAGAGGAAGTATAGGTAACTCCTTTGTAAATACATCATTTTTTCCCTCATAATTGGAATTTACTCTAGTTTGATGTTTTCCTTTGGAAAAACTATTTGGTCTAAGTATTCATCTTTATTGGGTATCAACACCCACACCACTGAGGGATTTTTCCAAGGCGGTTCATGATATTCTTTGAAATTGTAGAGGACCAAGGGATGGTTTGTAATATGATATGATATTACCCTTTATTTATATTTGATGTTGACTCTATTTAATGGAGAAAATGCATGCCCATAAAGCATAAAATTCTACCAAGGGATGCATTATGATATTCGATGGAAGAATCATCCGACATATGCCAATAAGAGAAGATTCCACCTCTGGTTTTACAATGACTTCACCCATAGGTGTTTTGGTGGATATAGTTACATCATGGTATCATGGATTCAATTAAATAGTTCTAGAGAACATTCAAGATATAATGGGATGTGTACAAATAGATTAAAACAAATCTTTTTCCATTCTTGAGTGAAAAAGAAGTATGTCTCTTATGAATTCATATTCTTGCTCCAATTATATGTTACTTATAGCATAATATTTCCATTGCTACTTTGGATTTGGTTGGGACTAATGATGATTACCTTCAACACCTTGATGTATAGTGCACCATCTATCATTGTGGACTTACTCCCTAAAATTGAATCATTGAACTATGGTCGGTGAATTAGGAGGTTCCCTACCTTCATCAATCATGTTGGGAGGATTCTTTATGTATCTTCAACATTCATGGGATTCATGGATATTTCTGTAATTCCCCAAACATAATTTTAAATTTAATAATGATTATTTTTGTTATTTTCATTATTAATCTTTCGCTAATGTGTTTTGGCATGTTTTATTTCAAAATACACTAAAAGGATATAGAAACATCTTATTCAAACATTACAATATTACATTGATATGAGGGGTAAAAAATACTCTAGAAACTCATCACACGACTTAATAGAGAAAATGTATGATGACCCGATATCACAATAGGACTGATTATGTAGCCATCTCCCCTTCAATCCACCAGAAAATTAAATAGTGATGAGAATATGAAAAAAGAGAGTGAAAGGAATGTCGATCCCCATCCTCTTAAAACATGAAATGATCTTTATCACTTGAATACCTAGAACGGGTGTTAATACATTTTAAAACGACTTTTATAAGTAGTAGTAGGGGTTTTCAAGTGACTTTTGTGGTTTTTTTGGCCATTGGGTATTTTAAGTGTTAAATGTATTAAATTATTTAAAATAAAATTTTTGGTCAAATAAATTAAGGGTTTTAAATATGGTTTATTATTTCTATTTTGGTTAAATAAAATATAAAACATGGGTGATAATGTTGATTAAAACATTGGGGGTATAAAAATATTTATGTTTTTATAATAATAACCCAAGAGATAGTAATAATGGGAAACTAATATTTATATGAATAACAAAATAAATATTGTTGTATGTACTATATAATATTTTTATTAAAAATATATAAAAGGCACCCACCATCCAAGGGAGGTCTTATAGTCCATGCCATCAAGTCCTGGGTAGGAACTTAGAAGAGCACTTGAGCAGTGACAGAGGGTGTGTAGGGCCATGTATAGGGCCAGGTCAAGTGAATTCTCAGGGTGAGACAGGTCATGCACCGACATGGGAGAGGGTGGGATAAGGCCCCAAGTGGTGGACTCCTTGGTCTAAGGACTCTAGTGTGTGTGCTTGTGTCATTTAGATAAGGTGTCAAATGCTGAAACTTATATTGAGGTCCTAAAACAAGTTGGTTTTTGATGTGGGATGTATAATTTACCATGATGCTCGATCTAAACCACAATATCTCACTACGTAAGATCCTGATTGTCCACATTGATGCTCCATTTGAACCCAATCGCCACATTTTTTTAGGCAGTCCGATTTGAAAGTGTTTGATCTATTCTGCTCTACCATTTTGAAAACTGGAAATCCTCCTAGGTTCATATGATTCATTCCAATATAATCTCAACCTTGAATAATTTAGAAATGTGATGGAAAAATTTTGGTCATCCGGTCAGATCTATAATTTGATTTGGATCGTCCAAATTCCAGCCACAATTCTACCTTCTAAAAAAATTAGGGATAAACTCAACCCTTATATAAGGCCAGATTTAATCTGCACCGCCCATTCCTTTCCCCCTTCTTCTTCTACATGGATCCACACCAGTCAAAATCTGAGCTTATAGACACAGAACAATCTCCATCCCATCTTTCTCATGATGACTATTTCCCCCCTCACCATGGTATCATTTGTTTGGAATATTAATTTAATGTAAAAAGGTTGTTTTATTTTAAACCAAACATAATGGTCTTTGACTCGTATCCTCCTCCTCATTTTTTTAACAATTGTAGGGTGTCAATTAACACTGTTTCACATCGAATTTGTCAAATTAAAAATTTTATTTGACTAGATTAAGTTTATTCAGATCAATAATTTGATACATTGGTTTTTTAAAAACTCACATTTCACACACTATTCCCCCTAAAAAAATTACTCTACCAAGCCCTCTCTTCCTCTCTTAGTTCCAGAATCAATCAGCCTCATCTAATCTGAATCAAGTGATAGATTTTAAGTATTTTATATTGAAATCATAATCATGTATATATATATACACATACTTATATATATATATGTATGTATAAAACCATGTTACTTTCTATAACATGTTCTGTATAAATGATATAAATTCACCATTTTCAAGATCATATTTCTAGAGAATTAAATTTTTTATTTTTACTACTATGGTGTGGTCTTTTACCAAGATATATATATATATATATGTGTGTGTGTGTGTGTGTGTGTACATATCTATATACCCATATACAAATCTATATTTTTAGAATATATATGTGAATATGTTGAGATACTTTTTTCCAAGAGTCTTATATCCAAAAAATTAAGTGTTAACCTAATTTTCAAATTTTATTTTTATAAGAGTTATATAGGTATAAGCATATACAAGAGTATTCGTACAAGAATGTGAACACATTACATGTATATATCAACTTTTTGGTGTGTTAACATGTGAGGGTTCTTTTATAGAATTTTTGAAGAATTTAACAGTTACAAACCACATGCACAAATACATATATTAGTTTATATATATTTATAGGTATATATATAGATACATATGTATTTATGTATAAAAAAATTAGGCATAGTTATTTTTCTCAATTATGTAATAATTGTAACTGGTATCTAATTAACATCAAAATATTGTTTATAAGTTTATTTTTACCATGTTTATATGTTTGTATGGGTTAAACCATATCAATTTTTATGAAATTATGAAACAAGTTATCATTTCATGTGAATAACCTATTTATTTATTGTGTCATTTATTTTATCTACCACATGAGATTAACCCTATAATTTAATAGGAAATTATGAATCTAGTTTTATTTTCATGTAAAAATCTATTTATTTATAACATTATTTTGGAAAGATAAATAAATAAATGCACTACTGAGTAAATGTACAATGATTACATTATTCATTTCATGACTTATGAATAATGAAAATTAATTTATGTTTGAGATGATTCTTTTTACGATAATATTTGGATTAAAAACTAAACTTTTTAGGGTAGTATGTGACACTTTGGACTGTTTAATTAATTTATTTCACCTATGATTAAGATTCAAATAAATCAAAGTGGTAAGGGAAACATTGGTTTAAAGATATACATTGTTTAGACATATCAGGAATGCACAAGACTTTTTATTGGATAGGTGAGGCCTGCTATAGCCTCTAGACGCATCGGTAGGTCCCATGAGATGAAAAAGGTCTTGGCATGAGGCCTTGAAAGAATCGTTATGTATGATCTAGGAAAGAGGTCTTGACATAATGATTATGATTTTCCTATATCTTTAATTCCCACATAATGATTCTAGTAAGTGAAAGTCCATGTGAACATTCAACTAGTAAAATATCCATGGCTAATGATAACTCTCTATGAACCAGTATTAATCTCTTTTATAAGTCCAAGTGAACATGGATTAAGGTTTTAGATTTAAACATATTGATTTATTGAAATTCAGTTATAAAGAAGTATTAATATAATGTTTCTAATCCATAATGATAATAAACATCATTTTATGTGAAATTCTAGAAAAACATTATTTCATGTGTAAATTTTTATCTGCACCTCTATTATGTCATTAAGTGGTAAATTTTGGCCAGCAACCAACTTATAGGAGGCACTTCATGAATTTTTGATTAAGAGCGCGAAAGATTTTATATTTCATATTATTTATAACTATCAAATATTTTTAGAAATATTTAAGATGATATTATTCTATATTTTGTTTCAAAATATCTCTAGAAAATGATGATGACATGTCATGGGAAATGTTATTTTCATGATTTAAATCTTGAGTTTTTAGAAAATACTTTAAAGAAAAATTAATTTCTAGTTGTATTGATCGAAACCCCCTTACTGGTCATTTTTGTACTCACCCAAATTATTTTATGTAATTATTACAGGTTTAGTAGAAGTGATACGATGAATTTTTAATGTAGAAGCTCGGCTCTGATGTATCATTGCATAATGTTTATTATAATTTTTAAATTTATATTTTAATGTATTAATGGATTCTATTCCTCCAGAACATAGGCTGATGAAATATATTTTGTTTCATTTAATGTGATATATTTATTAAAGTATATTTTATAAAAAAACAACAAGCATTTGTAAAGGGATGAGTCCATTTTCTCCGGATTAGGTCCTTATATATGGTGAGAAAGGACAAAACTAGTGTCCTTTGGAAAATTAGAATAATTCTTCTTATATATATCCTTATATAAAATCACTTTATTAAAATTTCATATTGAATGTGATAGTTCACTAACTAACAAATTATCACATCTTACTAAGCTTCTCCAGACCATAATTATCAAAACTTGTTTAGAATAATACCATGTTTTTCAGACCTACATCTATATTGAAAGTGCCTCTACCAGGTGTCAACCAATTCAAATATCTTTCGTTTCAACCTTGGATATAATTATGTCTATCACCATATAGAAAATGAACAATGTATAGAGTATAGGAATAGAGGAATGTTCCATGAAGGTCTCTTCCTATGATTCCCTCTATCTAAGAATTATCTAACCTTAGGGAATTTCCATGAAGCTGCAATAGAGGGTGACCATCATGCCACCAATCTCTTCCACGTTCTAGTTTTTAGTATGTATGGGAGACTCTATGATATCAGAACAATCAAACACAAGATAGTTTGACAAATTTATAAAGAATGATCCCATTCCAAAATCAGTAAGTTCCACATCTCTCATGCCTCCCTCTAAAAATCCAATTTTTTTATGAATATGTTTGATCCTAACTTCTCAATGTGTATGTGTGCCAAAGAAATTGGGGAACTAGGAACTACCTTCGGAACCTACCTGAGGTCATCAGTGGATAATCCCTGGTGGTGGACCTAGTAGATGTATAAATTAATTATATTTTTTCATTTAAATATTATTATTTATTAGTAATTAAAAATATTTTATAGGGACATAGAATATGATGTAAGAATGTTGGGGAAGATGGATGTGTATGAGAACAATAGAATTACAAGGTCACAACTCTATTAAGGAGAGGATATTGTAATGCCCCAAATGTAATTATAAATTTAACAGAAATAATTTTAGTTATAATCATTATTATTCTTGAGTTAATGTGTATTGGAATGATTTATTTCAAAATACACTAAATGGAAAGAGAAAACTTTTATTCAAACATTTCAATATTACATTTATACAAGGGATCGCAAATACTCAAGTAAACTCATCAGAAGACCTAATAGAACAAACATAAGACTACCCAAGATCACAACATGACAGATTAAGTAGCCTACATCTCTTGAATCCTAAAAAAAATAAATAACAAGAATAATAGAAAAATATATATATTCAAAATAATTTAGAGCACCATACTCTTAAAACACGAAATGATATTAATCATTTTAATACCTTGAATAGGTATTTAGATGTTTTAAAATGATCATTATAAGTAGCTGTTGGGGTTCTCAAGTGATCATTGATGTTTTTTTGGCAATTGGATATTATTGGGGTTAAATAAAATAAATGTTTTAAAATAAAATTTATGGTTAAATAATATTAAGGGTTTTAGCTATGGGTTATTATTTAACATTAGGTTTTTTAAAATATAAAACATTGGGGGTTTAAGAAAATGTAATTTTTTTATATTAATAACAATAGATATAATAATAATGGGAAACTAATATTCATACAAATATGAAAATAAATATTTTTGTACATAATGTATAAGATTTTTATTAAAAATATGGCTAAGGAACCCACCAGGTGTGGGCGGCCTTATAGTCCAAGCCCTCAAGGCTTGGGTAGGCACTTAGCAGAGTGCTTAAGTTACGTTTGAGTTCGTGTTGGCCCATATATAGGGAATGGTCAGGTGCGTGCACAGGGTGAGCTAGGTTGCACACTAGTGCAGGAGAGCATAGGCTAAGGTGTCAGGGTGGAGTCCAGTGTAAAATGACTTTTGTGTGTGTGCATCTATCATTAACCTATGGTGCAACACGCTGACGCTTATATGGATGTCTTGAAACCAATTGGGTTTCTATGTGGGATGTATAATTTTCAATGATTTGCGATATCAACTGTATGATCTCACCACATGTGATCATGACTGTCCAGACCGATGCACCATTCAATCCCCATTGTCATGGGTTCATCCCCATGATTTTCTAAGTCGTCTGATCTAACCACATTTTATATGGGTTACTCAACCATTTTTAGAACCGTGCAATCACCTAGGGCCATCCAATTTAGCCTGATCTAATCTTGACTATCCACTTTTTTAAAATACTGTAGAACAATTCTGGTCATCTGATTGGATCCAAGGATCGATCATGACCATTCAAATTCAAGCTGCAATCTCCCTTCTGAAAAATTATGGTTAACCTCAACCCTTAGACCAAATAGAATTTAATTAGGACCTCCCATTCCTATCTCCCTTTGTTTTCCTCATGGATACACACTATTCCTCATCTGAGCTGGTAGCCACTAGACCCTCTCCATCCCCTCTTTCATGTGATGACACTTCCCACCATCACCATGGTTTATTTAGTTTTGCATATTCATTTTATTTCCAAGGGTGGTGTTATATTAAACCAAACATCACAATCCATCACTCAGATCCTCCTGAATATTTCTTTTCATAACTATAGGGTGTCAGTTAACCCTATTTCATGTAGAATTTGTGGTAATTAACAATTTTTTGATTATATTTAGTTTATTTAGATAATTAATTTAAATATTTTATTTTTTATCCTCAAATTTCACACGCTAAGACCCCTCAAAAAATTCTTCGGTTATTCTCTCTTTTTCTCTCTCAGTTCAGGAAACACTCAGCCTCATCTAATCTAAATCATGTAAAAGAATTTTATTATAATATTTTGATGTAATAATCATATATATATAAACATTTTTATGTATATAAATGTATTTAAAAAACCATTCCCTTTATCAAACCCATATTGATTAAATGATATGCATTATCCATTTTCCTGAATTTATTTCTAAATAATTATATTTTTTTATATTTACTACAATGTTGTGTTCTTTTGCTAATAATTATATATATAGGTTTGTATATACATGAGTATATACACATATACAAGTTGATATTTTCAGAATATATATATGTCTATATGTTGACTGTTTCTTTTCCATGAATCATATATAAAAATACCTAAGTGTTAACCTAGTTTTCAAAATTTATTTTTATAAGGGTTATATATGTATATGTGAATAAAAGTGTATTCCTACATACAAGTATACATATTACATGTATTTATCAAATTCTACCTTTTCACAAGGGAGGGTTCATGTTTTAGAATTTGATAAGTATTTAATGGTTACAAACTACACGATAATATATATATATATATATATATATATATATATGGTTATACACATATATATACATGCATATGTATTTATGTACAAAAAACATAGGTACAATTTTTCATTCCCAATTACTTAAAAATTATAATTGGTATCTAACACACATAAAACATGTGGTTATAATTTTATATTCACCATGTCTATAAATTTTAATGGGTTAAACCTTATCATTTTATATGAAATTATGAAACAAGTTACCATTTAGTGTGTGTAACATATATTTTTTATCGTGTCGTTTATTTTCTCAACTGAAAGACATAAGCCTTTCTAATTTTATGAGAAATTATGAATCCACATATAATTTTATGCGTGAAATCTATTTATTTTTAATATTATATTAGGAAGACAAAACAATAAATTTATTTCTGATTAAAAGTGCAGTCATTTCTTGACTTACAAATAAAGACAATTATTTTAAATATGAGATGAACTTTTTTATGATAATATAAGGATTAATAAATAATTTTTTTGGGTGGTATGGAACACTTTGGATTTTATAATAAATTTACATCACCTATGATTAGAATTGAAATAAATAAATGTGGAATGGGACACATTGATTTAATGACATACTTTTATTAAAAATATAATGATTTCATATGACTTTTTCTATGATGGGTGAGGCCTTCTATAGCTTCTCCATGAATCTATAAGTCCCATGAGATGAAATAGGTCTTACCATGAGGACATGATAGAATGGTTATGTATACTATTTTCTCAAGGCCTTGATAGAATGAAAATGATTGTCTTGCATCATGAAAACCATCATAAGGATTCTCGTAATTGAAAGTCCGTGTGAATATTTAGCTTTTAATATATCTACGACCATTGATCATTATCTATGAACCAATATTAATAAGTTTTATATTTCCAAGTGACCATGGAATAATATTTTAGATTTAAACTTATAATTTTATTGTATTTCATTTATAAATAAGGATTAATATTTAGTTTCCAAGCCATAATGATAAATGACATCATTTTATGTGTAATTCTGGATATATATAATTTCATTTTTAAATTCTTTTTCAAACCTCTGGCATGTCATATAATGATTATTCTTGGTCATTATAATACTTATAGGTTTCCCTTCAAGAATTTGTGTTCATGTTCATGCACGGTTTTATAATTCATTCTTTTAATAACTCTAAAATAAATTTAGCAATTACAAGCATGAGTTTATCCCAAAATCTATTTCATAATATCTCAAGAAAATGATGTTGACCTGTTATGGAAAATGATAATTTCATGATTTAATTCCTAAGTGTAACTAAAATGTTTTAATGAAAATTTATTTCCTAATGATATAGTTTTAATACCCCTTACTCGGAATTTTTTTCATCCCATCTAATTTAAATTATTCTTATAGGGTTTGTGGAAGTTATACAATGAATTTATAATGTGAAAGCTTTACTCTGATATTTCTATTCATAATTTTTATTAGAATTTGTATATATATATATATATTAGAATTTAATAATAGATTCTAATTCTCCAGAGCCAAGGTCATTAAAAGATCATATGTCTCATTTAATTTTGTGTATTTATTCGAGTGTCTTTTATAATAAAAATTACACAACATTTGTAAAGGGATGAGTCTAGTTGCTCTAACTTGGGTCCTTACATTCTCTCCCCCACATAAAGAATTTCCCCATCCCTTTGATACAATTTCCCTGATCCATCTTTCCATATTTTTAACATATGGGTAGTTGGATCCTATTTCCTAATTATTAATTTGACCCATCAGCATGAAACATCATTCTTCTCATATTATCTCCATATCCAGTGTACCATTATCTGAACTCCATCTCTACTTTGAGATCACATCAATCCAATTCTTCCAGACTCCAAATGTCTCAGGTTTCAAGATCCTTTCAATGGTGTGGTTTTAAATCACTAATGAATATCTCTATTTTTCTATCAGTATTTATAAAAAACCTGAGGAGTATCTTTCCCTCCATGAAATGTTTTCCTCATAATCTTTGATATATTCAAAATCCATTTGGTTAAGTTCTTTGAATTCTCTCTCAATATTTGATTGAACCAGTTGAGGGAAATTCTTGGTGAGAAATACTTTATTAAATTATTCCCAATTTATCTCAAATATTTCATCCTCTAGCTTGTAGTCCCTTACAAACTCTCACTATTGTTCATCTTCTCCATCTAAACATTAAACTACAATAGTATCCTTCTAAATCTGAGAACAAAAGATCATAGAAAAAATATTATCCGTTGAGTTAAAAAAATGTTCCAAGACAATTGGATTAGAAGTTCGATTTAACATTAGTGGTTGTTTCAGCATAAAGGAATCAATGGATATTTAAATCTTCTTAGGGGAAGGTAGAAATTCTAGATTATTTAGTGTATTAATTATATCATGAGATAGATGGGTAATCATCTCCATAAATCACTAAACTCTACCACAAATTTAATTATGGATGTTCATCAAGAAATTCATTAAATTTCCCTTACATCGGTTATTTTCCTGGTTTCTCAAAGTCCCCACCCTTTTCATAAAATAGAAAAAGTTTGAACAAAACGTAATTCATAAAATCATGAAAAAATAATTTATTACTTTTCACAATTAACTCTAAATCCAAATATAATGTGATAAATATGATTATATTTTTCTAAAAAAATATTTCTAGGGTGTTTTCCCTATATATATACATATATTTTTGGTTTTCAAACTTGTTTTCTAATCCTAATACCAAAATAAAAAAAATTCTCTAATATAAATTAAAACATTCCTACTTTTTCTTACACAACAATTAAATCTATTGATAAATAGACAACATAATAGAATTACAAATGTAGGATCAAATAGTTCTATGTCTTTGTAAAATTAGGCTCGTACCAAACATATAAATGAAAAATAGAAACATTATTTAATTCATCCTTATATATATATTTAGCGGAATTCCCATTATCCTAAGTACATGTAACCACCTAAGGATATTCATCAATGAAAGGGGAAATGTAAAATTACAATAAGAGGAAGGTTAAGGAAAATGAATAAATAAATAATGGGTCATAATAATAATCATCATCAAATAAAAATCATAGGATCATCAAAAACATCCTAAGGGAAACATTTGAAAAAGTCAGGGAATGTGTCCATGCAAAAAAATGATAAATATTGTCTTAGTGTTAAAATACCAAACATATTTATGAACAATGATAGCATCATCTTCATAAATAACATTTGTGGATAATTATAAAATAATCCTTGTGAATAAAGATAGCCTCATGTTCATGATTTTTTCAAATTATATCTCGAGATACATCATATAACCTAATTTTTTGGAGGGATATATAATTTTGAGCCCACCCATCACATCATAACATTTACTTAATAGTGCATTCCACATAAAATGTATAATAATTAATGCCATGATTCAAAACTAAGGACAAGAGTGGGTATCATAAGGATTTAATAAATCATACATTCATGAATAAATATTTTGGGGTTCCCAAAATTGAAAGGGAATGACATTTGTGGCATAGAAATGATCTCTCTCATGTTAATAAGAAACAATATAAAGATAACTAAAAGATGTGTTTTTAAAAAAAATAGTTATTTTGGGAAATAATTTTGATTGTCATAAAATCAAGTAAAAAAATTTATATCCGCAAAAGAAAAGAGAAGGATAATAAAATAAAATTTATGGAACATTTATGGAATATATGTATTTAATTTTTTGTTAAAGAGGGAAAACCCAAGGAATTGGAGTTGGATTCGAGATTCCCCTCGTCTCAATTACCACTTTATTTCATCATTTTTTCACATCCTAATTAATAAACATAGATCTATTAAAAAATTGGTCTATAAGTATATTATAGTTATATAGAAAAAAATTTATCCATTATAACAATTTTATTGTATTTTCTAATTTCCATTGATTAAAGTGAAGCATTTTGATACAATTTTTTTTAAAACATTCCTATTTCGCATTAATCTATAAAATTTATAAATGTAATATTTACATTAGAATAATTAATTTTAGAAGCTTATAATTCATATAATGAAATTTTTATATATTATATAATGTTAATGATATTAATCCATGATGATGGTTTTTTGGGTTTTCATGGAAATGTCTCCATAGGTGGTTAACCAACCATTGATGAGACATTATCATGAGAGATGGAAAAAAATAATTATATATATATGTATATATATATATATATAATATTATGGATCTTAGAGTAGGTTAAAATCATTAGTGTAATTTTAACATACTTCCAAATTAATTATTTAATGGTCTGGTTGAGGAAGGGTTTATGGAAAAATGTTGAGAAGAGGAAGAATAAATAAAATAGAGAGGGAAGTGGATTATAACATATTTATTCATTTGTGTAGCTTCTCTTGTATGACACTATAACACAATGGTGACTAGATTTTGATTTCTTCATAATGTCCCAAAGTGATCTATGGGTATTTAGAGCTAGTATTTGTGATGATATTGGTCTTAGAGGTGGGTAAGAGGAGTGGTTTTCCATGGGGAGGGAGAGGGGTTATTTATACTCTTGGATAGAGGTATTTTTAGAATAAAATGTTGAATAAAATATTATATCCAAGGTAAAAACTGTTTTATTGAATTTTGGAATATATAAAATAATAAATAAGTATAATATAATTGTTTAAAAACCTTAAAATAGCTTTATAATTCTAGAGAATTAATTTCTTAATAATGGAAGATCAAATAAAGAAAATTTTTTATTTTATGCAATCAAATTTGACTTTATGTTTGGGAAATCAATTTTTTGGTTTGGAAAATAATTTTATCATGATGTAAGGAATCATTTATGATTATAAGAATAACATGGGAGAAACTAATGTTATATAATGTATTATGTAACACCCCACAGTTTTAAAAAATAAGTTGAAAGTAATGAATCATTGTTTTAATTAGATAGTTATAAATATCCATTTAACATAATTTCCCCACTTATGTGTTTTGAATTTCAAAAAACACAAATACATGGTAGCAATCAGTAAGTTATTTAGAGACTGATAAGAACAACATAATTTCTGGTGAATAGTATCATACCCTTATGAATAGTAATTTTACTCTTATGAATATTCATGTAACCTTATGAATAGTAAACTCACCTAATATATTATAAATAAATGATTTAATTGATGTTAGGATACACCCATATCTTGTAATAAGTAACTAAATGTTTTCAAATTGTTATTTATTGAATAAAATATTATTTTAATGAATAATTTAATCTATCTTATTTGGAATACAATTTTGATAAATTGATTTCATTTTTTGGATTCTAAATTTCGAAAAATGGCTGTGGGGAATTTATGTTAATATTCTGAAAATTTTGATTTCTTTTAGGAATAGTGAAATACACTAATTTAAATGTTTATGCTAAATACACGATTTATGGAGTCATGGATGATGTTTTGCAGATGTAAGAATACTTATTTAGAAGTAACATGAATATTTGACAATTTTTGTGTCTTGAAATCAGATCTATTTCATGTTTTGTGGAAAAATAATAAGATAATGATTAAAATAAGGGAAAAATCCTCCTCTCCTCCACTATAAATACCTCCAATTTCCCCACTCTTCCCCCCACACCTCCTAAGACTTGAGCCTTTCCAATGTTCTTCCAAATACTACTCAAAAAACCCCTTAACCACGTCTTAGAACTTCTGAACACACCAAAAGGCCAGAACTAAGGGTCTTAAGAAATATCTCAAGGAGAAGAGATCAAGAGGTAAACATCTTCTTTTGTTTTCTTTCATTTCATTTCATTTCCTTTTCTATTCTTCTTCTTTCGTCTTCTCAATATATCCAAGAGACACAAATGATCTATTATATTACATATTTTATATTTCATCATGTTTATGGAATATTCACCATTATACTTATTCTCTTATGCCACTTATTAATGAAATTACAATACTGTCTATGATGTGTCAATTTACCGACATTGTGGACAATGTGATTTCAATTTATTTTACTTCCTTCTTAACATGTCATAAAACCATTTTTATGGCTGAACTATATTATAATGTATGTATAATATCATATTTAATGTTCTGTAATCATTATTTACACATGATATTAGTTTACAAAATAAAATTATTTCCTTATGATCAAAGAATCGCCAAAATAACCTAAACAAATATCAATAATGTTTTAACTTATGAGTCATGATCATGTCAGAATTAAAAATGATAAATGATATAATTTATGGTTTTGGAAATATATAAATACCATTCCATTATAATTCTGGGGTTTAACTTCCAATCGACATGAATACCCATCATGATCCGATCCTGGAAACCTTGTGTAAAAGGCCCTAAAAAATAATGAAATTAACAAAATATTACGAATTAATGGGTGGAATGATGTCATAAAATGATCACAAAAGGAGTTACAACATGAATATGTTTCTATAATATATTAACAACACTATTATAACATATATAAAGGAGTTTTAAACATGTTTGAGGGAAGTCGAACCTGAGGTAATGGATCATATCTTTCTCAACTTTAATCAAGAATCACCCCTGTGTTATGCTCATTAATTTTTATTCCCTAATGGTGGTGTATGTTTTCAAACCTCCAAATAAAACAATTATGATATATTAATTATGGGAGACCCCATTTCTATCTCATTAATCCCTCCCATGTACATCCATTACCATGCCAAAATTTCATAAGTGGATTCTAAACCCAATTGCATTTCTTTGGGTTTACTTCAACTTCAATGGTTTTTATCTTGGTAAGATGAGTTGAGAAATTTAATTTTATTATATTATGTATTATTGTTTGTACTTAAAATATATATACATAATACCTTTATTTATTCAATTCTCACTTCAATGTCAAAGTATTTGTATACAACATTCCTCTTAAATCCTTTTAAATGTCTCCTTTATGAAATTTAATGAGATTGTTATTTTTCATAATATCATGAGGTTTATATTCTAATTTCATAATTTTTTTATTACTATAATATATCCATTATATGTTTTCATTTTTATTTCTGAATAATTTGTTTTAATTATTGTGTCTGCAATGTTTATATATTAAAACTGTTTTTATACAAAAAAATGTCATTTTTAATTCTGATTATGTTTTTCTCCAGGGTGTTAATGAGTTATGAAGTGTTTTATCCATGATATGATCCTTGGAAATTATTAATGCTGGTTTTATCCCATTAAGGTTCAATATATGTATGGTTGAGTCCATTATATCACTTGATATGATGGGTGATCCCCAATATAGCTCAAGATGTGCTCCGTTGAGCCCATTATAGCTCATGATATAACTAATGAGCCCTATTAAAACTCTCTAATGCATTGGGAAATCAGGAGATAGAAGTTGAAAAAATGGTTATTCCATTTATAAGGGTGAATTTAAGTTTGATATGTTAAATATTTCCTAAGTAAACTACATGATGTTTCTATGCATATACAGATTTCTGATTATGGGTTTTATTAGTTTTTATGTTATCACTAGACTACTGAATTATTTCATCATATCTCTTATTGAGATTTATACTCATGAAAATATTTAAAAACGATTTTAATAGGGAATAAGTATGGGTAACATAAAATATAGGGTTGTGATGAATGATATGATGTGTTGTCAATGAAACCATGTTTTAAGTCTTAATGATATATATTTTGAAAAAAATAGATACTTTTTTACTGGTATCCTCTTTGTATGAATGTGGTATGTTATATATGTAAGATATATTAATTCCCTAAAACTATTATCTAAAAAATATCTTATATGTGAAATAAAGTATGATAATGACTAAAATTCAGAACAAAGTAATGTTTTAAGGTTGGGTCCTTATAATCTGTATCAGTGGATGGTTTAAATAACATTAGGGATTAGGATGATGTTAATAGAATATCATAAATGATTTTTAATCTATGGTAATTTGATATTTTATCGAATTTAAATGGTATCATGTTTCTTTATATATGTTATGTCTTCAGAGAATCATTTTCCACAAAAGAAACAAGGAAGCTGAAGTAGGAAGGCCCCATGATTCTGATGTCTCATCAAATCTGCAGCCTAGAATGGTGGGAATCGAAACCCCACTATTTCTGATAGAAAAGGATCGGTTTAATAAAGAAATAAATGTTGTCGGTATCCATGATTGAGAGTAACATTGTCTAACATGAAGAAACATGTCTTTTGTGGCACATTTTATTAGACAACATCCTCCAGATTTCAGTGGAACCACAGATCTAGTGATAGCTAAAGGGTAGATCAATTCAATTGAAATGATATTTGACATTATTGGATATTCAAAAAATAAAAATGTAATAATATCCATTTATAATTTGTAAGATCAAGTTGATCAATGGTGGTTTCTAGTTAATAATATTAGAGAAAGAGATGATCAGGATAGTTTGTAATGGGATGATTTTAAGGGACATTTCTAAAAAACATTTTCCCAAAACTATTTAACTCAGAATGGAGAAACAATTCATGGAAATGATGTTTAAAGATGATTATTTTGTAACATCATATATAGGAAATTTTATAAGACTATCTAGATACATACATAGTTTTACTCAGTACTTTGATAGAAAAATTAAATGATTTTACTCTGGTTGGAAACCATTTTTATGAAGAGATTCAGCTCTAGGAGAGTTTAAAATCTAGTAGAAACTTGTTCATTGTGCTGATAAAGTTGAGATGGAGTTTATGACATGTATGTTCCTCGTGATAACATGAATAATAATTGGTAAGGTTTGTAGGAATTGTAGAATAATTCATCAAATAAGTCTTGATGTAGGAAAATGAATTTCCCTTCTTGTGAAAAGTGTTGTAAAAGGCATCTACATTATTGTCTTGTAAATTTAGTAAATGATACTAATATATAATGTTTGGACACATTTCTCTTGAATTCATGGAAAATTATATGAATATTAAAGATAATATGATGGTGAGAATCATTAATTGTAAGTAATTGGGTCATTTTTCTATGCTTTATCTGAATCTTGTCACTCTTTGCAAGAAATCATCATAATTCGACGAAGAAGGGTTTGTAAAAATATATTGCAACAAATTCAGAAGATTTTGAGCCATCAAATGAGGTGGTATCAGGTATATTTCTTGATTTTAGAAATTTTGAAAATGGGTTGTTTGATTTCGGATCTACACATTCCTTTATTTCGGAGACATTTTCAGAAACATTGGGAATTCCACCTCATAAAATGAATCCAAAACTCATGGTAAAAACACCTTTTGGAAATATTCTGTGATAAAAAAATATAATAATATACTTAATATTTTTCGTGGAATGATTTTACCTTAAATCCATTTTCTTTTTCCTCTACTATAGTTTGATGTTATTCTATGTATGGACTGGAATTCATTTTATCATTCTAAGATAGATTGTAGAAAAAAGTGGGTTTTAGAAAGTGTTTTAGTTTTTGTACATGAATAATACTATACCATTAATAAAATATCAAGAATATAAGAAACTAAAAAAATATAAATTAATGTTATCTTGCTCATATTTTTTAAGATAAGGGAACTATACAGATTAATTACGTATCATTGGTAAATGAAAACCTGTATGTTTTTACTGATGATTTTCCTAGTCTTATTTCTAATCGAGTGGTTGAGATTATATTTTACTTAGTTCTTTATGATAAAAAAATTTATTATCCCCCGTAATGAATGGCTCAAATGGAACTTCTAGAATTAAAAAAGTAGTTGCATAAATTATTAGACAAAGGCTTAATCTGACCCATCACTTCACTAGGGGGTGATTCTGTCTTGTTTGTTATGATGAAAGACGGTACAATGATACATTTCATTTATTTTAGATTCTTTAATAACATTACCATTAAAAACAAGTATCTTTTTCCTCATATCATTGATTTTTTTGTTCAGCTACAGGGAGCATAGTTTTTTTTATGGTTGACATGAGGTTGGGGTACTATCATTTGAATGTAAAGGATACAAAAATCCCCAATACTATGTTCTGTACTAGATATAGTAATTATGAATTTATAGTTACGCCTTTTGGGTTAACAAATGTACCTACTGTATTCATGGATCTTATGAAAAGAATATTTTATGAGTTCTGGGATAAGATTATGGTTGTGAGTATTGATTACATTTTAGTATATTCTAGAAGAAAAGAGGAACATGAAAAACATATAAGGGTTGTTTTAGATGTCAGAAAACAAAATAAACTCTATATTAATTTTAGCATGTCAGATTTCTGGTTGCAATAGATTTCATTTCAGGGACACATTGTAAATAAGTAATGAATAATATTTGATCTTGCCAAAACAAATGTGGTTGGTGAATGGAAAAGACCAATAAATGTTACTATTATTCATTGTT
This sequence comes from Viscum album, assembly GCA_963277665.1. Lineage (NCBI taxonomy): Eukaryota > Viridiplantae > Streptophyta > Magnoliopsida > Santalales > Viscaceae > Viscum > Viscum album. The sequence continues at coordinate 1,283,124,996 of OY728127.1, forward strand.
TTCATGGATTATCTAGTTATTACAAACATTTTGATAAAAACATAGCACTGTTATCTAGCCTGCGAACTACTTTTACACGAAAATGGGTTAAATTTATTTTTATAGAAGATTTAATGTTTGTTTTCAAGAGGCGAAGAAGATATTTTTAATGCTCAGATGTTGGCCTTGCCTTACCAAAATTGCGATTGTTTAATCTAATGTGATGTTTCATTGAAGTGACATGGTTGTATTTTATGAAAAATGATCGGGTAATTTATTATTCCTCAAGTCAAATAAAACATCATCAGTAAAATTATCCCACACTTATTTGGAATTGGAAAATTCGTTTTTTTTCTTCAACAATTTTGAGGTATCATCTACATGGAGTAAAATATTAAATATATATTGACCATAAAAGATTGATGTATATATTTTCTAAAAAGGAATTAATCACAATATAAAGAAGAAGGCTTGAACAAATTAAAGATTATTATTGCACGATTCATTGCCCTCTTGGGAAACCAAATATAATGGATGATAAATTGAGTCATAAATGTAAGGCCACATTAACCATGATACACTTGAAATCTGATCATTTAGTAAATTAATTGATAAAAAATGGATTGTAACTTGTTGGTGTAATAATTTTCTCTATTTTTTCTGGTTTTAGTGCAGTCATATTTATCATCATAAATTATTCAAGCATAAAAGGACGTTCATGAGCTATAGAGGGAGGTAGAATTGGTTAAAATGGGTATGTTTCTAGAATTTAACCTTGATAAAGATTGTGTTTTAAGATTTAGAAAAAGTTTTTATGTGACTTGTGATTTCTAGTGGAATAAATAATTGTTGTTTGAAGCTCATAGTTCTCCATTTTTAGTTCATCCTCGATGTACTAAGATGTATAGGGACCTTCGAAAGTATTACTGGTGGTATCGAATGAAAAGGGATAATTTTGTTTTTATCGTGAAATTTTTAACATCTCAATAGTTTAAATATGTGTGGAAGTTACCGTAAGGGATTATTCAACCATTTCTTGTTCCATAGTTGATATGGGAAAATATATCCTGGGATATCACTATGGGACTACCAATTACATCTCCAGGTTACAATGCAATTTGGGTTATTGTTGATCAAATGAATAAATCTAAAAAAATTCATTCTATTTGAGATAAAATTTCATTGGATCAACTTTTATGATAGTACCTCAAAGATAATGTCAGGTTACTTGGAGTGCGACCTTCCATTATATCTGACCGGTATCCAAGGTTCTCTATTCACATTTGGAAGGGCCTTCAGTAGTAGTTGGGAAAAGCATTAAATTTTGGTATAGATTTAAATCATCAATCAGATGGGAAGCCAGAATGAACTGTTTAGACTTTGTAGGATATGATTTGAACTAGTTTAATGGACTACCAGGGTCATTGGGATCCACATCTTTCTTTAGTTTAGTTTTCTTATAATAAATGTTTTCATTCAATTATATAGCTGGCACATTTTTGACACAATGTATGTGAAGTGGTGTAAAACTCTAGTTTTTTGGGATGTAGTCTGGAAAGGAAGGTAATGGGACCAGAATTAGTAGAGGAAGTGGCTGATAAAGTGATGATGATCGTGCAACACTACAGGACAACTTAGAGCAGGAAGAAAAAAATTTCAGCCAATAGGAGGGAAGTCTTATTTTTAGGTAGATGATCATTATTTTCATAAAATATCACCATGGAAAAGTGTTATGAATTTTGGTATTAAAGTATAGAAAAGTACATAGATTATAGGACCATATGAAATCTTAGAGAATGTAAGACCATTCATCTATCGAGTAGCATTACCTCCAATTTTATCTCAGGTAACTATTTTTTCATGTTTCAATGATGAGAAAGTGTGTGCCAGATTAATCTGATATCTTGGGGCCATAATTAGTTTAGTTGGAAGAAAATCTATCTTATGAAGATAAACATGTTAAAAATATTAATCTTATGGAACTTGTTTTGTGGAATAAGGTAATTTTCCAGGTAATGGTTAGGTAGAGAAACAACATGGTTGAAGAAGGAACATGGGAATATTAAAATTCAATGAGGGAAAGAAACCCTCACTTGTTTTATAAATAAATTGAACAGTGATGATGCAATTAAGGTGGGGAAAAGGTAACAATCCAAGGTTTTAAAAAATATATTAAAAATCATGAAACATTTTTTATTGTAGATAGTTATAACTATCCATTAAACATAATTTTCCCACTTCTATGTTTTGAATTTTGAAAAACAGACACACATGGTTGTAATCAATAAATTATTTAGAGTCTGATACGAACTACCTAATTTTTAAGGAATAGTAAAATAGAATTTTGAATAGTGATTTTAACCTTGTGAATATTAACCTCACCTATGATCATTTTCATATAATATTTAATCAAATTTATGATTTACCCATATCTTGGAATAATTAAATAATTGTTTTAAAATAGTTTTTTTGAATAAAATTTTATTTTATTTTTAAATCTAATTTCTCATTTGCAGAAAATTGTTTTTAAAAAATAGAGTTCATTTTTTGATTTTACAGGTAGAAAAATGGTCGGTGTGAATTTTATTTTATTTTCGGAAATACATGAATTATTTTAAGAATAGTGAAATATGATAGTTCAAAAAAATAATCTAAATAAATGATTTATGGAGTCATGAATGATGGTTTTCTAATTTAAGCACACATATCTCAGACTAAAATAAAATTATTACTATTTTTATCTTGACATCATAAATATTTCTTATCTTGGGGAAAAATAATAACATAATGAATAAAATAATGGAAAACTCTTCATCTCTTCCACTATAAATACCATTCATTTCCCCCCTCTTCCTCCCACACCTCTCAAGCCTTAATCCTTGCCAAATTTCTTCAAAATATTACTCTAAACCCCCTTAACCATATCCTAGACCTTATATTCTCTCCAAAATTCCAAAACCAAGGGCCTTAAGAAGGATCTCAAGAAGAAGAGATCAAGAGGTAAACAAAATCGCTTGTTTTCTTTTTTTCTGTTAATTTTCTTTTCTATTCATCTATATTCATCACCTACCCTTATACAAGAGGAATTAATGATCCATTATCTTACATATTCTATATGTAATCAATTTTATGTAAGATTCACCATTACAATTATTCTCCTCTTCAAATTATTCTAGAAATTAAAACACTATCGATGATGTATCGATTTAACGACAACATGGATGATGTGATCTCATTTTATTTTACTTCATTCAAGACTGGTCATGAAACCCATTTTATGTATGAAACATTTTATAATTTATTTATTATTTTGTATTTGAGGTTTTGTAATCATTTTGAAACATGATATTAGTTTAGAAAACAATGTGGGTTCAATATGATCAAAGATTATCCAAAATGACCTAAAAATATCAATAGTGATTTAACTTATGAATCATCCTCAGGTAGGAATAAAAATTGATAAATGGAATAATTTATGGTTATATAAATATGTTAATACCATTATATTCTAATTCTGGAGTTTCACTTCCAATCAACATGAATATCCATCAGTAACTGGTCATAGAATCCTCATGAAGAACGCACCTGAAAACAATGGAATTAACAAAATATTATTAATTAATGGGTGGAATGACTTCATAAAGTTATCATGAATGGTGTTATAAATATTAATATGTTTATATAAAATATTAAAAACACTATTTTAATCTTCATACATGATTTTTATACTTCTTTTAGTGAAGTCAAACTCGAGGTAAGGGATCCTATCTTTCTCACATTTATTCAAGAATCACCCCTATATTATTCTCTTTAATTGTAATTTCCTAATGGTGGTGAATATTTTCACACCTCCCCCATACACCCCTTATTATATATTAATGATTATATATTCTTTTTATATCTCATTAATCCATCTAATTTACATCCAATACCATACCAAAATTTCATAAGCGGATTCCAAACCCAATTTCCATTCTATAGGTTAAGATTCAACTTCAATGGTTTTTAGAATGGTAAGATGAAATGAGAAATATAAATTTATTTGTTATGTTTTATTATGTGTACCTACATTATATATAAATAATACCTTCACATAATCAATTCTCTCTTCAATGTTAAGGTATTTGTAAAGAAAAATCCTCTTAAATTCTTTTAAATATCTTGTTCATGAAATACAAAGAGATTTTCTTTTTCATAATAACTTGTGTGTTATCTTTTGATTCTATGATGACTTGTTGAAATAATATATATATTATATTTTTTCATTGTTATTTTGTAATAATATGATTTCATTATTATGTGCGTGATTTTTATATTCAAAAAATTTCTTTTATACGAAAAAAGGGTATTTGAGATTGTGAATTTTTTTCTCATGTGTGTAAATGAGTTATGAATTTTTTTATCCAGTATATGTTCCTTGGATGTTTTTTATGTTGGGTTAATCCAATTATAGATGAATATATGTTGGGTTTTTCCCATTATAGCCCATGATATGATCGTTGAAAAACATTATAGCTCAAGATATGTTGGGTTGAGCCCATTATAGGTGAAGATATAAGAGGTGTGCCACACTATAGCTCTCCAATGCATTGGGTACTCTGGATATAGAAGTTGAAAAAATGGTTATTCCAAGTGTGTTGGAGAATTTAATAGTGATATGGTAAATATTTCCCAAGGAAAATACTTGATGTTTCTATGCATATGAGTTTTTATGATTATAGAATTTAATGGTTTTTATGTCATCACTTGAATAATGATTTCTTTATTTATATCCCATACAATGTTTTATAATCATCATAGGATTTCAAAATGTTTTTAATAGGATATAAGGATGGTTTAGAAAAAGAAGGGATTCATGATCAATGATATGGATTTTTTTCAAAGAAATTATTTTTTATGTTTTAATGTTTTATATTTTGAAAAAAATGGATATTGTTTCAGTAGTATCCTCTTTGTAAAAATGTGGTATGTTATGCTTGTAAGATATCCTAATTTTCTAAATCTCTAAAACTGAAAAGGTCCTCAATGTGTAATAATATATCTTGTTGATTAAATTCATTATTTTTTAATGTTTTAAGTTTGGGTCCTTATATATTATATCACCATTACATCTTGAATGATTTAATTTAAGGTACATCATTTATGTGAAAACTTATAGTTTTACTATTCACCTGAAAATTGATGTATTTCATAAAATTACCAAGAATATAACTTCTGTATAATTTCAATGTTTTTATTTCAGAAATGATATTATTTTTTTCAAAATAAATTTCGAAAATAAATTATATTAATTTTCAAAATAAAAATATTTATTTATAAAAAATATTTTCAAATTTTAATTATTAAAAATATGTTTATATTTTATTGGGGTTTCATTAATAATGGAATTTAATTTCAAGAATTATATTATTTTTATTTACTTAATCATTATAAATATTATTCATATAAATATTTATTATTTTTAGGTAAAATTACTATTCCAACCACAAGGGTACTATTCCATATGATTGGGTTACTATTACCCATAGTTAAGTAACTATTCCAAAGGTAAATTTACTCTTCCAATGGTTATATTATTATTCTCGTAGTAACATTAACACCAATAAATACAACATCATTATTTCACTTAACAATCAAATCAATTCCTCTCTAGGTTCTATATTTCAATTTTAGATATTGGTGATTGGTTTACAAATATTTTTCTCCTTCTCTATAGTGTTTTAAGTGGGGGAATGACTTTAGTTGATCGGGTTGATCCATATTTTCCCATTTTATATTTTTTCTAGTTGTAAGGTTTGGAATTTTAATTGGATTCATTATGGATTAATGTTACTATATTTAGTAATGAAACAATATAATTTTTGGTATCTATATATTTTCTATACAATATTATATAATATAATATAAGACACATTCATTTGTGAAACAAATTTTACAAACAATATAGGGTAATTACATAGTCCCTTACAGAAATGGGTCAAATCCAATTCCAATCCTATTTATCTCATGAGATATCAATATTTACCATATGAATTAGGTTGATATGTAGGACCCACACATATTATTATTAAAATTATATATATGTGTTCTATAAGATCATTAAACATTCATCATTTCATAACCACATAAAATAAATGGGTTTCTTAAACATGTCAACATATCATAACCCATGAAAAAGAAATTGAATTCAAAAAAAATCATATTTTAATCAAAAACATAAACCATAAAGAGAATATGAAAATATGGTATCCTTGGATAATATCCCAATTAAATGTTATAGAACATAAAATATTTTCATCCTATATGGATTTTTTTTTGAAAAATTACTTGGAATATTTTTTGAGGAAAATAAAATTCCCATTTTAAAATAACATTTTTTAAAAGATTATAGAATTTAATATAAAAATTTTATAAGATAATAGTTATGGAATCTTTTAAAGTAAGTTAAAATGAAAAAAATAATCACTATAGTGAGAAAATGTGTTCTTTATCTATATTTTATAAAAACATTCCTTCAATATTTTTTTACTAGAAGTTACAAAGTACCTTATTTGGAAAAGAAAAAGAATATTCATTTCAATTTGTTTTTTAAAAGAAAAACAGAGGTAAAAATGAATTTAAAATATCATAATATAGTTTTAAAATATTATTTACATTTTTTGGAGAACACGTATTTTTTATAAAAATATTTTCTGTTGGAGGCTTAAATATAATCAATCTTGAATATTGTTGACATTGTGAAATAAAAAATATTATTTGTGTTCACTTTACTCCAAAACCACTGTAAACACCAATATAATATATTTAACCTTATTATTATTCTATAACATAGTCATTTCCATACTTATAATATCATATATTACACCTTTAAAACATATCAACACCCCTTTTTTCAAATAATTTCTCATTAGGATTGTTATTTCCAGGTGGTAATTGTTTCTTTTATCTAGAGTATATCAGTTTAGTAGTTGTGTTAATTGTATATTTATCATAGTTTCATAATATTAATAATATTATATATGATATAATTATTATATATATTCATTATATACATATTTAGAGTCATATATGATGTTTTAAGATTGATATAAAAATTACATCATTTATTAATAAGGTAGGTCGTATGTATATAGAAATGATGTTTTCATGTTTTTATGGTGGAAAAAATATGGATAAATATTAATTCATGTATATAATATAATTATTATATCATATATATCATATATATTAATAAAATTTTTCTTCATTACCATACAAGAAAATATGAATGAAAAAAATCACATCTCTTCATGGAGGTGTTAGTCCTCACATACCCATGAGCGACATTTTAATTTTAGAAATGATTGGTTTCTATGTAGGTAGTTGTGATAATATTAATACATTATTAAAATAATATAATTAATATTATAGATAAATATTTAACCCATAACAATACCCATCCAAAAAATAAAGTGATGCAAAATGATTTGTGTCACTATGTGGAGATGGTAAGTCAAATGTACGCACGAGCGATACATTCACTTCTTATTTGATTAGAAAGAGGTTTTATAATGTATTTTTTATAACAATAAAATTAGTAATAAATATTGATAATACTAAATTTGTTACATTATGATAATGAACACATATTTATTATTGGTAAATAAGAGGTGAAAAGAGTGATTAGTTATGGAGATTACCACTTCTTTAAAACGACTCCTATAAAACTCATGTAAAAATATCTAGGTTTGGTATTTTTCAAAGAAAAAAATAGCTAGGATGTGGATAAGTAATTTTATATGAAAAATAGATTACTTTTTATTAACATATGAGGCCCAATATGGTGTAAATATTTGAGTTAAGATGTTCCCTTTTATAATTGAGGTGGGGGAAATTTTATAATTACTCAAAAGTTTAAATTATAATAAAATCATTATTGAATTCAATTCATCAAATTGGTCATGGATTTTATGACATGTTAGTATGGAGTGGTAATGAAATAAATAAATAGAATTTAGACATGTCTTGGATTCATTTTAAACCTTATAATTTTGATTAACATTTAGTTTACCAGTTTAAATATTACTACTATAACATTTTTTTAAATATTAAATGGTTTATATATTTAATTATATGGTTAAAATTGGTCCTTTGGTAATTTAATTATATTTCCTACCATATTTTAATCAAATTTTCTTATTCAATTATTTTATTATTTTTAAATAATTAAATAATATATTATTTTGGTAAAATATCATTATTCTCAATTTTGACACAATTCAGTTAATTTTAGAAAAAATATATAAGTAGTTATTAATTAAAAATTAATATTTAAACACAAATATAATATGTCATATTATGATATTAAATTCGTGTTACACTATAAATTACTCAAATTATATCACTTGTTATATTTTCATTATCATTTATTTTATTTCATCCATTAATTGAAGAAATAATTCTTTTGAATTATTTATGTATTTAAGCTAATTATATAATACCTAAAAATTATAAATAAATTTCAAGAATTATTATAATTTAATTATTAAAATGTTGATATTAATATTCAATTATAACTGATTTTTTCAATATATGAACATAGAATGATATTAAAAATATAAGAGCTCGAAATTCTAAAGTAAGAACATTTTTTTTAACAGCATGTAAGACACCCAACACTGAGAATGTAAGGGAATATAATATCATGATACGTTAAAGTATAATTTATATTTTTACATATATTTAATCTATTATGTATTTTTCAATGTACACAATATTGATTTTAGCTCACATTGCATGCAACAAGTTTCTTCAATGGCTTCTATTTCACGTAAGACCGAATCATACCAAATATTTTTAATCTTATTATTTAAAATTATTATTATATCCTAGTAAATAAATGGATGTTCTGAATAGAATGAAATATATTATGAAACCATATAGTTTAAATTATTGGTTTCCACATATTTCTAAATGAATATATAAACCTAATGAATATAAATAGAATGAATTTATACAAAAAGTATTCTCCAAAATATTATTGTCTTAATAAATTAAAATATTTAGTTTTAGATAATTACATTAATGAAATATATATATTATATATTCAATCGAATATGTTTAATATTCATCAAATATATTTCATTGGTATTAGATAACAACAATCCTAATTTTATAAATAAAATCCTTTATTTATTATAATGGCAGATTTACAACCTTTTAATAGAACACCTAATTTAAATATAAATTTTGTGACATTTAAGTATTAAATAAGAATAAATAAAATAAATTTCTGAATTTTAAATGTAAAATTTAGTTTAGGGTTAAATTATTTTATTTTTATGTGATGTTACATTTGTTGATGAATATAGAAAAATAATGGATTTTAATTAAAAAAAATTCATTATTTTATTAATAAGGTTAAATTACATATTTTATTAGTTTTAAATTTTAAATAGATCAAGTTTAAATCAATAATCAAATTTAGGTAAAATTAAAAAATTTAAATTTGAAATTCGATATAAAAATACATCAAACTTTTGAACATTTTTACATTAAAACACCGCATTGTCATCCCATCTATATGATTATTTTTAAATTAAATTTCATCCAATTATGTGATTTTAAAATAAAAAATTTGATTCGGTATTTAGATTAAAAATAATATATAATTTATAATAAGTTTAACTATGTTTTTGACCCAAAATATTAGTGAAATTGACTAAATGTAATAACAATGATTGAGATAAAAAATTTCTTAACAAAGGACTACACCATGATCTTAAGGCCAAAAATGACCTAGGAACATTTATATAACACATTGGATGGACAAATATAGACCATATATAAACTTGGATCTAATTTAGTCAATTATATGATCCATATGTAATGGAATAAATTTTGGTGAAATTTTAATTCCAAAAATTTATATGAATGACAGTCCTCCTCCACTATAGAAAATCTCTCACCCAACCGACTTTCTCACACCTATAAATTCGTATTCCACTAACATAATCTACTAAAATAAACTCCCAGAATTTCTCCCCTCAACATAGAATCCTCATATTGTGAATAAATCTACACAGGTAATCCCTTTGGTGAAAACAAAATGAGTTATCCAAAGAAGAGTTAACATCCTCCCTAAAGCTCTTTCATTTAATTTTCATTCTTCTCCCACTAAAACCATCATATCAAATGATTAAATTTATCAAAATTATCATAATTATTGTAAAATGGTTTTATATAAATATTTATACCAACAGATACACACACTTCTATAAAATGATTGACTAACAAAATGTTCATGTGTCTTGTGTGTTACTACCTCACGAAACGATGTCATTCGTTTTTCCATTACCACCTTTCGTGGTTGAGAATTATGAGGGAAACGTTTTTTGTATGTGAATTATATTGAATTTATAATTTATTCATTCTTATTTAATTTTTTTTATAGGACATAACTTTATGCCTTTCATTTTTTGGGATAATGAGAACATCATTTGGGGAATTGTGGACTACCACCTCCTCAAGGAGATGTGATTCATTAATGTGATACATGGAATGTATAAATGATGGTTTTAATTAAAAAAATTTGAAATAAATGAAAACTATATGATATTAATTAATTAGTCATATTTATGTAATTACAAAATATCATTATCTTTATTACCCTTTCCACAAACTAAAAGGTGGTAACTTCGGTCAGGGATGTGTGAGAAACTGCCTCCTCGACACAATGTGAATAATTTTACCTCACAAGATTTATATATAATTATATATTAATAAATAACAACTAATTTATAATATTACTATCTTTCTATAAAGATATAATATTTATTACCTCTTTCCTACAATGATTATTGAAAAATTGAAACATTACTCATGTGTACGTAAAGCTAACCATCTCCAAGATTGTAACATTGGTTCATTTATCATAAACATATTTCATGATTAGGTTTTAAAGTATATTATATTTATTAAAATATTAATAATTTATTTATAATTATATTGGATATGTTTATATAATGAAACCTTTGACCATAGTTTACCTACCAATTTCATTTTTCACATATAATCCAAATATGGTCAGAAAACCTAACATAAACATAATTTTTTAAGTATTTGATTACAATAATGTAATATTTGAAATTAAAATAATGATTAATATGAATAAGGTTCTAGGAAAATTAAATAATTAACATATGTTTATTATTCATTATGATAAATGCATACTTGACAATTCATATATAAGGAAATGGATTGTGTCTCAATTTACTTTCAATTGAGATTTATTTGTTGTTATGACCCAATTCACTTTTTTTGGTGTATATAATGCCATTTTTCATGTTATATCAAGAACATCATTATTCTCATTATATTATAGGTTTCATTTCTTATTATTACTTTAAGGGTATTATGATTCCAATTGTTTCAATGTGGTATGGTACACTTTGGAAGGTTTACATATTAATTTCCTAAGTACTATTATTAATGGTATTTTAATGGTATGTCATATCATCAACATAAAACCCCCTTATTGATACATATCATCATTTGGGCAATTTTTGATAAATTGATATTGTTTATTTAATATTGATATTTTATGATAATTCATATTTTTTATAAATTAAATTGACTGTTTTGTATTTGAGGAATTCCTTGGATAGGTAGGACATGATGGGGGCCCGTTTATTGATAGACACATGATGCATTAGAAGTTTCATGAGATGAATCAGATGGCCAAATTAGATGGGTTTTTTCCCGATATTATAAACATTCTTTGGAATTGTCTTAATGATATGGGTACCATGATTCTAGGAAATATGGCATCCAATAATTAATAATTTCACTCATTTAATGTCTATTATTATTTATCCATGAGATTTTGCATCAATATATCCATAAAATAATTTAATTCTAAATTAATTGATTAAATGTAATGTATTTTATGATTCTTACCTTTCCATATTCATTATGGATTATCCAGTTATGTTTATGGAATGTGTTATGAGTTATTTTCCTTGTCATGTTGATTTACTATCATCAACTCATTATTGATTCTGGTTTACATTCCCTTGATAAGAATTTTGGATCACCATTATTATGTTTCCTCTCCCTATGTTATGAATAATATGCCTTTGAATGAGTTTCAGGGATGTAGTTTATTTCATTTAATTATATATCATGTTTTTATTTTCTTTTTTGAATGTAATATCACATCATGAATGTATTATAGTATTCCAAGACTGTAAAAATGATCGATTCCATGGGATTGGAATATTGTATTTATACTAATATAATAAATTAATGCACCATCTTCGAGCATTTAGGGGTCAGTTGTTATAGTTGGTATCATAGAAATTTTATCACCAACCAAGGAAAGTATATTTAGAAAATGTATATTAGGGAAAATAACCATATGACTGAATTTAAGGATAAGTATAGATGAACATATTTTAATTTTGGTATGCTAGAGATTATGTAGGTCATCTTATAAATACATCCATTTCTAGATATTTTTTGGTTGGCATAAGTATGTGTTTTTTTATAATTCACAAAAACACTACATATGAAAAATAACAAAAAAGTGATAAAATTGAAACCCATATTATAAAATAGGTAATTATGGTTTTTTGAAGTTATTAGTCATTATAGTTAGTATCAGTGACATGTTATAGATAATATTAGACGTTATGTTGTTATTTAATAACAAGATAAATGTATTTTATATCCTATAATGTTCGCATGTTATTGATAATTATTGTAATGTTTTGGTGAATCAAAATACATTAATTTAAGATGGCATGGTTATAGATGTCATAGTGCTTATTCTCATTATGAGATAATTTATTTTCATTTTATTTAATATAATCATATTATCTATTTTAGTTCTTTAAATTGGATGGATCAATTAGGAATCATGTTAACATTTGTTTTGAGGGAAAATTAAATAGTTGTCAAAATATGAATCCAAATGGGATAGGAAATGGAGGTATAACTCCTGCGTTTTTTCCAAATAAACTATCTCAAGTTCTGATTGACATCCTAAGACATGGTCTGTTTTATAACTCCCTAAATAAGATAGAAATAGTGCTTCACAGAACTTAATTTTGGAAGGAACAAAATGGAAATAATGTATAGCATCATTCATATTAAGAATATTGGAAGAAACACATATAGAAATGCCGCAATAAAATATGATGATGATTCAAATGTAGTGAGTATTGACATTATTGAATTAAATTTACAAGTAAGAAAGAATGAAATTGATATTATCAAGATCACATGAATAACTTTTTTTAGGGTCTTCTTATGAATTTGATGAATCTATGAATGACAGAAAAATGGTTTTTTTTATTTTAATAGTTTTTCATATGATTAATTTTTGAAATAGGATTAGAGTGGTATTGGTGAATCTTTTGGAATGAATCAATTTTTTATTATATGATGGTTGTATTAAATAAAATGATTTAAAATAATTTTTAATAAATAATGAAGTATATTTAATAATTTATCTTCCTATATATTATTTTTATAGTGTGATAATCTAGTTAGGATTTATTTAGGGGTTGAAAAATTTGAGGATGGTCATATATTTAAATTCATTAATAACCTTTAGGCATTTTATGTAATTGGAGTACAATGGACACATTTTTTGAGTTTTAATAGATTATTGAGGTATCTGAAACCCATAATTTTATCTTTTTTTAGTTAAAATGTTATTTTAGGATGAATTATTTTATATTTCTTAATATAAGTTGAATAATATTGATTCATTATAATTTTAATATCATCTTTGATGTGGAGGTAATATGGTATAAATTGTATAAAATGGTTATTACATTTTAGGAACATGTGTTTTATTGTACATATTACCATGGGTAAAAATATAGATTTATTGAATAAGTTAAAAATATATTTTTGAATAATATCAATATTTTGGTAACATTATATGTCTATGTTAAATGGAAGTATCTTTTACCATGATGGTGATTAATTTGAAAAATAAGGGTTGCATTATCTTTTGGAAGTATATTAGAAATTAATATGGATTTATAGTGATTCACGGTATCTATGGGAATGGTTTTATTATATTAGAGAATATATATTTATCGAATATGTATTTTTTTATGAGACTTTTGGAGTGATTTACATTTTCCGGAGATTAATGTTAACCTGATTTTTAAAGAATATGTGATCAAATGAACCTAATATTTAGGTTTCAATTTTGTCCTAGAAATTTTTTATGTGTTTTAAGAGAGTTATATATAGAACACTAGGTGTTATTTTCTGGGGCTTTGAATGTTACTGTATTATTTATCCAAATATAATAAAATCATAACTACAACTATAGTTTTTGTGTCCCGATTAACTGAAAAAAATAGAAAAAATAACACTTCGCCATTTTGTGGATCCTATGATCCATTGCGAGTTGATTTTAGTGATTTAGGAAATAATAATTAAACCTGAATATTCATTTTTTGAAGTATGATATGGTATTGAAGTATAAACTGATTGTTTCATAATAGAGGGATGGAATTTCACTTATAAAGATGAAAGAAAGAAATTCCTTCAATTTCACTAAAATATCTCTTTTATTGGTAAAATTATTTCTCAAATATATCGAGTTTTGTCAAAAAAGTTACACTCGAATATTTGCATTTTCTTTTAGAAACCCATCACCACATTTGAGTCTCATAGAGGTACAAGAATTTATAGTATCCAATTATTGACATGAAAATTACTATTCACAATCAAATCTATAACTATTTTTTTGGGGGGTGAAATTTATTTATTGGGTAACGGAGAATATGATATCATAATATTTTAGTTCAAAAATTATAATATGTTAGATTTCATTTACCAACTATAATACTGATATTTAAACAACCAACATTGAAATTTTAAAAAATTATTTTAAAAATATGACTATTATAATTGATTCATTGAATTGGTGGTTTCAAATACAAGTAATTATATTATAAAATATTTGTAGAAGAAGATTATTTAATATGAATATATGTTTTATTGAATAGAATATAGTAACTCAATTATAAATAAAAACTTATTTTATTAGAGGATATTACACATCGAATATTGATTTGTATAAGAAATATACTTCTACGAAGGTAAAATAATAATGATTTTAATTAAATTTAAAGATTATATAGTTAAAAATTAAAATAAAATTCATCAAAAATTAGTTAATTGTAATGTAATAACTATAAAATCATTTTTCACTTCAAAAAAAATATTTACATAGAAAATGGTTTTATTTCATTTTATGTTTTGATATTATAATGTTTTTTTTCACACATTGAAATTTTATAATATTAAATAGTAATAATCTTTCAAATATTCATTTTAAATTTTCTTAATATTTCTTTTGTTTTTTCAATAAAATTTTATTTTTAAATTTATAAGGAGAAATAATTGTGAATGTCGTCATTTCATTAAATTTTTCCAATATAATTGAATTTTAACATTGGTTTTTTTATTTTTTATTAATAAAAAATGTACTTTTAAATAATAATAAATTAATTAATTTTATGGTTATAAACATTACACTATATTTTTTTAAGAAAAATAGTTTTTTTAATTCGTATTTTTACTAAATAGTATTTTTTGTTATGTTTCACACACTCATATTAAAATTATTTTTTTAAAAAAATATAAAATTTGAATCATGAAAAATTTATTTAATATTTGAAATATAGAGGATAAAAATAATTATGAGGGTTAAAATTATTTTTGGTTGTTACTAACTACTGTATAAATTTTATCACTATAATAAATCAAAAAATTGTTTGTGCGGGGTAAAAACTATGAGATAAGATCTCAAAATTAGTAAAAAATAGAATTTATTACAATTGTACGAGTGGATTTAGACAAGAATCATCTATGATTATAAATATATCATATTTTAAAAAAATTACTTTGGTTACAAATTTATATTATTTTTAGGAAAGATTAATTTAAAATTTCCACTCTCTTACTCACATATATTATCATGAACATATGGATATCGATAAAAATAATATATAAATAAATAAATATTATATTATTAATGAAGAATAAATTATTTTATTATAGTAATTTATTTTTTGTTTTTAAATATGGTATAACTACTATGAAGGCCTATGCAAGACAAAGAAAATGCTAGTTCCAATAGTAGAAAAACCAAGTAAATTATTTTAAAAAATTAAAAATTAAAAAAAAATTAATGAATTGTGTTATTATTATATTTTATTAGATAATTATAGCTTATAAAGTAGGATGATTAAAATTTAATCACATTCCTATATTTTCTAGATATTTTCATGGTCAAATTTTATGAATATTTCCAATGAAAAATTAAATCATATTTAATCTTTGATTTTTTTAATCATTAGTAAATCATAGAAATACCATCCAACGCCATTAGGTTTGAAAATGATGACCCTATCATTTAATATTAATATATTATCCATTTTTAAATCATAAAATTATTTTTATAACAACTATATATTTCCAATTTTTTCCCGAATTAATTTTAATTGGGATAACAAAGTTGTTAAACTTGGAGATGATGTTTAAAGTACTAATGAAACTTGTCTAAATTTTGTTTGTTTAATTTTTTTTACCATGGATTTATTATCATTGAATCCATAGAATATTGTATCCCTTTAATAGGATTTAGACACATATTATATATTAATAGTTAATGTATTTATAGGATTACCACCAATCTCACTTATACTGGATCTAATCTAGGTACGGGCATTATTAGGCCTTCAAATTTCCTTAATCAGTTCTAAAAGTCCATTGGTGTTATAAGTGTCTTTAAAACCTATTGGATGTTATCATTACAAAAAGTGTAAATGATAATATCACCATTCATTAGTGCTAAAAATTTGTGGAAAAAATGGATCCTTTATCGGTTATTTATTTTGCATTGATAAAGGGGTCCTTTATCAATATAAGATATAACACTAATAAAATCCCATCTTCATCAATGTGTTGCTGATATAAAAAACACTATAACAAGAAATATATAATTTAATTTCAATTAAATTTATATAATAAACCCCCCAATATTAAATACATACTAATATTTCAAACATTGGTATGTATGATTATATTTGTATGTACAATTTAACACAAACATCCAAAAAATCAAGAACGTTATTTGATTGCATTTGGACCCCTCTAAAAATATCCTAATTATGCAACTAGTTTCAATAAAAACAATCAACCATCCAAAAATTTTAGTGATACTCTATAATAACAATACATATCTTATTAATATTATAATGAAATAATTTATTCATAAATATGATAAAATTCATCAATTGAATGTCACTTTTAAATTAAAAATATGTATTTTTGGCCATATTGATCACCACGGGTATAAGATTAATGGGTCACTTGTTCCTAAACATGAAAAATGATATATGGATAATTTTACAAAAAAAAATTAAGATAATAAATGTATGTTTAATCAGTTTTTCGTAGGAAATTCCTATTTTAAACTAAAATGTGAATTTAAAATAAAAAACACGTATATTGATCCATAATATCCCCAGTGTTTTTATATTGATATGTCGATGATTACAACACATCAAAAATCATTTATGGATTAGTGTCTTAAAACATCAAGATAATTTGTGTGTGTTTTCTTGGTATATTATTAGTAACAGATGTTTTTATCCAATAATTTTATTTTTTTTAATGATAATAGGAACTTTGAGACATAATGATAACACCATGTAATGGATTATTACTGGAATGATTTTTACACATAAAATATGTCCTATGGATTATTCAAATAATGATTCTTGAATGTATATATGTTTTTCACAATTTCTATTGAGTAGCATGAATTTAAACTCAACTTCTAAAATGAAAAAACACACTTTGAGTCATATCGGTCACATTGTGTATTGCATTGATGTTCATATGATTCATACATGTTACAAATAACATGTGGATCACTGTAATAATGTATGAAAATAATGGAAATTTGTTTTCTCAATTTTGAGTATGTCACATAACAATTGAACTAAAATGTAAATTTTTAAATTAAACACATACTTTGAGTCATACTGGTCACACAGTATTTTGGATTAATGTGTTGATGATTCATACATTTCAATAATAACTTATGGATGATTTTTCTTAATTATAAAGAAAATTCAAGTATTTTTTTCTCAGTTTTCATGGATTTAGACATGTTTTAACTAAAATCTCATTTATAAAATGAATACAGTTACATTGAGTCACAATGATCACATAGGGTATCAGATTCATGTGAGTCCAATTCCTTCATGTCAAAGATGATTTAGGGATCATTTTCAAAACAAATATCAAGGTAATCTATGATTTCTGGATCATTTTTTAGTGAGTGGAATATTTTTTTTTTAAAAACAATTTTACTATGAATGCACATACATTATGTAATACTTGTATCAAAAAGTATCAGATTGAAATAATGTTGATTGATAAAAAACAAAACCGATTTTTGGATTGTTTTTAGAATGTATAAAAACATTAAATGAACTTTTTATTTTTTCTGGGGGTGATGATTTTTTTAAATAAAATTTTATTTTTAATCTAGAAACACACACATAAATCCCTACTAGTCACAATGTGCATTAGATTTAGCTGAGCATGATTAATATATGTCATAAATTATTTTTGGATTATTATCTTAAAGTATCAACATATTTTGAATTTATATTCTCTATTTTGATTATGTCATTCATATTTTTAACTAAAATATAAATTTTAACTAAAGGTATAAATTTTGAGTTATACCATCCACACCATGTGCCAAATTTTCAATCAGTTGATTCATATATGTAAAAAATGGCATATCGATCATTTCCATTGAGTATCAAAATAATCATAGTGATTTTTATTGGTTTTTAGTGAGTGACACACATTTAGACTAAAATTTCATTTTAAAACTAGAAACATGAACATTAGGTCGGACCAATCATAGTAAGTATTAAATTGAAAAGAAACTGATTTTTCTCCTAAAAATGATTTACAAAACATCTTTTTAAATTATGAATACAATATAAGTGTTCTTTTATAATTTTCATTGAGTAAAAAAAATTTATGTTAAATGATATATTTTAAATAAACCACGAACTTTTAGTTATAATATTGGCACTATGTGTTTGATTGATTTGATAATACATGATATACATAAAAAAATTCTTATGATAAATTTTACTATAGTGTAAATAGATATTCAATATGTATTCTCTGATATTAGTAATTGACGAATGTTTTTGTCTAAAATGTCACTTTTTACCTTAAAACATGAACTTAAATTTATACCGATCACACTATGTATTGAATGTATATGACCCAAATTCTATCAATTCACAAATGATTTATCGATCATTTTGATACTATTTATGAAAATCAAAATAGGTTTTATTAGTTTCCAATGTGTGACAAGTGTTTTGAACTAAAATGAAACTTTTAAATTGAATACGTGTTCATTGAGTCATACCGGGAACACCAAGTGTTAGATTGACATTTTATTGATTCTTACACATTTAAACTAGTAAATGTATCAATTTCATAATGCATCAAAAAACATTATAATGTTTTCTATGTATTGTGTTTTAGAAGCATGTTTTGTATTAAAATGATGGCTATAAATAAAAAACAGGAGCCTTAAGACATATTAGACATATATTGTGTTAGACTGATGTGTAAGTGATTATAATACATGAAGAAAAATTATTTATCTTTTTACTAAACATTCAATAAAATATTATTGGTTTTTTCATTGTTTTTATTCAATGACATTATTTTTGAAATATAATAATAATTTTAAAAGGAAAACCAATTTTTTTTTTCAAATAGATAACATCATATATAATTTTGATGTGTAGTTAGTTTATATAAATGAAAAATTATATATGAATCATTTTCCTAATGTATCAAGAAAAAAAGAGACATTTTTTAGTATGTGAAGTTTTTTGTACTAAAATATTGATTTAAAAAATGAACATTCAACCAAACTAGCAATTTTGTTAGTCAAATTAATGTGTGGAGAATTTCAAAAGTTCATAAATGATATATGGATTTCCCTCTAAATTTTCATATAAATATAAGTAAAATTTCTTGGTTTTCAATAAGTGACACATGTATTGAAATAAAATGATTCTTTTAAAATGAAATCACACACATTGAGTCATTCTAGACACACCATGTATAAAATTGATGTAAGGATAATTTTGGAATGCCAATGATGACTTATTGATAATTTATCTAATTTAGAAGGTAAATTAAATCATATTTACTTTGTTTCCAGTATGTTACCAATTTATTGAATTAAAATGATGATTTTAAACCAAAATACACACTTTTAATCATATTGGGCACATAGTGAATTAGATAGGTGTGAGGTCAATTTATACAAAAACTAAATTTTTACTACATTCCATATGTATCCATATAATCTATATACATTTCCATACTTTTAGTGAGTTATTTTTATATACATAGTAACATTTAAAACTAATACACATAGTTTGAGTTATATATGTCACACAATGTGTCAGATTGTAGTGAGGTTTCTTTTGACACATCACAAATGACATATTGATTATTATCATAAAATTTATTTAATTAAAATTTATTAAAATGTATTCCGTTAAAAAAATCATAAGATAAATAATAAAGATAATGACATTACACAGAGAACTTACCGATCTTTTGATATGACACTAAATACTTACCTTAGTGAATCATCCTTGTCAAATTCTTCATTGAGAATTTATTTTCCAATATTAATTTTTTCCTAAAAAGATAAAAAGAGGCATCCATACATAGTCCATGGTACTTAATGAAAGTTAAATCCATTTATATACATGTTGAAGGACCTTAAACATTGTATATTGGATTTTAGTTCACATTATATGAAAAATGAATATAGAAAAAAAATTACATATATATAAACCCTTTGAAAGTTTACAAAATAAATAGTAAATAAAAATGATAAAACAATCAAGTAAATAATTTTTATATATAATAATAAAAAAATTAACAAATATGTTATAGTTAAATCAACTCATCATTATATACAAGAAATTCAAAAAATTAGCAATATAATAAGAATGAACCTCTTCCTGATGTTTGAAAATTCTCTGACACAATGTACACTTCCAACTCAATTCATATAAAATCTATTTTCCTCATTTTAATTCAAGGATTGTTGATTGTCCTAGGAGTACTATAAATTTTTTAAAATTATATTAATAAATATTTTAAATGAAATTTTATTTATCATCTCAAATACCTTTTTGTGGCGGTTTGTTTATTAAAATAATATGATATCTTTTACCATTTTCCAAATTTAATAACCAAAATAATTATGTTTAGTTTATATTGGACACTGGAATAACATTCAGAAAATTTTAATTATTATATATATATTGTGTAATATTATTATATAAACCATCATACATATCAGGTTGTAGAATTAATAGCCTGTGTTTTCTCCTAGACAATCCTCATACAATATTTATGACTATATTTACACACCTACATATCATAAAAATATTGACATTAAAATATAATATAAAACCTATTACTTGATTTTTTAGTAAAATATTTAATGTTGCATATTAAAAATCTATAAACCTCATAATATATGGTCTATTTTTTTAATACCTGTATTAAATAAAAAATATTTTTAGTATCCAAAAATATTGTAATTACCAAATAATTATCCCAAAATAATTAATAATTAGTGAATTAAATGTTAATATATTTGATAATATTATATTGTATATTTTTACACATTGCATCATGTGTATTAAGATGATTATATTTTTAATATGATTTATTTAAAACATTCCTACTATTTGGACCAATTTTTTTAAATATTCATCTTCTTCCATTGAAATATTTTATGTTGAATTTATGTGAGGGGAAAAGAATCCCAATTTTCATTCCAATGGTTTACGGTTCAACTAATACTGTAATAAGCACCTATAAAAAATATGAATAGTATTTTACTACAATTAATATATTTGATCAAATATTGGAAATTTATATTATGAAAAAACATCATATATACATTAACAACTAATATACCCAACCTTATATTAAAAATGATTTAATCCCCATTCTAAAAAACAAGATAGTCTATAACGGCCCCTTTATAAAAAAAATTCAGAGTTAATGATTTTTATACTACTATATTTGAATTTTTTATCTTAAAAAACTTGTAATATTAGTAATTTATGATGTTGAACATACAGGGTTAAGGAACACTTTGAAGGTGAATCAATTGATTTGTTGGTACTTTTACTATTTTGATTCCAATTTCTATTTACTCATCCTTTTGACTATCAATAATATCAAGGCTTCGTTCGAAACCTTTTTCATAAACTGTTAATTGTTTTGAAAAAAATAAATAATTTTATAATAAAAACTACCCTATAGATATGTATTTTTACAATACCAAAATTCCATGATAAAAAATTTCCAAAAACATGTTCTACTATGTGAATATCTAGATCATCAAAGGGAGCATGTTTCTTCATTCTAAAAAAATGTTCTACCTAAATTATACTATCACATGATATTTATGGATGGTTTTTCTGTAGAATATCTCCTTGGATATTTTATACTATATCCATCACACCAAGGTGATAGTATGGTGATAAAATATATATAAATAATAATAAATTTAACCCCATATAATATTATTATGGTAAACATATTAGTATTTACCATATTCACATATCAAAGAAACCATTATGAAAATATCGATTGCTACTAATAAGGAATAAATTTTAGGGGAAGGATTTCACTCGAACCAAGGGTGATCTTCATGTAGTGGTTATTGTTGTGCTATTAATTATTTTGTATTATTTCCCTTGAAATTATCTATAAAATTAGTCTATAAATAATGTTTTTTTCAATAAACATTTTTTCAGGTCCACATCTTACCAATTTTCTTATATTTATCTCCTTGGGAATTTTTTTTGCAAAATAGGTTTTAGGAAACACTCTAAATTATAAACCTCTTATGAATCTAAATATTTATATCTTCTCGAAGAACATTGAATGTATTCATTGATACACTACAATGTATGTGTATTCATGTGTCTAATATAAAAAAAATAAGTTTCTATTGTTATTTAATACTGAATTAAAACAAAATAATTTTTTTTACATGCAGTAACAATATTACAATAATTTTATGTCTTTTCATAAACTATTTCTCACTCTTTATTTAAATGATATTCCTTCCACAGTAGATGAAATGGGATTAAATTGGATATGAAATTTGATTCATTAATGTAGAATTAAAAAGGGGAATATAATTTTTTTACTTTATTCACCCATTTAAAATTATCATAATAGATTTAAAATACATTTAATTTCTTTTAAAGTTACACATACCCCCACCCACTTCTTTTGTGACCATCATTATTGAAATAAAATTTTATGAATCCCAATTCAAAATTTTTTACTTCACTGCTGTTATGAAAGAATATTTATTCAAAAATCATAACATGTAATGCATTATGAACCAAAACCGATATTTGATTGATGATCCCATAGTATAGAATATTTGAATAAATTCTATTTCTTTCATTGTTACAAGATATATACAGTTCTTTAAAAACAATATTAAGTTAACAATTTTGAATAGTACTATATTAGTTGAGTTTCTAAATATATAAGGTATAAATATTAATTACATAAACATTATAATATAATACATGAAAATATGTAGTACTGCTAGCCATTAAATTCATTCTGAAATTCATTTTGGTATTTCGAGTTGACTCTTGAAATTTATATCTTTGAAAAAAAATTATATACTATAAATCATGTGATTATGATATTAAACTATTAGGTCTTTTGGGATTCAAATTAATAAGAATATCAGTTTTGGTTTCAATATATGTAGAATCCCTTAAACAATAATCTAAAATATAAAGGTGATAATGCTATTTATCTATTATGGCAATTGTGAAAAAATTTATTCCAAGATTACCCTCACCCACATTTCACACACTTTGATGAGATTTTGGTAGACCAATTCTCTACAAATAATATACAAAGTCCATACAGAATTTTATTTCTTATTTAGTAATATATGTCTCAAAAAAATAACATTATCGTTGCCATAAAATTTAAGTGTACCATTTCAAAATATTTACATACTGTTCAATGGGGTACATTGATCTATAATGAACTATAACACATAGCGTGATCTATCGAACTATGTGAATCATATTGTGAAGAATGTTTACACCCTGCATCGATCCATTGGGTTTGAGAGTAAGGGTCATATGACCTCACACCATCCTCCCCGCACACATGAATCTTATGACTAGTAGAAATTTTCAGAGTCCATCAGTGAGAATATAGTATCATTAATATCATGTCAAGGTATCAAAAAAAAATTCTAAATTTTTTTTATTAGAGTAACAATTAATAAACAATAAAATATAATACATGTAATAGAAAAAAAGTAGTTCCCAATGTATTGATCCCACCCAATGTATAAAGTAGTTGAAAAATAAATAGATAAAAAGTATTTCCTCGAGAGTCTTTACTAATCTTAGATTGATCCCTCATGTAATATACAGGAACACCAAAATTTCTGAGTAGAATGATTGTAAATGATTTATTAGGACACCACCAATTCAACCTTAACATGGAGTGTTGATGTATAACAAGATTATTCCATAATAATAATAAAAATTAAATAGCATAGACATACAATTAGAGGAAAAGTGGTCAAGTAATAACTAAGCCACCAGAAATTCCAAGTTGTTCTTAATTTTTATCCATTCTATATGGATAATAATATATATCAGTAATAATGAAACTATCCCCTATAATGTGTCTCGATGAATTCGGGTGATTAGGTAACTCAAATTAATCATTCTTTCTTGTATGTAATGCAGACTAACATCCTCTAGTTGTGAACTAGGCCACCTGAAGGGAATGATAGTCATAAATTGATAGTATGCATCTAGTGATCCCTCTACATGGTCTCTATTTCTTCCACATACCTCCAATTTATACGTATTTCCCTCTTTGTCGATATCTCAAGTAAACTTCACTCACCCTATAACTAAAAAACATGTCATGATGGTCCACCTATATCACGAACCAATGTTAACAACCAAGGTATAGTGACATGAATACATGGTAAATAATACAAGGAAGACATAGAATATCATCATGAGTATATATAAATACACATCACATCATGTGATCACAATAAATAAATAAAAAAGTCTACTCCAATATCACTCATTTAATAAATTATCTCAACAAGTATTGTGGGCTACAGACACACCCACACGTGATCATTATATTTCATGGTTATTCATTATACCCACATAAATAATCATTATTGTTTTAATTGTAAACATGATAACAATAAAGAATTTAACCTCCTAAACATAGTTCTCAATGTAAACATTATGGTTAATCAAAGGCATTGTCACGTGAACCATGTTCCCTTATTAACTAAAACATGATCACCCACAAAAAAATCATGTAACCAATTCCAAACCAACATGACCAGGGTTCTAGAGTAAGTTAATGAGAAATGAACCGTAGGTGTATATCCCACATTACCATGGTTGATCATTTGAAAAAACATAAAATTTATGGAAAATTTGGAGGATCAATATTTCAAGGCAGGACAATAGCAAGGAGTTTCAATTATAGAAGACATCCATGGTGTTGAATTAATGATTGAGGCATAAAATTGTATCCATGAAACACCATGGGAATAGGATATGCATATTCAAAATGGATTGTATTTAAATAAGACCTCAATGGCATAGATGGTTGCACTATGGCATATAACTGGCTGAGAAATTTACTACTATTGTGTTTGGGAAATTACATCAGTGTGGATTCATTTATATAGTCATTAAATGAAATCAAACTAGGTGATTTGAAGTTAATAATATCGATATTTGGTGGTTTCATTTTTCATTATGGTCTAAATGTATTTCCTTTTAATTCAACCAATCATTACCAATGTGACTTACTCAAATTATGATGATGAAACCATTTTACATTGAAACTCACAAAGACTAATGACCGGGTAGCTATATATAACTGACATAAGGATATGGTCATTTGGAATGGTCCCAATATCCATGGAGTATTATTCTTAACCCACACACTTATGGAGAGGCACATTTTTCTATATCATGGGTAGTACCCACTATATCACGACCTTTCCCAGCATGGTGTAGAGCCCTTATTTTTGATATAAAGTTGTAATAATCATAGTACATCTTCAAAAGCTTCTCAAATCCTATAAGTATCCACTTAAATATGGATAAACTCAAAAAAATATTTAAATTAAGGAAAATATTGATTCTATTAAAAAATTTGAACCAATTATTTAAAATTCTCCCACTCTAATTACATATCATCCTCAAGAATAACCTATATAGTTATAACACAAAAAAACTCAGGCCACTGAGTTCGAATTCCATCTTCTCATTCCCATGTCCCATACTGTATCCATCCATTCTACCAATGAATCCAAAAAAGATGTTCCATATTCCCTTAAAAACACTCAAAATCTAGTTTATACTTTTCACTGGATGATCTCAATAATTTAAATTATACTCTATCCTAATGTCCTTGAAATAGATTACATGTATAGGGTCGATTATGTACCTATGAAGACGTTACACATGAAACAAATTGTTCATAACTACAAAACTAGAAGGAACATAAAAAATTTATGACACTATCCTAAATTTCTCTATTATCTCAAAGTATTTAAAAAATTATTCTCCATTATCAATCTTCTATATATGTCGATGTCCTAACTAAGGAGTTCCTCTCAAGAAAAAATGATCACTTATAGTGAACTTAGAGGGTCTCATATTTGGTCTAAGAATGGTATTTTCATTATTTGAAAAGTAATAAGCCTATTTTGAATCAATTTTACTCTCTAAGGGGTCTCCTAAATGATATTCGCCCCACAACTATTTCCTCACCCACCATATGCCAATCGAGTGGTGAACATCATGACCTACAGTAAAGATCCTTATAATGTAACATCAAAATAAAATCCTAGTAACTATTTTTTCACGTGAAATAAATCATTACAAGGTTATAATACCAAGATATAAAAAATTCTAGAATTCATGATCAAATAATATACTACAATTTTCATGTAATTATTATGTATCGTTCATCTATCTGATGATGGAACACTGTGTTCAAACTCAACAGTGTCCCGAGGGCCATTTGTAATCCTCGCCCAAACCATGAATTATAACTTGAATATATTAATAAAATATTATAAAATGAGATCCATATATTTAATTGATATCATGTTCAAATATTTTTTCCATCACATCCCATTAGTGTGTCTCTATGGTTGGAAAAAATTGGACAAATTTAATCAATTAATCGACAACCACAAAAAAGAATCACAACTATACGGTGTATTTGGTAAATGCATAAAAAAGTCAATTATGATGTTATACCATTTTCATAAGATAACTTTAATAGGATGAAAAACCCCATTGGGGTGATGATCCTTGGATTTCACCCTTTAGAAGGTAATACATCCAAACATAAACCCAATAGTGTCCCTATTTATATATGTCCACCATAACTGACATATAAAGTCATTATTTATCATGGTCAAACTATGATGTAATTATCATTAAAAGGTGTTATTATATATCATTATCTCCTCTCTAATAGAATTATAGACTAATAATGTCTTGTATACCAAGATCACATCATCAATTCCATCGACCATCTTGGTATTGTGGGACACTAGGCATCTATTCCCTTTTTACAACGTACTCTCGGTATGACTCCTGACTAGTCATCAACCAATACACATGTAAGGATATTATCATTGAAGGTTTATATGTCTCAAAGTCTTGATCCATAGAAGAATCCATCATCTTATTAGCCAACAATCTTATTAAGCCCCCATTCTCCTCTAATGGCCTATCACTAATATCCTACTCACCATGTGTGTTGTGGTTAAGGGAATCTTCAAGGATGTTACCCTTCCCAAGAAAATATGTCCTATCAAATTAAAAAATATAATGATAATCAACCTAGTGACTCTATTTCAGATTCATCTCCCTCTATGTGAATATGTATCAATGAAAATTTTGGACCATGTAATCAAAAAATCATTCACTGAAGAGACAGTGTCCCCAACATTTTTGAGTGTGGACCATGATTTCCATCTCCTGGTCATTTTCATGGTACTTCTTCTCTTGGGGTTATAGCTGATGAGAACCTTAAGATAATGCAGCCTATATATGTAATAGTTCCACTTCAATTCTTATTTTTTATGTATCACAGTACATATAATTACCAATCCTATGATCAGACAACGTCAGTACTAGAGCTATTTTCAACCATCACTTCAACTAATGGAATGAATATTCACAAATGTATAACCACGATAAAATAACTTCCTTATTTTTTTAGTGTTATCATGGGTTCTAATAGCTTGGATAAGTCCTGATTATATCATTAGTTATATATTACTAAACCAAAGAAATTCAAGATCACATACAGATTCTAGGGACATGTACAATACCTCACCATCTCTACTTTCTCTTGGCCCATAGATTTTACCATATTATACACCACATACTCACGAATCTATACTCTTATATCCACAAGTCTGACATGGATAGTTTGGTGTAATGTCAATGTGATCAATGTGTACTCAAGACTATATCTAGTTGTTTGACATTATAATCTAATGTCGGAAAGTATATGAGGATGTATTTGATGAATAATATGATGAACACATCAAGATATGTGTGAATATCATGTTAATGAGGCCCGTGGTCAATTTTATTATGTTTGTCAACTTTAACGACATTACCAAGTTCTCATACAACCCATACTTTCATAGAAACACTATCTGTGGAATGACCTAATATCTAAATTGTATATAGTGATATTATAATTGATTATATATATTAGAGAACCATTAGGCACATTGTAACAAATTGGGAAGATCATTAATCTGGTTTAACGGAAATTAGTAATTTATTATCACTAGGTTGGTCCTCTGGTAATAAATTTAGAGTCAATGACTACCATCCTACTTCTTGGTGAATAGCATGGGGTGCACCCTATTTTAAAACACTCTACCTAGTAAATACCTTCTTTTCCATGTTATCCAACTAAACCTTACTCTCCTTCATCTTGATTGGATCCATATGATATGGGGGTATAAAAATTTTTTTTAACCACATATGATATCTAACTCAATGTCAACCCCTCTATCAGGAAAAAGTATTAAGAAGTCATCTAGGAAGATTTCCTGAGAGGGATCTACCATTAGTAGTAGAAATATGTGGTCTATCACATATCCTACAAAAATATACACACCTTGCATCTATGTTGTGATCATCATTTGATGACCCAAGCCTAGTTGAACCCTTCCTACTCTCAGTTCCCACACTATGATCATCCTAAACTTCTCTTACTTTGATGAAGTGTATAACACATTCCTCTAATAGTGTACTACTTTATCTTATAGGATTGTTATCCAATCCATGTAGATCATCAAATTTAAGGTTTTCATCTCTTGAATCAAAAATTCCAATGTATATACATAAGAAAAGAAAATTATTGGACAATTAAGGAATCAGTACATATGGTCCACTTTCATGAACAGTGGTGAATTAAAGGAGAATAATTTGAAGGATGAACTTGCTTTTAATTCATGTATTGTAACAACTTGAGTAGATATAAAAATTGAGAATCACCTATATTGAACAAAGTAGTTTGTAAAATAAATCTAATCAATATAGTACATCTAACAGTTGATGGATCCTCTCCACCACATCCTATTGTCAAATATACTATGTAGATTCAATCTTACATAGCCCTAGGTCCCTATCCCTAAGAAGTATGGCCCATCTAAGTATACTTTTAAGAACCCTCGAAGGACCTCAATCTCCTTGGTCATGGATGCCTTGTCCTCTTAAATGAGGTTGTAGCACAAAACATCTTGAGATGGCTTGTATTTACATATTTCAGACACTTTCTCTTAGGCGCTATGAATACCCAACAATAGTTTCTAAACATACCATATTTGAATCATTATGGTTCACCTACAGATGGAACCAATGAGATTTATCTCTTCTTCACATTCATGCCACTTTTCAACTGTGTATCTCTAGCCTTCAACTTATTTACCTTTGATGATGTAAATATAAAAATAGAAGAAGATCTATTTATATGAGTATTAAGTCATTGAAAATATCATTTGTTCATCTTTTTTCCATAATCCTCTCGATGGTCAGGGAATTTATTTGAACCTCTGAGTACAAAGCTAGTTAGATAGTGTAGTCATGATGTATAAGATTGGGATGAATTAAAATTTCAATCTTCTTAACCATGTATAACTCATTACTAGAATGATTCCTTGTGAAACAGAGGATTTCAGTAAAACAATTAGAGTATGCCAATACCATCATGGATCCTTGATGTAGTTAAATGAACAGTTGTGCTCGGTAGAGCATCAGTATTCCATGGAATAAAATTTTAAAAAATTCATATAAAACCCCCCATGTGAGACCATCATGTCATTAAGATTGACCAATAACTTCCCAATAAGACATGGTGGGTCCCTATATCATCAATTATTCTATCTTCAAATTCATTTCAAAGGTAATCTCAATAAGGTAAAAGGTACTCTCAATGATGTCCACACGGTCCTTGGCATCATGTGGTCCACCAATTCCTTGTAAGGTATGTGGATTATGGAGTTGGATATCTAGAAATTTTCAACTATGGGTATTAGTTGTTAGTAGTAAGGACCCACATCATACACTATTTGGGAAGGTTTAGTGTAAAGAGAAAGAGAATTATATATAATTTTTTTTATATTATTTGTGATTATTTCATGTCTGTGAAAATTAACGGTGATGGATTCCGAGGCCTGATGTGCCCGTAACAGTTTTTTGAACTTTTTAAGGTATATTCAGCAAAAATGCGGGTAGTATTTTCTAAATATTGAACTAGTGTTCATAATAAAAATTAGATGGCACTATTTAACTTGCAGTGCCGGGATAAGCTTAAGTGAGGCTTATCTTTGACTGTAGTAGTTTGGAAGAAATGGATAGTTTTACTCACATTTTAAGAATACTAAAAAAAAGGTTACTTTATTAGTCTACCTACTGTTGAGTGGCTGTGGTGTGACCACTGGGTTGTCAAGCCATTTAATGGTTTGAATCGTCTTTTTTGTAACCACACCATTGAGAGTTAAGAGGTTCATTAATGAAAACTCATTAATGAATCTCATTAATTCTTACAACACGTTAATCCCCCTTCCACACTTTTTAAATGAAGCTGGGGTTTGGGTTTTCGACATGGAAGTGAGGAACCTCTATTGAAGTATCGTGGTGTCTTCCACCACTGAAGAACGAAGTCTTAGACAACAATGTTGGGGGAATCAATCTTGGATCAAAAATTACCGATGGCTTCACCAAAAATGGATTGTTTTTCATGAACCACAACATCTCCTCTGAATCTGGGATGGGTTTGTTATTATATTCAAGTAAATTCTTGATTTATTTTATTTATCTTGAAAAGAATGATGAACACAGATCAACCAAAATGGTTTGATCTGAAATTAATTAGAAATTGTGGGTGGTAGTTGTGGGAGATTTGAATGGTGTTAATCATTATCTATGTGATAATTTTATTTAATACCCACTTCATATAATGCTAACGAGGCAGGAGTGGGCCAAGCGAACAAATCTCATACCCTCTACGACTTCACTTTTAGTCGCATTCATTTGTGGAGGATTTTTAACTCGACGGCATCCCGTATCCGGAAGCCATGTAGGGATGGAAGCAACCCAAGAGGCACGTATGGTAGTTGATAAGGAAAACAGACCATTGGACCTCACATGGGGGTCTTCAGTGCCCCGTTGGTGATCGGCGCAGATAGGCGATGATGGCTGCCGACTGTCGATAGCCACGAAGGAGAGGTGAGGCCCATAGGCGCCGTGGTGGACTGATGGGGTGGTTTTCGTGGTTCATTCATGGTAGCAGCAAGGCGTTGTGCTGTCACATTCCGTAGGATGCAATCTGCAGCATCGAGTGGTCGCGCCCTGCGGGAGGAAAGCCGCGACATCAAGCTGTGACGGAGAGGACCCATACCCCACATGTCCCCTTAATTGGAGGCAGATTGGCATGATATGGACCCTTTGTGGTTCTACGTCATAGTGACCCTGTGTGGGTCAGTGTCATAGTGACCCTATGTGGAATAGATTCATAGAAACCCTTTGTGGATCAGCGTCATAGAGACCTTATATGCATAATAGTCATAGAGAATATTTATCCATCATAATAATTGCGACCCTACATGGATCAGAATTATAGAGACCCTGTGTGGATCAATCTCATATAGACTCTATGTGGATCAACATTCTAGCGACCCTATGTGGATCAGAAGTGCGTGAATCGAAGAGGAATAGCCTTAGAGGGGCCCATCGTGGATCAGCGACATACGACCCTGTGTGGATCGAAAATGAAACATCTCCTTCATGGTTCAGTTGTGCAAACATTCTAAATAAATAAAATGGTATTGATTCAGACTTATCATCTTTATTACTAAACTCTGAGTTGTATAACTAGTTTGAGATGAGTCTTTTTCATTGTGATTTGTGATTGAGATTGTGCTTTGTGGTTTTCCTTTGTGTAATTATGACAGACCTTTGGGGGGTCGGGGGGTCCCTACTGGGTGTTTTTATACTTACCCATGAACGATATTTTCCCGCACCATTTGTGTATTGTGCAGACGACGAGCTACTTGAATGAGACTTTAGGGATCCCAGACCAGGTGGTTTGTGGAGGTGACTGGTTGATTGGAAGAGATATGGAGATTAGTTGTACCTACCGTTCAGGTATGATCCTTTTTCAATTAACTCATGAGTTGTTTTATATTGTTTTTGTATCTTTTCTGTTGGGCTTTTATTCCGACCCCTTTACTTTTTGTACACACTTTTACTACTTCATTTTTAGTATGTGGTTTTCATCCTTTCATGTTCATGATCTGTGTATTGGCATGATTAAAGGTAATGCCTTCCCACTTTCAGGGATATACCTTTCTAGAGCTAGTCTCTAACCCCTGGCCTATGGAAGATGGGCATAGGGAACTCACACCATGGACCCCAGGGGATGGGTCGTGACAAAGTGGTATTATCGGAGTCGGTTCTACCAAAGATTAAGGACTCTGATCATTCCAATGGAGAAATAGTGTTAAGTGTTTTGAGTGTGGTTTTCTTTTTCGAGAGTCTAGTGTTGGTGTAATGGCTGACATATCCATACACTAGGACCATGAATTCTGATTTCTG
Organism: Viscum album; assembly: GCA_963277665.1. Taxonomy (NCBI): domain Eukaryota; kingdom Viridiplantae; phylum Streptophyta; class Magnoliopsida; order Santalales; family Viscaceae; genus Viscum; species Viscum album. The sequence goes on from OY728127.1 coordinate 1,283,158,331, forward strand.
ACTTGGTACACGAAAACACTGAATGTGTGTGTTTTGGAAATGTTTAACTTTTGATCTCTTTTGAGTCATCTCACCAGGTATGACTTTTTGACCTTGGATCACCATTTTCTTTCAGGATACCTCCACATAGACGGCAATCCATGATTCCAGAGAGAGTTCAGGATGAATACCCACCTAGCGATGAGGCTTCAGTACATGTCCCTTTTATAGTAATAGCACATTCGGGTGGTGCACCAGCAGAACCCCACCCTTTGGGAAGTTGTTTCCACCACCCCTACTAGCGGACGGTGCACGCTGACTGAGCATGTTTCATGAGTTATATTGGTAAAGGCATTCTAGGTTTCTAGGTGATACTGATCCCTAGCCAGATGAGAACTGGATGGAGGCTATAGCTCGAGCTTTTGGCTTGGATCAGACACCAATATAGCAGATGGTGATCCTTGCTGCTAGCCTCTTCCAGGAACATCAGGGAGATGGTGGAGCCTAACACTCTGGTTACATGACGGGGATACCCTCACCTATATGTACTTTGAGAACCTCTTCAAGGTAGATTTTGTTCCAGAAACACTATACTCAATGCATTTTCAAGAGCACTTACACTTACTGCAGGGTATCCATACATTATCCCAGTACTCAGTGAGATTCAGTGACCTCTCAAGCTACCCAACCGACATGGTATGAGACCTTTTCATCAGGTCCCAAGACATTCAGTAGGGTCTCCGGTGGGGGATTAGAGCATCGATGATATTTATCAATATCCCAATGTAGGCAAGAGTACTCAAGAATGCTTTATTGGTGGTGAGATTCTTAGATGACCAAGATTCGATGGTGAGATCCCCCACAGGCCGGTAGGTAGCTAAATCATCTAAAGCAGGTAGTAGCAAGATGAGGTATAGGTCTATGTGGTCTATACCATTAAGAGGATAATACTAAGATGCAGGGTCGGAGGTGCGGAACTTACGAGGTAGAGTAGGCCAGTAGAGGAGAAGATTGTGCTTCACGTGCGGTGGGTAGGGCCACATGGCTCGTGACTTCCTGATCTGATGTACCGATGATCATTAAACGGTAGAGGGACCACTAAGGAATAAGATGATAGTTGATTGAGGAGGTTTGAAAGGTAACAAATGTGGGAGCAGAGAAAACCATGTAGCAGGTGGTGGGAAATGATTAGAGGTTCTACCGACACCACCTCCAGGTTGTCCACCCTGACCTCAAGGGGCAGGAGGATAGGGAAGAACACAACTTCAGGCAGCTAAGGCCTACAACCACGATGCTCCAAAGATGATTCTAGGTATGATATGTGTCTACTAAACCCTAGTTGTAGTACTTATAGACATAGTTTCTAGTCACTCTATCATCAACATAGCCCTTGTTTGGAACTGGGAGATTTTGGTAGAGCCATTGGCTCAATCCTGACAATTTGAGACTCCGACAAGAGAGGATTCAATGAATATACACTGGTGCCTGTACTGTCAATTTACTCTAGGAGTGGAGAGCTTTGGATGGGATCTCCAAGTAGTAGCATCAAGACCTTACATTATCATCTTGGTTATGGACTGGTTATCCATGGTCAATTCATAGACTAACTATTTAGATGCAAAATGCGGCGTTTCCATGAGGATGGGACTGGATTTTCCTTCACAATCGAAAAGGGAACCTTTGCAGCACAGTATGGACTTTTCCAAAGAAGGGTGAATCCCATTACATATTAGTTGTCTATCCTTACCCTCTGGGTAGTTGACGATAGGAGACCAATCTATCTTATAGTGGAGGACCAGTATGTTGATGTCTATCCAAATGATATTCTGGGACTACCTCTTGCAGAGAGGTAGACTTCAATATAGAACTGTACTCCGAGATGACACTAATATCTACAATAGCATATCAGTGGGATCTGACAGAGCTTCGCGAGTTGTGGGTATAGTTGGAGTACTTGCAGGGGAAGGGGTTCATAAGGCACAATGTTTCTCTATTAGCATCCCCGATTTTGTTCGCCAAGAAGGAATATGGGAGTTTGAGGATTTTTGTGACTATCGGGGCCTGAACTATGTGACCATGAAGAACAAGTATTACATCCTGAGGATTGATGATCTTTTTGACTAGATGAAGGGAGATCAATGGTTTTCGAAGATAGATATCAGATTAGGCTATCATCATCTCATAGTACGAACTGAGGACACACTGAAGACAACCTTTAAATGTCAGTATGGACATTATGAGTTCCTGGTAATGCCCTTCGGCTTGACCAAAACTCTGTTAGTGTTCAATGGGATCATGAATAGGATCTTGGAGCCTTACATCAATCACATTATGGTGGTCTTCATTGAAGATATCTTGATATACTAGGTGTAGGAGGATCAGCGTGCCACCCACCTAACGTTAGTTTTGGATACACTCCTAGATAACCAGCTTTGTGGAAATACCTCTATGTTTTAGTTATGGATACTGTAAATCCACTACCTAGGGCACAATATCATGGGGGATAGAGTTGTAGTGGATCCAGCGAAGAAAGATAGAATGGTTTCTTGATATCTAAATAGGAACATGACCAAGGTGAGGAGTTTCCTAGGATAGGATGGGTACTACCAGAGATTCGTACCTAACTTCTATAGGGTAGAACCACCCCATTCAGCCTTGAATAAGAAGGTGTATCTTTTCTTGTGGACAGAGGAGTGCCAACATAGTTTCCATGGGATGAGGTAGAGACTGACGAGGGCCTCCATCTTGAGGCTACTGGAGGAGGGAGTTGGGTATGTTGTATACTGCCACGCAATAGGGACCAGATTAGGATGTGTCCTGATGCAAGAGTGAGCAGTGATTTCCTACAATTCAAGGAATTTGAGAGAGTACGAGCAGAAATACACTACTCAGTACATGCTGTTAGCAAAAATGGTGTTTGCACAGAAGATGTGGTGGCACTACTTGATTGGTGAGTGGTTTTCTGTTTACTCCAATCATAAGAGTCTCGGGTTTATCTTCACACAGAAGGAGCTGAAACTGAGAGAGCATAAATTGGTGGAGTTATTCCAGGACTACGAATTTGAGATAATATACACTCCTAGGAAGGGGAACATAGTAGCATATGCACTTAACAAGAGGTCTGGTCAACAGTTGTTGAGTGAGGTGACAAATCAGCTAGACGCATTATAGTTATACTTCATCGATAGATATGGAGCAGTTTACCTCCATTCTATGATTGTTATACCCATAATCATTTAGCGAGTTAGGGAGGCACAACTTGGGGACATAGACTGTGAGGCCCAATGTGCTTAGATATCTTCAGTATAGGCTCCTAAGGGATTTTCTAAAGGTGGGGAGCACATCATCCCATTCAGAGGATGCATCAAGGTACCAGTGATGCAATGATAGGAGGTGTTGAGGGAGTTACACACATCCCCTTTGGTGGTACATCCTGGAGTGGTGAAGATGTTCCAGGAACTCTGGATTCAGCACTGGTGGCCAGGATTGAAGAAGTGATGGAAAAGTTCATATCACAAAGCCTCACTTGTCAGCAAGAGATGGCTGAGCATCAGGTACCTGCGGGCTTAGCTCAGCCACTTGAGGTGCTGGAATGGAAGTGGTATGGTATATCCATGGACTTTATTAGAGGGATACCATGTAAGTCTAGTGGCTATGACTCCATCTGGGTAATCTTTGAATGACTCACCAAGTCGATCAACATCTTGTCCATCTGAGAACAGGGATCAGAAGAGATCTTGGGACATCTATATTCGAAGGAGTTTGTACGACTTATTGGGGTGCCATCGACAATCGTCTCAGATCACAACGTTCATTTTACATCCCGATTGTGGTAGAGATTATAGTATGCGTTTTGGACTCATCTACGCTTGAGCACCACCTTTCATCCTCAGATATATGGTCAGATAGAGCAGACCATACAGACACTTGAGGACATGATTCACAACTATGTGCTTGATTTTGGCCCCAGTTGGGAGTACCACCTACCACTAGTGGTGTTCTCTTACAACACCAACTATCATTCCACCATCAGCATGGCTCTGTTTCAGGCCCTGTACTGAAGACCTTGTAGGTCACCACCATGCTAGATAGACCGAGGGGAGTCATCACATATGGGTCCAGACATGGTATGTGCTACCAAAGAGAAGGTGAAGATCATTCAAGAGAAGATAAAGACTGTATAGAGCCAGTATAAGTCTTATACTGATAAAATAAATAGACCCTTGCAGTTTGAGAAGGGAGACTATGTCTTCCTATGGATCTTACCCCAACAAAGATTATGGAGGCTTGTTCGGGGCATCAAGAAATCTCTAAGGCTCGTCAGACCTTTCCAGATTATCAAGAGAGTAGGTGATGCGGCGTACTATCTAGCTCTTCCCCCATAGATGTACCAGGTGAAAAATATTTTCCATGTGTCATAGCGGAGAAGGTATGTACATGATCCATCGCACTTTATCGACTGGGGCGAGTTGTACATCAATGATGCGGAAATGTTTGAAGAGTTTCCAGTGGTGACATGGTATCAACAGGAACAAGTCCTTCGTGGGTGGTCGATTCCACTGGTCTGAGTTCATTGGTAGTAGGGGAACCTCCATGAGAGAAAATTGGAGTGGGAGACTCAGATATGTGATCACTACCCCCATTTTTTTAACTTTTAGGGATGGAATGCCTGAAGGTGGGGAGAATTTAAATACCTAAAAAATTCCATATATTTTTTTTAAATTATTAGGGATTATTATGAGTAATTCAAAATTGATGGTGCTTGATTCTGAAGCCCGATGTGCCCGGAATGTATATTTGAAATTTTTTATGGTATGTTCAGTAAATGTGTGGGTGTCGTTTTCTATATTTTGAGTTGGTTCTCACAATAAAAACTGTAGGGCACCGTTGAAACCACAGTGCTAAGATTCACATAAGGGCAGAATAAATTTGATCATAGTAGTTCCGGAGAAAAAGATAGTTTTACGTACTTTTTGAAGAATAATATAATACCATAAAAAGTTTATTTTATTTTTTTACCAATTGTTGAGAGGTCGTGGTGAGACCGTTGGGATGTCAAGATATTTAATGTCTTATCTCTTCTATTGTGCAACAAAACCATTGAGAGTTAATAGGATCATTAATTAAAACTCATTAATGATCATCATTAATTTTTACAAAGCATTAATACCAATTCTTGTCAATTTAAATGAAGCTCGGGTTTGGGTTTTTTAAATGAATGTGGGGAAGCTCTAATGATGTACCATGATGTCTTCCACCAATGATGAAGGGAGGCTTGGACGACAACATCAAAGGAATTGATATGGGATTGACAAACACTGATGGCTTCATCAAACGTGGATTCTTCTTCCACATCCATGATGTATCCTCCGAATATGAGGTAGGGGTTGTTTTTACATTCAAGAAAATTCTAAATTCATTTCCTCATTCATGAAATGCATGACGAATACAGATCAACCAAAACATGTTGATCCATGATTCTTATGAAATTGTAGGTGGTTGTTTTAGTATATTTGAATGGGGTTTAATCATTTTCTATGTGATGTTTTTATTTAATACCCACTTGATATGTTGCAAACAGAGATGGCATGGGCCAAGCCAACAAGTCTTGGACCCTCCGCCGCTTCGGTTTATGTCATGTTCATTGGGGATGGATTTTCAACCTGACGGAATCCTGAATATGGAAGCCACGTAGTGAGGGTTGGAACTCGGGAGTCCCATAGGTGTGTTCTGAAGTGAAAATGGACCATAAGAGCTCACTCGATGGCCCATGGAAGCCCCACCAGTGTGGAACCGGTGTGGCGGTGTTAGTGGAAGCCAAGGAGAGGCGACGCTCTGAGGCACCAAGGTGTACCGATGTGGTGGTCGAAGTGTTCCGCTACAGTGGAAGTAGGGTGGTGTGTCATCACGTGCCGTCGGAGGCAAGTTTCGACATCGAGTTACGGTTGAGGGGAATCACACCCTGAAGCATCCGCTGATAGGAAGGCGACGCCACATGGTGAAACCATTGAAAAATTGTACAGCTTTCTGCCGTTTGAGAAGGGTGAGTGACCCCCGCATTGTCCACCCAGTTGGGGGTTGCACCTGGAAGAGGACGAGACTTACATGTGGGAAAGGCCATTCTATGGACACGCCCCCCTAGGCCAGCCCTGCTAGTTTTCGTCGGGTAGGGTCAGACCGTGACCGGTACTAGGTCTGGACGGCCAAGGTCGGGGATGTTCGTGTCAGTCCAACCAGGTGGGATCGGACCCAGACCCTTTTCATCCCTTATAGGCATAAAAGGTTGTATCTCCCAAACCATACATCCGTTAGAAAGACATTATATGACGATGGAATCCATGGAATAGAAAGGTCCTTTGGAGATACTCCATATGACTTTTGGAGAAATTTGGAGTATGGCAGGGTTGGATTGAGCCTAAATCCAATCGGGTACCCGTTACTAAAAAACCTATAACTCACAAACTGGGCGTCCGATTGACATCTCATCTATCATGTTGGGACCATTAAGCCACGATGTTCCTTTGGGTTACTCCTTGATGGAACTTTGTAGGAGTTGACGCATGGCCGATATCTTGAGGAGAAGGTAAAACGAAACTTAATCGCACCAGGTGAGGGGAACCCTATGGTTGGCTATCAATTAGAGAGTGACCCTATGTGGATCATCATCTTAGTGACCATGTATGCATTAGAATCCAAGAAACCATGTGTGGATTAGCATCATAGTAACCCTATGTGTATCAAAATCATAGTGACCCTATGTGTTTCAACATTGTAGTGACTCTATGTGGATCATCATCCTAACAACCCTATGTGGATCATCATCCTAGTGACCCAATGTGGATCAACATCATCGCAACCCTGTGTGGATCAGAATTCTAGTGACTGATTTTAAATCATCATTGTGTGACCCTATGATGACTAGCCTTAGAGAGGACATCATCGATCAGCGACATACAAGCCTGTGTGGATCGAAAATGGAAAAATTCTTCCATGGTTCAGTTGTGGAGACTTCATAAAGGAATTAAATGATATATCTTAAGACTAATAATCTTTATTCCTAAACTTTGAGTTGTAAACTTTGTTTGAATACGTCTTTTTCTTTGTGCTTAGTGATTGATATCATGCTTTATGGTTTTCCTTTTTGGAATTCTGAGAGACCCTCAAGGCTCTCGAGATCCCAACTAGGTATTGTTATACACACCACTGCAAGGGCTTCTCTCGCACCTTGTTGTGTCTTGTGCAGACGATGATCAGCTTGGTTAAGACATTAGGGATCCAACACAAGGTGGTATGTGGAGTTGTCTGCTTGACTTGGATAGATGAGTAGATAAGATGTACCTACCCTTTAGGTAGGATCCTTGGTGGACGAACTCGGGATCACTTTTCTCTTATAGTGGTATCTTTTCAGTTGGGTTTGTATTATAGCCCCTTTACTTTCAGTGCACAATTTTAATACTATAGTTTTACTACATGGTTTGCAGCTTGTCCTATTCTTGGTCTGTGTGTTTTCATGTTTAATGAAAATGTCTTCCCACATTCCACGATATGCCATTCTAGTGCTAGTTCCCAACCACTGGCCTATGGAAGGTGGGATTAGGGTAGTCATGGCATGGACCCCTAGGGGCAGGCTGTAACATTCAAGAACATACGCTAGAGGATACTGCTAGGTATTTGGTCAGACAAAACATTTTTGACGTGGTATATTATACAATTAAATGAAAATTACACACATAAACTTTTAATAAATATTCCACATGATTACAAAAAAAATATTATGTGTGTGCCCTCAACACATGATATAGAGCCATGCACTAACCATGGTCACCATTATTGAATGTTAATCGAAGTCATTATATATATACTAACACAACAACATTAACAGTTTAAAAAAATATCGAAAAAATAATATATCATAATATAATGGTAGCAAAAATATATCACATAAGATAATATATAATGAAATGACAGCACAACTAAGGAATTTAATTAATGAACTATTATCCATCACAACAATAAGTATATATATGGAATGTAAAACTTCAGGCATATTCATGATGCATGAACACACATGAATTAATATAAATAAGATATCGACATCAAGTGCATAACCCATGGTGAATTTAATCATTGGTAATAGAAAAATAAAATTCCTCCACTTTGTGCACACTCAAAGGTCTATAATACATTGATTTCTAAGAATTATCATCAACCACTTAAATGAGTCCCAGGTATCTTATATCCTATCCACCCTATCAAAAATCAAGGAAAAGGGAAGAACTTGTTAGTTATTCCTTGTACTCTGAAACCATTTTGTAATACCTATTATGAATCCTTCATTTCTGTTCTAGGGGACACATGACCTCATGTGCACCTCCCC